>CM035837.1:12045732-13279482 GCA_020510985.1 Pholidichthys leucotaenia | reverse complement strand
TTTTGGCATGAAACCATACTGCTGCCACTTCCCACAGAAAGAACCACAAAGTGCTTCAAAATAAAATAAAACACAATCACAAATACTGTGGGGGACCCAGTCAGTAGTTTTCCCTCAGACTGAAGAGCATGGCAGATCAAAGGTGCTGGGGGACAAGGGGAATTGTCATGGGGGATTGATATGTTGATACAGCACCTCAGGTAGTGGAGGAGTGTTGTGATATAAAAGAGAGTGCCTGCAACCTGAGTGTTTAATGCTTTTGATTCTGGTTGATTTGAGAGGGAGAAGAATAAAGTCTCCTCTGCTCTGAACGCTCGGCCTGGTTATTCCTCTCTCCACACTGGTGACCCTTGACACACAATGGAACGTGAGGCGAACACCCCGGAGACGACTTGGACGGAAAGTGCCAGCAACGCCAGATACCAGATACTACTACGTGGTTGCAGCACTGGACGCACACACAACCCAGCAGGTAGCGAGCCTGCTCCAACAGCCCGCTACAAATACGGTGCTCTCAAAACCGCACTGACTTGGTGCTACATGCTCTCGGACTGTGAGAGAGCGGAGAGGTTCCTGACGCGCTCCGACGTGGGAGACGGGTCGGTGGTCACATTGATGGAGAAGATGTTGGCGTTGATGGGCACAGATGACTGGCATTTCCTCTTTGCATACCTTTTCCTCCTGAACCTCCCGACAGCGGCCAGGGCGATCCTTGCCAATTCGCCACTGCTGGCCGCGTGCAACTACTGGGCTCTAGCCCAAGAGGTAGATCGGATCATCCTCACTACCAGAGCCCTCAAGGTGAACGCAGCGGCGTTGGAATCCAGTGAGACGGCCAGCGGAGGTGAGGAGCCAGCAACGGTGGCTGCAGCGGAGGCCAAGAAGCACCAGAGGGACATGCTCTGTTTCTACCACCACCATTTTGGAGAGGATGCACGCCGATGTGTACCACCGTGCCAATTCAAGCGCTCGCGAAACTCCAGGGCCGGCAGTCGGTTGCAGCTGAGACTGCCAGTGAAGCAAGCAAGCTGCTCTATGTGACAGACTCATGCTCAGGGAGACGGTTCCTCGTGGACTCTGGCTCCCAAAAGAGCCTCATCCTGCTGTCCTATGCCAACCGGCTGGCGGGAACTAGTGGCCCCGAACTGACGGCTGCAAACGGCTCAGACATTAAGACTTGGTGACAAGACACTGACTGTATCCTTGCACGGCCATACATACCAATGGACATTCGTCATAGCGGCATGCAGCTTCCCCATTTTAGGTGCTGATTTTTTGTGTGCAAACGGACTACTAGTCGATGTTGCTAACAGATGCCTGATTAACGCAATGTCTTTTGATTCTCTCCCCTGTACAGCTTGAGGAGCCGGGCCCACAACACTACCCAGTTCCCAGCACTCATGGTCCAGACTTTTTCGGCGACCGTCACTAAACACGAGGTGGAGCACTTCATTACCCCCACGGGGCCGCCCGTTTTCGCACGACCTCACCATCTGGACACAACTAAACTGGCCATAGCGTGCGAGGAGTTTGCCAACTTGGAAAAGTTGGGCATCATCAGACGCTCAAACAGCCCATGGGCATCCCTGCTACATATGGTTCCTAAGGCCGAGGGATCGTGCCGACTTTGCGGAGATTTCCACAGATTAAATAACGTCACAGAGCACGAACGCTACCCCATCCCGCATATTCAGGATTTTTCCGTTCACCCCACTGGGGCACTCATTTTTTCCAAAATAGATCTGGTCCGCAGTTACCACCAGGTCCCGGTGCGCGCTGAGGACATACCTAAAACGGCATTAATAACCCCATTTGGTCTTTCTGAGTTTTTACGCATGCCTTTCGGGTTAAAAAACATGGTGCAGACATTCCAACGCATGATGGATGTGGTGTTGCACGACCTGCCGTTTGTGTTCGTCTACTTTGATGACATCCTGGTGGCCAGCGCGTCAGAGGACAAACACGTAGCCCACTTCAGGACAGTTTTCCAGAGGTTGGAGGAACACGGATTAATAATCAACCCGGCGAAGTGCCAGTTCGGGGTGACGGAAATTGATTTTTTGGGCCACTGCATTTCACCGGAGGGCACGATACCCTTACCGGACAAAATGCGCGCGGTGGAAGATTTTCGCTGGCCTCAGACGGTCAGGGCGCTGCAGGAGTTTTTGGGGATGGTTAACTTTTATAACCATTTCCTCCCCCGCGCAGCTCAGCTCATGCAGCCGTTGTACGCCGCGCTTAAGAAACAGAAACCGGAAGACAGAGTCAACTGGACTCCTGAGCGAGAGCAAGCATTTTCCGAGGTTAAAACAGCTCTGGCGAACGCCGCAATACTGCCACACCCGGTCCCAGTGGCTCAGATAGCAGTCACTACTGACGCCTCAGATGTGGCCATAGGGGTCTTCGTGGAGCAGCACGTCGCCGGTTCTTGTCAGCCGCTCACCTTTTTTAGAAGGTCTTTGCGCGACAGTGAGCTTAAATACAGCACGTTCGACAGAGAATTACTGGCTCTCCACCTGGCCATACGCCACTTCCAGTTCTGGCTGGAAGGGCGCACCTTCACTGCGTTCATGGACCACAAGCCGCTAACGTACGCAATGGCCAAGGTTTCGGAACCATGGTCGGGCCGGCAGCAGAGACAGCTGGCCACGATCTCGGAGTTTACAACCAACATTCAGCATGTGGCCGGTAAACTCAACGTGGTGGCGGACTGCATCTCGCGCGCATTAGTGGCCCCAGTCTACGTGGGGATAGATTACACGGCCATGGCCGCTGAGCAGATCGGCAATGCGGACATTTGCGTGCTCCACTCTGGACCAGCAGGGTTAAGGCTGGTGAGCAGAGTACTGCAGGACAGGGGCCCTCCCTAATCTGTGATGTCTCCATGGGCCGCCCGTGCCTGGTGGTCCCACGCGCTTGGCACCGCTGCGTTTTTGAGTCAGTTCACTCCCTGGCGCATCCAGGAGTGCGTGCGTCAGTCAAAACTGTGGGAGCGAAGTTTGTCTGGCCGAGCCTGCGCAAAAAGGTGAAACAGTGGGTGGCAGCCTGCATAGCGTGCCAACGAGCCAAAGTGCACAGGCACACAAAGGCCACCTTACAGCCATTCCATATCCTGGCTAAGCGGTTCGACCATGTTCATGTGGACCTTGTGGGCCCCCTCCCGCCATCGCAGGGGTTCACGCACCTCCTGACAGTGGTGGACCGCACCACACGATGGCCAGAAGCAGTCCCGCTAGCTTCCACCGCGTCCGTAGATGTGGCACGTGCTTTTTTTTCCCAGCCGCTGCGGGCTCCCTGGGGAATTTTTGCTGGATAACCCCACGCTGAACACCGATCCGTCCCGCATTCACGGCATAGCACAGAAGCAGGGACGCTACCTGGCCCAGCCCACCACTGTTTTCCCTACGCTTTTGTGCCAAAGACCTTGAAGGACGCGTCATTCGTATTTGCCAGGCAGGATGCCCACCGGACCCCATTGTGCCCACCCTACGATGGCCCGTTCAGAGTGCTGGAACACGGGGACAAACATTTTGTGTTAGACTTGGGGGGGTCGCCGGGAGACAATCTGTATAGACAGGCTTAAGCCCGCCTTTATTTTAGCAGACGAACAGGTGGTGTTGGCCCAAGCTCCTTGGCGCGGAAGACCCCCACTGAGAACTCCCCAGGTAAATGACTCGTCAGATCAGTCACACGAGCATGCTGACGGTGTCCCCCCCCACCACTGTCCCCACACAGACGGACACACACCGGCACAGCAGCGCCTCAGAGCCGAAGACCCCCCGTTACAGCAGCTATGGACGGAGGCTGAAGCCCAAAGGACATGAGGGTTAAGGCTCAGTCTGAGAGTCTGGGGGGGGGGGGCACTCAGTAGTTTTCCCTCAGACTGAAGAGCATGGAAGATCAAAGGCGCTGGGGGACAAGGGGAATTGTCATGGGAGACTGATATATTAAAACAGCACCTCAGGTAGCGGAGGAGTGTTGTGATATAAAAGAGAGTGCCTGCAACCTGAGTGTTTAATGCTTTTGATTCTGGTGAATGTGAGAGGGAGAAGAAAAAAGTTTCCTCTGCTCCGAATGCTCTTCCTAGTTATTCCTCTCTCCACAATACAATAATAAAGACATTAAAAACAACTAAAAAGACATTAAAAACATAAAAAAACATTGTCTTCAGCTGCTTTTTAAAAGTGTCAACAGAGTCTACTGAGTGCAAAGACAGTGGTAGAGCGTTCCACAATTTTGGTGCTACTGCCTGAAAGGCTCAATCACCTCGAGTTTTAACAGCCAGTAAAAGTTGTTCCGAGGATCTCAATGACTGCGAGAGGTTGTACACTTTAAGCAGCTCGGTGATGTATTTAGGGACCTGGTCATGAATAGCTCTAAAAACAAGAACTAAAATTTTAAACTGAATCCTAAAACCAACTGGGAGCCAGTGAAGTGCTGCTAAAACCAATGTAATCTGAGCCCTTTTCTTACTGTGAGTTAAAAGTCTAGCAGCTGAATTTTGAACAACCTGGAGGCATTGAAGATGCTTCTGGCTCAGATAGACTATTATAATAGTCTTTTTACCTAAGCGAGAAGAAATAAAATCATGCATAATCACCTCAAGTTCCGCCTTAGACACCAGGGTTCTCAACTTAGAAATATTCTTCAGATGGAAGAAACAATTTCCAATTAATTGATTAATGTGGTGCTCAAGAGACATAGCTAAGTCAAAACTAACACTGTGGTGACCCACCACAATCTACAGGGACATTCATCCTCACACTCCCACGGTCCGGAAGAAGCAGAGGACCATTCACATACGGACAGAGAGCCCCTGGGGGGACAATCAGAACAATGGTCTATTGTTTATACATCCCCGGATTAAGGAGAAGACGTCCGGGCGCCAGTGGGTCAGGCTAATCATATGTATTGACTGATATGTACAATGTGCCATGCATTCTCTCTGTTTGTATAACATGTATAAAAGAGCTTGCTATACATGCCTCAGCAGCATAGCAGAACACAGAACAGCAGCACAGTAGCGCACAGCGCTACAAGTGCGTCTCATTTTGATGGAGGAAATAAAACTCTGCAACCTTCCAGCTCATCATATCTCACTTGATTATTCCTTCACACTGGTGACCCGACGTGTCATGGTGCGCCCCTCGCCTGATCTTATCCCTCCACACTGGTGACCTGATGAGAGAGAATGACCTTCTGCTCCCTCTCACCGCACTGTGGACAGCAGAGGGTCGAGCGGTCCGACACGATGTCCACCGGGATGCCGTGGAGCTGAACCACATGTAGGGTGAGCAGGTCCGCTGTCTCCTTGGCCGTAGGGAGCCCCTGTAGGGGGATGAAGTGGACCACCTTGGAGAATCTGTCCACTATGGTGAGAACGACAGTGTTGCCTGCAGAGGGGGGGAGATCGATCACAAAATCAAGGGCCACATGGGACCAGGGTCTACTGGGGATGGGGAGGGGATTAAGCAGGCCCTCCGGTGGAGAGGTGCATGTCTTGCAAGTGGCACACTGGGGGCAGGCTCGGATGCACTCCCTGACGTCCCTCCATAGCAACGACAACCAGAAGGTTCTCTGGAGTTGGGCCACAGTACGCGCCATCCCAGGGTGGCACAGCAGTTTGGAGGAGTGTGCCCAATTACTGACCTCCCCCTGGACCCCAGAGGGCACATACATCCTTCCCGCTGGCCCCCCGCCCGGGTCAGCCTCCGTCTCCTGAGCTCTCCTGACCCTCTTCTTGATGCTCCATGAGAGGGTGCCCATGATACATGAAGGAGACACCACGGGAGAGGGTGGCACCTCAGCAGCATCTGGACAAAATTGCCTGGAGAGGGCGTCTGGCTCGATGTTCTTTGACCCTGTGCGGTAGGTGATGGTGAAGTTAAACCTGGAGAGAAACAAGGACCAGTGGGCTTGCCGAGAGTTGAGTTGTTTGGCCGTCCAGAGGTGCTCCAGATTCTTATGGTCCGTCCAAACGACAAAAGGCTGGGAGGCCCCCTCCAGCCAGTGATGCCACTCCTTCAGGGCCAACTTGACCGCCAGCAGCTCCCTGTCCCCGATGTCATAATTCCTCTCTGCAGGGGATAGATGGCGGGAGAAGAACGTGCAGGGGTGGATCTTGTCGTCAGCAGGAGAACGTTGGGACAACACTGCTCCCACGCTGGAGTCAGAGGCGTCCACCTCCACCAGACATTGTAGTGTGGGATCCACCTGGGCCAGAATAGGAGAAGAAGAGAATAAGAATTTTAACTGCAGCAATGCCACCTCCGTCTCTTTTGTCCACCGGAATGGTACCTTGGTGGAGGTGAGGCGAGTGAGGGGTAGGGCAATGGCGCTAAAGTCTTTAATGAAGCAGCGATAGAAATTGGAAAAGCCCAGAAACTGTTGCAGCTGCTTCCGGGAAGATGGAATGGGCCACTCTACCACCGCCTTTACTGTGTCCGGGTCTGCGATGATCTGACTGTAGGAGATGACGAATCCCAGAAATGTGGTGCGTGGAGCGTGAAACGCACATTTCTCAGCCTTGACAAACAGTTTGTTCTCCAATAAACGCTGAAGGACCCGCCTGACATGTACCAGATGCTCATCCAGGGACTGTGAAAAAACAAGAATGTCATCCAGATAAATAAACACAAAAGAGTCCAAAAAATCTCTCAACACGTCATTGATCAGCCATTGAAATACAGCGGGAGCATTAGTCAAACCAAAGGGCATCACCAAGTATTCAAAGTGGCCACTAGGAGTGTGGAACCCCGTCTTCCACTCATCCCCCTCCCTGATCCTCACCAGATGGTAGGTATTGTGGAGATCCAGTTTAGTGAACACCGAGGCCCCCTGGAGGGAATCAAAAGGGGTGTTAATGAGGGGGAGAGTGTACTTGTCCTTGACTGTGATGTTGTTCAGCTCCCTAAAATCAATATACAGCCTCATTGAACTGTCCTTCTTCCCCACAAGGAAAAATTCTGCCCCCACTGCTGAGGATGATGGCCTGATAATACCCGAGCTTAGGGATTCCTTAATGTATTTGTCCATCGCCTCCCACTCCGGGACAGAAAGGCTATAAAGCCGGCTGGGTGGCAAAGGATCCCCAGGCAGGAGATTAATGGCACAATCATAGGGGCGGTGGTGGTGGTGGTGGTGGGGGGGGGGGGGGGGGGGGTGACAGCACTTGAGCCTTGCTGAACACGGCACCCAGATCATGGTATTCAGGGGGTACCCGCGAAAGGTCAGGCGGGGGTGCGTCAGGAGAACAGAGGGAAACGGAGGGAGAGCAAGCAGCAGACTGCAGACAGGCACTCAGACAGAAAGAGCTCCAGGACACAATGCTTCCCAATCGCCAGTCAATAACAGGATTGTGCAGCCGGAGCCAAGGGTAACCCAGAATCACTGGGGAGGCTAAGACAGGAAGCACAAAGAATCTAATCTGTTCCCAGTAATTGCCTGATACCAACACAGAGACCGGGGCAGATTGCTTCGTGATGATTGCCAGTGGAGCCTTAGACAGAGCAATTAATTTCAGTGGAGTCTTCAGCTGATGGCATGGGAGCCCCAGCCAGGTTGCCAGATTCTCCGAAATGAAGCTCTGCTCGGCCACGGAATCAATGAGTGCATGGGTGGATATTTCATTATGATGATGGAAAAAACAAATGGGAAGCAGAAATTTTGTAAGGGAATTTTCCCAAGGTGATTCCATGAGTCCCCCTACTGTGATGCACTGACAACCCCTTTTGGCCGAATGGGGCAAAAAGCCAGCTCTTGCTCCTCACTAGCACAATACAAACACAATCCAAGCTCTCGGCGGTGTTGCTTTTCAGCCAGAGGCAGCTTAGATTGGCCCACCACCATGAGCTCTTCAGTCTCTAAGGGATCAGAGGGAGGGAGGGCTAACAGTGGAGGCTGCGGGGAGCGGCGAAACTGTGAGCCCGGATGACCCGGAGGTCGACGCTCACTGGCTCACTCCCTCAGCCGGTTATCAATGCTAATGGTAAGGGAGATTAGCTCATTCAGTTTGCTAGGTCTCTCTACACGAGCCAATTCGTCCCGCAGGCTAGGACTAAGGCTGCGAGTGAAAATACTGCAGAGAGAGGAATCCTCCCACCCTACCTCCACAGCCACCACCAGGAAGTCTACAGAATAATCAGTCACAGATTTACTGCCCTGCTTGAGATTAAGTAACCAGGTGGTGAGGACACTATCTCGGTCAGAGTGGTCGAAAACCTCATTAAACTCACTCACAATCTGATCGTAGGTCAAACTACCGTAATCAAACCGAGCCATTACAGCGTAAGCCCAGGCTAAGGCCCGCCCTCCCAACAGATTGACCACATACCCAACGCAGCTATGATTGGTGGGGGAATCCCCTGGCACATGCTGGAACACAATACCACACTGAAGCAGGAAACCCCGTGCCTCCCCTAGATTACCACTGAATCGAGTTGGTGTTGGGACTGGCGTCAGCCGGGACTGTTGGGAGTGAGGAGGGGTGGAACTAGCTGGCCCAGCCACTCCCCTGGGAGAAGGCGGAAAGGGCTGTGTAGGTGTGAGTTGATCCAGGCGAGTGTTAATCAGCATGAGTTGTGTTAGTATGACCTGCTGCTGGTGAGATAACTGATCTACCCGAGCCTCGACGGTGTTAAGTCTTTGTGCGAGAGCACTGTCTGCTGGGTTAGTCTGACAGAGACGTACTGACATGTTTAGTAAAACCCAGAAACAGACTCTGACTCGGAATAAATACAATTTTGGGACCTTGGGGAAGTCAGGTTATTTAGCACCTCAGACAGAGACAGGGGATAAGCATGGGAGAACAATGCCCAGGAAGGACAGAGGGGGTTGAATGCAGTGTAGTGTAAATATCATGCTGTGTGAGGTGAAGTGCCATAAAACTTGTGAAGTGTGACTTGGGATATAGAGAGGAGCGCTTGCTGTAACCATTCAGTCCATTCTGTGCTTGTGAGATGTGAGTCTGTAATAAATCGTCTGTCATGAATCTGCCTCTTCATTTACACACTCCACACAATTATCTTTTATTTGCAGTGAGAGTGAATGTGAATGCGTGCGTGTGTGCTGAAGTGGGCAGCTGGGCGAGCAGAGCACCGACGAACGGGCGACCAGAATGGATGAAAAGCTGAGGTGCTGAAGATCTCCCAGAGACTCAGAACCAGCTGCAGTCAGTTCCGTGTCCGTGTTGTCGCTGAGGAGCGAGGTGGGGATTAGCAGGTGAGTACACGTGTATTGCAATGTGCGGGAAGAAGAACAGGTCCGCCGCCAGGAGGAGGAGGTCCGCTGCCAGGAGGCTTGCACCTGTGCACAGGGGAGAAAAGGTGAAGCATGGAAAAGATGGAATCCCAAAGGCTTACCTGTCATTGGAGAGCTTTGGCCCTCAGAAGACCTGAGGGCCAAAGCTCTCCAATGACACAGTGATCCTACTCCAATGACACCAATCCTACTCCAATGAGTAGGATTGGTGAAAAAGAGGATTCTCTTGAGCAGGATGACAGAGTAGTCGAGGAGATCCTTCCAGACCAGAGGAGCCTTCACGTTTCCGTGCAGACCACAAAGCAGCACGGCTTAAGAAGGCAGTCTAATGTGGTGAACAGGTGTACACACAGCTGTGGAGGCAATTAGGGCAGCAGGCATGCAGAGTAAGTCACCACACCATCATCCTCTTAAAAATGGTATTCCCTGCCTTCTAGCTTGATGCTTAGTGTAATAGAATGGGGGAAAGAGAAGTTGTTTGTGGTGGTGCCTTGCATGGCAGCAACCCCTCTGATTCTACATGTGATTAACACTGTAGATAGGAGAAACGTAATTTTGTTCAACTGCACATGATAGGCTGTATAGACTGAATGACAAAAGAGATGGCTTCTTCGTCTTCTAAAGCTATGGTCACAAATACCCTTGTGAACAGTTGCAAACACTGTACAAATGAATTTTGGACCATTTCGTACGGCCTTCTTAAGGCGGCTGTAGGAGCATCCAGCATTCATAGGCTGTTGAATGAATGAATGAATTTATTTCGGATAGTACAGTACAGGTTAAAAGAAACTGTATAATATAACAACAGGGTCAAATTAGACAAAGACTCCTCCTACTATACAATTCCACGTAAGTTATCCGAAATGGGTGATGGCTGAAGCCGCAGCTTATATTGCCCACCCATATTCCATCCAAGAATTCAAAAGAGAAAAAGGAGAAAACAAGACAAGAGCGATTGCAATTTAAAACAAAGCTAAGACAAAATGTGACAGAGAAAAAAGAAAACTAAGCTAGGATAAGTTAAGCGGATACTATTCAAAAACAAATCTAAGACAAAATGTCACAGAGAAAAAAAAAGAAAAAAAGAAAAAAAAAAGAAAACTAAGCTACAACACAACACAGGCTGGATATGACAATCCTTATGTGAGTTTACATGTCGTCTTGTAAATATGTTTGGAGTATTTCTTCCTTTAGTTTTTGTTTAAATTGTCCAAGCGTTGTACATGATTTTAATTCAGGTCCAAAATCGTTCCATAATCTGACTCCTTGCACTGAAATACAGTGTTGCTTGGTGGTTGTTCTCACTGTAGGCTTTTGAAATATACATGTTCCTCTGAAGTGATATCGTTTCTCCCTTGTTTGGAACAACTTTTGGATATTTGCGGGCAGTGAAAAATTCTTCACTTTGAACATTATTATTGTGGTTTTAAAGTCAACCAGATCTTTCAACTTGAGAGTTTTTTGTTTAAGAAAAAGTGGGTTTGTTGGTTCCCTGTAAGCTGCTTTGTTTATTATTCTAATAGCTCTCTTCTGAAGCATAAAGAGTGGATATATGTTTGTTTTATATGTATTTCCCCATACTTCATTACTATATGTCATGTATGGGAGTATTAATGAATGATACAAGGTGTATAGTGTGGGTTGATTCAGCAAATATTTCACTCTGTGTAATATTGCAATTGATTTGGATACTTTACCTTTAATATAATTAATATGTGACTTCCAACACAGTTTGTTATCAATTATTACTCCAAGAAATTTAGTTTCAGATACCCTTTCAATCTCTACACCATTTACACTGAGTTTGGGTACTGGGTTGTTGTGATGGTTGTTAAAGACTATAAATTTTGTCTTACTTAAATTGAGCGTTAATTTGTTTGAATCAAACCACAGTTTAGGCTTTCCTAATTCCTTTCCGAGTGTATCCAGAAGTTGTTCCAAATTGTTTCCACTGCATAGCAGATTAGTGTCATCGGCAAACAATATTAAGTCCATTTTTTCTGAAACTTTACATATATCGTTTATATACATATTTAATAATGGTCCCAAAACTGAACCCTGTGGGACTCCACAGGTGACCTTCAGTAACTGTGAATTTTTGTTGCTAACACATACATACTGATATCTATTCTTTAAGCAACTACTTAACCAGGACAGTGCTACCCCTCTAATACCACAATTTTGTAGTTTCTTTAATAAATTGTGATCTACTGTATCAAATGCTTTTTTAAGATCTAGGAATACTCCAACTGAATACTCTTTATTTTCAATGGCTGTTGATATTTTTTCTGTAAATTCCATTAGGGCATATGCAGTTGTCCTCTTGTGTCTGAACCCATATTGCTGCTCACACAATAAATCATTTTTCAGTATGAAGTTGTCAATTCTCTCATAGAATATTTTTTCAAGTATCTTGGAAAATTGCGGTAATAGTGAAATTGGTCTATAGTTTGAGAGTTCCCCTCTGTCGCCCATCTTGTATATCGGAATTACTTTAGCTATTTTCATTGCATTGGGAAATATACCTGATTGGAGAGACAGGTTACAGATATACGTCAGTGGTTTTACTATGCATTCGATAACAGTTTTGACTAATAGCATGTCAATACCATCACAGTCCGTAGATGTTTTACTTTTGAACGATTTAACAATTTCAATGACCTCTCTTTCGTCTGTGTTCTTTATGAAGATGGAGTCTTTTACAGCAGTGTTATAGCATATTGTATCACCTGTAGGCACCGTAGTGGGTATTTCTCGGGCCAGATTAGGTCCAATGTTAACAAAAAAATTATTAAATTCATCTAAATTCAGCTATATTCACACTCTGAGTCATTTTATTATTTTTTGGAATATTACTTGGGTTGCTTGTATTTCTGCTTTTATTTCCAAGGATACTGTTGAGTATTGTCCATGTATTTTTAATATTGTCTGTTTTTCTCCAGTTCTTTACTGTAATAGTCTCTTTTACTACATCTTATTATATATGTTAACTTGTTTTTGTATGTTTTATACCGCTGTTCTGCTTCTTTTGTCCTTTTCTTTAGGAAAGCTTTATATAATTTTTTTTCTTTTTACACGCCTTTTGTAGTCCTTTGGTTAACCATGGCTTATCAGCAAATTTGAGTTTAAGCTTTTTTTTTTTTACTAATGGGCAGTTTTTTTCATAAAGAGTGGTTACAATGTTTATAAATGTGTCATAGGCTTCATTTACATCTGATACATAGACTTCTGTCCAGTCTTGCTTCAGCAAGTCCTCTTTAAAAGAACTGATTGCATTTTGTGATTTGTATCTAAACGATTTTAAATATTTTTCTGTATTGGACCCCATGTGGCCATGGATAAGTGCAAAGGTTGGCAAGTGGTCCCTTATATCATTTATCAATAATCCACTTTCTATTTTCTTATCGATAACATTGACAAACAGGTTGTCCATAAGTGTAGCAGTGTGAACTGTGATTCTACTGGGATGTGTTATTGTGGGATATAGACTCATGCTGTACATAGAGTTCATGAACTCTGTAACTACATTTTGTTGATGTGGATTTAGTAAATCAATATTGAAATCTCCACAAATTGCTACCATTTTCTTACTAGTAATATTATTGTACAGCTCGACTAATTTATCTCTGAATGTCTCAATGCAAGTTCCCGGCGTTCTATATATGCAGCTTATGATTAGATTTTTTGTTTTATCTTGGTCAATCTCAACAGTAACACATTCCAAGATCCCTGGTAGTGCAAAGGACATTTCATTTACAAGCTTACACCTATACAGGTCATCAATATACAGTGCAACACCACCACCCTTTTTTTGAGTTCTGTTAATATAAAACATCTGATATCCCTCTATTGCCATCAGGGGAGCCTGTTCTTCATTAAGCCAGGTTTCAGAGACTGCAATAGCTGTAAATTTTCTGTCTCGCTGTTTTAAATAGTCCTGAATCTGTGGAAAGTTTTTGTTAAGACTTCTGCTGTTGAAGTGTATTATTGACAGTTTACCATCTAATTGCACTTGACTTTTGAATTGCTTTTCAGTGTAATATTCACAGTGGTTATGAATATTATTGAAAAAGTGGTTATCAGGATCAATATCATTCTCCATCTCTTGTGGTTTATGTTCACCATAGTGGCATATTTTCAGAGTTTGAGTTTCCTCACTCTGTGTCAGATGACTTCCTCCAGCTGGGGATAATTGATGTCTACTCGAGTCGATCATAAGTTTTTGTTTATTTTGCTTATTTTTTTTAAAGTACTTTGGCATGGTGTATCAAAAGAACTATTCTTATCGTGTGTATGAATATGGATTATCATTGACTCATAATTTTTTTTAATCGGTGTTCATCTGTATTTATTTAAGTCAGTAGCATCTCTGATCATTATACTCCTTGCTTGCTCAGGTGTTCCATTTAGTTTAATCCAAATTCTACAATTTCTTGTCCAGGTTGCCTGTATCTTATTTTGTTTTTTCAGCATCCGTGCCTGCCGTGCTAATTCAGCGTTTTTTTTTTTTTTGTCAGGTGTTCATTTAGGTAAACTTGAGTTCCCTGTAGCTTTTTGGCCTTCCTCAGTATGTCATTCTTTACCCTTCTGTTCACAAAACACATCACAATTGATTTCTTTGTTTTGGGATCTTTCTTCGGTAGAGCATAACAGGCTGGAATTGCATTGGCTTCTACCTTAATGTCTCTATTAAGGAACTGAAGCACTTGATTTTCTAAGGAGACTGATTCACTCATGGGAGCATCTTCACCATTCAGTCCTGTTGTGGCATGGGCGTATGACTGATATCTGATGTCTAGTCCACTTATAACTAGGTCATCAATACGAGAACCTTGTTCATAAGTTCGTGGCCAGATGGATCGTCCTGTCCAAAATTTCTACAAACACCCCATGGAAACTCATCATAGGGTGGCCATACTAATGCTATAGGAACAATGTAAGAACTACGCAACATGCTGGCCATAAGTATTCCTCAAGAACACATCAAGTTGTTCTTGAGAACACCTTAAGTTATTCTTGGGGGCCCCTTACCCTGGATTTAGACTGACTCCAGATCCGGTCCATTACAGCTGCGATCCGGTCTCCACAGCAGATAGTTCTCATTCTAATTAATGTTCTAATTCCCACCTGGTCCCGACCACTATGGAACAAATCTGGCTCATCGGATTCGGATTGCTAATGAAATCCAAGAAGTCTATTTTTGATGGATGCCAGATCAAATCCACAAGGAAATGCTGCGGTATCTCATATTCTCATGTAAACCATGCTCTGTCATTTAGCAGCCACTGGTAGATCAATTACTCTCACAGCATCAAAAAACAGTGAGGATGGATGAGGAGGAATTCGTTTTAGAAATAAAAATTACAAAATCCTCACAGGCTACTGACAGGCTACTTACCCATTATTAAAGCACAAATGAATCCAGATGACACATTATCTGTCTTGCCAAGCTCAGCGATTGCCTTGACGGCTTGTTGTTGTCATGTGATCTCATGATCATATGATCTCTCAATCTCTTGCATTACTTTTCTCACATGCAGTGTTACCAGACGTATGATAATGATCTTATTTCTACGATAATTTTGCCCTCTGTACCATGTACAATCAAAAGTTTCAAAAATCCCATAATGTACGATAATCTGACCCATTCATTATGTGGCTAAGTTAATACATTAGCAAACACAGCCAGGATACAGATCCTGCACAAAGTACACATACATACTAGGCTTGTTTTTACGCACTGTCTCACACGTGCGGGCTGCGTGGAAGGAGACAAAAGATTTTGGTGGCAGTAACAAAGAGGCGGCCTTGGATGGAGTCTTCTGATGGGATCCACAGTTCACTGAAACATACTGATTGATACATGATGATTCAACAGAAGCCTTATAGAAGATAGTTAAGTATGATTGATATTCTGGGCTGTTCGGTGTAGGTCAGGGGCTTATCTTGTACTCCACACAGGTAGAGGCAATGGTCAGCAAGAGGTGCTTTTTTTCAACCGATCTGTTAGATTATTCAAAGGTAAAACTGCATTATAGGCTGTAATATGTACGATCTGTGATGTGTTACTGAAGCAGATGGTCCTGAGCCACATCAGCATGTAAACTGGGTGTGTACAATGATTTTCCTCAAAATACAATAATTTTAAGCCACTGGTACAATACTTCAACATTTCCCATCTGGCAACACTGCTCACGTGATCTAGTCATCTGAACCTTGTTCTGATCTGTGGCAGATCAAAACACAAATGGAGTGGGTAGGGACTACCACAAGGCTCCATCCGCACTGCATCAGCAATGGACTGCATCCGGAGCCAGTGTACATCCAGCGTTACAGCGGTTGTAGGAAGTGTCATATGAATCCCCGTTCATACAGAGATTTGTAAAGTGTGCATAAAGCGGTAGTGAGGCACTCATAAGGCTTTTGTGTGACATTTGTGCCTACAAAATGTGCTTAAAGCTGTAAGATCTTCCTATCATTGACTCAAGAGTGCTGTGAGTTGTACAAGAATTTTCATAAGATGACAGTAAGTAGATTCCAAGGAACCCACACAAAGAACGGAAGATCTCTAGGGCCATCGTATGACAGAAAAGAGCACCTCATTTCTCAAAAATGCCTCAAGTTGTTCTTGCAAACTGAACGGCAGCCGCAAGAAACTATGCCCCCCTCCAAAAATGTCTGAACTCCAAAATTTGTAGGAACTGGAAGATTCTTATAAACCCATCGTTCGTAAGAATCTTTATGACCGTAGCTTAAGTTTGATGTGTCCTTCCTGACATTGACAAGGCTGTAGAAAGAAGTTTTCAATTAGTCTTTCAGTTGTCTGGTCTGTCACCCTGCCATGATCATTTTATGAAAAATAAACTTGTCAATTTTAGCACACTGGGGTATTCACCTGTGTGTAGCAGTCATGGTCGAGTGGTGCCACCTGAAGCGATGACACCTCATTGACCAGAGACTCCCACCATGCAGCTCCACTCCTCATCTCTCCACCCTCATAGTCAGAAACTGGATGGCCATCATCCTGGGGCTGCTTATCTGGGAGTTTGTCACCAAACACATAAGTTGTGGAGTACATCACATGCACTCACAACCTGTGTATAAGTCACAGCAAAGGTTGCAATTGTTTGTAATTTTGTGATGGCAGTTGTTAGGTATTAGGTGGTTTTAAACTAACTTCATATAAAGTGCCCAGTGTATGAGAAACTTTGGAAAGACACATGACCTTGGAAACAAACTCTGGATGTACTTCAGGTGCTTCTAAAAAGATGCACTTGAACCGGGTCTACATCATCACAAACGCATGCTCAATGATAGTGTGTGCACCGAGTGATGATTGTTAAACCTTTGCTCTGCCATGCTTCTTACTGGCCTCTTATATGGTGTAATAAGGGCCAGGGGTTCCTTTAGACATGGGTAGCCACCATCAGCCAGGAGAAAATACCCAGGTGGTGGATAAGTACCCCTGGTGTAGAGAAGGCTGATTTTAGGACACTCCCTGCGTAACCCACAAATATGTCAATGAAGCAACCCTGATGGTCACAGACTGCCTGGAGAACTGTCGATGAGAACAGTTTCCTGTTATAATAGTCATGATCATCGGGGCCCCCGGACACTTGATCCTAATGTGGCAGCCATCTACTGTCTCAGCTGCCTTGGCAAAGGTCTGGTGTCAAGTCAAGCATGTAAACCCTTCTCTAATGATCTAGACTTTTGTTTGCGTGCATGGGAGGGAAACAAACTGGGGAAGGACAGCTACCACCTCAATGGCGATCCCGTGGACGACCTGGTGCACAGTTGGGAGCGGGATGTCGGAAACGCTGGAGACAATCATGTAGGCTGAGCCGCTGGCTAGCCAGAAGAGGAGCATAAAACTTTTCAGAGCTGGCCCCCATCCATGCTGCCTGTTCATCACCAGAGCCACCAGGAGCTAGTTGATTGCAGCATGACTCAGACAGACGTCAGGACACATGTCGTGTCCTCCAAAATACCTCTGCAGAATTGGAGTTGTGTTGTTCAGTCTGCACTAATGGTGGACCTGCACAACATAACGTACAGAAAAACTTAAGTTGGTGGATTGCCAAATAAGCATCATGAATGATTTAACCCAAATATTTGCCTTCTCCTAAAATTAATTTACCCAATTGCTTCTGCCGAAAGTAAATAAAAAAAAAGGCTTACACTATAATATTGCTGGGGGCAACTGTGGCACAGGTGTAGTGATGCCGACTACTAATCAGAGGATTAGTGGTTCGATTCCCACTCCGTCTGCAGTCTGTCTGCCCCCAAGTTGCTCCTGGTGGGTCAAGCCAGTGCCTTGCATGGCAGCTCTGCTGTCACCAGTGTGTGAATGTGTGCAGGAATGGGTGAGTAGCAGTATCTGTAAAGTGGTTTGGTCATCCAGAGATGAGTAAAAAAGTGCTATATAAGTGAATGCCATTTACCATTAACCAATAATCAATTTCAAAAACTAAGGCAAAAATTTTAACATTAACTACTTGCAATTTTGATACATATGTTGGTTTAAATGTGAAAATTTGCACAGTTTAAAATAAATGAATTCATTTCACTAACTCGTTTACAAAATCAAATTTACAAGGAAGTAGTAATCACTTATAAAATTCAATTACACCACAATTAATAACATACATGAAACAAATTTGGATTATATTTCATACCCTATTAAAGGGCTTGACATTAACTTTTTTGCTCACCAGCCGCTGTGGCTAGTGATTTTCCAAAGTTACTAGACACTCAGCCTTTTCACTAGCCACAATTTTGTGATTGGAAAAGTATGTTTAATATGATCAAGTTTGACGATCACATGCTAAATTTTAATTGAACTAAATTTACAACCTTTTTAAATGTAAATGACACTTATATATGCATAAAAATAGCAAGAGAAACACTGTTTAATTATTAACAGGAGTAAATACTGTAAAGCAGTCAAGAAAAATATTCGCAATATGAGAGTGAAGTACAGACAGGTAGATTTGAGGTCCGTCCAAATTCTCATTTGTACCTCTTCCCCTTTGCCTACCTGCACCCCTTGGTCCTTCAACTCAAAGACCAAGGGGTAGGGTTTGAAAATGACCCTGATGAATTGGGACACTCCTTCAGGGCTGCATGACATCATTAGTAACTGCTGATGGATTTAATCTAAATGGACGCTACCTGTTTTCACTAGAAAAACAAAAAATAATAAAAAGAAAACTGATGAGAAAAAAGTCTCATTTTAAGGAGAAAAATGTCTCAAATTTACATGAACAATTCTAGTCAGTAGAAAAAGTAATAAATTTACTAGAAAGAAAGCTGTAAATTCAGAGAAAAGCTTGGACCCCCTGGCAGGCTGTTTTTGGCCCATGGACCACATGTTTGACACCCCTGGGACAGCACATTAAAATTACATAATTAAAGGTTTTACTTCCATGAAATAGCTGCAAATCACAGATGTCATAGATAATTACAGATAAGCAAAAACTCACCTCAGAAGAAGCTTCATTTGCTCTTTACAGCAACATAAAGTTTAGTCACTTTTTCTCTCTGTCATACAAAAACTTAAATTTGCACAATTGGAGAGTTTCCGGTTCCGGTTCCGCCGGACCGGCGGTGCCACACGAGTAGGCTGCCCGTTGCAACAGCCTTTTTTTTTTTTATCTTCCTTCTTCTTTCTACACCTTTCACTCTGTATATATATCACAGACGCACGGATCGCCCCGGGGATCTCCCGGGTCGGCGGACGGAGCCACTGTTTGCAGCGGGAGACGTTGCAGCGGGGAGGACCTGGTGTTAGCTAGCACTTGGCCGCCGCCCGGTGCTAATGGGAAACTCGACATACCGGGAGCTGTAGCGAAAACGACGCGGGTGCCGGGCTGAAGTTTAGGCGGCGTGCAAGAAATATAAGACAGAATAATAAAGAGCGATGGCAAGAACCAAGCAGACCGCCCGTAACATCTACTGGAGGAAGAAGCCCCCCAGGAGGCAGCTAGCCACCAGGGCTGCTCGGAGAGGCACTCCGGCCACCGGCGGAGTGAAGAAGCCTCGCTGTTACAGGCCCGTGGCTCTGAGAGAGATCCGTCACAAACAGAAATCCACGGAGCTGCTCATCCGTAAGCTACCCGTCCAGCGCCTGGTGAGGGAGATCGCTCAGGACTTCAAGACCCACCTGCGCTTCCTGAGCTTTGCTGTCATGGCTCTGCAGGAGACCAGAGAGGCTTAACTGGTGGGTCTCTTCTTCGCCAAGAGGGTCACCATCATGCCCAAAGACTTCCAGCTGGCCCGTCGCATCCGCAGAGAGAGAACTTAGACTTTCTGCTGCACATTCACCAACCATAATGCTCCGCACTGTGTCTATATATATATATATTTATAGTAATATGTATATATGTTTACTAGATGTTCTTGTTTTTTTTCTTGCCTTCTGATTATTACTCTGAGTGTTGCTATCCCTGTGCTGTTACAATCCTGGAATTTCCCCATTGTGGGACTAATAAAGGCTTATCTTATCTTATCTTAAACAGGAACTTCTTGCTCTAAAAATAATCGTATTTAACCACAGAGGTAGAAGCTGATGTGAGGGGAGAGCACAAGTTATTCTCACTGCTGGGACAACAGGAGAAGTTTTCCCCATGATTTGATCACTGAGAGTTGCTCCTGTCTGTTCATCGTCGTTTCTCCAGACTGCAAAGAAAATGAGCTGACCTGCTGGGCTGCAGCTGGCTGACAGTGGACCAATGACAATACAATGTGTGTGAGTCAGATAGTGCATATGGGAGTGATAGTTTTGTAGTCTCACTTTGTGACAGCTTTATTATATAGATGTCGTTTGAAAAATCTACAGCCCGCCAAAGTGGCTAGTGGGAGTCGCTGTCTTACCCACCACAGCCAAAATATACCCACCAGGTGCAGGTGGGCGGGTGTTAATGCCAAGCCCTGCCTATTACCGTAATTTGTTCTTTACTCCATATTAAATAGCTGCTCGGTGAAATGATATGAGGAAAGATGTGAAACAGTGAATGTGAATGTGTGAAATCCCTTTTAGTGGAATGCAGTAATGTTTCACTAATGTAGGTGTAGTTTAACACTGGGTGGAGATGGCTAAGAGTTTTTTCTGCACTTTTTAAACTGTACATGGTTGTTACTGTGCTTTTGATTTGTTGTGCTTTTATGACATCTCGTTTTATACAGTGGTGTGAAAAGTGTTTGCCCCCTCCTGATTTCTCGTTTTTTTGTATGTTTGTCAAGCAAATTTAAATATTAGACAACGATAACACAAGTTAACACAAAATGCAGTTTTTAAATGAAGGTGTTTATTATTAAGCAAAAAAAAAAATAAAATCCAAACCTGCATGGTCCTGTGTGAAAAAGTCATTGCCCCCTAAACCTACTAACTGGTTGGGCCACCCTTAGCAGCAAAAACTGCAATCAAGCATTTGTGATAACTGGCAATGGTTAACTTTTACAGCACTGTGGAAGATTTTTGGCCACTCATCTTTGCAGAATTGTTGTAGTTCAGCCACATTGGAGGATTTTTCGAGCATGAACCGCCTTTTTAAGGTCATGCCACAGTATCTCAATCGGATTCAGGTCAGGACTTGGACAAGGCCGCTCCAAAGTCTTCATTTTGCTTTTCTTAAGCCATTCAGAGGTGGACTTGCTGGTGTTTTGGATCATTGTCCTGCTGCAGAACCCAAATGTGCTTCAGCTTGAGGTCACGAACAGATGGCTGGACATTCTCCTTCATGATTTTTTGTTAGACAGCAGAATTCATGGTTCCATTTACCAAAGCGAGTCTTCAAGGTCCTGAAGTGGCAAAACAGCCCCAGCCCATCACATTACCATCACCATATTTTACTGTTGGGTTCCAAGGTTGTCATAGCCAGGAGCGGCACTGGGGTTAAGCTCCCAGTGCTCATAAAATGCTCCTTATGGCGTGCGTCTTGAAAAGCCTCTGACAACTAAGTCCAACTCCTAGCCTGCCCGTGTGGTTTAGTCTCTAAGCCCGGCGGAACTGCTTTTACTAATAGGAGAAGGGGCGAGGGTGGATCTCTGGTGCCTTAAAACCAGACGCTTCGTCAACCTGGGAAGGTAGCCCATCTAGAGGAAGGTAAACCCTGATTTCAAACCTCTGCTGCCTTGCGGCATACCCGGTCACGGGAAAGGCTTCGGGAGTCAACCCTGAGGAAAAATCCGGAGTCGGAGCCCCTAAGGCAGTTCTATGTTGTGCTCAACATCGTTCTGGCAGCTCCTGCAACGGCGCTGGTGCCAAACTGTAGCAGCCCTGCTGTTCCTTTGGATTCATCAGTGACGTGGAGAGGGGGGACATGCTGCATGGGCAACATCTTGTCCTCCATATCTTCCTGCCCAGGCTTGAATCCTACCAACGCCCAACGCTGGAAGGTAGAACACCAGATCACTGGAGAGGACACTCCAGCTTCGCCTTTGGCGTAGACAAAACACGGGGAATGACAGTAACCGGTTATAAGCCACTGCTCAATTGGCGTAGAGCGTGGCGCCAGGGGTTGTTCCCGACGGTGGGAGGGATCATCAGATCTCACTGGACAGCTACCGCCCGCCTCAAGCTGGGCAGCCCCCAGCCAATAAGGTGTTGTCCCGCCACAGCTTGCTTTCCTCATTGGGTGCATGGGGATAAGGAAAAATCCAAACAGCAGGCTGAGAACCTTCGCACCAGGCAAGACAATAAAATAAAAGAGACCAACTCTAAAACTGGGAACTTGGAACGTCCGCACTATGATGACAGGACTCGCTGTTAACCTCAAGGACATCAACGACACCAGGAAGACTGCCATCATCAATAATGAGCTGAAGAGACTGGGAGTGGATATCGCCACTCTCCAGGAAACACGGTTAGCTGATGCAGGCACACTGAGAGAGAAGGACTACACGTTCTACTGGCAGGGAAAGGGCAGTGACAAACACAGGGAACACAGAGTGGGCTTCGCAGTGAAGAACACTTTGCTGAAGATGGTGGAACCGGGCAGCACTGACTCTGCACGACTCCTCACCCTCCGCCTTAACACCACTCAAGGCCCAGTCACCCTCGTCAGTATGTATGCCCCAACACAGACAGCCACACCAGAGGCAAAAGACGAGTTCTACGAGAATCTCGCAACAACTGTCAGGATCATCCCCAACTCTGAACAACTCATTCTCCTTGGAGACTTCAATGCCAGAGTGGGTGCTGACCACGACTCCTGGCCCTCCTGTCTTGGACCTTTTGGCGTGGGCAGAATGAACGACAACGGACAGCGGCTGCTCGAGTTCTGCACATATCATGATCTGTGCATCACAAACTCGTTCTTCAAGACCAAGCCCCAACACAAGGTTTCCTGGCAACATCCACGCTCAAAGCACTGGCACCAGCTAGACTTGATCCTGACCAGGCGCACCTCACTGAAGAACGTGCTAATCACCCGTTCGTTCCAGAGTGCAGATTGCGACACAGACCATTCATTGGTGTGTTGCAAGGTCAAGCTGCAGCTGAAGAAATTCCATCGTGCTAGACAACCTGGAAAGGCACGGATTGACACCAGCAAGATGGCCCAACCAGAACTTGTTGAGCAGTTTGCCTCCACCTTTGAGAAGGAACTTGGTGTACCACAAGGAGGAGAATCTGCAAAGCAGAAGTGGGAAGAGCTGCAAAACACCATCTACCGCACAGCCTTGGCTACCTTTGGGAGGAAGACCTCGAAGTCACAGGACTGGTTTGATGCCAAGTTGACCGAGATGACCCCCGTCATTGAAGCCAAGCGCTCAGCACTTGCTGAGTACAAGAAGTACCCAAACGAGAAGAATCTCCAGATTCTCAGGGCTGCGAGAAGCAAAGTTCAGCAGACTGCTCGGCGCTGTGCCAACGAGTACTGGACTCAGCTCAGCCAAGACATTCAAACCGCTGCCATAACAGGGAACATCCGTGGTATGTACGATGGCATCAAGAAAGCACTTGGCCCGGCTCAGAGCAAGACGGCCCACCTCAAATCTTCCACTGGGGAGATGATCACAGAGAAGAACAAGCAGATGGAGAGATGGGTGGAACACTACTCCGACCTCTACTCTAGACAGAACACCGTGACACCGTCAGCCCTTGATGCCATCGACTGCCTGCCATCCATGGACGAACTTGACGCCGAGCCAACCATCGACGAACTCAGTAAGGCCATTGATAGCTTGGCCGCTGGCAAGGCACCCAGCAACGACGGCATACCCCCTGACCTGATCAAGCACTGCAAGACCGCCCTACTGCTGCCATTGCATGACATCCTCTGCCAGTGCTGGAAGGAAGGTGCCATACCACAGGACATGAGGGACGCCAAGATCATCACCCTCTACAAAAACAAAGGGGAGAGAAGCGACTGCAACAACTACAGGGGCATTTCCCTCCTCAGCGTTGTTGGCAAAATCTACGCACGAGTTGTTCTCGTTCATCTACAGAAGCTTGCCGAACGTGTCTACCTCGAGTCTCAGTGTGGCTTCCGCGCTGAGCGATCGACGGTAGACATGATATTCTCCATCCGCCAACTCCAGGAGAAATGCAGAGAACAGAACATGCCTCTGTACGTCGCCTTCATCGACCTCACCAAAGCGTTCGATCTGGTCAGCAGAGAGGGCCTTTTCAAGATCCTGCCAAAGATAGGATGCCCACCAAAGTTGCAAAGCCTCATCGAATCGTTTCACAGCAACATGCAGGGGATAGTGCAGCACGATGGCAACGTCTCAGAGCCATTCAACATACGCAGCGGAGTGAAACAGGGCTGTGTACTTGCGCCAACCCTCTTTGGGATTTTCTTTGCTATGCTCCTGAGGCATGCCTTCAGCACAGCAACAGAGGGAATCTACCTGCACACAAGATCTGACGGCAGGCTTTTCAACCTCGCCCGCCTGAAAGCCAGAACCAAAGTACGCGAGGCTCTAATCAGACACATGCTGTTCGCAGATGACGCTGCAGTCGCAACCCACACACAGCAGGAGCTTCAGACCCTGATGGACCGCTTCTCCCAGGCATGCAAGGACTTCGGGCTTACCATCAGCCTTAAGAAGACTAACGTCTTGGCGCAAGGCACGGAAGCACCACCAACCATCACCATTGATAACTACAAGCTGGAGGTCGTGAATCAGTTCACGTACCTGGGGTCCACGATCAGCAACAACCTCTCCCTTGATACAGAGATCAACAAGAGGATTGGAAAATCAGCCTTCACACTCGCTCGCCTTACCACACGAGTGTGGGAGAATCCCAAACTCTCTGTCAAGACGAAGATGGCAGTGTACAACGCCTGCGTCATCAGCACACTGCTCTAAGGGAGTGAGACGTGGACAACATACGCCCGGCAGGAAAAGAGACTGAACTCCTTCCACTTGCGCTGCATTCGCCGCATCCTGGACATATCCTGGCAGGACAAAGTGCCCAACACAGAAGTTTTGTCCCGCGCCGGCCTTCCCTCCATGTTCACTCTACTCAGGCAGCGCAGGCTCCGCTGGCTAGGCCACGTTCACCGTATGGAGGATGGCAGAATCCCCAAAGACGTCCTCTATGGAGAACTGGCAACTGGCAGGAGAGACATTGGCCGCCCACAGCTGCGCTTTAGAGACGTCTGCAAGAGAGACATGAAGGCCCTGGATATCAACACAGAGCGCTGGGAGGACCTTGCAACGGACCGCCCCTAATGGAGAGGCACCCTGACCAGACAGCTCAAGGCGGGTGAAGAGAGACTGACTGCTGCAGCAGATGAAAAAAGGACCCGCAGGAAGAACCGCCACAGACCCAGCAGCACGGAGACCACCCACAAGTGTGACCTGTGTGACAGGGACTGTCATTGGCGCATCGGCCTGTTCAGCCACAGGCGGTGCTGTTCCAGCAGAGTAGACGTTTAGGATTCTCTTCCATGGCCATCATAGACCGACGGAGGCCGACGAAACGACAAATTTTACTGTTGGTATTATGTTCCTTTTCTGAAATGCTGTGCTACTTTTACGCCGGATGTAATGGGACACACACCTTCCAAAAAGTTCAACTTTTGTCTCATCAGTCCACAGAGTATTTTCCTGAAAGTCATGGGGATCATCAAGATGTTTTCTGGCAAAACTGAGACAAGCCTCTATGTCTTTTTGCTCAGCAGTGGTTTTTGTCTTGGAACTCTGCCCAGTCTCTTTCTTACGGTGGAGTCATGAACACTGACCTTAACTGAGGCAAGTGAGGCCTGCAGTTTTTGGATGTTGTGGGGTCTTTTGCGACCTGTTGGATCATTCGTCACTGCCCTCTTGAGGTAATTTTGGTCGACCGGCCACTCCTGGGCAAGTTCATCACTGTTCCATGTTTTCGCCATTTGTGGATAATGGCTCTGTGGTTCGCTGGAGTCCCAAAGCTATAGAAATGGCTTTATAACCTTTTCCAGACTGATAGATCTCAATTGCTTTGTTTCTCATTTGTTCCTGAATTTCTATGGATAGCAGCATGATGTCAAGCTCTTAAGGATCATTTGGTCTACTTCACTTTAGCCATGTTTACACGGACACAAGTAACTGGATTAAAAGCCCGATCAGAATAAAAATGCTTCATGTAAACACGCCAATCTGAATATTCTGACCCGATCACACTCATTTGGATCAAAATTTCCTTCCGACTGAGACGGATGAGTTATGCCAATTGTTAATCCGATTGGTGAGCATATAAACACTTATTCCGAAGTTTGTGAAGAAAATTTGTTTACTGCGCATGTTTGTATGTCAGCCACACATCAACATGACATATTTCCACCTTTACTGCAGCTAGCAGAAGACAGGGCAGGAGTAAAACAGAACTGGTCTGTATCGTCCTGCTGTCTCCCTCTGTTCATATGTAGAAGTATGTACTGCTGGACTTGTAGCTTCATTACGGAGACCAGCAGAAGAAAAAGTACAGTCTGAAAACACAATACAGGTCCATTTCAAAAAGAGAAAGACAGAAAGTGGGGTTTCTTGACATCAGAAGTTGCTTCTTCTACTATTTCCAGACTGTCGGATAACTGTGCAGATGTCAAAATGATTTAGTCCTTTCAAACGTGTGACACATGGAAACGCACATCCTAATCGGATCAACTTTTTCAGGATCCATGCAAACAGTAAAGTTCTGATCTGAATTGTAATCAGATTGAAGAAATTTTCCACATGTAACCTTGGCTTTTGTCAGGCAGGTCCTATTGAAGTTATTTCTTGATTGAGAACAGGTGTGGCAGTAATCAGGCCTGGGTGTAGATAGAGAAATTGAACTCAGCTTTCCAAAGATGAGATAAATCAGTTAATTTATGCTTTTTTTTGGGGGGGGGGGTCACTTTTTCACACATGGCCATGTAGGTTTGGATTTGTTTTACCCTTAATAATAAACACCTTCATTTAAAAAAATGCATTTTGTGTTTACTTGTGTTATCTTTGTCTAATATTTAAAGTTGTTTGATGATCTGAAATATTCAAGTGTGACAAACACAAAAAAATGAGAAATCAAGAAAGGGGCAAACACTTTTTCACACCACTGTATAATTTATACCAAGGGTCCTCAACTGTTTTTGCAAGGGGTCCGCATTTGTTTTTTTTCTAGTAGACCAGAGGCCCGGAGCAGTATAAGCATGCTGCATGGGCGGATATTTCATTTTTTTGCTGGGAGGGACAATAAACAGAACATTTACTCCAGAGTAAATATTGAGGGGACACTATAAGTATTACTGCTGTCAGTCACAAGTTTATGAGAAATAATGTACAAATGTACACTTAGGGGGAACAAGCAACAAATTTACAAGAAAAAAGTTATAAATTTATGAGAACGAAAATTGCAAATTTAAGAGAAACAACTGCACATTTACAAAAATTCAAGCTTACTAGAAAAAAGTTGCATATTTAGTGAGAAAAAAAATATGTAAAGTCAGAAGAAAAAAAAACTTACATTATAAAAAGGTTACAGATTTACAAGAAAAAAAATACAGATATAAAACATGCAAAAACAGCAGATTTATGAGAAAAAAGTGGGAAATTTACAACAAAAAAGTTTTACATTTACAAATAAATGTAGTAAATTAATAAGAAAAAGTTACAAATTTATGAGAAAAACTGCAAATTTTCAAGTAAAAAAATTGTGCCCCCATACCCCCTTGATTTATGCCCATGTCACCAGGCTGTTCTGCTGTGGGAGAATCTGCTGAAGGCAGCCACTTTCAGACCAGATTTTCACAACTACATTGCTTTTTGTTGTTGTGTCATAGATATAACAAGAATCCTGTTTACAGCTTAATATGACAATTTCAGTGCATTTATTTTTGCTGTTCTTACCTCTGAATTTTGAGGAAATGTCTTCAGAATTCCCGTGCTTGCTCTCATAATGCAGTTTCAAATTGGAAATCTTTATCATAGCTATAGTCTCCTGACACGTTAAGCACATTAACGTTAAGCACGTTAAGTCCCAAAGGACTACAAAAGGCGTGTAAAAAGAAAAATTTATTATATAAAGCTTTCATAAAGAAAAGGACAAAAGAAGCAGAGCAGCGGTATAAAACATACAAAAATAAGTTAACATATATAATAAGATGTAGTAAAAGAGACTATTACAGTAAAGAACTGGAAAAAAACAAAGACAATATTAAAAATACATGGACAATAATCAACAGTATCCTTGGAAATAAAAGCAGAAATACCAGCTACCCAACTAACACTCCAAAAAATAATAAATCGACTCCGAATGTGAATATAGCTTCACCTGCAGATGAATTTAATAATTTTTTTGTTAACATTGGACCTAAACTGGCCCGAGAAATACCCACTACGGTGCCAACAGGTGATTCAATATGCAATAACACTGCTGTAAAAGACACCATCTTCATAAAGAACACAGACGAAAGAGAGGTCATTGAAATTGTTAAATCGTTCAAAAGTAAAACATCTACTGACTGCGATGGTATTGATATGCTACTAGTCAAAACTGTTATCGAATGCATAGTGAAACCACTGACGTATATCTGTAACCTGTCTCTCCAATCAGGTATATTTCCCAATGCAATGAAAATAGCTAAAGTAATTCCGATTTACAAGACAGGCGACAGAGGGGAACTCTCCAACTACAGACCAATTTCACTATTACCGCAATTTTCCAAGATACTTGAAAAAATATTCTATGAGAGAATTGACAACTTCATACTGAAGAATGATTTATTGTGTGAGCAGCAATATGGGTTCAGACACAAAAGGACAACAGCATATGCCTTAATGGAATTTACAGAAAAAATATCAACAGCCATTGAAAATAAAGAGTATTCAGTTGGAGTATTCCTGGATCTTAAAAAAGCATTTGATACAGTAGATCACAATCTATTATTAAAGAAACTACAAAATTGTGGTATCAGAGGGGTAGCACTGTCCTGGTTAAGAAGTTACTTAAAGAATAGATATCAGTTTGTATGTGTTAACAACAAAAACTCAGAGCTACTGAAGGTCACCTGTGGAGTCCCACAGGGTTCAGTTTTGGGACCATTATTATTCAATATGTATATAAATAGACCACCTGGTGGTCTCTTCTTCGCTAAGGGGGTCACCATCATGCCCAAAGACTTCCAGCTGGCCCGCTGCATCCGCGGAGAGAGAGCTTAGACTTTCTGCTGCACATCCACCAGCCATAATGCTCTGCACTGTGTGTCTATATATATACATTTATAGTAATATGGACATATGTTTGCTAGATGTTGTTTTTTCTTGCCTTCTGATTGTTGCTCTGAGTGTTGCTGTCCCTGTGCTGTTGCAATCCTGGAATTTCCCCATTGTGGGACTAATAAAGGCTTATCTTATCTTATCTTATCTTAAATGATATATGTAAAGTTTCAGAAAAAATGGACTTAATATTGTTTGCTGATGACACTAACCTGCTATGCAGTGGAAACAACTTGGAACAACTTCTGGATACACTCGGAAAGGAATTAGGAAAGCTGAAACTGTGGTTTGACCGCGTCCCTCGTGGATTTTTGTGGGGGGTGCTTCGGGAGTATGGGGTATCGGGCTTGTTGTTACGAGCTATTCGGTCTCTGTACGACCGTTGTGAGAGTTTAGTTCGCATTGCCAACACTCGGTCGGAGTCATTCCCAGTGAGAGTTGGACTCCGCCAGGGCTGCCCTTTGTCACCGGTCCTGTTCATAATTTTTATGGACAGGATTTCTAGGCGCAGCCAGGGAATGGAGGGTGTCATGCTTGGTGACCACAGGATCTCATCTCTGTTGTTTGCAGATGATGTTGTCCTATTGGCTTCATCCAGCAATGACCTACAGCTCTTGCTGGGACGGTTTGCCGCTGAGTGTGAAGCGGCTGGGATGAGAATCAGCACCTCCAAGTCCGAGTCCATGGTCCTCAGCCGGAAAAAGGTGGATTGTCCTCTCCGGGTTGGGGACAGGCTCCTGCCCCAAGTGGAGGAGTTTAAGTATCTTGGGGTCTTGTTCACGAGTGAGGGGAAAATGGAGCGAGAGATCGACAGACGGATTGGAGCAGCATCTGCAGTGATGCGGACGTTGTACCGGTCTGTTGTGGTGAAGAGCGAGCTTAGTTCTAAGGCAAAGCTGTCGATTTACCAGTCAATCTACGTTCCTACTCTCACCTATGGTCACGAGCTTTGGGTAATGACCGAAAGAACGAGATCGCGGATACAAGCGGCTGAAATGAGCTTTCTCCGTAGGATTGCTGGACTCACCCTCAGAGATAGGGTGAGGAGCTCAGTCATCCGGGAGAGGCTCAGAGTAGAACCGCTGCTCCTCCACATTGAAAGGAGTCAGTTGAGGTGGTATGGGCATCTGATTAGGATGCCTCCTGGACGCCTCCCACTTGAGGTGTTTCAGGCACGTCCCACTGGGAGGAGACCCCGGGGCAGACCCAGGACTCGGTGGAGAGACTATGTCTCCCAGCTAGTCTGGGAACGCCTTGGTATCCCCTCTGAAGAGCTGGAGCAGGTGGCTGGGGAGAGGGAAGTCTGGGCTTCTCTGCTTGAACTGCTGCCTCCGCGACCCGGACCTCCGGAAAAGCGGTAGAAGATGGATGGATGGATGGATGGAAACTGTGGTTTGATTCAAACAAATTAACGCTCAATTTAAGCAAGACAAAATTTATAGTCTTTAACAACCATCACAACTACCCAGTACCCAAACTCAGTGTAAATGGTGTAGAGATTGAAAGGGTATCCGAAACTAAATTCCTTGGAGTAATAATTGATAACAAACTGTGTTGGAAGCCACATATTAATTATATAAAAGGTAAAGTATCCAAATCAATTGCAATATTACACAGAGTGAAAAATTTGCTGAATCAACCCACACTATACACCTTGTATCATTCATTAATACTCCCATACATGACATATTGTAATGAAGTATGGGGAAATACATATAAAACAAACATATATCCACTCTTTATGCTTCAAAAGAGAGCTATTAGAATAATCAACAAAGCAGCTTACAGGGAACCAACAAACCCACTTTTTCTTAAACAAAAAACTCTCAAGTTGAAAGATCTGATCGACTTTAAAACCGCAATAATAATGTTCAAAGTGAAGAATCTATCACTGCCCGCAAATATCCAAAAGTTGTTCCAAACAAGGGAGAAACGATATCACTTCAGAGGAACATGTATATTTCAAAAGCCTACAGTGAGAACAACTACCAAGCAACACTGTATTTCAGTGCAAGGTGTCAGATTATGGAACGATTTTGGACCTGAATTAAAATCATGTACAAAGCTTGGACAATTTAAACAAAAACTAAAGGAAGAAATACTCCAAACATATTTACAAGACGACATGTAAACTCACATAAGGATTGACATTTCCAGCCTGTGTTGTGTTATAGCTTAGTTTTTCTTTTTTCTCTGTGACACTATGTCTTAGATTTGTTTTTGAATAGTAACCGCTTAACTTAGACTAGCTCAGTTTTCTTTTTCTCTCAGTCATATTTTGTCTTAGCCTTGTTTTAAATTGTAATCGCTCTTGTCTTGTTTTCTCTTTTTTCTCCTTTGAATTCTTGGATGGAATATGGGTGGGCAATATAAGCTGCGGCTTCAGCCATCACCCATTTCGGATAACTCACGTGGAATTGTATAGTAGAAGGAGTCTTTGTCTAATTTGACCTTGTTGTTATATTATACAGTTTCTTTTAACCTGTAATGTACTATCCGAAATCTGAAATAAATTCATTCATTCATTCATTCATACATTGGCCTTCTGCTGGTAGGAGGGAAAACAAATGCAAATTGCTCAATCCATTCATCTTTGAATTGCCGATTTTCAGTCCATTTTTTTTTTTCTCAGCAAACTTGGAACATGCCATTTTCATTCAATCTAGGCTCCCACTGCTGGCTTAGTCATCATCATCATCATCATCATAGCAGTGTGTTGTGGGTAACAATTGAAGGCATCATTTAGGTGTGATCAGATTCCTTCACACAGCTCTGTCCTTAGCCTTCTGCTGCCAGGAACTCCTGTCTATATCAAACTTCTTCAAGTTTCTTTTTACAGGTACATCTCAAAAAATTAGAATATCATGAAAAAGTTCAATATTTTTTGTCACTCATTTCAGAAAGTGAAACCCATATATTATATAGAATCATTACACAGAGAGTGATATATTTCAAGTGTTTATTTTAATTTTGATGATTAAGGCTTACAGCCCATGAAAACCCCAAATTCAGTTTCTCAAAAAAATTAGAATATTACATAAAATTAATTTAAAAAAATAGTTTTTTCATTCAAATGATGGCAGACTGAGAAGTATGTCCATGTACACCCTCAATACTTGGTCGGGGCTCCTTTTGGATTAATTACTGTATCAGTGTGGCGAGTGGTGATCGGGCAGGCCGTTCTTCCTAATCGCCCCCCTCCAGGTTTCACTGTCATTGCTCACGTGTGCATTGAAGTCCCCCAGTAGGACAACGGAGTCTCTAAGAGGAGCACTTTCCAGCACCCCAGTCAGAGACTCCAAAAAGGGTGGGTACTCTGAACTATCATTTGGTGCATAAGCACAACTGATGCTCAGGAGCCGTTTCCCAACCTGAAGGCGCAGGGAAACAACCCTTTCATCCACCGGGAAGCTGCAAATTTTAAAGAAAAAAAAAAAAATAAATTACTTGACAAAAGTTACAAACTTACAAGAAAAAATTCCAAATTTACAAGCAAAAAAAAGTTGTGACAAATTTGTAAGGAAAAAATTTTGAAAAAGTTACAAGCTAGCAAAAAATATATCAATAAATAATTTGAAAATTTACAAGAAAAAAGTTAGAAATTTATGAGAAAAGTCACAAATTCATGAGAAAAATTGTGAGTTGACAGTAAAAGTAAATTTTTTTAGAAAGTTCGAAATTTACAAGAAAAAAATCACAAATTTACAAGAAAATAACAAATTTGCAAGGAAAAAAAAATACACTTATGAGAAAGTTGCAGGATTGCAGTAAAGAAGTGGCAAATTTATGAGAAAGTTCTAAAATTACAAGAAAATGTTTGCAATTCCTGGGTGTTCTCCTCAATAATAAATTGGACTGGTCAGATGACTCCCAAACACTCTACGAAAACGGCCACAGTCGGCTCCATTTGATGGACAGAATGAGGTCATTTGGGGTTTGCAGGTCATTACTAAAGACTTTTTTGCAACACTGTGGTGGCTTGTGCAATTTTTTATGCAGTTTTTTGCTGGATGGTGGTAGCACGGAGAGGGACAGGAAACGTTTGAACAGACTGGTCAAGAGGGCGAGTTCCAGGGGACCTCCTCTCCCCTCACCGCCTCAGGGGTGGTGGGGGGGAGAGGAGGATGTCGGCAAAGCTAGTGTCTATTATGGACAACACCTCTCACCCCCTACATGAGTTTGTGGAGGCCCTGAGCAGCTCCTTTAGCAGTGGATTGTTACAGCCATTGTGTAGTACTGAATGTTACCGTAGGTCCTTCATCCCTCCAGCAGTTAGACTGTACAATATACACATAAGATAAATACTTGCTATAAAATGTGCATGTATGTATATTATTCTCACTTATGCATATAGAACAATTTGTACATATTTTAAATATTATTGCTCTTGTATTTTAGTAGTTTTTTATTGTATATTATTCTCTGGTTTTCTGTTTTTCCTCTTCTGATCTCTGTGTTGCTGTAGCAAATGAATTTCTTCAGTGTGGGATCAATAAGGTGTTATCTTGTCTTATCAAATTTGCAAGAAAAAGTAGCAATTTTAAAAGAAGAACTAACAAATTTGTGAGGAAAAAAGTTGCATGTTTACTTTAAAGAAAAGTTGCAGATTTATGGGTTTCATTTTTTTTTTTTTTTTTTAAAAATGCATCAAATTTATGGGACAAGTCACAAATTTACAAGGAAATTGTTATGTCCGCTGCGTTACTTCACAGCGAAAAAGTAATTTAGTTCAAGCCCAAAATGCAGGTGAAGAGGACGTGTTTATTAACAGAAAGGGGTAACACAAAATTTCACAAAATACAAGAAAATGTTCAATGGAAGACAGTCTGTCACACAAGCAATGGATGTCTGAGCTCAGTTAGCAAGGGAGGAAGCCCCACTCACTCCAAGGGTGGAACTGGGCAGAGGGATAGGAGGACAGTTAATAACAGAGGAAGACTTACACAGGGCGTCAGAGCTCAGCGAACTCTGGGAAAAAAAACAACACCGTAGAAGTCCAAAGGGAACCCAACAGCTCCAGGACATCAACAAAGGCAGGTGACTTCAGGTTGAACTGTGTAATGCTGACTTACACTGCAACACTGAATGCCCCCACTGCCACCCAATAAATACCAGGCAGACTAATGAGTGACAAGTGGACGCAGGTATGCGGTGGGAGTCTGTGTATGAGTGCATGTCAGGATGTGTGAGCGTGAATGAATGTGTGTGTGTGTGTGCATCCCAGGTGATGGCAATCCACTGATGGGTGCCTGGCAGAGGGAGGTGAGAGGAGGGCTGTGGCTGAGGACTGACAGAGAACCACTAATCTGCCAGCTGGAAATAATAACAGCAATCAGAGGCTAGAGCCACAGGTCATGAAACGTGACATGACAGAAATGGCAAATTTATGAGAAAATGTGTTGAAAATGAGCAAATATGTAAAGTCCATGTGGGCAAACACAGATGGGGCCAACACTGAACCCATGGACATACCCATATGGGGCCCAGAAGACAGCGCAGATTAAATCTATGGTGTGGTCCACATTGACATGCTGGCTGGGATTTTTCAAATTTTTCCTAAAATGTTAAATATAAGAAAAATTCAAGAAAAAAAAATCTCAGCTATTATCATGAGTACAATCTGACTCCTCACATAACCTTTTAAGCAGATAAACTTTCTTACTCAAGTAATTTTTTCTTATGATGACTCTTGCTTCTCCTTGAGTAGTTAACACCATTAGAACACAACTTTTGAGTATGGATTCTCTGCTCTCCCCACCTCTGTTACTTTCTGAATTAAACCTCAAATGATTCACATTTATAGTACACTTTTCTTTTCGCTTAATTTACTTTAAAGCCTTCTTTCCTTTATCCACGCTGATTTCTCTCCTTATTCATTTAACAAGGACAATCACCTTCCCTGCATTCCATTAATCTCTAGAGTCTTTGTGCAGTAAAACACTGTACCAACCTTTTCCTCCGGCCGAGGGTTGCAGAACCTTATCAGCCTTCTCACAATCTCCAAATACCAAAAAACCCTTGAAAAGAAAGGGATGGGTGCAGCTGAATTACCCACTCGCCATGCTGTCCCTTTTGTGGGCACGGCAGCAGTCCACTCAACCAGCGAGGTGAAACGTCTGTACTTATTAAACTAAATGACAAAGGAAAATTGCTGGGAGCAAAAGCAAACACAATGCATTTGTCCAAGTAATCACATTAATGTACTTTTGCCTATTGTACATTAAATTATTCTGAAACAGTCTATGTGGGTTGTTTTATTTTTTGACATTTTTTTTTCCCTTTTTGTCTGTGCAGCTCATAAATCAAGATGTAAATTTAAGTATAGGTACCAGCCGTGCCTTCAGAAAATGCCATTGCATTATGTGCCTAGTCGTGCTCCATGTAAATGGTAATGGATTGGAGGAACAGATGGTGTACAGTGCATTACAGGCTGGGCAGGCTTTGGTTTGAACTCAAAGATAAAATTATTTGCATATTGAACTGCTACATTTAGATAACAAGACTTTTTTATTCATCATCGTCTTTTGTTTAACGTACAGATATGTGTAATGGATAGGGAGATTATACAGCCAGCAAATTACACATGAAAGACAGGGGAGATGAACAGGTGAGGTAAGAAAGAAATACTGGGGAGAACATTAAAAAAAACAGCAGAAAATAGGCTAAAAACAAAAGGGGAGGTACAGGTAACAATAGTTTGTTTTCCCAACAGTCAGTAGGTGATTTGAAGGGGAGTGCATATCCTTCCCCCAACCTGGAAAAACAGACTTGTCCACCCAGTATCATCAAAATCTGTTTTTTTTTATTTATTTTTTTTTAGTCATGCTACTTAAGTGAATAAAATGAATCTGAAGCACCAATTATAAAAAAAGAAGTTTTTTTTCAAAATTTTTTCTTAAAAAATGTTAACTTTTATCTCAAAATGTGCAACTTTTTTCTTGTAAATTTTATACTTTCTTTCTCAAAAATTTACAACTTTTTTTCTATAAAATTTGCATTTTTTTCCTCATGAATGTACATTTTTTCCTTGTAGATTTGCAACTTTACGCCTAAAAATTCAAAACTTTATTCCAGTAAATTTGCAACTTTATCTCAAAAATGTGCAACTTTTTTTTCTTGTAAATTTAGTGCTTTTTTCTCACAACTTTGCAACTTTTCTCTTGTAAAGTTGGAATCGTTTTTCTTAAAAAAAAAAAAAAATCACAACTTTTTTCTATGAAATTCAAAGTTTTTTTTTCCCAAAATTTTACATTTTTCTCAAAAATTTGGAATTTTTTTCCCATGAATATGGTATATACTCAACGATTTACAAGTTTTTTCCTTAAAAAAAAATTGTCTTGTCAATTTTCAAGATTTTTCTTGTAAATTTGTAACTTTTTTCCCTCAAATTAATACCAGACTAATAACTAACACAAGACAAATATAGGGATGGAAAATCTCAAAAATACTGCAGTAATCAACATATTGCAAAATCTTTAAACATTTTCTAATCCCCCAGGTATCGTGATAATATTGTATCATTGATCCTCTGGCAATTTCTGTGCCTACCTGTACTTTTATCTGTACTTTTCTTGTAGATATGATACTCAGAGGCAGACTACTAAGGGCCTGATCTAGTAGGAGCCCCATATATATTTTTTTTTTAAATGTTTAGCATATTTAACATGATGGCCAACAAAATAAAGAAACACCAGTATTTACATTAATGGCAAATCAAATCACGAACGTAACGTCCTGCTCCCATCTTCTCAGACTGTTGGACTTTTCCATGGTGTCTCTGAGACGTGTGTATATCGTTGGTTGCATTGTAAACAAACCATACAGCATGTAGAATAGCAGCAAAATGAAACAAAGTTATCCGAGCAGTGCAGAGAAATGGAGAAAAAGGGAAGAGCACAGAAAATTTTTATCAAAACATCCTTTTTCACTTCAACCAGTGAGGAGATTTACCCTCCCAAGGAGCAGATAGCTATGCTGCCTGTACGAGCACACATGATGCAAATGACGAGTACCTGTTTCTAATGAGGGGGTAGTGGTGACACCAGTTGATGATAGTAGAGGTAAACGACAAAATGTTTTACTATTTTTTTTCTAATTGTAAGATTTGCAGAGGCCAAGGCTCACATTGTGAAATTTATTTTTGACCAACTGTGCTCCTCAGACATGCACAGGATATCTGCAGCCTCAGCAGATGACATTGCCTGAGATTAAATATAGTTTTGAGAGTTTTTTTGCATTGAAAGTTGTGGGAAGAATTCCAAATTTTAAAGCAGATGCCTTTTTCCACAGGTTACTGCAATGGTATTCTATATAGCACCACAAGAAAAGCATGGGATTGTCAAAAAGTTCCTATTAAAGTGATTTGTAAATTAAGCAGAACCTTCTGCTCTACAGAAAAAAAAAAAAAAAAACTTTTGTGCAACAGTAAATACAGACTTTAACACAATTAAGTGAGAATGAAGTAGCTACTCATAATTTGTCATAAAAATGACCAACACCGTAAGCTACTTTTGCTCAGAACTTGAATAAAAAGGATGAAAAAAAAACAAAACAAAACATTACAACAGCTAAACTGCATTGAATAGCATGCTAAAGAGTATAGATTTGGAAATTGGCAGCAGCTTCATTTTAAAATTCCTTAACCGCAGCGGTCTCCAACCACTCGATACCAAGCACAGAGAAAAAAAAAAGAAATAATTTATTCTGTTGCTCTGTATTGTCTATCAAAGTCTGTGTGTTTCTGAAAAAAAGCAATTACTGAATATTCTCTCTCTTTCCATGTTTGACTCCTACCTGTCTATCTATCTGCTGCATGTCTTGACACACACCTGTGTCATCAGACACTCATCTTTCCTTTACAAGGAGGAAGGGATCTCCTTGGGGGTTTGCTGGGGGCACACACTGGTTTGTGTCGAGACCAAAGGTTGGCAGCTTTAAAGCTCATTGATAAAATGTAGTAATGATTTTACAACTAAAGATGTATAAAATGATCAAATACTGGCTGTAGTGTTAGATTTGTGTAACCCAGCTGAGAAAATGACCCTTTTTCTCAGATTTCATTTGTATTAATGAAAGTGTGTGATTTTATTTTTGAAAACCGACTATCTTGGGGAAGAGGAAGTGCGATCCTCGTCATCCAACTTTTGAATTTCCGGTTCATGGCCACGTTGGGTGATCTGGGTCTTTCCATTCGTTAAGAGCGAGATTAGCCCCGCCTTCCGAGTAGAGGCAGCCAGCGCGAACTCAGAATTAAGTCTTTCACAATATGACCGCGGACGAGGGAGGTTGTGAAGCGGTTTGATTCACACAGATACCTCTTCTTGGTGAGTTTCTTTCAGAAAGATGCTATAAATGGATCTAAACACTCTCCAAACGCTAATCTGCAACCTTTATTATCCTAAGTTTACGGGAGCATGAGCGTGAGGGGCATTGTGGCTGTGTCCTTTGCTGTATTCACACTGAAACCTCATCTTGGTGAGTCAGATACATGCTAATGTTATGTTAATGTTAGCGCTATGCTAATGCTAGTCGCGAGTGGATTGTTTCCTGTTTAAAAGCAATGGAAAAGGCTGTCTTTGTGTCTGTATGGTTTTCCTAAATGTGATTTCAGTTCTCAACAGTATGCTGAAGTACTTTTAGTTTTTATGCACTATTTCTGTCGAATGCAATGTGTAGTTTGATGCTAAAAGCACATGGTGTTGGTCTACTATGTAAATCCATAGGTTATGCTAAACCCAGTAGCTCAGACAGGGTTTTACTGATTTTAAAAGGGAATATTGGAAGTGATGGGACAGTATATTCCCTGGTTATGTGATAAATTATTTGTATTTCATTTCATGATTTACAGAGACAAGGTTAGAGAGGATTAATCATAATTTCATGATAAAATGATATAGAGATGAACAGAGGAATTCATTTAATTGGTTACATAAAAAAGGGTATTTCATGCGCTACCAGAGAGATTGTGAGAAAAAAGAACACATGCATGTAAGATGTAAGATGTGAAATGTAAGATATTACTATATTGCTGGATTGTGATAATAGTAATATGAGAGAAGAATTTAAACAATAAGCTATGGTGTTATATAAGAAGGGATTGGAAGACGAATTACTCTAGCTGTAAACAATAATACAATTATTGTCGTGCAGGCTAGGTTTTTTTGGTTGCCGACCAAAAACCTTCTGGATCCTGGATTCTCTCTGAATGGAGATGGCGAGCCTGACCCGAGACTGAACCGAGATTGATCAGAGGTCTGACCAAGGTCTCAATTGAAGGACATCCCTCCTCTCTCCAGTGCCCAGGATTTAAAGTGGTAACAACCCAAGTCGCCGCTTTAAAAGAGGAAAACAAACCTGAGTCTGGAGTTACAAGACATCTTGACTGGTCAAACGACTAACCCGAAAGGACAAACAAACAAACACTGAGCTCAGTAGGACACTTTTGGGGTTTTATTTCATGCCGGCCGTTGTTATATTTGTATACTTGTACATTGTTTGTATATTTTGCTCCTTCTATATTTATTAATACAGGCATGAATTGCTCATTTCTTGCCTCCAGCTATTTCATTCCACACTCACTCTAATTTCCTATTGTAACCCTTACGAACCTAGCAACTGGTCTACACTTAATTATTTCCCTTACCTAATTAACATAAGGCAAGGGTTACAATAAGAAGTGGCGAGCCCAGCCAGGAGCTTTTTTTTTTTTTCTCTCCCTTACGTTATTTCAAGCCTATAACATACCCAAAATGGATATTGTTGAGCGTGAATCTGTGAAAATTCCAAATGCAGTGATAGTGAGTGAAATCGCTGGAGATGAGCAACTTGATGAGATGATCAAGTTACAACGCACTGATATTAAAAACCTAGCGAAGATGAGTGGCAGAGATTTTGCAGATGTCCTGAAAGACGTGATGTTACAGATTTCTGAGGCAATCAAAGAATCTGAAAATGATCAATCAGAGCAAGTTAAGTTACCTGATAACTTACCTGAAGCTTTCTTAGATGAACCTCAACCTCAGCCTTCTGCAGCTGAGTCCAGTATTCAAGGTGCACAACCAACTAACCAGTCAAATCACACTACGAGCACCCCAGCTCGAAGTATGCCCACCATTTCTGCACATGATTTAAATCCCCCAGAAGTGCAACGTGTGGTAGTTGAGCACATTGTGAAAAAGGAAGATTTTTCCGTGCAGCCGTTTTCACAAAAGCTTGGAGCTTTTTTCTGGCAAAGACCTCCGACCAACTTATGAGCTAGATTATGATACTTGGCGCTCCAGTGTAGAATTAATCTTGACTGATCCTGCTATGTCCAAATTGCAACAATCCCAAAAGATCATTGAGTCTCTTTTACCCCCAGCAGCTGATGTAGTCAAGTACTTGAACCCCAACAGCTCACCATCAGAATACCTTCAGCTGTTAGATTCTGCTTATGGTACAGTTCAAGATGGCGGAGAGCTTTACACCAAGTTTATTGACACCTTCCAAAACACAGGTGAGAAACCCTCATCATATCTACAACGTCTTCAAGTAGCTTTGACTCACACTGTGAAGCGTGGTGGTGCTTCAAGCCAGGATTTTGACAGGCTGCTTGTCACACAGTTTTGTCGAGGTTGTTGGGATGATTCCCTTTTAACTGCACTCCAGTTAAAACGAAAACAAACAAATCCCCCAACTTTTCCTGATTTGCTTCTCTTGCTACGTACTGAAGAAGAACAAAATGCTGCCAAAACTTTGCGAATGAGACAACATTTGAGCGGTTCAAAACAAAAAGTGACATCCCACGTGCAAACTGCAATGTAGTTCAGATGAAAATGAGGACAGAATCACGGTAAACTCAATTCAAGAACTCTCAAAACAAGTTGCAGAAATTCAAAATCAACTAGCAAAACTAACTGCAAAACCAAAAGCCCAAAACTCAAAAAGTACACCCAGTACAAAGCCAAAAGAGAAACAAAAGCCGAATAAAGTGACAAAGGAACCCACAGAACAAATGGTCAGAACTCGAAGTACCCCACCCAAATCGTGGTACTGTTTCCAATGTGGAGAGGATGGCCACATCAAGCTGAACTGCGAAAATGAACCCAACCCAGCTCTAGTTACTGAAAAGCGTAAGCTGTTTAAAGAGAAACAAAAGAGATGGGGGTCTAGTAAGCCCACAGCTAATAAAGACCGGGTTAAACTAAGAACAGTCTCTATTACGGGGCAAATGGAGACTGTAGCCAGACAGTCATGTCCCACTAAGTAGAAGCAATGCACTAGCCTTAAGCAGTCTGTTACTAACCCACCTAAGTATAGCCTACCAAAAGGGTTAGTTGGCTCCAAATGCACAGCTGTAGTTTACATTTCTGATGTTAATGTGCGTTGTCTTCTTGACTCAGGGTCACAAGTGACTACAGTCACCGAGTTGTTTTACAAACAGAACTTTCCCGATCAAAACCTTAAACCATTCTATGACCTTTTAGAAGTAGAGGGCACTGCAGGTCAGCCCGTCCCCTATTTAGGTTATATAGAGATGTGTATTACCTTTCCAAAAGACTTCTTATGCACAGAGATTGACATACCGACCTTAGCTCTCGTCGTTCCAGATGCCAATCCTAATAGTCAGACACCAGTGTTAGTGGGAACAAACACACTTGATGTTCTTTATGGAAAGTATTTAGACATGAAGACTCCTGATCACTTACCTAGCTCTTACGGTTTTAGGACACTGTTGAAAACTCTCGAACTAAGACATACAAAGAACAAAGATGGGAACATTGGATTAGTTACCTTGTCAGGCAAAGCCCCAGCTGTAGTCCCAGCAGGTAAAACTGTAGTTTTAGAGGGGTCTGCCAACATTCACTGTACCTCAGACACCTGTGCTATAGTGGAACACCCCTCTCAGTCTTCCTTGCCGAGTGGCCTTTGTGTTAAACCTTGCCTGATAACACTTCCTTCCCAAGCTCCACACAAAGTGCCTGTAATGATTACGAACGAAACAGAGCAAGATGTCACAATGCTGTCCACGTGTGTCATAGCAGAACTGGGAGCTTTCCATTGTATCCTGTCCCAGCACAATGTCGTCAGTGCAAATGAGTCGGCCACAAACAAGACACAACTGAGTTTCAACTTTGATGATTCACCGATTCCACAGGAGTGGAAAGAGCGAATAACCAAACAACTAAATGACACCCAGGAAGTATTCGCTTTCCGTGATTTTGACTTTGGGTGTACGAGCAAAGTGAAACACTCCATCAGTCTTCATGATCCGACTCCCTTTAAGCACCGTGCATACCCTATACACCCCCAAGACCTTGAGGCAGTGCGTAAACACCTTCAAGAGCTGCTCGCTGTAGGTGTGATAAGAGAGTCCCAGTCTCCCTACTCGTCCCCAATTGTTGTGGTGAGGAAACGAAACAATGATGTGCGTCTATGTATAGACTTTCGCAAACTCAATTTGCAAACAAGAAAGGACTCTTACGCTCTCCCAAATCTAGAGGAGACGTTCTCGGCGCTCACAGGATCCAAGTGGTTTACAGTCCTCAATCTTAAGTCTGGATATTACCAGATTGAGGTAGAAGAGGCAGACAAAGAAAAGACTGCTTTTGTAACACCCCTTGGATTCTGGGAGTTCAACCGCATGCCGCAGGGCATAACCAATGCCCCAAGCACATTTCAGCGGCTCATGGAGCGCTGCGTCGTTGACATGAACTTAAATGAGGTGCTAGTCTTGCTAGATGATCTCATCATCTTTTCAAATAGTTTGGAAGAACATGAACGGCGACTCATGCGGGTACTCCATCGTCTTAAAGAGTACGGGCTAAAGTTATCGCCAGAAAAATGTAAATTTTTTCAAACAACAGTCCGGTACCTAGGTCATGTAGTCTCCGAAAGCGGTGTCTAGACAGATCCCGAAAAGATTCAGGCCCTTAAGACTTGGCCACGGCCTAAGAATCTCACGGAACTGAGATCCTTTCTAGGGTTCTCAGGGTACTACAGACGTTTCATTCAAGGGTACTCATCTATAGTACGCCCTCTTAACGACCTCACATGCAGTTACCCGCCACTCAACAAAAAGTCAAAATCCAGAGTCGCTGACCAAACCTACTTTGACCCCAAACTGCCATTTGAGAGTCGATGGACCACAGACTGTCAAGAAGCTTTCGACTCCATCATCGAAAAGTTAACATCAGTTCCTATCTTAGGCTTTGCAGACCCAAAGCTGCCTTACGTACTCCATACCGATGCTAGTATCACTGGCTTAGGAGCAGTACTCTATCAGGAGCAGGACGGTCAGCTTAGGGCCATAGCTTTTGCCAGTCACAGGTTATCAAGGAGTGAAGCACGTTATCCAGCTCACAAGCTAGAGTTCTTAGCTCTAAAATGGTCAGTAACTGAAAAGTTTCACGACTATTTGTATGGTGGTCAGTTCACAGTAGTTACAGATAGTAACCCACTCACCTACATATTGACCTCTGCTAAATTAGACGCCACAAGCTACAGGTGGCTTGCTGCTTTGTCTAACTACAACTTTAAGTTACAGTATAGAGCAGGCAAGCAAAACCTAGATGCAGATGGGTTGTCTAGACGTCCTCATGGTGAACTCGTTGACGATGTCCAGTCCAGGAAAGAGCAGGAGCATGTAAGCCGCTTTGTAGAGCGCCACCTAACTGACAGTGACACCACAGAGATTGTAAATGATGAAACTGTTCAAGCCATTTGTCAAAACCACCTTGTTAAAATTTGTGATGACAATCAGGATAGTGGTGTTACACTTGTGGAGTCACTTACCATCTCAGCTGACGCAATCCCAGACTTGTATGTCTTGGAGCAAGACAATGGCTTACCCACTATCCCTGTCTTGTCTCAAACAGAAATCAAAGACAAACAAAGAGCGGACTCGACACTCAGACAAGTTATTGAACAAATCGAACGTGGCCAAACACCCCCACCGACTGCTAGAGAAGAACTCCCATATCTCCCTCTTTTACTCAGAGAACTCCATAGGTTGGAGATGTACAATGAAGTGTTGTACAGAAAAAGAAAATTGGAGACCAAGTGACCCACCAGCTCGTTCTTCCCGAGGAACTCAGAGCTCCTGTACTCCAAAGTCTGCACAATGACATAGGCCACTTAGGTATTGACAGAACCCTTGATCTGGTCCGAACACGGTTCTATTGGCCACGTATGGCAACAGATGTCGAGTAAAAGGTAAAAACATGTGATCGGTGCATACGAAGGAAGAGTCCTCCTGAAAAAGCGGCTAGCCTGGTCAACATAACCACCACACGACCTTTAGAACTAGTCTGCATGGACTTCCTCAGTCTGGAACCAGACAGTAGCAATACCAGCAATATTCTCGTAATAACTGATCATTTTACTAAATTTGCCCTTGCGTTGCCTACCTCAAATCAAAGGTCCAAAACAGTTGCCAGGTGCTTGTGGGATCAGTTCATCATTCACTACGGTATACCTGAGCACCTGCACAGTGATCAGGGTCCTGATTTTGAGGCAAAACTAATAAAAGACCTTTGTGAGATCTCAGGCATAAAGAAAATAAGAACAACCCCATACCACCCCAGGGGTAACCCTACTGAAAGATTCAACCAAACGCTACTGAGTATGTTAGGAACGCTTGAGTCCAAACAAAAGTCCCACTGGAAAGACTATGTTATGCCGTTAGTACATGCATACAACTGCACACGCAGTGATGTAACCGGGTTTACTCCCTACAAATTAATGTTTGGTAGAAAACCCAGATTGGCAGTTGATCTAGCATTTGGACTTCCTCTCAACAAAGATCAGAAATTTACTCACTTGCAATACATTGAAAATCTCAAGAAAAGGCTCGAAGAAAGCTACAAGTTAGCTTCACAAAATGCACAAAAGATTGCAGACAAGAACAAGGCCAGGTTTGACCGCAAAATCACTGTTTCTGAACTTGAACCTGGGGATAGAGTTTTAGTTAGAAATGTGAGACTGCATGGAAAAAATAAGCTTGCTGATAAATGGGAGGCCGATATTCATGTGGTAGTCAAACATGCAGGTAATTTACCCGTTTACACGGTTAAGCCCGAGTCAAAGCAAGGTACCTCAAGAACTTTACACAGGGACCTTTTGCTTCCTTGCAGTTTCCTCCCTGTTGCCACAGCAGAAACACCTGAACCAGAGCCTATTCACCGCCCTAAGACACGCCAAACAACTGTTGCAGAGAACAATGATCACAAAGAGTTAACCGAAATTGAAAATGAATTTTTGATTCCGTGGGTTGAGGATTCCCCATGTGGAGAGATAACCAGATTTACTACTGTACATGATTATCCAAAACCTTTGCAAACACCGGAAATGACAAACCCACCTGGTTGTGATTTACCTGAGACCACTGCCAATGCAGAACCGGATAGGGAGCATAATGCAATTGAGATTGAACCTTCCTATAATTCGCCTGTGGAAAATGAAGCAGCAACAATACTAGAGGAACCTTCTGACAATTCAGTCGAGGGGCAAGAACACCAATCGAATGATTTGCCTGATGAAATGGACAAAAATGATCACATTGTAATTCAACCAATACGACGATCTGAAAGAATCAGACAACTCCCAAAAAGACTAGAGTATCCTGAATTAGGAAATCCTCTAGTGACTGTTGTTAAGTCCCTTTTCCAAGGTTTGAATACAGCTTTCTCAGAGTTTCTAAATACTGACGATGGACAGTCTTGGTTACACATGCAACGGGACGTGCATGATATTAATCGGGGGAGTGTGTAACCCAGCTGAGAAAATGACCCTTTTTCTCAGATTTCATTTGTATTAATGAAAGTGTGTGATTTTATTTTGAAAACCGACTATCTTGGGGACGAGGAAGTGCGATCCTCGTCATCCAACTTTTGAATTTCGGTTCATGGTCACGTTGGGTGATCTGGGTCTTTCCATTCGTTAAGAGCGAGATTAGCCCCGCCTTCCGAGTAGAGGCAGCCAACGCAAACTCGGAATTAAGTCTTTCACGATATGAACGCGGACGAGGGAGGTTATGAAGCGGTTTGATTCACACAGATACCTCTTCTTGGTGAGTTTCATTCAGAAAGATGCTATAAATGGATCTAAACACTTTCCAAATGCTAATCTGCAACCTTTATTATCCTAAGTTGACGGGAGCATGAGCGTGAGGGGCATTGTGGCTGTGTTCTTTGCTGTATTCACACTGAAACCTCATCTTGGTGAGTCAGATACATGCTAATGTTATGCTAATGTTAGCACTATGCTAATGCTAGTCGCGAGTGGATTGTTTCCTGTTTAAAAGCAATGGAAAAGGCTGCCTTTGTGTCTGTATGGTTTTCCTAAATGTGATTTCAGTTCCCAACAGTATGCTGAAGTACTTTAAGTTTTTATGCACTATTTCTGTCGAATGCAATGTGTAGTTTGATGCTTAAAGCACATGGTGTTGGTCTACTATGTAAATCCATAGGTTATGCTAAACCCAGTAGCTCATACAGGGTTTTACTGATTTTAAAAGGGAATATTGGAAGTGATGGGACAGTATATTCCCTGGTTATGTGATAAATTAATTGTATTTCATTTCATGATTTACAGAGACAAGGTTAGAGAGGATTAATCATAATTTCATGGTTAAATGATATAGAGATGAACAGAGGAATTCATTTAATTGGTTACATGAAAAAAAAGGGTATTTCATGTGCTACCAGAGAGATTGTGAGACAAAAGGACACATGCATGTAAGATGTAAGATGTGAAATGTAAGATATTACTATATTGCTGGATTGTGATAATAGTAATATGAGAGAAGAATTTAAACAATAAGCTATGGTGTTATATAAGAAGGGATTGGAAGACAAATTACTCTAGCTGTAAACAATAATACCATTATTGTCGTGCAGGCTAGGTTTTTTGGTTGCCGACCAAAAACCTTCTGGATCCTGGATTCTCTCTGAATGGAGATGGCGAGCCTGACCCGAGACTGAACCGAGATTGATCAGAGGTCTGACCAAGGTCTCAATTGAAGGACATCCCTCCTCTCTCCAGTGCCCAGGATTTAAAGTGGTAACAACCCAAGTCGCCACTTTAAAAGAGGAAAACAAACCTGAGTCTGGAGTTACAAGACATCTTGACTGGTCAAACGACTAACCCGAAAGGACAAACAAACACTGAGCTCAGTAGGACACTTTTGGGGTTTTATTTCATGCCGGCCGTTGTTATATTTGTTTACTTGTACATTGTTTGTATATTTTGCTCCTTCTATATTTATTAATACAGACATGAACTGCTCATTTCTTGCCTCCAGCTATTTCATTCCACACTCACTCTAATTCCCTATCGTAACCCTTACGAACCTAGCAACTGGTCTACACTTAATTATTTCCCTTACCTAATTAACATAAGGCAAGGGTTACATTTGCTCATTTGTTTGTGGTTTTACGGCAGTCAAGGCAGAGACGTGGGGAGACGTCCACCGGCAGGCCGGGGGAGACGGAGGATAGGGTGGTGTAGGAAAACTCGCTGGTGAGTGTTTTTGTTTTTTTTTTTAAATCACACACTCTTTTTGCTGATGTGTTCCATTAATACTCACTGTAAACACAGAAGTGAGCGCTGTGCAGTGACACATTTGATTGGTTAGACTGAGTGTTTGAGTGCTACTCAGGGACAAATGTGAATGGCGAAATTGGTGGAAGTTGACAAGGATTGGCCCAAATCAAGGTTGCGGTGATTGGACAAAGTTGCAAGGTCACTCAAAAGATACAGCGATGACCTGATTTTGCGTGAATTAGTGGGATCACAATATCGCATAATCCTGAAGGGACTGGTAAGTGTGAACAAACAGCAGATTTTCCATGTCAGTTTTTTTTTTTTTTTTTTAATATAATATACAAGAGTCTTCATTCAATTTGTTAAACTTCTTGGTTTTTCTAAAGATGTAATTCCTGGTGCATGAATGATATCATCACTTGAAGACTTCTGAGGACAATAAGTTTCAAGTAGGATTTCAATAAGGCCTGAAAGAAAGTGTAGAACAAAGAAAAAATAGGGCCCCATTTCTGTCTTTGCCTTGGGCCCCAAATGGACTAAGTCCGCCCCTGATGATGCTTATTAAGTAATTTGCAGAATGTAGAATATTATTCACTTTCATGCTTTCTTTATGTTTTTATGTTTACAGCTGGAAAATAATGCACAAAATACTTGTTTATACTGTTTCTCTTCCAGCAACTAAGAAATCCAGTCTTGTGGTGATTGAGATTTTTGTCCAACATAGTCATTCTGTCATTTTTTCCTTCTTCATGAGTGGGTCTGAAAAGCTCCAACTTATCCAAGAATCTAACATTATTCTTTTTTTTTTCCTTTGGCAACTCAAACAGACAGGTAAAATGGAACCTGCCTAACACCCCGCCTCAAACAAAAAATAAAAATGCTCCTTTATTCCTCTCTTCTTTTGTGGATTTGCTGGCTGCTTTCTGTTAAACTGCAGACAGACATCTGCTCGTGTCTGGAAGCAAATCAATAGCCAGTCTATCTGCAATTAGTTACAGCATCAGTGGTGATACAGTGAGCTTAAAAACCTTGCAGACAGTTTACTGTGCTGGATGGCTTCCACGGTTAGAAAATGTACCTCGTGAGAAATTGCAGAGAATGGATGCCCCGCGCTACTTCGACAAAGATAGCAAAGAGAAAGAGACGGATGGAGAAAAACTTAAAGACTTACAGAGAAGCAGGGAAGGAGGAAAACCACCCACAATGAGAACTAACTCTGTTCATTTCAATACAGCACAGTGCAATCTTGTGTAAATAGTGATGTAAAGTATAAATCTGTGACCAAGGGGACAGGCGGTGAAGCCTAGCCGGTGGCGTCCAAATAGGGCTGAACTCACAACCTCCCACACTGCAATCTGGCTCTTGGGTTACCAAGAGGATCAATACTTTTATTGACTCTGTTACATAAGGTAAAGCCAAAGTGGTGAAAACTGGGCTTCATCATGCCCAGGCTTTCATCTGACAAAAATACACTATAAGTATGGGTTACAAAAAATGGTAAAATCAGGGGGAAAAAAAAAAAAAAGATTACTACACAAGCTGGTATGGTTAGCAGCTAACGCGGTTTAGCTTTGTGCCATTTTCATGCTAGTTACCATGCACTTCACCTGCTTTTTCTTGCATCGTCAGATGAAATAATGAGTCTATCATCTCTCAGGATGGTAAATCCAACTTCAGCTCGTCCGTTTTGTTGTCAGCAGGCATGGCTTATCATAAAACACAAGTGCTAAATGCTAAGCTAGTACCGTTTCTGCATTAGTTTCTGCACACTTTGTCTTGCTTCTTCCTGGCATTTTCAGATGAAACAGTCACCCAGCCCCTAGGTATTTTGGTATGCTAATGGGGACGATAAATCCAACTCCAGTTTGCCCATTATGTTGTCAGCAGATATGACGTAACACAAAACATAAACGCTAAATGCTAAGGTAGCATTATTTCTGTGTTAGTTTCTACCAAATTCACCTGCTTCTTCCTAGTATATTCAGATGAAATAGTCTGGCAGCCCCTAGGAATTTTGGTATGCTCATGGGGATGATAAAGTAAACTTCAGTTTGTCTGTTTTGTTGTCAGCAGATGTGGTGAAATGTCAAACATGTCCCTTCCTCCAGACCACAGCTGTAAACTAGAAAAGTACTCGGAGAGCGCAGACCTCCGCCAAGTGCCACAGTTCCCCCCATACAGTGTTTGTGTGTACGTTTTCAGATTCCTTGACCATGAAATTGGATTCACAATGACAGGATTAGTGGTTGAGTAGTTATTCACGAAAATCGCATTGTCCGTAATGGCGGTTTAGCGCCACAGTTCCCCCCATACAGTGTTTGTGTGTACGTTTTCAGATTCCTTGACCATGAAAACATATGACTAGCAATTGGATTCACAATGATAGGATTAGTGGTTCAGTAGTTATTGACGAAAATGGCATTTTCCGTAATGACGGTTTAGCACCACAGTTCCCCCCATACAGTGTTTGTGTGTACATTTTCAGATTCCTTGACCATGAAAACATATGATAAGCAACTGGATTCACAATGATAGGATTAGTGGTTGAGTAGTTATTCACGAAAATCGCATTGTCCGTAATGGCGGTTTAGCGCCACAGTTCCCCCCATACAGTGTTTGTGTGTACATTTTCAGATTCCTTGACCATGAAGACATATGACAAGCAATTGGATTCACAATGATAGGATTAGTGGTTCATTAGTTATTGACGAAAATGGCATTTTCCATAATGGCGATTTTCTTCTCGACAGTGATCCGGATCACCACCAAAATGTAATCATCTGTAGGATACCCCATTTCTGACAATCTGTGAAAATTTCATGAAAATCCGTCCATAACTTTTTGAGTTGTCTTGCTAACAAACAAACAAAAAATTCCTGTATCCAGACGGTGATCCGGATCACCACCAAAATCTAATCATCTGTAGGATACCCCATTTCTGACAATCTGTGAAAATTTCATGAAAATCCGTCCATAACTTTTTGAGTTATCTTGCTAACAAACAAACAAACAGACAAACAAACAAACAAACCAACGCCGATGATCACATAACCTCCCCCTTTGGCGGAGGTAATAAGAAGATAAGCTCCATGGTACAACTCCCACACTCGTGAGTTAAAACAGAAAGTCAGATCCTGTGAAAGGCTATGGAGCGCAAATAAGACAGAAGTATCATGTTCAGCCTGGAATGTCAGCCTTATCACCTATAAGAAATCGCTCTGTCATAGGCGACAGTACTATTCATCCTTGATAGAAGAAAATAAAATAACCCATCCATCCATCTTCTTCCACTTAATCCTTTTCGGGCCGTGGGGGGCTGGAGCCTATCCTAGCATCTTTGGGCGAGAGGCAGGGTACACCCTGGACAAATCACCAGTCCATCGCAGGGCCAACACAAAGAGACAAACAACCATTCACTCTCACAGTCATACCTAAGGACAATTTAGAATCCCCAGTTGATACCAATTAACCTAGCTTGCATGTTTTTGGCATGTGGGAGGAAACTGGAGAAATCCCAGAGTAAACCCATTCAGACATGGGGAGAACATGCAAACTCCACACAGATCACTGTTGGTCAGGGGCTGGGATCGAATCCAGGATCCCCCTGTCCAAGGGTGAGCTGCTGTGCTGCCGCAGTGCTAACCACTTGGCCACCGCGCTGCCCTAGAAAAATAACCATAGATTTCTTTTTAGCACTCGGACTCAGTTAACCAAGAGCCACAATGCCATAAACTCCTGCTTTCCTCTAACTTTTAGTGCTGATGACTTTTTCCATCCATCCATCCATCTTCTACCGCTTTTCCGGAGGTCCGGGTCGCGGAGGCAGCAGTTCAAGCAGAGAAGCCCAGACTTCCCTCTCCCCAGCCACCTGCTCCAGCTGTTCAGAGGGGATACCAAGGCGTTCCCAGACCAGCTGGGAGACATAGTCTCTCCACCGAGTCCTGGGTCTGCCCCGGGGTCTCCTCCCAGTGGGACGTGCCTAAAACACCTCAAGTGGGAGGCGTCCAGGAGGCATCCTAATCAGATGCCCATACCACCTCAACTGACTCCTTTCAATGTGGAGGAGCAGCGGTTCTACTCTGAGCCTCTCCCGGATGACTGAGCTCCTCACCCTATCTCTGAGGGTGAGTCCAGCAGTCCTATGGAGAAAGCTCATTTCAGCCGCTTGTATCCGCAATCTCGTTCTTTCGGTCATTACCCAAAGCTCGTGACCATAGGTGAGAGTAGGAACGTAGATTGACTGGTAAATTGACAGCTTTGCCTTAGAACTAAGCTCCCTCTTCACCACAACAGACCGGTACAACGTCCGCATCACTGCAGATGCTGCTCCAATCCGTCTGTCGATCTCTCACTCCATTTTCCCCTCACTCGTGAACAAGACCCCAAGATACTTAAACTCCTCCACTTGGGGCAGGAGCCTGTCCCCAACCCGGAGAGGACAATCCACCTTTTTCTGGCTGAGGACCATGGACTCGGACTTGGAGGTGCTGATTCTCATCCCAGCCGCTTCACACTCAGCGGCAAACCATCCCAGCAAGAGCTGTAGGTCATTGCTGGATGAAGCCAACAGGACAACATCATCTGCAAACAACAGAGATGAGATCCTGTGGTCACCAAGCATGACACCCTCCATTCCCTGGCTGCGCCTAGAAATCCTGTCCATAAAATTTATGAACAGGATCGGTGACAAAGGGCAGCCCTGGCGGAGTCCAACTCTCACTGGGAATGACTCCGACCGAGTGTTGGCAATACGAACCAAACTCTCACAACGGTCGTACAGAGACCGAATAGCTCGTAACAACAAGCCCGATACCCCATACTCCCGAAGCACCCCCCACAAAAATCCACGAGGGACGCGGTCAAATGCCTTCTCCAAGTCCACAAAACACATGTAAACTGGTTGGGCAAACTCCCACGAACCCTCAAGAATTCTCGAGAGGGTAAAGAGCTGGTCCGATGTGCCACGGCCAGGACGAAAACCACATTGCTCCTCCTGAATCCAAGGTTCGACCAACGGCCAGACTCTCCTCTCCAGTACCTTGGCATAGACCTTCCCAGGAAGGCTGAGGAGTGTGATCCCTCTAAAGTTGGAGCACACCCTCCGGTCCCCTTTTTTGAAGAGAGGAACCACCACCCCGGTTTGCCATGCCAAAGGCACTGCCCCCGACCTCCACGCAATGTTGCAGAGGCGTGTCAACCATGACAACCCAACAACATCCAGGGCCTTGAGGTACTCAGGGCGAATCTCGTCCACCCCCGGGGCCCGGCCACCAAGGAGATTTTTAACCACCTTGGCGACCTCAGCCCCTGTGATAGGCGAGTCATCCCCCTCGTCCCAAAACCCTGCTTCCTCTGTGGAAGGCGTATCAGTGGGATTGAGGAGATCCTCGAAGTATTCCTTCCACCGCCCGACGATATCCCCAGTTGAAGTCAACAGTGTCCCATCCGCACCATACACAGTGTGGACGGGGAACTGTTTTCCCCTCCTGAGCTGCCGAACAGTTTGCCAGAAACTCTTTGAAGCCGACCGAAAGTCTTGTTCCATGGCCTCACCGAACTCCTCCCATACCCGGGTTTTTGCTTCAGCAACCACCCGAGCTGCACTCCGCTTGGCCTGCCAGTACACCTCAGCTGCTTCGGGAGTCCCACAAGCCAACCAAGCTTGATAGGACTCCTTCTTCAGCTTAATGGCCCCCCTCACCACTGGTGTCCACCACTTGGTTCGGGGGTTGCCACCACGAGATGCACCGACCACCTTGCGGCCGCAGCTCTGGGCTGCCCATTCAACAACAGAGGTGGAGAACATGGCCCATTCAGACTCCATGTCTCCAGACTCCCTCGGAATGTGGTTGAAGTTCTTCCGGAGGTGGGAGTTGAAGACCTCCCGGACAAGGGCCTCAGCCAGATGCTCCCAGCACACCCTCACTATACGTTTGGGTCTACCAGGTCTGAATGGCTTCCTCCCCTGTCATCGGATCCAACTCACCACCAGGTGGTGATCAGTTGACAGCTCTGCACCTCTCTTTACTCGGGTGTCCAAGACATACGGTCGCAGGTCTGATGATACGATAACAAAATCGATCATCGACCTGCGACCTAGGGTGTCCTGGTGCCAGGTGCACATATGGACACCGTTATGCTTGAACATGGTGCTCGTTATGGACAGACTGTGGTTAGCACAGAAGTCCAATAACTGAACACCACTCGGGTTCAGATCGGGCAGGCCGTTCCTCCCAATCACCCCCCTCCAGGTTTCATTGTCGTTGCCCACGTGCGCACTGAAGTCCCCCAGTAGGACAATGGAGTCTCCAGGAGGAGCACCCTCCAGCACCCCAGTCACAGACTCCAAAAAGGGTGGGTACTCTGAAACATCATTTGGTGCATAGGCACAAATGATGGTCAGGACCCGTTTCCCAACCCGAAGGCGCAGGGAAGCAACCCTTTCATCCACCGGGGAAAACTCCAATATAGAGGCAGCAAGGTGGGGCGATACAAGAATACCCACCCCTGCTCGTCGCCTCTCGCCCGGGGCAACTCCAGAAAAGGCCAAGCTCCAGCCCCTCTCCAGGAGACTGGTTCTGGAACTGGAGCTGTGTGTTGAGGTGAGGCCGACTATATCTAGCCGGTATCGCTCAACCTCGTACACCAGCTCAGGCTCCTTCCCCACCAGAGAGGTGACATTCCACGTACCAAAAGCCAGTTTAGAAAGCTTGGGATCAGTACGCCAAGGTCTCCGCATTTGACCACCACCTAATCCACATAGCACCGAACCCCCATGATCCCTCCTGCAGGTGGTGAACCCACTGGAGGGCGGACCCATGTAACTCCTTCGGGCTGAGCCCGGCCGGGTCCCATGGGTGGAAACCCGGCCACCAGACGCTAGCCTTCGAGCCCCTCCCCCAGGCCTGGCTCCAGGGTGGTGCCCCGGTAACCCCATACCGGGCGGGGTACACTGAATCCTTGATATACAATTTATCATGAGAGTCTGTTGGATCGTTCTTAGTCTGGCCCTTCACCCAGGACCCGTTTGTCTTGGGAGACCCTATCAGAGGCAAATTGCCCCCGGACAACATAGCTCCTGGGATCACTGGGGCACGCAAACCCCCCCACCACGATAAGGTGACGATCCATGAGGAGGACTTTTTGAATCTGACTGATGAATTTGACTTTTTGAATCTGATGACTTTTTGAATTTCTTTAATGATAAAATTATCAATATCAGGAATAATATTCCAAAACATAGGCCCTTTAAAAAATACCAAGCCTCTGCTTAACACTGCTGTGTCCACAGGCTCAGAACTCCACTTTTCTGAATTTTCTCTTATTACTCGGGGTCTAGCTTTAATAGTATCAGCCTCTAAACAAATTACCTGTCTTTTCGACCCATCCCTTCCAGACTCCTGAAGGAGTCGCTACCTCTGATTAGTCCACAGTTTTTGAACATAATTAATTTGTCCCGAGTAACAGGACATGTACCGCAGTCTTTTAAAGTGGCAGTAATTAAACCTCTGCTTAAAAAAACCTTCACTTGATTTGGGGATTTTGGCCAATTATAGACCAATATCTAACCTCCTCTACCTTTCCAAGAGCCTCAAAAGTAGTCGCCAATCAACTGTGCATTCTTTTTTAAAAATAATTCTATATTTAAGAAATTTCAGTCAGGTTTTAGGAAGCACCACACACAGAGGCAGCCCTAGTAAAAGTTACTGATGACCTCCTTATGGCATTTGGCAAAGGACTTGCCTCTGTTCTTGTCTTACTGGACCTTAGTGCTGCCTTTGACACCATCGACCACCATATTCTGTTTGAGAGACTTGAACAGCAAAATGGTTTGAAAGGAACAACGCTAAGATGGTTTCAGTCTTATTTATCAGACCGTTCCCAGTTTGTTTATGTCTATAACAAGCCCTCTATCCAGACCACCATTAGCTATGGAGTTCCACAGGGATCGGTACTTAGACCAATACAGTTTACATTATACATGCTGCCTTTGGGAGATATTATGAGGAAGCATTCTATTCATTGTCATTGCTATGCTGATTACACTCAGTTATATTTATCCATCAATCCAGATGATCTCAGTGATTTGGGTTCACTCCAGGAGTGTCTTAAGGATATTAAAACCTGGATGAACTACAACTTTCTATTGTTAAATACAGATAAAACTGAAGTCATTGTTCTTGGCCCCAAACAAGCTAGAAGTACTCTTTCTAGTAAGATAACAACACTAGATGGCATTTCTGACTTCTAAGTCCACTGTTAAGAATCTTGGAGTTGTCTTTGATCAAGGTATGTATTTTAACTCTCATATAGAGCAAACTATTAAGACTGCCTTTTTCCATTTGTGTAATATTGCTGAAATTAGGCTCATCTCATAAAGATGCAGAGAAACTAGTTCATGCCTTTTATCACCTCTAGGCTACACTATTGTAATTCACTTTCATCAGGTTGTCCTAATAAGTTCATAAAGTTTTTCCAACTCATTCAGAATGCAGCTGCACATATTCTGACGAGAACAGGAAGAATAGCTCACATTACCCTAGTTTTAGCTTCTTTACATTGGCTCCGAATATCAACATTTTACTCCTAACTTATAAAGCCCTTAATGGCCTGGCTCATTCTTACCTGCAAGAACTCATAGGTTCCTATCATCCAACCAGAGCTCTGCGCTCCAGAAATTCCAAACTACTGGTGGTCCCCAAGGTCTTCAGAAGTAGACTGGGAGGTAGAGCTTTCGGTTATCAAGCTCCCCTCCTGTGGAGCCATCTTCCCAATTCAGTTCGGGAGGCAGACAGTCTCTCTTTATTCAAGAGTAAGTTGAAATCCTTTCTCTTTGATAAAGCCTATAGTTAAAAATGTTGCCACTGCCAGGCCTCCACCCACATGTGGAGCCTAACCCAACTTGATTCTGGCAGGTCTGGCTGTGGAAGTTAATGCTGAATTGTATTTTCTATGTTTGTCTTGAATGCAGCTACTGCCAGGCTTTTTATTTTTCTACCTCTTTTTTCCAATCCAGCAGGTCGAGGCAGATGGCCGTCCTCTGTGAGCTATGGTTCTGCTCGAGGTTTTTGCTCGTTAAAGGGAAGTTTTTCCTTGCCTGTGTCGCCGCAGTGTTTGCTCTTAGGGGTCTCTACTGGGGTCTATAAATTTGAGAGTGAGGCCTAAACCCACCCTTTTGTAAAGTGCCTTGAGATGACCTGTGTTGTGATTTGGCACTATATAAATAAAACTGAATTGGATTGAATGATAAATGCTAAGCTAGCGCCATTTCCAGATTCACCGTCTTCTTGACATTTTCAGAAGAAATAGAAGTGACCATTGTACTGTGAGGCTGTAATAAAAACTACTGTATATGCTGTGCTTCTTAAACAGAAATTGTGCAGCAAATCAAGGAGACAGTGCTAGCTAGCTCACAAAGAGTAAATGATATTCACTTAAATACTGCTTTTTACTCATTTCTGGATGACCAAAGCACTTTAGACAGACAGACAGACAGACAGACAGACAAACAGACAACTTTATTGTCTGTCCCAGTCAGTGACAGAAATCCTTCTTAGACACGGCTACAACAATAAACACATCCAACACTCTCAAATACATGTTCAAACTCACAGGATAAAAATAGTTTTAAAAAGGAAACATGGTTAAAAAGGAAACAGCAAATTAAATCATGTGGCAGAAAATATTAATAACTATTAAAAATTAATTGTAATTAATAGATAAATGCCGATAACTAATATTGATAGCTAACTGAAGTATGATAACTATTTGATTTTGTTCAGGATTGTTACTGCTGAAGGAATAAATGATTTCTTGTAAATGTTTTTATGGGCCAGTGGAACTTTATATCGTCTGCCTGATGGCAGTAACTGAAAGGAGTGATGGAGGGGGTGAGATGGGTCCTCTGTGATCAGGGTGGCTTTCCTCATCACAGAGCGCTGATACAGTTCAGACAACGGTGTCTGTGGTGAGCCAATAATTTTGCTAGCCTGATTAGCTATACGGGAAAGCTTTGTTTTGTGCTTAATCAGGAGAGAGCTGTACCAGGATGAAATGTTAAAAGTGAGAATGGATTCAGTTAGTGAAGTGTAAACCAGAGTTAAAATGTGTCTCCTGACATTAAAAGTCCTCAGTTTCCGCAACAGGTGGAGGCATTGTTGTGCTTTTTTATTAATAGAGTCAACATGGGGTGCAAAAGACAGACTGCAGTCCATCTCTATTCCCAAATATTTAAAAACTTGAACTTGCGCAGTAGCCTGACCCTGGATACTGAGGGGTGTAAAGAGAGTAGTTGAAAGTTTCTCTCTGCTCCCACTGCACAGCTCCTTTGTCTTTGTGGTGTTTAACTCCAGAGAGTTTTGATTAAAAGTCTGAGCTAGATCGTTGACTGCCTGCTGATAGCGGGTCAGTGCAGTACCGTCTGTCAGATGAGCCACCAAGGCCATGTCATCTGCATATTTAAATAGTTATTCCTTCACTGTCACAGGAGATGTTATTTGTGTACACAGAGAACAAAACCAGAGAGAAGACACAACCTTGAGGAAGACCTGTGTTTAAAATCAACTTGCTAGATGTAAAACCATTTAAAAACACTTGCTGTGGCCTGTCATATAAAAAACTCTGTATCCATAAAATCACATATCCAGAAATTACAGATCCTGCTATCCACCCAAATTCACGGCAGTGCTGGCCTGACCCACCAGGAGCAACTGGGGGTTCAGTGTCTTGCTCAAGGACCCTTTGACATCCAGACTGCAGACAGACTGGGGATCGAGCCCCTGACCAGTAGTCAATAGTCGGCCACACAACATCTGTGCCACAGCCATCTGTCCCCTTGGTCATAGGTAAACTGCTTTAGCTTATAATCATCAGGGCTCCAGATGGATTTAATATGGTTGAGCAGGTTTCAGTAACACTTGTGCCATGAGTAAAATTATGAGAAAATGTGTAAATTTATGAGGAAAAAAGTTTTAAAAAATTACCCAAAACATGGTAGCAAATTTATGAGAAAAAAATACAAATTTATGAACAAAAATATCAAATTTATCATAAAAAATGTGGAAATTTATTAGAAAAAAAAATTACCAAAAAAGTAGCAAATTTATGAGGAAAAAAATGTGGAAATTTATAAGAGTCAAAAATTTACAAAAAATGGCAAATTTATAAGAAATGTGGAACTTTATGAGAAAGTCAAAAATTTACTAAAAATAGTAAATTTATGAGAAAAAGTTGCAAATTTACAACAAAAAAGCAAAATTACTTGAAAAAAGTTTCAAATTCACAAGAAAAATTTAGCAAATTTAAAAGAGTCACAAATTTATGATGAAAATTAGAAAAAGTTGCAAATTAAAAAAATAAATATGAGTAAATAAATTCAAAATTTACAAAAAAGTTACAAATTTATGAGAAAAAAGTTACAAATTTGTAAGAAAATTGCACGTTTACAGTCAAAAAAAAATAGGGGGGAGCTCCCAGTTTACAAAAAAAAGTACCAAATTTATGAAGAAAAAAGTTGCAAGTTTAGAGTAAAAAAAAAAGTGGCAAATTTATGAAAGTTTCCATTTTTCAAGAAAATGTATCAAATTTATGGGAAAATAAGGGTAATGGGTAAACGGGTAAAGTCCATGAGGGCAAACACATATGGTACCAACATGGAATCTATGAACAAACCCTAATGGGACCCATAGGAAAGCCCACATGGACATGCTGGCTGGGGCAGTACAGACACTATCATGCTATTAGGCTAATATTCCTTCTTCCTGCAGGCGTCATCCCATGCATCCATCCAGCAAACTCTTCACCATCTTTATGTCCCCTCTTAAACTGGTATACTGTAGCGCAGAGTGGAGGAGCAGCTGACTGGCCACCACTTTGTCTCCTTTGATGCGGATTGTTCAATTCAATTCAATTCAACTTTATTTATATAGCGCCATTTCACAACAACAGTCATCTCATAGCACTATCAACTGTAGGGGGGACCCCCACAGTTGCAGAAAGACCCCAGCAATCAGGCGATCCCCTGTGAGCAAGCACTTGGCGACGGTGGAGAGGAAAAACTCCCTTTTAACAGGAAGAAACCTCCAGCAGAACCAGGCTCAGGGAGGGGCAGTCATCTGCTGCGACTGGCTGGGGGGTGAGGGGATAGAGAAGAAGAAAAGAACAGACATGTAGAGAGCAAACAGCACAATGGGGACTCAATCTATGGGAGAGAACAAACAGATGTTAATGACCAGCAAAAAAAAAAAAATATTTCATAGAGAGTGAGGAAAGGAGTGAGGCCCAGTGCATTACTGGAGGTCCCCCGGCTGACTAAACCTATTAGCAGCATAACTAAGGGAGGGTTCAGAAACACATGATCCCTCCCTAATTGTAGGCTATATCAAAAAGGTAGGTTTTAGCCCTATTCTTAAAAACAGAGATCGAGTCTGACTCCCGAATCCAGATTGGAAGCTGATTCCACAGGAGAGGAGCTTGATAACTGAAGGCTCTGCCTCCCATTGTACTTTTGGAGATTCTAGGTATTACAAGTAATCCTGCATTTTGGGGTTTTCTTCAAAACTGGATTCAGGAACTGAGACTTTATTTGAAGATTATACCAGAGAATATCTGCCAGCAGATATTTCTTCCAAAGTCCAGCGGTCACAAGCTGAGAGCCGACGGTGATAATGAGGCTTCTACTCCTTCTTTGCTGCCGGCTGTGTAGTATGCCATGTGGGAGGGACAACACAAGAGTTTTTTTTTTTTTTTTTTTTTTTTTTAGAGCCCCCCCCTCCCCCAGGTACGAATAAATTGGAGATGATTCAAAAGTCTGATCCAAGTAACAGAATTGGAGAGACAAGATTAAAAGAAAAAAATTCAAGCCACGAAATCCAAGTTCTTCAGATGTCATGGGGGTTGGCAAAACAGCTTCCAGTGTGGGGGAAATGATCCATCCCTTTTTAAAAAACACAGTGAGTTACGGAAAATCAATAAGGAAAAGTTTAATAGAATAAAATAGAAAAACGTCTGTGAACATGGAGTCTCACTCCATATAAAAAGCTGAGCTTAAAAGAAGGAAAGTAATTTTCCCAGACGTTTACAGGAAGGGGATTTAAAAGCAGAACACACAGACTCTCACGCAGAAGAGCAACTCTGTCTCCCACTGGGCGTTTTCCTTTAAAACCGATGAAGTTTTGACAAGGAAAACTTGACTGACATGAATGAATGAATGAATTATTATTTTAGATAGATTAAAAGTAAAGATTAAAAGAAACAGAAAAACAGAGGGGAAAAAAGAAAAAAAAAAACCCAACAAGGTCAAATTAAACAATAACTCCTCTGATTATACAGTTCAACATAAGTTGTCCGAAATGGGTGATGGCTGAAGCCGCAGCTTATATTGCCCACCCATATTCCATCCAAGAATTCAAAAGAAAAACAAAACAAGAGCAATTACAATTTGGAACAAAGCTAAGACAAAATGTGACAAAAAAAAAACTAAGCAACAACACAACACAGACTGGATATGACAATCCTTATGTGATTTTACATGTCATCTTGTATATATGTTTGAAGTATTTCTTCCTTTAGTTTTTGTTTAAATTGTCCAAGCGTTGTACATGATTTTAATTCAGGTCCAAAATCGTTCCATAATCTGACTCCTTGCACTGAAACACAGTGTTGCTTGGTGGTAGTTCTCACTGAAGGTTTTTGAAATATACATGTTCCTCTGAAATGATATTGTTTCTCCCTTATTTGGAACAACTTTTGGATATTTGTGGGCAGTGATAGATTCTTCACTTTAAACATTATTACTGCAGTTTTAAAGTCAACCAGATTTTTCAACTTGAGAGCTTTTAATTTAAGAAAAAGTGGGTTTGTTGGTTCCCTGTAAGCAGCTTTGTTTATTATTCTAATAGCTCTCTTCTGAAGCATAAAGACTGAATATATGTTTGTTTTATATGTATTTCCCCATACTTCAGTACAATATGTCATGTATGGGAGTATTAATGAATGATACAAGGTAAATAGTGTGGGTTGATTAAGCAAATATTTCACTCTGTGTAGTATTGCAATTGATTTGGATATTTTACCTTTAATATAATTAATATGTGACTTCCAACACAGTTTATTATCAATTATTACTCCAAGAAATTTAGTTTTGGATACCCTTTCAGTCTCTACACCATTTACACTGAGTTTAGATACTAAGTTGTTGTGATGGTTGTTAAAAACTATAAATTTTGTCTTACTTAAATTGAGTGTTAGTTTGAATCGAACCACAGTTTAAGCTTCCCTAATTCCTTTCCGAGTGTATCCATGATAGGAAACCAATGGTCTTCCATCATGGGAGGTTTGAATGAACTCTGGCCCAATAAGAAAACAGTTCTTTGTCTATAACCAACGAATAAAAATGAAAGGGACTGTTGCCCAACAGAGACTGGCTGGTGATTGGCTGAGCCAGTCAGATGACGTGAGTACCTTTTCAACAAGATGAAACATATCTTAATAACACTGAAAATTCATTATACACTTAATATGAAATCTAAGCTAACTTCAGTGATTCATGACTAACTTCAGTGAGCATGCACTTTATAAACGTGTACTTCTATAATTAGCATGCATTAGAATAAGGTTCATTTAAGCAATTTTCAAACATTCAATCACATTTAAATCAGTGATTAATGAAACATTTCAAACCCACCATTGTCCAACACAGAGGCGGTGCTCTTCAACAAATAGTGTCCTTAGAATTATCCGGAGGAATGAAAACTTTAAGAAAGAGAGTTAATGTTCAGTCACACACAACAGTCCGGCAGCTACAGAAGTAATGCAAACATATTCCGTAGCTGTCAACCAGGGGGTTATTTATTTATTTATTTAGCGAATGCAAAGTCCTTAAGCCAAGCAGTTGCCTCCTGGTTTGCTGTATGGAGGGTGTGTAATCCTCCTTCCAGTCTTTGGAGCGGGCAAGCCTCTATGATGTGTTCCATAGTTTGCTCCTCTCCACATGCGCACAGTGGGCTAGGGCTACTGCCCCATCTGTGAAGGCTGGCCAAGCAGGGGCCATGTCCAGTCCTGAAGCGATTGAGTGTAGACCACTGTCTCCTTGGGAGGTTGGTGCCCGGGACCTGTTGGTTGGGGTTTATCACCAGCTGTTTGTTTGGGACCTCCTTGGTCTCCCATTCCTCTTGCCAAGCTGTCTGGATGGTAAAGTCAGCTGGGGGAGGGTTTTTCCAAATCGGCCGTTTGGATGAAAGTCGGGCAGTGGGTGGGGTGTAGATATCTGCATGGATTGGTAAGTGAGGAAAATCTTTAACTTTTTGGAGCATCCTTTGAGGGGGTAATGTTGAGCTTTGAAAAATTCCTAACGACCTGTGGAAGGCAATCCAAAGTCTCTGGAATGTATCAAGGATTGTTAACGCATAAACTTGTCTGGTTGGGAGGGTGTTCGAGCTATTTATGATGACAAACTAATCCATTCCTTGCATGAGATGAGATCCTTATCTTACCTTTTACCATAGAATGTGTTTCCAAACTGGTGGTCCTTAAGATGAAGGAAACAGTTCTTGACCAGACCTTTTGGGTGAAACAGTTTCTTCAAGGTGAAAAGTAATTTTATAAGATTAGAGCAAAAGGATATGATGCTACACCACTCATTGAGTCAATGGAGAATGAATGGGTTTAGTAGTAAATGGTGTGACTTTTACCTCAATAACTTCCCAAAGAGTTAACAGATTTTGAACTTCTTTGAACTGAGGACCTTTTCTATTATCATAATAATCACATCTTTGCACTCTGCCCTTTCATGTACAGTATATTGACCCATCCATGAAACCACCACCATACCTATGTATATTTTTCATAATTCTTGGGCCATTTTATTCAATTGCGTGTTCAGTTGTGTGCTCTGCACTCCGCACATTTTACCTCTGCCAAGGGAGGAGGTAAAGTTTTCGGTAGCACTGGTTGGTTGGTTGTTTTGTCTGTTACCAACATAACTCAAAAAGTAATAAATAGATTTTGATGAAATTTTCAGAAATGGTGTATAATGGCATGGGGAACCGATGATTAGATTTTGTTGATGATCTGAGTGTGCTTACCTCCACCAAGGGCTTTGTGGGGTTTTTTTTGTTTTTTTTTTTTGTGCAGCAGGATTACACAAAAACTATGGGATGGATTTGGATGAAATTTTCATCAGAGGTGCTTTGTGGGCTAGAGATGAACTCATTCCATTTTGGTGATGATGTGAGAATGTATAACTCCGCCATGGCTCTTAAGGCTTTGAGTGTGACTGTCGTCAAATTGCAACATAACCCCTTGTGGTCATGAGTGGTAAATATTTTTTGTCACTAAAATAGTTTAGATTTCCAAGGCTATAAGTTGAAAGTGGTAAGAGATAATTGCTTACTGTCAATTAGAAATATGTAAAATATGATCCAAAGTTTCAGATAGGAGTGATTTTACACATCTAATTTTCATAATGCCACAACAGCTATATTGAATTACATAACTCATTCAAAGGAGGACCTTGGACATATTTACACAAAGAATGGTTCTGTTTTTTGACACCGTTTGTGGTCTATATTAATCATATATCCCATAACCTACATATGTATAAGCATGTGAGAATGTTTGGTGATTACATATGTAAAGCGACTTCACACCTCAGAACAGGACAAAAGGTCTCAACCTCCAGTGAAGATCAAAGAGCATCCGAGGCGCTGCGGTGGAGACCAGATAGGTCGCCCTGACCTCCCAGGGCCAGGTGGAGGGGTACGAAGACAAAAGAGGGGGATTAAGATAATGAGGGATGTCAGCTTTGATATGCATGTCTTTTGTATGTGTGAGTATAAGTACGTAGAGCCGAATGTGTTCGCTCTCTTACTTCTTCTGCTGCTGCACTAGATGAGACTTGTTAGTGGAGCGAAGCTGATAATAAACTTTTGTTTATAAGTCACATCGCCTCGTTATTCCAAGCTCTTCTACACTGGTGACCCTGACGCGAGGATGGACCAGAGGCGTTCCCCCGCGATCGACTCATCTGTGGCGACCCAGGCAGACGCCGGCGCCCATGCAGACAGGGGAACAGATGGACGACGTTCCCCCACGGCAGAAGTGACAGAGAGGGCTCAACCGAGCACCAGCGCCGCTGCGAGAGCCGAAGGAAGGCAGTCTCACCCTGCGGACACATCAGGGACGGCCCACACAAACGCCGTCACCGTCAAGCTGCCGGACTTCTGGCAGGAAGACCCGACCTCATGGTTTCAGCAAGCTGAAGCCCAGTTTGCACTTGCGGGCATAACGGCTGACGATACAAAGTTTTATCACATCGTCGCCAAACTCGACGCCTCCTCTTCGAGATGTGCGCGGAGCATAATCCAGTGGCCGCCGGCCCAGGACAAATATAGAGAAATGAAAGCGACCATCGTGGCGAATTTCGTCCCCTCTGCCGAGGAGAGAGCCGAGAGGATCCTGGCGGTCTACGGCCACAGAGGATGCAGACCCAAGGCCCTCATGGAGGACTTGCTGCAGCTCAAAGAAGAGGACAATGACGACTTCCTCTTCCAATTTATACTCCTCAGTACGCTGCCGCCACACATGAGAGGGACGCTTGCCAACATGCGATGCAGCACCCAGCAAGACTTCCGCACGCTGGCTTGCGAAGCGCAGCGACTCGTCAACGCCTGCAGGGAACAGACACCCACAGCAGCATCCGCAGGCCTCAACGCCGATGTCCGGAGCCACGGGGAGCCACAAACCACTGAGCAGAATCCGCCTGCCATGGCAGCGACACAGCCAAGACGTAACAGACGGAGCGACGTCTGTTATTACCACCACCGCTTCGCTGAGAAGGCTTACAAATGCCTCCCCCCCTGCAAATTCATGATTTCGGGAAAACGCCAAAGCCGAGAACCGTTAACAGCGGCAGTTCTCGGCGAAAAAAGAAAGCTTCTATATGTGACGGACGGACACACCGGCAAGCAGTTCCTCATTGACACGGGAGCTCAACTGAGTTTTATCATGCCCTCCCAAGCAGACTGAGCCATGGGCCCCCGGGGCAATGGAGCTGTGGCAGCCAACGGCTCCATCATCGACACTAATGGCAAAAGGAACCTGCCCCTCCGCATCCATGGCCGCAACTACAGATGGACATTTGTTGTAGCGGCGGTGAGTTTTAACTTGTTGGGCGCAGACTTTTTGTGTGCACATGGGTTATTGGTCGATCTAGCGAACAGACGCTTGGTTAATGCATTGTCCTTTGCTTCTATTCCCTGCTCAGCTAGAGTTTCTCCACCACCCGTGCAGGCCAGCGTCACAACAGCAGGAGGTAAGTTTGATCAATTCCTCACCCAATTTCCAGCACTCACAATTCCCAAATTCTCAGCTACAGTGGCTAAGCACGGGGTCGAACACTTTATTCCCACAACGGGCCCACCCGTATTCGCCAAAGCTCGGCGCTTAGACGCGACCAAGCTCGCCATAGTTCGGGACGAGTTTACCACCCTTGAAAAACTAGGCATTATCAGGCGCTCAAAAAGCCCCTGGGCATCATCGCTTCACATGGTCCCGAAATCCAACGGTTCTTGGAGACCGTGCGGCGATTACCGCAGATTAAACAATGCGACAGCGCATGACCGCTACCCAATCCTCACATCCAAGATTTTTCATTACATCTGGCGGGTGTGTGCATTTTTTCAAAAATAGACCTGGTCCGCGGCTATTACCAAGTCCCCGTTCGAGCGGAAGACATACATAAAACAGCAGTAATAACCCCCTTCGGTCTTTTTGAATTTTTGCGGATGCCTTTTGGCCTCAAAGGCGCTGCTCAAACCTTTCAGCGGATGATGGACGCGGTATTACGCGACCTCCCCTTTGTGTTCGTCTACCTCGACGATATGCTGGTAGCCAGCTCATCTGAGGAAGAACACGAACAGCATCTCACTATGGTTTTTCGGAGACTAGAAGAGCACAGGTTAATAATCAATCCAGCCAAATGCAAATTCGGCGTGTCACAAATTGATTTTTTGGGACACAGAGTTTCACCAAAGGGGGCAGTCCCACTGCCAGACAAAGTTCACGCAGTAAAAAGTTTCCCACTGCCACAAACGGTCAAATTGCTGCAGGAATTTTTGGAAATGGTTAATTTTTACAATCGTTTCCTCCCCCACGCAGCTCAGCTCATGCAGCCCCTATATGACGCGCTCAGAAAACAAAAACCTTCCAACGGGGTAGAATGGACCCCGGAGCGCGAACGCGCCTTCGCGGAAGTAAAAAGTGCCCTAGCTAACGCCACATTGTTGGTTCACCCTGATCCCTCGGCCCGCATTGCGCTAACCACAGACGCTTCAGACCTGGCCATAGGGGCGGTTGTAGAACAACACGTCGGTGGAATCTGGCAACCTTTGGCATTTTTCAGCAAATCGCTAAACCAAACTGAGCGTAAATACAGCACTTTTGACAGGGAGCTGCTAGCGCTTCATTTATCCATCCACCACTTCCAGTTCTGGTTGGAGGGGCGGCGTTTCACGGCTTTTGTAGACCACAAACCGCTCACCTTTGCGATGGCTAAAATTTCCGAACCGTGGTCAGGCAGGCAACAAAGACAACTAGCTGCAATTTCAGAGTTCACCACAGACATTCGACATGTGGCAGGCAAACTTAATGTGGTAGCAGACTGCCTTTCTCGCGCTGTGACATCGCCAGAGCGCGAGGAGACAGATCACACTACCTCAGCCGCAGAACTCTTCGCCAACGCGGACACATATGCAGCCCCAATCCACGTAAGGATAGATTACGCAGCCATGGCGGAGGAGCAAAGTAGTGACGCGGACGTGCGCGCACTCCTGTGTGGACCAACAGGGTTAAGGCTGGAGGAAAGGGGTTTACGCGACGGTGCGCCCCCCCCTAATATGCGACATCTCAACCGGCCGACCTCGCCCGTTAGTCCCAGCTGCATGGCGCCGCCGTATTTTCAACTCAATTTACTCCCTCGCGCACCCGGGTGTGCGCGCTTCGGTTAAAATGGTCGCCGAAAAGTTTGTGTGGCCCGGCCTGCGCAAAAACGTAAAGGAATGGGCAAAGACTTGCATTTCTTGTCAGCGCGCCAAAATACACAAACACACAAAAGCCCCTCTAGAGCCTTTTCGAATCCCAGCTAGAAGGTTCGACCACGTTCATGTCGACCTCGTGGGACCACTACCTTCCTCCAAAGGTTTCACACATCTGTTAACAATGATAGACCGTACTACGCGCTGGCCTGAGGCGGTCCCTCTGGCGTCAACCACAGCGGAGGAAGTCGCTCGCGTTTTTTTGACAAACTGGGTGGCACGTTTCGGCGTCCCATCGGACATCACGTCTGATAGGGGGCCTCAATTTGTTTCGGAACTTTGGTCAGCCATGGCCAGCAGCTTAGGAGCGACAATTCACCGCACCACTGCTTATCACCCTCAGGCTAATGGGTTATGCGAGCGTTTTCACAGATCTTTAAAGGCCGCCCTCAGAGCCTCACTAACGGATACAAATTGGGTAAATAAACTCCCCTGGGTTTTATTAGGGTTGTGTGCTGCGCCTAAAGAGGATCTAGACGCCTCCCCAGCAGAATTAGTTTTTGCACAACCTCTCAGGCTCCCAGGTGAATTTTTACCAGAGAACCCAGAGCCAGGGCATCTTCCAGCCCCGAGGTTTTTAGGCAGCAACGGCTCTGACACTCTCCCCGGACCGGCACATCATTCTTTTCCGCGGGTTTTTGTTCTCCAAGCTTTAAAAAACGCTGAATTTGTTTTTGTTAGGCATGAAGCTTTAAAACCAATCTTCCGCCCACCATACGATGGGCCATTCAGAGTGCTGGAACCTGGAGATAAGCATTTTGTGCTTGATTTAGGGGACAGAAAAGAAACAGTCAGCATTGACAGACTTAAACCTGCCTTCTTGTTGAGAGACGAGCCTGCACGGTTGGCGAGAACACCTCGGCGGGGTAGACCCCCCAAGATAAAAGACTCAGCCCCCCTGCAGGGAACGAATAATCACTCTCCTCCCCAAGCTGCAGATTCCTTACAGGAAGGTCCCACCAGGACGCCCAAGTGGACCCACAGCAGATTCGGGAGAAGACTTAAACCCAGACGGCACAGGGACTGATGCAAACTACTCAAAAGTTGTTCATTAATTGTGCTGTAACAGTTTAAGACTGACTTGTGATATTACTACGCTGTTACGATTACCACTGAATTCTCTACAGGAGCATAGCTGCTGGAAAGTTTCTTCCTTGTCAAGAGGTGTAACAGTTAGTATGTCAAAATAATTATCTTAAACTGTGAATTTTTCTATTGTCCTTTTCTTAGTCGTTTGGGGGGGGGGGCTGTGGTCTATATTAATCATATATCCCATAACCTACATATGTATAAGCATGTGAGAATGTTTGGTGATTACATATGTAAAGCGACTTCACACCTCAGAACAGGACAAAAGGTCTCAACCGCCAGTGAAGATCAAAGAGCATCCGAGGCGCTGCGGTGGAGACCAGATAGGTCGCCCTGATCTCCCAGGGCCAGGTGGAGGGGTACGAAGACAAAAGAGGGGGATTAAGATAATGAGGGATGTCAGCTTTGATATGCATGTCTTTTGTATGTGTGAGTATAAGTACGTAGAGCCGAATGTGTTCGCTCTCTTACTTCTTCTGCTGCTGCACTAGATGAGACTTGTTAGAGGAGCGAAGCTGATAATAAACTTTGGTTTATAAGTCACATCGCCTCGTTATTCAAAGCTCTTCTACACCGTTGTCTCTACAGTGTTACGTTGTTATCTTATCTTCAAAGTATATGTACAAGAAATCAGTACAATGTAAATAAAACAAAACAAAGAAATTCGTCAGTTACCGGCTGCTAAGGGGACTCGCTCGCTGCCATGGTCGGTGTGTTTTCGTCCATCGTGGTCACTATTTTGTGTTCTGTCTGTCATTTACGCTCTCTACCACATCTACAAAGTCTTATGATTATCCCACATAAATTTTGCTTGTATCCCGTGGCTATTTTCCGTGTACAAAGCCGTCTAAGTGACAGTGCATGATGACCTATCATGGCCATATTAGCTTTCTGAGCTATAAGAAGGGAATACAGGATAAGGAAATAAGGAGTTCTTCTTCTTTGGTGTATAACATGTCAGCCATGATTCCTCCAATGCGTGTCTGCCACCTTCTGAACTGCCACGATCAGTACAAGTTGTCAATGTAGCTGAGGAGTACAGGGATGCCAGAATTAGTTGACAGGTGCAGCGCTGCGCTCTGCCACTAGGGGCACGCAAAATCTCACACTCAAAGGATTAAGTTCTCAAACAGTTTTAGCAAAAATACTCCAAAATTTCAGAATGGATTTGGATGAAATTTTCACCAGAGGTGCTTCATGGGCTAGAGAGGAACCCATTCCATTTTGGTGAGGCTCCGACTATGCATACCTCAGCCAAGGCTCTTATCTTCTCACAGTGTGCTCGCAACAATGCTCCAAAACTAATGGACAGACGTTGATGCAATTTTCAACAGAAGTGGCTCTAGGCCTACACACAAACACATTACATTTTGGAGGTGATCCATGAGGGATGGAAGGAGCCTTGGCGGAGGTCTGTGCTCTAGTATGTACATTGTTTCATCTGTGAAACCACTACCATACTTGTGTACTGTATATTCCCATAATTCTCGGCCATTTTTTATTTCAGTCGTGTGTTTTAATCATGTGCCTTGTAACTGTGTTTTATTTAATCCTTCTCTTACTTTACTGTGCAGTAGCCTGGTGGAGCACCCACAATTTTGTTGTGCTGTACAACTGTACAATGACAGTGAAGCCATTCTATTCTATTCTATTCTTGGTATGGAGACACAGCTTATGATCTTCCACAACTGGTGAACTATAGAAATTGTGTTGACATTATGATTAACGGCAATGGGACGGCTGGATAATCAAAAAAGTCAAGCCAAAGTGAGTAGTTCTGTGAATAATACATACAGCAAGTGTGTTTAGGCATGTGGTCATAATGATTGTCCTAATGATAGTCCTATATGAGTAAATTAAAGTATCATGCAGTGCTTTAATCTTGCTATTAAGGGTCTAGGCTGAATCTAATTAGCAAAATATGGGATCACAACATTGTCACAAAGGTCCTATTTAAATTGAGGTAAAAATTTGAAAAAAAACAAAAAGGGCTGACATATTTTCTGTGATTATCTAGGCCTTGCTATACATAAACTAGTTAACTAGTATAGACTAACCATATATTGAAATAATTTGTCACACTGTGATGAAAAGGTCCAAATGGAATCAAGGTTAAGGCCTAATGCTAATTCTTATATAATTATCTTCATCAATTTTAGGATTCTGATACAAAACTTGACACCTTCCCTTCTGCTTGCACATCCTGGACTTTGGACCAGTTAAAGGTGATTGGTAATCAACAAAATTTGGCATGTAGAATTAATCCAGTGTTGATTAGTACCAAGATCCTGCAGGTTTTCTCTTCTACCCAGTCTCTTCAGCAGGTCTTTTCACTGATCAGCAATCAGTGAGAAGAAGTTCAGTGAAATCTGCTGTTGAAAACATTGGTTGGAGGTAAAGCCTGCAGGGTCTTGGTCCTCCATGGCGCATAATTGGACACTCGTGACTTAGAATGTAGGCATGGTCCCCAGGCCATGCCTAGAACATAACAAAACATGGTGACACAAAATGGCCGTCTCCATGGAGATGCGGGTCCAGCACCATGTAAATATAAACAGCTTATTCTAAGGTAACAAAAATCAAACAGATTTTTATCATTTATGATTATACACCACTGAAAACATGCTTATAGATGATTATCTCAATCTTTGCTTAACAATTATCCAAAATTCTACACAGTGCACCTTTAAACCTATCATGGGGCCCACATGCTGGCTGGGTAGAGAACACTCTTGTTGAACATCAATATGTAAAGTAATTTTGTTTTTTAAGATGCTGTAGTAAAATGATTATGAAAATGTTAAAATGTTTTGCACATTAGCTAATTAAGTCATGCCAACTTTAAGGTCCCATAACGATTAGATCAGGAGGACCCAGTAGCAGATGCAAACACACTGAGAACAGAACACAGAGGAAAGAACTGTCTAACGTAAAGGTTGTTTTTGGTTGAATTAGTCCATTCAGCGGAGAGTTAACTCCTGTAGGGAGGAGAAGATGAAACAGTAAAAGATCAGAATCTGACAGGTGTGTAGTGATGTAGTGTAGTGCATGGAGAATGCAGAAAAACGGACTCCCACAAGGCTCAGTTCTAGCTCCAACTCTGTTCAACCTCTACATAAACGACCTGCCTACTACAAAATCCCGCAAATTCACCTATGCAGACGACATCTGTTTGGCATTCCAAGCACCAGACTTTGAACCACTGGAACGGGTGCTCACGGAAGATCTTGCCAAACTGGACCAGTTCTGCAAAATCTGGCGCCTAAAACCAAGCCCAGCAAAAACCGTCTCCAGTGTATTCCATCTCCACAATGCAAAAGCTGCCAGAGAACTAAACATCCACCTGAGCGGACTCAAGCTTAAGCATGCCCCAAATCCAACTTATCTTGGAGTGACCCTTGATAGGACCTTATCCTTCAAGGAACATCTAAAGGGGACGGCTGCTAAGGTGAAGGTACGAAACAACCTGCTCTGCAAGCTCGCTGGTGCAAAATGGGGGGCGGCAGTCTCCACCCTGCGCACCTCAGCACTGGCCCTTTCATACTCTGTAGCAGAATATTGTGCCCCTGTCTGGTCCAGGTCATCTTACACACACCATGTAGACACCCAGCTCAACACAACCATGAGAACTATAACTGGAACAATCCGCTCAACACCACTCCCCTGGCTCTCTGTACTGTCAAACATAGCCCCTCCACACATCCGGCGAGCAGCATTAACTCAAAGGATGCTCCAAAAAGTTAAAGATTTTCCTCACTTACCAATCCATGCAGATATCTACACTCCACCCACTGCCCGACTTTCATCCAGACGGCCGATTTGGAAAAACCCTCCCCCAGCTGACTTTACCATCCAGACAGCTTGGCAAGAGGAATGGGAGACCAAGGAGGTCCCAAACAAACAGCTGGTGATAAACCCCAACCAACAGGTCCCGGGCACCAACCTCCCAAGGAGACAGTGGTCTACACTCAATCGCTTCAGGACTGGACATGGCCCCTGCTTGGCCAGCCTTTACAGATGGGGCAGTAGCCCTAGCCCACTGTGCGCATGTGGAGAGGAGCAAACAATGGAACACATCATAGAGGCTTGCCCGCTCCAAAGACTGGAAGGAGGATTACACACCCTCCATACAGCAAACCAGGAGGCAACTGCTTGGCTTAAGGACTTTGCATTCGCTAAATAAATAAATAAAGTCCATTCAGCGGAGAGTTAACTCCTGTAGGGAGGAGAAGATGAAACAGTAAAAGATCAGAATCTGACAGGTGTGTAGTGATCTTGATATAGTGATTGAGTCCTTGACTTAATTCTGAGAAGCAGTCGAACATGGTTTGAGCGGGTACGGAAAGTCCTGTGGAGATTCTAAGTGGGTCTTGTTTGACAGTGGTAAGTTTGATCATATTTGATCAAATATGAGCTCTGCGATCCACATGGTGAGGACATCGATGGCCTCATTCACACCTTCACGGGCTACCTCAGCTTCTGTGTGGACAAATCCGTTCCCACCAAGACCATACGGCGTCACTCAAACAACAAACCCTGGATCAACCCTGAGATAAAAACACTTCTGAGAGAGAAGAAGAGGATCTTCAGGTCGGGGAACAGGGAGATGCTGAAGTCCGTACAGAGGGAGCTGAGGAGAAAGATCAGAGAAGGCAAGGACAGCTTCAGGAAGAAGATGGAGGACAAGCTGCAACAGAGCGACATCAGCGGGGTCTGGAGAAACCTCAAAACCATCTCGGGGCTCCAGAATACCTCCCCCCAGGCCACGGGGGGCAGGGAGTGGGCGAACAACCTGAATCTGTTTTTCAATAGATTTGACCAACCGCCCTCCCCCCTGTCTGCACAACAACCACTGCTGCCTCTAAGAAACCAAGTCCTGCTACCCACTCCCCACTCCACCGACACCCCCCCCCACTCCCAACACACAGCCCCCCATCCTGACCCTGACCAAGACCCAGGTGAGGACGGAGCTGAGGAAGATCAAGGCGAGGAAGGCGTCGGGACCGGACGGCATCAGCGCAAAGCTCCTCAAGTCCTGTGCAGACCAGCTGTGTGGGATTGTGACGTATATCTTCAACATGAGCCTGAAACTGGGGAGGGTACCACAGCTGTGGAAAACATCTTGTGTGGTACCTGTACCAAAAACTTCCCACCCCAAAGACCTGAACAGCTTCAGACCGGTGGCCTTGACGTCCCACTTGATGAAGACCCTGGAGAGACTGCTCCTTGCTCATCTCCGCCCCCTGGTGGAACCAGCGATGGATCCACTCCAGTTCGCCTACCAGCATGGCATTGGGGTGGAGGATGCGGTGATCTTCCTCCTTCACCGTTCTCTGTCCCACCTGGAGAAGCCCGGGAATATGGTGAGGATCATGTTCTTTGACTTCTCCAGTGCTTTCAACACCATCCAACCGATGATCCTGAAGGACAAGCTGCTGCGCGCAGGGGTGGACCAGCACCTGTCATCATGGATCCTGGACTACCTCACGAACCGGCCTCAGTTTGTGAGAACCCGGGACTGTGTTTCCGACACGATCATCAGTAGCACGGGGGCCCCCCAGGGAACGGTGCTGGCTCCCTTCCTGTTCACTCTTTATACTGCGGACTTCTCACACAACACAACACATTGCCATCTACAGAAGTTCTCTGATGACTCTGCGATCGTTGGTCTCATCTCCAGCGGAGATGAAGCTGAGTACAGAGGGCTTATCCAGGACTTTGTGGACTGGTGCCATCGGAACTGCCTCCAGATCAACGCGAGGAAAACTAAGGAGCTGGTGGTGGACTGCCGCAGGCATGGGCAGCCCCTCACAGCACCAGTAAATATACAGGGAACAGACATCGAGATGGTGACATCCTACAAGTACCTGGGTATTCATCTGAACAATAAACTAGACTGGTCACACAATACTGACGCACTCTACAAGAAGGGACAGCGCAGGCTGTTCCTGCTGAGGAGACTCAGGTCTTTTGGTGTACAAGGGGCGCTGCTGAAGTCATTCTATGACACGGTGGTGGCATCAGCCATCACTTTTGGAGTGGTCTGCTGGGGCAGTGGCATTACTGCAGCCGATAGGAAGAGACTGAACAAACTGATTAAGAAAGCTAGCTCTGTCCTGGGGCAACGCCTTGATCCGATGGAGGAGATAGGAGAGAGAAGGACGGTGGCTAAACTGTCATCTCTGCTGGAGTCCGAGTTCCACCCTATGCAGGACATACTGGATGCACTGAGGAGCTCATTTAGCAGCAGACTACATCATCCCAGGTGCACAACCGAGAGGTTTCGTAGGTCCTTCCTACCAACGGCTGTCAGACTGTACAACCTAAGCAGGGCTGCTCGCAGAGATAGCAAAAAGACGTAACAAACTAATAGTTTTTTTTGAATGCAAAAGATGCAATAGACTTACACAATGGTCCTCTCCGGCATACAACTAGGAACATACCGGTCGCTATGGAGGGTGAGAATATGTATGGGCACATAATCATACCATGTAGGATAACTAAATAGACGGTTATGCTGTTTCATCCCACGTAGCAACAATGCTCTGCACTGGGTGTGTTTATATTTATATATCTATATATTTATTCCATCTAGCTACAATGCTCCGCACTGTGTTTTTATATATCTACATATTATTCCATCTAGCTACATTGCTCCGCACTGTGTGTGTTTATATACTTGCATATTTATTCCACCTAGCTGCAATGCTCCGTACTGTGGGTGTTTATATATTTACATATTTATTCCATCTAGCTACAATGCTCTGCACTGTGTGTTCATATATTCATATATTTATTCCATCCAGCTACAATGGTCTGCACTGTGTGTCTGTGTGTGTGTGTGTGTATATATATATTTTATAGTAATATGTACATATGTATATTAGCTGCTCTTGCTTGCTTGTTTTTTTTTTTTTTTTTTTTTGTTTTTTCTTGCCTTCTGATTGTTGCTCTGAGTGTTGCTATCCCTGTGCTGTTGCAATCCTGGAATTTCCCCGTTGTGGGACTAATAAAGGCTTATCTTATCTTATCTTATCTTATTTGGTGTCTAAGGGGAGAGCGGCGAATGAAAGAGTTGAGTGTCCACTCACAGATCGTAGATCACAGGGCAAGGAGGGTCCTGGGGGAAGGGTTGGTTAACCCCTTGGCATTCCAGCCAATTTCTGAAAGTTTAGCATACACAAAGAAAATACATTTCTTTCTTTACTGAATGGCAGTAGAAAATTTGACATCCCCTTTGCGGAATACCAGAATTTCAAGAGGGTAAATTTGCAACTTTTTTCTGCTCAATTTGCATTTTTTTCTTGTAAATTTGTAACCTTTTTACGGCAAAAGTATTGAAGGAAATGGGCAAAAAGTTATGTGGTGTCTCCTCTGGACAGAGTAAGGAAGACAAAGAGACTTGATGGTGGAAAGAGGAGGTCCAGGAAAGTATTGAAAGGACGCAGCTGGCAAAGAAAAAGTTGGATAGTCAGGGAGATGAAGAAAGTAGAGAGGAGTATTTGAAATCTAGGCACATGGCAAAGAGAGAGGTGGCAAAGGAAAAGGAAAAGGCATATAGTGAGTTGTATGAGAGGCTGGAAACTAAGGAAGGAGAAGAGGACTTGTATTGATTGGCTAGACAGAGAGATCAAGCTGGAAAGGATGTGCAGGTTAGGTTGATTAAGGACAGAAATGGTAATGCATTAACAAGTAATGAGAGTGTGTTGAGAAGGTGGAAGGACTACTTTGAGGAGCTGATGAATGAAGAAGTGAGAGAGACAGGAGGATGGATGAAGGAAAGATGGTGAACAAGGAAGTCTCGAGAATTAACAAGGCAGAAGTGAGGGCAGCTTTGAAGAGGATGAAGAATGGAAAGGCAGTTGTCCAGATGACATACCTGTGGAGGTATGGAGATGTTTAGGAGACATGGCAGTTCACCTTTTAACTAGATTGTTTAAAACAATCTTGGAGAGTGAGAGGATGCCCGAGGAGTGGAGAAGAAGTGCTTTGGTACCAAATTTCAAGAACAAAGATGATAATCAGGGCTGTACTAACTACAGAGACATAAAGTTTACCAGCCACACTATGAAGATACGGGAAAGAGTTGTTGAAGCCAGGTTAAGAGGAGAGGTGACAATCAGTGAGCAGCAGTATTGTTTCATGCCAAGAAAGAGTGCTACAGATGGAATGTTTGGTCTGAAGGTATATTCAGACCAAAAGCAAACAGATAAATTTTTCACAGGGTACGATTACATTTCAACTCAATGTAAACACGCTAATAGACGTGAATTTATCATCTGAGTGAGTTGTAGGCAGGTGGACCTGTCTCTGCAACTGTGTTCAACCTGCAGTTGAAATCCCCAAAACACTGTCATGCTTAGGTTTACGTTATCCAATGGGGGCCTCACCTTAAAAAAATTGTCCCTGCCTTAAAAACTTCATCCGGACTACTGTTTACACTGCTAGCCCGCTAGCCTTGTTAACACATCCGTGGCAGGAGTCCGTGGGTAAATTTGTTTAATTCCATAATTCTGATTCAGCTGCAGAGCTCCTGGTCCATCTGTCTGTAGGTGAGGGGCAGTCTCATTTTCAAACTGGATAATCTTCAATGTTGACCCTTTTACTCCTGTGATGGCAGAATCTCAAGGCCATTACTCACTATAGCTACAGTATCCCTCGGACGTGCGAATGCATGTTTTCACATGACTTCTGCATGTTTCAATTATCTTTACATGTACGGTGGTGTGAAAAAGTGTTTGTCCCCTTCCTGATTTCATTTTTTTTTTGTATGTTTGTCACTCTTAAATGTTTCAGATCACCATCCATCCATCCATCCATCTTCTTCCGCTTAATCCTTTTCGGGTCACGGGGGTGGGGTGGGGGTGTGGAGCCTATCCCAGTATCTTTGGGCGAGATGCAGGGTACACCCTGGACAGATCGCCAGTCCATCGCAGGGCCAACACAGAGAGACAGACAACCATTCACTCTCACAGTCATACCTAAGGACAATTTAGAATCCCCAGTTTTGATGCCAATTAACCTAACTTGCATGTTTTTGGCATGTGGGAGGAAACCGGAGAAATCCCGGAGTAAACCCACGCAGACACGGGGAGAACATGCAAACTCCACACAGATCACTGTTGGTCGGGGGCTGGGATCGAACCCAGGATCCCTCAGCCAAGGGTGAGTTGCTGTGCTGCCGCAGTGCTAGCCACTCCGCCACCGCGCTGTTTCAGATCACCAAAAAACACAAAATGCAGTTTTTAAATAAAGGTGTTCATTATTAAGGGTAAAAAAATTTTAAAACCTACTGTACATGGCCCTGTGTGAAAAAGTGATTGCCTCCCCGTTAAAACATAAATTAACTGTGGTTTATCACCACACCTTTGTAAAGCTGAGTTCATTTTCTCTAGACTCACCCAGGCCTTATTACTGCCACACCTCAATCAAGAAATCACTTAAATAGGACCTGCCTGACAAAGTGAAGTAGCCCAAAAGACCCTCAAAAGCTAGACATCATCCTGCAATCCAAAGAAATTCAGGAACAAATGAGAAACAAATTGAGATCTATCAGTCTGGAAAAGGTTATAAAGCCATTTCTAAAGTTTTGGGACTCCAGCAAACCACAGTGAGAGCCATTATCCACAAATGGCAAACATATGGAACAGTAGTGAATCTTCTCAGGAGTGGCCGGCCGACCAAAACCCCAAGAGTGCAGCAACAACTCATCCAAGAGGTCATAAAAGACCCCACAACAACATCCAAAGAACTGCAGGCCTCTCTTGCCTCAGTTAAGATCAGTTCCAGTAAGAAATTGGGATGCTGTGGCATGACCTTAAAAAGGTGGCTCATGCTTAAAAACCCTCCAATATGGCTGAATTACAACAATTCTGCAAATATGAGTGGGCCAAAAATTCCTCCACAGAGCTGTAAAAGACTCATTGCCAGTTATCACAAATGCTTGATTGCAGCTATTGGTGCTAAGGGTGCCCCAAGCAATTATTAGGTTTAGGGGGCAATTGCATTTTCACACAGAGCCAGGTAGTTTTGGATTTTTGTTTCCCTTAATAATAAACACCTTCATTTAAAAACTGCATTTTGTGTTTACTTGTGTTATCTTTGTCTAATATTTAAATTTGTTTGATGATCTGAAACATTTAAGTGTGACATGCAAAAAAAAAGAGAAATCAGGAAGGGGGCAAACACTGTTTCACACCACTGTATTTGTGCCATGTGAAAAATTTTCTTCACGTTTTGTCTGAACACACCTTCAGAGTGCTGATGGAGAAGTATAGAGGAGGTGCTGTAGGACTGACAGATGGATTCAAGGTGGGGTGGGCTTAAATTTGGGATCAGCTCTGAGCCCCTTCTTGTTTAACATGGTGATGGACTGTCTGACAGATGAGGTCAGGCAGAAGTCTCCACTGACCATGATGTTTGTAGATGTAACAGAGTGAATAAAAGCATTCCTACTTGGCTTGCCAAGGGGGTCGACCCTCTTGGTGACACAAGTAGAGTGCTGGACTCTGAAGCTGGAGGTCATGAGTTCAATCCTCCCAGTTGGACGTCACCAGTTTGTGCCCTCGGTTACACCAGAAGTGGGATTTGTCTGGTGCAGGATGCTGGCGGTGTATCACTTCAGTGTCAGAAGGTGGCCACGGAGCCTGAAAGCTGAAATGTACCTCTGACATCGGGACGATGTCAAAATCTGAGGGGGTCGACCCTATTGGCGACACAGGTAGAGTGCTGGACTCCGGAGCGGGAGGTCGTGAGTTTGAACCTCCCAGCTGGATGTCGCCAGTTTGTGCTCTCAGTTACATAGACAACATTGTGATCTGTAGTGAGAGTAGGGAGCAGGTGGAAGAGAACCTGGAGAGGTGAAGGTATGCTCTGGAGAAAAGAGGAATGAAACTAAGCCAAAGCAAGACAGAATACGTGAGTGTGAATGAGAGGGAGGTTGGTTAGACAGTGAAGATGGAAGGAGTAGAGGTAATGAAGGTAGATGTGTTTAAATCCTTGGGGTCAACCATTCAAAGCAATAGAAAATGCACAAGGCAGGTGGAGTGGGTGGAGATGACTGTCAGGGGTGATTTGTGACAGAAGTGTAGTAGCTAGAGAGAAAGGGATAATTTACAAGATGGTTGTGAGACCTGTTATTTTGTATGGTTTGGAGACAGTGGGACTGACAGAGAGGAGGTGGGGCAGGAGGTGGCAGAGTTGAAGAAGTAAGATTCTCATTCGGAGTGACTAGGAGAGACAAGATTAGAAATGAGTATATCAGAGGGACAGCTCATGTTGAGCAGTTTGGAGACAAAGTAAGAGAGGCAAGGCTCAGGTGGTTTGGACATGTGCAGAGGAGGGAGAGTGGATATACTGGCAAAGGATGTTGAAGATGGAGCTGCCAGGCAGGAGGAAAAGAGAAAGACCACAGAGAAGATTCATGGATGAGGACTTGTCCTTACTGTACAGCCGTGGACAAAATTGTTGGTACCCCTCTGTTAATGAAAGAAAAACCCACAATGGTCACAGAAACAACTTCAATCTGACAAAACTGGTAATAAATAAAAATTCTATGAAAATTAACCAATGAAAATCAGACAATGCTTCTGAATTGTGGTTCAACAGAATTACTTTAAAAAACAAACTCATGAAACAGGCCTGGACAAAAATGATGGTACCCCTAGAAAAGATTGAAAATAATGTGAGCATAGGGACATGTTCAACCAAGATGTGTCCTCTAATTAACATCACAGGTGTCTTCAAACTTGTAATCAGTCAGTCGGCCTATTTAAAGGGTGACAAGTAGTCACTGTGCTGTTTGGTGACATGGTGTGTACCACACTAAACATGGACCAGAGGAAGCAAAGGAGAGAGCTGTCTCAGGAGATTAGAAAGAAAATTATAGACAAGCATGTTAAAGGTAAAGGCTATAAGACCATCTCCAAGCAGCTTGATGTTCCTGTGACTACAGTTAGATAGATTAGTTTATTTGACAGGGACAGTGCAATAAACATAGATAATTAATCAATGACAATCAATCTGATGTGTTGCACATAGAGTGTATAGCTATTAGCTAATTTGCAACTCTTGTCCCTGGATGGGCTTTAGAAAAGAGAATCAAGTAAAGAGAAAAAAAAACAACAACACAATAACCACATACATCAATGCAAAAAAGATTATAAATACACAGTTATAAATATTATAAATATTATAAATACACAAATATAACCAACTCTTGTCCCTGGATGGGCTTTAGAAAAGAGAATCAAGTAAAGAAAAAAACAAAAAAAAACAAAACACAATAACCACATACATCAATGCAAAAAAGATTATAAATACACAATTATAAATATTATAAATATTATAAATATTATAAATACACAAATATAACAACCTGACTCACATTTGCCTATTCCAGGCCTCCCTCCCTTCGTCACTCACTATAAACAAACACATTCATTCCTTCCCTTCATTCACTCTCACCTTGCAGACAATCAATTGCACATATTGATTGCACAATCAGTTGCACATATTATTCAGAAATTTAAGATCCACGGGACTGTAGCCAACCTCCCTGGACGTGGCCGCAGGAGGAGATGGATAATACGAATGGTAACAAAAGATCCCAGAACAACCTCTAAACACATTCATGGTGAACTCCAAGGTCAAGGTACATCAGTGTCAGATCGCACCATCCGTCGTTGTTTGAGCCAAAGTGGACTTCATGGGAGAGGACCAAGGAGGACACCACTGTTGAAAACAAATCATAAAAAAGCCAGACTGGAATTTGCCAAACTGCATGTTGACAAGCCACAAAGCTTCTGGGAGAATGTCCTATGGACAGACGAGACAAAACTGGAAGTTTTTGGCAAGGCACATCAGCTCTATGTTCACAGACGCAAAAATGAAGCATACCAAGAAAAGAACACTGTCCCTACTGTCCAAACATGGAGGAGGTTCTGTTATGTTCTGGGGCTGCTTTGCTGCATCTGGCACAGGGTGTCTTGAATCTGTGCAGGGGTACAATGAAATCTCAAGACTATCAAGGTATTCTAGAGAGAAATGTGCTGCCCAGTGTCAGACAGCTTAGTCTCTGTCACCATGGGTTGAGATGCCGTCTCAGCGCTCAGCCCATGTTTTCCTTCATCCCTGCTTCTCATTGAGCAGCATCTCAGCAGGCTCCCAGCTGGCAGCATTACGGACGGCTGGGGCCAATTAGTCCTCATCAGCTGGGGCGCTGCCAATGAGAATAAATAGGAGCAGCCTCGATGACTCGGGGCTGCGACATAAGCACTGCTAGGCTGAAGCCCCTTCGTCTGGTGTCAGCCTCTACTCCCCTTACAGCATTCCTGTGATTGTAACCCGCTGTGAGTATGTACGCCTTGTTACCCCTATGTCCGGTACGAGCTTCCTGCTCCTGCGCTATGCAACCTGTGAGTGTACTTCTGTATGAGTATCTGTGCTCTCCTCATCCCTCATCCCTCACCTTTAATAAAATATCACGACTCACTGGCTCACCCTTGGCTCTTATTGCGTGGCTCCCTAGAGCCGTGTGTGACAGTCTCAGTCGCAGGTCATTGGTCTTGCAACAGGATAATGATCCAAAACACACAGCTAAAAACACCCAAGAATGGCTAAGAGTGAAACATTGGACTATCCTAAAGTGGCCTTCTATGAGCCCTGATCTAAATCCTATTGAACATCTGTGGAAGGAGCTGAAACACGCCGTCTGGAGAAGACATCCTTCAAACCTGAGACACCTGGAGCAGTTTGCTCATGAGGAGTGGGCCAAAATACCTGCTGAGAGGTGCAGAAGTCTCATTGACAGTTACAAAAATCGTTTGATTGCACTGATTGCCTCAAAAGGTTGTGCAACAAAATATTAAGTTAAGGATTCCATCATTTTTGCCCAGGCCTGTTTCATGAGTTTGTTTTTAAAGTAATTCTGTTGAACCACAATTCAAAAGCATTGTCTGATTTTCATTGGTTAATTTTCATAGAATTTTTATTTATTACCACTTTTGTCAGATTCAAGTTATTTCTGTGACCATTGTGGGTTTTTCTTTCATTAACAGAGGGGTACCAACAATTTTGTCCACGGGTGTACATGCGTAGAGCTTTTCTAGTCACAAAGACCACTCAAAGCATTTCACTAGTACTATTTATTTGAAGGGTCTACAGGAGACAGATACCTAGAGACAAATTAGAATGACCAGTTAACCTAACATGCATGTGTTTGGATTTTTTTTGTATACTTTATTGATCCCCAGAGGGAAATTCAGGGCATCCATTGTACAGCACCCCTTCACACCTAGAGCCTCCAATTAACCTAATTTGCATGTTTTTTGCCTGTGGGAGTACCCAGGGCAAACCCATGCAGACATGGGGAGAACATGCAAACTCTACACAGAAGGGTCACTGTTAGTCAGGGGGTGGGATCGATCCCCTGACCTTCTTCTTGTGCTGCTGGTAAACCAAAGCACCCGGAGTAAACCCACGCAGCACAGGGATAACATGCAAACTCCACACAGAAAGGCTCCTACCCATGCCAGCCCGGGGATTCAAACCTGGAACCTTTTAGCTGTTAGGCCACAGTGCTAACCACTGCACCACTGTGCTGCCCAGGATGTAGTGAAGGAGGACATGGAGAGGGCTGGTGTTACAGAGGAAGATGAAGGGATCGGGTGAGATGGAGGCAGTTGATCCACTGTCGTGAAACAGAAAGGGAGCAGCCAGACGAAGAAGACATTTGCAACCTTTATCTCAAAAATTAGCAGCATTTTTTCCTGTAAATTTTTACTTTTTTTCTCCTCAATTTGCAATTTTTTTTTCTTTTAAATCTGCAACTTTTTTCTCCTCCATTTACAATTTTTCTTATAAATTTCCAACTTTTTCTTATAAATTTGTAGCTTTTTTCTCAAAAATTTGCAACTTCTTTCTTGTAGTTTTTTTTTCTTTTTTCTCAAATATTTGAAACTTTTTTCTATAAATTTGTGACCTTTTTTCTGTCATGATCCGGGGTGTCTCTGCTCTCTCTCTCTCTCTCTCTCCCATCTGCGGTCTCCTCCTCCAGTTAGGTGCAGCTGCCCCTCATCACACCTGCAGCTCATCTACAGTAGAAGCCACCAACCCTGGGGGTGGGATTGTCAGATGATGTTATCGCCACTGCCTATGCTTTGCTCCAGCTTGCGTCTCAGCCTACTCCCTGCTAAACCCTGTAGAAACCAAGTAAGGAAACAAATATACATTGCTTACCTCTCCTTCCCTACCTGTAGTGATGGCTAGATGAGGCTTTCTAGAGGACTTGAGGCCTTTCATCAAAATGCCTCATATAGACGAAGCCTCGTGTGAAACTTCATTTTCTCTACTAGGCCATTTAGTGGACAAAACATATACAACATGCAGATTTTTACAAGGGCATTATTGGTTTAATGTGTATTTTTCCCATTTCAATAAATGTGCTGTCTTTTAAGAAATATCAGTGATCATAAGGGAAAAAGAACTAATAAAACTGAGGTGACTACAGTGAATGTGCTAATGGTACTTATCCATTTTTATTAAGAAATAATAATTTTTCAACAGTCTTTGGACTGAGGCAATTAGTGTTTTTTGGGGTTTTTTTTAGATTATTTCTCCAGCTTTGGAGAATACTGTCTCAGAGCGCAGATGATGCAGGTGTGCAACGGAAGGCTACAGCAAGTTTGTACAGTGTAGGGTTGACAAGTTTCTGTCTCTCCCAGTAAATTCACCTCTATCATTATTGTTATGCAGGGCACAATAGTGCCTCAGCATAATGATCCAAGCTCTTTGAAACACAACAGACACTTCACCTTGCAAATAAAAGTAAAATTACAAGAATAGCCGAGCTGGGACTTGAGCCCCAGCGTCCCAGTTGCAGGGCAGATGCTGCGAGGCCATCACTTCAATTGCAAAAAATAGCCACTATTTGTGAAAAATGTATCAATGGGAGAAATGAGATCAAGCTGTTCCCAAATGGGAGAAGTCCGTGTTTTTGCTGCTGGCTCCATCTGAAAATTGGCTGTGACAAATCCCTTACTCAGTCAGCCATCGGCAACACAAAACATGAGGGATGGGAATTTCCATTGTGTATCACTGCTCACTTTATTTTATGTTGCGTGCAAAATCATGGTAGGATTCCTGACCCAGTCACATGGTACCACATCAGCAATACACACCTCGAAATGCGCTTTGCCAAGTATTTCTTGGACAAGCTCGGCGCACCGGAGCCTGCTATCCCATCACTTCCTACCTGTGCACAGGTTGCCGATTTTGGACTCCTCATCACAGATTTGGACTCCTTACCTGGTGGATTCTCCCTGGAACAAAAGTACGAACATTTACAAGTAATCCCTCATTTCTCATCAGCTACAGCTGTGGACAAAATTGTTGGTACCCCTCTGTTAATGAAAGAAAAATCCACAATGGTCACAGAAACAACTTCAATCTGACAAAACTGGTAATAAATAAAAATTCTATGAAAATTAACCAATGAAAATCAGACAATGCTTTTGAATTGTGGTTCAACAGAATTATTTTAAAAAACAAACTCATGACCTCATGGCCTGGACAAAAATGATGGTACCCCTAGAAAAGATTGAAAATAATGTGACCATAGGGACATGTTCAAGAAAGATGTGTCCTCTAATTAACATCACAGGTGTCTACAAACTTGTAATCAGTCAATCGGCCTATTTAAAGGGTGACAAGTAGTCACTGTGCTGTTTGGTGACATGGTGTGTACCACACTAAACATGGACCAGAGGAAGCAAAGGAGAGAGTTGTCTCAGGAGATTAGAAAGAAAATTATAGACAAGCATGTTAAAGGTAAAGGCTATAAGACCATCTCCAAGCAGCTTGATGTTCCTGTGACTACAGTTGCACATATTATTCAGAAATTTAAGATCCACGGGACTGTAGCCAACCTCCCTGGACGTGGCCAGAGGAGGAAACTTGATGAAAAATGGAAGATATTTCTGTGACCATTGTGGGTTTTTCTTTCATTAACAGAGGGGTACCAACAATTTTGTCCATGGCTGTAACCCATCTCTCCATTCTGGTTCAGGTTGAAGATTTCCCTGCCAATCTCCCTTCAACTAATGGTGCTGGCATACTGCACCTTGTAGTCTAATTGGTACCTCACATTTGACCCTGCACCTGATAGTCCTGCAGCGTACAGCGAGTGCGATCTGTGTATCTATACAGGTCATCATCTATTCATCTGCGATGCATAAAAATTATTTAGGCAGTTTATCTTTCCCTGGGTAATCCCTTTTTCTTTTATGCTGTGTGTTACTGTCATTTTGTTCATCTACTGTTATACTGCTGTTACAATGTAATTTCCTAATTTGGGATCAATAAAGTACATGTATCTATATCTACCTACCTGCTCCAGTCATCCTGTTTTGGGGTGCAGCGGCCTCCTCACTCTCCCCATCATCTACAGTACCTACGTTGTTCCAAGAGTATGAACAAATTATTCCAGCCTAGTATGCTCAATCAGCATTAAGAACAATTACTCATTGTCTTGTCTTTGTTTTCTCCTCAGGACTACCAGCACACCGAGATCAGAATCAGAATCAGAATCAGAATCAGAAAAAGATTTATTGCCAAGTACATTCACAAGTAAATAACTGGTAAATATACGAGGGATTTGACTTGACACTGAGAACGGCAGGTGACATTTTCAATGACATGGCAGCCATGAGGCACCTGTCAGCAGAGAGAGAACAGGAAGCAATGGGGAAGAGGGGGGGGGTAAACACAATAGGAGAGAGAAAAAAGCATTGATTGTCAGAATAATGTTCATATATGATCGATATTATGATTACAAGAAAAAAACTCTCAATGCACAATTAGCAGACAATAGAATCCATACAATGACACAAAGAGAGCAGTGAATGAATGAATCTTCAAATCAGTATAGTGAGTCAGTGTGAGTGTGTGTGTTGAGTGCAATCAGTGATATCAGTTGGAGGACAACAAAAGTCTCTTCCCGCAGCAGATGTTATGTCTACCGTCTGAGCAGAGGCGGGTGTCCTTGGCACGGCAGATGGAATAGTTTGCCAGACAGCTGGCTGTCCTTGAGAGTCAAATGTTGCCCGCCATGTTATGAAAACAAGTATACTGAAGATAATCTGGAGGACTGAGTGCTGAGGGTGTCAAAACAGGTCGAATAGCACTGACTTCAGAGAAAAAACTTTTTATTCTCTTACAGATTCAGTGCTCAAATCCTTCATGGCTGGGCGTTGAAATCGAATCATGGACGGCTCTCAGCGTGATCGTGATGTAATCCATTTTCCTGTACAGTTCTCCATTAGCCGCTGTCAGAGTCCTGCCCAGTTGGTCAATTTGATGGGTGAGCCTCGCCGGGTCCACTTTTTGATAGGCTCCGTCCATCTTCTTCAATTTGCGGTACACCAGAACAATCCCAGATCCAATCAGTAGAATTCCGATGACCATTGCTCCGAAAAGGTATAAATCTTCAATATCTTCGATAGAGAGATCACACAGGCACAAGAGTTTCCAATTACTTGTGTCCTTCAGATAACTAACTAACTAACTAACTAACCTGCACTTATATAGCGCTTTTCTAGTCACAAAGACCACTCAAAGCGCTTTCATTAATACTAACCCTCTATTCTAAGGGCCTATAGGAAACAGATATCTAGGGACAATTTAGAACAGCCAATTAACCTAACATGCATGTTTTTGGCATGTGGGAGGAAACCGGAGAAATCCCGGAGTAAACCCACGCAACACGGGGAGAACATGCAAACTCCACACAGATCACTGTTGGTCGGGGGCTGGGATCGAACCCACGATCCCACCATCCCCACAATCCCCCGGCCAAGGGTAAACTGTGCTGCCGCAGTGCTAACCACTGCGCCACCGTGCAGATAACCCGCGGCAGCTGTTCCTGCGGGGCAAATCGAAGATCTTCACTCATTCATTCTTATTTGTTTAATAAATATCCTTAAATGCGTTTCCATTTCTGTGGTTCTTTGCCTATATCTGTCTTTCAAACTGACACCATGTCATTTTCTCCAAAAATAACATTTTTTTTTCCTGGAGATTTGCAACTTTTTTCTCAATTTGCATTTTTTTTCTTATAAGTTTGCAACTTTTTTCTCAAATTTGCAACTTTGTTATTGTAATTTTTTTTTTTTACTTTCTTCTCAAATAGTTGAAATATTTTTATTATAAATCTGCAACCTTTTTCCTCCAAAATTAGCAACATTTTGTCATGGGGCTGAGCACTAATGGGGGCTGTGCTCAGGCTTCCTGGTTATCTTAGTTATTTTCTGCATTCCTGTATTTGTTTATTTTCTATTTAGCTTGGTTCTCACTTCTCTGTTTAATCCTGTATTCTTGGTCATTATTATTTTAGTTTTGAAATAAGTTCTAATTTATTATCAGTTACTTTTTGTTTCTTCCCGGTCTATGTTTTTATGTTGTTACTCACTTCCTCCTGCCAACCCGGTTCACAAGCTGCTCAGCTGTTTAGGTTCAGCTGATTATTTCCTGCTCATTGATCCACACCAGTAATCATTTGTTGTCATTAGTATCATGCCCTGCTTGTATTATTTAATAACCGCTGCTCCGTTCATTTGCTGCTGCGGTCTCCACGTTGCCTGGCATAAGTCTGATGCCTTGTTCTCTGTTCACGCTCTTGTACCATGTCTGTCTACCAAGCCTTACAGTTTCATTTGTGCACTTTGCATTTTATGTTCGCAATAAATCTCACAACGCACAGTCCAGCACCTGAGTCTCCTTGCTGCCCCGTGAAGCAATTCATGACACATTTTCATGTAAATTTGCAACTATTTTCTTGTAGACTTGAAACTTTTATTTTAACCCCTTAGCATTCCAGCCAGTTTCCGTAAATTTAACATACGTAAAGAAAATGAAACTTTCTTTGCTGAATGGCGGTTGAAAATTTGAAATGTCCCACTGGTGGAACACCTGAATTTTAGGAAGTTAAGATAGTTTGAATGTGTTTTATGAATTCCTTACTTGAGATTTCCAAGGATACATACAAGGCCCAGAGTGAGGAGTTCCGAGGAGGTTATAGGAGGCAGGGAGAATGGCAGATAAACTAGGTGAGCAGGCAGGAGCTGGAGACCAGAAGACAACACGTAGGCAGGTAACATGATGACACCACACTACTACAAGCTCAGAGTGAAGCTTAAGTAGATGTGTGGGACAATCGGAAGCAGGTGTTGCAGGCGTTTAGGGTTCCTGCTGCTCCTGGAGTTGGAAGTAAACAGACTTGCAGAGTGTGAACAGAGACTATGCAGTGTTACCCAGATCCATGACGGGTCACAGTGGAGATATTTTATTATCCACTCACACTGTCGAGATATGGGAAAGGGTTACTGAAGCTAAGTGAGGAAGAGATGTCACAATCGGCGGGCAGTGGTATGGTTTCACACCAAGAAAGAGCACCAGATATGCTACATTTGCTTTGAGTGTCTTATGACAGGGTTCCAAGGGTGGAAGTGCGGTATTATGTGAGGAAGTCACAAGTGGCAGAGAAGTGGGAGGGATGAAAAGTTCATCGTGGTCAAATTTGACCAAATGTGGATTATTTTTCAACCGCAGGGATCCAAGTGCTGCAACACCCATGGAAGATGTGTGTGTGTGTACCAAAAGGGAGACAATGTTGAAAAATAAACCACATTATTAGATGCTGACATATTAACAATAGGCAGCACAGATGTGAGGAGGAAGGCAGGATGATGTCATCAGGCCGTGTTTACTTAAGGTGACTGTTGGCGGGAGTGGTCCTCTTTGCTGCTCCGCCTCTAGCCACTACACCAGCCTGTATCCCTTTTTTGTTAGCATATAGCTATATTCTGTATGTGCCATGTGCTACCATTTTACTGTTAATAAAACCATCATTCGGTTCAGCCACCACCTCCGTGGTCATTCATTTACAGACGTGACACACATTTGGTCAAATTTGACCACTATGAACTTTTCAGCCCCACCTCGTACATGATAGTGGAGCAGGACATGTATGACGACAGCGTTAAGAATCAGCGGTGAAATGTATCCTCACCTGTGAGAAAAGAGATCTAAGAATTGAGTGACTGTTTGGGAGGAAACTTGTGAATGAACTTACCTATAAATACCCCCCGGTTCCTCCACTTCAGATGATCCAAATGTCGCCATCATGCAGGAATTAATTTAGTCTGCATGGCCGAGCAGACACAGATGTGGGCCAGTGCAAAAAACAATGAGCAAAAAGAGAGAGGTGCAGCGGAGATGCAGCAGACAAAACCCATGTAAAAGTGAATATTGGCAGACTGTCCCACCCTGGCATGACCTGCAGGGAGACAAAAGGTATTTGAGCTAGTATGGAGCTTGTTTGTAAAATGCTTTGGACAGGCTGGATGTAAAGTTTTTAATGCATCATCCTGGCAATGCTGGATTATCCCTCGCAGTTTATCAGACAGTTTATCGATATGACTGAGAATTGTTGGAGGACGCTCTTTCACGAGTAAGACTACAATAGTCATTTATTGCAGCTTTTGGATGTTTTGATGGATTGTGTCGGACTTCCAGTTATGATAGCCCAATTCATTTTCCCAGAGTTGCTAATTTAATTTTATGGCTCTTTTTCAGGCTCTCAGCTACTGGCTGAAAGTTTTATCAAAAACGGGTGGCTTTTTCCCCACTAAACTGCCCTGTGAGTCTGCAGGATATCCATGCAAGCATTCTTAGCACACCATTTAATACTGACATAACACACACACACACACACACACACACACACACACACACACACACACCAAGGGTGTAACTTTGTTTCAAACATTGGGGGGAGGGTCAGATCTCTGCCCATATAAGGATTTTTTAAAATCTTTTTATTATAGGACTGTCAGCACATCAGTACAGGCAGTTGTCTCCAATGTCCTCTTTTTTTTCATTTTTAAAGAAAAAGGATTTTTTAAACCAAAAAATGACAGTATGAAGACTGCAAACTCAAGGAAGACCGCAAAATCATGAACTTTGCTAAAAGGACAAGGCTAATTTACCTCTTTATTTTGGCATTCCCATATTAGTAAAAGCTGTAAAAAAATTACTTCCCTGATTTACCAAGTCTATATTCAGCCTTGTAATAGTTTATGGCACTTTGAAGCAGCAGGCTGACTTAATACCCATTACTGTATGTGTTAAGTATTTCAGCACTGTCAGAAATCAAGTTTTGACTATTGTTACCTGGTCATGTGTGCCTCCTGTGCCTCCTCTCTCTAGTCATCAGTGCTGTCTCTCTCTCTCTCTCTCTCTCTCTGAACACCTGTGCTGATTCTGTGGTTACATTTACCTCCTCTCTCCTCTCCTTCTTGGTTCACCCTGCTGGTGCCACATTCTTATATATATATATATATATATATATATATATATATATATATATATATATATATACATATATATACGTATATATATATATATATATATATATATATATATATATATATATATATATATATATATATATATATATATACACTACCGTTCAAAAGTTTGGGGTCACTTAGAAATTTCCTTATTTTTGAAAGAAAAGCACTTTTTTTCAATGAAGATAACTTTAAACTAATCAGAAATACACTCTATACATTGCTAATGTGGTAAATGACTATTCTAACTAACTAAGTAACTAACCTGCACTTATATAGCGCTTTTCTAGCTTCTAATTCTAGCTGCAAATGTCTGTTTTTTGGTGCAATATCTAGATAGGTGTATAGAGGCCCATTTCCAGCAACTATCACTCCAGTGTTCTAATGGTACAATGTGTTTGCTCATTGCGTCAGAAGGCTAATGGATGATTAGAAAACCCTTGTGCAATCATGTTAGGTCTGCAATGCTGTAATTGCTGCAAATGGAGGATTCTTTGACGAAAGCAAAGTTTGAAGGAAAAAAATATTATTTCAAATACAAATCATTATTTCTAACCTTGTCAATGTCTTGACTATATTTTCTATTCATTTTACAACTCATGGTGGTAAATAAGTGTGACTTTTCATGGAAAACACAAAATAATTGTCTGGGTGACCCCAAACTTTTGAACGGTAGTGTGTGTGTGTGTGTATATATATATATATATATATATATATATATATATATATATATATGTATATACTGTATATATATATATATAAAGCTCAGTTAATGTTCAAATGGTTTAAAAGAGGTACTTTATGGACAGTTTTGGAGGATGTAATTAATGATAGAGTTTTGGAGTTTTGGAGGATGTAATTAATGATAGATTTTCCAATGCCAAAAAGTTGGAAAGATACAACATTCTTTACACCTTCTTCCCTCTTAATAGCATCTTAACAGTGCAATCAGTATTAACTGAAGTTAACCCAATGACTTCCTATGGCGCTCCAATGTGCCATTTCCTCCTCTACCCCTGGCGGTCAACATTTTTTTCAAGAAAATATTCAGTTCAGATGTCAGAGATTTCCAGAGCTATAACTTGAAAGTGGTAAGAGATAATGGCTGTCAATTGCAGATATAGAATATAAGATAAGATAAGATAAGCCTTTATTAGTCCCACAACGGGGAAATTCCAGGATTGCAACAGCACAGGGATAGCAACACTCAGAGCAACAATCAGAAGGCAAGAAAAAAACAAGCAAGCAAGAGCAGCTAATATACATATGTACGTATTACTATAAAATATATATATATACACACACACACAGACACACAGTGCAGAGCATTGTAGCTGGATGGAATAAATATATGAATATATGAACACACAGTGCAGAGCATTGTAGCTAGATGGAATAAATATATAAATATATAAACACCCACAGTACGGAGCATTGCAGCTAGGTGGAATAAATATGCAAGTATATAAACACACACAGTGCGGAGCAATGTAGCTAGATGGAATAATATGTAGATATATAAATATATAAACACACCCAGTGCTGAGCATTGTAGCTAGATGGAATAAATATGTAAATATATAAACACACACAGTGCAGAGCATTGTTGCTAGATGGAATGAAACAGCATAACCGTCTACTTAGTTATCCTACATGGTATGATTATGTGCCCATACATATTCTCACCCTCCATAGCGACCGGTATGTTCCTAGTTGTATGCCGGAGGGGACCATTGTGTAAGTCTATTGCATCTTTTGCATTCAAAAAACTATTAGTTTGTTACGTCTTTTTGCTATCTCTGCGAGCAGCCCTGCTTAGGTTGTACAGTCTGACAGCCGTTGGTAGGAAGGACCTACGAAACCTCTCGGTTGTGCACCTGGGATGATGTAGTCTGCTGCTAAATGAGCTCCTCAGTGCATTCAGTATGTCCTGCATAGGGTGGAACTCGGACTCCAGCAGAGATGACAGTTTAGCCACCGTCCTTCTCTCTCCTATCTCCTCCATCGGATCAAGGCGCTGCCCCAGGACAGAGCTAGCTTTCTTAATCAGTTTGTTCAGTCTCTTCCTATCGGCTGCAGTAATGCCACTGCCCCAGCAGACCACTCCAAAAGTGATGGCTGATGCCACCACCGTGTCATAGAATGACTTCAGCAGCGCCCCTTGTACACCAAAAGACCTGAGTCTCCTCAGCAGGAACAGCCTGCGCTGTCCCTTCTTGTAGAGTGCATCAGTATTGTGTGACCAGTCTAGTTTATTGTTCAGATGAATACCCAGGTACTTATAGGATGTCACCATCTCGATGTCTGTTCCCTGTATATTTACTGGTACTGTGAGGGGCTGCCCATGCCTGCGGCAGTCCACCACCAGCTCCTTAGTTTTCCTCGCGTTGATCTGGAGGCAGTTCCGATGGCACCAGTCCACGAAGTCCTGGATAAGCCCTCTGTACTCAGCTTCATCTCCATTGGAGATGAGGCCAACGATCGCAGAGTCATCAGAGAACTTCTGTAGATGGCAGTGTGTTGTGTTGTGTGAGAAGTCCGCAGTATAAAGAGTGAACAGGAAGGGAGCCAGCACCGTTCCCTGGGGGGCCCCCGTGCTACTGATGATCGTGTCGGACACACAGTCCCGGGTTCTCATAAACTGAGGCCGGTTCGTGAGGTAGTCCAGGATCCATGATGACAGGTGCTGGTCCACCCCTGCACGCAGCAGCTTGTTCTTCAGGATCATCGGTTGGATGGTGTTGAAAGCACTGGAGAAGTCAAAGAACATGATCCTCACCATATTCCCGGGCTTCTCCAGGTGGGACAGAGAACGGTGAAGGAGGAAGATCACCGCATCCTCCACCCCAATGCCATGCTGGTAGGCGAACTGGAGTGGATCCATCGCTGGTTCCACCAGGGGGCGGAGGTGAGCAAGGAGCAGTCTCTCCAGGGTCTTCATCAAGTGGGACGTCAAGGCCACCGGTCTGTAGCTGTTCAGGTCTTTGGGGTGGGAAGTTTTTGGTACAGGTACCACACAAGATGTTTTCCACAGCTGTGGTACCCTCCCCAGTTTCAGGCTCATGTTGAAGATATACGTCACAATCCCACACAGCTGGTCTGCACAGGACTTGAGGAGCTTTGCGCTGATGCCGTCCGGTCCCGGCGCCTTCCTCGCCTTGATCTTCCTCAGCTCCGTCCTCACCTGGGTCCTGGTCAGGGTCAGGATGGGGGGCTGTGTGTTGGGAGTGGGGGGGTGTTGGTGGAGTGGGGAGTGGGCAGCAGGACTTGATTTCTTTAGAGGCAGCAGTGGTTGTTGTGCAGTCAGGGGGGAGGGCGGTTGGTCAAATCTATTGAAAAACAGATTCAGGTTGTTCGCCCACTCCCTGCCTCCTGTGGCCTGGGGGGAGGTATTCTGGAGCCCCGAGATGGTTTTGAGGTTTCTCCAGACCCCGCTGATGTCGCTCTGTTGCAGCTTGTCCTCCATCTTCTTCCTGAAGCTGTCCTTGCCTTCTCTGATCTTTCTCCTCAGCTCCCTCTGTACGGACTTCAGCATCTCCCTGTTCCCTGACCTGAAGATCCTCTTCTTCTCTCTCAGAAGTGTTTTTATCTCAGGGTTGATCCAGGGTTTGTTGTTTGAGTGACGCCGTATGGTCTTGGTGGGAACGGATTTGTCCACACAGAAGCTGAGGTAGCCCGTGAAGGTGTGAATGAGGCCATCGATGTCCTCACCATGTGGATCGCAGAGCGGCTTCCAGGCGGTGGCTTCAAAACAGCCCTTTAGGGTGTCCATTGTCTCCTCAGACCATAACTCCACAGTGTGCATGGCCGGAGGTTGTCTGTGCACTAGGGGTTTGTACACCGGCCGGAGATGAACCAAGTTGTGATCCGATCTCCCGAGTGGGGGGAGTTGTGATGAGGTGTACGCCTCCTTAGTGTTTGCGTAGAATAAATCCAGTGTTTTATTGTCTCTAGTGTGGCATGTGACATACTGGGTGAACGTGGGTAGAATGGGAGACAGTGAAACATGGTTGAAATCGCCTGAGATGAGGAGAAGAGCATCTGGGTGTTCTGTCTGCAGCCTGCTGGTTACTGAATGGATGACGTCACGTGCTGTCCCAGCGTTCGCCGTCGGATTTGCATAAACAACAATGCAGATCACGTGTGAGTGTTCTCTCGGGAGATATGTAGGCCTCATGCTAACAGCTAGCAACTCAATGTCTTTGCTGCAGTGTCGTTGTTTAACAGTGATATGTCCCGGTCTGCACCAGTTGTTGTTAACATACATTATCACTCCACCGCCCCTAGCCTTGCCACTGTCTGGTGTTCGGTCAGCTCGTATCATGTGAAAACCCTCCAGCTCAATGTTAGCATCTGCTGCTAGTTCAGTTAGCCACGTCTCAGTAAACAAAAGGAGAGAGCACTCCCGGTATGTGCTATCATAACGGGAGATAGCCGCTAGCTCATCTAACTTTCCCAGTATCGACCGTACATTTCCCATGACAACAGATGGAAGGGAGGGTCTGTACCTTATATTTTTTGTCCTCCGCCTTACTCCAGCCCGGCAGCCGCGGCGTTTTCGCCTCAGTTCTCTCGGTATGTCGAGTTTTTCCAATGGGACCGGGTGGCGGTTGAATGCTAGCAGCTGTTCTCTGCTGTATCGTATCCTGCTATAAACAGTGGCTCCGTCCACCGGCTCAGGAGACATTTAGGACGATCTGTGTGTCCGTGATATAAGTGGGGTGAAAAAAAAAGACGGATCAAAAGAGAGAGGAAGGGAAAAAGACTCGGAATCGAGCCGCTGTTGCAAAAGGCAGCCTACTGGTGTGGCGCCGAGAAAAAAAAAAAAAAAAAAAAAAAAAAATATGATTGAATGTTTGAGATAGGAGTAAATTTAAGCATCTAATTTGCATAATGCCACAGCAGCCATATCGAATTACATAACCTTCAGTCAAAAGCGGACTTTTGACATATTTACACAAAGGATGGTTTTGTTTTTTGTCACTATTTGTTGGTTTGGACATTTTGTTATCTTATCTTTAACGTACGTATATGAACCAGAAAATCAGTTAAAATGTAAACAAACAAACAAATGTGTCACTTACCGCTGGCCAGGCAGTTCGTTTTGTCCATTTTCGTCCATCCTGGTAGTTATGTTGTCTTCTCTCGGTCATTTTCGCTTTCTCTCCCACATCCAGAAACTGTTATGATTATTGATGATTGCTTTTATTCTGCAGGAATTTATCTCATATGATGACCTGGAACTGGCGCAATTGTTCTACCCAGTCACATGGCGCCGGGGGTTGATGGCAGGTGCAAATAGACAAGCTTCACCCACCCTCTGTTATAAAAAATGTAGATATTTACCTTTGTAAGCTAAATAATCTCTTTTAAGAATCATAGTTGGCAAATTTGGGAGCAAATGCCTTCTCCGTCTTGTGATTGATCACCATTTGTTTACAAACTCTTCTTCTCTGGTCTCCAGAAGTGTGTGTGTGTGTGTGTGTGTGTGGGGGGGGGGGTTATATGGGGGCCATTAGTCCTCCAACCTCCAACCTCCTCTAACCTCAAGGACATCAACAACACCAGGAAGACTGCCATCATCAATAATGAGCTGAAGAGACTGGGAGTGGATATCGCCACTCTCCAGGAAACACGGTTGGCTGACGCAGGCACACTAAGAGAGAAGGACTACATGTTCTACTGGCAGGGAAAGGGCAGTGATGAACACAGGGAACACGGAGTGGGCTTTGCAGTGATGAACACCTTGCTGAAGATGATGGAACCGGGCAGCACTGGCTCTGCATGACTCCTCACCCTCCGCCTGAACACCACTCAAGGCCCAGTCACCCTCATCAGTGTGTATGCCCCAACACTGACAGCCACACCAGAGGCAAAAGACGAGTTCTACGAGAATCTCACAACAACTGTCAGGACCATCCCCAACTCTGAACAACTCATTCTCCTTGGAGACTTCAATGCCAGAGTGGGTGCTGACCACGACTCCTGGCCCTCCTGTCTTGGACCTTTTGACGTGGGTAGAATGAACGACAACGGACAGCGGCTGCTCGAGTTCTGCACATATCATGATCTGTGCATCACAAACTCGTTCTTCAAGACCAAGCCCCAACACAAGGTTTCCTGGCAACATCCACGCTCAAAGCACTGGCACCAGCTGGACTTGATCCTGACCAGGCGCACCTCACTGAAGAACGTGCTAATCACCTGTTCGTTCCAAAGTGCAGATTGCGACACAGACCATTCATTGGTGTGTTGCAAGGTCAAGCTGCAGCTGAAGAAATTCCATCATGCTAGACAGCCTGGAAAGGCATGGATTGACACCAGCAAGATGGCTCAACCAGAACTTGTTGAGCAGTTTGCCTCCACCTTTGAGAAGGAACTTGGTGTACCACAAGAAAGAGAATCTGCAAAGCAGAAATGGGAAGAGCTGCGAAACACCATCCACCGCACAGCCTTGGCTACCTTTGGGAGGAAGACCTCGAAGTCACAGGACTGGTTTGATGCCAAGTTGACCGAGATGACCCCCGTCATTGAAGCCAAGTGCTCAGCACTTGCTGAGTACAAGAAGTACCCAAACGAGAAGAATCTCCAGATTCTCAGGGCTGCAAGAAGCAAAGTTCAGCAGACTGCTCGGTGCTGTGCCAACGAGTACTGGACTCAGCTCAGCCAAGACATTCAAACCCCTGCCATAACAGGGAACATCCGTGGTATGTACGATGGCATCAAGAAAGCACTTGGTCCGGCTCAGAGCAAGACGGCCCCCCTCAAACCCTCCACTGGGGTGATGATCACAGAAAAGAACAAGCAGATGGAGAGATGGGTGGAACACTACTCCGACCTCTACTCCAGAGAGAACACCTTGACACCGTCAGCCCTTGATGCCATCGACTGCCTGCCATCCATGGACAAACTTGACGCTGAGCCAACCATCGACAAACTCAGTAAGGCCATTGATAGCTTGGCCGCTGGCAAGGCACCCGGCAACGACGGCATACCCCCTGACCTGATCAAGCACTGCAAGACCGCCCTACTGCTGCCATTGCATGACGTCCTCTGCCAGTGTTGGAAGGAAGGTGCCGTACCACAGGACATGAGGGACACTAAGATCATCACCCTCAACAAAAACAAAGGGGAGAGAAGCGACTGCAACAACTACAGGGGCATCTCCCTCCTCAGCGTTGTTGGCAAAGTCTACGCACGAGTTGTTCTCATTCGTCTACAGAAGCTTGCCGAACGTGTCTACCCCGAGTCTCAGTGTGGCTTCCGCGCTGAGCGATCGACGGTAGACATGATATTCTCCATCCGCCAACTCCAGGAGAAATGCAGAGAACAGAACATGCCCCTGTACGTCGCCTTCATCGACCTCACCAAAGTGTTCAATTTGGTCAGCAGAGAGGGCCTTTTCAAGATCCTGCCAAAGATAGGATGCCCACCAAAGTTGCAAAGCCTCATCGAATCATTTTACACCAACATGCAGGGGATAGTGCAGCACGATGGCAACGTCTCAGAGCCATTCAACATACGCAGCGGAGTGAAACAGGGCTGTGTACTTTCACCAACCCTCTTTGGGATTTTCTTTGCTATGCTCCTGAGGCATGCCTTCAGCACAGCAACAGAGGGAATCTACCTGCACACAAGATCTGATGGCAGGCTTTTCAACCTCGCCCGCCTGAAAGCCAGAACCAAAGTACGCGAGGCTCTAATCAGAGACATGCTGTTCGCAGACGACGCTGCAGTCACAATCCACACACAGCAGGAGCTTCAGACCCTGATGGACCGCTTCTCCCAGGCATGCAAGGACTTCGGGCTTACCATCAGCCTGAAGAAGACTAACGTCTTGGCGCAAGGCACGGAAGCACCACCAACCATCACCATCGACGACTACGAGCTGGAGGTCGTAGTCGTCCTCAGTTCACGTACCTGGGGTCCACGATCAGCAACAACCTCTCCCTTGATACAGAGATCAACAAGAGGATTGGAAAATCAGCCTTCACACTCGCTCGCCTCACCACACGAGTGTGGGAGAATCCCAAACTCTCTGTCAAGACGAAGATGGCAGTGTACAACGCCTGCATCATCAGCACACTGCTCTATGGGAGTGAGACGTGGACAACATATGCCCGGCAGGAAAAGAGACTGAACTCCTTCCACTTGCGCTGCATTCGCCACATCCTGGACATATCCTGGCAGGACAAAGTGCCCAACACAGAAGTTCTGTCCCGCGCCGGCCTTCCCTCCATGTTCACTCTACTCAGACAGTGCAGGCTCTGCTGGCTAGGCCACGTTCACCGTATGGAGGATGGCAGAATCCCCAAAGACGTCCTCTACGGAGAACTGGCAACTGGCAGGAGAGACGTTGGCTGCCCACAGCTGCGCTTTAGAGACGTCTGCAAGAGAAACATGAAGGCCCTGGAGATCAACACAGAGCGCTGGGAGGACCTTGCAACGGACCGCTCCAAATGGAGAGGCACCCTGACCAGACAGCTCAAGGCGGGTGAAGAGAGACTGACTGCTGCAGCAGATGAAAAAAGGACCCGCAGGAAGAACCGCCACAGACCCAGCAGCACGGAGACCACCCACAAGTGCGACCTGTGTGACAGGGACTGCCATTCGCGCATCGGCCTGTTCAGCCACAGGCGGTGCTGTTCCAGCAGAGTAGACGTTTAGGATTCTCTTCCATGGTCATCATAGACCAACAGAGGCCGACAGTAGTCCTCCAAGGCAAGAGCAGTAAGTTATATGTTCTGCCACCTTGTGAGGTGGAATACTTAGTGCAACTGGGGGGGTTATGACATCACATGACATGTCACATGACAGGCGCAGCACTGTGACATAGACAGTGAGGGTGCTTTTTATGTCCATAAATAGAAGGATGTCAAAGGGTTAATCTATCCACTGAATGAGGCTTAATCACCATTATTCTTAACTCATTTTATTTTGTTATTAATCAGTTGTGGTGATTAACACAGTCGGACAGAATTAATGTTTTTTCATCAATTTATAATGTCACCGCTTGCCACCATGTGGCAATTCTTACCAAGCAGTTGAACTAAGGGCACTACTACGATTTAGTCAGCTTGACTATGACAAGGGTAACAGTTATCCAGCCTGCAGAGACAATATGAACACATTACTCCACACCTTAGATGTGCCATTTCATTCATGAAATAGAAGGAAATCTGTGAGTAGATTTGTGACTAAATCATCCTGGTATTAAAAACTTACTCTGGATTCATGCTGTAGACATTAATTTTTTTACAGTGACATTCAGTTTTCACATTTGTGATTAAGGTACCCCCCCACACCAAAAAAATAAAATAAAAAATAAAAAGGCAGATAGCAAATTTACCTTTACAAAAATTAACAGAAAAAAAAGCAAATTAAGGAGAAAATACTATAAATTTACAAGAAAAAAGTAGGAACTTGAGGATAGTCAAAAAAAATTATTAAAAAAATCAGAAATTTAAATGATTTTGCAAACATGCAAGGAAAAGGGCTTATTTTCCATGACAAAAATTGCAAATTTGAGAAAAAATGCTGCATTTTTGTGAGAAACTGTAAATTTAGGGGGGAAATTACATGGGGAAAATATTGCATATTTATACAAAAATTAGGCAAATTTACAAGAAAAAAACTGTCTCTGATTTACAAGAAAAGCTGTAAATCTATAACAACAAAAGTTGTACACATGAAAAAGTGACATTAGAAACATCACAGTGCTACATAAAACACTGATGAAGTTTACTAAGGGAGCGAAACGATTGGACAGAATATTTGGAGCCCCAGAATTTGGTAGTGAGGACAGCTCTAACTTTAAATGGGTTTATAATATATTTTCAGTTGATATGTAAAATATACTGGCCCGGATTATCAAGAGGGCTTACCGGGACAGGAGCCTGGGGCCCCGGCTTGTTTGGGGCCCTGAAAGAAGCACTTTTTCTAAAACTGTGCTGCCGCAGTGGTTAGCACTGCGGCAGCACAGTTTACCCTTGGCCGGGGGATTGTGGGGATCGTGGGATCGTGGGTTCGATCCCAGCCCCCGACCAACAGTGATCTGTGTGGAGTTTGCATGTTCTTCCCGTGTTGCGTGGGTTTACTCCGGGATTTCTCCGGTTTCCTCCCACATGCCAAAAACATGCATGTTAGGTTAATTGGCTGTTCTAAATTGTCCCTAGATATCTGTTTCCTATAGGCCCTTAGAATAGAGGGTTAGTATTAATGAAAGCGCTTTGAGTGGTCTTTGTGACTAGAAAAGCGCTATATAAGTGCAGGTTAGTTAGTAGTTAGTTACTTTTTTGCTAATTTTTCCATACCCAATGTTTATTGGAGGGTTTGTTTTGGTGTATCAATTTTTTATTTGTTGAGGTGTACGTCTTCCCCGCTTGCTTAATTTAACTGGTTAAGAGTTGACATTTGACCTGATTAAGGTTGGACGTGGGCCGGTAGTGAATCCACGGTAGTGAATCTGTCTACGATAGCCGCGCCCAAAAGAGAAAAAAAGAAGAAAGAAAAACAGGAATGTGAGGAGGTTTTAAAACAGCCTCCTAAACTGACAGGATTTTTTTAAGTTGTGATACAGCTGGACAGTGTCAGCTTTACAGTCACATTAAGATGTTTGTCAAACTGTTAGTATTACAAATGCTTACATGGGATGCACTGGCAGAGCCGTCAGTCACAGTGGGCAGAATCTCTAGGTCATCAAAGTTGTAAAACACCCGTTGAAAGTGTTAAAGATTTGTACACACCAGGAATACTGATCCAGAAAAGGACTGAAGAGCTGCCAGATTAAGGACGCTGATATCGGAGCATCTGAATGTTCCCAAAAATGTCAGAAACGTTTTTTCTCCAAGTATCATTTCAATCGCAAACTTCCAAATGGTGAGTATGTTTCAAGACAATGGCTTCTATTTTCTCCTCCCACAGCTGTTTGTATTGTTTTGCCTGCAGAATATACAGCCATTTTTTCCCCCACACAATGTTGGGTTAACACTATAGTGTTTGGACTGACTTTTACAGATGTTTTTAAAATCAGAGAAATTAGTCCAAATGTCGTGAAATTACATTTGTGAGCAGTTTTTTTTTTTTTTTTTTTTTTTTTTTAATCCAGTGCACACCAACTTTTACAAACTTTAAAGGATATTTTTTACTCCACAGCCTTGCTTGGCCATGGATGAGAGCTGTCCGCTACAATTCAGAGATGATGCCAGTCTTTCTCTTTGTCCAAGAGTTGTAAAACTTCCTTCAATTATGTTATCGTTCATCTCTGCCGGAGTGGTGGCTCAGTTGGTAGAGCATCCGCCCCACACCCGGGAGGCAGGGGTTCAAATCCCGGCCGGGTCATGCTGAAGACCATATAAAAGTGGAACTTCCTGCCATCCAGCTTGGTGCTCAGCAATAATGGAATGGAGGAGGGAAATTTGTGGCGGCGCCTTGCATGGCAGCGGCCCTCTGATTCTGCACTTGGGGTGTGTGTGATTAACACAGTAGATAGGTAAAACACAATCTCATTCTACTGTACATGATTGGTTGTACAGTTGAATGACAATAAGGGTGATTTAATTAATTTAATTTAATCTGCTCTGGTGAATGCAAAATTGTAGATTTAATTCAAAACAACTGCCGGGATATTTTCATTTTTAATCATTCTTTTAAAAGAATGCCAGTGAATGAGGTTAAAATTTTAAAAACTCATTAGATAATGAATATTGGGTTTGTGCGCTTATAACCTGCTCTTCTCTGCGGTCGTGGAGAAGAGCAGCTGTTTTCCCAGTAGGGCAGACTGGTTTGGCAACTTTTTTTTTGTTTTTTTTTTTTCCCTCTGTTTAGTGAAAAACCCAGTTCTGGCTTTAAATAGTTAATATTTAACTCTTGAAGAGAAAACACTGGCTGAGTGTGCTTTTTCATTGTCATAATTAAAGTTGTGAATTGATACAAAATACAGTATTTGTGGGTTGTTAGTCCTGATGGCACTATATTTTTCTGCTATTCGAACTAAACCTAGAATCTTGTGGTCATTCACTTTATTTAGTAATTGGCAGTGGCTATGAATACGGAAGCTGTATCCCTATACGAAATGTCTATTGGCACGGAAGAGTTGACAATCCGCCAAAACCTTTTTAGATCAGCTGCAAGCCAGCTGTTGCTGTGGTTTAGGTAGATAGTACGTTGGGCCTGTGATCAGAAGGTTGCTGGATTGTGTTCTGCTATCGGCACCTTGTCCAAACTATTTTGCTAGAAGATGAAATTTAGACTTAAAATTAAGAGGTTATCCTTAGGATGTGGGAGTGGGTAAGGTTAAAAAGGTAGTAAATAGATAATAATTAAAATTTTGAAACAAATAAATGCCTCAGATTTCCATACCTGTAGCCTGCTGCTTTTAAGATACACATTAATAGAACGTACTGGCCAATCAGATTTGAGCCATATCTGTAACGATAACTCTATGGGTACAGGTCCATAGCCATAGCCACTGCCTTGGTAATTTAGGGCCTTGAAGGTCAAGCTGATCCATCAGTCACCCCAGCTACATGGCCACAATAATCTGATAACTAGGAATAATCAGATAATGGTATTCGGATTTGACATGTTTACATGCACTGAATAAATGGATTATTGGACAGTAAACTGTGTGTTAATGTAATATCACTTTATGTAACACAATAATTGCATTTTATCTGATTATTATTTTTACATGACTACTTTAATAATCAGATAACTCCAGAAATCCGATTATAAACGGTTCATTGCCGTGCATCTAAATATGGCTATTTTGCATATCATACTTTCATAAATATGTGGGAGGGCCCCAAAAATTGCTCTAGCCCAGGGGCCCACAACCTCCGTAATCCAGCTCTGAATATAAATACACACACACACACATGTACGTATATTCAGTACTGAACTGACAATACAGGAACAGCAACAGGCTGGAGGTGATAACAAATGCTGCAAGAAAAAAAATGCAGGAAGAAGCATTGCAACTTTTTATTTATCAATTTATTCATAATTTTAGCACTCCCTTATTGCAAATGGGCCCTTAAACACCAACAAACTCAAAAGGTATGGTGTTAAGGTGATGAATCTTGTTATGCTAAATCACTTTACAGTGATGATACTAAGTCATCAATATCTCAGTGTTTGATCACTGCCTATTTTGTGTAATGCTGTCTCATGATTAAATAAAATGGGAGCGGAAAACTAGAAATGTGATTTTAAGCTCAATAATTAAATTCCAAATAAATTAGTGATGCAGTATTGTTGTGCTTTTGAACTCATTTTAACACATTAAGTATATGGACAAAATTTAGAGTGCTGTATTTTCCTTAATGAGATATTTTAAAATGTTTAGGTATATTAAATGCATCTATTCTTTCATTCATCTATTTGGTGTTTATTTATTGTATATTTGTTTAGATTGTGGTGACATTAGTTGTTGGTCTCTGGTTTTTCTGCAGCTTCCACATTGGTGACCCTGACGTTTGAAGAATGTCTGTTCAGGCGACCTCTTCTGATATCGCCGCCGCGGCTCCCGCACCGGCTGTTTAGGCAGCTACCATTAAACTACCGGACTTTTGGCAGCACGACCCGGAGCCCTGGTTTAAGCATGTCGAGGCTCAGTTCCATCTGCGCGGAATAACCACAGATAACACGGGGTATTTTCATGTTGTCGCAGCTTTGGACTCTGCCACTGTTCGCCGTTTGATGGAACTGCTCCGGGACCCACCTCACGCTGACAGGTACATCACTCTGAAGAGGGCTCTTCTGCAGCTGTACCAACTCTCTGATATAGAGCGTGCTGATCGTCTTCTGTCTATGACTGGTTTGGGGGACAGCAAACCTTCTGAGCTGATGGAGAATATGTTGGCACTTCTTGGTTCAGGAGACAGCTCATTTCTGTTTACCCACCTGTTTCTGCGTCAGCTTCCGCCTCCAGTGCGTACTATCCTGGCTAACTCGCCCCTTATTTGTACTAAGGATTACCGGGGTTTAGCTGAAGAAGCGGACAGGCTTTTGCTGGCTTCTCGTCATTTGTCTGTGCATGCACTGCTGCCTGGGCAGTCTGATGGAGAAGTCTCGGTGGATGTGGCCGCAGTTTCGGATCGCTGTAAGAAAGAGAGCAGCCCGTGTTTCTACCACCACCGTTTTGGACCGAAAGCTTGGTGCTGTATTCCACCGTGCTCTTTCCAGCTACAGGGAAATGAGAAGGCTGGTGCTCGCTAGCAGCTGTGTGCACCGGCACCAACAATAGGCTGCTTTTTATTGAGGACTGCGCTGCTGGACGTCGCTTTTTGGTGGATTCAGGAGCGCAACGGAGCATCGTTCCCCCGTCTTCGGCTGACGTCATGGGATATGGACTCGGACCCCCACTGGACGCTGCTAATGGTACTCCTATTCGCACCTTTAGCACCAGGTTCATTACTGTATGTTTTAATGGCCGTGAATTTAGTTGGGACTTTGTGGTAGCATCTGTAGCAGTCCCTATCCTTGGTGCAGATTTTTTGTGTGCTTACAGACTGTTGGTTGATGTGGCTAACAGATGTTTGATTGATGCTGTGTCTTTTGATTCTTATCCATGTACACTGGGTGAGGCTGGTCCGCTGCTTGTTAACATGCTCGCCTCAGGAAACAGGTACCAACGCCTTCTCTCTGAGTTTCCTGCGCTCACTGTGCTTACGTTTTCTGCGGCAGTAGCCAAACATGGGGTTGAGCATTATATTACTACTGTGGGTCCACCTGGTTTTGCCCGCGCACGCCATCTGGATGCTGCTAAGTTAGCCATTGCTAGAGATGAGTTTGCCAATATGGAGCGGTTGGGTATTGTGCGCCGTTCCGACAGTCCGTTGGCCTCTCCCCTCCACATGGTCCCTAAGTCAGATGGGGGTTGGCGCCCTTGTGGAGAATTTAGGCACCTTAACAACGCTACTACCAACGACAGGTACCCAGTCCCCCATATTCAAGATTTTTCTTCACGTCTGGCAGGGACGGTCATTTTTTCTAAAGTGGATTTAGTGCGTGGTTATCATCAGGTGCCTGTCCATCCCCAGGACATTCCCAAGACAGCGGTGATTACTCCATTTGGACTGTTAGAGTTCTTGAGAATGCCATTCGGCCTTAAGGGTGCTGCACAGACGTTTCAATGGCTTATGGACTCTGTGTTACGGGACATGCCTTTCCTGTTTGTATACCTAGACGATATACTGGTGGCGAGCGCTTCGGTGGAGGAACATGTGTCGCACCTTCGTCAGCTCTTCAGGCGCCTCTGTGACCATGGACTGATAGTGAATCCCGCGAAGTGTCAGTTTGGGCTCTCAGAACTTGAGTTCTTGGGGCACAAGGTATCGCAGCAGGGTGCCGTACCCCTCCCGGCTAAAGTCATACCTCATGCTGCCCATATTATGGGCCCACTGTATGAGGCCTTGAAGGGTAAGAGGGGTAATCAGGACATTGAATGGACCCATGAGAGGTTATGTGCTTTTGACGGGGCTAAAGCTGCGCTGGCTGATGCTGCCTTGTTGGCTCATCCAGACCCCACGGCCGCCATTGCTCTTACCACCGATGCATCCGATTATGCTGTCGGATCAGTTTGCGAGCAGTGGGTGGGCAATTCCTGAGAACCTCTAGCCTTTTTCAGTAGACAGTTACGCGAGTCATAAAGGAAGTACAGCACTTTTGACAGGGAGCTGTTGGCCCTTTTCTTGGCGACAAGGCATTTCAGGTTTCTCTTGGAGGGCCATAAATTCACCGCTTTTGTGGACCATAAACCCCTCACGTTTGTCATGGCCAAGTCCACTGAACCTTGGTCAGCTCGGCAACAACGGCAGCTTTCGGCTATTTCCGAGTTCACTACTGACATTCAGCATGTGGCTGGTAAGACCAACTTGGTAGCGGACTGCCTTTCTCGTGCCCCAGTCGCTGCTGTTCATTTGGGCATGGACTATGCTGAGATGGCTGCCGATCAGTTGTTGGACCCGGAGGTGCAGGCGCTTCGTTCCACTGAGTCCAGTTTGCAGTTGGAGGATGTCTGCTTTCAAGACAGTGGTGCCACTCTTCTGTGTGACACTACATTGGGAAAACCACGACCTTTGGTGCCTGCGGCTTGGCGTCGTCGTGTTTTTGGCGCTGTTCATTCTTTGTCGCATCCTGGGGTTAAGGCTTCGGTTAAGTTGGTGAGCGCCAAGTTTGTATGGCCGGGTCTCAGAAAGGATGTGAAGACTTGGACGACAACCTGTGTGGCGTGTCAGCATGCTAAGGTGCAGCGCCACATAAAGACTCCATTGGGACTTTTTTGGATTCCGGAGCGACGTTTTGATCATGTTCAGGTGGACCTGGTCGGACCTCTTCCTCCGTCTCGTGGTTTTACTCACCTCTTCACTATGGTGGACCGGACTACGCGGTGGCCGGAGGCAGTTCCCCTGGCATCAACTACGGCGTCTGATGTTGCCTGGGCATTTTTCTCCTCTTGGGTGTCCCATTTTGGTGTCCCCTTGGACGTTACCTCTGACAGGGGCCCGCAATTTACCTCCGCACTTTGGAATGAAGTAGCTGGTAGTTTGGGGGTTAAACTCCATCGGACCACAGCATACCATCCACAAGCTAATGGGTTATGCGAGCGGTTTCACCGGACTATGAAAGCATCCCTTCGCGCGTCATTAGTGGACAGTGGATGGGTGGACAGATAACCGTGGGTTTTGTTGGGTTTGTGTTCAGCCCCCAAAGAAAACCTGCATTCCTCTTCTGCTGAATTGGTCCTCGGCCAGACCTTGAGGGTTCCAGGGGAGTTCCTTCCTACCAGTCCAGGGTTAGGTCCCAGTATGGTTAAGAGGCCTAAGTGTTGAGAGGAAGCCAGGGCTTTTGTTCCCGTGGCTGTGCACCACTGTCTTCCTCAGTCTTACGTCCCTGACAGCCTTATGTCGGCTAAATATGTTTTTGTCCGGCACGATGCCCATCGTTCTCCCCTGCAGGCACCTTATGATGGCCCTTTTCGGGTGTTAGAAACAGGCCATAAGGATTTTTTGGTTGAGTTGGGGACTTGTCAGGATCGGATTTTGGTGGATCGTTTGAAACCCGCTGATGTTCTTTGTGACGATGAGGTTGAGTTAGCCCGCCCGGCTCGGCGGGGGCACCCTCCCGACCTTGTGCCTGAGATTGTGTCTGCTCCGGTTACAGTTGCGCCCCCTAGGACTGCGCAGTGCAGTCGTCGGGGCAGAGTAATTAGGTTGCCTAAGAGGTTCTCTTGAGCTATTTTCTTGTTGTTTTTTTTTAATTTTGTTCATGCTGTTTTAGTTTGTTTTTTGTCATTATGTTTATTTATGTTGTTATTTGTGTGTTCTGGGGGGGGCTTGTGTGGTGACATTAGTTGTTGGTCTCACACACAAATTTGATCTTTTAATGTGAAGGCGGAGTTTTTCCGTTTTGGACGGAGATAAAAGGAGGAAGTGGAAAAATGTAAATAAAGTTTTTTCAGACAGACTTACGTGTGTTCGGTCTGTTTTACTGCAACTTCCACAAGATACTCTTTTGTGCAGCTGTGGTATTTTAAGAGAGGATAGAAGATCTGAAAATGATCTGCAGGGAAAACAATCGATTTCTTTTAATGTGGATATTTAAGAATAGCCTTCAGAGTGACTTTGTCTGTAACCGAAAGTCATAAAACTTGCCTTTCAATTCAATTTTATAATTATCAAAATCATGATATTTTAAAAATACAGAACAGTTTAAGGTTAATTTGAATTTTGTGGGGATGACAAGTGTTACAGCCCCGCTCCTTCTTGGAGTGGGTCCTGTGCGTGCCTTTTTTCCTGTGTTGTAGGTGGAGCTATGAAGAACCATCCCTGGCTCATGGGTTCCTCTATATAAGCAACACCTGTGCACCTGTCAGCAGCTTTTGGCTAACGTGGAGGCCTTTTGCCCTTCTGCTGTGTCTGCGCTCTGCCTGCTGCCTGTTGTTTTGTCACCTGGTCGGGGCTGTGCTGGCGGCCCCTGTCTGTGTTATTTGTGGCCTGCAGGCTCTGGCTCTGGTTTTGGGTTTGCCGCTTGCATTGTTGCAGCCCCTGTCAGAGGCGCGCAGTCACTGGGTTGGCCAGAGACTGACATGTTGTTTTTGGTTTCACGCATCCAACACACACATACACCTCTGATAACTACACACCTTTATCCCTTTTTCTTTAAATAAACTTTTGTTTAAATTGGCACCTCCATGTGGTCTCCCTTTTTTATCCAGCCTCAAGCCGGGTTGTGACAAAATGGGGGCTCATCCGTCCGTTTTGGGCCTTGGATCATTTGTATTGGCTTTGGTCCGGATGGGAGTTTGTCTGTCCGTTTGTGGACAGTCTGGTCTGTCTGTTTGAGCCTTTGGTCCATTTGTGACAGAATGGAGGCTTGTCTGTGTGTTTGAACCTAATTCATCTGTTTGAGCTTTGGGCCATTTGTAATAGGACAAAATGGGGGCTAGTCTGTCTGTTTGAACTCGATTTTTTGGTTAGAATAAGAACTGTTTGAATCCAGACTTGCTTGCTCATTCGCCTGTTTTTGAGAGGACCTATTTGGGATGAAATAGGAGCTCATCTGTTTTTTTTTGTTGTTGTTGTTTCTTGGTGGATTCGTCTGTTTTTTGACTGGATTTAATCTGGGTGGGTGCTTTCTATGTATTTTTTTTTTTTTTTGATATCACTGAAATTTTTCTTGCTAGGCTTAACAGTGAATTTCATTAGGAGGTTCACTGTCAGTGGTTTAGTGCGGTGGTGAAAGTGGTCTGGGGCCACGTTCACGGGAACCTGAAAGTCTCTGGGTAGCGGTTGCTTGTCAGCCCCAGTGGGTTTGTGAGTAAAGAACCTCCCGCCAGTAAATGCACAAAGACTAGGGTCTATGTTATGTAGATAGGGTGTTGTGACAAGGTAGTCAGGGAGGAGAGTTTCCAGTGTGTCATTTTTTTTGTGGAAACACTTTCTTCTGTTTGTTTGCCCAGTTCAGTTTGGTCCGGTTGCTCCAGTTGCACATTATATTCACATGGGTGGTTAGAGGCATTGACGGCATTTTTGTGAATGGACGTGTGGCTGTGGTGTCCGTGTGACGTCAGTGCTCATTATTGTGCAGCGTTTGCTGAGTGAACGCGCACCTGTTGGGAAGACCATTCTTTGTGTGTGTGTATGGGGGGTGTTAGGGCCCCGCTTCTTCTTGCAGTGGGTCCTGTGCATGCCTTTTTTTCTGTGTACACCTCTGATAACTACAGACACCTTTATTCCTTTTTCTTTAAATAAACTTCTGTTTAAATTGGCACCTCTGTGTGGTCTCTCTTTTTTGTTCAGTCTCGAGCTGGGTTGTGACATAAGAAATATTTTAATGCATTTACATTTAAGGACTGGTGGTAGGAGTAGATTTTGTTTGTACTTGATAAATGTTCAGAACTGCTAACATTTTGATGAGTACTGAAACATACGTAAATTTCACTCTAGTAGTTGATGAACAAATCCATTCTGATCACATTTCATAAATGATTAATACAAGTCAAAGACCAAATCTGCATGAATAAAGCTAATCATTTCTCAGACCAGCTAAATCCTACCATGCAGCATTTTTTTCTGAGGTGTACTCCATAGTTTTAACTCACATTAGCAAACTAGGAACCAGCTAACTTAAGACAACAATTCACCATCTAAATCAATAATATATTTGCCTCCTTTTGGACAGAGGGTTTTGTCCTTTTTGACAACCAACTGTTTTTGACAACTCCCAATGGGACATCTCTGTTGGGATCACCATATGCCCCTGCTACACTTTCCTCAGCATCTTCTTTTCAGCACATCAGCTTTCCATTCTTGGGCTTTGTAGAATCGTAATCGTAATCTCTCTCTCTCTCTCTCTCTCTCTCTCTCTCTCTCTCTCTCTCTCTCTCTCTCTCTATATATATATATATATATATATATATATATATATATATATATTAGTGTGGCGGTGTCCTAGGCTAGAGAGGGGTGATGCCCCGCCTTTGGGGGGTGGCGTCACCGGTGGTATATAAGCCAGTAGTGAGAGACATACTGTCTCTTCGCTGTGGCTCCTATACTCATAATAGGGACTCCCGTGTGTACATAGTTTGTGTTATAATAAACTTCATAAATGTCACCTGGTCTCCTCATTATTCGGACACAACATTTGGTGATGAGGACATACGGAGATGGAGAGGGCTGTGACCACGCTTCGTCCATTTTTGGAGGCTCCGGGTGAGCCACTGGTCCCTTGGGCCAGTTAGTTTGCAGCCTTCGAAAATTATCTGTTGGCGTTAGACCTCGGCCACCTGGACAAATTGAGAGCAAGGGCTATTCTGGTCCACAACCCGGGTATGGAGGGCCAGAGGAGGTGACAGCTTCGACGACGTCGTGAGGCTCATGGCCGGCTACTTCCGCACCCCAGAAAACATCATTATACGGTGCATCCAGTTCAGACAGCGGCACCAGCGACCCAGAGAGTCGGTCCAACAGTTCATGGCAGACCTTCGACAACTGGCGGGTGAGTGAGGTTTGGGGCTCTGGAAGAGGAGATGATCCGCAACCAGTGAGCTAACCTTGTTAGCGGCCTTAGAGCTAGCGCAACAACACGAGACAGCGGAACGACTGACGAAACACCTCGACGATAACAAAGCCCTGCCAAAGAACGACGCACGTGGGAAGACCCTGGCCTTGAATTTGGATCATGGAAGCAGCGACGAGTATGCGGCCATCGTCAAAATACGGTCCGCCCCGGACGCAGAGATGCTACAGCTGTGGATCCAGTAGGCGCCGCTATCGAGCCAGGGAGTGCACAGCAACTGAAAGATGGACAGGATAATGTGCGGGTGGTCCAGTCCGGCGGCAGTGGGTACCTGAGTTTGACTGATGGGTCGAGACGACATCCCAACGAGCTGCAGCATCTGAGCAGAAGAGGACGTCAGTGCAGCCCGTATCCTGCCAAGAGTAAGCAGAGACACTCTGGAAGTGGGCCGGGGGACAGACACTCCGGGGGGGGGGGGGGGGGGGGGGGCGCTAAGGAGACCCAGGTTAGGTTATTAATGGGGGCTTACGGTGTGTCTGATGTAGTGCATTTAAATTGTGTCTGTTATTGTTGATTGATGATGTTCATGATATGTTCAGTGGTTTTGTTAAAAAAAAAAAAGAGACACTGTTTTGTCAAAATGGTAATGAAAATGTTGTGTCTGTTTGGGTGTTTGCACTTCACTACCGTTGTGCGTGTTTATGCCTGGAGGCTGACTGGTGTGTGTGTGGAAGGTGCAGTAACACCTGGGTGTGAATGTTTGTATGAGGTTTGGGTGTGTTCATTGCCCTTTTTTTTTTTTTTTTTTTTTTTTTTTTTGTTACTTATTTGTACCCATAGGTAGATTCGGTTTTGCAGTCTGGTGACAAGCCACCGGCTGCTGGTCGCTGCGTGCGCGAGCACCCTAAACCTACATGTTTTTGGTATGTCTTTGTTTTGAAAAGTGTGTATTGTAATGGGGATCTCCGTTTATTATGTATATCCTGCGAGTTATGCGGGTCGGGTACCGACTTTGTTTATTTGAATTGAATGAATGAATGAATTTTTATTTATTTCGGATAGTACAGTTAAAAGAAACTGTATAATATAACAACAAGGTCAAATTAGACAAAGACTCCTTCTACTATACAATTCCACGTGAGTTATCCGAAATGGGTGATGGCTGAAGCTGCAGCTTATATTACCCACCCATATTCCATCCAAGAATTCAAAAGAGAAAAAAGAGAAAACAAGACAAGAGCGATTACAATTTAAAACAAAGCTAAGACAAAATGTGACTGAGAGAAAAAAAAGAAAACTAAGCTAGGCTAAGTTAAGCGGTTACTATTCAAAAACAAATCTAAGACAAAATGTCACAGAGAAAGAAAAAAAAAACAAAAAAAAAACTAAGCTATTTTGTAAGTTCCTTTTGTGTATATATATGTTTATTTTATCGGGATTGATTTAGTTTGGTGTGTGGCCCTTTTTCTTTTCACTGACTGTCTGTTTACATAGCGGAGAGCTCCGCTGGGCCAGTGTGGTGTGTTAGTGTGTAGGCCTATACCCCTTTGTATGAGAGTGTGAATCGGGTGCAAATAATATGGTTGGGAGAATTTGTGTTCTTGCATTTTTCAAAAGGGGTGGGGGGGGGGTAGAATCGTAATATATATATATTAGTAAGGCGGTGCCCTAGGCTAGGGAGGGGTGATGCCCCGCCTTTGGGGGGTGGCATCCCCTGTAGTGTATAAGCCAATAGCGGGAGACATACTGTCTCTTCACTGTGGCTCCTGTACTTGTAGTAGGGACTCCCGTGTGTACATAGTTCGTGTTATAATAAACTTCATAAACGTCACCTTGCCTCCTCATTATTCGGACACAACAGGCTTGCCGAGGAGATTGGTTGTAAACCTGAAGGGGTTGCTAAAAAAAGGCTCTCCTCTGTCGCCACTTCTCTTTCTGTTTTCTCTGGATTGTTTCTGCCCTGCAAAGTACGAGCAATTTCTTTCACAACTCTCTACTTAACTCATTCAGGGCCTCTCTTTCATTTTCATTATGCCACCTTTTTTTTTAATTGATCTTAGATCCCTCTGCAATTCTGAGATCTGTCACTGCCTCCTTGAGGGTCCTGCAGGTGGCTTGACACTTTTGTCTTTGTTCACTCTAAAGGTGTCTTGGCATGCCTGATACATGGTATGAGCCATGGTTTTGATTTAATAATAATAATGGATTAGATTTATATGGCACTTTACATGTCAAGTGACATCGCAAAGTGCTTACAGTGAGTCCATTACTCATTGATTCCAGACAGACATTGATTGTGGTAAGCCACTACTGTAGCCACAGCTGCCCTGGGGCAGACTGATGGAAACGTGGCTGCCAATCTGCGCCAGCAGCCTCCCTGACCACTACCGAACATTTATACATATTCATACCCAGAGTCATGGACACTGGAGACAAGGTGGGTAAAGTGTCTTGCCCAGGGACACAACGGGAGGATGACTGGGGAGAGCGGGGTTCGAGCCGTCAGCCTTCTGGTTATTGGATGACCTGCTCTACCTCCTGAGCCACTGGTGCCCACATTTCCCTACTCTGTTCCATTTTTGCTGAGCACCAAGCTGGACAACAGAAAGTTCCATTTTTATATGGTCTTTGGCATGACCTGACTGGGACTTGAACCTCGACCTCCAGGTTGTAGAGTGGATGCTCTACCTCAAAGCCACCACTCCTGTGGTTCCTGACTACATTTGCTTTCAAGATGTTATCGAGTAAGATACTCAGATCTTCATCCAGTTGGGCCCATCTGAATTCAGTTGCTGGTGAGAGATTCAGCTGGGGTTTCTTCATGATACCTCCAAGCATGATATATTCATGTCTGCTGCCTGGGCTCTAAGAGGGTTCAGCAAAGAGGTCTGGGTCGCTGTAATTTGCCTCCTTGTCCCCAACCTCCACAGACTGACAAGTAGAGCTAATAAACTCCGAGATTTTTCTCTGGGAGGCATTACATACTTTGTGTTGCTGTAGTCACTCTTTGCACATGGATGTGCTAATAAATTGGACTTTTTCCCCATAAATTTAATATATTTTCTTGAAAAATTGAAACTGCCTCATAAACTTGCAAGTTTTTTACTGTAAACTTTCAGTTTTTTTCCTCATAAATCTGTTAAGTTTTTCTTGTAAAATTGCAAGCTTTTTTTAACTTTTCTTGTGATTTTGGAACTTTCCCATAAATTTGCCACTTTTTTACTGCAATCCTGCAACCTTTCTCATAAATTTGTTATATTTTTCCTTGAAGCTTAGCTATTTTCTTCTACATTTGTGACTTTTCTCCATAAATTTGCAATATTTTTCTGGTAAATTTGGAACTTTCTAGAAATTTTTCAACTTTTTTTTACTGGAAACTTGCAATTTTTTCTCATAAATTTGTGACTTGTAAATTTGTAACTTTTGTCTTGGAAATTTTCAAGTTATTTACTGATATATTTGCAACTTTTTAATTTGCAGCATTTTCTAATTTTTTCCTCACAAAATGTGACTTTTTTCTCGGAAATTTGCTAATATTTTTTCTTGAAAGTGTAACTTTTTTCAAGCAATTTCAGTATTTTTTTGTAAATTTTAAAATTTTTTCTCATAAATTTTCAAATCAAATAAATTTGTTTTTTTTTAAATAAATGTGATTTTTTTTCTCATTTTTATTTTTTTTCACATAAATTTGTGACTTTTATTTACCTATGACGCAAGTGTTACTGAAACCTGTTCGCCCACATTAAACCCATGTGGGGCCCAGTTGGGTTTAAATCAGGTAAACAGATTACCTCCTCACCTGTACCACAGGTAAAGCCCATGTGGGACAAAGACAGATGGGCCAAAATAGTATGCACAGACAAACCCACATGAGACCCATAAATCCCAGTTTTAACCTTTGGTGGGGCCCACATGGACATGCTAGTTTATTTTCATTCCAAATTTTCTGCTTAAACACTTTTTTAAATCTATTCAATGCTTTACAAGTTTTCATTTCATCATCAAAAGTGCTCCATAATATCTATAACTGACAGAAGTCTTTATTTAGCTTTTGTTCTAATCTCTTTTTTTGTGAACGTACAAATACCGAGGTCATCAAACATATCGCACTGTGTGGCGCGAAACACGATACACAGATACACAGTGTCTTTTCTTGTAAATATGAATGCTATTAAGTGGCTGAATGTTTGAAGCATTTTTGCAATCCTCTCCATTGTAACAACAGACAAAGGAAAACCACCACTGAACTACAGGTCAGTGGTGTATTCCACCGCTGATCTGCACTGAGTCTGACAGGGAGCAAAAAATTTAACCCCTTATCATTCCAGCCAATTTCCCTAAATATAGCATATGCAAAGAAAATAAAATTCTTTCTTCACTGAGTGGCCGTACAACATTTGAAACATCCTGCTGGTGGAACACCAGAATTTTAAGAGGTTAAATTTTCAAATGTTTTTCTTGTATATCTGCACCTTTTTCTTGTAAATTTTCAACTTTTTTCTTATAAATTTGCAACTTTATTTTTATAAATTTGCATCATTTTTCTTGTAAAATTGCAAATTTTCTCTCTAAAATTTGCAACTTCTTTTTGTAAATCTGCAACTTTTTTCTTATATATTTACAGCTTTTGCCAAAAATTTGCAATTTTTTTCTCAAAAAAATTGTAATTTTGTTCTTGTAAATTTGCAACTTTGGCTTGTAAATCTGCAACTTTTTTCTTATAAATTTGCATCATTTTTTCTTGTAAATTTTCAAGTTTTTTTTCTTGTATATCTGCAACTTTTTTCTTGTAAATTTTCAACTTTTTTCTTATAAATTTGTAATTTTTTCTTGGAAATTTGGAACTTTTTTCTTGTATATCTAAAACTTTTCTCTTGTAAATTTTCAACTTTTTTCTTATAAATTTGCAACTTTATTTTTATAAATTTGCAGCATTTTTCTTGTAAAATTGCAAATTTTCTCTCTAAAATTTGCAACTTCTTTTTGTAAATCTGCAACTTTTTTCTTATATATTTACAGCTTTTGCCAAAAATTTGCAATTTTTTTCTCAAAAAAATTGTAATTTCTTTCTTGTAAATTTGCAACTTTGGCTTGTAAATCTGCAGCTTTTGTCCTGTAAATCTGCAACTTTTTTCTTATAAATTTGCATCATTTTTTCTTGTAAATTTTCAAGTTTTTTTCTTGTATATCTGCAACTTTTTTCTTGTAAATTTTCAACTTTTTCATATAAATTTGCCATTTTTTCTTGTAAATTTGGAACTTTTTTCTTGTATATCTGGAACTTTTCTCTTGTAAATTTTCAACTTTTTTCTTATAAATTTGCAACTTTATTTTTATAAATTTGCAGCATTTTTCTTGTAAAATTGCAAATTTTCTCTCTAAAATTTGCAACTTCTTTTTGTAAATCTGCAACTTTTTTCTTATATATTTACAGCTTTTGCCAAAAATTTGCAATTATTTTCTCAAAAAAATTGTAATTTCTTTCTTGTAAATTTTCAACTTTGGCTTGTAAATCTGCAGCTTTTGTCCTGTAAATCTGCCACTCTTTTCTTATAAATTTGCATCATTTTTTCTTGTAAATTTTCAAGTTTTTTTCTTGTATATCTGCAACTTTTTTCTTGTAAATTTTCAACTTTTTTCATATAAATTTGCAGTTTTTTCTTGTAAATTTGGAACTTTTTTCTTGTATATCTGGAACTTTTCTCTTGTAAATTTTCAACTTTTTTCTTATAAATTTGCAACTTTATTTTTATAAATTTGCAGCATTTTTCTTGTAAAGTTGCAAATTTTCTCTCTAAAATTTGCAACTTCTTTTTGTAAATCTGCAACTTTTTTCTTATATATTTACAGCTTTTGCCAAAAATTTGCAATTATTTTCTCAAAAAAATTGTAATTTCTTTCTTGTAAATTTTCAACTTTGGCTTGTAAATCTGCAGCTTTTGTCCTGTAAATCTGCCACTCTTTTCTTATAAATTTGCATCATTTTTTCTTGTAAATTTTCAAGTTTTTTTCTTGTATATCTGCAACTTTTTTCTTGTAAATTTTCAACTTTTTTCATATAAATTTGCAGTTTTTTCTTGTAAATTTGGAACTTTTTTCTTGTATATCTGGAACTTTTCTCTTGTAAATTTTCAACTTTTTTCTTATAAATTTGCAACTTTATTTTTATAAATTTGCAGCATTTTTCTTGTAAAGTTGCAAATTTTCTCTCTAAAATTTGCAACTTCTTTTTGTAAATCTGCAACTTTTTTCTTATATATTTACAGCTTTTGCCAAAAATTTGCAATTATTTTCTCAAAAAAATTGTAATTTCTTTCTTGTAAATTTTCAACTTTGGCTTGTAAATCTGCAGCTTTTGTCCTGTAAATCTGCAACTCTTTTCTTATAAATTTGCAACATTTTTTCTTGTAAATTTTCAAGTTTTTTTCTTGTATATCTGCAACTTTTTTCTTGTAAATTTTCAACTTTTTCTTATCTTATCTTGCAACTTTAGTTTTATAAATTTGCAGCATTTTTCTTGTAAATTTGGAATGTTTCTCTCTAAAATTAGCAACCTCTTTTTTAAATCTGCAACTTTTTTCTTATAAATTTACAGCTTTTGCTAAAAATTTGCAATTTTTTTCTCAAAAAATGTAAACTTTTTTCTTGTAAATTTGCAACTTTTGTCTTGTAAATCTGCAACTTTTTTCCTGTAAATTTGCAACTTTTTTTTTTTTACAAAATTTGCAACTTTTATTTATAAATTTGAAAGCTTTTTCTTGTAAATTTGCAACTTTTCTCTCTAAAATGAGCAACTTCATTTTGTAAATTTACAAGAAGTAAATTTGCAACTATTGTCTTGTTAATCTGCAGCTTCTGTCTTGCAAATTTGCAATTTTTTTTCTTGTAAATTTGGAACTTTTTTTTCTTGTATATGTGCAACTTTTTTCTTGTAAATTTTCATTTTTTTAATAAATTTACAGCCTTTTTCCTGCAAATTTGCAACTTTCCTCTCTAAAATTAGCAACTTCTTTTTGTAAATCTGCAACTTTAATCTTATAAATTTGCAGCTTTTGCCAAAATTTTTGCAATTTTTTCTCAAAAAATTGAAACTTTTTTCTTGTAAATTTGCAACTTTTTTCTTATAAATTCACAATTTTTTTCTTGTAAATTTGGACCTTTTTTTCTTGTACTGTATATCTGCAACCTTTTGCTTGTAAATTTTCAACTTTTTTCTTATAAATTTGCAGCCTTTTTTTTTTTTGTAAATTTGCAGCTTTTTGTTACGACCCGAGCGCCGGTCCTGTCTGTGCTCGGGCTATGTATATTCGCTGCCGGCTTTGACAGCTGTGGGTTATATTCTGGCTTCACCGGGCTCTTATTGTGAAGGCGCTTGGTGGGGTTTCCGGCTGTCAAAATCGGTCAGCTGTCTGTCATCACTGCTCGTTAGTGTTCGCCTTTATAAGGCAGTTAGTTTGCAGGAGTATCGTCAAACAATCCTTGTGAGGCCTCGTTAGACCTTCATGTCAGGTTCGTGTCCTTTCTTGTCTTGTCATAGTTTAGCTCTTAGTGGCTGGGGTTAGCCCTATGAGCCCATGTTCTATGTTTAGTGTATCTTCATCACAGTCTATCATAGTCTTGTGTTACATCTTGTGTTTTGTTAATAAATTACCATCATTGCAAAACTCACTGGTGGACTCTTATCTTCTTATGGTGATCCAGGAGGGTCACTGCATGACACTTTTCTCTCTAAAATTAGCAACTTCTTTTTGTAAATCTGCAATTTTTTTTCTTATAAATTTGCAACTATTGTCTTGTTAATCTGCAGCTTCTGTCTTGTAAATTTGCAACTTTTTTCTTATAAATTTGCAATTTTTTTCTTGTAAATTTGGAACTTTTTTTCTTGTATATCTGAGACTTTTTTTCTTGTAAATTTACAGCTTTTTTCTCTAAAATAAGCAACTTCTTTTTGTAAATCTGCAACTTTTTTTCTTATAAATTTAAAGCTTTTGACAAAAATTTGAAATTTTTTTCTCAAAAAATTGAAACTTTTTTCTTTTAAATTTGTACCTTTTTTCTTTTAAATTCTCTTTTTTTTTTCTTGTAAATTTGGGACATTTTTTCTTGTACTGTATATCTGCAACTTTTTTCTTGTAAATTTTCAACTTTTTTTCTTATAAATTTGCAACTTTATTTTTATAAATTTGCAGCATTTTTCTTGTAAATTTGCAACTTTTCTCTCTAAAATTAACAACTTCTTTTTGTAAATCTGCAACTTTTTTCTTATAAATTTACAGCTTTTGCCAAAAATTTGCAATTTTTTTCTCAAAAAAATTGTTAATTTTTTCTTGTAAATTTGCAACTTTTGTCTTGTAAATCTGCAGCTTTTGTCCTGTAAATTTGCCACTTTTTTCTAATAAATTTGCAACTTTTTTATAAATTTGCAACCTTTTTCTTGTAAATTTGCAACTTTTCTCTCTAAAATTAGCAACTTGTTTTTGTAAATCTGCAACTTTTTTCTTGTAAATTTGCAACTATTGTCTTGTTAATCTGCAGCTTCCGTTGTAAATTTGCAATTTTTTTTTCTTGAAATTTGCAACTTTTCTCTCTAAAATTAGCAACTTCTTTTTGTAAATCTGCAACTTTTTTTCTTATAAATTTACAGCTTTCCCCAAAAATTTTTCTCTCTAAAAAAAATTAGCAACTTGTTTTTGTAAATCTGCAACTTTTTTCTTGTAAATTTGCAACTATTGTCTTGTTAATCTGCAGCTTTTGTCCTGTAAATTTGCAAATTTTTTTTTACAAAATTGCAACATTTATTTATAAATTTGAAGCCTTTTTCTTGTAAATTTGCAACTTATCTCTTTAAAATGAACAACTTCATTTTGAAAATCTGCAACTTTTTTTTTTGTAAATTTGCAATTTTTTTTTCTTGAAATTTGCAACTTTTCTCTCTAAAATTAGCAACTTCTTTTTGTAAATCTGCAACTTTTTTTCTTATAAATTTACAGCTTTCGCCAAAAATTTGCAATTTTTTCTCAAAAAATTAATTTTTTCTTGTAAATTTGCAACTTTTGTCTTGTAAATCTGCAGCTTTTGTCCTGTAAATTTGCAAATTTTTTTTTTACAAAATTGCAACATTTATTTATAAATTTGAAGCCTTTTTCTTGTAAATTTGCAACTTATCTCTTTAAAATGAACAACTTCATTTTGAAAATCTGCAACTTTTTTCTTGTAAATTTGCAACTATTGTCTTGTTAATCTGCAGCTTCTGTCTTGTAAATTTGCAATTTTTTTTCTTGTAAATTTGGAACTTTTTTTCTTGTATATGTGCAACTTTTTTCTTGTAAATTTTCATTTTTTTAATAAATTTACAGCCTTTTTTCTGTAAATTTACAACTTTCCTCTCTAAAATTAGGAACTTCTTTTTGCTAAATCTGCAACTTTTTTCTTATAAATTTACAGCTTTTGACAAAAATTTGAAATTTTTTTCTCAAAAAATTGAAACTTTTTTCTTTAAAATTTGTAACTTTTTTCTTTTAAATTCTCAATTTTTTTTTCTTGTAAATTTGGAACATTTTTTCTTGTACTATATATCGGCAACTTTTTTCTTGTAAATTTTCAGCTTTTTTCTTATAAATTTGCAACTTTTTTATAAATTTGCAGCCTTTTTCTTGTAAATTTGCCACTTTTCTCTCTAACATTAGCAACTTCTTTTTGTAAATCTGCAACTTTTTTCTTGTAAATTTACAACAATTGTCTTGTTAATCTGCAGCTTCTGTCTTGTAAAATTTGCAATTTTTTTTTCTTGTAAATTTGCAACTTTTCTCTCTAAAATTAGCAGCTTCTTTTTGTAAATCTGCAACTTTTTTTCTTATAAATCTACAGCTTTTGCCAAAAATTTGCAATTTTTTTCTTGTAAATTTGCAACTTTTGTCTTGTAAATCTGCAGCTTTTGTCCTGTAAATTTGCCACTTTTTTCATATAAATTTGCAACTTTTTTATAAATTTGCAGCCTTTTTCTTGTAAATTTGCTACTTTTCTCTCTAAAATTAGCAACTTCTTTTTGTAAATCTGCAACTTTTTTCTTGTAAATTTGCAACTTTTTTCTTATAAATTTGCAATTTTTTTTCTTGGAAATTTGGAACTTTTTTTCTTGTAAATCCGCGACTTTTTTCTTGTACATTTGCAACTTTTTTTTTTAATAAAATTAGCAATGTGGTTAACACACATGAGACCTGTTGGACTGGTTTTGTGACTCACATTTTAGGTCAGAACAAAGGCAGGAATCTTAGCCTTGGCATGCAAGACTGGAGACTGTGGGGGGTCAATTAAGGGATTAAGGAAAGGATGCATGGGAGACAGTGGAAGTGATATCATGGAGAGAAATGCATTGTGACTGTCTTTATTATGCAAGGTGGTGAAATGCATTGTGACTGTCTTTATTATGCAAGGTGGTCTGTGTGACATGTGATCTATGAGGTGTGAAGTCCCTAATATTTAAGGACCAGAGTTTACTGTTTCACTCTCTTTTTTTCTCTGCTTTGAAATGATGGAGATGTGAATAAAGCGGACTCTGAGAAAGAACTCTGCCTCGTCATTTTCACATCCTCCACACTCTTGACCTGAGATGTATCATGGAAGAATTCAATTCAACTTTATTTATATAGCGCCATTTCACAACAACAGTCATCTCATAGCACTATCAACTGTAGGGGGGAACCCCCACAGTTGCAGAAAGACCCCAGCAATCAGGCGATCCCCTGTGAGCAAGCACTTGACGACGGTGGAGAGGAAAAACTCCCTTTTAACAGGAAGAAACCTCCAGCAGAACCAGGCTCAGGGAGGGGCAGTCATCTGCTGTGAGTGGCTGGGGGGTGAGGGGATAGAGAAGAAGAAAAGAACAGACATGTAGAGAGCAAACAGCACGATGGGGACTCAATCTATTGGAGAGAACAAACAGATGTTAATGACCAGCAAAAAAAAAATATTTCATAGAGAGTGAGGAAAGGAGTGAGGCCCAGTGCATTAGTGGAGGTCCCCCGGCTGACTAAACCTATTAGCAGCATAACTAAGGGAGGGTTCAGAAACCCATGATCCCTCCCTAATTGTAGGCTATATCAAAAAGGTAGGTTTTAGCCCTATTCTTAAAAACAGAGATCGAGTCTGACTCCTGAATCCAGATTGGCAGCTGATTCCACAGGAGAGGAGCTTGATAACTGAAGGCTCTGCCTCCCATTGTACTTTTGGAGATTCTAGGTATTACAAGTAATCCTGCATTTTGGGAGCGTAGTGCTCTGTTAGGATAATACGGTAGTATCAGATCTTTTAAATAAAAAGGAGCCTGATTGTTTAGAGCTTTGTAAGTAAGAAGAAGGATTTTAAACTTAATTCTAAACTCTATGGGAAGCCAATGAAGGGAGGCCAGAACCGGAGAGATATGATCTCTCTTTCTAGTACCTGTTAAAACTCTTGCTGCAGCATTTTGGATCAGCTGAAGACGTTTTAAAGATGTTTTAGGACAGCCTGATAATAAAGAATTACAATAATCTAATCTCGAGCTAACAAAAGCGTGGATCAGTTTCTCAGCATCACTCTGAGACAAGATGCTCCTAATCTTGGCAATATTATGCAAATGATAGAAGGCAGTCTTAGAAACAAATTTAATATGTGAATTGAAGGACAAATCCTGATCAAAAATAACTCCAAGGTTCCTGACAGAGCTATTAAGAGAAAGAGTAACCACATCCAAACTGAAAGTTTGATTTGGAAAGGAATTTCTAAGGTTTTTTGGACCAACAAGGATGACTTCAGTATTATCTGAATTTAATAGCAGGAAATTACAAGTCATCCAAGCTTTGATTTCGTTAAGACAGGCTTTTAACTTGGCTAATTGATTACTATCATCTGGCTTCATTGACAGGTATAATTGTGTGTCATCTGCATAGCAATGAAATTGTATACAGTGCTTTCTAATAATGTTGCCTAACGGAAGCATATATAAACTAAAAAGAGTAGGGCCTAGCACAGATCCCTGTGGAACTACATGGCTAAGCTTTGAGTTGAAAGAAAACTCATTATTTACATGAACAAACTGGAACCTATCAGATAAATAAGATCTAAACCACTGCAACGAAGTTCCATTAAGTCCAACATAGTGTTCTAATCTATCAAGTAGAATATTATGATCGATAGTATCAAAAGCTGCACTAAGGTCTAAAAGGACAAGTACAGAAACTAGTCCATTATCAGATGCAATGAGGAGGTCGTTAGTGACCTTCGCTAAGACTGTTTCAGTACTATGATGGATTCTAAACCCAGATTGAAACTCTTCAAGTAAACCATTTCCTTGCAGGTGGTCAAATAATTGCGTAGCAACAACTCTTTCTAAGATTTTTGAAATGAAAGGGAGATTAGAGATTGGTCTATAGTTAGCTAAAGCTCCTGGATCTAGCGTTGGCTTTTTGAGTAAGGGTTTAATTACAGCCGTTTTAAAAGCCTGCGGTACATGGCCTAAAGTTAATGAAGAATTGATTATATGAAGAATAAAGCTACCAATAAGTGGGAAGACTTCTTTAAATAACCTGGTAGGAATAGGGTCTAAAAGACAAGTTGAAGGTTTGGATGAGGAAACTATTTTGTCTAACTCACACAGGTCGATTGGAGTAAACTCATCAAGACAGACATCAATAGAAGGAGTTGTAGTAGTTACAGTATTTAAGTTAACTGTGGGAAGAATCTGATTGATTTTATCTCTGATGGATGAAATTTTATTATTGAAAAAGTTCATAAAGTCCTGACTAGTAAGCTCTAAGGGAATGCTAGGATTGACAGAGTCCCGACTCTTTGTCAACCTGGCTACAGTACTGAAAAGGAACCTGGGATTATTCTTGTTCTCTTCTATTAATGCAGAGTAATAACTCATTCTAGCTTTTCTAAGAGATTTTTTTTATAAATTAAAAGATGATTTCTCCAAGCTAAATAGATTTCATCTAAATGAGTAGAGCGCCATTTTCTTTCTAATTGACGAGTCTTCTGTTTTAAGGTACGAGTTTCTGTGTTGAACCAAGGAGTTAGAAATCTCTGATTAGACTTTTTCTTTTTTAAGGGGGCCACCAAGTCTAGAGTCTGATGCAGAGAAGCTGAAACACTATCCACCATGTTATCAATTAAAGAAGGAGCAAGCTGTCTATAGCTTATTTCCGTTGTGTTGACACATGGCATAGAGGAAACAATCTGCATAAATTTGGAAACAGCATCATCTGAGAGGCTTCTACTGCAATAATATTTTTCTTTAGGAGCCAAATAGTCAGAAATAGTAAAATCAAAGGTTAACGGACAATGGTCTGACAGTACAGGGTTATGAGTAGACACTACAAGATTTTCTATTTCTATGCCATATGTCAAAACAAGGTCCAATGTATGGTGGAGGTAATGAGTAGAATTTCCTACTTTCTGAGAAAACCCAATCGAATCTAATATTGAATTGAATGCCACATTAAGGCAGTCACTATCTACATCCACATGTATATTAAAGTCCCCTACTATAATTATTCTATTAGATTTCAGCACTAAATCAGCTAAGAAATCAGCAAATTCGGATAAAAATTCTGAGTAGGTTGATGGGGGATGATAAACTATGGCAAATAAAATTGGGTTTAACCTAAAATTGCTAAAGTGCCCAATACTGAGGACCAGGCCCTCAAAGGAATTATAATATGTTTTTTGCTTTACATTAACTAGTAATTTGGAATGGTAAATTGTTGCTACTCCTCCTCCACGACCAGAACTTCTGGGATTTTGACAGTTTAAATAACCAGAGGGAGTTGATTCATTTAAACCAACATAATCCTCTTGTCCTAACCAAGTCTCTGTAAGGGAAATTAAATCAATCTGATGATCAATTAACAAATCATGGACTAACAGAGACTTGGGAGTTAGAGACCTAATATTTAATAAACCACATTTAATTTTAAAATTATGAGGAGGAACAGAGGCCAAATCATTCAGTTTAGAGGCTTTATGTTTAATTTGAGTTTTACCAATATTTTGCTTTATCACTTTGGGATGCTTATACATTTTATTTTTATTCACTTTGGAGGGAGCAGACAACGATTCTCTGATGGGGAAGACGGGGGCTAAGCTGAGGGGTGGCGGATGAAGAGGAGCTGCAGAGAGGCGTGTAAGACTGCGACTCTGCTTCCTGGTCCCAACTCTGAGTAGTCATGGTTTTGGAAATTTGGATAAAAAAGATGCCAGATTGTTAGATAAATGAGAAGCACCATCCAAAGTGGGATGAATGCTGTCTCGTCTCATAAGACCAGGTTTTCCCCAAAACGAGCTCCAATTGTCAATGTAGCCCACGTCATTTTTAGGACACCACACAGACAGCCAGCGGTTCAAGGATGACGAGCGGCTAAACATGTCATCACTGGTCAGATTGGGGAGGGGCCCAGAGAATACTACAGTGGCAGACATCGTTTTTGCAAAGTCACACACCGATTCTATAAAGTTTCGTGACTTCCGACTGCCGGAGACGGATTTTTTTTTTTTTTTTTTTTTTTGTTACTTATTTGTACCCGTAGGTAGACTTGGTTTGCAGTCAGGTGACAAGCCACCGGCTGCTGGTCGCTGCGTGCGCGAGCGCCCTAAACCTACATGTTTTTGGTGTGCGGGAGGAAACCGGAGAAATCCCGGAGTAAACCCGCGCAACACGGGGAGAACATGCAAACTCCACACAGCTCACTGTTGGTCGGGGGCTGGGATCAAACCCACGATCTCATGATCCCCGCGATTCCCCGGCCGAGGGTAAAACTGTGCTACCACAGTGCTAAACCACTGCACCACCGTGCAGCCCCGGATGACGGATGTCATTAATGCCGGCGTGAATAACAATTGTGGAATATTTACAGTTACTTTTAGCCAGCATTTTCAAATTTGACTCGATGTCGCCTGCTCTGGCCCCAGGAATGCATTGGACTATGGCCGCTGGAGTCTCTAGGTTCACGTTTCTGACTACAGAGTCGCCGATGATCAGAGTTTTTTCCTCAGCGGGTGTGTCGCTGAGCGGGGAAAAACGATTAGAAACATTAACAGGTTGGTGGTGTACCGGGGCTTTGCGACTAGGCTTCCTTCTCACCGTCACCCACCCAGTCTCCTCGCTGCTGAGGAGAGCCGAGGGACCGCTGACAGTGGGACCTAAGCTAGCTAGCTCCGCTGCAGCTAATGGGCGTCCGTCAAGATTAACTGGCGCAAACGGTGTTTCAATGCAGCGGAGCCGGGATTCCAAATCAGACAACCTCGCCTCGAGCGCCTCAAAAAGACAACATTTATTACATTTACCGTGATCACTAAAAGAGGCAGAGGTGTAGCTAAACATCTGAGAGAGAGCACACCAGAGGAGGAGAGGAAAGAGAGCTAGTAGCCATAGCTAGTGGCTAGAGAGCAAACCACAAAGCAAACCACACAGGCAGACAGCAAAACAGGAAGTGACGATACGTTACCACAAGGAAGTGACGAAGAAGAAAATTCCCCCAGGCCAGCCGCGTCAGGATCCCCCAGCCAAGCGAATGCCGCTACAGTCCAGCTACCGGACTTCTGGCAGAACAATCCGCGCTCCTGGTTCAACGCGGTTGAGGTGCAGTTCAACCTCCGGGGGATATCGGTAGATGCCACAAAATTCTACCACGTAGTCGCAAAGCTGGACAACAACACGGCCCAGCATGTGGAGAGCCTGATCGACCAGCCGCCGGAGAGCGATAAATATGGCATGTTGAAGGCTGCACTCATCCAGCAATTCACCTCCTCGGTGGAGGAGCGAGCAGAGAGGCTCCTGGCACTGACGGAGGGGGAAAACGACATGCCCGCAAGCCTGATGGAGAAGTTGTTGAGGTTGAAAAACTCTGATGACGATCACTTCATTTTCACCCACCTCTTCCTCAGGACTCTACCGTCAGCAGCGAGAGCGGTTCTGTTGGCCCTACAGGACTACCGCGCGCTGGGCCGAGAGGCGCACCGGATTGTCAACGCCACCAAGCGGTGCGCAGCCACGGCCACTGCAGCGGAACTCGGCGCGACGAATGGAGGCGACACGAGGCCAGAGGCAGCGGTGCCAGACACACCGACGGCGGCGGCAAGGGCCAGGGAGCGTGGACCGGACATCTTTTGTTTCTACCATCGCTGCTTCGCAGAGAGGGCACGCAAGTGTGTACCGCTGTGCCAGTTTGGGCGTTCGGGAAACACCAAGACCGGGGGTCGGTAGCAGCCGCGGCCCTCGGGGAAGAGAACAAGCTGCTCTACTTGTCGGACGCACGCTCCGGGAGGCAGTTCCTCGTCGACACAGGCTCCCAGTTGAGTTTCATCACACCTTCCTACGCGGACAGACTGGCTGGTTCCGGAGGTCCCAGGGTGAAGCGGCGAACGGCTCGGAGATTAAGACCTTTGGTGAGAAGACTCTGCTTCTGTCTCTACACGGCCGTGCATATGAGTGAACTTTTGTTGTAGCAACAGTAAATTTCAATATGATGGGGGCTGATTTTTTGTGCTCACATGAGTTGTTTGTTGATCTCGCTAACAGGCGCCTGGTTAATGCACTTTCTTTTGATTCTATCCCCTGTACAGTGCGAGTGGCCCCGCCAACAGCACAAGCCAACGTCACAGCAGCAGGCGGTAAGTTCCACACACTGCTCACTCAGTTCCCAGCACTCACGGTCCCCACATTTTCAGCAACAGTCGCTAAGCACGGGGTGGAGCATTTTATTACCACTACCGGACCGCCCGTTTTTGCAAAAGCTCGGCCCTTGGACGCAGTTAAACTAGCCATAGCGCGCGAGGAGTTCACTAACCTGGAGAGGTTGGGCATTATCCGACGTTCAAACAGTCCATGGGCTTCCCCCCTACATATGGTCCTGAAAGCTGACGGATCATGGCGCCCTTGCGGGGATTTCCGCAGGTTAAACAACACTACAGCGCATGACCGCTACCCAATCCCACATATCCAAGATTTTTCGGTTCATTTGGCAGGGGCGCGCATTTTTTCTAAAATAGACTTGGTTCACGGTTACCACCGAGTCCCAGTGCGTGCTGAGGACATACCCAAAACAGCGGTAATAACTCTGTTTGGTTTATTCGAGTTTTTACGCATGCCATTCGGACTTAAAGGGACTGCTCAGACGTTCCAACGCATGATGGACGTGGTGCTTCGCAATCTCCCTTTCGTGTTCGTCTACCTGGACGATATTTTAGTAGCCAGCACGTCCGAAGACGAACACAAAAAACACCTGGCCACAGTTTTCCGAAGGTTGGGCGATCACAGGTTAATAATCAACCCAGCGAAGTGTCAGTTCGGGGTGGCGCAGATCGATTTTTTAGGACACCGCGTCTCCCCCGAAGGAGCAATTCCGCTGCCTGACAAAGTGTGCGCTGTGGCAGATTTTCCCCGGCCGCAGACAGTCAGGGAGTTGCAGGAGTTTTTGGGAATGGTGAATTTTTATAACCGTTTTCTCCCCCGCGTGGCGCAACTCATGCAGCCGCTGTATGCCGCGCTAAAAAAAAAGAAACCCGCGGATAAGGTCAAGTGGTCCCCGGAGCGGGACCAAGCGTTCTCGGAGGTGAAAGCAGCCTTGGCAAAGGCTGCGTTGTTGGCACACCCAGACCCAACGGCCCGCATAGCGTTCACCACTGACGCGTCAGAGGTGGCCATAGGGGCGGTCGTGGAGCAACATGTAGCCGGGGTTTGGCAGCCCCTCTCATTTTTCAGCAGGACCTTGCGCGATAGCGAACATAAATACAGCGCGTTCGACAGGGAGCTGCTCGCTCTCCATTTGGCCATCCGCCACTTTCAGTTCTGGCTGGAAGGACGCGCTTTCACCGCGTTCGTTGATCACAAACCACTAACATTCGCGATGGCCAAGGTCTCTGAACCGTGGTCAGGCCAGCAGCAGAGACAGCTGGCCGCCATATCAGAGTTTACCACTGATATTCAGCATGTGGCGGGCAAACTCAATGTAGTGGCAGATTAACTCCCGGGCGCCGTGGCGGCCCCAGTCAGCATAGGGTTAGATAATGCAGCTATGGCCGCGGAGCAGGTTTATGATGCGGACGTACGCACGCTCCAGTCTGGACCAACAGGGTTAAGGCTGGAGAGCAGGGTGCTGCAAGACGGTATGCCCCCCTAATCTGCGATGTCTCCACTGGACGGCCGCGTCCAGTAGTACCGGCTGCGTGGCGCCGCCGCGTTTTTGACTCGGTTCATTCTTTGGCGCACCCTGGAGTGCGTGTGTCGGTCAAAATGGTGGGAGAGAAATTTGTGTGGCCAAGCCTCCGCAAACAGGTCAAATAGTGGGCAGCAGCCTGCACGGCGTGTCAACGAGCCAAAGTACACAGGCACACGAGGGCTCCTTTGGAACAGTTTCACATTCCGGCCAAGAGGTTCGATCACATTCATGTGGACCTCGTTGGACCCCTCCCGCTGTCACAGGGGTGCACACATCTTCTGACAATGGTGGACCGCACCACGCGCTGGCCTGAAGTGGTCCCGCTGGCATCAACCACAGCCGAGGAAGTGGCGCGTGCGTTTTTAACAGCTTGGGTGGCGCGCTTCGGCGTTCCGTCGGACATTACGTCCGACAGAGGCCCTCAATTTGTTTCCGAGCTTTGGTCGACAATGGCCCGCAGCATGGGTGTCACAATTCACCGCACAACCGCGTACAATCCGCAGGCTAACGGGTTATGCGAACATTTTCATAGGCATTGAAAGCGGCTCTCAGAGCGTTACTGATGGATACAAATTGGGTTGACAAGTTACCATGGGTGATATTGGGGTTGCGTTCTGCACCTAAAGAGGATCTAGAAGCCTCACCAGCGGAGCTCGAGTTTGCGCAGCCACTCCGGCTGCCTGGGGAGTTTCTCCCAGATAACCCTGCGCCAGACGCCTCCCCGTCTCAGCTGTTGCGGAGTAACATAGAATCAAGCATGCTGTCTGGCCCCGCGCACCACAGTTTTCCGCGCGTTTTTGTGCCTAAAACTTTGAAGAACGCAGAGTTTGTTTTTGTTAGACACGATGCGCATCGAACCCCGTTGCGGCCACCTTATGACGGACCATTTAGAGTGCTAGAAACAGGGGACAAGCAGTTTTTGGGGGGTAGGAAAGAGAAAATTGGCATAAACAGACTTAAACCCGCTTTTGTGGTGGCAGATGAGGAAGTGCTGTTGGCAAAGGCCCTGCGGCGAGGTAGACCACCACGGAGGGTTTCACACAGTAATGTTTCCCAAAGTAATGTTTCCCCAGAACACCCTCAGAGACTGACAAAGGGTTTCCGCCCCAAGATGGCAAACCCCCAGCGTGACAGCGCCGCAGAGACGGTGAACCCCACCTACAGCAGATTCGGCAGGAGGCTGAAACCTATCCAGCATGTGGACTGATGTGTATTGATGCTATCACGGCATGCATGTGGTTATCTTCTTGTTCTGTTTTTCTAAAATGCTGGGGGGGCTTGTGTGGTGAACACACATGGGACCTGTTGGACTGGTTTTGTGACTCACATTTTAGGTCAGAACAAAGGCAGGAATCTTAGCCTTGGCATGCAAGGCTGGAGACTGTGGGGGGTCAATTAAGGGATTAAGGAAAGGATGCATGGGAGACAGTGGAAGTGATATCATGGAGAGAAATGCATTGTGACTGTCTTTATTATGCAAGGTGGTCTGTGTGACATGTGATCTATGAGGTGTGAAGTCCCTGATATTTAAGGACCAGAGTTTACTGTTTTACTCTCTTTTTTTTCTCTGCTTTGAAATGATGGAGATGTGAATAAAGCTGACTCTGAGAAAGAACTCTGCCTCGTCATTTTCACATCCTCCACAGCAACTTCATTTTGTAAATCCAACACTTTTTTCTTTTAAATTTTCAGCTTTTTTCTTGCAAATCTGTAGCTTTTGTCCTGTAAATTTGCCACTTTTTTCTTATAAATTTGCCACTTTTTTTTTATAAATTTGAAGCCTTTTTCTTGTAAATTTGCTCTCTAAAATGAACAACTTCATTTTGTAAATCAGCAACTTTTTTCTTGTAAATTTGCAACTATTGTCTTGTTAATCTGCTGCTTCTGTCTTGTAAATTTGCAGATTTTTTTCTTGTAAATTTGCAACTTTTCTCTGTAAAACTAGCAACTTCTTTTTGTAAATCTGCAACTTTTTTCTTATAAATTTACAGCTTTTGCCAAAAATTTGCAATTTTTTTCTCAAAAAATTGTTAATTTTTTCTTGTAAATTTGCAGCTTTTGTCTTGTAAATCTGCAGCTTTTGTCCTGTAAATTTGCCACTTTTTTCTTATAAATTTGCAACTTTTTTATAAATTTGCAGCCTTTTTCTTGTAAATTTGTAACTTTTCTCTCTAAAATTAGCAACTTCTTTTTGTAAATCTGCAACTTTTTTCTTATAAATTTACAGCTTTTGACAAAAAATTGCAATTTTTTTCTCAAAAAAATGTAAATTTTTTTCTTGTAAATTTGCAACTTTTGTCTTGTAAATCTGCAGCTTTTGTTCTGTAAATTTGCCACTTTTTTCTTATAAATTTGAAACTTTTTTATAAATTTGCAGCTTTTTTCTTGTAAATTTGCAACTTTTCTCTCTAAAATTAGCAACTTCTTTTTGTAAATCTGCAACTTTTTTCTTGTAAATTTGCAACTTTTTTCTTATAAATTTGCAATTTTTTTCTTGTAAATTTGGAACTTTTTTTCTTGAATATCTGCAACTTTTTTCTTGTACATTTGCAACTTTTTTTTCTAAAATTAGCAACTTCTTTTTGTAAATCCACAACTTTTTCAATCAAATCAGCAGAAATCAACACAGCGGTCCACCAGAGTTTTCTGTGCGTTTCGGCTGATGAGAGAATGCAGAGGGAAGCAGACTGAGCTTGCAGTGGGGAGCACAAACAGACTCATTAGAAAATAGACGGAGACGCACTGGGAATTAGACCCAGCCACCCAAATTGAATTGAATGTACAGCCGCGACGCACCCAACTTCAGCAGTTGAAGCCGTGATATTGTGATATACAGGACGGTGAGTGATGTGATATTCATGTTTTACGTTATTTTTTCCAGCAGTGGAAAGTTCACTTAGGACAGACAAAAACTTAATCGTGTTTAAACGATGACCTAGCTCAATGCTACGTCTGTCCTTGTATGTTGCTTTTTTGTGTTGACATTATCTGATGAAATAAGCTAGTTGTAATCCTGGTTAAAAAGGTTTTTTTTGTTTTTTTTTTTACATGTTGCACTTTCGTGCTGTGTATGTACTTAATTTGTGTGTATTTCATTGTAGAGTCCAAACAGGATCTGCTCGGAATGGCGACTTTTTGACAGCAATGTATTGTGACAGGTAAACATCCATCCATCCATCCATCCATCTTCTACCGCTTTTCCGGAGGTCCGGGTCGCGGAGGCAGCAGTTCAAGCAGAGAAGCCCAGACTTCCCTCTCCCCAGCCACCTGCTCCAGCTCTTCAGAGGGGATACCAAGGCGTTCCCAGACTAGCTGGGAGACATAGTCTCTCCACCGAGTCCTGGGTCTGCCCCGGGGTCTCCTCCCAGTGGGACGTGCCTGAAACACCTCAAGTGGGAGACGTCCAGGAGGCATCCTAATCAGATGCCCATACCACCTCAACTGACTCCTTTCAATGTGGAGGAGCAGCGGTTCTACTCTGAGCCTCTCCCGGATGACTGAGCTCCTCACCCTATCTCTGAGGGTGAGTCCAGCAATCCTACGGAGAAAGCTCATTTCAGCCACTTGTATCCGCGATCTCGTTCTTTCGGTCATTACCCAAAGCTCGTGACCATAGGTGAGAGTAGGAACGTAGATTGACTGGTAAATCGACAGCTTTGCCTTAGAACTAAGCTCCCTCTTCACCACAACAGACCGGTACAACGTCCGCATCACTGCAGATGCTGCTCCAATCCGTCTGTCGATCTCTCGCTCCATTTTCCCCTCACTCGTGAACAAGACCCCAAGATACTTAAACTCCTCCACTTGGGGCAGGAGCCTGTCCCCAACCCGGAGAGGACAATCCACCTTTTTCCGGCTGAGGACCATGGACTCGGACTTGGAGGTGCTGATTCTCATCCCAGCCGCTTCACACTCAGCGGCAAACCGTCCCAGCAAGAGCTGTAGGTCATTGCTGGATGAAGCCAACAGGACAACATCATCTGCAAACAACAGAGATGAGATCCTGTGGTCACCAAGCATGACACCCTCCATTCCCTGGCTGCGCCTAGAAATCCTGTCCATAAAAATTATGAACAGGACCGGTGACAAAGGGCAGCCCTGGCGGAGTCCAACTCTCACTGGGAATGACTCCGACCGAGTGTTGGCAATACGAACTAAACTCTCACAACGGTCGCGGACGGACAGGTAAACAACACATCATATTTATAGTCAAATCTTTTGCTTTTAAGTTAAAGTATATGTTAAGTGCCAAATTTAAAGTGGTGTGGAGAATGCGCTCAAGGATGAGACTGAGTTTATTCCTCAGATTCAGCTTTATTCACAGATCACATACTCCAACAATCTCAAAGCAAGAAAAGAGGAAGTATAATCTCACATCTGGGTTTTATACCCCGGACACGAAACAGCAGTCACATGGTGTTTAATCAAACATACAGTCACATGGTACTTAATCCCAATCACAAAGTAACCCCTTTGATCTCACACCATTGTCCTTCAGTCTCTGGTGGTCTGGAAATCTCTCCAGGTCATCTCCTTGAAACAAAGGCCGAATCTGACACTCTTCCGTTGTCTCTCAGAGGCTCAGTCTTTTTGTTCCATGAGACGTGTAGCACACAATAAACATACAGCGATATATTTGTGGAGAATATGTAACCAACATATGTGCCCACATGACCCCCCCCCCCCAAAACGTCTAAAATGGGACAAACATAACCAGAGATACATGACATAATAACATCACTACATATCAATCCACCAGTTGCCTAGCTCTAAGTCTCCTGCCGTATCTGCTGAAAGCCGGCTTTGCTGCTCCTGCAGCGTCCTCTTGCTCCTATGGATTAGAACTGTTAGTCAATCTCTGTGGGTGTTCTGTAGAATGCCCTCTAGGGGGTCTGCCGCGACGGGGGGCTCTCGCCAACTGCACTGCTTCATCCGCCAAAACAAAAGCGGGTTTGAGTCTGTTTATACAAATCAACTCTTTTCTGTCTCCCAAATCTAGCAAAAAATGCTTCTCTCCTGTTTCCAGTACCGTGAACAGCCCATCATAAGGCGGTCGCAAGTTGGGGCGATAAGCATCATGCCTAACAAAAACAAACTCTGCATTTTTTTAAAGCCTTCAGCACAAAAACGCGTGAGAAACTGTGATGAACCGGGCAAGGAAGCGTGTTTGATCCTGTGTCGCTCTGCAACAGCTGAGCGGGGGGGCAATTTGGGGCAGGATTACTGGGGAGAAATTCCTCGGGCAGACGGAGAGGCTGTGCAAAAACTAACTCGGCTGGGGAGGCTTGCAAATCCTCCTTAGGTGCAGAACGCAACCCCAATAAGACCCATGGTAGTTTGCCAACCCAATTTGTATCCGTAAGCGACGCTCTGAGGGCCGCTTTCAATGACCTATGAAAACGCTCGTATAAACCGTTAGCCTGGGGGTTGTACGCGGTGGTGCGGTGGATCTTTACCCCTAGGCTGCGGGCCATCGATGACCAGAGTTCGGAAACAAATTGAGGACCTTTGTCAGACGTTATGTCCGACGGAACTCCAAAGCGCGCTACCCAAGCTGTTAAAAACGCGCGCGCCACTTCCTCCGCTGTGGTTGATGCCAGAGGGACCGCTTCCGGCCAACGCGTGGTGCGATCAACCATCGTCAAAAGGTGTGTGTACCCCTGTGACGACGGAAGGGGGCCTACCAAGTCTACATGCACATGATCAAAGCGCTTAGCCGGAATGTGAAAAGGCTCCAAAGGAGCTCTAGTGTGTTTGTGTATTTTGGCTCGCTGACACGCTACGCAGGCTGTCGCCCATTCCTTGACCTGTTTGCGCAACCCCGGCCATACAAATTTCTCTCCCACCATTTTGACCGATGCGCGCACCCCTGGGTGCGCCAGAGAATGGATCGAGTCAAAAACGCGGTGGCGCCACGCAGCTGGTATCACGGGACGCGGCCGTCCCGTGGAGACATCGGAGATTAGGGGAGGCATACCCATTTGCAGCACCCTGTCCTCCAGCCTTAACCCTGTTGGTCCAGACTGGAGCGCGCGCACATCCGCATCGCCGCGCACAACCGGGGCCGCGCGCGCTTCCGCGTCGCTACCCTGGCCCGCGGCCATGGCTGCAGCGTCTGCCCCCACGGGGCCTGGCGCCGGCACAGCACGCGAGAGGCAGTCTGCCACTACATTATGTTTACCTGCGACATGCTGGATATCGGTGGTGAACTCCGATATCGCGGCAAGCTGTCTTTGCTGCCGGCCCGACCAAGGTTCCGAAATCTTGGCCATCGCAAAAGTCAGCGGTTTGTGGTCCACAAACGCGGTGAAACGGCGCCCTTCCAGCCAGAACTGGAAATGGCGGATGGCCAAGTGTAAGGCCAACAACTCCCTGTCGAACGCGCTGTATTTTCGCTCGCTATCGCGCAAGGTTTTGCTAAAAAACGCGAGCGGTTGCCAGGTCCCCGCTACAAACTGTTCAGCGACCGCCCCTACCGCTAAATCGGACACGTCAGTGGTGAGGGCCATGCGGGACGTTGGAACCGGATGTGCCAACAAAGCTGCGTTTGCCAGGGCTGTTTTGACTTGAGAGAATGCGCGCTCCCACTCAGAAGACCATTCGATTTTATTCGTGGGTTTTTGTTTTTTTAGTGCAGCGTACAATGGTTGCATGAGCTGCGCTGCGCTTGGGAGGAAACGGTTATAAAAATTAACCATTCCCAAAAACTCCTGTAATGCTTTGACCGTTTGAGGTTGGGGAAAATTTGTTATTGCGCGCACTTTATCGGGCAGAGGGACCGCTCCTTCTGGCGAAACGTGATGCCCCAAAAAATCAATCTGCGCTACCCCAAACTGACACTTCGCTAGGTTAATTATTAACCCGTGCTCTGCCAGCCTCCGGAAAACCGCTGTGAGGTGGTTTTCATGTTTGTCTTCGGACGTGCTGGCTACCAAAATGTCATCCAAGTAGACGAACACGAAAGGGAGGTCACGTAGCACCGCGTCCATCATGCGCTGGAACGTCTGCGCGGCCCCCTTGAGTCCAAAAGGCATGCGCAAAAACTCAAAAAGCCCAAAAGGAGTTATTACCGCTGTTTTGGGTATGTCCTGGGCACGCACTGGAACCTGATGGTAGCCGCGCACTAAATCTATTTTAGAAAAAATGCGCGCCCCCACCAAATGAACTGAAAAATCTTGGATGTGTGGGATCGGGTAGCGGTCGTGTGCAGTGGCGTTATTCAACCTGCGGAAATCACCGCAAGGTTGCCATGAGCCATCAGTCTTTGGGACCATGTGCAATGGTGAAGCCCAGGGGCTTTTCGAACGTCTGATGATGTCCAGTTTTTCCAGGTTGGCAAACTCCTCGTGTGCTATGGTCAGTTTAGCTGAGTCCAGGCGCCGAGCTTTTGCAAAAACGGGCGGGCCGGTGGTAGTGATATAATGCTCCACCCCATGTTTGGCCACTGTCGCCGAAAACGTTGGGACTGTTAGTGCTGGGAACTGAGTGAGGAGTGCGTGGAACTTATCACCCGCAGCTGTGATGTTGGCTTGTGCAGTTGGCGGTGCCACTTGTGCTGTGCAGGGAATAGAGTGAAAGTGCATTAACCAGACGTCTGTTAGCAAGATCAACCAATAAACCATGTGAACACAAGACATCAGCCCCTAATATGTTGAAATTGACTGCAGCTACAACAAAAGTCCACTCAAATAAAAGGCCCTGCAAAGACAGAAGCAGAGTCCTCTCACCGAAGGTCTTAATAGCTGAGCCATTCGCTGCTGACACTGACACCCGGGGAACCTTGGACGGCATCAGTCGGTCCATGTAGGAAGGCGTGATGAAGCTCAGCTGGGAGCCTGTGTCCACGAGGAAATATCTCCCCGAACGTGCATCCGTCAGGTAGAGCAGCTTGTTCTCCTCCCCGAGGGTCATGGCTGCTACCGACCCTGGTCTTGGCGTTTCCCGAACGCTTGAAGTGGCAGGGTGGGAGGCACTTGTGTGCCCTCTCTGCAAAGCGGCGATGATAGAAGCAAAGGACGTCATCCGCTCCGTGTCGCCTGGTCCTTGCTGCTGCCGTCGTCGGCGCGTCTGGCGCTGCAACCGCTGGCCCCATGACGTCTCCGGGCATCACTCCTTGCTCCACTGCTGCAGCCGAAATTGCGCTCCGCTTGTGGGCGTCGACGAGTCACTGTGCCTCCTTGCTCAGCCCATGGTAGTCTCGCTTGGCCAACCGGGGTGAATTTGCCAAGGTAACTCTCACCGCTGGCGGCAGCGTCCGGAGGAAAAGGTGGGCGAAGATAAATTTGCAGTCTTCGGAGTCTTTAAGCCTCAGCATTTTCACCATCAGGTCTACAGGTCTGCCGTTCTCCGACTCCGTCAACGCTAGGAGCCCCTCTGCTCGCTGTTGCACTGAGGGGGTGAAATGGCTGATAAGCGCAGCTTTCAATGCGTTGTATTTGTCGCTGTCCGGTGGGTGATTGACCAGGTCTTCCACCCTCTGGACTGTGTGGCTGTCCAGCTTCGCCACCACATGGTAGAATTTCGTGTCGTCCTTCGAGATTCTCCAGAGGTTGAACTGCGCCTCAACCACGATAAACCAGGAGCGTGGACTATGCTGCCAGAAGTCGAGCAGCCGGAGTGTGGAGGCAGCCATCAGGCTGGAAGTATAATCTCACATCTGGGTTTTATACCCCGGACACGAAACAGCAGTCACATGGTGTTTAATCAAACATACAGTCACATGGTACTTAATCCCAATCACAAAGTAACCCCTTTGATCTCACACCAATGTCCTTCAGTCTCTGGTGGTCCGGAAATCTCTCCAGGTCGTCTCCTTGAAACAAAGGCCGAATCTGACACTCTTCCGTTGTCTCTCAGAGGCTCAGTCTTTTTGTTCCATGAGACGTGTAGCACACAATAAACATACAGCGATATATTTTTTGAGAATATGTAACCAACATATGTGCCCACAGTGGCACAATTTCCACTTAATATGAAAGGGACTGAATTGAGATTTATTTGTGCGAATATTAATTACAGAGTAACTGAAAATGAATGGCACATCCAATCGTAGCCACCATAAAATAAACCACTTGTTTATTTTTATCAGATCACTTCTGTGATCTGATAAAATAACCAACCTACAGCGATCGGCGCTCGTGACGGACACCCAAGGGCTGAATTCCCGCCACCGTAAGAAAACTGCTGGAATACCCCCTTTAATCGGGTAGAGCTGCTGCTGCTACCCGAAGCGATTGCAAAGCTAATACTAACGCTAGTTAACGCTAGTTAGCTTAACGCTGGCCCAGTTGTGCCACCTAACTCAGACATGAAGCGACTCAGCCCCCGGTGAAGACTTACCGGAGGAACTAACCGAGGCGGCAGCTGAGCGCGAGCGCGAGCCGGATCGAAGCTCGGGAGCGACGTTGGTGAGAAACGGGGGCCACCTGGACCACCCAGGCAGACGGCGGCAGGCGGCGGTGATCAACGGCAGTGACAAGCGCTGCTCGGCTGCACCGGCGGTGTGCGGCGTGACCACCCAGGCAGACAGCGGCAGGCGGCGGTGATCGGCGGCGGTGATCAGCGGAGCTGTGCGGCGTTCCTTGGCGGAGGAGCTGTGCAGGAGCTCGGTTGCAGCGGCCGTGAGCGGAGGGACCAGCAGCGGCCGGGCTAGTTGAGGCCTAGCCGGAATCATTGTTTTTTACTATCCACAGGTCAGTAAAATGCCACCAAAGAAAGAGGAAATGGAAGAGATCAAAAAATCTCTGAACTTTATGTCAGAAGAATTGGCCAAATTGGCTAGCCAGCAGGCCAAAATAATAGGCCTAATAGAAGATGTACAAGCCCTACAATCAATAATTCAAGAAAAAGACAAAAAAATTATGGACCTGGAGCAACGCGGGCGTCTTTTGGAGCAACGCGTTGAGGATCTTGAACAAGGTTCTCGTATGGATGACCTAGTTATAAGTGGACTAGACATCAGATAACAGTCATACGCCCATGCCGCAACAGGACTGAATGGTGAAGATGCTCCCATGAGTGAATCAGTCTCCTTAGAAAATCAAGTGCTTCAGTTCCTTAATAATAGAGACATTAAGGTAGAAGCCAATGCAATTTCAGCCTGTTATGCTTTACCGAAGAAAGATCCCAAACCAAAGAAATCAATTGTGATGCGCTTTGTGAACAGAAAGGTAAAGAATGACATACTGAGGCAGGCCAGAAAGCTACAGGGAACTCAAGTTTACCTAAATGAACACCTGACAAAAAAAAAACAAAACGGTGAATTAGCAAGGCAGGCACGGATGCTGAAAAAACAAAATAAGATACAGGCAACCTGGACAAGAAATTGTAGAATTTGGATTAAACTAAATGGAACACTTAAGCAAGCAAGGAGTATAATGATCAGAGATGCTACTGACTTAAATAAATACAGATGAACACTGATTAAGAAAATTATGAGTCAATGAAAATCCATATTCATACACACGACAAGAATAGTTCTTTTGATACACCATGCCAAAGTACTTTAAAAAAAAATAAGCAAAATAAACAAAAGCCTATGACCGACTCGAGTAGACATCAATTATCCCCAGCTGGAGGAAGTCATCTGACACAGAGTGAGGAAACTCAAACTCTGAAAATATGCCACTATGCTGAACATAAACCACAAGAGATGGAGAATGATATTGATCCTGATAACCACTTTTTCAATAATATTCATAACCACTGTGAATATTACACTGAAAAGCAATTCAAAAGTCAAGTGCAATTAGATGGTAAACTGTCAATAATACACTTCAACAGCAGAAGTCTCAACAAAAACTTTCCACAGATTCAGGACTATTTAAAACAGCTAGACAGAAAATTCACAGCTATTGCAGTCTCTGAAACCTGGCTTAATGAAGAACAGGCTCCCCTGATGGCAATAGAGGGATATCAGATGTTTTATATTAACAGAACTCAAAAAAAGGGTGGTGGTGTTGCACTGTATATTGATGACCTGTATAGGTGTAAGCTTGTAAATGAAATGTCCTTTGCACTACCAGGGATCTTGGAATGTATCACTGTCGAGATTGACCTAGACAAAACAAAAATCCAATCATAAGTTGTATATATAGAACGCTGGGAACTTGCATTGAAACATCCAGAGATAAATTAGTCGAGCTGTACAATAATATTACTAGTAAGAAAATGGTAGCAATTTGTGGAGATTTCAGTATTGATTTACTAAATCCACATCAACAAAATGTAGTTACAGAGTTCATGAACTCTATGTACAGCATGAGACTATATCCCACAATAACACATCCCAGTAGAATCACAGCTCACACTGCTACACTTATTGACAACCTGTTTGTCAATGTTATCGATAAGAAAATAGAAAGTGGATTATTGATAAATGATATAAGTGACCACTTGCCAACCTTTGCACTTATCCATGGCCACACGGGGGCCAACGCAGAAAAAATTTCAAAATCGTTCAGATACAAATCACCAAACGCAATCAGTTCTTTTAAAGAGGACTTGCTGAAGCAAGACTGGACAGAAGTCTATGTATCAGATGTAAATGAAGCCTATGACACATTAATAAACATTGTAACCACTCTTTATGAAAAAAACTGCCCATTAGTAAAACAAAAGCTTAAACACAAATTTGCTGATAAGCCATGGTTAACCAAAGGACTACAAAAGGCGTGTAAAAAGAAAAAATTATTATATAAAGCTTTCCTAAAGAAAAGGACAAAAGAAGCAGAGCAGCGGTATAAAACATACAAAAATAAGTTAACATATATAATAAGATGTAGTAAAAGAGACTATTACAGTAAAGAACTGGAGAAAAACAAAGACAATATTAAAAATACATGGACAATACTCAACAGTATCCTTGGAAATAAAAGCAGAAATACAAGCAACCCAACTAATATTCCAAAAAATAATAAAACGACTCGGAGTGTGAATATAGCTTCACCTGCAGATGAATTTAATAATTTTTTGTTAACATTGGACCTAATCTGGCCCGAGAAATACCCACTACGGTGCCTACAGGCGATACAATTTGCAATAACACTGCTGTAAAAGACTCCATCTTCATAAAGAACACAGACGAAAGAGAGGTCATTGAAATTAAATCGTTCAAAAGTAAAACATCTACGGACTGTGATGGTATTGACATGCTATTAGTCAAAACTGTTATCGAATGCATAGTAAAACCACTGACGTATATCTGTAACCTGTCTCTCCAAACAGGTATATTTCCCAATGCAATGAAAATAGCCAAAGTAATTCCGATATACAAGACGGGCGACAGAGGGGAACTCTCAAACTACAGACCAATTTCACTATTACCGCAATTTTCCAAGATACTTGAAAAAATATTCTATGAGAGAATTGACAACTTCATACTAAAGAATGATTTATTGTGTGAGCAGCAATATGGGTTCAGACACAAGAGGACAACAGCATATGCCTTAATGGAATTTACAGAAAAAATATCAACAGCCATTGAAAATTAAGAGTATTCAGTTGGAGTATTCCTGGATCTTAAAAAAGCATTTGATACAGTAGATCACAATTTATTATTAAAGAAACTACAAAATTGTGGTATTAGAGGGGTAGCACTGTCCTGGTTAAGTAGTTACTTGAAGAATAGATATCAGTATGTATGTGTTAGCAGCAAAAACTCACAGTTACTGAACGTCACCTGTGGAGTCCCACAGGGTTCAGTTTTGGGACCATTATTATTCAATATGTATATAAACGATATATGTAAAGTTTCAGAAAAAATGGACTTAATATTGTTTGCCGATGACACTAATCTATTATGCAGTGGAAACAACTTGGAACAACTTCTGGATACACTCGGAAAGGAATTAGGAAAGCCTAAACTGTGGTTTGATTCAAACAAATTAACGCTCAATTTAAGTAAGACAAAATTTATAGTCTTTAACAACCATCACAACAACCCAGTACCTAAACTCAGTGTAAATGGTGTAGAGATTGAAAGGGTATCTGAAACTAAATTTCTTGGAGTAATAATTGATAACAAACTGTGTTGGAAGTCACATATTAATTATATTAAAGGTAAAGTATCCAAATCAATTGCAATATTACACAGAGTGAAATATTTGCTGAATCAACCCACACTATACACCTTGTATCATTCATTAATACTCCCATACATGACATATTGTAATGAAGTATGGGGAAATACATATAAAACAAACATATATCCACTCTTTATGCTTCAAAAGAGAGCTATTAGAATAATAAACAAAGCAGCTTACAGGGAACCAACTAACCCACTTTTTCTTAAACAAAAAACTCTCAAGTTGAAAGATCTGGTTGACTTTAAAACTGCAATAATAATGTTCAAAGTGAAGAATTTATCACTGCCCGCAAATATCCAAAAGTTGTTCCAAACAAGGGAGAAACGATATCGCTTCAGAGGAACATGTATATTTCAAAAGCCTACAGTGAGAACAACCACCAAGCAACATTGTATTTCAGTGCAAGGAGTCAGATTATGGAACGATTTTGGAGCTGAATTGAAATCATGTACAACGCTTGGACAATTTAAACAAAAACTAAAGGAAGAAATACACCAAACATATTTACAAGACGACATGTAAACTCACATAAGGATTGACATATCCAGCCTGTGTTGTGTTGTAGCTTAGTTTTTTTTTTTTTTCTCTGTCACATTTTGTCATAGATTTGTTTTTTAATAGTAACCGCTTAACTTAGCCTAGCTTAGTTTTCTTTTTTTTTTTTCTCTCAGTCACATTTTGTCTTAGCTTTGTTTTGAATTATAATCGCTCTTGACTGTTTTCTCTTTTTTCTATTTTGAATTCCTGGATGGAATATGGGTGGGCAATATAAGCTGCGGCTTCAGCCATCACCCATTTCGGATAACTTACGTGGAATTGTATAATCAGAGGAGTCTTTGTCTAATTTGACCTTGTTGTTATATTATTCAGTTTCTTTTAACATGTATTGTACTATCCGAAATAAAATTCATTCATTCATCCTTTATGAGTTGTAGTCATAATAGTGTATCTTGCACCTTGGGGAATGGGAGTTGTTCAGTCATCATTAGAATTTAGTTTATATGTGTAGTCTATCGTATTTCATCTTTAAACTCATCCAGTAAAAGAACACATTACAAATATTTGAGACCCTTTGTAGTGCTTCCTTTTAAATTTTAGCAATACAAGCACAAAACACCACCCACACTTGAAACCAGGGCGACACAGCGGTGGCTAAACCTTCACTGATAACGTTATTTCACACCATCCCCACAACTCAGTATAAATAGTGTAGGGTGTCCAAAGGGTGTCCAAAATTAAAATCCTTGGCATAATAATCAGTAAAAAACTGTGTTGGAAGTCATATATTAATTATGTTAAAGGTAAAATGTGCAAATCAATTGCAATACTGCACAGAGTGAAATATTTGCTGAATCAACCCACACTATAGACTTTGTATCATTCATTAATTCTCCCATACATGACATCCATCCATCCATCTTCTACCGCTTTTCCGGAGGTCCGGGTCGCAGAGGCAGCAGTTCAAGCAGAGAAGCCCAGACTTCCCTCTCCCCAGCCACCTGCTCCAGCTCTTCAGAGAGGATACCAATACCCATACATGACATATTGTACTGAAGTATGGGGAAACACATATAAAACATATATCCAGTCTTTATGCTTCAGAAGAGAGCTATTAGAATAATAAACAAAGCTGCTTACAGGGAACCAACAAACCCACTTTCTTAAATTAAAAGCTCTCAGATTGAAAGATCTGGTTGCCTTTAAAACTGCAGTAATAATGTTTAAAGCTAAGAATCTACCACTGCCCACAAATATCCAAAAGTTGTTCCAAATAACAGTATCATTTCAGAGGAACATGTATATTTCAAAAACCTTCAGTGAGAACTACCACCAAGCAACACTGTGTCTCAGTGCAAGGAGTCAGACTGTGGAACACTTTTGAACCTGAATTAAAATAATGTACAACGCTTGGACAATTTAAACAAAAACTAAAGGAAGAAATACTCCAAACATACACGTGGACAAAATTGTTGGTACCCCTCTGTTAATGAAAGAAAAACCCACAATGGTCACAGCACAGTGACTACTTGTCACCCTTTAAATAGGCCGATTGACCACTTCCGGTTATGGCTGCCACGTAGGACGGACGTGTCTCGCTCTGCTCTGCTCCTGGAGAAAAAAAATCGGCAAATAACTCTCTCATTTGGGACAGAACGTATCCCAGCATTTGGGCGAGGATATGTCGGCGAAGCCTAAGGCTGGAAAACCAGGAAAAGGAAAAAGCGAGCCGCCGAAACAGTCCAAATTAACGGACTTTCAGGTCTGTGACGCAGCAAACAAAACTCCATATATGGCGGAGGAGGCTGGCGGCGGTGCGATGTCTGCGGGGAATGGCGCAGATGCGCTGATGGCTGCCATGAGTTCAATGAGAGCGGACTTTTCCTCTAGATTTGATCGGATTATGACAGCGTTGGAAGGAATAAGAAAGGAATTGGGTGACTGTGTAGAACGAACGGCGCAGATGGAGCTCCGTCTCGCTAGTGCTGAAGATGACGTCACCCGTCTTCAATTAAAGGTGCGCACTTTGGAAAAAAAAAATAAATCTCTGGAAGATAATATTTTGGATTTGGAATCTCGGTCGAGACAGAATAATTTGAGGCTGGTGGGTCTTCCAGAGGAATCAGAAGGTCGGGACGTATGTTCCTTTCTGGAAAAGTGGATTCCGGAGGTGCTGGGCAGCGAGGAGTTGCAATCAGCAGTGGTTCTGGAAAAAGCACATCGTATTGGCCCACGGAGAGATAAGGGACCGCCGAGGACCTTAATTATGAAGTTTCTTAGCAACAGAGACAGGATGAAGATCTTCAACGCTGCACGTGCTAAAGGAGAGATTAAACACCAGGACCAGCAGGTGCGGTTCTACCCAGATTTGGCCACAGGAATCCAGCAATTGAGGAAGCAGTTTAATCCCATACGTAAGGAGCTGCGCAACCTTGGGATTCGTCATGGTGTAATCTATCCTGCGAGACTGCTGACCACGTATGAGGGCAGAACCCACATCTTCAAGACCCCAGAGGAGGCGCAGGAGTTCATCAAGAAGATCAAAGAAGAAGAAGAGACTGGTGGGAGCTAAGCATGAACAAAATATAAGGTAGAATAATTAAGCATTTGCACAGGCATCTGACTGACTTGAAGTAAATAGTAAGTTTACAAAATATAGATTGTATTATATATTAAAAAAACAAAACAAAAACAAAACAAACAAAAAAAAAAACTATGATGTACAAAGTTGTTAAAAATTTTGGAGTTAAGTTGGAAAACTACAGAGGAGAGTTAATGTTACGTCATTAAAAGCAGTAGAGTTAGGGTGATTGGGAGGATGAAGAAGGAGTGGCTTAGGCTGTTCCCCGTGGGTGTGGAACGGTCGATGGCTATATCGGGAGACAGAATTTTTCTTTTGATTTTGGGGGGTTTGCCACAAGTGTGGGAAGGGGAAATTTGTTTGTGTGTAGTTTGTAGGATGAATGTTCAACCACTCATGTTTTTGCTTCTGCACGGTGCACGGTGGCGCAGTGGTTAGCACTGCGGCAGCACAGTTTACCCTTGGCCGGGGGATTGTGGGGATCGTGGGTTCGATCCCAGCCCCCGACCAACAGTGATCTGTGTGGAGTTTGCATGTTCTCCCCGTGTTGCGTGGGTTTACTCCGGGATTTCTCCGGTTTCCTCCCACATGCCAAAAACATGCATGTTAGGTTAATTGGCTGTTCTAAATTGTCCCTAGATATCTGTTTCCTATAGGCCCTTAGAATAGAGGGTTAGTATTAATGAAAGCGCTTTGAGTGGTCTTTGTGACTAGAAAAGCGCTATATAAGTGCAGGTTAGTTAGTTAGTTAGTTAGTTCTCTGTATGAGCATGTTTACACTGCAAGGTAATCCTAAACTCTCTATTGATCATGGACCAAAGTGTTAATCTTAATTTAACTTCATGGAATTGCAGAGGTCTACAAAATTTAAAAAAACTTAAACAAGTTATGAATAAAATAAAGGACATGGGTTCAAGAATTGTGTTTTTACAAGAAACTCATCTGATAGAGGAGGATGTTAAAAGAATTAGGAGTGGATGGCAGGGAAGTGTATTCACCTCTTCATTTTCATCCCGAGCCAGGGGAGTTATGACTCTCATACATAAATCAGTTCCTTTTCAGGTGAAAAATGTAATTGGAGACAAATTTGGAAGATATGTAATCATTCAAGGTTCTTTGCTATTAGAAAATATAAATCTTGTGAACTTATATGGTCCCAATATAGATGATCAGAAGTTCTTTGCTAATTTATTTCTCATCTTATCATCACTTACAGGGCAACATATAATAGCAGGGGATTTTAATTGTACATTGAATCCAGGTGTGGATAGATCAACAGGACTGGATTGTACGCACATTGGATGTAGGATGACTATTAATCATTTTATGAAAGAATTGAGATTGTTAGATATATGGAGAGAAATGAAACCACAAGTTAAAGCCTATTCTTGTTATTCCAGTACCTACAAGACATTCTCACGTATTGATTATTTTTTGATTTCCACAGAATTAAGGTCCAAGATTCAAAACTGCTTTTATGATAACATCGTGATTTCTGATCATGCACCCTGTTGTCTAATATATGTAGATAAAAAATTGACAAAGGAATCAGGTAGATGGCAATTTCAGCATAAATGGCTTCAGGATGAGGAATTTGTCAAGTATATAGAAAAACAGATAGACGAGTTCTTTGACATCAATACTACACAAACATCAGCATGTGTAAAGTGGGAGGCTTTCAAAGCTTTTATTAGGGGACATATTATTAGTTATACAGGATCAAAATCTAAGAAGACTCGAGAGGAGAGAGCTAAATTGGAACATAAAATAAAAAGTCTTCAGGAAAAAGTGTATGCAGGAAGTGACCCAAGGTTGGAGAATGAATTACTGATTTTGAGAGCTGAATACGACAAAAAATCAGCGAATAGAGCTGCCTCGAGTCTTCTAAGATTGAAACAATCTTTTTATGAACAAGGTGAAAAATCAGGAAAATTATTAGCATGGCAGATTAAACAATTGGAAATTAAAACACCAATTACCAGTATTATAAGTAATGGACAGGTAGTTATAGATCCTTTAGAAATTAATAGAGCCTTTAGAGATTACTATGAAAAATTATATGATACCAAAAATGAACCTGATTTAACAAAACTAAATGGGTTTTTGAACGAACTATCTATACCGTGTATTCCAAATGAAAACAGGGAGATATTGGAGTCTAAAATTAGTCAAGAAGAAGTTGGGCTAGCCATTGATAATATGAAATCAGGAAAAAGTGCAGGACCAGATGGTCTTCCAGTTGACCTTTATAAAAAATTTAAGAATAAATTAATAAAACCTTTTTTGGAAATGGTTTTAGAAGCATTTCAAAATAATAATTTACCATCATACATAAATAATGCCTTAATTATACTGCTGCCAAAACCAGGTAAGCCCTCTAATAAATGTGAAAATATGAGACCAATAAGCCTATTAAACGCCGACCTTAAGATAATCTGTAAAATTTTAGCAAGACGAATACAAGAAATTTTACCAAATATTATTAATCGAGATCAGAATGGCTTTATAATGGGTAGACAAGGCTTCCATAATGTAAGAAGACTATTTAATATTATTTATTTTAATAAAGAAGCACCGGATACAGCTCTCCTATCATTGGACGCCGAAAAGGCCTTTGATAGAGTTGAATGGCCCTTTCTTTTTGAAGTCCTACAAAGGTTTGGACTTGGAAATAATTTCATAAAATGGGTTCAAATAATATACAATAATGCTACAGCAGAAATCCTAACAAATAACAATATTTCAAAACCAATAAAAATCAGTAGAGGATGTCGACAAGGCTGTCCACTTTCACCTTTACTGTTTACTATGGCAATTGAACCTTTAGCGATAGCGATACGTTTACATTCACAAATATATGGAATTAAAGTTGGACCAACAGAACATAAAATCTCCCTGTACGCCGATGATATAATTTTGTTTATGTCGAATCTAAAAAAATCAATTCCAACCTTGTTGAATTTAATAAAGAATTTTGGGGAAATATCAGGATATAAAATAAATAAAACTAAATCTTCAATATTAATGCTAAATGAGACCCAGAGAAATTACCCAGCCCCTGAGGTAAATCAATTCAATGTTGTAAATCAGTTTAAATATTTAGGAATCCAAATTATGCCTAAGCTAGAATCAGTCGCCAGTGTCAACTATGAAGCCTTAATGTCAGATATCAATGAGTTAACTCAGAGATGGATGTCACTACCAATGTCGATGATCGGGAGAATCAATATACTTAAAAGTAATATTTTACCTAAAATACTTTATTTATTTCAATACATTCCCTTATCACCACCTTTAGATCTATTCTCAAGAATAAAAAAAAAAAGTTAGTGGAATTTATATGGAACAACAGGAGGGCTAGATTATGTTTGTCTTTATTATATTTACCATTTGATCGTGGAGGTCTGAAATGTCCAAATTTTATGTTGTATTATTGGTCGGCACAACTGAGGTCTATGACATATTATTTTTCATCAAATGATCTCCCTCACTGGACTGAAATGGAATCATACAATTTACCTTTACCTCTTCCCATATTCATATACTCAGATTCGGCAAAAAAATTACAAAAACAAGTTAAAAATCCATTTGTAAAGCATATGATCAAAATATGGTGTGAAGCTAAAAACTATTTAAAAGAACCACAGTTATTGTCACAATTTAGTCCAATATGGGGTAATCAATATTTTAAACCAGGGAGAGCGGACGCTGTATTTAAAGTATGGAATTTAAAAGGGATACAAAAGATTCAGGATTTATATTTGCCATGTGCAGACAACATAATATCTTTTGAAGAGCTGAGGATCAAATTTAATCTCAATAGAACACATTTTTTTAAATATCTTCAACTTAGAAACTTTATTCGATCAAATCAAAATAAAGCTCTCACTCGACCTATTTATTCATCCTTGGAAAAAATGATGATGAAAGATAGTAAAAGAAAGGGTATTATTTCAGAGTTTTATAACTCATTGACACTATCTTCAAGTGAAAATTCACTGAAAAGATTAAACTACTGGAAAGAAGATCTGCAAATTGAAATTTCAGAGGAACAATGGGAATTGGCTTGTACAGAAGCTCAAACCAAATCAATAAATGCACGCCTTAAATTGATACATTTCAAATGGTTAATGCGGATGTATGTTACACCGGAGGAGTTAAATAGATATAACAAAAATATACCAGATACATGCACAAAATGCATGGAAAGTAAAGGAACCCTATTTCATTGTTTATGGGAATGTAGATTAATAAGAATGTTTTGGGAGGAGGTGAGGGTAACAATTGAAAAAATAATCTCAAAACAAATCATATTGAATCCTAAACTGTTTTTGTTGGGTCTGTACCCAGAAAAGCATAATTTCAATAAAAGTGAAAGAACATTCATAGACCTCAGTTTGCTTAATGCCAAAAAATGTATTGCACTATTATGGAAAAAGACTCATAGACCAGATGTGACTCAGTGGTTAAGACAGATGTTAACAAACCTTCCATTAGAAAGAATAACATATATACTGAAATCAAAGGAAATTGTGTTTGAGAATATATGGAGACCTTTTATTGATTATGTAAAAAATGTAAACATAACTCTTGAAGAAGAAGGTGAATGATGTGTGTGGACCTTGTAAATTCCAAACTGGTGAACATAATATGTATACTAATGTATTGGATTGTCTAGACTAAACAGAGGAGCATTGTTGAAGACTTGATTTTGTTGGTGGTTGTTGGTGTTTTTAGTGCATTTTTTTTTTTTTTTTGTAGTACTTTAGTGTTAGTGTTTGTTTGTATCATGTTTGTTAAAAAAAAAAAAAAGGTTCAATAAAGATATTGTGGAAAAAAAAATAGGCCGATTGACTGATTACAAGTTTGTAGACACCTGTGATGTTAATTAGAGGACACATCTTGGTTGAACATGTCCCTATGGTCACATTATTTTCAATCTTTTCTAGGGGTACCATCATTTTTGTCCAGGCCTGTTTCATGAGTTTGTTTTTTAAAATAATTCTGTTGAACGACAGTTCAAAAGCATTGTCTGATTTTCATTGGTTAATTTTCATAGAATTGTTATTTATTTCCACTTTTGTCAGATTCAAGTTATTTCTGTGACCACTGCGGGTTTTTCTTTAATTAACAGAGGGGTACCAACAATTTTGTCCACGGCTGTATACACAAAACGACATGTAAAATCACATAAGGATTATCATATCCAGTCTGCGTTGTGCTGTTGCTTAGTTTTTGTCACATTTGGCTTTGTTCTGATTTGTAATCACTCTTATTTTATTTTCTTTTTGAATTCTTAACTGGAACATGGATGGGCAATATAAGCTGTGGCTTCAGCCATCACCCATTTCGGATAAGTTATGTTGAATTGTATAATCCGAGGAGTTGCTGTTTAATTTGAACTTTTTGGATTTTTTTCCCCTTTGTTCTATTATTCTGTTCCTTTATTTTAAACTAATCTATCCGAAATAAAGATTCATTCATTCATTCATTTCACAAATATGTTTTAAACTTGCTTTAATTATCCACCACCCATTTCTGTCTTTCATCTAGGCAAGAGGAAAACGATCCACCCAAACCAGACCTTGCCTCACTATTTACAGAGATGCAGGCTGAAGATCTGCTGAACCGGGACCAGTACAAGGGGCCGATCCATTTGCTTCTCAGTGAGGCAGCGTGGCTGGCATGTGTGACCCATTCCAGTTTCTTTCTTTTTTACAGTTTGAATTTTGCACATTCTAAATAATCTGTAATTTGCTGCTGATTGGAATAAACAATTTAGTGATTTATGTGTTTGCATCATGATTTTCTATTTTGTCTGTTAAGACACCCGTGGGAAAAGAGTCAACAGTACGAACCATTTATCAGTGACTTTGAAAATAATGGCTCATTTTTAAGAAAAGTAACCAAAACAATTATTTGTTGAAGACTTAAAACAAAATAGAGACATCTGCAAAAATACAAAGGTTTATTGTCAATATTCCCAGGGCAATACTACATGAATGCAAGTATAGTTCACTGTTGATGCAAAGAATATATATTTATACAGTATCCACGTGTAGTCAGCAATACTCAATATGATATATTTCCAGTTAATCCACATATTTCTCCATGTAACCTTGTGACTGCATTATTTTAACTTTTAATCCTAGATCCCTTTGTTTTGGCTTAAAATGCATCATAATTGTTAAATATGTCTTATGCCTAACTCAGTACTGTTTACCTGTTGAAATATATATTTAACAGCTCATATGCTACAATATGGCACCTGATCCATGTTTTTCCACGACACCACTGGCTGGAGCAGGTAAATCCCATGACATCTCAACAGTTTCCGTGATTTTGACACAGATCAGAGAAATTTGTTGCACAAGAAGCTAAACATTTCTACAGACATTATAGCCACTTGGCGTTCATGAAGTTGGGGTCACATCACTGTGTTGAACGTTAACACCGACCGTTTGAAGCAATATTTTTGCCACAAGAGAGCCATCTGAAACACACACACAGAATAAATATTTTAGTGCTTAATATTGATAACTTGCCGACATTACAATGTTGTACGGCGGACCTAAAAGCAAAGTAGCATTAGCAATCATTAACTTACCGTCATACATAATGTAGTTCACATCCTCATGTCTTTAAATGCTCCAGTACCTTTCCAGAGTGTGTCGTATTGCGGGTTTACCTTCTGTTCTCCGTTTTTTCCTTTATTCTGGCAAAAACAGCCAGAGAACGCAGACGCATCGCATCCTGCCAACCTGTGTTTTGCGTAACGTTACGCTTGATTTACGCCAGTTACGCTTGTTTTACGTAGCGGGAGGGAGAGGGTTGCGCTGCCTCCCTGTAACTATTTCTGACCCACTTCAAATGGGACCTAGTGCAGTCGAAAAACTAAGCGGGCCAAACTGTACTGTCCCGTCCCGTATCAAACTGTGCCAAATGGCCCTTTTCCACTAGCCCCACTTGGCCTAACACGTTACGCCTCGGCCCGCATTTGTAGCCTTTTCCATTAGCCCCAGCACCGGTTAACAGGCACTATTTTCGTGCCTGTTCGAGGCCAGGGTACAGCCACTCTGAATTGAGCCAAGATGTGACGTCAACAGACTGCGAGCCACTGATTGGTAAGGGCGTAACGTCACAAAAGCGTTCGTCTTCTGTGTAATCTACACGACCGCCATTTGCAATATTTCACGGACTAACTCGGTCACCAAGTAAATACGATATTAATACAGATGTCGTTGTAGGTTTTGCGGAACTCTACACCGTGGTCCAACGAAGAGGTGCGGAGTTTTCTGTGCTTGGTGGCAGATCCACAGTGAGAGGAGCGACCTGCCCCGTTACAGATGCAGCCCAGCATAGAGCCGGACTATGGACAAGCTGAAGACGAACGTGGGAGAACCATCGATGGTGAGTGATTTGTAATATTGTGCATCTGTTTGCTTATTTATCCTGTTGGTGGTAAGCTCACTTTTTTTGAGCCATACAGCGCCGTCCTGTGCTGGCTAACGAGTGTTAGCTAGTAGCTAGCTAGTAGCCAACTGCTGATTCGTGCTTGTTTTGTCCTAAGTCTTTGCCTGTGCAAAACGATGAAATATGTTAATCCTTGTTAAAGTCCTGGTTTGTGTACGTACTGTACTTTGGTGCTGTGCATTAATTTGTGTAATTTCTTCCTAGAATGTGTGTCCAAATGCCAGGGGTTAGCCTCCCTCAGTGTTCATATTGTGGATGCAGGTCAAGTGGACCACAGGAGCTGAAATCTCAACATATACAGGTGCATTTTCAAACCAGTGATTAATAAATTCATTCATATAATTTTCTAAAGCGTCAGAATAGACCCACACACCTATTCTGTGGATTTTTCATAAAAGGTGTTGGAACAGTGTTGTTGTGCTGTTCCACCATAAATCCCTGGATTGATAATGTACTTGTACCTGTACAGAGTGGCTCCTGCAGTGCTTGTCAGGGAAACAAAGCATTTTTGTCACATCCCACCACTGACTTTCACAAGTGTATTTCTCTAATACAGGTACTGTATGTCACCAAAAAATAGAATGTCATGAAAAAAATCAATATTTTTTGTCACTCATTCAGAAAGTGAAATCCGTATATTGTATAGATTCATTACACAGACAGTGATATTTTTCAAGCGTTTATTTATTTTGTTGGAAAAAATTGTATATACTGTATGCATATAAACAGTTATCATTTTATTAATGATTCATGAAATGAAGATTGATATTCTTATATGTATGATGCTTTTTCTTATTAGTCATAAATACAACTTGTGCTTCTTATAATCACTGTTAGTGACTAAGCTGCATCACCCTTCTGTTATTCATCTGATGTGTGATAAAAGAGTGTTGACATATATGCTGTATCAAGACTTGTCCCCTGTACACCCTGTGTGTGCAGGGGACATTGCATGAACAGAGTGTTCATACAATTTATCTCCTACACACACTTGAAGACATACGGAGCGTACTTTTTGCTTATGTGGTAATTCTGTTTGTTCTGCTTTTGCTGAGTTTATCACATACTCCATGTATATAAAGAAAGCAACTGCGGACTATTTTTTAGTGTCCCACTTGCCCTGTAAAAGGTATGTGTTGATACTCCTTGTACAAGTAAAAACTTCAAAGGCTCTGCGTGTCTTAAGTCTGATCTCTGATTCAGTCTAATACCTTTTTGTACTCTGTATTTGTGAGGTTATATTTCAGACTTCTGACATAGCTGGTGCCTGAAACCTGGGACAGCTGAGATCCAGGTGGAGCGGGAAGGGATGTGTGTCCTGCAGGTTGAAAATTGGAAACCCGACTTGAGGGAACGCTGCCAGAGACTCTCCTTCTCCCGGCTCTAATCTGGTGACGGCTATCCTTACTGATAGAGCCTAAAAAGTAAGTTACAAATTTTTCCCTTTTCAGATTTACTGTAGTAGACGTATATGAAGAATAACCGAGCCTCACAATTCACAATTTCCCATTTTTAAAGAACCACGGGTCAGCTGACGAGCGAGTAATGGTAGTACAAGCGGCGTCCTGTACTTTTCCTTGTGGTTAAAAACCGCTGCAGGAATGCAGTGGTCTTAGGAAGTAACGTGACGGCGATTCACGGTTACTGACTGGTCAGGTTTTAAAATAAAGAGGGGTGCAGGAGACAGTGCGACGGTGATTCACAACTGTTTGGTGGTCAGGTTTTAAAATAAGTAGGGTGAAGGAATTCACCCCAAATTGGGCAGTAATAGTGTTAAACAGTCGGCGTACTGTTCAACGTTCCTGACTACGGAACACACCCCAAAAATTGGGTAGTAATACGGTTACGGTGGGTGTACTGTTAACGTCCCTGACCATCTAAAAATGGGGAATTGTGTTAGAAGACCAGATAGGCAGACGAATAAACAGAAGAAAAAACAGGACATAGCGCGCGCAGCTGTAAAAATTACAATAACAAACAAAATGAAAAGGGAAAAATAAAGGATCCAGAAAAATACTTAAATAAATGGAAAAAAAGGATTTCTCATTCAAGCCCACGTTGAACGTGGATGAATGCCAGGCATTGTTAACAACCATTGAAAAGACGTCTAATAAACCTGTTAAAACAGGCAAACCCAGTGCGGAGCTCCAATGTGCCATCTTGTGGTCACAAGCGGCAGAGGCTTCCCAACGGAGAGCTGATGAAGCCAGAAAACTCCACTATTGGAAAATCCACCCCCATACCCCAAACCGGGACCTAAGGCGGGCCCGTATTCCACTCTTTCACAAGAAGCCCAAGAGGTTGGGAAAAGGAGGAAGCAAATAAAATCATAATTAAATGGCAGCAAAACTGGATAACATTAAAATGGACAATGAGAACGTTGTTTTATCTATTATCTATTCTGTGTGTGTGTGTGTGTGTGTGTGTGGTTGATCTGTGAAGAAAGTGGTCTAAATATGGGTACTTTTACAAAGTTTTTATTTTTTCAATTTAACTCTGTGGGGTCTTGATTAATGTTGCGTACGCAATAAACTGTTTACATATTTAAAAAAAAAAAAAATTGACGCATTACTGACCTTTGTCCTTGACTGAAATATGACAGTGCACTTTATTGGGAAAAAAGGACTGACTTGTGACAATGTGACTACAGGCCATACTATGATCATATTATGATGTCATTTAATAATGCCTAATCACTGAAGATTTTATGTTTACCCTATATCACATGATTTAGAGCACAGAGGATCAAAACAGATTGATAATTAATGTGTCTGTGCATATGATCTGCCAGAGGCTGTGGATTATCAGACAAAGGTCTTGGAGAAAGAATCACTTTTTGAAGCCAAGTATGACTTTGTATGACATTGTAGATAACATAAGGTGTACTGATTCAAATGACTTTGACTTTACAAATGTAATGTTTATATGATTTTATACTGATATTACTCACCACATAATGGTGCGGTAACAATATATTTCAGAAATGTGACAGCAATGAGGGATGTGCTTCTCCTGATTCAGCGGTGGCCAAGCTGGGACAGGGTGAACTACATTGCACTCCATAATTTACCAAGGAATGTATGAAATAGGGACATTCCTTGTAAAACATTAAATCGAATTCTAAATTAGGCAAAACGTCCGCCTTTCCTTTGACTGAAAGAATGTGACACAATATTTCAAATTCAACCCATCTGTGTTCAATTGGACAAACTGATCTTATTTATCAATGCTGAAGCATAGAAAAAATGCACAGATAGTTATTTTGTTTTTCTTAAATGAAATTTGTAAACTATTTCAAGAGATGTCACAAAAAGAAGCTATAATTATTGAGATATTAAGCCTCCATGTATCAAAACAGAGGGTATCAAAGAAATTAATTAGCAAATTAATTAGCAAATAATTAGCAATCCCCAGAAAAATAGATAATGCATAAAAATTATCAATAAATGCAATTTTATTTACATAAGTGCTTTTCATTTCATTTTCTGTAGTGCCCAGGATAAACATATGGCTGCAGTTATAACTCAAATACAGGCTGGGCAATACAGACCACCTTTTTATTATTTATGGGATAATACAAATAATAAGATCATGCCCTCTATTATCCTACACATTTCCCATGTTGTGGAGGAGGGGGCGAACAGCAACTCTCTCCCTCTCTCTACTTAGCAAAGGAAGAAGCGAGCGATAGGCTTGCTCTGTAAAAATAGAAGTGTGCTTATGCTGTAACGGTGTTGTCTGGGGTTAACTTATCTGTATTCTGTACAGATAGTAAATATGCTTATAGCACATGCCACCTGCATAACGCTACTCACTGTGCTGCTATTGGTCTTTTAGGAACCGTCAGTCTTATTAATAATGTTGATGTTTTAAAAGACTGTCAAAATAATATGGACCTTCCTCCTGTTTCATGTGTAAATAATTAGATATACATTTGGCTTGTCTGATGAAAATTTGCTCTGCCACCCACATTATACAGATGAGCTGTCCTGGTGGCACATGGCCAACCATGTGCCAACAGGAGGAAATCAATGATGAGGATGTTGGGAAAAACTGTCCTAATATTTTGAAAGAAGTAACAAAAACATGCCAAAAGTGCATCATTTGTTTATAAAATAATGCTCAAGGAGCAATGGAAAGCTACAATATTGCTTGGTGTTGATTGACACCTCCACAAAGTGGACAGGAATTCATCACACATCCCCAGCAAATGCCGCATCTGTGTGTGTGAAACTCTATTGAATGACGCTCTTTCCGTTTTTGGGGTTCCAGAACTGATTTATGCAGATAATGGAACTCATTTTACAGCACAAACAGTTCAAGACTTAATCCAAGCTGTAAGAAGTAAGATCAAATTTCATAGTATTGGTACAATCAAACAAATGCTGGCAAAAACCACACATGGAAAGGGTGTTACTTGGCCAGAAGCTCTGAAATTAGTCAGACTAACCATTAACTCTATACTAGACCCAAAGACAGGATTATCACCTTTTGAATGTGTTTTTTCACCATCCTTATGTATTACCTGACCTCTCACCACTAACCACACCTAACAAATACACAGATCTTGGTGAACATCTCAGGGAATGTTTTAATTCTGTCAGAAGCTCTGCTCCACAGAAAGAAACGGATCAACCTGGAGACTATGTCTTCATAAAGAACATAAAAGAACCACCACCGACAACACTAGACACTCCCACTCCCACTGCAGTACGTATTGCTGAATGACCATCTCGGATTCACCTTTCACACGCTAAAAGACTACGGGTGCCTGTAAGTGAACTAACTAACTTGTTTCCCTGAGTAAGTCCAGTACAAAGGGGGCATGTCCTTTTAAGGACAAGGCCGTCTCAACCCTGGTGAAGAAAGAGGCCCGGAGGGGTGCTCTCTCAGGTGGAAGCATGGCACCAAAACTATTGATGACTCTGTGTTCAGCACTTCTCCTGGCAGTGGGGTGGTAATCTCTTTCTGATTCAAGGACAAGGAACCCACAAAGCATGGACAATGAACAATACGCATAACCTATGGTACCAGACAATGGTGGTTTCGGTAAGAGGACTGGGAATCGATACTTCTTGCTATGTGTGTTCATTGCTACCCCATTTACACAAGACTGCAATACCCATGATCCCTGTTCCACTGAGTGAAGATGCCTGAAAACGCCCGGAGCGACAATAGCGATGAACTCTCGTCTCAGTCTGTTTAATACAAGCAATAATGTTGGACATTGGTTGGTGGGGAATTTGTCAGAAAGGTATCTTAATAGATTGAATGTCACTATTACTGATTACACTGGGTCTAAGATTAGAATATTTAATATTATTGGGATTGGAACTTCTTTGCTTGCAGTTAAGAAGCATTTAATGAAAGTAAATCCTACACTGTTTACTTCACCAATCTGCTTTCACAAAAATTGTAGTAAAAACAGTTTAAACCTGGGTATTTCACAAAGATGCAATGATACTAAGGAAGTGACCTGTGAAGTGTCATATTATGATTCTGTCTGTAGAAATGTATTTCACTTTCCCTATATTGCTGCTGGAAAATTCACCTTAAAGAGGAAAAATTGTACTTTTAACTGCAGCAATAATCTTACTGTTTTTTGGCCAAATGATGTTGGGTATGGATTCTTGGAAAACCAATGGGTACTCTTTTTCCAATGTATGGCAGTGCTCTAGCTATACGCCACATGAATGCTTAATGATGTCAATGTAGGAAATCTTTTGAAGTTACATTATACTGATAATTGCATATGATTAAAAAGATTAATAAAATAATAAACAGGAGGAAAATGTTGGAAAAAATTGTATATACTGTATGCATATAAACAGTTATCATTTTATTAATGATTCATGAAATGAAGATTGATATTCTTATATGTATGATGCCTTTTCTTATTAGTCATAAATACAACTTGTGCTTCTTATAATCACTGTTAGTGACTAAGCTGCATCACCCTTCTGTTATTCATCTGATGTGTGATAAAAGAGTGTTGACATATATGCTGTATCAAGACTTGTCCCCTGTACACCCTGTGTGTGCAGGGGACATTGCATGAACAGAGTGTTCATACAATTTATCTCCTACACACACTTGAAGACATACGGAGCGTACTTTTTGCTTATGTGGTAATTCTGTTTGTTCTGCTTTTGCTGAGTTTATCACATACTCCATGTATATAAAGAAAGCAACTGCAGACTATTTTTTAGTGTCCCACTTGCCCTGTAAAAGGTATGTGTTGATACTCCTTGTACAAGTAAAAACTTCAAAGGCTCTGCGTGTCTTAAGTCTGATCTCTGATTCAGTCTAATACCTTTTTGTACTCTGTATTTGTGAGGTTATATTTCAGACTTCTGACATATTTTAATTTGGATGATTATGGCTTACAACCCCTGGAAACCCCAAATTCAATTTGGCAAAGAATTAGAATATTACATAAAATTAATTTTAAAAAATAGTTTTTAAATAGAAATGTTGGCCGCTGAAGTGTTGGTTAATATGGGCTGTAGCCATAATCATCAAAATTAAAATAAACACTTGCAATATATCACTGTCCGTGTAATGAATCTATATATCGGTTTCACTTTCTGAAATGAGTGACAAAAAATATTGAACTTTTTCATGATATTCTAATTTTTGAGATGTGCCTGTATAAGTGTTGTACTTGCTTTAACTAACCACCATCCATTTCTGTTGTTCGTCTAAGCAAGAGGAAATGAAAAGCAGCCACCCCACAATGTACCATGCCACTGTGGAAAGTACTGAAATCCTTTGCTTTTATAGGTAAAGTGTCAAAACCAAAGTAGCACAATTTCCACTTAATATAAAAGGGACTGAACTGAGATTTATTTGATTGTGTGAATATTAATTACAGAATAATTGAAAATTACTGGCACATCAACTGTAAAATAAATCGCTTGTTAATGTATTTATTTTTTTGTCAGATCACTTGTGTGATCCTTTGTGAGTTATGTTCATAACTGTATCTTTTGGGGAATGGCAGTTGTTCAGTCATCAATATAATTTAGTTTATATGTGTAGTTTATAGTGTATCATCAATAAACTCATGCAGTAACAGGACACATTACACATATTTGACACCCATTGTAGTGCATCCTTTTATATTTTAGCAATACAAGTACAAAACACTGCCCACACTTGAAACCAGGGCAAGAAGAAACACTTGTACAGACAAGACAAACTTTTATTGATTAAAAACTCCATATTTTGACTGAGCGACTCCATACTCGGTGATGCACACCGTACTAGATTCCATTCAAGTGAATGTATTAATTCATTCTGATTGCTGAGGCCACAGTAAAAACAGATGATTTTAAATGTAACCCAGCCCTTGTAAAATCTACTTTACTGAAGCGCAGCTACATTAAAATTGTGGTTAAATACGACAACGAAGTACTTTATTGTCGCATTCAAATGTAATCGCTCCTGTTTGTTTTTTCTTTTGAATTCTTGGATGGAATATTCATTCATTCATTCATCTTCTTCCGCTTAATCCTTTTCGGGTCGCGGGGGGGGCTGGAGCCTATCCCAGCATCTTTGGGCGGGAGGCAGGGTACACCCTGGACAGATCGCCAGTCCATCGCAGGGCCAACACAGAGAGACAGACAACCATTCACTGTCACATTCATGCCTAAGGACAATTTAGAATCCCCAGTTTTGATGCCAATTAACCTAACTTGCATGTTTTTGGCATGTTGGAGGAAACCGGAGAAATCCCGGGGTAAACCCACGCAGACACGGGGAGAACATGGGCAATATAAGCTGCAGCTTCAGCCATCACCCATTTCAGATAACCTATGTTGAACTGTATAATCAGAGCAGTTATTGTTTAATTTGACCTTGTAAGATTTTTTGCCCCTTTGTTATATTATTCTATTTTCTTTTAATCTTTACTTTTAATCTATCCGAAATAAAGATTCATTCATTCATTCACATTTCACCACTGGCTTTTAGCAACAAGTGTATTTCCCAAATATGTTTTAAACTTGCTTTAATTAACCACCACCCATTTCTGTCTTTTGTCAAGGCAAGAGGGAAACGATCCACCCAAACTGGACCTTGCCTCACTATTTACAGAGATGCAGGCCTAACATCTGCTGAACTGGGACCAGTGTGAGCTGCACATCCCAGCTGCTTCTGAGTGAGGCAGTGTGGCCAGCGTGTGTGACCCATTCTAATTTTTTTTTTTTTTTTTTTTTACAGTTTGAATTTTGCACATTCTGAATAATCTGGAATTTGCTGCTGATTGTAATAAACAATTTAGTGACTTATGAGATGTGTTTGCATCATGATTTTCTATTTTGTCTGTTAAGACAATAGTGGGAAAAGACTCAACAGTACAAATCATTTATCGGTGACTTTGAAACTAATGGCTCATTTTTAAGAAAAAAGTAACCAAAACAATTATTTTATTAACTGAAGACTGTATTGTTAGATGTGCCACCGCAGAAGACCCTGCATACTTTTAGTGATAGTACCACTATATGGAGGAATTCTGGGCCATATTAGCATCTGTTCTTCATCATAATGGGTTTGGGCAGGGGTGTCCACTCATGTGCCATGGAGGGCCAAGACCCTGCAGGCTTTACTTCCAAACAGTGTTTTCAGCAGCAGATTCCACTGAATTTCTCCCACTGACTGCTGATCAGTGAGAACACCTGCTGAAGAGACTGGGTAGAAGAGAGAACCTACAGGGTCTGGGCCCCCATGACACATGATTGGAACCCCCCGGGTTAGGGTTTAATGGGATTTAACATTTTAATACAAACTGCTTTATGGTTCATAATCCTGTTGACAGACTTACACCAAACCAAAAGTGATTTCTCTAACTGCTGGATTGTTCTTAGACAGCTTTTCCAATCTGTTAGTATTAAATTTGTGCCACATGGTGGTAACCTTCACATATAAAAAAAGAGACATCTGCAAAAACTTCAGAGGTTTATTGTCAGTGCAATTCCCAGTTCAATACCACATGAATTTATGTATAGTACATTGTTGATGCAGAGAATATATATTTCTACAGTACATGCATCTAGTAAATCAAGCATTTTCCATGTAACCTTGTGACTGCATTATTTTAATTGCTTTTAATCCTAGATCAAGTTTGTTTTGGCCTAAAATGCATCATAACTGTCAAATATATCTTATTATACCTAACTCACTACTGTTTTCTTTTTGAATATATATTTTGTGGCTAATATACTTATTAACCTGGTGATCAAGTTGTGTCAGCTGATCATTTTTTGCTATGACACCACCTCAGACTCAGTGCTGCTGGAGCAGGTATGTCCCATGATGTCTCAACAGTCTCTCCATGATTTTCATGCAGATCGGAGCAATTTTTTGCACAGGAAATAAACGTTTCTACAGACATTCTTAAGCTTTATAACCACTGATCGTTTGTGAAGCTGTGTTGACATCAGTGACGGGCTGTGTTGAATGCCCAGACCGACCATTTGAAGCGGTAATTTTCCCACAACAGAGCCATCTGAAACACACACACACACACACACACACACACACACACACACACAGCATACATATTTTAGTACCTAACAGCAATAACTTGCAGAAATTATAGTGTAGCACGACGTACTTAAAGCAAACTAGCATTAGCAACCATTAGCTTACCGTCATATATGATCTAGTTTGTATCCTCACGTCTTCGGCTCTCCCAGAAGCTGCAGTACTATTCCAGAGTGTTTCGTCTCGCTGCCTGTACCTTTATCTGGCGGTCCTTTTTGGCATTTACGGTGACTAACTAACTAACTAACTAACCTGCACTTATATAGCGCTTTTCTAGTCACAAAGACCACTCAAAGCACTTTCATTAATACTAACCCTCTATTCTAAGGGCCTATAGGAAACAGATATCTAGGGACAATTTAGAACAGCCAATTAACCTAACATGCATGTCTTTGGCATGTGGGAGGAAACCGGAGAAATCCCGGAGTAAACCCACGCAACACGGGGAGAACATGCAAACTCCACACAGATCACTGTTGGTCGGGGGCTGGGATCAAACCCACGATCCCACGATCCCCACAATCCCCCGGCCAAGGGTAAACTGTGCTGCCGCAGTGCTAACCACTGCGCCACCGTGCAGCCCCAAAAAAAAGCCACAGACCGAAGAGTCACCTTGTACAGCCGCCATGTTATGTTTTGCTTGGGTCGCGTGTTTTACGTCACGGGAGTGTGGTGCCGCCTTGCTGTAAAAAAAAAAATCCCGCCCACCCCAGCTTAACCCAGCTTTACCCAGCTGCAATGGAAAGACAACCAAGGCTGAAACAAGTAGTGGTGAGTCGAGTCGTGTTAGGCCAATTGGGGCTAGTGGAAAAGGGCCTAAACTGACCCAAGTGGAAAAGCGCCTTAGGGCTCCATGGTAATGTCTACACTGAGGCAGGGACTTATTTTGGTTCCAAAAATTTCCCTCAAGAGGCGGTTCCTTTAGTGTAGGCACCACAAGTGGAGCTCTTGTTAAAGTGGTTCCTAGTTTTTGCAATAGAAAGTGGGGTCATGTTACCATTTAATAGAAAATATTATCAAAAACTGTGTTAGCTCTTCATACTCAAAAGTTTTTTTTTTTTTTTTTGTACAGTTTAGAAACACATCCAGATATACCCAAGGGCAAGAAAACACCAGCAAGGCTAAATAAGCTCATAATGACTGCAAAATTAAAACAAAGTGTGTGTGTGTGTGTGTGTGTGTGTGTGTGTGTGTGTGTGAGTGAGTGAGTGAGTGAGAGAGAGAGAGAGAGAGAGAGAGAGAGAGAGAGAGAGAGAGAGAGAGACACCTACCAGAATGTTTAGGACTAAAAGCATGTAAAATTTCCTTTCAGACATGCTCATGTTTGCGCACATGCACCCACACATGCACATCTCTCTAATAAGCTGCCTGGGGAAAGCTGCAAGCTATTTTGACTGGCTATTTGTAAAACATTTCCTTTTTGGAGGTCTTCTCCTATCTCTCTGCTAAGTTTTGTCTCAGTTTTTAGTGACTCACCCCCCTATCAGCCTCTGCACCAGTCATACCTCCCCCCTGTTACTTTCTCTGTCTCAGTGGCTCTCCCCCGTCTGTTTATTTTTACATCTCTTATGTCGTCGCCGTGCTCATCCATAACCCAACCCATGCAGCCAGCAGCTGTCTATCTGTCACTCAGAGGCTACTCAACCCTGCCCTAATATGTCGCCTGGCGGCCTGCCTTTGCTGATATTAATAGATCTACACTGACAGTAGCAGCAACAAAAGGGAAAAAAAAGTTACAGTATTTTTAGGCAACTAAACAAACCCACATATGCATGTATCATACACAGTATAATCCACACAGACATGCACATAAATATTTCACATCCACTTTAGGGGAGCGTAGGAGAACACTTAAACACAGCTGGAAGAATAACATCTTCACTGCGCATTTGCTCCCAGGCTATTTATTGATTTGGACACGTTTCTTTTGAATTTTTGCAAATATAAAAAGTTGCATAAATTCAGAGATCAGACAACGTCTTCAGGCAGCAATGGTCCTGCGTGTGATAGGCAAGTGAAGTTCATTGTGTCAGCCGGGTCACTTAAAGATATTTTTAAAAAAAAGCTGAAAAATCATTTCAAAAAAGAGTTTGAACAGTTTACTATGAGGGCTGCAGTGACGTAGCAAGGAATTTGTGAAGGGAGGGCTGAACCCCAACCACCACCACCATTCTGAATGCCGGGGGCGTTCGCCCGGGGCAAAGCTTTAGCTTCAGCCCCGTCAACTAGAGCTTTAACATTTTCAATGCAAACTACTCAAAACCAGCTCTTTATTTACATTTTTGTTTTTTCTCCCTTTTTTCTTCTTTTTGTAAGGGGGCGGGGCTGCAGCCGCCTCAGCCCCCCACCCCCCCAATACGCCCCTGGGCTGATCATTAAAGATTTCCGCTAACCCACTTCCATTTATTGTAGGATGCTGATATTGCACATGTATAATAACGCATATCTCTATAGGTCACAGGGTAATTTGCTGCTCTGAACTTCTAAGAGTTTCTCTTTTACCCATGATATGATGTTCTCAAGCACTGGGATCCACAATTCAAATGTGGTCAGACATCGGTAGAAACAGCACCCATTCCCAGGTGACCACAGCGCGCCATAGATGAAGACACCATCTGGTAAGTGGAGGTCACCACTTTGGATGATCACCACATAACCATTCGCCAACTAGCCAAAGATGTCAAGATCAGTGTGCGATCTGTGGAGAAAAAAATCATCCATGACTTTTTGCACATGCAGACGTTGTCTGCATGATGGATTCCCCAGTTGCTCACACCTTTTCAGAAGCAGGAATGAGTCACATGCTGCCATGTGCTCAGTAAACCAGGAAGACTTCTTTGACAGACTAATCACACAGGATGAAACGTGAGTCATGCTCATGGTCTTCTGGGACCAGCATGGAGAAATGATGATGGATTTCCTGGCAAAGGGTACAACAATTGCTGGCACTTACTATGCTTCACTGCTGCAGAAATTGCAGAAAACCTTCAAAACTCTCTCTATCTTGCACCATCTGACTTCCACCTCTTTACAACCATGAAGTCATTTGTGAATGGCAAGCACTTCCAAGATGATGAAACGCTGATTTCCAAGGTCAAGTCGTGGCTTCTGACACAACCTGCAAATTTCTATAGGTGAAGTCTCTACAGCTGCATAAAATGAAGGGAGAAGTGTGTTACCTTACCTATGTAGAGAAATACTAATAACTGTGCCAATGTTGGTTCCTCTCAGTCCATGGGAAATGTGTCAGGGGAAATCTTTAATGAAGAGCCCCAGTATAAGAATCTACAGCTGGGTATGAGAATACTATATCCATTTCATTACACAAAAGGATCAATATATCCTTCTGTTGAATGGTGTCAAGTTGTTTGAGGGCAAATAAAGAGGAACTCATCCATGAAACTATGGTTCTGAGTGTTGCAGCCAGTTGATTTGCCAACAGTGCAAAGCTTATTTGCAACGTTGTGCAGGGAACCACGCCTTTTATTCAACCCTCTTGGAGTTGTCCAAGATGTGTGAGGTCCAAGGCAGTGTCAAATGCAACACCAAATATTCTAAGCTTCTGCTCAACTGTCATTTGGGTATTGCCAAAGTGGACAACGGAACATGTTGGTTTTCTCTTTCTGGAGACAACCATAGCCTTCCATTCGATGGGTTCAAAAGTGAATTTCCACCAGTATGCCACACAGTTTGTTCAAACTTGACACTACCTGGCCACTGTCCTTTTTAGATCAGACAGGAGCAGAGAGCATGCAGTCATCGAAGTATTTAAGCAATATTACACCAGAGGGAGTATAGTATCAATTAATATAGTAACTGCAGGTGTGGTATGTCTAAAGCCCTATCACACCTGTAGTTAGTATATTCATGATATTGTAATGACCTTGAGTGTAATATTCCTTTTATACAACAGTGTCATAAGCACAATTTATTAAATGACAGCAATACTGGAGAAAATATGGTTTGTTGGTGATGATGATGATGATGATGATGATGATGATGATGATGATGATGATGATGATGATGATGATGTTTAACCAATAATTTTGTGCAGCTGAGAAAAAAAAAAAAAAAAAAATAGTCTCTTCTAAATGTAGCCAGTAACTCCTACTAAACATCTCAATCAGCATGAAAACTATTGTCATTTCACACACATGTAAACAAATTAAATATTGTCAAGTGCAAAAATAGTAAGTGTTTATAAAACATATACCTGTTGAATCAGTACTGCAGAAGACCCCAGATCAAAACAATGAAAACGTAACAAATGCCGGTAGCTAGCCAGTGGCTAGTAGCTATTAGCTAGCATGCTAGTGATATAGCACAATTCAGTCACTTTTCTTCATTTTCAGATGAAACAGAGTCCATCACCATGAGGCTATTGTGGTTTGTTTATTGAGACAATAAATCCAACTGTAGCACTGCCTATTATTTTAAACAGATGTGAACTAGCTTCACGATGTTTATACAAGAGCAGACTAAGCTGAAAAAAGCTTTTTTTCAAAAGAGTGGGACTTTCTGGTCAGGAAAGAAATCTTTTCAAACAGTGACTCACTGTGGAAATTAAGATATTCGTCACAGTATTGCAATTATGACTGAGAGTTAGTTGACAGTAAATTAGTGTTAGTAATTAATGGTTGCATGAACATCTTTGAAGTGGCGTGATACATATCCAGTAACGCATTGGAGTGCAATTATCATGGATTTTAGTCAATCCTGGAATCCCTGTTGTCCAAATAGTTCATTCAGAATTAACTGTTGTATAAAGATATATATAGTATGAGTTTAGTCTGACTGTGGGGGTGTAATATATTTCTGTTCAGTTATAGTCCAGTGCAAAGTGAAAGGTATCCTCACCGAGTGAACTGACATGCCCAGGCTGTAGTGTCATTAATATCATGCCAGTATCAGGCAAGTTATTAAAAACAATAGTAACTAATTACAGTTACTAGTTACTTCTTTTCAAAAGTAATTGAGTTACTTTACCAAGTACTGCATGATTAAAGTAATTAGTTTCTTTGAAAAGTAACTTTCACATTACTTTTAAATGCATAATTAAATCATCTTCCACACACAGCAAGATAATTTACTTAATGGATTGCATCATGTGGGGAAAAATACAGGAACACAGCCTTTTGCGCCTCAAAAACAGTAATATAATCGTTCCCACGACTATGGAGGGATGGGAAGAGGACCTTAAAAAGTGGCCTCACAGAAAATAGCTCCGTTAGTTAGCACCGCTGCTGAAATGCTAACACTGTAAACAAATAAAAGCTCTGAGATATATTAATATCTCCACCGCAATAAAGTTGGTTCAGTTTTGTTAAAAGATGTTGGACATAATCAAACTGACCTTACAGCAGACCATGGGTGACGTTAGGCCTTTTTTAGGGGTGCTGTAGTGCCCCTAAATTTAAACTGGGCAATCCTAAAAATTGGAGTGAGAAAAGTTGTGATTATAAAATTTTAGTTCATCTTTGACAAGCTGAAATAACATCCAAAACTGATTCAGTACTTTGTCGTTTAAACTTTTTAAAAATGAAAATGAAAACACCCTCTACCACACAAATGGTATGATCCCTCCTCTCATACATGTTCTGTACCTGCACGTGCTACATCCCCAGCGCCAGTGTAGCCAGATATATGATAATTATTATATTTATACCGTAGTTTAAGGGCCTATACAATATACAATCAATATTTTTTTTTTAAAAAAAGGCCAAATATACAATAGTTTTGGCATTTTTGTGCACCCCCCAAAAACGTCATTTTGATTTTTGTGAACACCCACACATCACCAGAAACTGATGCCAGCTCATAGCAGATCAGCTCATACCAGGCTGGCTCCTCCTCACCGCCAAATGTGCCAATCACATCAGCAGTGCTTAGCTCACCTTTGTTTGAGCTGCTGAACTGACACAGTAAAAACATTTTAAAAAATCAGTCAGCATGAGTTCAGACTCGGAGAAAAAAGTACTAAAAGAAATGAGTTACTAAAAGAAAAGAGTCAAGTCTCACAGACACGGACACTGGTAAGAAAACAGAGCAACTCCACTGGTCACAGCAGCTTTATCGCCCTGCCTGGAGTTAGACCCTACGTTTAAGGATGGAAGCAGTGGTTGTGCAAAGAGGTGCAGTTCACTGTGTGGGTGGGTGGGTGTGACAGTGTGTACAGTAGTTGTTTATTTTCAAATGGCCGAGCCTCTGTATTTATTCCTGATGCTACTGCACTTCCATGCATATAGAATAGCTTTGTTTTTAAATGCACTGTCCTAGCCTGTGATTTTTCAAGCTATTTTAGCCCATACAATAGTTTGGGTCAAAATGCAATAATTTTAAAGTGACAGTACAATATTTCTTCATTCCCCATCTGACATCACTGCTAGGCGCAGACACACAGAGATGTCCCTCCCTATCCCAACTGCTGGAGGCTGCTGCAGCTTTTCTACAGGTAACAAACTCATAATGCTGTATGACGCCAGCCTCAGCTGGAATATTCTGAAACATTATGAATAGTTTTTGGGTCTGTCTGAATTTATTTGGTAAGAGCATGATGCATACCTGTAAACATTTAGGTCCGGGTGGAGGTTAGAAAATAGGCTATTAATAAGCTATAAAAACCCTTTAATATAACAGAAAATACTGCATCTTTGCTCATTTTATTTTTAATTTTTAATTTATTAGAAAAATCGTCACAAATTTATCAGAATCAGAATGAGCTTTATTGCCAAGCATGTTTACACATACGAGGAATTTGATTTGACATTAGGCGCACTCGATAAGCGCTTCCTAATGACGCGGCAGCCATGCAAGGCGCCTCATCATACAGTGGGGGGTAAAGATGAGAAGGGGGAGGGGGAGGGGATGACACATTGGGCAGAGAGAAAAAAAAACATAGTTATCAGAATAGCGCTCGAGTGAGCAAAATTATGATCACAGAAAAAAAAAACCTCAATGCACACTTAGCAGACAAGTTACACACGTTAACAAAACAAAGCAAGTTGAGAGAGACAGTGTGTGTGTGTGAGTGTCAGTGTATGTCTATCAGTCATGTAAAGTTGTATGCAGTATGTGTATCAGTTACTGGTGAACAGCAAAAATCCTCCCTCAGCAACGTTTAGATGTTATGTCTTTAGTGTCCTAAACATAGATAGCATGTCCACAAGAGTTCAACTCTCAGTGCATGTCTGATGGTAAATTCCATGCCAGTCACATGACGCTGTCCTTGAGAGTTCAGATTACCGCACACCAGTTGTTAATGTTAGGGAGAAGCCAAGCCAAAACTCCCTTCTGCCTTATCTTCCTCCAAGAGGAATGGAATCTTCAGGGCGCCGAATAAAGGTCAAATAGGCACAGTTCACTTAGAGCATAGAATTTTCATCTCTCATGCGATTCTGTGCTTCATAATTTCCAAATACATTTCCAGGCTTTAAAATCATTTCCTGGAGAGCTCCTAGCGACTCCGAGATGTTACCAATCTTCCTATTCAGTTCGCCATTAGCCGCTATCAGAGCTCTCCCCAGCTGGTCAAATTGATGAAGGAGCTTCGCTGGGTCAGCATTTTGATTAGCTTTTTCCATCTTCCTTAGTTTTCGATACACCAGGACCACTCCAAAGCCAAACAGCAGAAATCCTGAGATCATGATGCCAAACAGATAGATTCCACATCTTCGATCGAAAGGTCACACAGACACATAAGTTTCCAATTGTATGTGTCTCTCACGTAACCCGCAGCCGTGGTGCCTGCAGGACAGTTGGGCTCCCCCAGGCCCGATTTCCTATTTGAGAAGACGGTGCCAATTGTATTTAAAGCCCAGCTTACCAACTCCATAATTTTCCGTTTGGATCAAGATTCAGCCAGAAGAAGAGCGACACAGACAGGACACAGCCAGCTGGGATCAGTCAAGGGAGGATGAGGAGAGGAGAGGAGAGGAGGAGAAATGCGTCTGCTCTCTCTGAAAGCCAGAAGAAGAAAGGAGTAAAGACTCAAATTCACAACAAAAAAGCCCTAAATTAGCAATAAACACAAATTATGAGGAAAAAGTTGATTTAAGTGTGTGTGTGTGTGTGTGTGGGGGGGGTCAAATTTACAAGGAAAAGTAGTAAAATTAGAATAAAACTGCCAGAAATTCAGGAGAAAAACCTCAAACTGTCCAGACTAAAGTTACATCTCAGTAACTTCTTAACTATTTTAGAGTAATTAATCTTATGTTTATTTGAGTGATAATATATAAAGATAACCTACTTTTACTTGTGTACAGTTTCAGGCTCCTCTACCACCTAAATTCACTTCCGGTTCCTGTCAATCTGCTGTCAACTTGCTGTCGGATCCTGTCAGTCGGTGGATTTCTGTGTTTTGGTGCTCGGTTTTTGACTACTTTTTTTTGCTTTTGAGAACTGAATTTGGATTACGGACTGGACATCTTAGTTTTGACCCCTGCCTGACTTAAGACGTCAATAGCAGCATCTAGGGACTGGGAAACGAGAGCGGAGCGGCCAGCCATTCAGCTAGCTAAACAGCTGTTCATTAGCTGTTTAGTCAACATACATCGTCAGGGATCATGGGTTCCAAGAAAGCTCAGCAGACTGAGTTGGTGGACGATATTAAAAGATCGCTCGACTTCTTGGCTGAAGAGATTTCTGCTGTTAAGCTGCAGCAAAAAAAAACATACTGGGCCTGCTGGAGGAGGTGAAAGTGCTGCGGATCCAGAACGCCGAGAAGGACAAGAGGCTGGCGTATCTGGAGAGCAGAGTGTCGGACCTGGAGCATTATACTCGGGTGAACGACGTGATCATCACTGGGCTCCACATTAAACCCTGACCATATGCCCGGGTGGTGGCCGCAGACAGCGGAGGGAGGCTCGACATGCTGGAAGATGAATCCACGGAGCAACAAGTGGCGGCCTTCCTGCAGTCCTCAGGAATCCAGCTGTACTGTAACACCATAGAGGCCTGCCACTCTCTGCCCAGAAAGAACAGCGACAAACCGGCTGTAATCATGAGGTTTGTGAATAGAAAACACAAGACTGCACTGCTAAAACAAGGTAGAAAACTGAAAGGAACGAACATCTATATTTACGAGCACCTCACAAAAGAAAACGCAGAAATAGCCAGAAAAGAAAGATATATGAGAAATCAGAAAAAGATTCAAAACACGTGGACATCAAACTGTAAAATATACATCAAATTAAATGGATCACCTGAAGAAGCCAAGGTTATTAACATCCGAAGTATTATGGAACTGAACAAATATCAATGACCATTATGAACTGGAGTCGACAGCAACAAAAGACAACTGTAGGACACTGAAGGATTATACTCATCTGCATCTGGACATTTAATTACATGAAACAAAAGATCAACAAACATGAACATCAGGAACTAAAACTTTTTGAATATACGGATCACAACCCACAGGACGTAGAATATAATATAGACCCTGATAATAATTTATTTACTTCCATCAATAATAACTGTAGTTACTACATGGATGAACAGTTTAACACAATGGTCACATCTGATTCCAATATTTCTATGATCCACTTCAACAGCAGAAGTCTCTATGCCAATTTTAATAACATTAAAGATTATTTACATCAGTTTAAAGAACCATTCAATATTGTGACAATATCAGAGACGTGGCTCAGTGAAGAGAAAGGAGTGGATTTTACCATGGATGGCTCTGAATTAAATTATATAAATAGAAAAGTGAAAAAAGAAGGAGGAGTTGCAATCTATGTTGACAAGAGCTTGCAATACAAGGTTGTTGAAAATTTGTCAGTAACTGTGGATGATTTATTTGAATGTATTACAATGGAAATATGTCTGGACAATGTGAAGAATATGGTCGTGAGTTGTGTATATAGAACACCTGGATCAAACATTGACTTATTTAAGGACTGGATGGAAAAAATGTATGCAAAACTAACTCATAAAGTTATGTTCATCTGTGGGGATTTCAGTATAGATCTTATGAATTCAAAACAACATAGTTTGACAGAAGAATTTATCAACACAATGTACAGGATTGGCTTACATCCAACAATTACCAGACCGAGCAGAATCACGTCAAACAGTGCCACACTAAAAGATAACATATTCATAAACATTATGGAAAATAATATCATGAGTGGGCTTTTATAGAATGATATCAGTGACCACCTGCCGATTTTTGTTGTCTATCAATGTGATGATAGGAAGAAAAAGTATACCAAAAATATTAAATATAAAAGAATAAGAACTGAAGAATCTATGTATTTACTGGCAAAGGAATTATTAATACAAGACTGGAAGATAGTTTGTGATGAAAATTATATAAATGAAGCATATGATATTTTTTTTTACAAATATTTCAATCATTGTACAATAAAAACTGTCCTATAAAACAATACAGTGACAGACAACAAAACAAAAATATTCCTTGGGTCACCAAAGGGTTACTAAATGCATGTAAAAAGAAGAATACATTATAGAAACAATTCATTAAGTGCAGAACGGAAGAGGCTGATATCAAATATAATGGATCATCACTTTATCGTTGGGGGGGGGGGGGTTGCTTGCCCCAGTGATCCCAGGAGCTATGTTGTCTGGGGCAATTTGCCTCTGGTAGGGTCACCCAAGACAAACTGGTCCTGGGTGAAGGGCCAGACTAAGAACGATCCAACAGACTCTCATGATAAATTCTAGATCAAGGATTCAGTGTACCCCACCCGGTATGGGGTTACCGGGGCCCCACCCTGGAGCCAGGCCAGGGGGACGGGCTCAATGGCTAGCATCTGGTGGCTGGGTTTCCACCCATGGGACCCGGCAGGGCTCAGCCCGAAGGAGTTACATGGGTCCGCCCTCCAGTGGGCTCACCACCTGCAGGAGGGATCATGGGGGTCCAGTGCTATGTGGATTAGGTGGTGGTCAAAGGCAGACATCTTGGAGGACTGATCCCAAGCTTTCTAAACTGGCTTTTGGTACGTGGAATGTCACCTCTCTGGTGAGGAAGGAGCCTGAGCTGGTGTACGAGGTTGAGAGATACCGGCTAGATATAGTCGGCCTCACCTCAAGACACAGCTCCGGTTCCAGAACCAGTCTCCTGGAGAGGGGCTGGAGCTTGGCCTTTTCTGGAGTTGCCCCGGGCGAGAGGCGACGAGCAGGGGTGGGTATTCTTGTATCCCCCCACCTTGCTGTCTCTATATTGGAGTTTTCCCCGGTGGATGAAAGGGTTGCTTCCCTGCGCCTTCGGGTTGGGAAATGGGCCCTGACCATCATTTGTGCCTATGCACCAAATGATGTTTCAGAGTACCCACCCTTTTTGGAGTCTGTGACAGGGGTGCTGAAGGGTGCTCCTCTTGGAGACTCCATTGTCCTACTGGGGGACTTCAGTGTGCACGTGGGCAACGACAGTGAAACCTGGAAGGGGGTGATCGGGAGGAATGGCCTGCCCGATCTGAACCCGAGTGGTATTCAATTATTGGACTTCTGTGCTAACTACAGTTTGTCCATAACAAACACCATGTTCAAGCATAAGGGTGTCCATATGTGCACCTGGCACCATGACACCCTAGGTCGCAGGTCGATGATCGATTTTGTTATCGTGTCATCAGACCTGCGACCGTATGTCTTGGACACTCGGGTAAAGAGAGGTGCAGAGCTGTCAACCGATCACCACCTGGTGGTGAGTTGGATCCGATGGCAGGGGAGGAAGCCTTTCAGACCTGGTAGACCCAAACATATAGTGAGGGTGTGCTGGGAACGTCTGGCTGAGGCCCCTGTCCGGGAGGTCTTCAACTCCCACCTCCGGAAGAACTTCAACCACATTCTGAGGGAGTCTGGAGACATGGAGTCTGAATGGGTCACATTCTCCACCTCTACTGTTGAAGCGGCGGCCCAGAGCTGCAGCCGCAAGGTGGTCGGTGCATCTCGTGGTGGCAACCCCCGAACCAAGTGGTGGACACCAGTGGTGAGGGGGGCCATTAAGCTGAAGAAGGAGTCCTATCAAGCTTGGTTGGCTTGTGGGACTCCCGAAGCAGCTGAGGTGTACCGGCAGGCCAAGCGGAGTGCAGCTCGAGTGGTTGCTGAAGCAAAAACCCGGGTATGGGAGGAATTCGGTGAGGCCATGGAACAAGACTTTCGGTCGGCCTCGAAGAGATTGGGGAAAACTGTCCGGCGGCTCAGGAGGGGAAAGCAGTTCCCTGTCCACACTGTGTATGGTGTGGATGGGGTGCTGTTGACTTTGACTGGGGATGTCGTCGGGCGGTGGAAGGAATACTTCTAGGAGCTCCTCAATCCCACTAATATGCCTTCCACAGAGGAAGCAGGGTTTGTGGACGAGGGGGATGACTCACCTATCACAGGGGCTGAGGTCACCAAGGTGGTTAAAAATCTCCTTGGTGGCCGGGCCCAGGGGGTGGAGAAGATTCGCCCTGAGTACCTCAAGGCCCTGGATGTTGTTGAGCTGTCATGGTTGGCACGCCTCTGCAACATTGCGTGGAGGTCGGGGGCAGTGCCTTTGGCATGGCAAACCAGGGTGGTGGTTCCTCTCTTCAAAAAAGGGGACCGGAGGGTGTGCTCCAACTTTAGAGGGATCACACTCCTCAGCCTCCCGGGAAAGGTCTATGCCAAGGTACTGGAGAGGAGAGTCCGACCGTTGGTCGAACTTCGGATTCAAGAGGAGCAATGTGGTTTTCGTCCTGGCCATGGTAAATCGGACAAGCTCTTTACCCTCTCGAGAATTGTCGAGGGTTTGTGAGAGTTTGCCCAACCAGTTCACATGTGTTTTGTGGACTTGGAGAAGGTATTTGACCGTGTCACTCGTGTTTTTTTGTGGGGGGGTGCTTCGGGAGTATGGGGTATCGAGCTTGTTGTTTCGAGCTATTCGGTCTCTGTACGACAGTTGTGAGAGTTTGGTTCGTATTGCCAACACTCGGTCGGACTCATTCCCAGTGAGAGTTGGACTCCGCCAGGGCTGCCCTTTGTCACCGATCCTGTTCATAATTTTTATGGACAGGATTTCTAGGCGCAGCCAGGGAATGGAGGATGTCATGCTTGGTGATCACAGGATCTCATCTCTGTTGTTTGCAGATGATGTTGTCCTGTTGGCTTCATCCAGCAATGACCTACAGCTCTTGCTGGGATGGTTTGCCGCTGAGTGTGAAGCGGCTAGGATGAGAATCCGCACCTCCAAGTCCTAGTCCATGGTCCTCAGCCGGAAAAAGGTGGATTGTCCTCTCTGGTTTGGAGACAGGCTCCTGCCCCAAGTGGAGGAGTTTAAGTATCTTGGGGTCTTATTCACGAGTGAGGGGAAAATGGAGCGAGAGATTGACAGACGGATTGGAGCAGCATCTGCAGTGATGCGAACATTGTACCAGTCTGTTGTGGTGAAGAGGGAGTTTAGTTCTAAGGCAAAGCTGTCGATTTACCAGTCAATCTACGTTCCTACTCTTACCTATGGTCACAAGCTTTGAGTAATGACCGAAAGAACGAGATTGTGGATACAAGCGGCTGAAATGAGCTTTCTCCGTAGGATTGCTGGACTCACCCTCAGAGATAGGGTGAGGAGCTCAGTCATCCGAGAGAGGCTCAGAGTAGAACCGCTGCTCCTCCACATTGAAAGGAGTCAGTTGAGGTGGTATGGGCATCTGATTAGGATGGCTCCTGGACGCCTCCCACTTGAGGTGTTTCGGGCATGTCCCACTGGGAGAAGATCCCAGGGTAGACCCAGGACTCGCTGGAGAGACTATGTCTCCCAGCTTGTCTGGGAGCGCCTCGGTATCCTCTCTGAAGAGCTGGAGCAGGTGGCTGGAAAGAGAGAAGTCTGGGCTTCTCTGCTTGAACTGCTGCCTCCGCGACCCGGACCTCCGAAAAAGCGGTAGAAGATGGATGGGTGGATGGATGGATAAAAATAAACTTACTAATATAATGAGGACTTGTAAGAAAGAATACTACAACAGAATATTAGAGGATAATAAAAATAACTTAAGAGGAATATGGCAAGTACTCGATTAGTAACTGACCTCAAAATGCTAATTATCCAGAATATTTTATTGAATATGACAATTTGATAAATAATATGGAGGATGTGGTTAGTGGTTTCAATAATTTTTTTGTAAATGTTGGTCCTGAATTAGCAAAATCAATAGTGACACCAGAAACAAACAACAGTGGTTCTGTAAATGAAATAGAAGATAGAAATCCAAACACAATCTTTTTGGGTGCAGTTACTGAAAAGGAAATTATCGAGACTGTGAGTAAATTTAAGGACAAAAAATCATCTGACTGGAATGAAATTGATATGACAATAGTGAAAAAAGTAATTGAAGGAATTGTTAAACCACTCACCCACATCTGTAACCTGTCATTTCAAACTGGTAAATTTCCAAACAAAATGAAAATAGCAAATGTAATACCAGTTTACAAAACAAGAGACATTATTTCACAAATTACAGGCCGGTCTCTTTACTCTCACAATTCTCCAAAATACTTGAAAAAATCTTCACTAAGAGACTGGATGATTTCATTGAAAAACACAACCTCCTTACAGACAGCCAGTATGGTTTTAGAGCAGATAAATCTACATCTTTGGCACTGATCGAACTTATAGAAGAAATTAATAGTTGTATAGGTAAAAAAAAGTTTCTGTAGGAGTATTTATAGATTTAAAGAAAGCTTTTGACACCACTGACCACAGAATTCTTCTGAGGAAATTGGAAAGGTATGGGATAAGAGGGGTCGGACTGAGTTGGGTGGAAAGTTATTTAACCCCTTGCACTCCGGTCAATTTTCCTAAAAACGCCAAAAAATAATGTGCCCAAAGTAAATCGAAAGCTTTTCTTCAACCCTTTGCAGCATCGTCATGGGGTTGGTCTCATTTAAAAGAAAACACTTTGGATTTTTTGGCAAAATAAACATGATCTCTCTAAGTCCTCCGGCCACTGAGTTACAGTCATCTAAACATAGTGAACTTGAAGAAAATAAATTTGGCCTGGGTGTTTTTTTGGATACAAATGCTTGCAAATAACACACAGCTTCAGATCCGGGCTGGAAAATGCAACAGAAATGTAGAACCAAGTGTTATCCAGCTGAGGTCCACATTTTGTAAGAATACCACAAAAAAATGAATATATTACACAGCTTTGTTCTCAGGCTGTTCCCAGGCGTTTTGGAACTGTGCCAAATGGCACAGTTTGGAAAAACGTCTGTAACTTTTGAATGATTCAATGTAGAAGCTTCATTTTGGGCTCTAATGAAAGGTCACATTCAGGGCTGTGTCTGTGTGTGTGTGTGGGGGGGGGGGGTTTGTCCACCCCCCCACCCCCGCTACAGAGGACGGAGATCCGCCCTTGCTACATGACAGATTACACTCAGATGCGGCATGTTTCCACAGCAGCGCTGTCACCGCGGCTTCCTCCCCCCTTGCTACTGTGTGTGTGGGGGGTGTGTGTGGCCCCCCCCTTCCCTCGCTACAGCGGACGGAGATCGGCCATCGCTACATGATGGATTACACTCGGATGTGGCGATGTTTCCACAGCAACGCTGTCACCGCCCCCCCCCCCCCGCCGCTACAGAATCGTAGCGGCGGGGGGGGCGTTCATGGTCCAGAGGCGGCGAAGAACCGTGTAACGCGGCGCACGCACTTCGGACATCGTGCGCCGCACAGTTGTAATTTACCGATCGGTCAAAAGTCATTTTCCTCATCCAAACCTTCAACTTGTCTTTTAGACCCTATTCCTACCAGGTTATTTAAAGAAGTCTTCCCACTTATTGGTAGCCTTATTCTTCATATAATCAATTATTCATTAACTTAATTATTCATTAACTTTAGGCCATGTACCGCAGGCTTTTAAAACGGCTGTAATTAAACCCTTACTCAAAAAGCCAACACTAGATCCACGAGCTTTAGCTAACTATAGACCAATCTCTAATCTCCCTTTCATTTCAAAAATCTTAGAAAGAGTTGTTGCTACACAATTATTTGACCACCTGCAGGGAAATGGTTTACTCGAAGAGTTTCAATCTGGGTTTAGAATCCATCACAGTACTGAAACAGTCTTAGCAAAGGTCACTAACGACCTCCTCATTGCATCTGATAATGGACTAGTTTCTGTACTTGTCCTTTTAGACCTTAGTGCAGCTTTTGATACTATCGATCATAATATTCTACTTGATAGATTAGAACACTATGTTGGACTTAATGGAACTTCGTTGCAGTGGTTTAGATCTTATTTATCTGATAGGTTACAGTTTGTTCATGTAAATAATGAGTTTTCTTTCAACTCAAAGCTTAGTCATGGAGTTCCACAGGGATCTGTGCTAGGCCCTACTCTTTTTAGTTTATATATGCTTCTGTTAGGCAACATTATTAGAAAGCACTGTATACATTTTCATTGTTATGCAGATGACACACAATTATACCTGTCAATGAAGCCAGATGATAGTCATCAATTAGCCAAGTTAGAAGCCTGTCTTAAGAAAATCAAAGCTTGGATGACTTGTAATTTCCTGCTATTAAATTCAGATAAGACTGAAGTCATTCTTGTTGGTCCCAAAAACCTTAGAAATTCCTTTCCAAATCAAACTTTCAGTTTGGATGCGGTTACTCTTTCTCTTAATAGATCTGTGAGGAACCTTGGAGTTATTTTTGATCAGGATCTGTCCTTCAATTCACATTTTAAATTTGTTTCTAAGACTGCCTTCTATCATTTGCGTAATATTGCCAAGATTAGGAGCATCTTGTCTCAGAGTGATGCTGAGAAACTGATCCACACTTTTGTTAGCTCGAGATTAGATTATTGTAATTCTTTATTATCAGGCTGTCCTAAAACATCTTTAAAAAGTCTTCAGCTGATCCAAAATGCTGCAGCAAGAGTTTAAACAGGAACTAGAAAGAGAGATCATATCTCTCCGGTTCTGGCCTCCCTTCATTGGCTTCCCATAGAGTTTAGAATTAAGTTTAAAATCCTACTTCTTACTTACAAAGCTCTAAACAATCAGGCTCCTTTTTATTTAAAAGATCTGATACTACCGTATTATCCTAACAGAGCACTACGCTCCCAAAATGCTGGATTACTTGTAATACCTAGAATCTCCAAAAGTACAAGGGAGGCAGAGCCTTCAGTTATCAAGCTCCTCTCCTGTGGAATCAGCTGCCAATCTGGATTCGGGAGTCAGACTCGATCTTTGTTTTTAAGAATAGGGCTAAAACCTACCTTTTTGATATAGCCTACATTTAGGGAGGGATCATGTGTTTCTGAACCCTCCCTTAGTTATGCTGCTAATAGGTTTAGTCAGCCGGGGGACCTCCAGTAATGCACTTGGCCTCACTCCTTTTCTCACTCTCAATGAAATATTTTTTTTGCTGGTCATTAACATTTGTTTGTTCTCTCCCATAGATTGAGTCCCCATCGTGTTGTTTGCTCTCTACATGTCTGTTCTTTTCTTCTTCTCTATCCCCTCACCCCCCAGCAAGTCGCAGCAGATGACTGCCCCTCCCTGAGCCTGGTTCTGCTGGAGGTTTCTTCCTTTTAAAAGGGAGTTTTTCCTCTCCACCGTCGCCAAGTACTTGCTCACAGGGGATCGCCTGATTGCTGGGGTCTTTCTGCAACTGTGGGGTTCCCCCTACAGTTGATAGTGCTATGAGATGACTGTTGTTGTGAAATGGCGCTATATAAATAAAGTTGAATTGAATTGAATTGAATTGAATTTTTGATTACAATTTTCAGGGATAAAACATAATTTGGCTTATAACACCTTACCTCTTCACAGCCACATTGTCCTGGTGAACTTCTCTCCCTCATTGTCAGACGAACACGACGCTGGTCTGCTCGTGGTTCTGGTCTCGCGACCCGGTCAAAACATAATTCCATTATTGCGGTTTTGTGCTTGCATGATTGCGGTTTTTGCCGAACGATTTTTCAAAACAAATAGCAGTAGTAATTAAAAAAAGACTGGCAAAGGCGTCAGCCTCCGTCGGTCTATGACCATGGAAGAAATCATAACGTCTCATAACGTCTAATCCTTTTTTGATCCGCTCCAGCAGTCAGTCTTCACCCAGCCTTAAAAAAAACAGCTCGCCAACTTCTCTGCTTCAACTGGCTCACTGCATTCACAGCAGGCGGGTCCTTCTGGCTAGGTTTTCAGTCATTGGTTCTTCAAGGTTTCAGAAACCCAATTCAAGGCTCTTATTAGTCAAATGAGAGGTCAATCAGATGAACTAATCTGTCCGCGGCTGTGTCTGCAGCTTTTATTTTCAGTGCGCGCTTGGACGCCACTACATCACCATCACCACCTACATCACCATCTACACCATGCGTCCTAGAGCGCACGAGAGCGCACGAGGGCGCTCTCGTGCGCTCTAGGACGCAGAGACTTGCCTGTCCGCGGTACAATGGAGCGCAAGAGGTTAAGGGCCCATATCATGCAAAACTGACTTTTTTGAGATTTTAAGCATGTTATAATGTTAATTCCTCACCAAAAACACCCCCAAAGTGGTATTTTGCTCCATTCACGCATCTCTGAGTATTCCTCCTCAACCCTGCTCTCTGAGCTGCTGCTCCACCCTGTCCCTGATAATGACTGGGTCCCCACGTTCATACGTATGAACGTGGGTGAGCCGCCCACTCCAGGAAGTGCCTGTGCTGGCCAGCACCACCCCCAGGCTAACGCACACACCCACTTTCTCCGCGCAATGGAGCGGTGATCGGCAAAACTCTTTCACTTTAGCATTGACGCTGTGAAGAAGTAGTTCCTCTCGCACTTAATCTGCTCAGTGACAACAACTGTTTGCTTTTTTACGTAAGACAATGTCTTCTAAGTGGAGTAAATGTGTCTTTGGCTGTGAGAGATTTAGGAGTTTTTTCAGCCTTCCTAAAGAAGAACCTACTCGTCAGAAATGGTCAAAATAGACCAGAATGCAGAGGCTAAAATCATAATATTAAACGTGATTAACCATACACTACATAAGAATAATATTATAGGCTAAAATAATAACAGGAGGCTCCACAACATGCTCATCCATCTTTTCTAAAGTTTACTGTAGATGTTGTTTTCGTGGGCGGAACCCAGCGACACGCTGCAGCAGCCGGCTCAGGGGTTACGTCATGAAATGGGCGGAGAAATTTGACCCTTCTCAGTTTCAAGAAAGTATTGTACAAGGCTTGAATGAAAATGGCACCGATTTGGAAGCAGTCACAAAATTCCTTGTTACTTCAGATGCCTCAGAGATCGAGGCATCTTACTTCCGGGCTCGCGAAAATAACTCATATTTCAAAAGAAATTCATTCTCCAGTGTACCAACGGTAATATACTATTACATACATGCATATAGTTTACTCTGAAAGGCTTAAAATAGCATGATATAGGCCCTTTAAGTAACAGACAACAATTTGTACAAACTGGTGAGCACAAATCTCCCTTCATGGACATCACTTGTGGTGTGCCCCAGCGGTCAGTTTTGGGACCCAAACTCTTTATCTTGTATATACATGACATATGCCAAGTATCAAAAATTCTGAAATTTATTTTGTTTGCGGATGACACAAATATCCATTGCACTGGTGAGAATTTGCAGCAGGCTTTAGAGGTGGTCACAACTGAAATGAAAAGGTTAACGCAGTGGTTCAACAAAAATAAATTATCTCTAAATCTGAAGAAAACAAAGATTATGTTGTTTGGAAATTATAAAATAAATCTTGAAATAATGGTAACGATAGATGATACCAGAATAGAAACAGTACAGGAAAATACCTTTCTGGGGGTGATGCTAGACAATAAAATCTGCTGGAAACCTCACATCAGTCACATCCTCACATGTGACTGATGTGAGGATGTGACTCACATCACATTTGCCAAGTTGGCAAAATGTATAGGGATACTGGGGAAGACAAGACACATCTTGGACTGTAAATCATTGTTCTTACTGTACAATTCACTGTTTCTACCTTATCTTCACTACTGTGTAGAAGTCTGGGGAAACACCTACAAGATCAACCTACACTACCGTTCAAAAGTTTGGGGTCACCCAGACAATTATTTTGTGTTTTCCATGAAAAGTCACACTTATTTACCACCATGAGTTGTAAAATGAATAGAAAATATAGTCAAGACAAGGTTAGAAATAATGATTTGTATTTGAAATAATAATTTTTTCCTTCAAACTTTGCTTTTGTCAAAGAATCCTCCATTTGCAGCAATTACAGCATTGCAGACCTAACATGATTGCACAAGGGTTTTCTAATCATCCATTAGCCTTCTGACGCAATGAGCAAACACATTGTACCATTAGAACACAGGAGTGATAGTTGCTGGAAATGGGCCTCTATACACCTATCTAGATATTGCACCAAAAACCAGACATTTGCAGCTAGAATAGTCATTTACCACATTAGCAATGTATAGAGTGTATTTCTGATTAGTTTAAAGTTATCTTCATTGAAAAAAAGTGTTTTTCTTTCAAAAATAAGGAAATTTCTAAGTGACCCCAAACTTTTGAACGGTAGTGTACATCCAATATGCACATTACAAAAAAGCTATAAGGATAATAAATAATATAGGCTATAGAGACCATACCAATTTGTTGTTTTTAAAGTCACATGTCATAAAGTTCATGGATTTAATTAAATTTAAGACAGCACAATTCATGAACAGGGCAATTAATAATCAACTCCCAACTAATATACAAAAAATATTCAAAAAAAAGAGATAATGATTATAATTTGAGAGAAGACTTAAACTTTACAAAACCTAAGATACGAACTACTAAGAAAAGTATGTGCATATCTGTCTGTGGGGTGGATTTGTGGAACAGTCTGGAGCTGGAACTGAAACTATATACAAACAGAAATCAATTCAAAAATAGGTATAAACATTATTTGCTGAAAGAATATATGTTAGAAAAGTACTAATTATATGTACGATTCACTATGCTCACTCTGGGACACAATGGAATGGGGGTGGGACAGTGCTGTGTATATCTGTGTTGTTTGGGGCTGGTTTTGATGTATGGACTGTATGTATGTTGGGATGGGTGGGTGTTAATGTCGATATGTTCAAAATATAGTTAATTGTTTACTTGGGGTCTTAAATGTGGTAAATTGTATATATTTCACATGGGTTGTATTTATGGAAAAGAGGAGTTGGAGTTAATAAGTGTTCACTTATTCCTTCTCCCTTTCGAGCACTGTACACTGTCACTTTATCGCACTTGTCATTTGTTTTGTTTTTCTTTCACTTTTTTGTTCGAAATAAAGTATCTATCTATCTATCTATCTATCTATCTATCTATCTATCTATCTATCTATCTAAATTAGAGTTTTTTTTAATTGAAAATGTGGAAATTTCTCGCTATCCATGTTGACTTCAGGTGGAAAATAGCCATAAAAAATCAATAACTTTCTTGAATAAATTGTTATGTATGTAAGTATTAGACCTTCCTGTGGTAATGTATCGTCACTTGCTGTGTTGCTGACTGTCTGTGGTTTGCTGTCCTCATTCTCCCGAGGATTTTCCCTGTAATTGTATTTTAATCACTTTTTTCATCTACCGTTAGCTCTCACTTCTGTTTATCAAGCCTCTTGCACCTGTGTGCGCACTCAGTGTCATCTAATCACCCTCTTTAGCCTTCTGCTCACCTTTCATCGGTGTTTGTGTTAGCTTCAGGTTAACCACTAGCTATAGCTACTAGCTCTCCTTCCCCTCCTCCTCTGGTGTGCTCTCTCTGTCAGATGTTTAGCAACACCTCTGCCTCTTTTAGTGATAACGGTAAATGTAATAAATGTTGTCTTTTTGAGGCGCTCGAGGCGAGGTTGTCTGATTTGGAATCCCGGCTCCGCTGCATTGAAACACCGTCTGCGCCAGTTAATCTTGACGGATGTCCCCTAGCTGCAGTGGAGCTACCTAGCATAGGGCAGCCTGTTAGCGGTCCTCCTCAGCAGTGAGGAGACTGGGTGGGTGACGGTGAGAAGGAAGCCTAGTCGCAAGGCCCCGGTTAACCACCAACCTGTTCATGTTTCTAATCGTTTTTCCCCGCTCAGCAGCACACCAGCTGAGGAAAAAACTTTGATCACTGGCGACTCTGTAGTTAGAAATGCGAACCTAGAGACTCCAGTGGCCATTGTCAAATGCATTCCTGGGGCCAGAGCAGGTGACATCGAGTTAAATTTTAAAATGCTGGCTAAAAGTAACCGTAAATACTCCACAATTGTTATCCACGCCAGTATTAATGACATCCGACTCTGGCAGTCGGAAGTCTCAAAACGTAGCGTGGAATCTGTGTGTGACTTTGCCAAAACGATGTCTGCCTCTGTAGTATTCTCTAGGCCCCTCCCCAATCTGACCAGTGATGTCATGTTTAGCCGCTTGTCATCATTCAACCGCTGGCTGTCTGTGTGGTGTCCAGCAAACAATGTTGGCTACATAGACAATTGGCGCTCATTTTGGGGAAAACCTGGTCTTATTAGACGAGACGGCATCCATCCCACTTTGAATGGTGCGTCTCATTTATCTAACAATCTGGCATAATTTTTATCCAAATTTCCAAAACCTTGACAACTCAGAGTTGGGACCAGGAAGCAGAGTCGCAGTCTTACAAGCCTCTCTGCAGCTCCTTTTCATCTGCTACCCCTCAACTTAGCCCCTGTCTTCCCCATCAGAGAATCATTGTCTGCTCCCTCCAAAGTAAATAAAAATATAATGTATAAGCATCCCAAAGTGATTAAACAAAAAGTTGGTATAACTCAAATTAAACATGAAGCCTCTAAATTGAATGATTTGGCTTCTGTTCCTCCTCATAACTTAAAAATTAAATGCGGTTTGTTAAATATTAGGTCTCTAACTCCCAAGTCTCTGCTAGTCCATGATCTGTTAATTGATCATCAGACTGATTTAATGTCCCTTACAGAGACTTGGTGAGGGCAAGAGGATTATGTTGGTTTGAATGAATCAACTCCCTCTGGTTATTTAAACTGTCAAAATCCCAGAAGTTCTGGTCGTGGAGGAGGAGTAGCAACAATTTATCATTCCAAATTACTAGTTAATGTAAAGCAAAAGACATGTTATAATTCCTTTGAGGGCCTGGTCCTCAGTATCGGGCATTTTAGCAATTTTAGGCTAAACCCAATTTTATTTGCCATAGTTTATCGTCCCTCATCAACCTACTTAGAGTTTTTATGTGGATTTGCCAAATTCTTAGCTGATTTAGTGCTGAAATCAGATAGAATAATTATAGTAGGGGATTTTAATATACATGTAGATGTGAATCTTTATTTTTATTTCGGATAGATTAAAAGTACAGGTTAAAAGAAACTGAACAATATAACAAAGGGGGAAAGAAAATCCAACAAGGTCAAATTAGACAATAACTCCTCTGATTATACAGTTCAACATAAGTTATCCGAAATGGGTGATGACTGAAGCCGCAGCTTATATTGCCCACCCATATTCCATCCAAGAATTCAAAAGAAAAACAAAACAAGAGCGATTACAATTCAGAACAAAGCTAAGACAAAATGTGACAAAAAACTAAGCTACAACACAACGCAGACTGGATATGACAATCCTTATGTGATTTTACATGTCATCTTGTATATATGTTTGGAGTATTTCTTCCTTTAGTTTTTGTTTAAATTGTCCAAGCGTTTTACATGATTTTAATTCAGGTCCAAAATTGTTCCATAATCTGACTCCTTGCACTGAAACACAGTGTTGCTTGGTTGTAGTTCTCACTGAAGGTTTTTGAAATATACATGTTCCTCTGAAATGATATTGTTTCTCCCTTATTTGGAACAACTTTTGGATATTTGCGGGCAGTGATAGATTCTTCACTTTAAACATTATTACTGCAGTTTTAAAGTCAACCAGATCTTTCAACTTGAGAGCTTTTAATTTAAGAAAAAGTGGGTTTGTTGGTTCCCTGTAAGCAGCTTTGTTTATTATTCTAATAGCTCTCTTCTGAAGCATAAAGACTGGATATATGTTTGTTTTATATGTATTTCCCCATGTCGATGTCGGCCTCCGTCGGTCTATGATGACCATGGAAGAGAATTCTAAACGTCTACTCTGCTGGAACAGCACCGCCTGTGGCTGAACAGGCCGATGTGCGAATGACAATCCCTGTCACACAGGTCACACTTGTGGGTGGTCTCCGTGCTGCTGGGTCTGTGGCGGTTCTTCCTGCGGGTCCTTTTTTCATCTGCTGCAGCAGTCAATCTCTCTTCACCCGCCTTGAGCTGTCTGGTCAGGGTGCCTCTCCATTTGGAGCGGTCCGTTGCAAGGTCCTCCCAGCGCTCTGTGTTGATATCCAGGGCCTTCATGTCTCTCTTGCAGACGTCTCTAAAGCGCAGCTGTGGGCGGCCAACGTCTCTCCTGCCAGTTGCCAGTTCTCCATAGAGGACATCTTTGGGGATTCTGCCATCCTCCATACGATGAACGTGGCCTAGCCAGCGGAGCCTGCGCTGCCTGAGTAGAGTGAATATGGAGGGAAGGCCGGCGCAGGACAGAACTTCTGTGTTGGGCACTTTGTCCTGCCAGGATATGTCCAGGATGTGGCGAATGCAGCGCAAGTGGAAGGAGTTCAGTCTCTTTTCCTGCCGGGAGTATGTTGTCCACGTCTCACTCCCATAGAGCAGTGTGCTGATGACGCAGGCGTTGTACACTGCCATCTTCGTCTTGACAGAGAGTTTGGGATTCTCCCACACTCGTGTGGTGAGGCGAGCGAGTGTGAAGGCTGATTTTCCAATCCTCTTGTTGATCTCTGTATCAAGGGAGAGGTTGTTGCTGATCGTGGACCCCAGGTACGTGAACTGATTCACAACCTCCAGCTTGTAGTCATCAATGGTGATGGTTGGTGGTGCTTCCGTGCCTTGCACCAAGACGTTAGTCTTCTTCAGGCTGATGGTAAGCCCGAAGTCCTTGCATGCCTGGGAGAAGCGGTTCATCAGGGTCTGAAGCTCCTGCTGTGTGTGGGTTGCGACTGCAGCGTCGTCTGCGAACAGCATGTCTCTGATTAGAGCCTCGCGTACTTTGGTTCTGGCTTTCAGGCGGGTGAGGTTGAAAAGCCTGCCGTCAGATCTTGTGTGCAGGTAGATTCCCTCTGTTGCTGTGCTGAAGGCATGCCTCAGGAGCATAGCAAAGAAAATCCCAAAGAGGGTTGGCGCAAGTACACAGCCCTGTTTCACTCCGCTGCGTATGTTGAATGGCTCTGAGACGTTGCCATCGTGCTGCACTATCCCCTGCATGTTGGTGTGAAACGATTCGATGAGGCTTTGCAACTTTGGTGGGCATCCTATCTTTGGCAGGATCTTGAAAAGGCCCTCTCTGCTGATCAGATCGAACGCTTTGGTGAGGTCGATGAAGGCGACGTACAGAGGCATGTTCTGTTCTCTGCATTTCTCCTGGAGTTGGCGGATGGAGAATATCATGTCTACCGTCGATCGCTCAGCGCGGAAGCCACACTGAGACTCGGGGTAGACACGTTCGGCAAGCTTCTGTAGACAAACGAGAACAACTCGTGCGTAGACTTTGCCAACAATGCTGAGGAGGGAAATGCCCCTGTAGTTGTTGCAGTCGCTTCTCTCCCCTTTGTTTTTGTAGAGGGTGATGATCTTGGCGTCCCTCATGTCCTGTGGTACGGCACCTTCCTTCCAGCACTGGCAGAGGACGTCATGCAATGGCAGCAGTAGGGCGGTCTTGCAGTGCTTGATCAGGTCAGGGGGTATGCCGTCGTTGCCGGGTGCCTTGCCAGCGGCCAAGCTATCAATGGCCTTACTGAGTTCGTCGATGGTTGGCTTGGCGTCAAGTTCGTCCATGGATGGCAGGCAGTCGATGGCATCAAGGGCTGACGGTGTCACGGTGTTCTGTCTAGAGTAGAGGTCGGAGTAGTGTTCCACCCATCTCTCCATCTGCTTGTTCTTCTCTATGATCATCTCCCCAGTGGAAGATTTGAGGGGGGCCGTCTTGCTCTGAGCCGGACCAAGTGCTTTCTTGATGCCATCGTACATACCACGGATGTTCCCTGTTATGGCAGCGGTTTGAATGTCTTGGCTGAGCTGAGTCCAGTACTCGTTGGCACAGTGCCGAGCAGTCTGCTGAACTTTGCTTCTCGCAGCCCTGAGAATCTGGAGATTCTTCTCGTTTGGGTACTTCTTGTACTCAGCAAGTGCTGAGCGCTTGGCTTCAATGACGGGGGTCATCTCGGTCAACTTGGCATCAAACCAGTCCTGTGACTTCGAGGTCTTCCTCCCAAAGGTAGCCAAGGCTGTGCGGTAGATGGTGTTTCGCAGCTCTTCCCACTTCTGCTTTGCAGATTCTCCTCCTTGTGGTACACCAAGTTCCTTCTCAAAGGTGGAGGCAAACTGCTCAACAAGTTCTGGTTGGGCCATCTTGCTGGTGTCAATCCGTGCCTTTCCAGGTTGTCTAGCACGATGGAATTTCTTCAGCTGCAGCTTGACCTTGCAACACACCAATGAATGGCCTGTGTCGCAATCTGCACTCTGGAACGAACGGGTGATTAGCACGTTCTTCAGTGAGGTGCGCCTGGTCAGGATCAAGTCTAGCTGGTGCCAGTGCTTTGAGCGCGGATGTTGCCAGGAAACCTTGTGTTGGGGCTTGGTCTTGAAGAACGAGTTTGTGATGCACAGATCGTGATATGTGCAGAACTCGAGCAGCCGCTGTCCGTTGTCGTTCATTCTGCCCACGCCAAAAGGTCCAAGACAGGAGGGCCAGGAGTCATGGTCAGCACCCACTCTGGCATTGAAGTCTCCAAGGAGAATGAGTTGTTCAGAGTTGGGGATGATCCTGACAGTTGTTGCGAGATTCTCGTAGAACTCGTCTTTTGCCTCTGGTGTGGCTGTCTGTGTTGGGGCATACACACTGACGAGGGTGACTGGGCCTTCAGTGGTGCTCAGGCGGAGGGTGAGGAGTCGTGCAGAGCCAGTGCTGCCCAGTTCCACCATCTTCAGCAAAGTGTTCTTCACTGCGAAGCCCACTCCGTGTTCCCTGTGTTCGTCACTGCCCTTTCCCTGCCAGTAGAACGTGTAGTCCTTCTCTCTCAGTGTGCCTGCATCAGCTAACCGTGTTTCCTGGAGAGTGGCGATATCCACTCCCAGTCTCTTCAGCTCATTATTGATGATGGCAGTCTTCCTGGTGTCGTTGATGTCCTTGAGGTTAGCAGCGAGTCCTGTCATCATAGTGCGGACGTTCCAAGTTCCCAGTTTTAGAGTTGGTCTCTTTTGTTTTATTGTCTTGCCTGGTGCGAAGGTTCTCAGCCTGCTGTTTGGATTTCTCCTTATCCCCATGCACCCAATGAGGAAAGCAAGCTGTGGCGGGACAACACCTTATTGGCTGTGGGCTGCCCAGCTTGAGGCGGGCGGTAGCTGTCCAGGGAGATCTGATGATCCCTCCCACCGTCGGGAACAACCCCTGGCGCCACGTTCTACGCCAATTGAGCAGTGGCTTATAACCAGTAACTGTCATTCCCCGTGTTTTGTCTACGCCAAAGGCGAAGCTGGAGTGTCCTCTCCAGTGATCCGGTGTTCTACCTTCCAGCGTTAGGCGTTGGTAGGATTCAAGCCTGGGCAGGAAGATGTGGAGGACAAGATGTTGCCCATGCAGCATGTCCCCCCTCTCCACGTCACTGATGAATCCAAAGGAACAGCAGGGCTGCTACAGTTTGGCACCAGCGCCGTTGCAGGAGCTGCCAGAACGATGTTGAGCACAACATAGAACTGCCTTAGGGGCTCCGACTCCGGATTTTTCCTCAGGGTTGACTCCCGAAGCCTTTCCCGTGACCGGGTATGCCGCAAGGCAGCAGAGGTTTGAAATCAGGGTTTACCTTCCCCTAGATGGGCTACCTTCCCAGGTTGACGAGCCACCATCTACCCGAAGCATCTGGTTTTAAGGCGCCAGAGATCCGCCCTTGCCCCTTCTCCTATTAGTAAAAGCAGTTCCGCCGGGCTTAGAGACTAAACCACACGGGCAGGCTAGGAGTTGGACTTAGTTGTCAGAGGCTTTTCGAGACGCACGCCATAAGGAGCATTTTATGAGCACTGGGAGCTTAACCCCAGTGCCGCTCCTGGCTATGACAACCTTCAGTACAATATGTCATGTATGGGAGTATTAATGAATGATACAAGGTACAGTTAGGCCCAAAAATGTTTGGACAGTGGCACAAGTTTTGTTATTTTAGCTGTTTACGAAAACATATTCAGGATACAATTATATAATCAATATGGGCTTAAAGTGCAGACTCTCAGCTGTAATTTGAGAGTATTCACATCCAAATTGGAGCAAGGGTTTAGGAATTACAGCTCTTTAATACGTAGCCACCTCTTTTTCAATGGACCAAAAGTAATTGGACAATTGACTCAGAAGGCTGCAAAAAAAAAATAACAAGGCTGCATGGGCTCTTCCCTCATTAACCTGTCATCAGTTAAACAGTTAAAAGGTCTGGAGTTGATTCCAGGTGTGGCGTTTGCATTTGGAAGCTGTTGCTGTGAACACACAACATGCGGTCAAAGGAGCTCTCAATGGAGGTGAAACAAACCATCCTGAGGCTGAAAAAAAGAAGAAATCCATCAGAGAGATAGCAGAAATGTTAGGAGTGGCCAAATCAACAGTTTGGTATATTCTGAGAAAAAAAAGAGTGCACTGGTGAGCTTGGGAACTCAAAAAGGCCTGGACGTCCACGGAAGACAGCAGTGGTGGATGATCACAGAATCCTTTCCATGGTGAAGAACAACCCTTCACAACATCCACTCAAGTGAAGAACACTCTCCAGGAAGTAGGTGTATCAGTATCTAAGTCTACCATAAAGAGAAGACTTCATGAGAGTAAATACAAAGGATTCACCACAAGGTGCAAACCATGAATCAGCCTCAAAAATAGAAAGGCCAGAATTGACTTTGCCAAAAAACACCTGAAGAAGCCAGCCCAGTTCTGGAACAGCATTCTTTGGACAGATGAGACTCAGATCAACCTGTACCAGAATGATGGGAAGAAGAAAGTTTGGAGAAGAATTGAAACAGCTCATGATCCAAAGCACTACATCTTCTGTAAAACATGGTGGAGGCAGTGTGATGGCATGGGCATGCATGGTTTCCAATGGCACTGGGTCACTTGTGTTTATTGATGATGTGACAAAAGACAGAAGCAGCCGGATGAATTCTGAAGTGTATAGGGATATACTTTCTGCTCAGATTCAGCCAAATGCAGCAAAGTTGATTGGACGGCGCTTCACCAATGATCCAAAACATACTGCAAAAGCAACCCAGGAGTTTTTTTTAAAGCAACGAAGTGGAATATTCTGCAATGGCCGAGTCAATCACCAGATTTCAACCCAATCGAGCATGCATTTCACTTGCTCAAGACAAAACTTAAGGCAGAAAGACCCACAAACAAGCAACAACTGAAGACAGCTGCAGTAAAGGCCGGGCAAAGCATCACAAAGGAGGAAACCCAGCATTTGGTGATGTCCATGGGTTCCAGACTTCAGGCAGTCATTGCCTGCAAAGGATTCTCAACAAAATATTGAAAAGTAACATTTTACTTAGGGTTATGTTTATTTGTCCAATTACTTTTGAGCCCCTGAAATGAGGAGCGTTTGTATAAAAATAGCTACAATTCCTACACGTTTAATCATATATTTTTGTTCAACCCCTTGAATTAAACCTTAAAGTCTGCACTTCAATTCCGTTGTAGTTGTTTCATTTCAAATCCAATATGGTGGCATGCAGAGCCCAAATCATGAAGATTGTGTCACTGTCCAAATATTTCTGGGCCTAACTGTATATAGTGTGGGTTGATTCAGCAAATATTTCACTCTGTGTAGTATTGCAATTGATTAGGATATTTTACCTTTAATATAATTAATATGTGACTTCCAACACAGTTTATTATCAATTATTACTCCAAGAAATTTAGTTTCGGATACCCTTTCAATCTCTACACCATTTACATTGAGTTTAGATACTAAGTTGTTGTGATGGTTGTTAAAGACTATAAATTTTGTCTTACTTAAATTGAGCGTTAATTTTTTTGAATCAAACCACAGTTTAAGCTTTTCTAATTCCTTTCCGAGTGTATCCAAAAGTTGTTCCAAATTGCTTCCACTGCATAATAGATTAGTGTCATCGGCAAACAATATTAAGTCCATTTTTTCTGAAACTTTACATATATCATTTATATACATGTTGAATAACAATGGCCCCAAAACTGAAACCTGTGGGACTCCACAAATAACCTTCAGTAACTGTGAGTTTTTGTTACCAACACATACATACTGATATCTATTCTTTAAGTAACTACATAACCAGGACAGTGCTACCCCTCTAATACCACAATTTTGTAGTTTCTTTAATAATAAATTATGATCCACTGTATCAAATGCTTTTTTAAGATCCAGGAATACCCCAACTTAATACTCTTTATTTTCAATGGCAGTTGATATTTTTTTCTATAAATTCCATTAGAGTAAATGCAGTTGTCCTCTTGTGTCTGAACCCATATTGCTGCTCACACAATAATTTATTCTTCAGTATGAAGTTGTCAATTCTCTCTTGGAAAATTGCAGCAATAGTGAAATTGGTCTATAGTTTGAGAATTCCCCTCTGTCACCCGTCTTGTATATCGGAATTACTTTAGCTATTTTCATTGCATTGGGAAATATACCTGTCTGGAGAGACAGGTTACAGATATACGTCAGTGGTTTCACCAAGCATTCAATAATAGTTTTGACTAAGAGCATGTCAATACCATCACAGTCCGTAGATGTTTTACTTTTAAACGATTTAACAATTTCAATGACCTCTCTCTCGTCTGTGTTCTTTATGAAAATGGAGTCTTTTATAGCAATGTTTTTGCTTATTGTATCACCTGTAGGCGCCGTAATGGGTATTTCTCGAGCCAAATTAGGACCAATGTTAACAAAAAAGTTATTAAATTCATCTGCAGGTGAAGCTGCATTCACACTCTGAGTCATTATATTATTTTTTGAAAAATCGGTTGGGTAGCTTGTATTTCTGTTTTTATTTCCAAAAATACTGTTAAGTATTGTCCATGTATTTTTAATATTGTCTCTGTTTTTCTCCAGTTCTTTACTGTAATAGTCTCTCTTACTACATCTTATTATATATGTTAACTTATTTTTGTATGTTTTATACCGCTGCTCTGATTCTTTTGTCCTTTTCTTTAGGAAAGCTTTATATAATAAATTTTTCTTTTTACACGCCTTTTGTAATCCTTTGGTTAACCATGGCTTATTGGCAAATTTATGTTTAAGCTTTTTCTTTACTAATGGACATTTTTTTTTTTCATAAAGAGTGGTTACAATGTTTATAAATGTGTCATAGGCTTCATTTACATCTGATACATAGACTTCTGTCCAGTCTTGCTTCAGCAAGTCCTCTTTAAAAGAACTGATTGCATTTTGTGATTTGTATCTGAACGATTTTAAAATTTTTCTGCATTGGCCCCCGTGTGGCCATGGATAAGTGCAAAGGTTGGCAAGTGGTCACTTATATCATTCATCAATAATCAACTTTCTATTTTCTTATCAATAATATTAACAAACAGGTTGTCAATAAGTGTAGCAGTGTGAACTGTGATTCTACTGGGATGTGTTATTGTTGGATATAGACTCATGCTGTACATAGAGTTCATGAACTCTCTAATTGCATTTTGTTGATATGGATTTAGTAGATCAATATTGAAATCTCCACAAATTACTACCATTTTCTTACTAGTAATATTATTGTACAGCTCGACTAATTTATCTCTGAATGTCTCAATGCAAGTTCCCGGCGTTCTATATATACAACTTATAATTAGATTTTTTGTTTTATCTTGGTCAATCTCAACAGTAACACATTCCAAAATCCCTGGTAGTGCAAAGGACATTCCATTTACAAGCTTACACCTATACAAGTCATCAATATACTGTACAGTGCAACACCACCACCCTTTTTTTAAGATCTGTTAATATGAAACATCTGATATCCCTCTATTGCCATCAGGGGAGCCTGCTCTTCATTAAGCCAAGTTTCAGAGACTGCGATAGCTGTAAATTTTCTGTCTAGCTGTTTTAAATAGTCCTGAATCTGTGGAAAGTTTTTGTTAAGACTTCTGTTGTTGAAGTGTATTATTGATAGTTTACCATCTAGTTGCACTTGACTTTTGAATTGCTTTTCAGTGTAATATTCACAATGGTTATGAATATTATTGAAAAAGTGGTTATCAGGATCAATATCATTCTCCATCTCTTGTAGTTTATGTTCAGCATAATGGCATATTTTCAGAGTTTGAGTTTCCTCACTCTGTGTCAAATGACTTCCTCCAACTGGGGATAATTGATGTCTACTCAAGTCAGTCATAAGTTTTTTTTGTTTGTTTTGCTTATTTTTTTTTAAGTACATTGACATGGCATGTCAAAAGAACTATTCTTGCTGTGTGTGTGGATATGGATTATCATTGTCTCTTAATTTTCTTAATCAGTGTTCATCTGTATTTATTTAAGTCAGTAACATTTCTGATCGTTATCCTCTTTGCTTGCTCAGGTGCTCCATTTAGTTTGATCCAAACTCTACAATTTCTTGTCCATGTTGCCTGTATCTTATTTTGTCTTTTCAGCATCCGTGCTTGCCGTGCTATTTCAGCATTTGTTTTTGTTAGGTGTTCATTTAGGTAAACTTCCGTTCCCTGGAGCTTTCTGGCCTGCCTCAGTATGTCATTCTTTACCCTTCTGTTCACAAAGCGCATCACAATTGATTTCTTTGTTTTATTATCTTTTCTGGGTAAAGCATAACAGGCTGAAATTACATTTATTTTGACCTTTATAGCTCTACTATCAAGAAACTGAAGCACCTGGTTTTCCAGGGAGACAGATTCACTTGCGGGAGCCTCCTCACCTCTCAGTCCTGTTGTAGCATGAGCGTATGATTGATATTTGATGTCTAGTCCACTTATAATTAGATCATCCATACGAGAACATTGTTCAAGATCCCCGACGCGTCGCTCCAAGTCCGTAAATTTTTTGTGTTTTTCCTGAATTGTTAATTTTAATTCTCGGACTTCTTCCATTAGGCCTAATATTTTGGCCTGCTGGCTAACCATTTTGGTCACTTCTTCTGACATGAAGTTCAGAGATTTTTTGATCTCTTCCATTTCCTCCTTCTTTGGTGGCATTTTTACTGACCTGTGGATAGTAAAACAATCTCTGCTGGTGTCACCGGTATCCGATCCGACCAACCTCGAATCCAGCTAGGCCTCAGCTAGCCCCCTCTGCTGCTAGTCCAGCTGCTTACCACCGCCGTAACCGAGCTCCTGTCCAGCCGGGGTACCGGCAGCTCCTCCACCGAGTCCCACCACACACCGCCGCTGTGGCCGAGCTCCGATCCTGCTTCTGTCCGGCTGGGGTCCCGGTAGATCCTCCGCTGAGCCCCACCACCTACCGCCGTCTGCCTCAGTAGTTCCTCCGCTGAGCCCCGCCGCTGTAACTTTGCTCCGACTCAGGCTATTGTCTGGCTGGGGCCCCAGTGGTCCTCCACTGGTCCCCGTCTCCCACCACAGCTGCACCCGAACTCCGATCCGGCTCCCGTTCAGCTGTTGCCTCGGTTAGTTCCTCCGGCCAGCCCCAGTCATCGGGGACAGAGTCGCTTCGTGCCGGTGTTAGGTGCTACGACTAGCGTTAGCTTAGCAAATGCTTCGGGTAAAGCGTAGCAGCGAACCACAAAAAGAAACGCTGATCAGTTTACTCACAGTGCCCGGTGAAAGGCGATTAAAGGGGTATTTCAACGAAGGTGGAAATTCAGCCCGTGTGTGTGTGTCACAAATGCCAATCGCTGTTGGTTAGTTATTTTAATGGCAAAATCAGCAACTTTGTCTCAGCACTGAAAAAGTGTGACCATCCCGGCCGCCATGTTGCTCCTCACAATGTAAATTGTGATTGCCTTAATTTGGCATTTAATTAAATTTTAGACTCGATCGGGTTTTCTCAGAAAGTAGGAAATTCTACCCATTATCTCCACGTTGGACCTTGTTCTGACATATGGCATAGAAATAGAAATGCTGGTAGTGTCTCCTCATAACCCTGTACTGTCAGACCATCGTCTGTTTACCTTTGATTTTACTATTTCGGACTATTTGGCTCCTAAAGAAAAATATTACTACAGTACGCTTTAGGAGACGTCAGTTTGGTAACATTCCTCTTCCTTCGATCATTTTTGGGAATGCACAGTCTGTGAGAAACAAGGTGGAGGAAATTCAAGGCAATGTACGTTACCAGAAGGATTTTAAGAACTGCTGCGTCATGGCTTTCACTGAATCTTGGCTTACTGCGCATGATCGGGATGCAGACCTGTGGACTGACGGCTTTGGAGCTCCGCTGCGCTCGGATCGGCAGGAAGAGGTAACTGGGAAGCGTCAGGGTGGCGGAGTATGTTTATACATTAATAAGCAGTACTGCACATCTGTCACGGTCAGAGAGCGCATCTGTACACCCCATGTGGAGCTGCTGTCTGTGTCACTACGCCCCTTTTATTTGCCTCGAGAGTTTCCCCAACTTTTCATCACAGTTGTGTATATTCATCCGAGGGCAGACGCTGACTCCGCCTCCAGCACCATCTCTGATGTGGTGCAGCGGCTGCAGTCAATTTCTCCAGAGGCGCCAAACTTCATTCTTGGGGATTTTAACCATGTTTCGTTAAAGAAGACACTTAAAAACTTTCATCAGTATGTCTCCTGCCCAACCAGGCGAAAAAAGACATTGGACCTGTGCTATGGATCCATAGAGAGGGCCTATAAATCACTCCCCCTTCCTCCTTTAGGATCCTCAGATCACAACTGTGTTCATTTGCTGCCCTCATATAAAACAGCTCTCAGAAGAGGCAAGGTGGAGATGAGAGACATTGATGTGTGGACAGAAGATTCAGAGCACAGCCTCCAGGAATGCTTTGACTGTACAGACTGGAAGATGTTCATAATGGCCTGCAGGGATGATTTGGACTCTCTGGCTGAGCTCACATGCTCATACATGGCTTACTGTCAAAATAAGTTTGTTCCACGTAAACGTGTCAAAATATACCCCAACAACAAACCATGGGTTACTAAATCAGTTAAATCCTGCTTACAGAGGAAAGCTCTTGCCTTTAAACAGGGGTCTGTTTCTGCGCTACAGGTTGCCACCAAGGAGCTGAAGGCCGAAATTTTAAGAGCAAAACAGAATTATAAATCAGAGTTGGAAAGCAAGATGGCAGCAAATAAACTTGGTTCGGCCTGGGCCAGTATGAAAACTATCGCAGGCCTTCAGAGCACAGAGCGCAGTAATCGTGTGTTTTTAGATGGTTTTAGTTCAGACACAGAGCTGGCTAATGCTCTTAATTGTTTTTATGGTCGTTTTGACTCCTTTGATTTTAGCACAGAAATCCAAGATTTGAAACAGAAACTCAAAGACAATCAGCACTTTAATATTGAGATGCAGGATGTTAAAAGGGAGTTCCGCGCTGTAAAAGTGAACAAAAGTCAGGGCCCTGATAATATATGTGGACGCCTGGTAAAGTCCTGTGCACATGAACTGAGTCCTATATTTCATTATATTTTCAATAAGTCCTTACAGACACAACATGTGCCTAAGATCTGGAAAGATGCCGTGGTTGTTCCCGTTCCAAAATCCAGCTGTCCTAAAACGGTAAACGACTTTAGACCAGTTGCTTTGACTTCAATTTTAATGAAAATTTTTGAAAAACTGGTCAGACGTGAGGTCCTAAGGCAGACTGAACATGCATTGGATCCTCTGCAGTTTGCCTATAGGCCTCACAGAGGAGTGGAGGATGCCACTGTCACTCTGTTTGACATGCTTTTTAAACATCTGGATTTTAATGGGACACACGCCAGGCTTTTATTTGTGGACTTTTCTTCTGCCTTTAATACAATCCAACCTCATATTTTAGTTGAAAGGCTCCTGCAACAATTTGATTTAAGCAATAATCTGGTGGGTTGGATTCTGAATTTCTTAACCAACAGGACGCAGAGAGTAAGGGTCAATGGCACATTGTCTGACCTAAAGTGCTCTTCTACTGGCTCTCCTCAGGGGTGTGTGTTGTCACCACTACTCTTCATCCTGTACACAAACATGTGTCGGAGCAGACATGACAACAGACACATTATAAAGTATGCTGATGACTCAGTCATTGTCAGTCTCCTCCAGGATGGTGAGAGTGGCCACGGCCCAGTAGTTGATGACTTTGTTCACTGGTGTGAGGATTCCTACCTGCAGCTGAATACAACAAAAACGAAAGATATGATTATTGACTTTAGGAGGAAAACTCCCAGGCACAAAGTCACCATACTAAAAGGCCAGACCACCGAATGTGTACAATCGTACAAATATCTTGGGACAATTGCACGGGCTGCACGGTGGCGCAGTGGTTAGCACTAGGGCAGCACAGTTTACCCTTGGCCGGGGGATTGTGGGGATCGTGGGATCGTGGGTTCGATCCCAGCCCCCGACCAACAGTGATCTGTGTGGAGTTTGCATGTTCTCCCCGTGTTGCGTGGGTTTACTCCGGGATTTCTCCGGTTTCCTCCCACATGCCAAAAACATGCATGTTAGGTTAATTGGCTGTTCTAAATTGTCCCTAGATATCTGTTTCCTATAGGCCCTTAGAATAGAGGGTTAGTATTAATGAAAGCGCTTTGAGTGGTCTTTGTGACTAGAAAAGCGCTATATAAGTGCAGGTTAGTTAGTTAGTTAGTTAGTAATTATTGATAGTGGATTGAACTTTGAGGTGAACTGTGAAAGGGTGTGCAAAAAGGGTCAGCAACATTTGCATTGTTTGAGGAAACTTGCAAGCTTCCAAATTGACCGAACCATAATGACTATGTTCTATCGGGCTTTTATTGAATCTGTTTTATCCTTTTCTTTAATGTCATGGTTTGGTCAGATAAAACTGAAACAGAGGAAATCCTTGGATCAGGTAGTCAGATGGTCCAGTCGTTTGCTTGGTGAGTCACAGCTGAGCCTGACATCCCTGTACACCAGACAAGTACAGAGGATGGCCGACTCGATTTTAAATGATGACTCCCACCCTTTGCACTGCAACTTTCAGCTTCTTCCCTCCAGACGGAGGTTTGCTGTCCCAAAAAGTAGAACCCAGCGCTACAAAAACAGCTTTGTCCCTGCTGCTGTCAAAGAGTTGAACAAGCTATAAAAATTATATTGTACATATTTTATATTTACCTATTTTGTAAGATGTGTGCCTGTGTTTGTGTCTATGTTGAATGTAATTAGTGGCTTGTAAATATGGATGTCACCAACTGCAAAACAAATCTACCTACGGGTACAAATAAAGTAACCTGAACCTGAACCTGAACCTGTAGATGCATCTCAGATGATGTTGTTACCAAATTTATGCAGATTGTTTCCTCTATGCCATGTGTCAACATAACGGAAATAAGCTACTGTATAGACAGCTTACTCCTTCTGTAATTGATAGCATGGTAGATAGTGTTGCAGCTTATCTGCATCAGACTCTAGACATGGTAGCCCCTTTAAAAAAGAAAAAGTCTAAGAGATTTCTAACTCCTTGGTTCAACACGGAAACTCGTAGCTTAAAACAGAAGACTCGTCAATTAGAAAGAAAATGGTGCTCCACTAATTTAGATGAAATCTATTTAGTGTGGAGAAATCATCTTTTAATTTATAAAAAAAATATCTGAGAAAATCTAGAACGAGTTATTATTCTGCATTAATAGAAGAGAACAAGAATAATCCCAGGTTTCTTTTCAGCACTGTAGCCTGGCTGACAAAGAGTCAGGACTCTGTCAATCCTAGCATTCCCTTAGAGCTTTCTATCCATCCATCCATCCATCTTCTACCGCTTAATCCTTTCGGGTCACGGGGGGGGGGGGGGGCTGGAGCCTATCCCAGCATCTTTGGGCGAGAGGCAGGGTACACCCTGGACAGATCGCCAGTCAGTCGCAGGGCCAACACAGAGAGACAAACAACCATTCACTCTCACATCCATACCTAAGGACAATTTAGAATCCCCAGTTTTGATGCCAATTAACCTAACTTGCATGTTTTTGGCATGTGGGAGGAAACCGGAGTGCCCGGAGTAAACCCACACAAACACGGGGAGAACATGCAAACTCCACACAGAAGGGTCACCGATGGTCTGGGGGGTGGGATCGAACCCACGATGGTCAAGGGTGGAATCGATCCCACGACCTTCTTGCTGTGCTGCCACTGTGCTAACCACTGCGCCACCGTGCTGCCTAGAGCTTTCTATTCAGGACTTTATGAACTTTTTCAATAATAAAATTTCATCTATCAGAGACAAAATCAGTCAGATTCTTCCCACCGTTAACTTAAATACAGTAACTACTCCAACTCCTTCAATTGACATCTGTTTGGAACAGTTTACTCCAATTGACCTTTTAGAGTTAGACAAAATAATTTCCTCATCCAAGCCTTCAACTTGTCTTTTAGACCCTATTCCTACCAGGTTATTTAAAGAAGGCTTCCCATTTAATGGTAGCTTTATTCTTCAAATAATCAATTCTTCATTAACTTTAGGCCATGTATTGCAGGCTTTTAAAATGGCTGTAATTGAACCCTTACTCAAAAAGCCAATGCTGGATCCAGGAGTTTTAGCTAACTATAGACCAATCTTTAACCTCCCTTTCATTTCAAAAAATCTTAGAAAGAGTTGTTGCTACGCAATTATTTGACCACTTGCAGGGAAATGGTTTATTTGAAGAGTTGAAATCAGGGTTTAGAATCCATCATAGTACTGAAACAGCCTTAGTGAAGGTCACTAATGACCTCCTGATCACATCTGATAATGGACTTGTTACTGTACTTGTCCTTTTAGACCTTAGTGCAGCTTTTGATACTATCGATCATAATATTCTACTTGATAGATTAGAACACTATGTTGGACTTAATGGAACTTCGTTGCAGTGGTTTAGATCTTATTTATCTGATAGGTTACAGTTTGTTCATGTCAGTAATGAGTTTTCTTTCAACTCAAAGCTCAGTCATGGAGTTCCACAGGGATCTGTGCTAGGCCCTACGCTTTTTAGTTTATATATGCTTCCGTTAGGCAACATTATTAGGAAGCACTGTATACATTTTTATTGTTATGCAGATGACACACAATTATACCTGTCAATGAAGCCAGATGATAGTAATCAATTAGCCAAGTTAGAAGCCTGTCTTAAGGAAATCAAAGCTTGGATGACTTGTAATTTCCTGCTATTAAATTCAGATAAGACTGAAGTCATTCTTGTTGGTCCAAAAAAACCTTAGAAATACCTTTCCAAATCAAACTTTTAGTTTGGATGCAGTTACTCTTTCTCTGTGAGGAACCTTAGAGTTATTTTTAATCAAGATCTGTTTTTCAATTCACATATTAAATTTGTTTCTAAGACTGCCTTCTATCATTTGTGTGATATTGCCAAGATTAGGAGCATCTTGTCTCAGAGTGATGCTGAGAAACTGATCCACGCTTTTGTTAGCTCTAGATTAGATAACTGTAACTCTTTATTATCAGGTTGTCCTAAAACATCTCTAAAAAGTCTTCAGTTGATCCAAAATGCTGCTCCAAGAGTTTTAACAGGTACTAGAAAGAGAGATCATATCTCTCCGGTTCTGGCCTCCCTTCATTGGCTTCCCATAGAGTTTAGAATTAAGTTTAAAATCCTTCTTCTCACTTTTAAAGCTCTAAACAATCAGGCCCCTTTTAATTTAAAAGATCTGATCATACCCTGTTATCCTAACAGAGCACTACGCTCCCAAAATGCTGGATTACTTGTAATACCTAGAATCTCCAAAAGTACAATGGGGGGCAGAGCCTTCAGTTATCAAGCTCCTCTCTTGTGGAACCAGTTGCCAATCTGGATTCAGGAGTCAGACTCGATCTCTGTTTTTAAGAATAGGGTTAAAACCTTCTATTTTGATATAGCCTACAATTAGGGAGGGATCATGTGTTTCTGAACCCTCCCTTAGTTATGCTGCTAATAGGTTTAGACAGCTGGGGGACTTCCAATAACTGCACGGGGCTTCACTCCTTTCTTCACTCTCAATGATTTTTTTTTTTTTTTCTGGTCATTAACATCTGTTTGTTCTCTCCCATAGATTGAGTCCCCATCGTGCTGTTTGCTCTCTACATGTCTGTTCTTTTCATCTTCTCTATCCCCTCACCCCCCAGCCAGTCGCAGCAGATGACTGCCCTTCCCTGAGCCTGGTTCTGCTGGAGGTTTCTTCCTGTTCAAAGGGAGTTTTTCCTCTCCACCTTCGCCAAGCGCTTGCTCACAGGGGATTGCCTGATTGCTGGGATTTTTCTGCAATTGTGGGGGTTTCCCCTACAGTTGAAAGTGCTATGAGATGACTGTTGTTGTGAAATGGTGCTATATAAATAAAGTTGAATTGAAAATTGAATTGAATTGAATGTATGGTGCAATACTAAAGCATAAAAGAAATGTAAAACAAAACAGGTTTCTAACCTTGCTCTGACTATGCAAAATGCAACATGTACTGGTATACCCCCTCTCTGGCATAGGAAAAATTAAAAATTAAAAAATCCTCACTTTTTATTACAGTATCTTCATGTCTGTGATTTTATAAAAAAAGTAAAACTAGTGCAAGCGCATGGAAAATAACATTAAAAGACATGTTCATTTCAACTTTCTAAGAAAAACTTTGGGTTCCAGTTGGAACAAACTTTCTAAGATGAAGTATTTGCAACTTGTTAAAACTATTGTGTCATAATTGAAAGTTATAACATAAAATAAGATAGTTTCATTAAATTACATGCTAATTTCTCAACTGTTTGATGCTCCATCTACCACGGTAGAGCTTTTTTTGGTACCTTGCCATCTTATTTGTTCAGACATCATCAACTAAACAAAGAAAACAGATTTTACAGCATAAGCATAACTATCTGGTTATAAACTTCACCAAAGATTGTTGTGTCATATTTTGATGCATACATATTAATTTTTCCTTCCATAAAATGAGTGGGGTCCAACCAAACCCCAAGCATTTTTTTTTTTATTGAGACAATTTATCACTGTTCACATCAGATATAAATTGACCAGTATGTAGTACACATGGAGACTGACAACTACCTAAAAGGAATGATTGTTAGCATTACTCTTTGAAAATATATCAACAAATAAACACGTCTGGGGTACGATTGGACAATTGGATAAAGAGGGTTTTAATGAATTTAGTTAATCTTTTAAATAACTTCTTGTGTTTATATTCTCAAGGACTGTAATTGTACATATGTGAATTTTTTCCTCATAAATTGTCAACTTTTGTTACAAATTTGTGACTTTGATCTTTTAAATTCAAGTTTGGTTTTCTTGTAATTTTTCATTTTGTTCTCTCATGAATTAAGTACATACAGTTTTTTAAATAAATGGACATTTGTCCCAATAAAATTGTTACATTACTCTAGTAAATTTGAAAATTTTATTGTATATATGCTTGTGATGTTGTTTTCCTTGTAATTATGTAGCTTTTTCTCAAAGTTTTACACCATTGGAAAATTTTGAGACTAAAATTATGACAAAATATTTATGCAAAATAGATAAAGTTTCTTTCTTTCTTTCTGTCTTCAAAACCACAGATTCACTTGTTAAGGGCAAAAGTGGGATAATTCTGACCTCTGTTAGACCATTAAGGGTGATGGTTGAATGTTGCTACTTAATTAAATTAAATCACCCTTATTGTCATTCAACTGTACAACCAATCATGTACAGCAGAACGAGATTGTGTTTTACCTATCTACAGTGCAAATCACACAGAATCAGAATCAGAATCAGAATCAGAATCAGGTTTATTGCCATTGTTCATGTAGTACACAAACTAGGAATTTGTCTCGGTACAATGCTGCAACATTAAACATGATAAGATAAGAGAAATAAACTATACATGTAATAAAGTGTAGGATAAGATTAAGTGATACTGGTCAACAGTTAAAATATATATTAGCAAGCAGCAGATACTGTGGAGAACTATATAGTGCAGTCGGTAATGCAGGAAGAAAACAGTGATGATTGACATGAGTCTGGTTGAGCTGCTGTACATGGTGCACGAGAGTCACTTAGTGTTCAGCAGTCTAATGGCAGAGGGGAAGAAGCTGTTCATGTGACGGGAGGTTTTAGTCTGGATGGACCGAAGTCTTCTACCAGAGGGGAGGGGGGCAAACAGTACGTGACCAGGGTGTGAGGGATCGGCTATGATCCGGCCAGCACGCCTCCGGGTCCTGGAGATGTACAGATCCTGGAGAGATGGGAGCTTGCAGCCGATCACCTTCTCAGCAGTGCGCACGACGCGCTGCAGCCTTAGTCTGTCCCTGGCAGTGGCTCCTGCGTACCACACGGTTATGGAGGTGGTGAGGATGGACTCGATGATGGCTGTGTAGAACTGCACTAACATCTTGGTGGGTAGCTTGAGCTTCCTCAGCTGCCGCAGGAAGAACATCCTCTGCTGGGCTTTTTTGATGAGTGAGCTGATGGTCAGCTCCCATTTGAGGTCCCTGGTGATGGTAGTGCCTAGGAAGCGGAAGGAATCAGCAGTGGTGATGGGAGAGCCTGAGAGGGTGAGGGGGGGCAGAGGAGTAGTGACTTTCCTGAAGTCTACAATCATCTCCACTGTCTTCAGAGCGTTCAGCTGCAGGTTGTTATTGCTGCACCAGGACGCCAGCTGGGCCACCTCTCTCCTGTAGGCGGACTCGTCGCCGTTGGAGATGAGGTGGTGTTGTCCGCAAACTTGATCAACTTGACAGACTGGTGGCTGGAGGTGCAGGAGTTGGTGTAAAGGGAGAAGAGTAGGGGGGAAAGTACACAGCCCTGGGGTGATCCGGTGCTGATGCTAGTATAGTCTGAGACAGTCTTTCCCAGCCGCACATGCTGCCTCCGGTCCGTCAGGAAGTCGATGATCCACCTGCAGAGGGAGTCAGGCACGTTGAGCAGGGACAGCTTGTCCCGGAGCAGAGCGGGGCGGATGGTGTTGAATGCGGAGCTGAAGTCCACAAACAGGATCCTGGCGTAGGTTCCCGGGGAGTCCAGGTGCTGCAGGATGGAGTGGAGGGCCAGGTTGACTGCATCGTCTACAGACCTGTTGGCTCGGTAGGCAAACTGCAGCGGGTCCAAGAGAGGGGTGGTGATGGACTTGAGGTGGGACAGGACCAGGCGCTCAAAGGACTTCATGACTACAGAGGTGAGCGCTACAGGTCTGTAGTCATTAAGTCCAGTGATCCGTGGCTTCTTGGGGACAGGGATGATGGTGGAGGATTTGAGGCAGGATGGCACGTGGCATAACTTAAGGGAGGTGTTAAAAATGTCTGTGAATACAGGAGCCAGCTGTTTCGCACAGAGTCTCAGGGTGGAGGGAGACACGCCGTCTGGGCCGGGGGCCTTGCGCGGGTTCAGTCTGGAGAACTGTTTGAGCACATCCTGCTCACTGATGATAAGGGGAGGGGGGGAGGAGGGGGGGGGGGTGCCTTAAATGAAGTAGGGAATGTGGAGGCTGTGGAGCTGGAGGGAGGGGGGGAGTTGGACACAGATGACGAGGTGTCAAAACGGGCATAGTGTTGGGACAGTCTCTGACAAAGGGCTTTGTCATCCTGACCTTTAGGAGCCTTAGGTCGATAGTTGGTGATTTGCCTCAGTCCTCTCCACACGGAAGCCGAATCATTAGCAGTGAACTGCTGCTGGAGTCTCTCTGAGTACACAGATTTAGCCCTCTTCAGCTCTCTGTTAAACCGGTATTTAACCTCCCTGTAGCAGTCCCTGCTACAGGGACTGTCTGTTTCTGTCTTTGTTTGTGTGACCAGTGTGACGTTTGCAGGGGTTCACACACAAAAAGACAATGGAGCAGATGGCTGTGATCAACCAGATTTATTTTACACACACCCCAACCCCCAACCTGCAACTTAGTACACAGAGCAGTGGAGGTCATTCCCCCAGACCTCCGTTTCAATCATGGTTACACACACATGATACATCTTGCCCTAATCCTGCTAAACACTGCTGGGTCATTATAATGCAGTTATAATGACACAGCAGTATAACTCAGAAGTAACACATTTAACACACACAGTAACGTTTCAAACTGGCAAAGCATACTGGGAAATCCCTGCCCCCCTTAACATGGTCCCGACGTTACACTATGCATACAATATGCTTGTAGATCAGGAACTTTCCATAAATTAAATGTATCGATAGAGCATGTTTCACCCACATTTAGATTAACCTCCCCCATTTTGGTAGTTTGTTTGGTAGCCACGATCCCATGATGCTTTGCACGAGTCGAGATGCGAAAGTCGCTTATTCTTTGTGTGGGAAGGTGATGTCAGATACCTGTTAAAACGTACATTCAAACACGAAAGCAAATTTTTTGCGCGGCGCGATTACATTACCTCAACGTAAACATGCGAACAGACATGAATTCACTGACGGGCAGAGTTGCCTTTATAACTTCTGCAGCCGTGTTCTACTTGCTGTGGAAATCCCCAAAACACCGTCATGTTTAGGTTTACATTATGTGACAGGGTCTCACCTGAAAAAATCGTCCCTGCCTTCAAAACTTAGCCTGGATGACAGTTGTTTACACTGCTAGCCCTTGTTAGCACATCCGTAGCGGGAGTCCGTGGGTGATAGCTCTGACACTGACACTGATTCAGCTGCAGAGCTCCCGGTCCATCTGTCTGCAGGGCAGTGGCAGTCTCATTTTCAAACTAGCTTACTCTCCAGTTTTGGTATGTTAACTCCGGTGATAACAGAATCTCAAGGCTGATTACTAGTTAGTGCCACCAAATCTCTTGGCCACGTGGATGCCCAATTTTGCATGTTTACATTAACGTTACATATATTCACATTGCACTTTCGCATTTGGTCTGAATGCACCTTTAGTTTTTAACATCCCAAAAAAGCCACTCTGAAACAAATTCACACACCCCAAGTGTAGAATCAGAGGGCCGCTGCCATGCAAGGCGCCGCCACAGAGTTCCCTCCTCCATTCCAATATTGCTGAGCACCAAGCTGGATGGCAGGAAGTTCCACTTTTATGTGGTCTTCGGCATGACCCGGCCGGGATTTGAACCCCTGTCTCCCGGGTGTGGGGTGGATGCTCTACCAACTGAGCCACCACTCCGGTAAACAAACAAATTAAACCAAAAATGCCAGGGGTTGTGGGGGCATGGTGTGGGGGTTTTCTCCACCCAGAGAAGGCAAGGGGAAGGAGAGATCAATGGACTGAAGGATGAGGTGTCACCGGGGGATATCAGACCGGATTGTTGGGTATATGCGCCCCCTGGGGAGAGTAAGAGCTGTCAGTGCCACTGAAGAGAAGAAGGGGATTATAGCGGTGCCGGTGTTATGTAATGTTAATGTGCCACACAATTCTTTGTTCAAACAACAATGGTTATGGTCGGAAGTGCCGGGTCTTGATGCATGGGAATAAAGATATAAAAGGGGAAGGCACAGAGGCCTGGGATTCTCTTTTGCTGTAAGACATGTTGGAGAAAGAATAAAGTAACTGTGTCGTCCAGCTCGTTGTCTTGCCTGCCTCCTTTCTCCACATTGGTGACCCAAGGCGTGCCATGAAAAGCGAGCCAAGCACTGCCCCAGAGATTGCCTGGAAGGAGAGCACCAGCGCCGCATGCGTGGTCCCAATCGAGCTCCCAGGTTTCTGGCTTCACAACCCGACTGCGTGGTTTTTTCACATAGAAGCCCAGTTCGCACTCCACAGGATAACAACGGAGGACACCAGGTATTACTATGTGGTCGCTGCGCTGGATGCATGCGCCACGCAACATGTGACAAGCTTGCTCCAGGAGCCACCAGCCCAAGGAAAATATGAAGGGCTCAAGAGGGTGCTTCTCAAGCGCTATACCCTTTCTGACAGTGAGAGGACAGAGAGGCTCCTAACATGTTTGGAGTTAGAGGGTAGATCAGCAGTGGAGCTGATAGAGAGCATATTGGTTCTGAGGGGGAAGGACAACAAATATTTCTTGTTCGCCCACTTGTTCCTCAGGAACCTACCAGCTATAGTAAGGGCGATCGTGGCCAACTCGCCGCAGCTGGTTGCTTAGGACATCCGCGCCTTGGCACAGGAAGCGGACAGCATCCTTTTGGCGACCAGAACTCTCAGCGTGCAGACAGTTACACCAGCACTATTGAGGGACTCAAACGAGGTCAAGGAGCCATTCCCGGTAGCTGGTACGGACACCAGAAGACGAAGGAACGGGGCAATCTATTTTTTTCATTGCCGTTTCGGCTCGAATGCCCAGCGCTGCCTGTCGCAATGCCAATTCAAGAAGCTGGGAAGACGGCACTTTCAGAATTCAGTGGCAGCTGCAACTGATGGTGACAGGAACAGACTGCTTTATGTCATGGACGCACATTCGGGGAGACGGTTTTTGGTGGACTCCAGCTTCCAGAAGAGCCTCAACCTGCCGGTTAATGCAGACAGGGTGGCAGGATGCAGTGGTCCCGAGCTCATGGCCGCCAACGGATCCACCATCAGGACATTTGGCGAGCGGACACTGACGATATGTTTACACAGATGCAACTTTCAGTGGGACTTTGGGACAGCTGCATGTTCCGGCCCCATTTTAGGAGCAGATTTTCTGTGTGCTTATGGATTGTTAGTCAATGTTGGGAATAGGAGATTAGTAGACGCTGTCTCTTTTACCTCACTGCCCTGCACAGCTCGGGGAGCTGGGTTGACAACACTGGCTAACGTTATAGCTCCAGGGGGTAAGTACCAACATTTGCTCTGCACAGTTCCCGGCACTCACGGTCCCGACTTTTTCAGCTACACTAATGAAACACGGGGTCGAGCACTTTATAACGACAAAAGGCCCGCCGGTGTTTGAGTGCCCTCAGCATTTGGACTTAGCTAAACTGGCCAGCGCGTGAGAGGAGTTTGCCAAATTAGAGCAGTTGAGCATCTTCAGGCACTCCTACAGCCCGTGGGCATCCATGCTACACACAAGCCGATGGATCGTTGCAACTGTGCGATGATTTCAGGCACTTGAACAACGCTACGGAACACGATCACTATCCTATTCCACACATCCAGGATTTTTCCATGCACCTGGCAGGGGTGTGTGTTTTTCCCAAAGTGGATCTGGTCTGTGGTTACCACCAGGTCCCGGTGCACACGGAAGACATTCCAAAAACAGCGGTAATAACTCCTTTTTGGCCTTTTTGAGTTTTTACGCATGCCGTTTGGATTAAAAGGTGCACATCGCCCATCTCAGGACAGTTTTCCAGAGGTTGGAAGCACACGGGCTGATAGTTAACTTGGTGAAGTGCCAGTTCGGTGTGCCAGTGATTAACTTTTTGGGCCACCGCATTTCACTGGAGCGCGCGATCCCATTACCGGACAAAGTGGGCGCTGTGTCGGACTTTCCACGTCCACAGACCGTGAGGGCACTACAGGAGTTTTTGGGAATGGTGAATTTTTGTAACCGTTTCCTTCCCCGGGCGGCCCAGCTGATGCAGCTGTTGTAAGCCATACTTAAAAAAAAGAAGCCCACGGAAGCAATCGACTGGACTCCCGTGCAAGTGCAGGCTATTACTAACACCAAAACAGCGCTTGCGGATGCCATGCTGTTAACCCACCCAGACCCGTCTGCACGGATAGCGCTCACTACGGACGTGTCTGACGTTGCCATAGGGGCAGTAGTGGAGCAAAGCATCTCAGGTTCATGGCAGCAGCTCGCATTTTTCAGCCACACTTTGCAAAACAATGAATGCAAGTACGGCGCGTTCGATAGAGAATTGCTGGCTCTCCACCTGGCATTGTGCCATTTCCAGTTCTGGCTGGATGGGTGCGAGTTCACCGAGTTTGTGGACCATAAGCCTCTGATGTATGCAATGGCCAAGGTCTTGGAACCATGGTCGGCCCAGCAGCAACGGCAGTTGGCCACAATTTCGGAGTTTACTACCAACATTCAACATGTCGCCGGTAAGCTCAATGTCATGGCCAATTGCCGCGTGCGTTAGTCTCTCCAGTTTACATGGGAATAGATTTCCCCGCCATGGCTGCGGAGAGAGCCGGGGACGCGGACATTTGCGCGCTCCAGTCTGCGCCAACTGGGTTAAGGCTGGAGAGCAAGGTGGTGCAAGAAGGGTGCCCTCCCTTGCTCTGTGACGTTGCCACAGGCTGCCCGCACCTGGTGGTTCTGAGCTCTTGGCGCCGTCGGGTTTTTGAGTCGGTCCACTCCCTTTCGCATCCGGGACTGTGCACTTCAGTGAAGCTAGTGGGGGTGAAATTGGTCTGGCTGCACTTGCGCAAGGACATGAAAGAGTGGGCTGCAGCTTGCATCACGTGGCAGCTGGCCAAAGTACACAAGCACACCAGATCCCCCCTTGAGCCGTTCCAAATTCTGGCTAAGAGGTTCGACCACATCCACATGGATTTGGTGGGACCTCTCCTGCCATCGCAAGGTTTCATGCACCTTTTGACAGTCGTGGACTTCACCACGTGCTGGCCCGAAGTGGTCCCGCTGGCTTCTACCATGTCCGCAGAAGTGGCGCACGCTTGTTTGTCAGCTTGGGTTGCATGTTTCAGATCCCCATCGGACCTCACGTCCGACAGGGGTCCACAATTCATTTCAGAACTCTGGTCCGCGATGGCCCGGAGCCTTGGGTCAAAATTCACTGCACTACCATGTACAACCCCCAGGCTAACGGGTGTTGAAGACCCTTTGACCTTGTACTCCAGGATTGAGGTTAGGCTCACCAGCTTGCAGTTCCTAGAGGAATTTTCCTCATAGGAAATTCTGTCACATGTGTGTATGAGTGCTTGGTGACTGTGAGGGTTAACCCAGCTCCACTGTCTTCATCTACCAGGTGACCTCCGCTTGCCTGTATACCAGACCCCTGACTGAGTGACCTGTCCAGTCAGACGCCTGGAATACCCCCTTGGTATTAACGACAGCCCGATGTGGTCTTGCTTTGCTCTTGTTAATCTGGGTGAATGTTTAAGATCAGGAAAATTGATCTTTAGGAGGTCTGTTTTAAAAACACCTAAAAGAGTAACCTTTAAAAACTCATAAAAAATGTAACACCTCTTGTAGAAAAATACCTTCTTGAAAAACCAGAAAAGATGGACACTGAATCAGTGATCTCACAAACTCTCATACTGTCTTTTAATATGCTGTAGTATTTATTGAAAGTCTGCAGAGTTCAGCCAGAAAGGTAATACTTGTGATAAAAACAGTCAATTAAATAAAAAAATAAATAAATAAAATTACAAATCAATCTAAAATCAGGAAAAAGAGAAATCAAAATCAAAAACCCAAAATGATTGGAAAACCTTGATTTAAAAAGATGGTATTTGTAAAATCAGTCATTTCATCAAAAATTGAAATCATTCAAAAATATAAAAGTTCAAAATCACCATGATAAGTCAAGATATTCAAAATTTCAAAATCAATCAAAAATATAAAAAATCTGAAAGAGTCCAAAATGAAAGAAACCCTTTGGATAATAAAACCTGATAAACACATCTAACTAATTTGGGGTTATATGTCTAAAAAGCCTTGTTGGGGGGATCGAAAAGGATGATTAATGGCTGGTCATCTTCTTCGATGCTCCTCTTCTCGGGGAGTAGGGGAAGGAAGGAAGAGGCTTGGAAGCTGGAGGCCCAGGCAAAGGACTCTTGAGGCTCCGGCTCCTGTTCTCCCATCAGCGGGACCCGTGGTCTGTAGAACAGCAGGTCGGGAAGCCGTCAGCCGAGGAGGGGAAGGGGGGCCTCCACTTCCTCTTCTATTCTTCACCCAAGTGTTGATTTTTCCCTTCTTGCCACAGAAGATTTAAAGTTGTTAGAAATTGAAGAGTTGAGATGGTATTTGGTTCATTTTCTTAGCAGCGGTCTTCCTTCTCTTCAGTCTTCTGTCATGGCATGATTGGTGTCCTGGACTCTGCCGAAAATGAACATTTTGGGGTTTGCAGACAGAGTTTTTATAACCATTTTGCACTCAGTTGTGATTGGCCACCCATCTCCGCATGGGCTCTTTGGCTTCTGTGATTGGCTTAATGTTAACTTTTATATAGCAGTTACTTCATTCGGCACATGTCTCTCCCCCTGTTTCCAGTAACAGCCATGTGCCACGCACCCCCCTGCACTCATGACTGTCTGGTTTTGCTTATCTCAGCACTTTTTTCCCTCAGTTCTGCTCACTTCCTCACTTTCCATCATCAAAATAAATCAACTCAGCTGTCTCTGCTATTTTCAGTTCCCCTTTTTGTAACATGTTTTCCAGTCAACTGGTTTGCAGAACATATTTCACAGTCTGAACCCACATAAACCTTTCATTGTGCATGTCAAAAAAATACATAATGGTTACACAGTTTGATTACACTTATTCTTTTGTTGATTACATACTTCTTAATCAATGAGTACACATTTGTTTTACTGATTTCACACAAGATATTGCATTTCATGGCAAATGCTTTCAATACTGTGCTCTGCATTCAGTCCTCTGTGATTCACCAGGCATGTCTGTTATCGTCCTTTCTGACCACAGGAGTGTGTGCTCTCTGATGACTCCGTGACCCTGGCTGACCTCCTTGTGGTACTTTTTGTATTCTTGGGACAGTTGAAGCAGGATCCCCCATTTCCTTCTCATAAGGGGCATATCGGTGTGATTGGGAGGGTCGGCTGCATTCAGCCTTTCTACGATTGATGGGGTCATGTCGCGGGGTACTCGAACACGGGTTATGCGAGCATTTTCATAGGTTGCTTAAAGCAGCACTCAGAACTTCGCTCAAGGACACAAATTTGGTCGACCGTCTGCCCTGGGTTCTTTTAGGGTTGCACTCCGCACTTAAGGATTTGGCAGCCTCCCCAGCAGAACTAGTTTTTTTCTCACCCGCTGCGGATCCCCGGAGAGCTTTTTCCAGAAATCCCCGCGCCCAAGGCTGATCCGCCCGCACAATTTTTACACAATGCGGAGGCTTTGAGCGTACCGGGCCCGGCCCACCATTGTTTTCCCTGCACATTCATCCCAAAAAGCTTTAAGAACACCAGTTTTGTTTCTGTCAGGCACGATGCGCACTGGACCCCACTGTGCCCACTGTACAACGAACCGTTCAGGGTGTTGGAACCTGGGGCGAAGCATTTTGTGTTAGACTTGGGGGGGGGTGCTGTAGGGAGACCTTCTGCATCAACAGGCTGAAACCCACTTTTATGTTGGCAGATGAGCAGGTGGTGTTTGCCCAAGCTCCTTGGCATGGACATCCACCATTGGTGGCTCCGCAAGGTGGTGATCACTCGGCAGGAACCTGCGCTCACAAAGCTAATGTGTTCCCCCCCTCCCTCTTTCCCTCCACAGACTGAAGTGCCTTCCGGTACACCTCACCAGCAGGGTGGTTTGACTGGATCAGCGACCCCCCACTACAGCCACTATGGGCACCAGCTCAAGCCCAAAGGACGGGGGGGGGGGGGATTAGTGCCCCTTCTGGGTGTTCAGGGGGAAGCTGTGTGGGGGCATCATGTGGGGTTTTTTCTCCATCCAGAGAAGGCAAGGGGAAGGAGAGAAGAATGGACAGAAGGAGGAGGTGTCACCGGGGGGTATCAGACTGGACTGCTGGGTCTATGCGCCCCCTTGGGAGAGTAAGAGCTATCGGTGCCACCGAAGAGAAGAAGTGGGTTATAGCGGTGCCGGTGTTATGTTATGTTAATGTGTCACACAATTCTTTGTTCAAACAGCATTGGTTATGGTCGGAAGTGCCGGGTCTTGATGCATGGGAATAAAGATATAAAAGAGGAAGGCACAGAGGCCTGGGACTCTCTTTTGCTGTAAGATATGTTGGAGAAAGAAAAAACTAATTGTGTCGTCCAGCTTGTTGTCTCACCTGCCTCCTTTCTCCACAGGGTGATTTTTTTTTTTATTCCAGTCCAGCCCTGGCTAAGACAGCTAGTAGCAGACATTTTTCTTTAATGGTTGCATTGTCAGTCAACCACTGTGCACCATCTGAATTTGAGAGAAAGAAGCTGTTGTCGTTTTGTTATCAGCACCATAATAAATTCAAGATGTCACTGTTTTTATGTATCATCACATACTATGTTCACTTACTAGAAGCTAGGGAAGAGATGTATGAAAGATAACTTACAAAATAATGTGTGTGTGTGTGTGTGTGTGTGTGTGTGTGTGTGTGTGTGTGTGTGTGTGTGTGTGTGTGCATGCGTGGGCACATGTGTGTGCGTGCGTGTGCGTGTGTGTGTGTGTAAGGGTGGGTGTGTGGGTGATAGGCATCCCTAAAGCTCTGATCCTAGAACCACCCCTGCAGCAGATGTAGAATCTCGTCAGAGCAACAAAGAACTACAACACCGTACTTGTTTGTTTTAATGTCAGGGTAAATACAGACAGCTGCAGCTCTTTGTTTTACCCCAAAATTAAAATGCTCATGTTGCTGGAGCTTTGTAATGCATGACTCCCAACACTGCAACTAACACCGAGAGATAAACTACGGTCACAAATACCCTTACGAATGGCTGCAAACACCGTACAAATGATTTTTGGACCATTTGTATGGCCTCTATAAGGTGGCTGTAGGAGAATCCAGTATTTGTAGACTGGTCGTAAAGTTGATGGTCTTCTTCAAGATTTCTACGAATGCCCCATGAAAACCCCTCATTGTAGGGTGGCCGTACAAATGCCATAGGAAGAACATAAGAACTACACAAGATGTTGGCCGTAAGTATGCCTCAAGAATACCTTAGGTTGTTCCTGAGGGCACCTTAAGTTTTTCTTGAGGGCCCCTTACAGCGTTTGTAGGAAATGCCCATTCATACGGAGATTTGTAAAGTGTGTGTCAGGCGGCAGTGAGGTTCTCATATGGCGGAAGTACATCATTCTTGTGACATTTGTGCCGACAAGAAAGATAGATACACTACCGTTCAAAAGTTTGGGGTCACTTAGAAATTTCCTTATTTTTGAAAGAAAATCACTGTTTTTTTCAATGAAGATAACTTTAAACTAATCAGAAATACACTCTAATATCTAATATACATTGCTAATGTGGTAAATGACTATTCTAGCTGCAAATGTCTGTTTTTTGGTGCAATATCTACATAGGTGTATAGAGGCCCATTTCCAACAACTATCACTCCAGTGTTCTAATGGTACAATGTGTTTGCTCATTGCGTCAGAAGGCTAATGGATGATTGGAAAACCCTTGTGCAATCATGTTAGCACAGCTGAAAACAGTTTAGCTGGTTAGAGAAGCTATAAAACTTACCTTCCTTTGAGATGGTTGAGTATCTGGAAAAAATTATTATTTCAAATACAAATCATTATTTCTAACCTTGTCAATGTCTTGACTATATTTTCAATTCATTTTACAACTCATGGTGGTAAATAAGTGTGACTTTTCATGGAAAACACAAAATAATTGTCTGGGTGACCCCAAACTTTTGAACGGTAGTGTAGATAGATAGATAGATAGATAGATAGATAGATAGATAGATAGATAGATAGATAGATGTACTTTATTGATCCCAAACTGGGAAATTACAGTGTAACAGCAGCATGACAGTAGACAACCAAACAACAGAAACACACATATGACAAAGGGATTACCCATGGAAAGTAAAAACTAACACGACTATACAACCTATACATCATGGCTTAATATATGATGACCAGTATAAACACATGAATCATCCCATTGCTCAAAGAAGGACTATCAGGAGCAGAGTGAAATGTGAGGTACCAGTTAGTCTGTAAGGTGCAGTGTGGCAGCATTGTTATGACCACAATACAACATCATAGTGAGTTATTGTACAGTGAAATTGCATGTGGCAGGAAAGATTTCCTGTACCTGGCCGTTCGACAGTAGTAGTCTACTGGAGAAAGAGCTTCGCTGTCTGTCTAGTGTGTGGTGGAGGGGGTGATCAGGATTGTCCATGATGGATCGCAGTTTATTTAGTGTTCTCCTCTCCACCACTGTCTCAAAGGTCTCTGGTCTGAGACCAATTACAGAGCCAGCCCTCTTGATAATCTTGTCAAGTGTGTTTGTGTCTCTGGACCTGATACTGCTACCCCAACAGACAGCAGCAAAGAAGATGGTGCTGGCAGCAACGGTCTGGTAGAAAAGCTCCAGCATCCTGCTACACACGTTGAAGGATATCAGCTTTCTCAGGAAGTAGAGTCTGCTCGCCCCCTTCTTGTGCGCAGCATCGGTGTTGGATCTCCAGTCCAACCTGCTGCTGATCCTGACACCCAGATAGTTGTAGTCCTCAACCATTCCCACATCCTCCCCCCCCCAATCTGCAGTGGCTGAGAAGGCATCTTCCTCTTCCTGAAGTCAATCACCATCTCTCTGGTCTTGCTGACATTCAACCTCAGGTGATTCATGAACATGAACCTCAGGTGAAAATGTGCCGAAAGCCGTAAGATCTCCCTACCAATGACTTGAGACTGCCATGAGCTGCACAAAAATTTTTGTAAGATGGCAGTAAGTATGCCGTAGGAAGATCCCAAGGCATCCTTACAAAGAACATAAGAACTCGAGGACCATCTGTTCAAAAGAATCTTTGTGACCGAAGTGTAACTTCTGTTTAAAAAAATGCTCTTTTCAATACAAATCCATAATCCAAGTAGTTTTGTGCATGTCCTTACTGAGTTCTAGCACGTGAAAAGAAAATAGAAGGTAGAGTCAAACAATTGTGTGTGTGTGGGGGGGGGGGGGCAAAGAACACAGGGCGTGAATTCAGATCTCCCGCATGAGGGACTTGTTCTGTTACCACCTCCCCTACAGCCTCTTGACATCTTTGCAGCTCTTTCAGATATGACTGTTGCCTTTCTGTTCTCTGCCTCAGACCTCCCACATGCCAAAAACATGCAAGTTAGGTTAACTGGCATCAGCTGGGGATTCTAAATTGTCCTTAGGTATGACTGTGAGAGTGAATGGTTGTCTGTCTCTCTGTGTTGGCCCTGCAATGGACTGGCGATCTATCCAGGGTGTACCCTCCCTCTCGCTCAAAAATGCTGGGATACGCTCCAGCCCCCCCCCCCCCCCCGGCGACCCAAAAAGGATTAGGCGGAAGAATATGGATGGATGGATGGATGGACGGATGGGTTCGTGTGGTATTGTAGATTGAAAGCAACATAGCTGCTTGGGCTGCAACATGGGCTGCACGGTGGCGCAGTGGTTTAGCACTGTGGCAGCGCAGTTTTACCCTCGGCCGGGGGACCGCGGGGATCATGAGATCGTGGGTTCGATCCCAGCCCCCGACCAACAGTGAGCTGTGTGGAGTTTGCATGTTCTCCCCGTGTTGCACGGGTTTACTCCGGGATTTCTCCGGTTTCCTCCCGCACACCAAAAACATGTAGGTTTAGGGCGCTCGCGCACGCAGCGACCAGCAGCCAGTGGCTTGTCACCAGACTGCAAACCAAGTCTACCTACGGGTACAAATAAGTAACAAAAAAAAAAAAAAAAAAAAAAAAAAAAAAAAAAAAATAGTGCAAATCCTACGTGGATTCGTGACATGGAGCGAATGGCAATGTATTACAATGATTTTTTTTTTTTTTTTGTGGCGGATGGCTTCTTCCATTCTATTCATTCCTGAGAAGGTCTCTGATGCACTGACCTCAGAAATGGAGTGAATGTGGCTGCAGTTTTACTTTAAAATTATTGGCACTAAAGACCAAAGAGCAAAAAGCTCCATGTTATATTGTTGACTAGGAAAAGTTAATAACTACTGAATATGCAGCACAAAAAGCATTTCATAATATACAAACACTGCAACATTTTTTTTAAGTGGACAGTAACATTACAAGAAGTATTTATATATATCCATCCATCCATCCATCCATCTTCTACCACTTTTCCTGAGGTCCGGGTCACGGAGGCAGCAGTTCAAGCAGAGAAGCCCAGACTTTCCTCTCCCCAGCCAGCTCTTCAGAGAGGATACCAAGGCATTCCCAGACCAGGTGGGAGAAAGGCTCTCCAGCGAGTCCTGGGTCTGTCCCGGGGTCTCCTCCCAGTGGGACGTGCCCGAAACACCTCAAGTGGGAGGCGTCCAGAAGGCATCATAATCAGATGCCCATACCACCTCAACTGAATCCTTTCAATGTGGAGGAGCAGCGGTTCTACTCTGAGCCTCTCCCGGATGACTGAGCTCCTCACCCTATCTCTGAGGGTGAGTCCAGCAATCCTACGGAGAAAGCTCATTTTAGCCGCTTGTATCCGCGATCTTGTTCTTTCGGTCATTACCCAAAGCTCGTGACCATAGGTGAGAGTAGGAACGTAGATTGACTGGTAAATCAACAGCTTTTCCTTAGAACTCAGCTCCCTCTTCACCACAACAGACTGGTACAACGTCCGCATCACTGCAGATGCTGCTCCAATCCGTCTGTCAATCTCTCGCTCCATTTTCCCCTCACTCGTGAATAAGACCCCAAGATACTTAAACTCCTGCACTTGGGGCAGGAGCCTGTCCCCAACCCAGAGAGGACAATCCACCTTTTTCCGGCTGAAGACCATGGACTCGGACTTGGAGGTGCGGATTCTCATCCCAGCCGCTTCTCACTCAGTGGGAAACCGTCCCAGCAAGAGCTGTAGGTCATTGCTGGATGAAGCCAACAGGACAACATCATCTGCAAACAACAGAGATGAGATCTTGTGGTCACCAAGCATGACACCTCCATTCACTCCTGTCCATAAAAATTATGAACAGGATCGGTGACAAAGGGCAGCCCTGGCGGAGTCCAACTCTCACTGGGAATGAGTCTGACCGAGTGTTGGCAATACGAACCAAAATCTCACGACGGTCGTACAGAGACCAACTAGCTCGTAACAACAAGCCCGATACCCCATACTCCCGAAGCACCCCCCCAACAAAAAACCATGAGGGACGCGGTTGAATGCCTTCTCCAAGTCCACAAAACACATGTAAACTGGTTGGGCAAACTCCCACGAATCCTCGAGAATTCTCGAGAGGGTAAAGAGCTGGTCCAATGTGCCATGGCCAGGACGAAAACCACATTGCTCCTCCTGAATCCGAGGTTCGACCAACGGCTGGACTCTCCTCTCCAGTCCCTTGGCATAGACCTTCCCAGGGAGGATGAGGAGTGTGATCCCTCTAAAGTTGGAGCACACCCTCCGGTCCCCTTTTTTGAAGAGAGGAACCACCACCCTGGTTTGCCATGCCAAAGGCACTGCCCCCGACCTCCACGCAATGTTGCAGAGGCGTGTCAACCATGACAGCCCTACAGCATCCAGGGCCTTGATGGTATTTATATATAGAGAGAGCAATTATTTGGCATATGTAGCCACGCAGTACAAGCGTTGGGAGGACACAGTGGAGCGGCATGTGGAGATGCAAACCCACACAGCTGTTGAACGGGAGATGAAGTCCCTGCTGGTCCTGCTGAGCTGTGCCGTTTAATAACGCCCAAACATTTAAAATCTACTTCCACCATGGTTGTGGATATCATATGCAGCCACACAGCGTGTGCATCAGGTGAACACAATCTGGAGTGTGAAATTTTTCCCCAGAGCAGCTGGATGGAGGCCCCCGGCTGGTGCTGCAGAGCAATAAGTTTAGTTTAAAAATGATTAAATCTGAAATGTACAATAATTAAAGGCCAAATACAGTGTCACCACACTAAAGATGTTGCCACAGATACAGTAATTTTATACTGAATATCATTATTTCAACATTTTAATTTGTGAAGTGAGTCTTTATAGTTTCAGTGAAATGATTCAGAAACAGTAAGCTTTTGTGATCTAACTGCTAGCTCCTGTATGCCACATTTTGACCAATTAAAATCATCTCTTACTAATATTTCACGCAGAATCTCTTTTCCTTCTCCTTAAAACTGGAAGATAAATACAGTGGTGTGCAAAAGTGTTTGCCTCCTTCCTGATCTCATTTTTTTGCATGTTTGTCACACTTAAATGTGTCAGATCATCAAACAAATTTAAATATTAGACAAAGATAACACAAGTAAACACAAAATGCAGTTTTTAAATGAAGGTGTTCATTATTAAAGGTAAACAAAAAATCCAAACCTACATGGCCCTGTGTGAAAAAGTGATTGCCCACCCTCTTAAAACATAAATTAACTTTGATTTATTACATCTTTGGAAAGCTGAGTTCAATTTCTCTAGCCACACCCAGGCCTGATTACTGCCACACATGTTCTCATTCAAGAAGTCACATAAATAGGACCTGCCTGACAAAGTAAAGTAGACTAAAAGATCCTCAAAAGCTAGACATCATGCTGTGAGCCAAAGAAATTCAGGACTAAATGAGAAAGTAAATGAGATCCATCAGTCTGGAAAAGGTTATAAAGCCATTTCTAAAGCTTTGGGACTCCAGCGAACCACAAGTGTTGGGCATTATCCACAAATGGCAAAAACATGGAACAGTGGTGAACCTTTCCACGAGTGGCCGTCCAACTAAAATTACTCTTCCAAGAGATCACAACAGGCCCCACAAAAACATCCAAAGAACTGCAGGCCTCACTTGTCTTAGTTAAGGTCAGTGCTCATGACTCCAGCATAACAACGAGACTGGGCAAAAATGGCCTGCATGGTAGAGGTCCAAGTCAAAAGCCACTGCTGAGCAAAAAGAACATAAAGGCTTGTCTCATTTTGCTAGAAAACATCTTGATGATGCCCAACACTTTTGGGAAAATACACTGTGGACTGACGAGACAAAAGTTGAACTTTTTAGAAGGTGTGTGTCCCATTACATCAGGTGTAAAAGTAACACATCATTTCAGAAAAGGAACATCATACCAACAGTAAAATATGGTGCTGGTAGTGTGATGGTCTGGGGCTGTTTTGCTGCTTCAGGACCTGGAAGATTTGCTGTGGTAAATGAAACCATGAATTCTGCTGTCTACCAAAAAATCCTAAAGGAGAATGTCCAGCCATCTGTTTGTGACCTCAAGCAGGACAATGACCCAAAACACACCAGCAAGTCCACCTCTGAATGGCTTAAGTAAAACAAAATGATGACTTTGGAGTGGCCTAGTCAAAGTTGTGAGCTGAATCCGACTGAGATGCTGTGGCATGACCTTAAAAAGGCGGTTCATGCTGGAAAACCGTAAATGGGGCTGAATTACAACAATTCTGCAAAGATGAGTGGGCCAAAATTCCTCCACAGCGCTGTAAAAGACTCACTGCCAGTTTTCCCAAACGCTTGATTGCAGTTGTTGCTGCTAAGGGTGGCCCAACCAGTTATTAGGTTTAGGGGGCAATCACTTCTCACATTTTTTTCACACAGGTCCATGTAGGTTTGGATTTTTTCCCCTTAATAATAAACACCTTCATTTAAAAACTGCATTTTGTGTTTACTTGTGTTGTCTTTGTCTAATATTGAAATTTGTTTGATGATCTGAACAATTTAAGTGTGACAAACACAACAAAATTAGAAATCAGGAAGGGGGCAAACACTTTTTCACACCACTGTACATCATCAAAGTGAGGATCATTGAAATGTTCATTTTATCCATTTAATGCATTATTTTACAACATAAATAAATGTTTTAAATAAACTGGTTATGTAGGCACCCTACCAGGGTGCAGAAGTCAAGGTAATCAAATGAGTCAGACGTTACATGATCTGTTCTCCTCTCTGATGGTGTGTTGAGATGAAACACAAAATGAATTTTTATCACGTCATGATTACATGTTAACTCAATGTAAACATGCAAATTTGCACAGGGAGTCGGTAGTAATAGCTAAACAGCCTTGAGAGTCCACCACTGCTGAAGTAAAAGTGTCAACGCTGGTGAGTAAGCACAGCAAGTCACCCTTGGCCAGGGGATCCTGGGTTCAATCCCAGCCCCTGACCAACAGTGATCTGTGCGGAGTTTGCATGTTCTCCCCATGTCTGCATGGGTTTACTTCTGGATTTCTCCAGTTTCCTCCCACATCCCAAAAACATGCAAGTTTGGTTAACTGGCATCAAGTGGAGATTCTAAATTGTCCTTAGGTATGACTGTGAGAGTGAATGGTTGTCTGTCTCTCTGTGTTGGTCCTGCAATGGACTGGCAATCTGTCCAGGGTGTACCCTGCCTCTCACCCAAAGATGTTGGGAAAGGCTCCAGCCCCCCACAACCCAAAAAGGATTGAGCGGAAGAAGATGGATGGATGGATGGATGGATGGATGGATGGATGGATGGATGGATGGAGACTGCCACTCACCTGCAGGCAGATGAACCATGAGCTCTCCAGCTGAAATGGCTATGGACATGCTAACAAGGGCCAGCAGGCTAGCGGTGTAAACAAAAGTCATTCAGGTGCAGTTTCTGGAGGAGGCAGTGATATTTTCCCAGCTGTGAGCCCCGCCCAATAACATTGTAAAACTAAACATGACAGTGGTTGTTTTGGATTAGAAAGCAGCTGCAGAGGTTATAAAGGTGACCCCACCTCTCCGCAACTTGTTTGGAATTTGCATCTTTTCATTGAGTTTACATGTAATCATGCCGCATGAAAAGTTTGCGCTTTCCTCTTTGCTCCGACAGCACCTTTAATCTCTCAGTCACACAACCCATGACCACCCACACTGCAGATATCACCCTGGTTTCCAGTCCTTCTGGAGCCTGGTGTCACCTTCTCAGACGTGTATAGGGCTTTTACACTCTCATTTAACTCCCAACCTTAGATACTCAGCAGCAGCACTGAGAACGGGTCTAAAAGCTCTTGATAAGTGGCACAGCTGGAAGAAAGATTCTCTCTCTCTCTCTCGCTCACAGATGGCAGTGGTGTGAAGCAGACAGAAACCTCTCTGCAGTGGACTTTAATGAGCACAGCACTCAGACAGCAGTTAATAGTCATGCTAATCTCTAAGCTTCTGCCTCCACCCCGCCAAACCCCCATTCATTCTCATCTTCATCCTTCACATTGTTGCTCTCTCTCTCCTCACATTTTCCTCATCACTCTCTTCCTCGCCCTTTCACATTTGCCTTCCTGCTGTGATTTTTGCTGTTATTTCCCTTCGTTGCCCCCCCCATGTCTCTCTCCATCTCATTTCCTCTGACTCGTTTCCTTGCTCTCCCTCCACCTCCTCCACCACCTCTGTTGCCTCTTTGTTTGTATTTTCTCATTCACTTTTTACTCTCTTGTCTTCTTTGACATATCTCTCCCTCTGCTCTCCATTCTCTCCTTTATTTCCCTCTTCCCTGCTCTGCTCTCTTCTCCATACAGACGTGTGGCTCCTCAGAGACCACCGTGAGTAACAATGTCAGCTCTTCAGGACAGGCTGTATGCAAATTGTACATGTGTTCTTTTTTTTGGGGGGGGGTGCATGTCTGCATGCACTTCATAGTGGAATTCATCACACTTTACTTGCCTCAAACAAGACAATTTGGAGGGAAAAAAATGACACAGTGACAAGGGAGAGGACCTAAAGAGAGATGGGGGGCAATCACTTTTTCCCACAGGGCCATGTAGATTTGGATTATTTTTACCCTTAATAATAAATACCTTCATTTAAAAATTGCATTTTGTGTTTACTTGTGTTATCTTTGTCTAATATTAAACTTGTTTGATGATCTGAAACATTTAAGTGTGACAAACATACATAAGAAAATTAGAAATCAGGAAGGGGGCAAACACTTTTTCACACCACTCCATATTTGTGAATAGATTAAAAATTTACAAGAAAAGATACAAATTTACAAGAAAAAGTAAAATTTATGAGACAAAACTTCACTTCCGGCTATCAGAGAGAGCAGACGCTTTTTCTCTCCTCTCCTCTTCTCTTCCCTGATACTATTCCCCGCTTGCGATGTCTGTGTCTTTTGCCCTTCTTCTGGCTGAATCTTAATCCAAACGGAAATTATGGATCTTGAAAAGCGGCTTTTAAATGCAATTGACACCACTTTAAAAGAAGATTGGGCTAGGGGGGAGCCCTGGACTCATGGGCAATTGGGAATTCATGGGTCTGTGTGATTCGACTGAGATGCGGAAGACATCTCTATTTGTTTGGCTTGATCACAGGATTTCTATTTTGGCTCTGGAGTTCCTGATGTATCAGAAATTAAAGTTGGGAGAGCTGATCAAAGCGGACCCGGCAATTCTCCTTCAACAACAAATTCGACCAGTCGGTGAGTGCACTGATAGCGGCAATGGTGAACTGAATGATGGTTGATTCAGAAGAATGGTATACATCTGGAGTCGCTGGTGCTCTCCATGGAATGATTATGGAAATTATGAAGCACAGGATCGCATGAAGAGAGGAAAATTCTATTCTCTGAGTGTACTGTGCAGATTTGACCTTGTTTTGGTACCCTGTTTACATTCCTCCTCGATGAAGATAAGGCTGGAGAAGTGGTAACCCAAACAATCGACATTTGCTATTGTTTCAACAGACCGAGCTCCAAGGACAGCGTTACCATGTGTCTGGACTATGGAACACATGACTGAATAATATCTATCCGTTGCCAGAGGGTGCCCTCTGCTGTTCACTAGCAATGACACACCTACACTACACATTGCATTCAACATACACGACTGATTCATTTACATTGATGTACATATACATTCACTTCCTCTCTCTGCCTTTGTAATGTGTGATCTATTGTCTGCTAATTGTGCATTGAGGGTTTTGTTTCTGTGTGATCATAATCTGGCTCATTTGAGCTTATATGAGCTATATGAGCTTATGGGAGCTTATACGAGCGTTATTCTGATAACTATGTTTTTTTTTTTCTCTCTCTGCCTATTGTGTTTTCCCTGACCCTGACCCTTGCCCTCTTTACCTTCCTGTTCGACTGGCACCTTCGGGCTGCCGCGGCTATGGGATGCGCTTACAGAAGCGCGCCCAATGTCAAGTCAAATTTCAATTCTCCTGTATGTATTGCACATATGGTAGTATTGACAATAAACCTTTTCATTCATTCATTCATCATTCAAGTTTACAGTAAAAAACTGAAAATTGTTTTGGAAAGATCCCATATATACAAGAAAAATGTTGCAAATTTATTGGGAAAAGTCACAAATAGCTAAGATACAAGGAAAAAAGTAATACATTTATAAGAAAAAGTTGCAGGATTGCAGTAAAAAAAGTGGAAAATTAATGAGAAATTTCCAAAATTACAGGAAAAGGTTAGCAAATTTGCAAGAAAAAGTCATAATTTTACAAGAAAAACAAATTTATGAAGAAAAAAGTTGCAAATTTACAGTAAAAAAAAGTTGCAGTTTTATAAGAAACTTTCAATTCTTCATGAAAATGCATCAAATTTATGGGAAAAAGTTACAAATTTAAAAGAAAATATCAAATTTTTTAGAAAATAATTTGAAAATAGGTAAACAGGTAAAGTCCATGTGGGCAAACACAGATGGGATGGGTTTGTATGTGGGTTCCAACTTGAAACCCACACACAAACCCACATGGGACCCAGTAGACAGCCCAGGTTAACCACTGGTGGGGCCAACATCGACATACTTGCTGGGAACCCCTTAGCATCCCAGCCAATGTCTATAAATTTAGCATACACAAAGAAAATCTAAGAGATTTCCAACTTTTTCTCCAAAATTTGATACTTTATTCTTGGAATTGTTTTTTTTTTTTTTACTTTTTTCTCAGATATTTGCAACTTTTTCGTATAAATTTGCCACCTTTTCCTCAAAAAATTGTGATTTCTTTTGTGTAATTTTTTAAAAAATCTTGTTTTTCTCAAAAATTAGCAACCTTTTTCCTGTAAATCTGCAACTTTTTCTTGTAGATTTTAAACTTTTCTTTTTACCCCTAAGCATTCCAGCCAGTTTCTATAAATTTAGCATATGCAAGGAAAATCAAATTATTTCCTTGTTGATTTGACTAATAAGTAAAAGTGCAAAGTCAAAGATGCCTTTTATTGGTATTTTATTATTACATCTTGGCCAAGAAGGGAACATTTTGTGTCCTGCACACAATAGATTAAATGCTGAGTCAGCAGTGCTCAAGGCTGGGACTGGATGTACATTTTTTTATGCATTTGCTGTTTTTTTTTTGTTGTTTGTTTGTTTGTTAATGTCAGGCCTTCTTTTGCTTATCAAATTACTACACTATTTCTTAAAATATACACTTTTTATCCTTGTAAAATATTTTTTCCTGTATTCAAAATTGTTTGCAAATTTAATTTTTTTTTCAGGAATTTGAAATTTTTATCATGCAAATTTCAGTCTTTTTATAGTTACACACTTCATCATTTATTCAAATATGCTGTAGGCTTTTCTTCTAAATTTGTAACATTTTTCTCAAAAAATTTCAACTTTTTCCTGTAAATTTATAATGTTTTTTCTCCTCGTTTCATTTTTTTCTTGCAATTTGCAGCTTATTTCAAAAAGATTTGTAACATTTTTCTCATTAATTTGCAACTTTTCCTCAATAATTTGCAACCTTTTTCTCAGATTTGTGACTTTTTTCTCAAAGATTTCCAAGTTTTTCTCAAAAATTTAGAACTTTTTCTCAAAAATTTGCAACCTTGTCAAAATTAATGATGTTTTTCTCCTCAGTTTACAATTTTTTCTTGTAAATTTGCAATTTTTCCTTGTAATTTTTTTTTTTACTTTTTTCACAAATATTTGCAAAACTTTGCTATAAATTTGCCTCCTTTTTTCTCAAAAATTTCTCACTTTTTTCTTGTATTTTTTTTTACCTTTTTCTCAAAAAATTAGTATCCTTTTTCCTGTAAATTTGCAACTTTTTCTTGTAGATTTGAAACTTTTCTTTCAACCACTTAGCATTCCAGCCAGTTTCTATAAATTTAGCATACGCAAAGAAAATCAAATTCTTTCTTCATTTGATTGGTTGTAGAAAATTTGAAACATCCTGCTGGCGGAACAACGAAATTTTAAGAGGTTAATAAATGTCTCTTGTTAATCTAGTTAAGAAATGAAGGTGTAGAGTCAAAGATGACTTTTGTTGGTATTTTATTACTACATCTTGGCCAAGAAGGAAAAATGTTATGCCCCACACACAGCAGACCAAACACTGACTCAGCCGTATTTAAGGGTGAGACTGGATGTACATTTTTTATTCTTTAAATTTGCTGTTTTCTTTCTTTCTTTCTTTCTTCTTCTTCTTCTTCTTCTTCTTCTTCTTCTTCTTCTTCTTCTTCTTCTTCTTCTTCTTTTTTGTAAATATAGGGCCTTCTTTTGCTTATCAATTTACTACATTACTTCTTTAAATATAGATTTTTTTATCTTTGCAAAGTATTTTTCCCTAAATTCAAAATTTTTTGGTAAATTTAAAAATTCTCATCATGAATTTGTAATTTTTGTCATGTAAATTTGAGTCTTTTCATACCTACATCACTCTATAAATTCAAGAAATCTGTCAGTGTGTGTGTGTGTCACGATCATAGGCCAGCTATGATGTTCCTATGTGTTCTGCATGATGTCCTATGATGTTCCAATGATGTTGGTGATCATAGCACCGTCTACATGATGTCTAGATGATGTCAGATAAACTGTAGTTTATCTGACATCAAATAAATAAATAAATTTTAGGCTGCACGGTGGTGCAGTGGTTAGCACTGCGGCAGCACAGTTTACCCTTGGCCCGAGGATCGTGGGATTGATCCCAGCCCCCGACCAACAGTGATCTGTGTGGAGTTTGCATGCTCTCCTCGTGTTTGCGTGGGTTTACTCTCGGGATTTCTCCAGTTTCCTCCCACATGCCAAAAACATGCAGGTTAGGTTAATTGGAGACTCTAAAGTGGCCCTAGGTGTGAGTGTGTGTGCGAATGGTTAAGGGATAGCGCCGTAGCGTGGCTGCTCATCCATCCAGGTGGTGGATACCCTCAATTTCCCCTCTGGGGATCAATAAAGTATACAAAATCTAAAAAAAATCTAAATAAACCGTAAGGCTGATGTTCCTACGATCTCTGAAGGATGTCTTCATGAATCATACAGACTGCAGGACTCGCTAAAAGACATATATACTCACACACACACACACACACACACACACACACACACACACACACACATATATATATACACTACCGTTCAAAAGTTTGGGGTCACCCAGACAATTGTTTTGTGTTTTCCATGAAAAGTCACACTTATTTACCACCATGAGTTGTAAAATGAATAGAAAATATAGTCAAGACATTGACAAGGTTAGAAATAATGATTTGTGTTTGAAATAATATTTTTTTCCTTCAAACTTTGCTTTTGTCAAAGAATCCTCCATTTGCAGCAATTACAGCATTGCAGACCTAACATGATTGCACAAGGGTTTTCTAATCATCCATTAGCCTTCTGATGCAATGAGCAAACACACTGTACCATTAGAACACTGGAGTGATAGTTGCTGGAAATGGGCCTCTACGTATATACCTATCTAGATATTGCACCAAAAACCAGACATTTGAAGCTAGAATAGTCATTTACCACATTAGCAATGTATAGAGTGTATTTCTGATTTGTTTAAAGTTATCTTCATTGAAAAAAAGTTTTTCTTTCAAAAATAAGGAAATTATATATATATATACTGTATATATATATATATATATATATATATATATATATATATATATATATATATATATATATATATATAGACACAGGTAATCAACATAACATAGAACAGTAACAAGCAGGAGAAGAAGTAACAAGCAGGGGCAAACAGAGACTGCAGGGCATGGTTACAGAAAACGCAATAGCTGGGGCTGCACAGATAATCACCCACAGGGGACCAGAGGCGAGACAAGACCAAGGCAATAATGAGAATGAGAATGACAAGAATAATAATAATGCTGATAAACTTAAACAAAGAGGAAGATCAGTGAAGAAATAAATATGCAAGACAGAATAATAAGAATAACAATAATAGCAACCCAGGATAATAATAATAATAATAATAATGTGAAATACAGAAAATCGCAACTTCAAGTGACGATGTGGGCTGGGACCCATGCCCTGAAGACCAGCAAAATCACTCTACATATAAAACAACCAGGATTTTTGAACATATTTTTCTTATCATCACTCTATAAATTCAAGAAATCTCTCAGTGTGTGCATGTGTCTGTTGCCATCATAGGACCGCCTGTGATGCTCCTATGACTTCTGCATGATATCTTATGATGTTCAGGTGATCTCAGGCATTAAAGGACTTGCGATGCCGTCATCAAAGATCAAAGTCTAGATGACGTGAGTCAGCAAAGATCAATGTTGATATGACATCATATAGACGCCATAGTATAGAGTCACCACATCAGAGGACTCGCGATGCCGTCATCAAAGATTGAAGTCTATATGACGCGAGTCATCAAAGATCAAAGTCTATATGATGTCATATAGACACCATAGTATAGAGTCACCTATGATGCCCCTCGGATGTCTACATGATGTCTATATGACATCATACAAACGGTGACAAAAACAAAACCATCCTTTGTGTAAATATGTCCGAAGTCCACTTTTGACTGAAAGTTATGTAATTCCATATGGTTGCCGTGGCATTATGCAAATTAGATGCATAAATTTACTCCTATCTAAAACCTTGGATCATATTTTACATCACTCTATAAAATTCAAGAAATCTCTGTCTGTCAGTGTGTCTGTGTCACATGTGCACACTGTGTTCCTATGATTTCACATGACCATATAAAGAGTTCTGAACTCCTCCTATGATGTCAGATAGACATCATAGGCACATTGTGAGGTCAGAACACTTTCCACAGCATGCAGAACTGCTTGCTTAGCCATGTCAAAGATCAAAGGCAGGCATCACCATGGTTACTGTTGTCATGGGAAGAGTAACTTTCAACGGGTAAGCAGAACTGCTTGCTTACACCTGCTTTCTACGGGCATGCAGAAATACTTGCTAATATTTGGTTTCTACGGGCATGCACGGCACGGGTATACACTAGTACTTCATAATTTATTCAAGCACGCTGTAGGCTTGTACAACTTTTTACTCATAAATCTGCAACTTTTTTAGTTGTAAATTTGCACGTTTTTACTTATAAATTAGCAACTTGTTTTTTTTTTTAAATTTGCAACTTTTTTCTCATAATATATAACTTTATTTTCGTAAATTTGCAAGTTTTTACTCATAACTACAACTTTTTATTTGTAAATTTGCAACTTTCTTCTCATAAATCTGAAACTTTTTTTATCCTTGCAAAATAAGTTTTTCTTACACTCTATTTTTTTTGTAAATTTAAACATTTTCCTCAAATTTACAATTTTTGTCATGAAAATATGAATCTTTTTATACTTACATAATAATTTATTCAAGTACGTTGTAGGCTTTTGCAACTTTTTACTCGTAAATTTTCAACTTTTAACTCGTAAATTTCTAACTTTTTTATCCTTGCAAAAAAAGATTTTCCCTATCTCAGAATTTTTTGTAAATTTAAAAATGTTCCTCATGAATTTGCAGTTTTTGTCATGTAAATTTGAATCTTTTCATACTTACTTCATAATTTATTCAAGTACGCTTTAGGCTTAGCATTAAAGAACAAGCATTTGAAGGAATATGGTGATGTTTAATGATCATATTTTAAAATGTCTTTTAATGTTTATGCAATTTATTAATAACTACAGGAGTGTGAAATAAGATAGTGGGGGGAGGGGGGCAGCCAATAAGCTCACCAGAAGTCATCCCCAGACAGATAAAGTTTATTAAGAATGTCCCTTGACACCCCCCACCCTCCCCAACAACAAGGAAATTATTAAAATAAAAAAAAATGGCATTCATCTCACGCACGCCGTCTCTTCATCGTTTGCCCTCTCAGCTAATCGTCTCCGCTCTAATACGCGTGGGGTCATAAAATCTGATTTGCTTCCACTCCTCTTGCGAAAGCCACTAATTCCCAATTTTGCTCTTCCTGTCCATGTCAGCGTTCCTTTCCATTAACTGAGATTCCCTCTCTTGCACACACACCCAGTCAACACTTTTTTTAACATTTGTTTTTTGTTACATTGTCAAATGTAGCCATTCTTGGGCAGAAGACATATGGATATATATGGATATGTATGGATATATACATATGGATATGCAGCATTGCCACATGAGTGATATCAGTCGAGATTTACATTTAAGGAGGGGACTGCTCAGAATCAATTAGTGCTCAGTGTTTAAGGGGCTTAATTAAAAGAGGGAGTGTAACACTGAGGCACTGGTATTACTGGAAAACAATCTAGAATGAAAATGAAGTTAAAGCATCTTTAACCACCCTCAGAAAACATGGAATATACTGTATTCTCATGTTGGTAGGGACAACATAAGTAGTGGAAACGGCACCTTCCACTGGTTGTAAGAATAAGTGCATGCAGTGTGACTGAGTAAAGTGGTGATTTTTTTTCTCATAAATTTGCAACTTTTTTCTCTTGAATCAGCAACTTTTTTTTCATAAATAGCTATGTCTTTTTTCCCAAAAATTTTCAACTTTTTTCTCATGAGTCTGAGACTGTTTTATCATAAATATGTGACTTTTCTTTTAAATTTGCAACTTTTTCTTAAAAATATGACTTTTTTTTCCTCAAAAATTTTAAACTTTTTTTCATAAATTTGCAACTTTGTTCTCATGAATCTGCAACTGTTTTCTCATAAATATGTAATAATAATTTATTTCTTTTATAATGCACTTTACATTTCAGGGCAAAATCTCAAAGTGGTAAACAAATAGGATTAAGAGCAACAATAAAACAAACATTAAAAGATTACGCACATGATGGCACACCAGAACATTAAAAAGCTTTCCTGTGCAGGTGAGTCTTTAACTGCCTTTTGAAGCAGTCTGCGGTGCCCTCAGGTTTTCTTGCAGTGAATTTCAGAGCTGTGGGGCAGCTGCTGTGGAGGCCCGATCCCCCAATGTGTGTAATTTGGTCCTGGGGGGACAGAGACACTGAATGTTGGAGGAGCGGAGGTGCCTTGAAGTGGACTGTGGTGTGAGACCAGTGTTGGCCAAGTTACTAAAAAATAGTAACTAATTACAGTTTTTAGTTGCTTCTTTTTTAAAAGTAATTGACTTACTTTACCAAATACTGCATGATTAAAGTAACTAGTTACTTGGAAAATTAACTTTCACATTACTTTTAAATGCATACTTAAATCATCTTGCACACATAGCAAGATAATTTAATTAATGGATTACATTACGGGCTTATTAATGTCAGGCTGAAAACAGACTGTTTCAGACAGAGCTTTTAGATCATGTTCAGTCTGCTTTATCCTGCCTTTAGAGCTCTTACTGTGGGAAAAATCTGAAGTAAATCAACATGATATTGCCAGCAATTTCCTCTTTTTGGAGTGAGAGTTGGCAATACAGCATAAAGCTGTCCATGTTCATCTTACCTTTAGGATATGAATTTAATCCAATGTGCAGTGATCCAAAGAAAATGTCCATTATCCACAGTCCAAATGTCTGCTGTGACAGAGACATGATCCAGTCCCTAAAATTCTTTTGGAGATCAAAATCCATTTTTGAATAATTTAGGTAGCAGGTAAATGTGTTTTAACTTCAGTGGATCACAGTCACAGCTGTCTGATGGAAAGTAATTATCTGATGTAATTAAAATAATAACGGACTTTAAAACATTCACTAAAAAGGTTAAAAACTGGCTGAAAAATAAACAAGAATGTACTCATGTATGAATCGATTGTCTGCAAGGTGAGAGTGAATGAAGGGAAGGAATGAATGTGTTTGTTTATAGTGAGTGACGAAGGGAGGGAGGCCTGAAATAGGCAAATGTGAACCAGGTTGTTATATTGTGTATTTATAATATTTATAATTGTGTATTTATAATCTTTTTTTGCATTGATGTATGTGGTTATTGTGTATTTTTTTCTTTTTTTTTTCTTTACTTGATTCTCTTTTCTAAAGCCCATCCAGGGACAAGAGTTGCAAATTAGCTAATAGCTATACACTCTATGTGCAACACATCAGATTGATTGTCATTGATTAATTGTCTATGTTTATTGCACTGTCCCTGTCAAATAAACTACTCTATCTAAGTCACTGTTATCATGTCTTCATTCTGTAACGACGTATCTGGCAATCAGGTTTAATTCTTGCTGCTTCACAAACTGTCCAGACGCACACCTGTGCTTGCAATCCAGCTGTGGCCATTGAGAATACAGTAAAACGCTGTGTTGTTAGCATAGCTAGCTGATACTTAGCACTAGCTTTGTTGGAGCTTTGTTGCTGTTTTCAGGCGCTTCTGAAGACTGCAGTAGGTCTCATCTACTGCAGTAGATGAGACCTAGATGGAAGAATAGATGGTTTGTACATTGACATTTTTTTTCCAAAAGTCACAAAGTTACATGAAAAAAAGTCACATTTATGGGAAAAGTCAGGTTTACATTAAAAAAAAAATGACAAATTTACTAGAAAATTGTTGTAAATTCATGTGGTAAAAAAATCACTGATTTATGAGAAAGTCTTGAGATTTACCTGGAAAAATTTGCTAAACCTAGATGGTTTGTTTTCATTTCAGAAACCAAATATTGAAAGAACAGAGAGTCCACTGATTTTTGGGTCCAGCCATTTTTCTCAAATTTGTGGCTTTATTATAAAATTAGCAAATTTTTCCAGGTAAATCTCAAGACTTTCTCATAAATCAGTGATTTTTTTACCACATGAATTTACAACAATTTTCTAGTAAATTTGTCTTTTTTTTTTTTTAATGTAAACCTGACTTTTCCCATAAATGTGAATTTTTTTCATGTAACTTTGTGACTTTTGGAAAAAAATGTCAATTTTTCTTGTAAACTTTAACTCTTTTCTAGTAAATGATGATTTTTTTTAATATTACAAAATCATTAACTGTTTCACCTAAATGTGTGACCTTTTTTTTTTTTATAAATGTGTAGCTTCCCCAGAACTGCAGCCTCATTTATTATATTCAGAGAAACCAGTGTTTCACAGACAAAAACCTCATCGGAATATTCTGAAATGACTTTTCTTGAATGATGTAATATCAATATTTTCTTAAACATTTTTCTGTTTTTGTTGCATTAATTTCTTGTCACTAATTGATTTATTAATATTGGCGGTGTTGATCCTCCATACAAAACACCATAAACAGAATCCTATTAGTGTCTCAGCTCTGCCCTGGAGAGAGAAAAAAAATCAAAGCTTTGAAATTAAAAAAAATAAGTGTTGGCACAAAGGCGAGGGAAAAAAGTTACAAATTTCCATAAAATGTCCCATATTTACAGTTGTGCTTATAGGTTTACGTATCCTAGATACGGCGGTATCTAGGATACGTATTCTTCCATCTAGGAAGAATACGATGGAGACCTAGATTACGTATTCTTCCTGCATTACCGACTGCACTATATAGTTCTCCACAGTATCTGCTGCTGGCTAATATATATTTTAACTGTTGACCAGTATCACTTAATCTTATCCTACACTTTATTACATGTATAGTTTATTTCTCTTATCTTATCATGTTTAATGTTGCAGCACTGTACCGAGACAAATTCCTAGTTTGTGTACTACATGAACAATGGCAATAAACCTGATTCTGATTCTGATTCTGATTCTGATCTGGCACTTAGCTTCAGACCCACCAATATGCTTTTGTCCTTAACCGCCACAAAGAAAAAAAAAAAATCTATTTCCACATAAACAAAGTAGCTTCATCTTTTCCTCCACTCAGTAGTAAAGGCTCAGCTCTCTGCAATAGGTCACATCGACTGACCGCTATACATCTCAGCTATGGTAGGGTCAGTTTGTATATTCCTTTATTTACGCTAAAAATATATATCCATACTAATAAAATGAGTAATGAATAATGCATCTGATCAAATTTCAGTAACTGTAACAAATTACTGAATTTTTAAACAATAATTTCGTTACACAACATGTTACTGCAAAAGTAGTGGCGTTACAGTAACACGTTACAAAGTAACACGTTACAAGAAACGTTACAAAGTAACTTGTTACTCCTAATACTGGTGAGCAGTTCTTTTAGATATTGTGGTGCATCTCCATGAATGCAGGAATGGGTAAACAGACAGATTTTCTATTCAATGTGAAGGTGAAGGGGGGGACAATGGAGTGATCGGAGGATGGGTGTGATGTGCTCGAATCTCCAATTTGAATTTTTTTTTTTTATAAATTTGCAAATTTCTCATAAATTTGCAACTTTGTACTCATGACTCTGTAATTGTTTTCTCATAAATATGTGACTTTTTCTCAAAAATTTGCAACCTTTTTCTCAAAAATTTGCAAGTTTTATCTTTGCAAGTTTTTTCTCATGAATCTGCAAATGTTTTCTCATTAATATGTGACTTTTCTCTCCAAAAATGTTCAGCTTTTTTCTCCTAAATTTGCTACTTTTTTCTTTTTTAAATCTGCAGCTTTTTTTCTCATAAATTTGCAACATTTTTCCTCATGACGTTGCTTTTCTTCTTCAAAAATTTGTTGTTTTGTCATAGATCTGCAATTTTTGTTTCTTGTACATTTGTGACTTTTTTCTTTTAAAGTTACAACATTCAGAACCCAGCTACAGGGGGTGCACAAGCTAGTGTACTCCTGGTGCTGGTCCCAACCCTGTGCAAATGGAGAGGGTTGTGTCAGGAAGGGCATTCAAAACCACTGCCAAATCAAACATGCAGGTCATGACAAATGAGACTTTCATACCGGATCAGTTTAGGCCAGGGGTCCCTAAACTTTTTCCTGTGAGGGCCACATAACTTTTGCTTTCTCTGATGGGGGCCGGGGTCAGTTTGTAACAGAAAGTGTGACAATTGCAGGGGTGCCTAAATGTAAACATTTATTGTTTTCCAGAAAGCCACACATAACCAAATATTAATAACCCTTTCCGGGATCTTCACAGGAAAAAAAGTCAGAAAATAAATAATAACACTATTAATGAAATAAATAACACTATTTATGAAATAAATAATAACCAAATAACCTTCTCTGGGTTCTTCAGAGAAAAAAAGTCCATGGAACATTAACTTTCTGTTGTGCCGTGCACAATCTTAACAGGTAACATCTCAGCAGAATACATTTGTACGCCAAGCTCAGCTGAACCAGTCATCAGTTCGGGCCAGCTTTCGGGTTGCTCAACTGACAGCAAGCAGCGGTAAACCTTTCACTGATGGAGAATTTGTCAAGAAATGTTTGAATGCTGTCGCAGAGGAGGTGTGTCCCGAGAAGAAAGATGTCTTTAATGCCGCGAGTCTGTCGGCGAGTACAAACACCACCCGTGTGAATGGCCCCGCGGAGCGGACGGTGTGTGTGAAGTGTGCGGGTGAGTAGAGAGAGAGGCTACCGGAGCAGGTAGCGAGCTAGAATTGCTGTTATTAACGGTGGAGTCTGATAATAAAGCCCCCAACTCTTCAGCAAAACGGCATGTTCTTCGGTGTACCACCATGTTGTTGTTAACAACCGTGAGGTTTACTCGGGAGTTAACGCCAGAGGAAAAGTTGCCTTCGGCCCTGGAGAAGACAGATCTCCCCTGCGTCCCCCAACCACAGTTAGGAGACCAAAGCAGGAAAGGTTAACACTAGGATTTTTTTTTTTTTTCTGGGGGGGGGGGGGGGGGGTTCAGATAGGGGCACAGACTGCAAAAGGGTGGAATAGAATGTCACATTCTATGCGTGTATTAGTCTCGATCGCGTGGCCAGACTGAAAAAAAAAAAAAAATCATAATGCATCTCTGGTATTGTTCAGGGGGCCGGGCCAAATGTGGAGGCGGGCCGTATCTGGCCCGCGGGCCGCAGTTTGAGGACCACTGGTTTAGGCCCAGGTTAAAAATGGCCACCACTGGTGCTGTTAACTGACAGGGTGCGAGTAGAAATTGAGCTACTGTTGGTAGAAGATCGAGGAGGAGGAGAGGGGGAAGGCGTGTCAGGAGGGAGAGAGAGTAAAGGAAAGGTAGAAGTGTGGAGGTGAGAGTAGGAATGTTAAACGTAGGAACTATGACTGGTAACGTCAGAGAGTTGGATGATATGATGAAAAGAAGTAAGGTAGATATACTGTGTGTTCAAGAAACCAGCGGGAAGGGAAGAATGGCTAGGAGCACTGGAAGTGGATTTAAACTGTTCTATCATGGTGTGGATAGGAAGAGAAATGAAGTAGGCGTAATCTTGAAGGAAGAGTATGTGAAGAGTGTTCAGGAGGTAAAGAAGGAGTCAGAATCATGAGTTTGAAGCTAGAAGCCAAAGGTGTGATGTTGAATAGTGTCAGTGCTTGTGCCTCACAAGTTGGATGTCAGGTAGAAGAGAAAGAGGAATTCTGGAGTAAGTTGGATGAAGTGGTAGAGAGTGTTTCCAGGGTGGAGAGAGAGTGGTGATTGGAGCTGACTTTAATGGACATGTAGGTGAAGGGAAAAGAGGTGATGAGGAGGTCCTGGGTAGGTATGGTCTTAAGGAGAGAAATGTGCAAGGACAGATGGTTCTAGATTTTGCTAAAAGGATGGAAATTGCTGTGGTGAACACATACTTTCAGAAGAGAGAGGAACATAAAGTGACTTTCAAGAGTGGAGGAAGGTGCACACGAGTGGACTACATCTTTTGCAGAAGGAGAATCTGAAAGAGATAAGGGAATGCAAGGAGGTGGCAGGGGAGAATGTAACTAGACATCATCAGATGGTAGTCTGTAGGATGATTTTGCAAATCAAGAGAAGGAAAACAGTGAAGGCAGAGCCAAAAAATAAGTTTGAGAAGTTGCAGAAGGAGGAAAGTCACACAGAGTTCAGGAAGGAATTGATACAGGCTCTGGGTGACAGGGTAGAATTACCAGGTGACTGGGAAAGTACATCAAAAGTATTGAGAGAAACAGGTAGAAAGGTATGTGGTGTCTCCAGTAGAGGAAGGAAGACAAGGAGACTTGGTGGTGGAATGAGGAGGTACAGGAAAGCATTCAGTGGAAGAGGTTAGCAAAGAAAAGTGGGATAGTCAGGAAGATGAAGAAAGTAAACAGGAGTATTTGGAATCTAGGCACATGGCAAAGAGAGAGGTGGCAAAGGAAAAGACATATATAGTGAGTTGTATGACAGGCTGAACAATAAGGAAGGAGAAAAGGACTTGTATCGATTGGCTAGACAGAGAGCTAAAGCTGGAATGGATGTACAGCAGGTTAGGTTGATTGAGGACAGAAATGGTAATGTACTGACAAATGAGTGTCCTGAGAAGGTGGAAGGAGTACCTTGAAGAGCCGATGAATGAAGAAAATGAAAGACAGAGGAGGATGGACGAAGGAAAGATGGTGAACAAGGAAGTCCCAAGGATTAGCAAGGCATAAGTGAGGGCAGCTTTGAAGAGGATGAAAAATGGAAATGTGGTTGGTCCAGATGACATACCTGTGGAGGTGTGGAGATGTTTTGGAGAGATGGCAGTGGACTTTTTAACCAGATTCTTTAACACAATCTTGGAGCGTGAGAGGATTACTGAGGAGTAGAGAAGAAGTGCTTTGGTACCAATTTTCAAGAACAAAGGTGACGCTCAGAGCTGTAGTAACTACAGAGGCTTAAAGTTGATCAGCCACACTATGAAGATACGGGAAAGAGTTGTTGAAGCCAGGTTAAGAGGAGAGGTGACAATCAGTGAGCAGCAGTACAGTTTCATCCCAAGAAAGAGTACTACAGATGCAATGTTTGCTCTAAGAGTGTTGATGGAGAAGTACAGAGAAGGTTAGAAGGAGTTGCACTGTGCCTTTGTGGATCTAGAGAAAGCATATGATAGGGTGCCAAGAGATGAAGTGTGGTACTGTATGAGAAAGCCAGGATTGGCAGAGACTTATGTGAGGGTGGTGCAGGACATGTATGAGGACAGCGAAATGGTGGTGAGGTATGCTGTAGGAGTGACAGATGGATTCAAGGTGGGGGTGGGATTACATCAGGGATTGGCTCTGAGCCCCTTTTTGTTTACCGTGGTGATGGACAGGCTGACAGACAAGGTCAGCCAGGAGTCTTCGCGGATCATGATGTTTGCAGACGACATTGTGATCTGTAGTGAGAGTAGGGAGCAGGTGGAAGAGAACCTGGAGAGGTGGAAGTATGCTTTGGAGAGAAGAGGAATGAAAGTCAGTAGAAGCAAGACAGAATACATGAGTGTGAATGAGAGGGAAGCAGGTGAAATGTTGAAGATGGAAGGAGTAACGGTAGAGAAAGTAGATGAGTTTAAATACTTGGGGTCAACCATCAAAAGCAATGGAAAATGCATGAGAGAGGTGAAGACGAGAGTTCAGACAGGGTAGAGTGGGTGGAGACAAGTGTCAGGGGTGATTTGTGACAGAAGGATAGCCGCTAGAGTTAAAGGAAAGATTTATAAGATGGTAGTGAGACCTGCTATAATATATGGTTTGGAGACGATGGTGCTGACAAAAGACAGGAGGCGAAGCTGGAGGCGGCAGAGTAGAAGATGTTAAGATTTTCATTGGGAGTGACTAGGAAGGACAAGATTAGAAATGAGTATATCAGAGGGACAGCTCACGTTGAATGGTTTGGAAACAAAGTAAGAGTGGCAAGGCTGAGATGGTTTGGAAATGTGCAGAAGAGGGATAGTGGAGATACTGGAGAAAGATGTTGAAGATGGAACTGCCAGGCAGGAGGAAAACAGGAAGAGCACAGAGAAGATTCATGGATGTGGTGAAGGAGGACATGGAGAGGGTTGGTGTTACAGAGGAAGATGCAACGGATAGGGTGAGATGGAGGCAGATGATCCGCTGTGGAGACCCCAAAAGGGAGCAGCTGAAAGAAGAAGAATGTTACAACATTCATATAGATGCTCGTTTAATATGTAATGACTTACAATTTCTAAAATTGGCCAAAGATTTCGGTTCATCTAGACAGTTACTCACATTTATATGTTTTTGTTTTACGGGGTTTGAACTCTTCCCTATCACAAAAAAAAAAAAAAAAAACGTGCTCCTATACACAATCTTGCCTGTTTAGCCAAGACTGCAATAACACCTATAGTTTCCCCCTCAGTTTTTATTACTGTGAAAATGTTCTGTTTATCATTGTCTTCCAAACACTAAAATGAAATATCCGCTCACGGTCACATCGGGAAGGAATCGTTTCAAAATTTGAGCAGGCTTTGTTTTCTGATGTCCATGGTGGCATTCATTAAATGCACAAGTCCCGGGAGTGACGCTGCAGGAAATAGAATCCATAATAACAAACAGATTATGTTATTCAGCCCATGCATCCACCCTTTTCCTAATACTTTGCATGGCTGTGCAGTTTTTGTTGCTGTAATTGTAATTTGCACCATAATTGCAGCTGTCCTTGTGGTGTAATCACAGGTTGCTGCTGGTTAATGCCAACAGGTATTGTAGTGTCTGTCATTCAGCTTCAGCATCAACAAAAGTAAGGTTTGTTGCAACAGACTGTTGATTATAGTGAGCAGTAATGTGTACACAGCTGAATAAATCTTTTGTTTTCTTTCCCGGCGTAGTTCTGATGCCGGCGTTGTATCTGCTCTCTCTGTGGAATCATCTTAAAACGAGCTGTTCTCCCACCAGTGTTAAAGAAAAAAAAAATATCTTCCCATGAGACTCTGTGAAAAGCACCAACAGCCAAAAAAACAGAAATAAACATCATAAGTGAACTTTAGAATTATAAACTAACAATAATAATAGATCAAGGGAGTGTGTGATTGAAGTGATGTCACTGTGTTCGTGGGCTTGGCAGGATAAACTGAAATCTCTGTTAAAGCCGTAATGTGTGACAGCTGTAGCAGCGTTTCAGGACTCATATGGAATTCAGTGTGTTGATCAGGGCCGAGTCCCAGCCAGCATGTCCATGTGGGCAGCACGATAGGTTAAATCTTGCTGTCTTATGGGTCCCATGTGGGTTTATCCACGGGTTCCATGTTGGCCCCATCTGTGTTTGTCCACATGGAATTTACCTGTGGTACAAGTGAGCAGGAGATCTGCTTGCCTCCTAAACCCAACTGCGCCGCACATGGATCTACAGCGGGTGAGCAGCTTTCAGTAACACTTGTGCCATAGCTAAAATTACACAAAAACTCATCAATTTTCACATTGTTTTCTCATCAATTTGTAAGAAGAAAAGTGACAAATTTACCCCCCCAAAAATTGTAGCAAATTTAATGACAAAAAAAATCACACATTTACATGAAAGAAGTTGCAAATTGATAAGAAAAAAGTGAAACTTTAGGAGAAAAATGTTCTAAATTTACAAGAAAAAAAATCTGTAAAATTACTTTTAAAGAGTTACAAATGTATAAGAAAAAGTCACAAATTTATGAGGAAAAAATTAGAAAAAAGTTGTAAATTAACAAAAAAGTAGTAAATATATGAGTAAATAAATTGAAAATTAATGAAAAGAAAGTCCCAAATTTGTGAGGAAAAGTTATGTTTACAGTAAAAAAGTTGCAGATTTTTGAGAAAGTTCCACATTTACAAGAAAAAGCTAGCAAATCTGCAAGAAATCACAATTTTACAAGAAAAACTAGCATATTTAGGAGAAAAAGTTGCAAATTTACAAGAAAAAAAATCAGTAATTGATGAGAAAAAGTTACAAGTTTAGAGTAAAAAAAGTTGCAAATTTGAGAAAGTTTCAAAATTTTAAGAATAACCAATTTTATAGGGGAAAGTTACAAATTTACAGGAAAATAGCAAATTTATGAGAAAATAAGTTGAAAATAGGTAAACCGATAAAGTCAATGTGGGCAAACAGATGGGACTCATAAGACATCCCAGGTTAGCCTTAGGTGTGGCCCACATTGACATGAAGGCTGGGCTAGCCAGCTGAGATTAGCAATAGCAACATAAGAGGGAGGGCGGATTTAAAGACAATTTGCAATGATGCTGCAATAATGAAACAATTACAGGCAATTTGACCAAAACATCTCACAAATATTTCCTTTAAGAGGGCTGTCAGCATGTGGAAAAAGTGCAGAGAAGGGGATTTTTAATGAAAAATATTTCTTCTCCATTATCAGAGAGAATTTTTTTTTTTTTTTTTAACAAAGTAATTTCACTTCTGATATCTTAAATGTGATTGAGAAGAGCTGATTTGACAGCATCAGGTTCATGGCTTCATTGATACTAAAATACAAATAGCAGCACCCTTCAAACACTATTCCATGTGAGTTGTACTGCTCTTCGTACTGTCTAATTCATAACTGGGTCAGAAACGATATGACCAAAATCAATCCACACGGCCCAATTTATTTCTGCTTAACGTGTTTTATCGTGATAGAAACCCCATTAGGCTTCATTGGAGAGAACGATCTCTCCCCAGACTATAGCCATTCAGATTGAGCACCAAATCCCTCCAGCTGTCAACTCTCACCACCCATTAAAGCTGAGGTTTCACCGCACGGGGGGCGAGAGCTTTAAGGAGCAATATTGGCTTCACTCACAACTATTGCTGCTGATTTCTAGGGAGATTAAAGTTGAATGTTGAGTCTCTTCCAGAGGGATGAGCCAGGGAGAGAAAGCTCAGGCCAGTCATTAAGAAAACAAAACCCAGTGTTTTTTTTCCTCCCACAAAAAGGCAGTAATCCTCCACATATCCTCATGAAAAGAGCTTGATACTGTACCTCTGGGAACCATGCAGAATTTGGTTAAAATGAATAGTCTTAGTGCTGCTTTGGATTAACGAGGTCAAGAAGTGTCAGCTCTGTTTTTTCTTCTCAGAGCCATCTTTGTTAACCCTTCAACCCAGGGGCCAGATTGATGACCCAATAATACAAACTTTATGAATCTTGCAAATTTGTGACTTTCAAGCCCTTCTTAATTTGGAACCTTCTTCTCCCCGGTCTCAATTGCAACATCTTCCCAAATTTGCAGATCCTCCCCTCTTATAAATTTGTGGCTTTTTTCCCACAACTTTTGCAGCTTTTTGCACACATTTGAGACTTTTCACCCAAAGTCTCTTTATGATTTGTCTAAATTTGCAACTTTTCCTCTGTGTCTGACATGTTTCTAATAATATGGACCCAAAAATGCAGACACAAAGAGCAGGACACATAGGTGGTGGTGGTGGTGGGGGGGCATTTTATTGTAAAATAAATGAAATAGGAGCAACTGGTGCTGTTACCCCTGCAGAGACAGAAAGCTTAGTGAGGATATGGGAGTTTGCAACCAGAGTGAACTTCAGCGTTGTATTCTCACTGCTGCAGGTGAAGTTGTTTCTGGTGAATTCCAAACGAGCTCCAGCCAGCTAGTTACTTGTGATCTTGTCTTTGGGTGAGCTGCAGATTACTGCACATGAGAGGGGAGATGGCCCAGGCCTGGGGACTTAAGGAGAGAATATTGAATAATTTTGCTCGAGAAATACAGGAGGGCTGAAGAGGATCCAATTGAGGATGATTATCCACCAGTGTATGTCCACCTGCAAGACTCCTGATTCTGTCGTGGAGAGAGTCTAGGAGGAAAGACCTGGGAACTTCTTTTATAGTTTGACTGTCCATGGATACAATGCTGGGATTTTGGAGGTCTGAAAATGTAAAGATTTGAAACTAGTGTGCAGAGTGGAATGGCTTTGGTGGTGCCTTTTTTTTCCCACCTCACAGAGAAAGAACAGTAATGCTGACATTACTAGGGCTGGGTGATATACCAAATATATTCGATGTTTCGATACATTTTCCCAGCTTAAACCTTTCGTTTAAACTGGGCATGCTGGCTGGGGAGGGTCTTGAAAAGATGACATACAGTGGGTCAAAAAAGTATTTAGTCAGCCACCAATTGTGCAAGTTCTCCCACTTAAAAGATGAGAGAGGTCTCCAATTTTCATCACAGGTATACCTCAACTATGAGAGAAAAATGAGAAAAAAAAAAAAAATCCAGAAAATCACATTGAAGGATTTTTAATGAATTAATTGGTAAATTCCTTGGTAAAATAAGTATTTGGTCACCTACAAACAAGCAAGATTTCTGGCTCTCACAGACCTGTAACTTCTTCTTTAAGAGGCTCCTCTGTCCTCCACTCGTTACCTGTATTAATGGCACCTGTTTGAACTCATTATCAGTATAAAAGACACCTGTCCACAACCTCAAACAGTCAGACTCCAAACTCCACTATGGCCAAGACCAAAGAGCTGTCAAAGGACACCAGAAACAAAATTGTAGACTTGCACCAGGCTGGGAAGACTGAATCTGCAATAGGTAAGCAGCTTGGTGTGGAGAAATCAACTGTGGGAGCAATTATTAGAAAATGGAAGACATACAAGACCACTGATAATCTCCCTCGATCTGGGGCTCCACGCAAGATCTCACCCCGTGAGGTCAAAATGATCACGAGAACGGTGAGCAAAAATCCCAGAACCACACGGGGAGACCTAGTGAATGACCTGCAGAGAGCTGGGACCAAAGTAACAAAGGCTACATCAGTAACACACTACGCTGCCAGGGACTCAAATCCTGCAGTGCCAGACGTGTCCCCCTGCTTAAGCCAGTACACGTCCAGGCCCGTCTGAAGTTTGCTAGAGAGCATTTGGATGATCCAAAAGAGGATTGGGATAATGTCATATGGTCAGATGAAACCAAAATAGAACTTTTTGGTAAAAACTCAACTTGTCGTGTTTGGAGGAGAAAGAACACTATACCTACTGTGAAGCATGGGGGTGAAAACATCATACTTTGGGGCTGTTTTTCTGCAAAGGGACCAGGATGACTGATCCGTGTAAAGGAAAGAATCAATGGGGCCATGTATCGTGAGATTTTGAGTGAAAACCTCCTTCCGTCAGCAAGGGCATTGAAGATGAAATGTGGCTGGGTCTTTCAGCATGACAATGATCCCAAACACACTGCCCGGGCAACGAAGGATTGGCTTCGTAAGAAGCATTTCAAGGTCCTGGAGTGGCCTAGCCAGTCTCCAGATCTCAACCCCATAGAAAATCTTTGGAGGGAGTTGAAAGTCCATGTTGCCCAGCGACAGCCCCAAAACATCACTGCTCTAGAGGAGATCTGCATGGAGGAATGGGCCAAAAATACCAGCAACAGTGTGTGAAAACCTTGTGAAGACTTACAGAAAACATTTGACCTCTGTCATTGCCAACAAAGGGTATATAACAAAGTATTGAGATGAACTTTTGTTATTGACCAAATACTTATTTTACCGAGAAATTTACCAATTAATTCATTAAAAATCCTTCATTGTGATTTTCTGGATTTTTTTTTCTCATTTTGTCTCTCATAGTTGAGGTATACCTATGATGAAAATTGGAGACCTCTCTCATCTTTTAAGTGGGAGAACTTGCACAATTGGTGGCTGACTAAATACTTTTTTTCCTCACTGTACTAACCACAATCAGCCTGATTGATGACCCTAATTGGCCTAATGAGAATGCTTCACGACAAACAAATGACAACACTCACCCAGATGCACAACAGTTACAACAACAGAGGCCCCCTAGTCATAATAGACAGGACGGAAAATCAGAAAAGGGCCATTTTAGAGAAGGTTGAGGCATTTTGCGTCAAAAGTTGATAAGGTGTTTTAACACAACTTGGGTGTGCTGATCACACATATAGTGGTTACCAATTATGATTTTTAGATATAAGCCCTTAAAATTAACTTTGAAATGGCTACCCATATTTGACGCTAAAACAGGCAATTCATGAATGACAAACATGTATTATCATTCTAACAGTTTTTTTTTTTTCGTTTTTTTTTTTGTTACTTATTTGTACCCGTAGGTAGACTTGGTTTGCAGTCTGGTGACAAGCCACCGGCTGCTGGTCGCTGCGTGCGCGAGCGCCCTAAACCTACATGTTTTTGGTGTGCGGGAGGAAACCGGAGAAATCCCGGAGTAAACCCGCGCAACACGGGGAGAACATGCAAACTCCACACAGCTCACTGTTGGTCGGGGGCTGGGATCGAACCCACGATCTCATGATCTCCGCAATCACCCGGCCGAGGGTAAAACTGTGCTACCACAGTGCTAAACCACTGCGCCACCGTGCAGCCAGTTGCAGGAACTACTTGTTCTCAGTGAAAAATGATGTAGCATATGTTGTTTATACTGACTTTAAAGTTTCATAGCTTTTACAGTAGTTTATGGACAATTTAGACTATGTTTTCCCAAAAAATTTTCAATTTGTTTTTAGCAAGACCCAAGGGACAGCCAGTAAAAGTTGATCCGAGGACCACAGAGACTGTGAGGGGTTATACACTTAAAGCAGCTCAGTGATATATTTGGGGCCCTGATCATGGATGGCTATAAAAACAAGAACTAAAATTTTAAACTGAATCCTAAAACCAACTGGGAGCCAGTGAAGTGCTGCTAAAATTGATGTAATATGTGTCCTTTTCTTAGTGTGGGTTAAAAATTTAGCAGCCAAATTTTGGACAACCTGGAGGCGTTGAAGACGATTTTGGCTCAGACAAGTAAAAAAAAACAAACAAAACAAAACAAAAAAACAAACAACTATTACAGTAGTCTAAGTGAGAAGAACTAAAAGCATGAATAATCATTTCAAGTTCTGCCTTCAACACCAGGGTTCTCAACTTTGAAATATTCTTCAGCTGGAAGAAACAGCTTCTACTTAATTGCTTAATGTGGTGCTAAAGAGTCATAGCCAAATCAAAATTAATATCAATATTATGAAGACTCGCCTGAACAGAGGAGTCTAGGGTACCCATGTGTTGCACCTATGTGTTGCTTAATAAGCAGGATCTTGTTTACAGGAGCAAGAATTAATGTCTCTTGTCTGAGTTAAGCTGTAGAAAGTTTGCACTTAACCACTGTTTAATGTTAGACAAGCAGTTAGTTAAACATGACAGCATGTGAAACTCAGACTTTTTAAAAGAGCAATACAACTGAATATCATCAGCATAAAGATTATAAGAAATATCTGTGAACTGGTTAATTATCCATCCCAGTGGCAGAATGTAAAGTAAAAATAAAATTGGTCCTAGAACTGAGCCTTGTGGTACCCCACTTGAATACTATGCTGTTTCAGAAAAAATCTGATTCACGAAAAGCTTAAAGGTTTTGTAGGTGAGGTATGATGAAAACCATTTTAAAACAGAACTCAGCAACCCTAGCTCTTTGAGTCTGCTGATCATTATACAGTGATCAAGAGTATCAAAGGGAGAAGAAAGATCCAATAAAACCAGAACTGTGTATTTACCAGTATCAGCTGCCATCATAATGTCACTGGAGACTCTGACTAAAGCTCTTTCATTAGAACGATTTTTTTCAAAAGCCCGACTGAAATTTATCTGTGATATTGTGGTCACCCAGCACAATGCAGACTGATACTATTCACGCTCAGCAGGGATTGCATACGGACAGAGAACCCCTGGGAGGACAACCAGAACAATGGACTATCCCCGGATTAAGGAGAAGACATCCGGGCGCCAGTTGGTCATGCGATTGATATGTATTGACTGATATGTATATCAATATGCAAATGTGCCATGCATTCTCTCTCTTTGTATAACATGTATAAAAGAGCTTGCTATACATGCCTCAAGAGCACACGCAACACAGCACAGCACAGCACAGCACACACAGCATGCACAGCACACACAGCAGACACAGCACAACACAGCGCACAGCGCTACAGTGTGTCTCATGATGTTGGAGGAAAATAAAATCCTGCCACCTTCCAGCTCACCGCACCTCACTGGTGACCCTTGACAAAGAATGGAACACAAGGCGAACACCCCGGAGATGACCCAGACGGGAAGCCTCAGCACGCGTCATGGTGTGCCCCTCGCCTAATCTTTTACCTCCACACTGGTGACCTGACAAGGGAGAATGACCGTCTCCTCCCTCTCACTGCGCTGTGGACATAGAGGACCAGGGAACGCCTGCAACCTCTTCATCCTCACCGGAGCGCATGCTCAGGAGCACAGCGCTGGGACCAAAACGCACCATGACCGACACGAGCGAACAAAGGAAGCAGCCTGAATGGGGAAAATCATCGATGCCGACTGCATTGATTTCCACTGAGCTCCCTGACTGACTAAACTCCAGACAATGGACCTCCTGCGCACAGAAGCCCCGCACGCACACCGCAGGATTACAAGGACAGCACAACTGCCAGTTATGTGGTCACGGCGCCAAGCATGCACCACGCACAGAGACGAACCGGCTCCACAGACTGATACATTGTCCTCCACCGCTGCACATGCCCGAGAAAAATGGCCACTCGCCACCCTCGGAACCTTCAGGGCTGCTCACGCACCTGAAGCATATGTGCAGCCCACACACAGGACTTTGTATGGGTTTCTCAGCCACGGCGCACAAGGGGAATTTAGCCGATTGCTTTCCCCGATGACTTTAGGGCTGCTCCCGCACCTAAAGTCAAACCGCCTCACACCCTCACACAGCTGCAGTTGTTTCACAGCCGCTACGCATCCTCAGGGAATTTGGATGCTCACCTTCCCCACATCCTTGCTGGATCGAGCCGCGAGAGAAGTCAGAGACTTACTAATTTTTTTTTTAATTTTTTTTTTTCACAGCCGCTGTAGATCACCACCAGGTTTAACGAGAAAGTCCCTCACTATTGCGGATCCACATGCAATTTTTACGCGGCCCAGACACCTTTGACGTCCAGGGCCGGCACTCACTTACTCCCACCCCCCTTCCCCCTCCTCCTCCACAGCACTCTTCCTGCACCTCACTCCCTAAAGCCGGCCGATCGCCGTCTGGCTCCATTACGCATGATGCACACCGGCCCGTGCGCCCACAATCCATGGCCGTTCAACGTGCTGGAACTCGGAGCGGAGCACACTTTTTTCCCCCACCCCTCCCCCATCCCCCCCACGGACTGACATGCCCTCCAACAGTTCTACCGGATCTGGAGCCAAATGACGGGGGGGTGGGGGGTGGGTCACAGACCCTTCCGAGCATTCTGGGGGGAGCCGTGTGGTCAGCACAGCACACACAGCAGACACAGCACAGCACAGCACTACAGAGTGTCTCATGATGTTGGAGGAAAATAAAATCTTGCCACCTTCCAGCTCGCCGCATCTCGCCTGAACTTATTTTTCCTCCACAATATTACAATTTTTCAAAAATGACAATACCTGCTCAGCCACTACCTTTTCCAGAATTTTTGATATGAAATGAAGTTTAGAAATTGGCCTATAATTATTTGACTGTGATGGATCTGAACTCTGCTTCTTAAGTGTTGGTTCAATCACTGCATGTTTGAAGGAGCTGGGAACTACACCAGCTGAAAGTGAAATGTTTATCAGTTCAACAACTGAAGGACCAACTGACTCAAAAACTGCTAAAACAGCTTAGTAGGTAAAACATCAGCAGGGGAAGAGGAGGGTTTAATTTTCTGCAGCAGAGCCATGATGCCCTGAAGGGTCACCAGATTAAAAGTGGACCAAGTACAAGGTGAGGGCATAACACTGGCACGTAAAAGAAGATGATGGCAAAATGTTTTCCCTGATATCTCTAATCTTATCAACAAAAAAGAAAAAGAAATTTGTTACTGTCTGCTTTACAGAACACAGGAATTAGAGGGGCAGCAGGTGAGACCAGATTGTTAATTGTGTCAAATAAGACTTTGGGATTTTTCTTATTTGTGGAAATTATTTTTGAAAGATACTGATTCCTGGCATCCCTCAATATGTCATTTAAAGAGGCTCTAAGCTCCCTTAGATTGAGTCTGTGAACCTCCAATTAGGTGGATTTCCATAGGCATTCTACTTTAAATTTCTCCTAAAGGATCGAATGGAGTCATTTATCCAGGGATGAGACTTTTTAGGAGAGGCACAGACAGGTTTCACTGGTGCCAATTTGTCTAAAATAGCCATACAATGACTGTTTAATGTCTGAGTGAAAGCATCAGGATCTTTAATTCACATCAGTAAGTATGGCTCAAACAAAGCAGAGAAGTCATTAGCTTCCTCTTGGTTAATAATCTGCCTTTTTGTTGCCATTTTCAGATGGGGAGGATTCACAGGGAAATTAACATTAAAAAGCACACAGCTGTGATCACTGATATGGATGTCATCCACGAACACACATTTTTGATATTCAAGCCCAGTGAAAAGACGAAGTCCAAAGTATGACCCTTAGTGTTTGTAGGGCCTGAAAAATGCTGGATGAAGTTAAAAAAATGAGTGATGGATAAAAAATCAACAGCTGTGTTACATGTAGCATCATCAATATGAATGTTAAGATCACCAATGATTAAAACCCTCTCCACTTCAATAAGAGAAGATAAAAAAGTTTGTAAAATACGTAAGAAAGACAATTGCAGAACCAGGAGGACGGTAAATTAAAACACAATAAAAGGCATTAAAAGTCCAACCTTATTATCTGAGACACAAAGTAGGAGGAGGGCTCAGAGTGTCATGAAATGCCCCATGGGGCAAAGAGGAGAGACAGCCAGATGCTGAATTGCTAGTTGTGATATTTAATAACAAACACAAAGTCCAAACTGTGCACAAACACAAAAATTAAAACAGTGCACAAGGCAAAAACTTACAAAGACATCAAAGGAGAAGACAGAATTCACAAGGGTAATAATGTTTAACGGGGCAAGGGTTCAGACAGAGACAATAATTAAGACTCCAGCAATCAAGGAGAGAAATCACAGTCCTTACATAGGGCAAGAAACAAATGAACACAAATGATGGCAGGTGTGGATACCATGAGCGGGCAGGAGGAAACAATGATTACAGACTCTGGTCAGCTGGGACCAATAAGAAAGAAGAAGGTGGGACTGACAGCTGACAGGAGCACTGCCCAACAACAGAGCAAAAAACCCAGAAGTGCCACTGACAGCTGCAGCCCTGGAGAAGGAGAGAAAAAACACAAGATACCACTATAATATGATAGCAAATAAAGACAAGTAAATCCAAATATGAAAATAACAAAACTATAATGAACATAAAATAAATCATACTAAGAAACAATACAGAATATGTGAAAATCAAAGATATAAAATAACAGGAATAAGAACTGAAAAATACAACACTGTACAAATACAGAAAAAAGGCAAAGAGAAAGAGCACAGCAGAATCCCCCCACCCCGCCATGCTCAGATCGTAACACCGTGACACAGAGTTTACCAGTCTGCACAGGTGGCTGTCCCAGTATATGACAGCGAGTCCCCCCACCACGTCACACAATCTGGGGAGTCCCGATAACAGAGCACCCAGGGGGACAGAGCTCCTTCAGGTGGAGAAACTCATTTTCTCTCTGCCACATTCCCACCAGGAACATAAAATCCATATCCTCCCACAAAAAAAAGTTCATTAAGAGGGAAGGACGCGTTAGAAATGAAGCGAGTGTTAAGTAACATCATCTGGATGGACAACGACACCTCAACTGTGTTCTCAGCTGATCGGAGTGGAACTGACAGCAGGCACCTGTTGCGGTCACGTGACTTCCAGCTGTGCCGGGCGGTCAGTCTCTGGTCAGGCAGGACAAACCGAGACCCTAATGACAAAATTCTGATCCCGTCCACAAGCATCCTGCGCAAAAGACCTTGGATCGTCACTTCCTTGTGGTAACGTATCGTCACTTCCTGTTTTGCTGTCTGCCTGTGTGGTTTGCTCTCCAGCCACTTGCTATGGCTACTAGCTCTCTTTCCTCTCCTCCTCTGGTGTGCTCTCTCTGTCAGATGTTTAGCTACACCTCTGCCTCTTTTAGCGATAACGGTAAATGTAATAAATGTTGTCTTTTTGAGGCGCTCGAGGCAAGGTTGTCTGATTTGGAATCCCGGCTCCGCTGCATTGAAATACAGTCTGCGCCAGTTAATCTTGACGGACACCCATTAGCTGCAGCGGAGTTAGCTAGCTTAGGCCCCACTGTCAGCGGTCCCTCGGCTCTCCTCAGCAGCGAGGAGACTGGGTGGGTGACGGTGAGAAGGAAGCCTAGTCGCAAAGCCCCCGTTCACCACCAACCTGTTCACGTTTCTAATCGTTTTTCCCCGCTCAGCGACACACCCGCTGAGGAAAAAACTCTGATCATTGGCGACTCTGTAGTCAGAAACGTGAACCTAGAGACTCCAGCGGCCATAGTCCAATGCATTCCTGGAGCCAGAGCAGGCGACATCGAGTCAAATTTGAAAATGCTGGCTAAAAGTAACTGTAAATATTCCACAATTGTTATTCACGCCGGCATTAATGACATCCGTCTCCGGCAGTCACAAGTCACGAAACTTAATATAGAATCGATTGTGTGACTTTGCAAAAACGATGTCTGCCACTGTAGTATTCTCTGGGCCCCTCCCCAATCTGACCAGTGATGACATGTTTAGCCGCTCGTCATCCTTGAACCGCTGGCTGTCTGTGTGGTGTCCTAAAAATAACGTGGGCTACATTGACAATTGGAGCTCTTTTGGGGGAAAACCTGGTCTTATGAGACGAGACAGCATTCATCCCACTTTGGATGGTGCTTCTCATTTATCTAATAATCTGGCATCTTTTTTATCCAAATTTCCAAAACCCTGACTACTCAGAGTTGGGACCAGGAAGCAGAGTCGCAGTCTTACATGCCTCTCTACAGCTCCTCTTCATCCGCCACCCCTCAGCTTAGCCCCTGACTTCCCCATCAGAGAATCATTGTCTGCTCCCTCCAAAGTAAATAAAAATATAATGTATAAGCATCCCAAAGTGATAAAGCAAAATATTGGTAAAACTCAAATTAAACATAAAGCCTCTAAATTGAATGATTTGGCCTCTGTTCCTCCTCATAATTTAAAAATTAAATGTGGTTTATTAAATATTAGGTCTCTAACTCCCAAGTCTCTGTTAGTCCATGATTTGTTAATTGATCATCAGACTGATTTAATTTCCCTTACAGAGACTTGGTTAGGGCAAGAGGATTATGTTGGTTTAAATGAATCAACTCCCTCTGGTTATTTAAACTGTCAAAATCCCAGAAGTTCTGGTCGTGGAGGAGGAGTAGCAACAATTTACCATTCCAAATTACTAGTTAATGTAAAGCAAAAAACATGTTATAATTCTTTTGAGGGCCTGGTCCTCAGTATTGGGCACTTTAGCAATTTTAGGTTAAACCCAATTTTATTTGCCATAGTTTATCGTCCCCCATCAACCTACTCAGAATTTTTATCCGAATTTGCTGATTTCCTAGCTGATTTAGTGCTGAAATCTGATAGAATAATTATAGTAGGGGACTTTAATATACATGTGGATGTAGATAGTGACTGCCTTAATGTGGCATTCAATTCAATATTAGACTCGATTGGGTTTTCTCAGAAAGTAGGAAATTCTACTCATTACCTCCACCATACATTGGACCTTGTTTTGACATATGGCATAGAAATAGAAAATCTTGTAGTGTCTCCTCATAACCCTGTACTGTCAGACCATTGTCTGTTAACCTTTGATTTTACTATTTCTGACTATTTGGCTCCTAAAGAAAAATATTATTACAGTAGATGCCTCTCTCAGATGATGCTGTTTCCAAATTTATGCAGATTGTTTCCTCTATGCCATGTGTCAACACAACGGGAAATAAGCTATAGACAGCTTGCTCCTTCTGTAATTGATAACATGGTGGATAGTGTTTCAGCTTCTCTGCATCAGACTCTAGACTTGGTGGCCCCCTTAAAAAAGAAAAAGTCTAATCAGAGATTTCTAACTCCTTGGTTCAACACAGAAACTCGTAGCTTAAAACAGAAGACTCGTCAATTAGAAAGAAAATGGCGCTCTACTAATTTAGATGAAATCTGTTTAGCTTGGAGAAATCATCTTTTAATTTATAAAAAAATCTCTTAGAAAAGCTAGAACGAGTTATTACTCTGCATTAATAGAAGAGAACAAGAATAATCCCAGGTTTCTTTTCAGTACTGTAGCCAGGTTGACAAAGAGTCAGGACTCGGTCAATCCTAGCATTCCCTTAGAGCTTACTAGTCAGGACTTTATGAACTTTTTCAATAATAAAATTTCATCCATCAGAGATAAAATCAATCAGATTCTTCCCACAGTTAACTTAAATACTGTAACTACTACAACTCCTTCTATTGATGTCTGTCTTGATGAGTTTACTCCAATCGACCTTTGTGAGTTAGACAAAATAGTTTCCTCATCCAAACCTTCAACTTGTCTTTTAGACCCTATTCCTACCAGGTTATTTAAAGAAGTCTTCCCACTTATTGGTAGCTTTATTCTTCATATAATCAATTCTTCATTAACTTTAGGCCATGTACCGCAGGCTTTTAAAACGGCTGTAATTAAACCCTTACTCAAAAAGCCAACGCTAGATCCAGGAGCTTTAGCTAACTATAGACCAATCTCTAATCTCCCTTTCATTTCAAAAATCTTAGAAAGAGTTGTTGCTACGCAATTATTTGACCACCTGCAGGGAAATGGTTTACTTGAAGAGTTTCAATCTGGGTTTAGAATCCATCATAGTACTGAAACAGCCTTAGCGAAGGTCACTAACGACCTCCTCATTGCATCTGATAATGGACTAGTTTCTGTACTTGTCCTTTTAGACCTTAGTGCAGCTTTTGATACTATCGATCATAATATTCTACTTGATAGATTAGAACACTATGTTGGACTTAATGGAACTTCGTTGCAATGGTTTAGATCTTATTTATCTGATAGGTTCCAGTTTGTTCATGTAAATAATGAGTTTTCTTTCAACTCAAAGCTTAGTCATGGAGTTCCACAGGGATCTGTGCTAGGCCCTACTCTTTTTAGTTTATATATGCTTCCGTTAGGCAACATTATTAGAAAGCACTGTATACATTTTCATTGTTATGCAGATGACACAAAATTATACCTGTCAATGAAGCCAGATGATAGTAATCAATTAGCCAAGTTAGAAGCCTGTCTTAAGGAAATCAAAGCTTGGATGACTTGTAATTTCCTGCTATTAAATTCAGATAAGACTGAAGTCATTCTTGTTGGTCCAAAAAACCTTAGAAATTCCTTTCCAAATCAAACTTTCAGTTTGGATGCAGTTACTCTTTCTCTTAATAGCTCTGTGAGGAACTTTGGAGTTATTTTTGATCAGGATTTGTCCTTCAATTCACATATTAAATTTGTTTCTAAGACTGCCTTCTATCATTTGCGTAATATTGCCAAGATTAGGAGCATCTTGTCTCAGAGTGATGCTGAGAAGCAGATCCACGCTTTTGTTAGCTCAAGATTAGATTATTGTAATTCTTTATTATCAGGCTGTCCTAAAACATCTTTAAAAAGTCTTCAGCTGATCCAAAATGCTGCAGCAAGAGTTTTAACAGGTACTAGAAAGAGAGATCATATCTCTCCGGTTCTGGCCTCCCTTCATTGGCTTCCCATAGAGTTTAGAATTAAGTTTAAAATCCTTCTTACTTACAAAGCTCTAAACAATCAGGCTCCTTTTTATTTAAAAGATCTGATGCTACCGTATTATCCTAACAGAGCACTACGCTCCCAAAATGTAGGATTACTTGTAATACCTAGAATCTCCAAAAGTACAATGGGAGGCAGAGCCTTCAGTTATCAAGCTCCTCTCCTGTGGAATCAGCTGCCAATCTGGATTCGGGAGTCAGACTCGATCTCTGTTTTTAAGAATAGGGCTAAAACCTACCTTTTTGATATAGCCTACAATTAGGGAGGGATCATGTGTTTCTGAACCCTCCCTTAGTTATGCTGCTAATAGGTTTAGTCAGCCGGGGGACCTCCAGTAATGCACTGGGCCTCACTCCTTTCCTCACTCTCTATGAATTTTTTTTTTTTTTGCTGGTCATTAACATCTGTTTGTTCTCTCCAATAGATTGAGTCCCCATCGTGCTGTTTGCTCTCTACATGTCTGTTCTTTTCTTCTTCTCTATCCCCTCACCCCCCAGCCAGTCGCAGCAGATGACTGCCCCTCCCTGAGCCTGGTTCTGCTGGAGGTTTCTTCCTGTTAAAAGGGAGTTTTTCCTCTCCACCTTCGCCAAGTGCTTGCTCACAGGGGATCGCCTGATTGCTGGGGTCTTTCTGCAACTGTGGGGGTTCCCCCCTATAGTTGATAGTGCTATGAGATGACTGTTGTTGTGAAATGGCGCTATATAAGTAAAGTTGAATTGAATTGAATTGAAAAGTGATTGTGAGACGGGAGAGCAATCCAGCGACTACAAAGGAGCATCCGTAGTCATGTCCTGGAGGGAAACCAGTAGCAGACACCGAGTACGTTCATGGCGACCAAACTAGAAACCCTCGGTCCGGAGGGCTCATCTTCTCTTAGCTTGACAGCCAGCTCTGCAACCCCATCTCCTGGGCTTCTTCCCAGGCTTGCCAGGACGCCAGCTCATGAAGAGAAGCCGGTACTCAGGTGAGGAGGGGGAACACACAAACGGTGGTGGAAAAGTTTGTCTGTAGCCCTTCCAAGAATCAAATGATCTTTCTATAGACAGTTTAATCCGGTACAACAACTGTCAATCATAACTCAGTGCAGCAAAGGCACATTCATTTATTGATAGGGTTGCTATAACAACAAAAATGACAAACAGCGATAGACGACACAGACAAAGTGAAGCAGTAGCCAGTCCAAACACAGGCGCCATCTTACTCCAACCATTGGCCTCTGCATGTGTTACCAGCAGAGGGACCTTTTCATTGTTGATTTGCTTATGAATTGGTCTACTGGACTTTGTCCGTCATTCATGGGTGCCTGATTTGATATTCATCAGGTTGTACCGATCGAAAAGTATATGAACATGATTAAAAGCTGTGTCCTTCCCGTAGTATTACCAGTTGTCCAAATGTCTTGCTTCTGGATGGGTTTCCTAGTGAATGAATGAGTGCTGGGCCATCAGTGATCAGACAAGATGACTCCTGTGTAGTGACTGAGGCTGGACAAACAATATTGAGTGTGCAGACATTCACAAGCACAGATTTTTCACCTGAGCGTAGACTGCCATTTGTTTCAGCCAGTGCAAGTGGAACTGGTGTCAGCTCATATTTCAGTTTTTTGTGCAAATCCACTTGCCTGTTTGCTCGATATGCTGTTATAAGGCTTTGCAGAATATGTCTAACTGCTTTAAGCAGTTGTTCCTTTCCACATCTTTCCTTGAAACAGTGTACAGGTCTGAGAAGGTTAGTGGATTTTGCTTCATAAGTAGTTCATAGAATTTCACTTTCCATGGTTCTTCACATGGCATCAGTCTTTCAAACACAAATTTATCCAGCTGATTTTGTCCAAGTTGCTTGGCATGAAGTTTTTATCTCATCTGCTGCAGTGTCCTTTTTAGCAATGTTAAGTAAGTGCATCTGGGCGTCATGGGCCGAGCCGGCTTGGCTTTCCCCGACTCGGTCCTGATCTCTCTGTGGGAGTTGGTTCTGTTGTGTATGTGCACTTTGTGTATTTCTGTAACCATAGCCACTGCCTGACCGGCAGCTGTTAGCCAGCATCAGCAATCTACTTTCTCCCACGCTGCTGACAATCTGTCGGTCCAACCACACCCCCTCGCTCTCCCTTGCTTTTCCACGAGTTGTTCCGGGTCCCAGTAATTATCCTCCCAGCGCTTCGCTCAGGTGTTGACTATTTGTGAGGCCAGTGGTGTTTGTATAAAAGCGGCCCTTTGCTGGACAAACACCGCTGGACCATTGTACGAGTCACACTGTCGTGCTTCGTCGTGTGACCGTCCATCTTGGAAGGACTTTGCTCGCTGCACTACTGGAGGACCTGGATTGCTAGGCTGTGAGTAATTGCAGCGTTTCTCTGTGCGGCTGTGCCACTACGCTGGTAGCGTTTCCTTGTGCGGCACAGCTGCTACGCTTTTCCCCTGTGCAGCCTAGCTTCACAAGTAAATTCTTTGTTAGCCCGAGCTGCCTAGCCATTTGTATGGTTTGCCCTGACCTTGTGTCTAATAAATGTGTGTGTGGTAACCCTCGCATTTAAATCCTCTTTTCTCCTTCTCTCGTGCGCAATGGTAGAGCGCACGCGGAGGGTTTATGACACTGGGGTTCAGTTGTGAAGACAAAAAAATTGTCTTAGTGATTGGGGCTTCATCCAGATTATCTTTTTGGTTTCTACTTTTTGTTGTTTCTTTGTCCATCAGTTGTTCATCTAGACAAAAGTTGTGCAACTCACAACAAAATGAAGAAATGTTATATATTCAATTTGCAGTTCTGAAATAGCTTAACAGATCCTCATCAGAAACTGTTATGGCCATTTGCATTAAAGTAAATTACACAAAAGTACTGTATAGCTGAAATAATGTCTGAAAGTGTAAAATTCTTAAGTGATCATTTAACACATCAGACATTTAAAAGTTCAGTGAAAACTGGGCAAATGAACAGTCGTCTTTAATAGACTGAAACATAATTCAATGAAGACATGAGTCCTGAACCTGTATGGGATGTAACCTTGTATATTTGGTGAAAATATATCCCCACTTTATCATGCAATTATTTAAACAAAAAGTTTATAGGGTATTCATTCAAGTCATACACAGTATAATATACACTATAACCTTGGATAGTGCTCCCAAAAAGCAAGAAACGGTCTTGCTCTTTACTGGATGCCCTTTCTCAGTAAGGGTTTTCATGCTCCACCTTTGTGTCTTGATTTCTCTATTTTTTTTCTTAACCTGCTCTTGACTTTAGTTTCTGTTGCTAGAATGTGCAACGACCTCCAGTCCTCACTGCTATTGAATCAGACATCAAGATTTCTTGTTAAGAATTCAATCTATTTTGTGCTCAGTCAAAAGAAAAAAAAAATCATCAAAACAGATGAATTGACTTTCAGGAATTTACCTTGACAAGTTTGGTCAAAATAACCTTTTTATAGTGGGTAGAAGGATGTAAAATAAAACATTCTTGGGAAAACACGGTCAAAGGCAAAGATAGTCCTCACTGTTCATGACACAATTTTTACAGTCTAATAATCTTTTGGGAAATGATCAGATTTGTCAAATAAAGGTCATCATTTTGAGAAAAGCTAACTTTTATTGGATACTTTTAAATTGTTAAATCTTGGGATATATATCAGCAAAACATTTTATTTTTTTTTCCTGATGATACAATACATCTCAGCCAACATGTCCAAATGGGCCCCACACTAGGTTAAATCTTTGCTGTCTTATGGATCCCAAGTGGGTTTTTCCAAGGGTTCGATGTTGGCCCCATCTGTGTTTGCCCACATGGACTTTACCTGTGGTGCATGTGAGCAAGTAATCTGTTTACCCGCTTTCCATGGGTAAACTGCTTTCTGCTCTGTAAACTGCTTTCTTTTCATTGTTTGTTTGCAGGGCTTAAAGTTTTCCGGCATCGTGCCAGATTTCCAACATGTGTCATTTGGCTGCGGGGAAAAATGATACTCCTATAAAGGCAAAAGATTTACTTACTATTATGCAGATCCACTTTTTGTCCAGGCAGAGTTGCTGTGTCTAGCAATCCAAGGTGGCGGACCGTATTGTGCGGCTAGCTCCTAATCGGGTAGTGACAGCGTACACAAAATCTTTCATATATGCCTTTCATGCATTCTGTGGGATGGAGAGGAAGCTTTTGAAGCCTGGGGAAGATGTCTTAATTGACAAAGGGCTTAAAAACAAATGGTGCTGGGCATGGATCGAAGAAATGGGCAGAGACGGTAAGCCTTTTGGTAGCTGATGTAAAAAAAATTAGAGAACCAGAGGCCTTATATACAAACGGTGCACATGCACAAAAACAAGGTGTACACTGATTTTCACGCACACAGTGGGGTGTATAAAAACAAACGTGATGTGAGAATCTGCAGGCAGAGCCGCAAAGTTTCCACCTGCCGTGAGAAGGTGCGGCTGCCCTCAAAATTCTGTTTGGCTCCATCCAGTGGCTCTGTTAAACTACAAAACAGCTGAAACTCACAGAACATTTTAAAAGGATGTTTCCACTTCAGTTAAAATGCTTTGTCTATGAATTAGCCTCTGAAAAACATAATAATTATTATATGATTTATCTCAAAAACTCAGTTCATTGAGTGCAGTGAAACCCCTATGAATAATAACTAATTAAACTGCCTCACTCATGGACCAATCCACAAAACACCTGCTTCAATGACTGACCATGTTTGTGACATGAAAGTATGCATGGGCACGTTCATTGCAGAACACAATTTGTCATTCACCATTTCTTAACTGTTAGTAAATCTATGTAGAAAAAAATGACTGAAGACAAAAATGCCTTAACACAACTGTCCAGTTTCAAATCAGCATGTCAGTTATGTAAACACACATGGCATAGCACCAGAATTTAAAAAAAAAAAGAAAAAAAAGTGTTAGAGAAAAAGAGAAAAGCTCAAAAATTGCATGTTTTCACTGAACATTGATGAAGCTTCTAGCCAGTGCATGGACAAAACTATAAATGTCCTTGTTCGCTTTTATGATGATGACACGACCCCAGAAACATCCCAACATTTGGCAAGCAGAAAGGTTAATATTGCCAGTGCCTCAGCACTTAGTGTGGAATTAAAAAAAATGTCCTGAAATCTTATGGTGTTGAAAGGAAACAAGTTACCAATATTCTACTGGTGAATTAAATTGTAGTTTTCTGTAGGAATCTGGCTTTGTGTATTTCCTTTTAATATTTTCTGGTATTTATTTTCCTATTATTTCTGTTGAACAAAACAATTATGTAAATAATGCAATTTCAAGTATTATATAAAGTCCACTGTTGCTGATTGTGTGTGTGTGTGTGTGTGTGTGTGTGTGTGTGTGTGTGTGTGTGTGTGTGTGTGTGTGTGTGTGTGTGTGTGTGTGAGCGCCCACCCCTGTGACCCTGCCCCCGGAAAAAAGTTCAGACTCAAGATTTTTTTTTTTTTTTTTTTTTGCTTTAACCCCTGTTTTTTTTTTCTTTTTTGTTTGTTTGTTTTTTAAATCTTATTTTACATGTTTGAAAGAGATCTCAAATCAAATCAAGACCCTTGTGCCATAAGCAAATTATGCGAAAATGCCACAAATTTATGAGAAAAAAAAATGTGAAAATTTGTAAGAAAAAAGGGACAAATTTACAAAAAAGTATGAATGAATGAATCTTTATTTGATTCATCCAGTGTAGTGGATGCGTTCGAATGATGAGGCTGAGTTTTATTTCTCAGGTTCAGCTTTATTGACAGAGCACATCCTCTAGCATTCTCAAAGCAGGAAGAAGAGAAAGAATCATCTCACATCACCCTTTTATACATTTCCAGCATCAGAACTCAAGTCACATGGTGCTTCAGTAAACATACAGTCACAAAGCATCTCTTTGAACCTTCACCATTGTCTCTCATTCATTGATGAAAGGAAATCCCTCCGGGGCATCTTCTTTGGGACAAAAAGGCAAATCTCACACCTCCTCGTTATCTTCTGCAGATTCGAGTCTTTTGTCCTTCCAGAAGTGAAACCCCCAATACACATGCAGTCATATCTCTGTGGAAATGTGAGCCCAACATATGTGTCACCACATATAAAAAAAAAATGTGAAAATTTGAAAGAAAAAAGGGACAAATTTACAAAAAAGTATCAAAGTTACAAGAAAATTTTAGCAAATTTACAGGAAAAAGTCAAATTTAAGAGGAAAAAATTAGAAAAAGATCCAAATTAACAAAAAAAGTTAGCAAATATGAGTAACCAAATTGGAAAAAGTACTAGAAAAAGTGCCAAATTTACGAAGAAAATTTGTGAGTTTACATTAAAAAAAAGTTCAAATTCTTTGAGAGTTCCAAATTTAGAAGAAAAATGTTACAAATTTAGGGGAAAAACTTCCAAATTCAAAAGAAAAAAATCAGCTTTTTAAAGAAAAAAGTAACACATATATGAGAAAAAATTAGAAGGTTACAATAAAAAAAGGCAAATTTATGAGAGTTCCAAAATTACAAGAAGTTAGAAAATTTGCAAGAAAAAAGTCACACTTTTACAAGAAAAAATAAAAATTTATCAAGAAAAAAGTTATGAATTTACAAGAAAAAAAAAATCCAATTTATGAGAAAGTTTCATATTTTCAAGAAAAAAATGGATCAAATTAATGTCATGATCCTGATCACGGCTGAATGTGTGCTCAGTCTCCAGTTTAAGTTTCGTCCTTTTCTGTTTGTTTGCTTCTATTATGTGCAGGTATTATGTCTTTGGTTTCTGTTTATTTATGGGCTGTTTGTATTCTTAGTGTTGTCCTTATAGTCTTGTCTAGTGATTGTGTGTCATTTTGTATTATGGTATTATTTACATCTTTTGGGGTTCTGTCATCTTATTTTTGTATTATTATTTAGTTTCTGGTTGCACTTTTATGTTTACAGCACTGTGCAGCTTCCAGCTGTCAAACTTTGTTTTGCGGGCTGCAAAGCTGTCACTTGTAGTTTTCATTTATTTCCTCATCCATGTACCTATACTTGTCATCTATCATCATCATTTATCCATTCACCTATTTAAGAATACGGCAACCTTTCCCCTGTTGCCGTGTCCTACTGTTAACTTCCTCAAACGGTTCAGTTCTTCTCTGAGTAAGTTTGTTTTCCACAGAGGTTGACGGGAGCGCTCCGACCAGGTAAATTTTCCCTTTCCATTTTTCTTAGCTGTGAGCCCCATTCCCTTTCGGGTGTGATTCCAGCTGAGTTGAATTTTTTTTTTTTTTTTTTTCCCCTGGCATCCCACACGCTTCAACCTGCCTTTCCTACAGGCTGTTTTTCCTCCTGACATCATGAGCCCAGTCCTCCTCCAGTACACCTCCTTTCCATTATGTGTAAGTGTAGTATTTTATGTTATGTTCATCTTTCAGTTAAAAAATGTGCAAACTCACAGATGGCGTCTGGTGTCTTCTACTGCCCTTGAAAAGGGCGATTCATGACAGAAGGACATGGCCAGTGCGTTACACCAGCCTCTGCGAGTTTGGTATTTTTCCTTTTTTCCCCGTAATTATTTTTTTTCTCCCTTTTTTGGTTACGCCACACCTGCTGAGATGTCAGCAGGCAGAAGACAGAACCCACTTAGCTTGGGGTGGGAGCTCCGTACAGCTCTTATGGAGATGGACAAACATACTGCCGACGCTTGCCAATCTTCCACCCCTCAAGTGCTTGATTCTCACGGAGGCAGCTTTGCAGTGTCACCTTCGGCTTGTGTTGCATGCCGAGGAAAAGAAGAGGATTTTCCTGATGGAGGATTTGTAGCAGGACTATGGCGGAAAGAACCTTGTCAGAGAACCGAGGTCTGCACCGAAGAGAGAATGTTCCCTGACATTAGTGCCATCGGCTCCTCGCCATCCCCCAGCTCCCATTTCCGCTCTGTCAGCTTCACAGCCACTCCGCAGGAGGAGGTCCAGCAATCCATATGCACCGAGGTCTGTACCAACGAATGAGCATCCCCGGACTCCAGTGCCTCGCCTGCCTCTTTCTCTTCACCTGGTGACCTTTGCAGCCTCTGTCTTCCCAGCAGTTTCCTCTTCGCCGCTCTGGAGAACTGCAGCAGCAGCCTCCTCATCATTTCTGAACTGTTACCCCTCGGCTGTCTCATCAATCCTTTCCTCTTTGTCTGCCGCTGCTGTCCCCTTCCCCTCCACGGCGTCACCTCCCACTGCTGAGTGGGGGGCTGTCAGGATGCCGGCAGGACCGTCTCCTCTATTTCCTACATTGGTGCCCACGCCTGCTGCAGCCATGAAGAGGAATTCACCGGGGTCTTCAGCAGCAGTTACCATCATGTCCCGGGAAATAAGGCAAGTACATTTTCAAACACTTTTTAATGAAATGCCTTGTCTTATTCATGCTGGTGAGGCTCAGCAACAACAGTCCAATTTAGGTGAGTCCTCACTGCCTGCTGCTGTAATATGTCCCTCACCTGCTTCTCCCATGTCCTCCCCTGCGTGTCCTGTGTCTGCTGGTCCTGGGAGAGAGCCGCCAGACAATGAAGGGACCTACAGCCCTGAAGGATTCTGTTCCAACCCTGCAGCCATGTTTTGGACGGGAAAAGAGTGACCCCTGTGCCCTGAAGACTGAGCCAAAAAGACAGTGTCCCCTGACTTTAGCTGCACGGGTCTCTGCGCCAGCAGTGAAGCAACCTCCAGCATCAGCCACCACGCCGGGAGGTCCTTCAGCATTAGCCACCACGTCTGGAGGCTATTCAGCAGCAGACACCAGCACACCCCGGGAGATAAGGCAAGTGTGTTTTCATTTTCCTGCACATAAAAATGAATTGTCTTTCCTTATTCCCAGTGGTGAGGCTCAGCATCTACAGCCCACGTTAGCTGAGTCCTCACTGCCTGCTGATGCCATTGATTCCTCACCTGCCTCTCTCATGTTTCCTCCAGTGTTTCCTGGGAGTCTGCCGGTCCTGGAATGGAGCTGCCGGATGATGGAGGAGCCTTTGGTCCTGGAAGATTACATTTCAGTCCCACAGCCGTGTCCCAGATGGGAGGACAATTCTACATGCACACTGAAACTTGAGCCGACAAGAGAGTGTTCCCTGGTTTCAGCAGCACGGGAGCTGGCATCATGAGTGAGGCAACCTCCAGCTTTAGCCTCTACACCGAGAGTTTGACCAGCAACGGTTACTATGCCTGGAGGTCCTTTGACTGCACCCACCTTCATGCCTGCTGCTGGAGTCATCGCAGCAGAGTCACCGGAGTCCTGGGCAGCAGTGGAGCTTGAGTCCAGGCAAGTACTCTGTTCTGTTTTAACACCTGCAGATCTAGAGAAATCTTGTCTGGATCATGGTGAGGAGAACCAGCTTCAGATGTCCTCTGCCCCTGAATTCTCCCTGCCAAGCTCCACCACTGCCGGTAATTATGTTCCGGTGTTTTTCTCTTCCTTTCCGTCTGAGGTGGCCAAGCCGGGGTGGAAGCACAACATGAATGGATCCAAGACTTCCCAGCCAGAGTTGACAGAGTCCTAGATGGCAGTGGAGTTCCAGCTAAGGCAAGTTCTCTTCTTTGTCTTCACATTATCAGTAATAGAGAAATCTTGCTTAGCCCTTGGTAAGGAGAACCAGTCACTGCTGTTGGCTGTTCCTGAATTCTCCTCGTCGGGCTCCACTGCTGCCGGTGGTAGTCACCTGGTGTGTGCTTCTCCTCTTCTGCTCGAGTCTTCATCTGAGTCTGCTGATGGTCATCCGCTGTCACCTGAGGTCACCGTGGAGGTCTCCGTGGGTTCTCCCTCTGCGCCAGAGGTCTCAGTGGGTCCCTCGCCTTCACCCGAGGCCTCTGTGGGTCCCTGGCCTTTGCCCAAGGGCTCCATGGGTCCCTTGCCTTTGCCCGAGGTCTCTGTGGGTCCCTTGCCTTTGCCCACAATTGCCATGCTTCCCTCACCTCCGTCAGAGGTCACCATGGATCCCTTGTCTCCATCCAAGGCTGCCATGGGTTCTCCGCCTCAGTCCGAGGTCATTGAGGGTCCTCCGTCACTCTCCGAGGTCGATGAGGGTCCTCCATCTCCACCCGAGGACGTCTAGGGTTTCCCACCGTTGCCCGAGGTAGTATAGGGTTTTCTAGTGTCGGCTGAGGTCATCACGAGTTCCCTGTCTTTACCGGAGGTCTCCCCTGAGCAGTCATTTGGTCCTCTCGTCGGTCAGCAATCCTTGTCGGTAGTCATCTTCGATGGGGTTCCCCGCTGGTAAGCCTGCACTTCGTCTGGGTTCTTGGCTGATCAACCAGTTCCCTCATTTGGTGTCTGCCCCTCGATTCCTTTGGTCAGTAAGGGGTACAAGGTCCAGCTGCTGCCCCCAGGAGGGGGCGTATCCTACCCTGTGGCCTGTTGGCTCAGGGATGTGGGAAGGCCACCCGACAAACTTCATCGTCTGCGTGAGTGGATTTGGAGCTCTGGAAGGCCATCTGATTCATTCCATCTGGTGATACGGTGGCTTTACAACTTCGACAGACCACCTGATGGACCTCATCCCTTGCTTGGGTGGCTTTGAAACTCTGGAAGACCACCTGATTCATTTCATTGGGTGATCTGGTGGTTTTGGGACTTCAACAGTCCACCTGAACTGTTTTTCCTTTCACTCAGCTTTTCTAGTGTTCCATAGCCACCTTAACTGTTGTCAGTGTTGTAGGATGAAGAGCCTATACAATTATTTGTCATAAGGTACAGGAATTATTTATTTTATTTAATAGTGGGTGTGAAAGGGGGCGGAGTTGAACCATCACTTCTACACCCGCTAAATTAAATAAAAGCACTCGTAAAAGGGGCACCAGTCCTACGGACAATAAAATTAACTTTAATTTTAATTAATTTTGTACCTTAAATTACTTAATGAATCAGTCTCAAAGTTTCAGTGAGTTTTTGTCCTGCCGTGATTAGGAAACCTGTATATGCGAAAGGAAAACACTTCTACTGCTCTTATTCACTCATTTATTAAAATCATTCAGGTTACATGGCATGGCGTTCAAATGATGAATAAACAGATTCAGATGATGACAGCGTAAAATATCACATCAACTGATATTGGGTTCCTGAACATAAAATCCAGCATTACACCTCTGCAGAACCAAGGAGAAACTAGACTTATGTTTCAACGGTAAATGAGGCTGGAATGTTTTAACAAAACATTGCAATTTTATGGGGAAAATTCATAAGCTAATTATCTAAAAATGACTCCTGAATTAATCTACAAAATTTAAGGGCAGTTACTTAAAAATGACTGAAAGTTTTCGTTCAGTTTACAGTCCTATCCTGCGGCTGAGACTAATTGAGCCCTGAAATACGGGCCATATTCAATTGTAATTTAATCGTTAGGACATCACGTTTTAACCCAGAAATAGGAGAAATAAGAATCTCACTCACACACGGCCGTAGGTCCAAGTTCCGCGGGTCGGTACCGCTGAGTTTTGAAGTTAGGACGTCGTGAGGAAGCGGCTGCTGTCCTCACTCACAGCCGTGGGGTGATAACTCAGCTGGGGGGCCCTTCAAAGAGACATTTGCAGCCGTGGGTGGTTTGTCTCAGGGCGGCGTGAAAAGTCCTTGGGAAAAGAATCCAAATTTGGGGTCTCTTGTAGCGGGATAGACCAAAAAAACTGAAGGAAAATCTTCTCAGTCTCGGTTCACTTTAAACTAGGCAACTTAAAGGTCCACTTTAATGGTGTGAAAAGTCATTAAAAAAGTGTTAGAAAAACATTTACTAGGATAAGAATGGCTTCTGAGGTGAAGGAAAAAAGTTTGAGAATTTGATTCTCTAAAAGGGATGAGCTCTAAAGAAAAAATGGCTTCTCCTCAGTTTTCCAGAATATAAGAAAAGACTTGACAAACACACAGAGAATAAAATAAAACTCCACAAGGCCTTGAAACGGTGGAAGAAAATCTTCTTCTGAGATCTAGATTACTATTCTGCTTCTTTAATCTTAATTTAGTTCCTAATCTTCCTGCCTGTTGTCTCTACTTCTACCCTTTTTCTTAACTCTTAACTTCTGATCTCTTTTTCTAACTCTGCTGATCCTGCTGACTTTTTCTTTTCTCTTAACTGAACTGTTAACTAAAACTCAAATCTAACTTCTGTCTTTTAAAGTTACCTCGCCGGGTCGTAAAACTGATGAGGTCAGTCGCCAGACTGACCAATCTACTTTTTCAGAAGCAGTTTGAAATGGCTGCTATCCAATGTGAGAACACTTCTTTGTTTGAGAGCAGCCAACCAAATGAAGACACCATCCCATGAAATTTCAGAGGGAAAAATCAACAGTCAGTTCTTATAAAATAAATGCTCAATATAAAATCTAACTAAATTAAATGACTTGGCTAATATATGGTGATCATGCATTTATACCATTACTCCAATAACACTCATGAATATAACATTTCTTATACACAATTATAATACATGCATTCACATTTAGATCAAGATTAGAACAGCAGAACATGCAGCAAACCATGGTTGGTGATAAGAGGGATGGTTTTCGGTGTCCTTAGGATCCATAGGATAAGCTGAAAGAAACTTAATATTTAGAACAAATTAAAAGTCATCCTACGTACTGAAAACACATTCCGTAGGTATCCGCTAGGAGGTACTGTTGAGCTGTAGATGATTTCCTTTAGTATCTGGCGAAGGGGTACCTGGACAGCATAGACTATAAAACCGTCAGATTAAGTGGTTTATGACTCTTTTAAAAACATTGGTTTCCTGTGAAAAGGTACGTTATCAAATGCAGTGTTCATGTTGAGAGGTCTGGTCTCCTGAGTTTTATGTTCCTTTGAGCCTTTAAAAGCAAACTCTGATCCTTACAATCTCTGAAAGCGGCAACTGTTTACATTGGGGTCCTGGGAAAGCAAGCATCTTTGGTCAGGCCTGGGAGAAGCCTGCATGAGTCGGCATAAAAGCCAGTGATATTCCTGAGAAGGCAGAAAGGTGATATTCCTGTGTAATGAATAAAATGAAATTCCTGTAAACTGGAGAGAAGTGATCTTCTGTCTTGGTTTTGAGGAGGACGATGATGCTACAGTTCCCCCCTTTGTAGCGATGGTGAGCATCGGTCAGCGTCGGTACACATCCATGGCAGCTTCGTCTCCTTGGCAACACTTGACCTAAATACTGGGTTAAAAGGTTTGTGTGATGTCCATACACACTAGCATGCAAACAGTATCTATTACTAAGTACAGATCTTTGACTTTGGTTTACTGGAAGGACTTCCATGAATTTCCAAAAATAATTTGAATATGGACAAATGTAGATTATAAAATTGACTTGGAGTAGTAAGCTAAGGCATAGGTCTTGAAATGACTCAAAAATTCTAGCTACAAAAATAGGTGCGTAGTCTTACATACCTGAGGTAGGAATTTTGGTTCACGATGAAATAGCTATCATAGTTGTTCAAAAAAAAGAAAATAGTTTGAATGGGTACAAAAATCAAAATGGAGTGCAAGAGTTATATATAAAAATATAGGTTTGTATATAAGCATGCATATAACTTTTAAAAATTCTAAAAATAAAGAAAAATAAAAGTCAAAACAAAGAATGCAAAACAAAAATGTATTACTTATCTGAGGTAGATGTTTAGGTTAAGCAATATTGAGTTAATTCAAGGAGGTTCGAACTGAATTGGTTTAGCTGGACTAAACCATGGTTCCACAGAGGTCTTACTCAGAGGGTGTTCGAGACCTTTGTTCTGGAAGACTGAGCGAACATGGAAAGTCATCATTGTTCTTTGAGTGGCAATGAGGAATAACTTTGTGACATCTGAAACAGGGGCAAGAAGCGGTGAAGGCAGACTCGTTGTCAAAGTGTTAGCTGAAAGTCTAATATTTTTAGCTACCTTTCGAAGAAACACAGGCATTAGATGTGGGTGAGCAGGGTCACCCTCTAACATGAAGAGTGACAAGTCCAAGACCTTGTTGAGTTTGAATGAGGCTTTGGAGCAAACATTCAAAACCAACACAGTATCTTGCAAAGTTTTGGTAACAGTTGGTGGTTCAACTATCTGGCACTTCAGTGTAGCGGTGTTGACTGATTTAACAGTAGATGTGCTAAGGCTAGCAAGGGGCCCTAATGATGAGGCCGTGGTTGAGAATCTACCTAAGGATTGTTGACTTCTTGTCTGGACTTTGTCCAGTTCTAACTGGGCGAAAGTAGGTGAGGGTGCTAGGTAGAGGGCTAAACTGAAAAACAGGAGGGCCATCGTCTTGGCCAACAAATAGAAGTGAGTCATTTTAATCTTGAGCTTCTCGTCAGTTTTCCTTTTCTTGAGGTACCTGAGTGATAGGTGGAAGTTATTCTTAGAGGTGGAACAACTTTGTTAGAGACTGAGCTGTAAGCTATTAGTGTTTATCACCTTTTAGAGGGTTTTGTGATTATTGACTTAAGCTAGTGATGTTGTTGATTTTGTTTGTACTACTTTGAAATAGTAACTTGATGATACTGAAAGAAATTTTGCGGGGTCTTTTAAGGTTAGATTTTAAGGAAGTCAGTTAGTTTGGGTTAACTTTCTCCTTTTGAAGGTTTAATGCAGTTACCTGATTGAGAAAGAGAAATGCGACCGAGAATGTCTGAGGCTGATCGTCAGCTAACAGTTATCTATCGGGCACAAACAAGATTTTAGGTTTGTTTACTGACTTAATGGAACAGTGTTGTCCCCGACAAGTCCCATGGGGTTTTTGTAAGCTTTGATTTGATTACGATGGACCCATTTGGAGATGGGGTCCTGGCGACCTTTGCTTATTTTGATTTGGTAAGATAAGATAAGATAAGCCTTTATTAGTCCCACAACGGGGAAATTCCAGGATTGCAACAGCACAGGGATAGCAACACTCAGAGCAACAATCAGAAGGCAAGAAAAAAAAAAAACAAGCAAGCAAGAGCAGCTAATATACATATGTACATATTACTATAAAATATATATATACAAACGACCGGAGAGAGTTTATCTGTGATCGTGTGTGGACCTGTCCACCTGGGGAGGAACTTCCGAGCGAGTTTTCCTGCTCGTGCGTTGGTCTGTCCTGTCTGAGGAATGAAAGCATAATAGAAAACCTTGTCTCCCACTTGGAGTTCATCATGTGAGGCTTTCTGATCGTAGTAGGTTTTGCGTCCTTCAGCTGATCGGTCCAAATATTTTTGGGCAAAGGCAAAAGTCTGTCGGAGATGTTTGGTCAGCTCAGTCATGTACTGGTGAGTAGTGTAAGCTGTAGCAACACTGGCTTCTCCAGGTTGGTAGAGTAAATGCAGGGGCAAAGTCATCTGCCGGCCTGTCATCATTTCAAAAGGTGACACCCCCGTAGCTTCATGGGGTGTGGCTCGGATGGCCATTAAGACCAGTGGGAGTTTTACATCCCAGTCTTTTTGGTGTGGTGAAACATACTTCTTCAGTATGTTGATCACAGTTCGGTGGGTTCTTTCAACCTGTCCGGAGGATTGTGGGTGGTGGCTAATATGGAAGTTAGCTTTAACTCCCAAGGTTTCCCACAGTTGTCGCATGACTTCAGCGGTGAAATGAGTGCCGCGGTCAGAGTTGATTCGGCTTGGCAGACCAAACCTAGAGAATATGTGGTTCATCAACAAGTAGGCCGTGGTTTCTGCCGTGTCATTAGGAGCAGGCAGGCACTCGACCCATTTGGTGAAAGCACATGTGACTGTGAGGAAGTATTTGTTTCCTCTGGCTGACCGTGGAAGGGGACCTACCCAGTCAGTTTGGAGGTCAGACCATGGGAATGAAATGCCTCTTTTCTGTAGGGGTGCTCGATGCATCGGGTTGGTTGGTTGAAACTGGCAACATACGAGACATCCCTTGATGTAGTCGGCTACATCCTTTCGCATGTATGGCCAATATGCCACTTGTTTGAGCGCGTTGTATGTCGCTTTGACGCCTTTGTGTCCTGCAGTTGGGAGATCATGGGCATGAACAATCATCACCCCCCTCTGGTTACGAGGGACCACAAGCGCAGGCGTAGGGAGTTCATCGGAAACATGAACTAGAATGCCATTTCGCAGCTGCAAGGATGATCGTGCGGCAAAAAGTGGCTTCAAGTCTGGAGTGTCAGCGAGATCCGAGTCGGATGGTGCATTAAGTGCAGGATCTGAGATGTATTGTATCATTTTATGGACCGCAGGGTCAAGGGTTTGAAGAGAGATAAGGTCAGCGTCAGTGAAAACAGGGTCAACCGCAAGGGGACCTGTGGTTTGTGTCGTGTCTTGGGACCTGTTAGTCTGGGCCCTAGTGACTGCGCAGACTGTAGGGGTGGGTGGGTGGGACTGTGAAGTTGGCACCTGAGCAGAATCAAAGGACCAGGGTGTGCCTTGTATAGCTCCTTGTTTTGCAAGTGAGTCCACAAGGTCATTCCATTATTTGTCCTGACCTGGTGTGCGCGAGTGACCTCTGACCTTTTTCCAGTACACTTGGAGGTTGTTGGAGGTGACTAGGTGATCACATGCCTTGAAAAGGTCTTGATGTTTAACCGGTTTGCGGTTGGAGGTTACAAAACCTTTGGCCTTCCAGAGTGCTAAATGACAAGTGAAACTGAGGCGTGCATAGTTGGAGTCAGTGCAGATGACCAACGTGCGAATGCCATGGTCTACAGCAAGTTGCAGTGTAATGAGCACACCTGTGATTTCCGCATACTGAGATGATTGGGAGCCCAGTTGATAGTTGTGGGGTTCACAGGGCTGATTGTTCAGCCATGCCACACCCACACCAGCACGAATGTGAGTTTCATGGTGAAAAGAACAACCATCGACATAGGCGGTGACCATATCTTGACAGATGTTCTGGTCAAAGTAATGATGGTTTGGGTCTTCAGTGACTGTAGGTGGCTCTGCACAAATGGATGGTCCTGCAGTGTCCTCAGAGCACCGTTGGCAGGCAGCCAAGTCTGTGCCGAGAGGGCTTCTCAACTTTTGTGCGTAGCGGACCTCCACATCAAAGCTTTGTAGAGCCATCAACCAGGAGGCTATTCTGGCATTTGTTACAACGCCTTCTCTGATGCGTTGAATGTTGAGGAAGACCACTGGTTGGTGGTGAGTCTCAACTGTGATTCTCTGGCCTCCTACATAGTTGGAGAAACGCTTGACTGCCCATACAGTGGCCAGAAGGGCTTTTTCACAGTCCGAGTATTTCAGTTCCGGACCAGAGAGGGTTTTGCTGGCATAGGCCACGACTCGTTTGTCGTGGTCGTAGATTTGGTATAATCCAGCGCTTAAGCAGTTGGCAGAGAACCCCACTTGTAAGAAGAATGGCTTTTCGCAGTTGGGATAGGCCAAACATGGTGCTGTGCATAACTTTTGCTTCAACGCTAGCATAGCCTGTTCTTGAGCCTCAGACCAAATGAAAGGGGTGTCCTTTCGTAGGAGGTCTATAAGGGGTTTTGCCAAGTCTGCATAATCCTCAATGAACTGACGTGAGTAATTGCATACTCTTAGGAAGCTCCGGAGTTCGGAGATGTTGGTAGGGGCTTTGATGTTTAACACACCTTGAATTCGTGCCGTTTGTGGTAGTACCCCTTTGGATCCTACCAAGAGACCGACATAGTTGACTTTGGTTTTGCACCATTGGCATTTGGAGAGAGAAATTTTGGCTCCAGCTCGCGTGAGCTGGCCAAGGACATGGTCAATTTCAGTGAGGTGGGTGTCCAGAGTTGGACTCCGAATGAGAATGTCGTCAACATAGATGAGGTTACCTCTGTCTCGGGCGTCTGGACATGCTTTGTTCAAGAAAATGTTGAACTCTGCAGGAGAGTTGGCATAACCGAAATGGCATCGGGTGAATGTGTATTGGCAATTTGCGAACGTGAAGGCCAGTTTGTGTTGGTCTTCAGCTTGGACAGGAATAGTCCAAAAACCAGAAGCAATGTCCAGTGTTGAGAAGTATTTGGCATCTTTGACTCTAGGGAGTTCTTGCTCCAGTTGAGTCATAGGCCACCTAGAGAGAGGAACTTGAGTGTTCAATTTCCTGTAATCAATGGTGAGTCTCCACTTACCATTGGGCTTTAGGACAGGCCATAGGGGAGCCGAGTAGGTACTGTTGCATGGCCTGATTATGCCACGGTCCAGTAAATCATCGATTATTTCTTGTACTGGGCCGTACGAGGCCAAGGGAATCTTGTACTGCCTGACGTAGGTTGGAGGGGCGTCAGGTGGGGTAGGAATACGTACTGAGTGGATTGTGGTCAGTCCACAGTCCAAGGAGTCTTTGGAGAAGGATTGTTCATACTTAAGAAGAACTTGGTGAAGTTTTTTACGTTCTTCGTCAGAGGTTAGGGCATCAGCATCAGCTACCACCTGTGCAATCTCTTCAGCGATAGTGAGGACTGGTTTCGGCGGAGCATCGCTGGGATTGTCATTGGTTTGCTGATCGGACTCTGATGGAAGGAGTTCAATGGCTTGGACAAGCATTTGGTCATTGTTAGTCAAGTCGATTCATCCCACTGACTCCTTGTCAGGGGTTGGTATTGACACAAGAGCGATGGCCTTAGAAGGCTTAGTGTAAATGACTGTAGGTTCAAGAGAGTCGGCCCAAAGAGAATCAGGGAGGCCGCCTAGCACAGGAACAGTCAGTTCAAAATCGTGGAAATCTGTGGTGATGAGCCAGCCAAGAGGCGTGGCCTTGGGCAGGACGATGGTCTCTGCCATGGGATTGTTAACCGGTAATGTGGTGGTTCTGTATTCTAGGCTTAGAAGGGGCATGGCCTCCAGAGTTAAGCCTAGATTGTCAAGCAAAGGAGCCGGTTGGAAAAATGCTTGTGGATGCATAAGTTTCTGTCCTGTTTGAATGCATAGTTGGACCGGGTAGCACGTGACATTAGCAGGTATGAGACAATGTTGAGTGTTCAGTACCTGGCAGGCCTCAGGGATGGTCTGGCCTGACTTTAGAGTGTCAAGATCTGGTTTAGAGTGAGCGTCTCGAACTGAGGTGAGAGACCATAAGACATTGTTTATGGTATCAACCTGGGTTCCAAGTCTCACAAGAAGATCGCTGCCGATGTAGACTGCATGTGGCAGGTCGGGAACGACCAAGAAGGGATGCGTTAGCAGTCTGTGGTTCCACTGAAGGTGGAGGACGCAGATACTTCTGGCGACCAATGTTTTGTTTGATTTGGTCCCAGCAGGGAAATGAAAAGACTTGTTAGTGACCATAAGGTCAGGGTATTTCTCGTGTAGAGAGTCGAAAAGTGTCTGGCTGATTGCAGATTTATCAGCCCAGAGAGCCAGTACCACGTCTTCTACGTGGGAGCTTTGGATAGCTAGTCCTTTGACCACTTGGGGGCAGTACTCTTCATCGACTGCCCCTGGTTTTAGGGTGCAAAGAAATGAGCTGTGTTCATTTAAGGTTGGGTTGTCAGATGTGGTGACCTGAAAAGGGGTGCCTGTTTCAGCCTGGTCCCCAAGGTCACTTTCCATCAAACTTTGTTGGGTCAGCAGTGCGAGTGGTTTGACTCCTGGAACATCCAAGGTGTCAAGAGTGTAACACTGTGATCCAGTTGCTTCAGGTAGAGTGGTTGGAAGAGGTTGTCGAACTTGAGCCCATAGCTTTAGATTCTTGAAGTCTATCAGAGGCTCAAAGCGATTAAGTAGATCCTTGCCTATCAGCAATGGAATTGAGTTGAGATTGGACACATAGACCGGGTGGATCAAGGTCATGGGCCCAATGGAGATTTGTATCAATGACATGTGTGACACAGTCGTGTTTGAGGGTGCATAAGGTTGAATAGCTAAAGAGCAAGGTCTTAGTTTCAAGTCTTTGTGCGCATAATTAGCAGTGACACGTAGGTGTTCAAAAAGGTCACGCGACATGAGTGTGATGTCCGCGGCGGTATCTAGTAGGGCTTCGTGCGTCATCACATCTTCCAGGGTCAATGACAGGAAAAATTTCCGTGCAACCCCCCTTTCGGTTAAATCACACAGGAATTCTTGGACCGGTGGTTCAACGCGGATTAAAGAGTCGCCTGTTTCAGGCGAGTGAGGTTTTCCAGGTAGCTGGACTACCAAAATGGCACTGGGTGGCGTTGCATTTTGGAGCTCCTCCTGAGTTTCGGGTGGGGGATGCTCGGTTGTGTCTTCGGTATCCTTCCCCTTTGTAGTAGGAGAATCCTCAGGGTTGACTTGTGGCAAACCTAAAGGATCGTTTGGGGTGGTCACAATATTTATGGCTAGGACATCTGGTTTCTTGTCCTCTTTCGCCTCCTTTTTCCTCTTCAGTTCATCAAGTATGCGCTGGAGAGTCTCCAGGTCTTCTTGGCTGAAAATGGGCTTTTCTTTCTTCTCCCAGGGTTTGGAGTTAAATTTTCCAGGGGGAGGTCTTGCTTCCCTGTTGAAGTTTTTCCGGCGGTACGAAGGAGGTGACCACTTCTCGCGATTATGCGAGTCTCGAAATCGATATCTGTCATCCCGGGTATCCGTACTGTATTCTCGTGACTTACCTGGTGGACTCAGTCTCCGACGGTAGTCAGGTTTTGGTGATGTTGGCTTGGAACTTGGTGTCAAAAATTTTTCCGGGTCATGACTCGACTTATCTTGACTAGAGGACTGTCGTCGTTTTATTTGTGACCGAGATGCTGGAACAGGGGCTGGCCTTGGGGCGCCCTCTTGGTCCAGGGTGTCTGATGCGGTGTTGACTGCTAACACCGCGGTAGACTCGGTATGCTTCTGATTGCTTTGTCGCTGTTTCTGGAATGCATAATGTGCGAACTCTCTTAGTTGGTTTATCGAGTTTGTCTTTGGGTTAGCCATGACTCCAAGGTGATGTCCAATCGTGGGATGGAGATTCTGAATGAACAGAGCCTTGAAATTGTGGTCTTCTTCCATCTCAGGTGTGTTTTGAGATCCAAAATATGCGCGCAGGAGTCGCTGGTAGTATGCCTGTGGGGGCTCTAAGCGACCCTGTTTCACAGCTAGGGCTGTCGCTAGCCCTAACTGTAAGCAGTCGTCGGAAAACTCCCTTTCGATGGCTTCATAGAGTTTCCGGTGGTTCATCTTGATGTCAAATGGTTGCCGATCTATAAATTTTGATACCGACCTGTTGGATGTCAACTTGATCAAATAAATGCGGTCGTCAACAGTAGCATCAGGGTATTTACGCAAGTAGTAGTCGATGTCTTGCAAATAAGCCCTGGTATCAGGTGACCCACTGGTTGAGGGGTCAAATTTCGTGACGTGGCGAGCGATCTTATTGAGATCTCCATCGGATGGAATTTGCACACGTCTTTCACGTTGCCGTTCGGGTCTGAACGGGTCAGGTGAGTGTGAGCCGGGGAGTCCCCATCCCATGAGGGGATGCCCCCCTTTGTCGAGGGAACCGGTCTGTTCATGGATTCTGATCTCAGATCCCTTTGTTTGCGGTGGTCTTCCAGCTCTTCTTGGACGACCTGAAGACCTTGTTGTGCTTCTCGTAGGAGCAGTTTGCATTTCCCATAATTGGAGCTTGTTTCGTCCAATTGACCTTCAACTTCCTTGAGTTGATTCTCTTTGTAAAGCAGGGCGGTTCTCAATTCCTCGTTTTCTTGCTGAAGTGAGGTATTGTTGTCTTCTAGTCGTTGCTTTTCATCCCCTGCTTGTTCCAGATCTAGCAACGTCTGATCGAGCGTAGCTTGGGTGTCTTCTTTCTCTATGCGAGCTTGTTCCTGCTTTTTCACAAGGGATTTGTTCTCTTCCTGAAGAGAAAGGATGGTTGTTTGTCGTTTCACCAGTTCCTTTTCAGCGTAGAGTACTTGGGTTTCAGCTCGTTTTAGCCTTGCAACTAATGCTAGTGCAAACTTTCCTAACACACCAGGGATTTCCTTTGCTTTCGGTGGGTTAGCTTCGCATTCATCCGAAAGTTTTTCCGTGATTTGCTTCAAATCTTTTGGTAGAGTATCCCGAACTTGTTTGGAGAAACCGGGTATAAGGTCGGAAGCCAACTCTTCCAATATTACTTGAAGGTCATTTAATTCGTCAAGTGGATTCGACATGTTTGACCGTTTGTGTAACGCTTAGCTTGAAATCAATTCGTTGATTATAGCTAAAGTTGTGCGTCAAGAGTTAACCTTGAGTGTCGTTTTGCAGTGAGGGTAATTACAAGCTTCTTTTTGGAGTTTGTTTCAACTTCCAGGCTTGTAAGAAGGAAAGCAAATATTTTGGAATTCTTTAGAAATGTGGAATACATGTTAGTTTATTTGTTGACACTGTATTTTGATTTGTATTTCACAAGACAAAAGCAAAAAAAAAATTTTGTGTTGACTGACTTCTTTCAGTTCAGTTACCAAAGTGTAGTTTTGGAATAGTCCTCAATTAGGTTGTGAATTTTTTGTTGAATCTCACTTGAAAGGAATGATTTTATTTACAAAAGAAAAAGAAAGCAACAAAAATAGAAAAGGTTAAATGCTTTAAGGCTTTAGGGTTACAGTATAAGTCTTCACTTTGTTTTAAAGTTAGAACTGGCTTGGTTCTATTTGTTAAAGCTTATCTTCATTTAAAGCCTTTCAATGTTTTAATATTTACAAGTTAGGAAACAAATGAACTGTCTTTGTGTATTGTCACTAAGGCTTCCTTAGGATTAAAGTTAATGATTATTTAAAAAGAGAAAAATATTAAAATGTTTTACAGACTAGTCAAAGTTTTCACCTTTTGACTTATTTCAAATCCTGGTGAGAAATAGTGAGTTGGTTAAATGTTTTCCTTCTCCTGGGGAGGAAACATGAATCAAAAGCAACACTGACTGTAAATAAGCTAAAGCTTTCAAGTGTTAATTGCTGGATGTGGTTCCCTAATTTTGGAGAATTTTGGCTAAATATTTAGTAAATCACTAAATCTTTGACCAACATGCACAGGATTAACATTAACTTGAGTTTAAATGAACATTGTCATTTATTTGAGTCCCTAAGTTGAATGGCTTCCTGTGAAAGAAATTGCACAAAGTGATCTTTAAACAAAACACATATATATAGCTTCAAAAGTTTGCAGACTTTTAGCATAAGATGTGTGAATATATGCTTTTAACTAAAGAGATTAAAATATGTGGTTAACATATGTGAGTAAATACAAAGTCTATGCTTCTATGTTCTTTCAGTGTGTATGTATGCAGTCAAAAGCTCTTCCACCAATGAGAACAAACTTCAAACCCACAAGTTTCCTTTTCCTTTTTGTTCTTGGGATAAAACTTTGAATTGGGTTTAAATTTAGGTTGTTCCGGATAATTCGGATTGATTTAAAGTCAATTTGGAAGCTCTGTTTGATTATAAATCAGCTTAATAGATTTGCTCTGCTTTAATCCGAGTGTGTATTCATGCAAGAAATGCAACTCCTATAGTTGACCACACGATGGAGGCAGTTGTCTCTGCCCTCCCAGGGGGAGGAGACACTGGTGAAGTCGCTCTGGGGGGATCTACCGGTCTCACTCAAAATGGCGGCTAGAGAGACTCCCTCTTAGCGCCTTCAAAATGGCGTCTGCACGCTTACTCTGCTCATGCGCAGTTTTTCGTGCACGCCTTTCGGTCACGCGCGCCACTGTGCGTGTTCACGTGACACGTGGTGCGGGCGCGAGTCTCAGCGACAACACCACGCCTTGCTTTCCAAGATGAGAGTTTAATCTCCAACTTTCACAAACAATGTTATCCCTTTAATTCCGGGTATAGTTTAGCGCTACTTTCCCCAGCGGTTTATTCAGTGACCAGATCAAACCGCGTCCAGCTTAATCTGACGTCACCACACTTGGGTAATTAAATTACAGAACTGGCCAGTTTAATTACTCCTTTCGGGATAATCGCCGAAAGGTTAAACTGGCGAGAGACAGGACGGTTTTCTTCGCATTTCTGTCACTCTGGGCCTTTATGTTTCTTAATCCAGCATATAATGCTTCAAACTTCTTTTTGCATGCATCAAAAACTGTTGACTTTTTAGTGGGTGAATTGCTCACCCCCCCTTTGCTATCAGCCTCCTCAGCGGGAGGTTAGGTAAACAAACACAGCAGACAGACACAGGCAGGAGGAGAGATGCAGCCTCAGTCTCTCAAACAACACACAGACTCGCCAAATAGTGGATCAATATTTGCAGGAAAAAATTATGATTTCAATGAATTTTCTTTTTGCATATACGTTTCCCAATTACAGAGGCCTCACAAACGGGGCGCCATTAAGATGTAGGATGAAGAGCCTATAAAATTATTTGTCATAAGGTACAGGAATTATTTATTTTATTTAATAGTGGGTGTGAAAGGGGGCGGAGTTGAACCATCACTTCTACACCCGCTAAATTAAATAAAAGCACTCGTAAAAGGGGCACCAGTCCTACGGACAATAAAATTAACTTTAATTTTAATTAATTTTGTACCTTAAATTACTTAATGAATCAGTCTCAAAGTTTCAGTGAGTTTTTGTCCTGTCGTGATTAGGAAACCTGTATATGCGAAAGGAAAACGCTTCTACTGCTCTTATTCACTCGTTTATTAAAATCATTCAGGTTACATGGCATGGCGTTCAAATGATGAATAAACAGATTCAGATGATGACAGCGTAAAATATCACATCAACTGATATTGGGTTCCTGAACATAAAATCCAGCATTACACCTCTGCAGAACCAAGGAGAAACTAGACTTATGTTTCAACGGTAAATGAGGCTGGAATGTTTTAACAAAACATCGCAATTTTATGGGGAAAATTCATAAGCTAATTATCTAAAAATGACTCCTGAATTAATCTACAAAATTTAAGGGCAGTTACTTAAAAATGACTGAAAGTTTTCGTTCAGTTTACAGTCCTATCCTGCGGCTGAGACTAATTGAGCCCTGAAATACGGGCCATATTCAATTGTAATTTAATCGTTAGGACATCACGTTTTAACCCAGAAATAGGAGAAATAAGAATCTCACTCACACACGGCCGTAGGTCCAAGTTCCGCGGGTCGGTACCGCTGAGTTTTGAAGTTAGGACATCGTGAGGAAGCGGCTGCTGTCCTCACTCACAGCCGTGGGGTGATAACTCAGCTGGGGGGCCCTTCAAAGAGACATTTGCAGCCGTGGGTGGTTTGTCTCAGGGCGGCGTGAAAAGTCCTTGGGAAAAGAATCCAAATTTGGGGTCTCTTGTAGCGGGATAGACCAAAAAAACTGAAGGAAAATCTTTTCAGTCTCGGTTCACTTTAAACTAGGCAACTTAAAGGTCCACTTTAATGGCGTGAAAAGTCATTTAAAAAGTGTTAGAAAAACATTTACTAGGATAAGAATGGCTTCTGAGGTGAAGGAAAAAAGTTTGAGAATTTGATTCTCTAAAAGGGACGAGCTCTAAAGAAAAAATGGCTTCTCCTCAGTTTTCCAGAATATAAGAAAAGACTTGACAAACACACAGAGAATAAAATAAAACTCCACAAGGCCTTGAAACGGTGGAAGAAAATCTTCTTCTGAGATCTAGATTACTATTCTGCTTCTTTAATCTTAATTTAGTTCCTAATCTTCCTGCCTGTTGTCTCTACTTCTACCCTTTTTCTTAACTCTTAACTTCTGATCTCTTTTTCTAACTCTGCTGATCCTGCTGACTTTTTCTTTTCTCTTAACTGAACTGTTAACTAAAACTCAAATCTAACTTCTGTCTTTTAAAGTTACCTCGCCGGGTCGTAAAACTGATGAGGTCAGTCGCCAGACTGACCAATCTACTTTTTCAGAAGCAGTTTGAAATGGCTGCTATCCAATGTGAGAACACTTCTTTGTTTGAGAGCAGCCAACCAAATGAAGACACCATCCCATGAAATTTCAGAGGGAAAAATCAACAGTCAGTTCTTATAAAATAAATGCTCAATATAAAATCTAACTAAATTAAATGACTTGGCTAATATATGGTGATCATGCATTTATACCATTACTCCAATAACACTCATGAATATAACATTTCTTATACATAATTATAATACATGCATTCACATTTAGATCAAGATTAGAACAGCAGAACATGCAGCAAACCATGGTTGGTGATAAGAGGGATGGTTTTCGGTGTCCTTAGGATCCATAGGATAAGCTGAAAGAAACTTAATATTTAGAACAAATTAAAAGTCATCCTACGTACTGAAAACACATTCCGTAGGTATCCGCTAGGAGGTACTGTTGAGCTGTAGATGATTTCCTTTAGTATCTGGTGAAGGGGTACCTGGACAGCATAGACTATAAAACCGTCAGATTAAGTGGTTTATGACTCTTTTAAAAACATTGGTTTCCTGTGAAAAGGTACGTTATCAAATGCAGTGTTCATGTTGAGAGGTCTGGTCTCCTGAGTTTTATGTTCCTTTGAGCCTTTAAAAGCAAACTCTGATCCTTACAATCTCTGAAAGCGGCAACTGTTTACATTGGGGTCCTGGGAAAGCAAGCATCTTTGGTCAGGCCTGGGAGAAGCCTGCATGAGTCGGCATAAAAGCCAGTGATATTCCTGAGAAGGCAGAAAGGTGATATTCCTGTGTAATGAATAAAATGAAATTCCTGTAAACTGGAGAGAAGTGATCTTCTGTCTTGGTTTTGAGGAGGACGATGATGCTACAGTGTTGTTGGTCATGAGTGTTTTTGTTCCTCCTTTTGTTTTTCTGGGTTGCTTTGGTCCCTCCGTGCCTGGGTTCCCCCTCCTCCTGCCAAGGGTGGGTTGTTTTTCTTGTGGGAGGGATCTTCTTTGTGGGTTTTCTTTTTTTGATGTTTCCCTGGTGTGTCTGGGCTCCTCTCCTCAAAGGGGGAAGGGGCACTGTCATGATCCTGAGCACAGTGGGTGCCGTGCTCAGTCTCCAGTTTAAAGTAGAACTGAACTGAACGGCATTGAATGGCACTGGGTGATAGTACATACAATTATAAAGATAATTTATCATTGGCACCCCCTCCACAAATCCCGGAATCTTGGAGAAAATCGCGATTTTGAATTTCCCGCCCTGAAAAATCAGACGAATCCGCCGATTAACCGGAAGTGCAGCCGGAGTTCCGCGTGATGTCATGAGTGTGACCCAGTCCTCATGTTTACCATTGCGAGCACGTCGACACTGGTTGTTTTTAGTGCATTTTGTCGTGATAGTCGACTACAAAACACTTCCAACACCTGGGAAGATCTGTTCAGTGGCCAAGGAAAGCTGTCATGGCGACGAAAGAAAAGAAAGGGGGAGGAAAAGCGACCGGGAAGCGATGTGTTTCTAGATATACAGTGATCCCTCACTTATCGCGTTTAATGGGGACCAGAACCGACCGCGAAAAGTGAAAAACCGCAAAGTAGCGTCATCCCCCCCCCCCCAAGGGCGTCACAAGCACTATTTTGCACAAAAAGGAACAAGAGAACAGCGAAAAGTGCCACTAAGCAACACGAGCGATAAAGAACAATGAATGCGGTCTTCCTTCACTGGGTAAAACGTCTCGGCCAATCAGCTTGCGAGATTCCCGAGCGGTGAAGAGGTGGGCGGAGAGGAGTGGAGCAGTGGTCAGAGAGGTGGATTTAGAGTTGTGCGGGCTCTCCGTGTTGATACCTGATGTTCTAATGTAGTCTCCCTGCCTTCTACATTAGAACATCAGGTATCAACACGGAGAGCCCACATAACTCAAAATCTACCTCTCTGACCACCGCTCCACTCCTCTCCGCCCACCTCTTCACCGCTCGGGAATCTCGCAAGCTGATTGGCCGAGACGTTTTACCTCGCAAGCTGATTGGCTGAGACGTTTTACCCAGCTTCGCTCCCTGCCGAGCGCCTATACCCAGCGAAGGAAGACCGCATTCATTGTTCTTTATCGCTCGTGTTGCTTAGTGGCACTTTTCGCTGTTCTCTTGTGCCTTTCTGTGCAAAATAGTGCTTGTGACACCCTTGGGGGGGGGGTGATGCTACTTCGCGGTTTTTCCCTTTTCGCAGTCGGTTCTGGTCCCCATTAAACGTGATAAGTGAGGGATCACTGTAATAAGTTGGAAAAATGCTGATTTTTTTCCCCTTTCTTTTTTATTGTTAATTTTCCTTATCCTGACACCCCAAACATGCCAAAGTAAAGACTCACCATTTTGTATTCAATAAGCAACTCTCCTCCCCATCACTGCTGCGGTCTGAGTCGGTGCCGGAATCCCCCGAAAATTCTGGCTCTAATCTGTACGGTTCGATTCCTCCCTCGCTCTCTTCCTGTTCACTTGACACTCCTGCATCCTCCTCTGTCTTGTCACCGATTCTGAATGCCTCTTCACTCTGAAAACTCTGGTGTTCTTGACTGCTGGAACTGCTATCATCTGCCATTGTTGTTTTGTGTAGGGATCACACTCGTGACGTCACACAGCGTCGTCTGCACTACTTCCGGTTTGTTTGGCACTGCCAGCCAGAGGCAAAAGTTTATCAGCTTATAGCTCGGCCATCGCACGGCCTAAAAATTTCTTTTATGTGTTGAAAAATACAATAGTTAATAAGGAATTAATCTGCTATTCTACTTTTTTGGCAAAAAGGTGAGTTCAGTTCTACTTTAAGTTTAGTCCTTTTCTGTTTGTTTGCTTCTGTTATGTACAGGTATTATGTCCTCTGTTCCTGTTTATTTATGGGTTGTTTGTATTCTTAGTGTTGTTCTTATAGTTTTGTCTAGTTATTGTCTGTCATTTTGTATAATGGTATTGTTTACATCTTTTGGGGTTGTGTCATCTTATTTTTGTATTATTATTTAGTTTCCAGTTGTGCTTTTATGTTGACAGTGCCGTGTAGCTTCTGGCTGTCAAACTTTGTTTTGCGGGCTGCACAGCTCTCACTTGTTGTTTTTGATTATTTCCTCATCCATGTACCTACACCTGTCATCCATCATCATTTATCCATTCACCTATTTAAGGACACGGCAACGTTTCCCCCATGGCCGTGTCCTACTGTTAGCTTCCTCAGGAGGTTCAGTTATTCTCTGAGCAAGTTTGTTTTTCCAGAGAGGTGGACGGGAGCGCTCCAACTAGATGTATTTTCCCTTTCCGTTTTTCTCAGCCGTGAGCCCCATTTCCTTTCGGGTGTGACTCCAGTTGTGTTTATCTCTTTTTCCTGGCTTCCCGGACTCTTCAGCCTGATTTTCCTCCAGGCTGTTTTCCATCCTGAAGTCGTGAGCCCCGTCCTCCTCCAGTGCACCTCCTTTCCATTATGTGTAAGTGTAGGGTTTTCTATTATGTTCATCTTTCAGTTAATAAATCTGCAAACTCACAGATGGCATCTGATGTCTTCTGCTGCCCTTGAAAAGGGTGATTCATGACAACTAAGGGGAAAAAGTCACAAATTTACAAGAAAATAGCAAATTTATGAAAAAGTAAGTTGAAAAGGTCAACAGGTAAAGTCCATGTCGGCAAATACAGATTGGAGCCATTAAACAGTCCAGAGTTAACCTCTGGTGGGGCCCACATGACTGTGCTGGCTGGGATTTAATTAATGTGTTTTAAGTCCACATTTTTTAATATAGTGAATATCATTTGCTTTATACACCAAACCTGTATATTTCCAATTATATGTCCAGACAATGCATACAATGCTACTTGCAGGCCAGTATTTAAGTTTTGAACGTGATTGGAATTGACATGCTTTTGAAAGATTAATGGCTTACTTCAAACCAGAGTGTGGGAACGAGAACACGAGCATGTGCCATCTTTGTGGGTTTTAGGGGTTTTTATGCTACTGCACCAATGTTGTGAGCTTTACAAGAAGACCCTGTTCGCACTAATTTACCCACGATGAGTCCGACTCACCACTAACAAACTGCCAACAGTCAGAGGCTTGGTTTAAAAATGTAAATCATGTGGCATGCCCTGATTTAACACAAATGAAAAGCATTTTTTTCAGAGGTCAGCACTTGTCCGATTCCATTTCAGCTTGTATGTGTCAGCTGTGTCTGTTCTGCATTCCAATACAAAACAGGATTACATGTGACATTATTACTGTTGACTTTTAATATGTATGAGGCCTGAGGGGAGCATGCATTACAATTAACCTCACGGTGTTACTTTAAAACGAACCATCCTACCTTTTATGTCAGTAGAGGGAATAAGTATTGGAAGTGTCATAAATAGTTGTTAGAAAGTAGTTCTACCCCCTATCTGTTGAGATTAATATCAGCTGGGTAGATGCTTCATGAGTGGCTATAAAAAGGTTTTTGTCACCAAGGTATCATATAAGAAACATTTCATGGAGAGCAAAGTTTCTGTCATCACCGATCATATAAATTTTGCATTAATACATGTATCCCCATCAAAACAGTAAGGAAATTCCCCAACTCAAAACCATGGATCACTCCCCAAATAAAACAATGCCTTAAAGAAAAACACAAAGCCCTCAGAGAGAAGAACTGGATTATTCTGAAACTGACAAACTGGAATATCAAACATGAGGTACTCAGGACAAAACTGGAATGCAAGAATAGACTGGAAAATGAATTCTCTAATATGAATAAAATACAAGTATTTCAGAAGGTACGGCCGTTAACGGGATATGAACCAAAAACCACAGCATGTGCTGTAAGAGACCCAGCACAATTTGTAAAAGAACTCAATACATTTTGTTGCCGTTGGGACAAGCAAGATTTTAGAGCTGAATGTGAAAAATTTCTGAAAGCCCTTCCTCCACCACACCCTGATGAACCATCACCCTTTACTGTGGAGGATTTGAGGCGTAAGCTCAGCAGGTGTAAGCTAGGTAAGGCCTCTGGTCCCGATGGCATCTCAGCTAAAGTGCTGAAGAATTGCACTCAAGAACTTTCACCTATTTTTCACTCACTCTTCAATGAGGTTTATGTCACTGCTCTCATTCCCTCCATCTGGATGAAGTCTATCGTTATTTCCGTCCCTAAGAAGTCACGGCCCACTGAACTCAACCACTACCGACCTGTTGCCCTCACATCTATAATCATGAAATGCCTGGAGAAGCTGTTGCTGAACACTATCTTGCCAACTGTCCATCTACAACTAGATCCCTTCCAGTTTTCCTATAAGGTTAATAGGGGCATAGAGGATGCTGCAGCCTGCCTGCTCCACCTTCTGCTTCAGCACCTGGACTCCCCAGGCCACTTTGCCCCGATACTCTTCGTGGACTTCAGCTCTGCTTTCCATTCCATTCAAAGGCACCTGATGATGAAGGGACCTACAGCCCTATTTCCACTCGGCTTATTTATCTTATATACAATTTCCTCAGCAACAGGCAGCAAGTGGTACGTCTGGACTGAACTACACCTTCTGCTCTCACCATTAACACTGGAGCACTGCAGGGCTGTGTACCAAGTCCTTTTCTGTACACACTTTACACAAATGACAACATCAGCCCATCACCCAGCACAAAGTACCTGAAATACAATGTTGAATAAATGGCATGATTTCTCTGTCTTTCTCACACTTCATCTGCTTGCTTTACATGTTACACTGCAGAGTTTAGTTTACACCCTATAATTCATTTGTTGAAATCAGTTAGAATCAGCTCTGCACACAGCTGAGCTGCCACATAAGTCTAAAATGTGTTACAGATACAATGAGGTAAAGCCCCTCCCTCTTGCATGAGGGGGTGGTTAGGTTATAAAAACTATAGGGCTCCATTTTGGGGTGGCACACTCTTGAGGAATTGCCCAAAGAGCTGTGTCCCAGCGCTGTTGTAATTCCATATCTCACTTTCAGTAAAAAAGGAAAATATACTTCATCTCTCAGCCTGGTTATTTGTCCGTCGTATGAAAGAACTGGGGTTTAAGGTATTATAGACTCAACAATTTGGTGTTTCCGCCTGATTATGAGGCTAAATTTTAGTTTTAGTTTTGTAAACAGTGTGAGGATTTTTTCTCTACAGACTGGCGGTCGCAACATGATAAGAGGTGAGCAGAAAACCTTTTTCAATAAATTTCTGCCTGTCCCTTAGGGGACAGCCCTTTCTGTAGAGATTAAATATTAAGATAAGATAAGATAAGCCTTTATTAGTCCCACAAAGGGGAAATTCCAGGATTGCAACAGCACAGGGATAGCAACACTCAGAGCAACAATCAGAAGACAAGAAAAAACAAGAGCAGCGAGTATACATATGTATATATAAATATATAAATATGTAAACACACAGTGCAGAGCATTGTAGCTAGATGGAATAAATATATAAATATATAAACACACACAGTGCGGAGCATTGTAGCTAGATGGAATAAACAGCATAACCGTCTACTTAGTTATCCTACATGGTATGATTATGTACCCATACATATTGTCACCCTCCGTAGCGACCAGTATTTTCCTAGTTGTATACCGGAGGGGACCATTGTGTAAGTCTATTGCGTCTTTTGCATTCACTACTCTTAGGTTGTCACGTTTTTTTTGCTATCTCTGCGAGCAGCCCTGCTTAGGTTATACAGTCTGACAGCCATAGGTAGGAAGGACCTGTGAAACCTATCGGTTGTGCACCTAGGATGATGTAGTCTGCTGCTAAATGAGCTCCTTAGTGCGTTCAGTAAGTCCTGCATAGGATGGGACTCGGACTCGAGCAGAGATGACAGTTTAACCACCATCCTTCTCTCTCCCATCTCCTCCACTGGGTCAAGGCGTTGCCCCAGGACAGAGCTGGCTTTCTTGATCAGTTTGTTCAGTCTCTTCCTATCGGCTGCTGTAACGCCACTGCCCCAGCAGACCACTCCAAAAGTGATGGCTGATGCCACCACCGTGTCATAGAATGTCTTCAGCAGCACCCCTTGTACACTAAAAGATCTGAGTCTCCTCAGTAGGAACAGCCTGCGCTGTCCCTTCTTGTAGAGTGCGTCGGTGTTGTGTGACCAGTCTAGTTTATTGTTCAGATGGGGTCAGATGATGCCCAGGTACTTGTAGGATGTCACCATCTCAATGTCTGTTCCCTGTATGTTTACTTGTGCTGTGAGGGGTTGTCCTTACCTGTGGCATTCCACCACCAGCTCCTTAGTTTTCCTCACGTTGATCTGGAGGCAGTTCCCATGGCACCAGTCCACAAAGTCCTGGATAAGTCCTCTGTACTCAGCTTCATCTCCGTTGGAGATGAGGCCAACGATTGCAGAGTCATCAGAGAACTTGTGTAGATGGCAGTGTGTTGTGTTGTGTGAGAAGTCCGCAGTATAAAGAGTGAACAGGAAGGGAGCCAAAACCGTTCCCTGGGGGGCCCCCGTGCTACCGATGATCGTGTCGGACACACAGTCCCGGGTTCTCACAAACTGAGGCCGGTTAATGAGGTAGTCCAGGATCCGTGATGACAGGTGCTGGTCCACCCCTGCTCACAGGAGCTTGTCCTGCACTGGAGAAGTCAAAGAACATGATCCTCACCGCATTCCCGGGCTTCTCCAGGTGGGACAGAGAACGGTGAAGGAGGAAGATCACCGCATCCTCCACAGATCCTCCACATCCTCCACCGCATCCTCCATCATCCTATTTATGCACGTGTGATTTTATTTGTTGAATGAAACTGAGATATGGTCTTGATTTGAGTTTATGATATGGTATTTTGAGAAGTATAATCATTGAGTTTAATGAGTAAGTCTTCAAACGGTTTTGACCCTGTGGGCTAAGCGAGACGCGTTACGGCTTGCCCTAAAAACTGAGTTGGGGATAGCTTGGGTAAACGGTTTAACTCCACAGTGGACATTATTTAGGAGGCTTCCACTGGAAAGGCAAAGTTACCCCAAGTGAGAATGCATATCTGAGTAAAAGGTTTAAAACCCGAGGCGACTGTTGTAGGGTTGCCATAAAAGTGTTACTCAGCAAGTGCAATAGCCTTGCCAAAAGGTTTAAACCCCTTGAAATCGCTTGATTGATTTCAAAAAGAGTTGTTTGCACCCCTAGCGTATTTTAGCTCATACCAAAAGATTTTAACTCCTAGAGAAATTGCAACGGGCACATCTCTAAAATATAATTGGTCTTATCGCATTAGATAGGGACCTACTGTGTGTGAAATAAATGCACAAGTTTTAAATTACCCGACTGGGACGATTGGTTCATAGGTGATATATAATAATATAACTAAACTAATTATAGTAAAAAACACGGTGATGTGTGAGGCAATATTGTCATGAGGAAGTGGAAATAAATAAAATCATAATAATAATTTCATTCTATGCTATAAGATATTGATATTAGACTAATATTTATAGACAGTTGGATTAAAATGGCAACAAAACTGGATAACGATAAAAAACAATGGTAAAATGGATAATGATAATATGGGGGGCCCCCTACCGAAAGCTGTTTGTGTGTGGGTTGTTTTGTCTTTCTGTAATCTGTTTTGTCTTTCTGTAGTTTCTGTAATCTGCTCCAGCGTGGAAAAAAGGAATGAGAGTTCTCCCCGGAGGTGGAAGGAGCACGTTTTAAACTATTGTAATTTTTTTTTAGCATAAAAGGATTGATTAATTAATTGTCATCCTTTTGAGAAATGTTTAAAATTATTTAGGTATTATTATTATTATTATTATTATTATTATTATTATTATTATTATTTAGGTATTTGAAAATAGTAGCCTTCCCCTTCCCCTTCGCTCGGGCTTGTGAACAAGATGTCCGTCCTCGAGCATGGGTTTTGCCCTGAGTGGCTTGAGGAGATCGACGGCTATTTGGCTAAAGCCCATCATCTCATGCCCACTCCAGCGGCAGGTGACTATTCGTTCCTCGCCCAGCGGGCCTTATTAAGATACCACCTCACCTTCTTTCCGGAAGGAGGGGAGAGGATAACATGGATTGTGGCTCAGCGAGAGTTAATTGAAAAGGCGCTCCAGGAACCTTCTCCTCCTCCCTTGAGTACAGCGTTCCCGACGAGAGTGGAGGTCCGTAGGCTGGAGGGAAATCCAGGCAGGAGGCCGACGGAGAGGCATCCCGGCTCCACGTTTCGGAATTCAGCTCCTGTCGCCCATCCAGTCCCGGCGCCATGTGTCCCTGGTTCCCTCGCCTCACCATCGGCCAGTAAGCATCGTCACCGTGTCACAACCAGGCCCCAGCGAGAATCCCGTCCGGATCCAGCTCCGGGTCGTCGGAGGAACCCAGCCTCCCAGTCAGCTGCATCTCCCATGTCACGACAGGAGGGAATCCCCACAGTCGCCTCCCCTGGGTCATCTGTCTCAGCTGTTCCGTCAGCTTCTCGTGCCCGGATCACCTCGGCTGTTGTCCCCTCCTCCTTGACATCATCTCTGGCTGCTGTGAGTGCTGTGAGTCGTGCTTCGGCGAGGCCTGTCAGCAATCTACCATGAGCAGCTCCTCCTCGTCTTCCCAGGGGGCCTGCCATCACCATCTGGAGGGGAAAAAGAAGAACTCCATCCGCTACAGCAGGCACCATCCATCCTCCAGGAAACAGGCAAGTGCAAGTTCAATTTCCTCCCCGTAGTTGTGATTTGCCTTGTCTGACTCCTGGGGGTGGAGTTCGGGGTCCGCAGTCCCCCGAGCTCCCACCACCTGTTGTAGCCTCTGTCATTAAACCTGCTGCCTCTGTGTCTCCCTCCGCTGAGGGGTCCACGATGCCAGGCCTACGTCGCCGGACGAGGAGGGGGCCTGCTGTTCTGGAGAGCCTGGTTCCAGCCCCGCAGCCACATCATGGGCAGAGGAGGAGAGCGGACTGCAGCGTGGAGCCTGCGCCGACGATGAAGCGTCCCCGGGTCTCCACAGAGGAGCAGTTCGAGCCAGCGGATCGAGGGTCCCCTGCCACCACGCCGTGCGGGTCGTCGGTGTGGACGTTAGCGCCGGAGGGTCCTCAGACTGCGGAAACCATCACACCAGCTGCGGAACCTGCCGTAGCCGAGTGGGAGCCTGACGACGATCTTCTTCATCCTGAGCCTGGATCAGCGAAGTCCTGGACAGCGACAGAACCCGAGTGCAGGCAAGTGCTCTACTTTGTTTTTCTTCTTTCTATTTTGGAGAATTTTTCGGGGAGACGAGCCAGGGACAGCCGTCTGCTGCACCCGAGCTCGTCTCGCTGGGCTCTGTCGCTACCGGTGATTCTGATCCCGGTTCTTTCCTCTCTCCCGAGCCTTCTCCCAGGGTCACCGGTGCGGAGCCAATCCTGGTCACTGTACTGGAGTTTCCAGGTTCGGGGTTGGAGGTCGTCACTGGTGCTGCACTGACCCTATCGGGGTCCAATGCGGGTGCAGCCGAGACCCAATCAGGGTCCAATGCGGGTGCAGCACTGGTATGGGTCAAGGTCGGTGAAGGAGCTGCAGACCCTCTGCCACCTGACATTGAGCTGGCTCATCGTCATCATCATAATCATCCTCGTCACCATCCCAGCTCATCGCCATCGGGGGCCGTTGGGGTTCTCTACATTCGCCCCGGCTCTCCCACGTCTTTCCCCTTGCCAGGGAGGCCGTCGCCAATTGTTTCCCCACGGTTCTGGTGGCTGAGGGATGCGGGTCGGCCGCCTGAGGAAGTTTTCACCGGTTCGGTGCCCTGGGTCGGCCACCCGACGTACTGTGCTTTCTACTGGGCAACCTGGTTCGGCCACCGGAGGTTCTTACTTTCTGGGCCTGGCACTGGGGTAGGCCACACGAACATTTCCTCTTCCCCTTAATCACCCTTTGGCCATTGGACGCAGGGAGACAGCCAGAACTGTTCCCGTTTTACTGGACTCTGCCTCAGGTGTTGTGTGGTCCCACTGAGGTATGAGGTCATTCGGTGTAGTTGTTCTGATCAGTGTATTTGTCATTGTTAGCATGTTTTTTTTTTCTCTCCCCTCTCTTGTCTGAGGGATGAAATGTGCCTAACTCTTGGTGTTTTTGCTTTTTCCCCTGCTCTTTGTGTTTATGGTGCATTACAGAGTATTGTGTTTTCTGTTAACCATACTCAGTAATTGCCTCATTTGTGCCCTGTTCTAAGTATCATTTGTGCATTATGGAGTATTGTGTTTTTCCTTTTGACCGTACTCTGTAAATTGCCTCATTTGTTCCCTGTCTCCATTGTGGTTGTTTTTTTGTTTTTTTGTCCTGCCCTGTTCTATTGTCATGGTGCGTTATGGAGTATTGTGTTTTTCTTTTAAACCTTACTCTGTAATTACCACATGTGTTCCCGGTCATCGTTATGGTGTTTCCTCTCTTTTGCTGGTTCTCACCATCCAGGCCTGTTCCCCCATCCGCCCACCCTTGGGGGGGGGGGGGGGGGCTTGGGTGTCATTGGGCTCTCGTAGCTCGCCCTTGGGGGGGAGGTACTGTCATGGTTCGAGCACCGATCCTGTCTGCGCTCCAGCCATGCTCTATCCTCGCCCATTTGACAGCTGTGAGCCCCTTTTGGCTCCCCAAGCCTTTATTGTGACAGGGCTCTGAGGGGCTTCCGGCTGTCAAACTTGACAGCTGAGCCGCATTTCACCTCATCAGCAGCCCTCCACTTAAGAGGGCAGCTGGGAGTGAAAAGACACGGCAGTCTCGTCAAAACTTCTCCATTGTCAGACGTGAGTGAGCATCCCTCTGTTCGTACGCTGATCATTCTACTGCTATGATCGTAAGTGTGCTTCCTTATTGCCCTATGGTCGTCTGTATGTAGTGTAGTATGTTTTAGCCCACCGTGGCTCGTTATTTTGTGTTCCCTTTCTGTTCATCAATAAACTGTGCAAACTCACCAGTGACTTGTGGCGTCTTATGATGGCGTGCGAGGGCCATCCATGACATAACAGTGTACTTTACAGGAAGAAGGACTAATGTGATGATGTGACCACAGGCTCATAGAATATCAAGTTAAGTATAAATGTTTACATCTTAATCAGTGTTACCAGTATGACAATGATGAAATTAATTGAATATTACAGTATCATGATGTCACTTAATAATGCCTAATCACTGAAGGCTTTATGTATACCTTATATTACATGATTTAAAGCACAGAGGTTCAAAAGAGATTGATAATTATTAATTAATGTGTTTGTGCATATGATTTGCCAGAGGCTACGGATTATCAAACAAAGGTCTTGATAATTGTGTTATATTGTTGCTTTGTTTAAATAATACTATACTCACCTTTTAATAAATGACATAGACAATCTTATTTATATTTCGACCTTAGGCCTGACCTTTTCCCTCCTGGAGAAAATAGCAATATGAGGATGAAGTTTTTATTACTGGGAGATGGTAAATTTATGAACAGAAAAGACAGAAATACCACAAGAATTCTGATAGATACTGAGACTGATTAGTGGGTTGTGTCAGTCTGACCTAGATAAGAATAGACAGAATCAGCCTTCAAAAAAACACAGGCCACAGACTGTGGCTCTGTGTCATAAATTCTTGAAAACAGAGATTAGGTTTATGTCTACAGTTATTCATTCTAAAATGTGACACTGGTCTATGGCTTTTAATATAGGATATTGTTTTGTTTGAATGTAATCTTAAATTAAGTGATTACCCATGTCAATTGGTGAAACCTTAAATGATTCATAGAATATTTAGTGAATACTTGTTGGAAGTAGTGAACTCACATTCAAATTGTGGAAGCTTTAGGTGTGATTTAAAGGTTTTTGTGATATTCCTTATTCTTTGTTTTTTCAAAAGGAAGAGGAAAAGCATTCAAAGATTTTTTTTATTTTTTTTTATTTTTTTTTAGCTTTCACCAGGAATTAGATTTGCCAAATTAATAATGAATCATACTATCATCATTACCTTCTAATTTAATAAATCTTTGGTGACATATGCAATATGTAAAAAAATAATAAAAACAATAATTGACATTGACATGGACATTGACTGACCCAGGAGAAAGGACCCCTAAATTGACAAGCATTTTTTGAAGCTAAGTATGACTTTGCATGACATTGTAAATGACATAAAGCATAACGATTTAAATGACTCTGACTTTACAAATGTAATGTTTATATGATTTTGCACTGCAGGATACATTTTAACATCATATTTCAGAAATGTGACAGTAATAAGGAATGTGTTTTCCTGATGCTCAGCTGTGGCCAAGCTGGGCCTCGGGACTACATTCCACCCCATAATTTGCCAAGGAATGTATAAAATGAGGCATTCCTTGTACAAAATTAAGCCAAATTCTAATTAGGCAAAATGTCCACCTTTCCATTGTCTGAAAGAGTGTGACACATTCATTATTCATTTATACAAATTCAACCTATTTGTGTTCAATTGGACAAACTGACCTTATTTATCAATGCTAAAGCATACCAAATATGCACAGATAGCTATTTTGTTTTTCTTAAATGGAATTTGTAAATTAGTTCAAGAGACGTCATAAAAGAAGTCATGATTATTGAAATCTCATTTTGAAGGAGCTTTACTACCCACAAATTTTCATCTAAATTAAAAGTGGTAACACACTTCCTTTCAGTAAAAGAATCAAGCAAATACCCTGTAACTTTGCTGCATGTGCGTCTCCATACATCAAACAGCCCTCAGTTTGATGTATGGAATATCAAAGAAATTAATTAGCAAAAATCATTAGCAATCCTCAGAAAAAATAGATAATACGTAAAATTATCAATAGATGATCAATAATGAAGAGAAAAATACAAATGAAGCCATTTGGTAATGTAATCACAACATTCAATAGGAGAAGTTAAAGGTTACATCAATAAATTTCCAGATATTTAAGGAAATATCTGTAGATTATTGTAAATGAAATAGCATGTCTATAAGGAACAAGGTAAACTAATAAGGAAGAAAACCATGCAAATCTATGAGAAAAGTTCCAAATGTCTAAGGAAAGTCTAATTTGTGCTGAATTTGTGTTTACTGTGGGACTTGATTTAGAATCTACAACAAAGACAATACAGATTTTTACATTTATTAAAATTGCTTTACAAAAATTAAGTGGGCACTTGTACAAGCCCCACTGTATCAAGTGCATAGTGCCTCCAGGAACTCAGACATTGGCAGAAGGCCGTGATTCATTACCTTTGTAATGCTAAAATTCTAATCAGATGCAAAAAGTTGCAAAAAGACATATGATAACATAAAAATACACTTCATAAATTTTTGAAATTTAAAAGGGCTCTCAGAAAACGGGAAAACACAGTCAACATGGACAAAGAAATGTAAGGTAATGATTAGAGAATACTGAACAGCAACTACAAGACATTTTAGGATATATTGACCCAGACAATAACTATTTTAATCATTTTAGCAATGAGTGTGCTTATTATGATCAACAATTAAATGGAATTATGAATTTGGATCCGACATTGACAATAATACATTTTAACAGTAGGAGTCTCTATGCAAACTTGGATAGCATTAAAGAGTTTTAAATCAATTTAACACCCCATTTAGGATTATTGCAATAAGTGAAATATGGATTAATGAAGTAAAAGATATAAATTTTGAATTATATGGATATGAGATGTATATACAAAAATAGGAAACGTAAAAGTGGTGGTGGGGTCAGATCGAAAATTAGAAGTGGACACAACTGACACATTTTTTCAAAAATTTACAACCTCTGCCCCATTTGGCTGCTCCTCAGGGACAACATTTGTTGGCCATTAGGAGCAGACAAGAGGGGGAGGGGAAGGGAAAATATGCAAACATTGCTAGTGCATGCTATGAGTTTCAAGACATAACAGGCCTTTAAAGAGTGTAAATCAGCTCACAGAGTCAGATTACCACACTGGAATGTTTGGAGTAATGAGAGAACCATATGAGGACGGAAACTTTATCTTGGAACACAAAATACAATAGACATATCAAACAGCGTGTTAATATAGCATGTTAAAACAGTTCATATATGGATAAAAGTTACAGTTATATGTTGTAACACACACACACACACACACACACACACACACAAACACACTCATAAAATATGTGATTTTAACAGATAAATTCATAATTAGTGAATTTCTATTACAAGGTAATATTAGATGATAAAAGCAGTTGGAAATCACATCAGATAAATACAAAATAAAGTTGCAAAAAACATTGCAATCATAAATAAAATTAAGACGAATCACTTTATATCTTGTATTGCTCATTGATACTTCTATACTTGACCTATTGTATAGAGGCCTGGGGTAACAATTATAAAAGTATACTTAATTTATTGCTAACATCACAAAAAGGGCTGTCCATGTTATACACAAAGTCGGGTATTTTGAACATACTAATTTGTTGCTTACACATTAAAAGTTATTGAAATTGCGGGATCTGGTTGATTATTATATAGCACAATTAATGTTTAGAAAAAAGAAAAAAGAAAAAGGAAAAACCTTTTGTATAATTAATCAATCGATTTACTAAAATAGTTATAAAATCCATAAGATGCATATCTTTTAAAAAATCATTATAAAATATAGCTTAAATTTTAGAAAAATGAAAATCTTTAGCAGAGCTAAAGGGTCAATAAAGCTTAATCTGGCATTGATAATCTTGTAGGTAGTTGGTTTGAAAACATATATTTGGCAAATAGGGAAAAATAATTTAAGGAGCCTTTATAAGCATAATTATTAGTTTATTGATCTTTGTTTTTTGTGGATGTTATTGTATTCCCATGATTAAAGAATAAAAATTAAAAGAAAAGAAAAAGAAAAGAAAGATCTATTTTAGTGGCCTTCTCTTCCAAGAGCTGCCTCCATATTTAGGGGACCCACCTGCCCACCTGCCCATCTATTGCCAGGACGATGACGAGGTTGTGCCACGACTGAACTTGGATAGGAACCTAGAAGACGCCGAGGAGATAATTTAGGGTCTACGATAGGGTGTACAATGTACATTCACATGGTGTTAGATTTTGCTTTGCATTGCTGCTGCCCCACAGGTTTGCTCTGTGATAAATGATTAATGAAAGAATAGATGCATGTATATGAATATATATACACTACAGTTCAAAAGTTTGGGGTCACCCAGACAATTTTGTGTTTTCCATGAAAAGTCACACTTTTATTTACCACCATGAGTTGTAAAATGAATAGAAAATATAGTCAAGACATTGACAAGGTTCGAAATAATGATTTGTATTTGAAATAATTTTTTCCTTCAAACTTTGCTTTCGTCAAAGAATCCTCCATTTGCAGCAATTACAGCATTGCAGACCTTTGGCATTCTATCTGTTAATTTGTTGAGGTAATCTGGAGAAATTTCACCCCATGCTTCTAGAAGCCCCTCCCACAAGTTGGATTGGCTGGATGGGCACTTCTTGCGTACCATACGGTCAAGCTGCTCCCACAACAGCTCAGTGGGGTTTAAATCTGGTGACTGCGCTGGCCACTCCATTACAGATAGAATACCAGCTGCCTGCTTCTTCTCTAAATAGTTCTTGCACAGTTTGGAGGTGTGCTTTGGCTCATTGTCCTGTTGTAGGATGAAATTGGCTCCAATCAAGCACTGTCCACATGGTATGGCATGGCGTTGCAAAATGGAGTGATAGCATTCCTTATTCAAAATCCCTTTTACCCTGAACAAATCTCCCACCTTACCAGCACCAAAGCAACCCCAGACCATCACATTACCCCCACCTTGCTTGACAGATGGCGTCAGGCACTCTTCCAGCATCTTTTCAGTTGTTCTGCGTCTCACAAATGTTCTTCTGTGTGATCCAAACACCTCAAACTTCGATTCGTCCGTCCATAACACTTTTTTCCAATCTTCCTCTGTCCAATGTCTGTGTTCTTTTGCCCATATTAATCTTTTTCTTTTATTGGCCAGTCTCAGATATGGCTTTTTCTTTGCCACTCTGCCCTGAAGGCCAGCATCCTGGAGTTGCCTCTTCACTGTAGATGTTGACACTGGCGTTTTGCGGGTACTATTTAAATGAAGCTGCAAGTTGAGGACCTGTGAGGTGTCTATTTCTCAAACTAGAGATTCTATTGTACTTATCTTCTTGCTCAGTTGTGCAGCGGGTCCTCCCACTTCTCTTTCTACTCTGGTTAGAGACTGTTTGTGCTGTTCTCTGAAGGGAGTAGTACACACCGTTGTAGGAAATCTTCAGTTTCTTGACAATTTCTCTCATGGAATAGCCTTCATTTCTAAGAACAAGAATAGACTGTAGAGTTTCACATGAAAGTTCTCTTTTTCTGGCCATTTTGAGCGTTTAATCGACCCCACAAATGTAATGCTTCAGATACTCAACCTGCTCAAAGGAAGGTCAGTTTTATAGCTTCTCTAACTAGCTAAACTGTTTTCAGCTGTGCTAACATGATTGCACAAGGGTTTTCTAATCATCCATTAGCCTTCTGATGCAATGAGCAAACACATTGTACCATTAGAACACTGGAGTGATAGTTGCTGGAAATGGGCCTCTATACACCTATGTAGATATTACACCAAAAACCAGACATTTGCTGATATATATATATATATATATATATATATATATATATACACTACCGTTCAAAAGTTTGGGGTCACTTAGAAATGTCCTTATTTTTGAAAGAAAAGCACTGTTTTTTTCAATGAAGATAACTTTAAACTAATCAGAAATACACTCTATACATTGCTAATGTGGTAAATGACTATTATATATATATATATATATATATATATACACTACCGTTCAAAAGTTTGGGGCCACCCAGACAATTTTTGTGTTTTCCATAAAAAGTCACACTTTTATTTACCACCATGAGTTGTAAAATGAATAGAAAATATAGTCAAGACATTGACAAGGTTAGAAATAATGATTTGTATTTGAAATAATAATTTTTTTCCTGCAAACTTTGCTTTTGTCAAAGAATCCTCCATTTGCAGCAATTACAGCATTGCAGATCTAACATGATTGCACAAGGGTTTTCTAGTCATCCATTAGCCTTCTGACGCAATGAGCAAACACATTGTACCATTAGGACACTGGAGTGATAGTTGCTGGAAATGGGCCTCTATACACCTATGTAGATATTGCACCAAAAACCAGACATTTGCAGCTATAATAGTCATTTACCACATTAGCAATGTATAGAGTGTATTTCTGATTAGTTTAAAGTTATCTTCATTGAAAAAAAGTGTTTTTCTTTCAAAAAAAAGGAAATTTCTAAGTGACCCCAAACTTTTGAACCCGTATATATATGACCCCGTCATATATATATATATATATATATATATATATATATATATATATATATATATATATATATATATATATATATATATATATATATATATATATATATATATATATATATATATATATATATATATACTGTATATATATATATATATATATATACTGTATATGCATGTACACATTTTCACATATATTCATATCTATGCATAGATGAGGATAGTTTAGTTTTGAATATACAGTATTTTACACATATAGGATTGTTAGCTATATTAACTCATGATGTCTGCACCACACCCGATGTCCTCTGGAGAAATGATGACCTGAGGGGGGGGCAGGTCTATGTGAATGCTGGAAGGAGGACATCACGCACATATAGAACTTTAGAAACACTATACACACAGGGTATAGAATAGGGTTATGAGATGGGTTTTAGACCCATCTCAACAGGGGGAGATGCAAAAACGTAGGTTTAGATAGATAGATAGATAGATAGATAGATAGATAGATAGATAGATAGATAGATAGATAGTGAGGTGCCCTGATAGGACACCTCAACAGGGGGTATTGTTGAATAAATGACATGATTTCTCTGTCTTTCTCACACTTCTTTATCTGCTTGCTTTACACGCTACACTGCAGAGTTTAGTTTACACCCTATAATTCATTTGTTTAAATCAGTTAGAATCAGCTCTGCACACAGCTGAGCTTCCACATAAGTTTAAAATGTGTTACAGATACAATGAGGTAAAGCCCCTCCCTCTTGCATGAGGGGGTGGTTAGGTTATAAAAACCATAGGGCTCCATTTTGGGGTGGCACACTCTTGAGGAATTGCCTAAAGAGCTGTGTCCCAGCGCTGTTATAATTCCATATCTCACTTTCAGTAAAAAAGGAAAATATACTTCATCTCTCAGCCTGGTTATTTGTCCGTCGTATCAACGGACTGGGGTTTAAGGTATTATAGACTCAACAGGGGCATAGAGGATGCTGCAGCCTGCCTGCTCCACCTTCTGCTTCAGCACCTGGACTCCCCAGGCCACTTTGCCCCTATTCTCTTCGTGGACTTCAGCTCTGCTTTCAATTCCATCTAAAGGTACCTGATGATCCAGAAGTTGTATCACCTCAATATTTCCACTCGGCTTATTTATCTTATACACAATTTCCTCAGCAACAGGCAGCAAGTGGTACGTCTGGGCTGAACTACACCTTCTGCTCTCACCATTAACACTGGAGCACTGCAGGGCTGTGTACCAAGTCCTTTTCTGTACACGCTTTACACAAATGACAACATCAGCCCATCACCCAGCACAAAGTACCTGAAATACGCTGAAAATACAGCCATCCTTGTCCAACCCAAAGACAATAAATCCATCATGGATTACCACACCGCTGTCATGCACTTTATCCAGTGGTGTGAGGAAAACCACCTGTTCCTCAATGTCAGCAAGACAAAAGAGCTGATGGTTAGCCCCCCTTCAGCCCAGCTCCCCACTGTCATTCATAACCAAACTGTTGAAAATAGTGGACAAATACCTCGGAGTAACATTAGACAATAAACTCACCTTTGATGAACATACCATGAATATCCAGAAAAGAAGCCATCAAAGACTGTCAGTTATTCACAAACTCAAAGGACTTAATGTTGCTTCTCTTCTATTACTGCTACTTTATTAAAGCATCATTCAGCCATTCTTATTGTATTGTTCCACCCGTTTGTTCAGCATGCATTCTGTTAAAAATAGGACCAAACTCATGAAGGTGACCAATACTGCAGCAAAAATAATCAGTCTTCCCACATCCAGCCTCACTGAACTCAGTGGTAGAGCCATTGCACACATGGCACTTTCAACAGAAGTGGACTCAACACACCCACGGAGTGAGTATCTAGCCCCACTGCCCTCAGGGCATAGGTACAGGGCTCTGAGGTGCAGGAGGGCCTGCTTCAGAAGAAGTCTGAATCCCTCAGCCATCACACACCTTAACAGCAGACCCTGCTGATGTTGTCTAGACCAGGGGTGTCCAATCATGTGCCGTAGAGGGCCATGACCCTGCAGGCTTTACATCCAACGAGTGTCTTCAACAGCAGATTTCACAGAATTTCTTCCCACTGATTGCTGATACGTGAAAACACCTGCTGAAGAAACTGAGTAGAAGAGAAAATCTGCAGGGTCTTGGTCCTCCATGGTACATGATTGGACACCCCTGGTCTACTCTAGACTATTTCTATGTTGAACTACTTTGTCTATTGTTGTTGTATCGGTTGTATTTGTTGTCAAACAAGTGCTTACTTACTTAACTTAAGCCTCGCCTGGCCACTTAAGTGATCGTTGCGGCCAATCGTCTGAAGGCAGAGCAATCTTGGGCTAGGGCAATGAGGTCAGCAAGAGGTTTTATCATTGCGACCTTGGTCATCCAAGACAGTCTGGGCTGACATCGAGGGCGATGCCAGCCCTGGGGGGATGGACAAGCCCTGGCAGAGAGGGTCTGCTTTTCTGGTGTCCCGTCTTTCAGCCTGGCCATGTGACCAAGGAGCCACAGCCTCCCTCTTCTGATGATGGTGGAGATGGTGATAGAGCAGACAGCCCTCCTGTAAACCTCTTCATTTGTGGTGTGGTGGAACCACTGGATGCCAAGGATGCTATGGAGGCAGGTCCGATGGAATGTATCCAGATCAGTCAGTCACCCTTGTCCTTCTAGAAGGACAGAATGACCCCATCTCTTCACTCCCCAGGGACGCATTCTTCTGCCTAGATGAAGTGACACAGATGTTCCAGCCGAGGGATGACAGAGGTGAGGGCGGCTTTCATCATCTCTGCCTTAACTTCATCAGTGCCGGGGGCTTGCCCAAAGGGGAGCTTCTTGATGGTATCTGACAGCTCAGTGATTGAGGGGAAGGATAGGCTGATTGAGTTGTCTTCAACATCAGCATCGACATATTGCTGCAGCTTTTTTGAGGTGGGAGGAGGGGGCTTGCAGAGGACACTCGCATAGTGCTCCCACCATCATTGGAATTTGGTCATCGGATGTGTGATGAGGCTTATGCCATCAGAGGCTAGCAGAGGAGACAACAACTGCCATTTCTTGCCAGCGTGGCACAGCTCCTTGATAGACTGGTAGGCAGACTGGACGTTCCCTGCTTGGAAGCTGTTGTTGGCCTTGTAGGCGATACTGTGGAGCCAAGCACAGTGCTATGAAAAAGAATTTCCCGTTGGAGACAATAAAAGTCAAGAGTCAAGTAAAAAGCAAAAGCCAAGAGATCTTCCAAGACCTTCATTTAATTATTGTTAAAAGATTGATGGATTTGGATTCCGACATTTATTAGAAACATCTGAATCTACAAATAAGCAGCATTTTTGAGCAAATCTCCCCAGCAAGCATATCCCTGTGGGCCCCACCAAAGATTAAATCTGGACTGTCTTATGGGTCACATGTGGGTTTGTCCATGAGTTCCAAGTTGGCCCCATTTGTTTGCCCATATGTACTTTACCTGTTTACCCATTCTCAACTTATTTTCTCATAAATTTTAAACTTTTTTTAGTGCAAACTTGCAACTTTATCCTCATTAATTTCAGATTTTTTTCTTGTAAATATGGAATTTTGTTCTCAATGTTTTTTAGTTTTTGGTGGAAAATGTGACTTTTCTTGCAAACTTGCTCACTTTTTCTTGCAATTTTTGAACGTTCTCATAACAGTGGTGTAAAAAAGTGTTTGCCCCCTTCCTGATTTCTCATTTTTTTGTATGTTTGTCAGACTTAAATGTTTCAGATCATCAAGCAAATTTAAATATTGGACAAAGATAACAAAAGTAAAGACAAAATTGTTATGACCCGAGCGCCGGTCCTGATCGCGCTCAGGCTAAGTTCTGCTCGCTGCCGGCCTTGACAGCTGCGGGCTATATTCTGGCCTCACCGGGCTCTTATTGTGAAAGTGCTCGGTGGGGCTTCCGCCTGTCAAGGGCCGGTCAGCTGTTTGTCATTACCGTCGTTAGTGCTTTGCCCTTTTAAGCCCGGCACTGACGACGGTGAGACGCAGGAGTATCAGTCGACATTGGGTCAACGTTACGTGAGGATTGCTTGTGTGTCTTCATCCTGCCAAGCCCTGGGTCTGCGCCTCGTCTTACTTGAGAGTGCCGTAGACCTTCATGTCATGTTCGTCATTATAGCTTTGTCACAGTTTAGCTCGGAGTGGCTGGGGTTAGCCCTGCGAGCCCAAGTCTCGTCTATGTGTGTGTTTGCCCTCAGGGGCTCATGGCTTTGTTGTGTCACGTTTGTCAATAAATAACATCTTAGCCAAACTCTCTCTCTATGGCTGCACGGTGGCGCAGTGGTTTAGCACTGTGGCAGCACAGTTTTACCCTTGGCCGGGGGATCGCGGGGCTCATGAGATCGTGGGTTCGATCCCAGCCCCCGACCAACAGTGAGCTGTGTGGAGTTTGCATGTTCTCCCCGTGTTGCGTGGGTTTACTCCGGGATTTCTCCGGTTTCCTCCCGCATACCAAAAACATGTAGGTTTAGGGCGCTCGCGCACGCAGCGACCAGCAGCCAGTGGCTTGTCACCAGACTGCAAACCAAATCTACCTACGGGTACAAATAAGTAACAAAAAAAAAAACTCTCTGGTGAACTCTGTGGCGTCTCTTGGTGATCCGCGAGGATCACCACATGACAGTATACTCCTGTCTGGTCGCCTAAACGGAGGTGCCGCATCGAGACGCGGTTTCACCGGGAGTTTGTGCCATAACTGGACTGTTTGTTCTTCTCGTTTGGGTGTCAACGTCTGGAGAATGCCGTCATCAGGGGGCCGCGGTCGGCGCCTGGATAAGGAGCTAGCAAGCGCGTTGGAGTATGCCCATAAGATAAGATAAGATAAGATAAGATAAGCCTTTATTAGTCCCACAACGGGGAAATTCCAGGATTGCAACAGCACAGGGATAGCAACACTCAGAGCAACAATCAGAAGGCAAGAAAAAAACAAGCAAGCAAGAGCAGCTAATATACATATGTACATATTACTATAAAATATATATATACACACACACACACAGACACACAGTGCAGAGCATTGTAGCTGGATGGAATAAATATATGAATATATGAACACACAGTGCAGAGCATTGTAGCTAGATGGAATAAATATGTAAATATATAAACACCCACAGTACGGAGCATTGCAGCTAGGTGGAATAAATATGCAAGTATATAAACATACACAGTGCGGAGCAATGTAGCTAGATGGAATAATATGTAGATATATAAAAACACAGTGCGGAGCATTGTAGCTAGATGGAATAAATATATAGATATATAAATATAAACACACCCAGTGCTGAGCATTGTAGCTAGATGGAATAAATATGTAAATATATAAACACACACAGTGCAGAGCATTGTTGCTAGATGGAATGAAACAGCATAACCGTCTACTTAGTTATCCTACATGGTATGATTATGTGCCCTTACATATTCTCACCCTCCATAGCGACCGGTATGTTCCTCGTTGTATGCCGGAGGGGACCATTGTGTAAGTCTATTGCATCTTTTGCATTCAAAAAACTATTAGTTTGTTACGTCTTTTTGCTATCTCTGCGAGCAGCCCTGCTTAGGTTGTACAGTCTGACAGCCGTTGGTAGGAAGGACCTACGAAACCTCTCGGTTGTGCACCTGGGATGATGTAGTCTGCTGCTAAATGAGCTCCTCAGTGCATCCAGTATGTCCTGCATAGGGTGAAACTCGGACTCCAGCAGAGATGACAGTTTAGCCACCGTCCTTCTCTCTCCTATCTCCTCCATCGGATCAAGGCGCTGCCCCAGGACAGAGCTAGCTTTCTTAATCAGTTTGTTCAGTCTCTTCCTATCGGCTGCAGTAATGCCACTGCCCCAGCAGACCACTCCAAAAGTGATGGCTGATGCCACCACCGTGTCATAGAATGACTTCAGCAGCGCCCCTTGTACACCAAAAGACCTGAGTCTCCTCAGCAGGAACAGCCTGCGCTGTCCCTTCTTGTAGAGTGCGTCAGTATTGTGTGACCAGTCTAGTTTATTGTTCAGATGAACACCCAGGTACTTATAGGATGTCACCATCTCGATGTCTGTTCCCTGTATATTTACTGGTGCTGTGAGGGGCTGCCCATGCCTGCGGCAGTCCACCACCAGCTCCTTAGTTTTCCTCGCGTTGATCTGGAGGCAGTTCCGATGGCACCAGTCCACGAAGTCCTGGATAAGCCCTCTGTACTCAGCTTCATCTCCATTGGAGATGAGGCCAACGATCGCAGAGTCATCAGAGAACTTCTGTAGATGGCAGTGTGTTATGTTGTGTGAGAAGTCCGCAGTATAAAGAGTGAACAGGAAGGGAGCCAGCACCGTTCCCTGGGGGGCCCCCGTGCTACTGATGATCGTGTCGGACACACAGTCCCGGGTTCTCACAAACTGAGGCCGGTTCGTGAGGTAGTCCAGGATCCATGATGACAGGTGCTGGTCCACCCCTGCGTGCAGCAGCTTGTCCTTCAGGATCATCGGTTGGATGGTGTTGAAAGCATTGGAGAAGTCAAAGAACATGATCCTCACCATATTCCCGGGCTTCTCCAGGTGGGACAGAGAACGGTGAAGGAGGAAGATCACCGCATCCTCCACCCCAATGCCATGTGGGTAGGCGAACTGGAGTGGATCCATCGCTGGTTCCACCAGGGGGCGGAGGTGAGCAAGGAGCAGTCTCTCCAGGGTCTTCATCAAGTGGGACGTCAAGGCCACCGGTCTGTAGCTGTTCAGGTCTTTGGGGTGGGAAGTTTTTGGTACAGGTACCACAAAAGATGTTTTCCACAGCTGTGGTACCCTCCCCAGTTTCAGGCTCATGTTGAAGATATACGTCACAATCCCACACAGCTGGTCTGCACAGGACTTGAGGAGCTTTGCGCTGATGCCGTCCGGTCCCGGCGCCTTCCTCGCTTTGATCTTCCTCAGCTCCGTCCTCACCTGGGTCTTGGTCAGGGTCAGGATGGGGGGCTGTGTGTTGGGAGTGGGGGGGTGTTGGTGGAGTGGGGAGTGGGCAGCAGGACTTGATTTCTTTAGAGGCAGCAGTGGTTGTTGTGCAGACAGGGGGGAGGGCGGTTCGTCAAATCTATTGAAAAACAGATTCAGGTTGTTCGCCCACTCCCTGCCCCCCGTGGCCTGGGGGGAGGTATTCTGGAGCCCCGAGATGGTTTTGAGGTTTCTCCAGACCCCGCTGATGTTGCTCTGTTGCAGCTTGTCCTCCATCTTCTTCCTGAAGCTGTCCTTGCCTTCTCTGATCTTTCTCCTCAGCTCCCTCTGTACGGACTTCAGCATCTCCCTGTTCCCCGACCTGAAGATCCTCTTCTTCTCTCTCAGAAGTGTTTTTATCTCAGGGTTGATCCAGGGTTTGTTGTTTGAGTGACGCCGTATGGTCTTGGTGGGAACGGATTTGTCCACACAGAAGCTGAGGTAGCCCGTGAAGGTGTGAATGAGGCCATCGATGTCCTCACCATGTGGATCGCAGAGCTGCTTCCAGGCGGTGGCTTCAAAACAGTCCTTTAGAGTGTCCATTGTCTCCTCAGACCATAACTCCACAGTGTGCATGGCCGGAGGTTGTCTGTGCACTAGGGGTTTGTACACTGGCCGGAGATGAACCAAGTTGTGATCCGATCTCCCGAGTGGGGGGAGTTGTGATGAGGTGTATGCCTCCTTAGTGTTTGAGTAGAATAAATCGAGTTTTTTTTTGTCTCTAGTGTGGCATGTGACATACTGGGTGAACGTGGGTAGAGTGGGAGATAGTGAAACATGGTTGAAATCGCCTGAGATGAGGAGAAGAGCATCTGGGTGTTCTGTCTGCAGCCTGCTGGTTACTGAATGGATGACGTCACGCGCTGTCCCAGCGTTCGCCGTCGGATTTGCATAAACAACAATGCAGATCACGTGTAAGTGTTCTCTCGGGAGATATGTAGGCCTCATGCTAACAGCTAGCAACTCAATGTCTTTGCTGCAGTGTCGTTGTTTAACAGTGATATGTCCCGGTCTGCACCAGTTGTTGTTAACATACATTATCACTCCACCGCCCCTTGCTTTGCCACTGTCTGGTGTTCGGTCAGCTCGTATCATGTGAAAACCCTCCAGCTCAATGTTAGCATCTGCTGCTAGTTCAGTTAGCCACGTCTCAGTAAACAAAAGGAGAGAGCACTCACGGTATGTGCTATCATAACGGGAGGTAGCCGCTAGCTCATCTAACTTTCCCAGTATCGACCGTACATTTCCCATGACAACAGATGGAAGGGAGGGTCTGTACCTTATATTTTTTGTCCTCCGCCTTACTCCAGCCCGGCAGCTGCGGCGTTTTCGCCTCAGTTCTCTCGGTATGTCGAGTTTTTCCAATGGGACCGGGTGGCGGTTGAATGCTAGCAGCTCTTCCCTGCTGTATCGTATCCTGCTATAAACAGTGGCTCCGTCCACCGGCTCAGGAGACATTTGGGACGATCTGTGTGTCCGTGATATAAGTGGGGTGAAAAAAAAAAGACGGATCAAAAGAGAGAGGAAGGGAAAAAGACTCGGAATCGAGCCGCTGTTGCAAAAAGCAGCCTACTCGTGTGGCGCCGAGAGAGAAAAAAAAAAGCGCCATGGCGCGCTCCTCGCCGCTACGTTCGACGACACCTCCAGTGACATATGCTGGCATCTGAACGTTGCTGAGGAGTATCTGGACAACCTTCGCCTCGAGTATGATGACCATCCGGAGGTAATATCGAGATGGGAGGAACTCGCCGCTCAGCGCGAGGTTCTTCGTGGGCTGGAGGAGGAAGAGAGCGGGAAGCAGAGGAAGAGGCATCCTCGCTCCCCGCGTTGGTGTCCCGTTCCCGTCCCGGAGCAGGTCCAGGAGTGCGCGCCGTCTGGAGGCCGACGACGACGTCGGCGTAACGGCGCGGGCAACCCTCAGCGGAATCCCCAGCTGGACTCGCTGCTGGCGTATCCCGTCAGCGAACCTCCGAGAGCGGCCCCACCTCGTCTTCCCAGGGGGTCCTCTGTCACCATCCAGTGGGGAGAAGGAGGAACGACATCCCCCACAGCAGGAACCATCTCTGCCTCAGGAGGAAGGCAAGTGCACGTTTGTTTGTCACATATTATAATGATCTGCCTTGTCTGACTCTTGGGGGCGGAGTTCGGGGTTCGCAGCCCCCCGAGCTCCCTCCACCTGCTGTGGAAGAAATTATTAAACCTACTGCCTCTGTGTTCTCCCCCATCGAGCGGTCCGCGATGCCAGGCCAGCGTCGCTGGACGAAGAGGGCCCCTGCAGTGCTGGACAGTCTGCATCCGGCCCTGCAGTCACGTCTTGGACGGAAGAGAGGAGCGGACTGCGGCCCGGAGCCTGAGCCGACAAAGAAGCGTCCCCGGGTCTCCTCACTGGAGCGGTCCGAGCCAGTGGGTCAAGGGTTCCCTGCCTCCATGCCATACGGGTCGTCGGCGTGGACAACAGTGTGGAAGGAACCTGAGGCTGCAGATGACATCGTGCCAGCTGCGGAGCCCGATGCAGCTGAGTCCGAGCCAGCTGACGAGAGTCGCCCTGAACCCGGATCGTCGGAGTCCTGGGTGGCAACGGAACCCGAGTGCAGGCAAGTGCTTCCTCTTCTGTCTCTGTCCTCTGTTGAGCATTTTTGCCTGCCTCTCGGGGAGGCGAGTGAGGAGCAGCCGTCTGCTGCGCCCAAGCTCGTCTCGCTGTGTTCCGTTGTTACCGGTGATGCTGATCCCGGTTTTCCTGTCTCCGAGCTTTGTTTCAGTGTCGCCGACGTGGAACGGGTCAGTGTCACCGAGTTGGAGGTCCCAGGTTCGGGGGTGGAGTTCATCAGCGGAGCTGCACTGGAGGCCCAATCGGAGCCCACCGCAGGGGCGGTTTCGGCCCAATCGGGGTCCAACGTGGGTGCACCGGGGGCCCAATCGGGGTCCACCGCAGAGGCGGTTTCGGCCCAATTGGGGTCCAACGAGGGTGCACCGGAGGCTCGATCGGGGTCCACCGCGGGTGCGGTTCTGGCTCAATTGGGGTCCAACGTGGGTGCAGCTGGGACCCAATCTGGGTCCAGCGGTGATGCAGCGCGAGCGTGGTCCATAGGCGGAGGAGGAGCTGCAGACCCTACTTCGTGGAGCGGATTCCTGGCTCGCCCTGCTCATCAATTCCCTCTGAGTCACCGCCCCTATTCATCATCGTCGGGGGCCATGGAGGTCCCTGTTCACTCTCCCCAGTTCTCCCGAGTTTTGTTCTCGTCAGGGAGGCCGCTGTGGGTTGTTGATGCCCTGGACTGGTGGCTGAGGGACACGGGTCGGCCGCCGGAGAGACTGTTTCGCCGTTTCGGCTCCTCGGTTCGGCCACCCAACCTGTTGTGTGCGCCATGGGGCAACCTGGTTCGACCACCAGAGAAGCGGACGTGCGGGACTTTGGACACTGGTGAGCCGCCTGGTCCTCCTCCTTTGACCACCGGTCGACATAAACTGTCGGGGGGGGTAGTGGTCCCTGGGTTTGTCTCAGTGTTTGTGGGGGGTTTTTTCTTGTCCTAGTTGTATTTTGTATCTGGCATTTCATGCCTTGCAGTAGCCTTGTTGCTTATGTATAGTCTGGTTTGAGCGAGTAATGCTCTGTTTTTGTTTTGTGTAGTCTGGTATGAGCGAGTAATGCTCTGTTTTTGTTTTGTATAGTCTGGTATGAGCGAGTAATGCTCTGTTTTTGTTTTTTATGTTTAGTCTGGTATGAGCGAGTATGCTCTGTTCTTGCATTTAATTTTTCTGACCCTGTAGTTCTGTTTTTTGTTTTTTTTTTCCCTTGTGCATTTTCTTGTTAGTCTTGTCATTGTCTTGTATGGGTTTTTTTGTCTGTTTTTTTCCTGGGTTGGTTTCTCTCCCTCCGCACCTAACTAACTAACTAACTAACTAACTAACTAACCTGCACTTATATAGCGCTTTTCTAGTCACAAAGACCACTCAAAGCGCTTTCACTAGTACTAACCCTCTATTCTAAGGGCCTATAGGAAACAGATATCTAGGGACAATTTAGAACAACCAATTAACCTAACATGCATGTCTTTGGATTGTGGGAGGAAACCGGAGCCCCCGGAGTAAACCCACACAGCACAGGGAGAACATGCAAACTCCACACAGAAAGGTTCCGACCCCTGCCAACCTGGGGATTTGAACCAGGAACCTTCTAGCTGTAAGGCAACAGTGCTAACCACTGCACCACCGTGCTGCCCACCTGTCCCCCAACCTCCCACCCTGGGGGTGGGGGTGGGGGGGCAGGGTGGTTCCTTGGGGCGTTCGGAGTTCGCCCGTGGAGGGAGGGTACTGTTATGACCCGAGCGCCGGTCCTGATCGCGCTCGGGCTAAGTTCTGCTCGCTGCCGGCCTTGACAGCTGCGGGCTATATTCTGGCCTCACCGGGCTCTTATTGTGAAAGTGCTCGGTGGGGCTTCCGCCTGTCAAGGGCCGGTCAGCTGTTTGTCATTACCGTCGTTAGTGCTTCGCCCTTTAAAGCCCGGCACTGATGACGGTAAGACGCAGGAGTATCAGTTGACATTGGGTCAACGTTACGTGAGGATTGCTTGTGTGTCTTCATCCTGCCAAGCCCTGGGTCTGCGCCTCGTCTTACTCGAGAGTGCCGTAGACCTTCATGTCAGGTTCGTCATTATAGCTTTGTCACAGTTTGACATAACGCACGGCTCAGGAGACGCACACACACGGGCTCAGAGTAGTTCAAATAGTTTATTAACAACAGGAGTGTATGGATGTGTGTCTGCGGGATGTAAATGTGTTGATGGCGGCGTCTGCTTCGGGCACAGAGGCAGGAGGCCGTACAGCCGGACAACCCTATGGGAAAAGCACAAGGAGAAGGGTGACGGGCACAGACCAACACAGGAGGAATAAAAGCGAGAGAGGAGCTTACTTGGAGAGGATGGGTGACTGGCACAACAAGGGACGAGGTCCGGTAGACAGGCACCTGGAGCGCCCGGTGCAGCAGCGAGGAACAGGCGATGGAGAGGCGTTGTCCGCCGCCGGGGAATCCACCTGTGCACAGGGGAGCAGTCTTGGGAGGAAAAGGAGGTAAGGTCTTCTTACCAGAGTACTCCGCTGAGGGTGAAGGAACACATAGCGATGCATGAAGAAGTCTGACGGCTTCAGGCCGAAGCTCAGGGCGAGGCGGCTTAAATCCCTCGCCACTGATGACGAGCAGGTGTGCGAGCAGGTGGCGCCGCTGATGAGCGGCGTGGCGTGACAGTACTCCCCCCTCTAGCAGCGCCTCCTGGTGATGGCTTCTCTGGGTGCGCTCGGTGGAAATCAGCGATGAGCGTTGGGTCCAACACAAACGACGAGGGTACCCACTGTCGATGTTCAGGCCCATAGCCCTCCCAGTCCACCAAATACTGCAACCCACGACCCCGGTGCCGGGAGTCCAGGATGGAGGAGACGGGCCAGGCCGGATGGCCATCAATCATCCGGGGCGCGGGTTGCGCAGCAGGAGGAGGGCAAAGGGGATCGGAGACTGCCAGCTTCACCTTGGACACGTGGAAGGTGGGATGGATGCGGAGGGAGGGGGAATAGCTACACGCACAGCCATCGGGTTGACGATCCTGGTGATGGGGTATGGACCCATTAAGCGCTGTGCCAGCTTCCTCCTCTCGCCCTTTAAGATCACGTCCTGGGTCGACACGTAGACTTGCTGACCAACTCTGTACGCCGGGGTAGGTCTTCTGTGCCGGTCCGCCACGGCTCTGTTGCGCTCCGCCGTAAAAGCGCATTGCGTGCAGACGCCCAGATGGAGCGGAACTGCCTGAGATGCGCCCGTACTGAAGGGACAGTTACCTCACTCTCCTGCGCCGGGAACAGTGGGGGGTCGTAACCCAGGGACGCCTTAAAGGGAGACATCCCTGTAGCAGAAGAGCGAGCGGTGTTATGGGCGTATTCAACCCAGGCAAGGTGGTTACTCCAGGACGTGGGTTTGGATGCCGTTACACAGCGGAGCGCAGCCTCCAGCTCCTGGTTGGTCCGCTCACACTGCCCGTTGGATTGGGGGTGATGGCCGGAGGAGAGGCTCACCTTGGCTCCTAAGGCGTTGCAGAACAACCTCCAAACCTCTGAGGAAAATTGGGGCCCTCGGTCCGAGACCACGTCCACCGAAATCCCATGCAGCCTGACCACGTGTTGGATGAGGAGGTCTGCCGTCTCCAGGGCAGTCAGGAGACCTCGAAGGGGGACGAAGTGTACCGCCTTGGAGAAGCGGTCCACGATGGTCAGGATGGTGTCGTAGGTGTTCGAGACTGGGAGTCCGGTGACGAAATCTAGGGCGATATGTGACCAGGGCTTGCCAGGGATGGGCAGAGGCTGGAGCAAACCCGCTGGAGGGGCATTTCCCGATTTGTTGGTGGCACAAACTGGACAGGCCCGGGCATAGTGGGCAGCGTCCCTCCGCAGGCCCGGCCACCAAAAGGACCGCTGGAGGAGGTCAATCATCCGGGAGGAGCCAGGGTGACAGGTGAGCTTGGATATGTGCAACCAGTGGATGACCTCCCCTCGAACTGTGGATGGCACGAACAGCCTCCCCTCTGGTCCGCCGCCAGGGTCAGGTTCCACTTCCTGCGCCTTCCGGATCTTGCTCTCGATGTCCCAGGTGACGGCTCCCACGACACACGACCTGGGTAGGATGGTGTGAACCGTGTCCTCCGACTCCTCAGGGGCGAATTGCCTAGAGAGGGCGTCGGGCAGGCCGTTCTTGGAGCCAGGCCTGAAGGTGATGGTAAATTGGAACCTGGCGAAGAACAAGGACCAGCGCGCCTGGCGGGCGTTCAGGCGCTTGGCAGATCTAAGGTACTTCAAGTTCTTGTGGTCCGTCAGGACCACGAACGGCAGGTCCGCCCCCTCTAGCCAGTGACGCCACTCCTGTAGCGCGAGCTTGATGGCAAGGAGCTCTCTGTCACTCACGTCGTAATTCCTCTCCGCCGGGGACAAGCGCCGGGAGAAGAAGGCGCAGGGCCGCTTGATGCCGTCGTCTGGCGACCGCTGGGATTGCACCGCTCCCACTCCTGTGTCCGAAGCGTCCACTTCCACGATGCACTGCAGCGCAGGGTTGACTTGGCTAAGGACCCGGGAGGAGGAGAACTCCGCCTTCAGCGCCTGAAAAGCAGCCGCGGCCTCTTCGGTCCACCGGAACGGAACCTTAGGGGACGTGAGGCGGGTCAGCGGGCCGACGATGGTGCCAAAATTTGGGATGAAGCGGCGGTAGAAGTTCGCAAATCCAACGAACTGTTGCACCTGCTTCCTTGATGCAGGTGTAGGCCATTCCACCACCGCCTTCACCTTCTCTGGGTCCGGAAGCACCTGGTCGTGTGAGATGATGAACCCAAGGAAGGATGTTGTCTTTGCGTAAAATTCACACTTCTCGGCCTTCACGTATAACCGGTTCTCCAGCAGTCTTTGGAGGACCCGCCTCACGTGGACCTGGTGCTCGTCCCTGGACTTGGAAAAGATGAGTATGTCGTCCAGGTAGACGAACACAAAAAGGCCGATGAAATCCCGGGGGATGTCGTTGATGAGGCGCTGAAAGACGGCTGGAGCGTTGGTCAACCCGAACGGCATCACCAGGTATTCGAAGTGGCCGATCGGGGTACGGAAGGCTGTCTTCCACTCATCTCCCTCCCGGATCCGGACGAGGTGGTATGCGCTGCGGAGATCCAGCTTGGTGAACCAAGTCGCCCCCTGGAGGGAGTGGAAGGCAGTGTCCATGAGGGGCAGGGTGTAACGATCCTTCTCCATTATGTCATTAAGGGCACGATAGTCAATGCAAGGACAGAGAGACCCATCCTTCTTACCAACGAAGAAGAATCCTGCCCCCACAGGCGATGACAATGGGCGGATAATCCCAGCACTCAGCGACTCCTTAAGATATGAGTTCATCGTCTCCTTCTCCGGTGCCGATAGACTGTAGAGTCGTCCAGAAGGTAAGGGTGCCCCCTGACGGAGGTTGATTGCGCAGTCATAGGGCCGATGAGGAGGGAGAGACATTGCCTTGGATTTGCTGAATACCATACCCAGGTCGTGAAATTCCAGTGGCACCAGGTACAGGTCCGGGGGTGCTGCGTCCGTAGGAGGGGGAGAAGCGGACGGAGAGCAGGCAGCGGACTGTAAACAGGTGCCCATGCAGAACGAACTCCATGCCGACACCCCGGCGGACTTCCAATCCAGAACAGGGTTGTGGAGGCGCAGCCAGGGATACCCCAGGATGACGGGCGACACAGAGTTGGGCAGGACGTAAAAGGTTATCTCCTCCCAGTGGTTTCCAGAGATAATAACTGGGACGGGGATGGTCTGGTGCGTTACTCTCCCAAGGGAGGCACGAGAGAGGTTGACCAGGGAGATAGGGTTCCTGAGTGCCTGACAGCGGATGCCCAGTCGGGTTGCCAGGCTTTGTGAAATAAAGCTGCCTTCCACGCCCGAATCCACCAGTGCGTGGGTGAGATGCCCAGTGGGGTTGTGGCAGAAACGGAGGGGCAGCTTCAATTGTGTGAGGGGATTTAACCGATTGATGTCCACGAGGCCCCCTACAGTGACTCGCGGACCCCGCCGTTTGGCTTCTGTGGACAAAGCTCTACCGTGTGTTGACTATCTCCGCAATACATACAGATATTTAACTCACGGCGGCGTTGTCTCTCCGCCGGAGAGAGCTTTGTCCAGCCCGTCACCATCGGCTCCGACTCCTCGGGGCGCGATGGTGGCGGCGTCGCCAGGGGGCGAGCTTGGGGCAGGCGTGACGAGGCTCCACGAGGGCGAGAAGAAGACGACTTCCGCCCCGAGGAGCGCTTGCGCAGCCTGTTGTCCAAACTGATGGCAAGAGATGTTAGCTCCGCTAGCGTCTCAGGGATATCCCGCCCAGCCAGTTCATCCCTCAGATCATCATTTAGACTGCGGAGGAAAAGGCCACAGAGGGAGTGTTCCTCCCAGCCTAATTCTTCCGCTGCTACCCGGAAGTCGACCGCGTAGTCCGCTGCCAACCGGCTTCCCTGCTGGAGGGCGAGAAGCCGGTCGACCTGGACCGTCTCGGTACGTGAATGACATAACGTTCGGCTCAGGAGACGCACACACACAGGCTCAGAGTAGTTCAAACTGTTTATTAACAACAGGGATGTTTGGGTGCGTGTCTGCGGAATGTTAATGTGTTGGTGGCGGCGTCTGCTTCGGACCCAGAGGCAGGAGACCGTTCAGCCGGCAACCCTATGGGAGAAATCAGACACAGGGAGATGAGCACACACCAACACAGGAGGAGAATAGGCGAGGGAGAGAAGCTTACTTGTTGGGACAGATGACTGGCGCTTCAAGGATGGAAGCCCGGGAGACAGCCACCTGCAGGGCTCGGTGCAGCAGCGAGGAGAGACGAGGGACGGGATTGTCCGCCGCCGAGGAATCCACCTGTGCACAGGGGAGCAGACTGGAGAGATGAGGTAAGCGATTTTCTTACCGGTGACGAGGATGCTGAAGAGAATGTGGTAGAAGCCCATGGAAGGGAAATGAAGTCTACGGCTTCAGGCCGAAGCTCAGGGCGAGGCGGCTTTTATCCTTCGCCGCTGACGAGTAGCAGGTGCGTGAGCAGGTGGCGCCGCTGATGAATGGCGCGGCGTGACAGTACTCCCCCCTCTAGCAGCGCCTCCTGGCGATGGCTTATCCGGGTGCGCTCGGTGGAAGTCCGCGATGAGCGATGGGTCCAACACAAACGACGGGGGCACCCACTGTCGATGCTCGGGCCCATAGCCCTCCCAGTCCACCAGGTATTGCAACCCACGACCCCGGCGCCGGGAGTCCAGGATGGAGGAGGCGGACCAGGCCGGATGGCCACCAATCATCCGGGGCGCGGGTTGCGCTGCAGGAGGAGGGCAAAGGGGGTCAGTAACTGCCAGTTTCACCTTCGACACGTGGAAAGTAGGATGAATGCGGAGGGAGGGGGGAATAGCCACGCGCACAGCCACCGGGTTGATGATCCGGGTGATGGGGTAGGGACCCATGAAGCGCTGTGCCAGCTTTCTCCTCTCGCCTTTTAGAGTGACGTCCTGGGTGGAAATGTAAACAAGCTGCCCAACTCTGTACGCCGGGGCAGGTCTTCTACGCCGGTCCGCCACAGTCCTGTTGCGCTCCGCTGTGCGTAATAGCGCATGGCGCGCGGCAGCCCAGGTGGAGCGGAACTGCCTGAGATGGGCCCTAACTGACGGGACAGTTATTTCACTCTCCTGCTCCGGAAACAGCGGGGGGTCGTAACCCAGGGACGCTTTGAAGGGGGACATCCCTGTAGCAGAAGAGCGAGCGGTGTTGTGGGCATATTCAACCCAGGCAAGATGGTTGCTCCAGGACGTGGGTTTGGATCTAGACACACAGCGGAGCGCAGCCTCCAGCTCCTGGTTGGTCCTCTCACACTGCCCGTTGGATTGGGGGTGATGGCCGGAGGAGAGGCTCACCTTGGCTCCGATGGCATTGCAGAAAGACCTCCAAACCTCAGAAGAAAACTGGGGGCCCCGGTCTGAGACCACGTCCACCGGAATCCCATGCAGCCTGACCACGTGTTGGACGAGGAGGTCCGCCGTCTCCAGGGCAGTAGGGAGGCCTCGCAGGGGGACGAAGTGCACGGCCTTGGAGAAGCGGTCCACGATGGTCAGGATGGTGTCATAGGAGTTGGAGACAGGGAGTCCGGTGACGAAATCCAGTGCGATGTGCGACCAGGGCCTGCCAGGGACGGGCAGGGGCTGGAGCAGACCCGCTGGAGGGGCATTTCCCGACTTGCAGGTGGCACAGATTGGGCAAGCCCGGGCGTAGCGGGCTGCATCCCTCCGCAGGCCTGGCCACCAAAAGGACCGTTGGAGGAGATCTATCATCCGGGAGGTGCCAGGGTGACAGGTGAGCTTGGAGGTGTGGAGCCAGTGGATGACCTCTCCTCGGACCGCGGATGGCACGAACAGCCTCCCCTCCGGTCCGTCGCCAGGGTCAGGTTCCACCTGCTGTGCCTTCCGGATCTTGCTCTCGATGTCCCACGAGATGGCTCCCACGACGCACAACCTGGGCAGGATGGAGTGGGGCGCCTCCTCCGACTCCACGGGGGCAAACTGCCTGGAGAGGGCGTCAGGCAGGACGTTCCTAGAGCCAGGCCTGAAGGTGATGGAAAATTGGAACCTGGCGAAGAACAGGGACCAGTGCGCCTGGCGGGCGTTCAGGCGCTTGGCAGATCGTAAGTATTCCAAGTTCTTGTGGTCCGTGAGGACCACAAACGGCAGGTTCGCCCCCTCTAACCAGTGGCGCCACTCCTGCAGGGCGAGCTTGATGGCCAAGAGCTCTCTGTCCCCCACATCATAGTTTCTCTCCGCCGGGGACAAGCGCCGGGAGAAGAAGGCGCACGGTCGCTTGGCGCCATCGTCCGGTGACCGCTGGGACAGCACTGCTCCCACTCCCGTGTCCGAAGCGTCTACCTCTACAATGCACTGCAGCGCGGGGTCGACCTGGCGAAGGACCCGGGAGGAGGAGAATTCCGCCTTCAGCGCCTCAAAGGCGGCAGCGACCTCTTCGGTCCACCGGAACGGGACCTTCGGGGACGTGAGGCGGGTCAGTGGTCCAACGATGGCACTGAAGTTGGGGACAAAGCGGCGGTAGAAATTGGCGAAGCCAACAAATTGCTGCACCTGTTTCCGGGATGCAAGTGTGGGCCATTCCACCACCGCCTTTACCTTCTCTGGGTCGGGGAGCACCTTATCGTGGGCGATGATGAACCCCAGGAAGGATGTACTCCTGGCGTAAAATTCACACTTTTCTGCCTTAACGTACAGACGATTCTCCAGCAGCCTTTGGAGGACCCGCCTCATGTGGACCTGGTGCTCATCCCTGGACTTGGAGAAGATGAGAATATCGTCCAGGTAGACGAACACGAAAAGGCCAATGAAGTCCCGGAGGACGTCATTAATGAGGCGCTGGAAGACTGCAGGAGCGTTGGTCAACCCGAACGGCATCACCAGGTATTCAAAGTGGCCGTTCGGGGTACGGAAGGCCGTTTTCCACTCATCTCCCTCCCGGACCCAGACGAGGTGGTAAGCGCTGCCTAGGTCCAGCTTGGTGAACCAGGTCGCCCCCTGGAGGGAGTGGAAAGCAGTGTCCATGAGAGGCAGGGTGTAACGGTCCTTCTCCGTGATATTATTGAGGGCCCGGTAGTCGATACAAGGGCGGAGGGACCCATCCTTCTTTCCCACGAAGAAGAACCCTGCCCCCACGGGTGACGATGATGGGCGGATAATCCCAGCACTTAATGACTCCTTCAGGTAGGCGTTCATCGTCTCCTTCTCCGGCGCAGACAGGCTGTAAAGGCGACCAGAAGGTAAGGGAGCCCCCTGGCGGAGGTTAATGGCGCAGTCATAGGGCCGATGAGGGGGGAGAGACATAGCTTTCGCTTTGCTGAACACCATACCCAGGTCGTGAAATTCTGGGGGCACCAGAGACAGGTCCGGGGGTGCAGCGTCCGTCGCAGGGGGAGGAGCGGACGGAGAGCAGGCAGCGGACTGAAGGCAGGTGCCCATACAGAACGTACTCCATGCCGATATCCCAGCTGATTTCCAATCCAGGACCGGATTGTGAAGGCGGAGCCAGGGATACCCCAGGATGACGGGCGACACAGAGTTGGGAAGGACGTAAAAGGTCATCTCCTCCCGGTGGTTTCCCGAGATGATGACCGGTAGGGGGACAGTTTGATGTGTCACTCTCCCAAGGGTGGCACGGGAGAGGTGGACTAGGGAGATGGGAGTGTTGAGTGCCTGGCAGCGGATGCCCAATCGGGTTGCCAGGCTTTGTGAAATGAAGCTGCCTTCTGCGCCCGAATCCACCAGTGCGTGGGTGAGGTGCCCAGTGGGGTTATGGCAGAAATGGATGGGCAGCTTCAATTGAGTGAGTGATCCTAACCGATTGATGTCCGCGAGGCTTCCAACAGTGACTCGCGGACCCCACCGACTGGCTTTCCGTGGACAACGCTCCACGGTGTGTTGGTCGCCTCCGCAATACATGCAGAGGCCCAACTCACGGCGGCGTTGTTTCTCCACAGGGGAAAGTTTAGTCCAGCCCGTCACCATCGGCTCCGACTCCTCGGGGCGCGATGCTGGCGGCGCCGCCAGGGGGCGAGCTTGGAACAGGTGCGGCGAGGCTCCACGAGGGCGAGAAGAAGAAGACCTCCGCCCCGAGGAGCGCTCGCGCAGCCTGTTATCCAAACTTACCGCTAAGGACGTCAGCTCCGCTAGCGTCCCAGGGATATCCCGACCAGCCAGTTCATCCCTCAGATCACTATTGAGGCTGCGGAGGAACAGGCCACAGAGAGAGCGTTCCTCCCAGCCCAGTTCCTCCGCCGCTACCCGGAAGTCGACCGAGTGGTCCGCTGCCGACCGGCTTCCCTGCTGGAGAGCGAGAAGCCGATCGACCTGGACCGTTTCGGTTTGAGAATGGTCAAAGACCTCCAGAAAGCGCCTCACGAATTGGTCATAGGTGAGGGTGGCATAACTGGGCCTCGCCATTACGGCGTAGGTCCAAGTTAACGCACGCCCCTCCAGAAGATTCCCTATGTAACCAATTCGACTGTGATCCGAGGGAAAATCTCCGGGCACACGGTGGAACACGGACTCACACTGCATAATGAACCCCCGCGCTCCGCCGAGCTTACCGCTAAAGCGGGCGGGGGTCGGAATCGGTGTGAGCCGAACCGGTGCCACTGGAGCCGGCTGGACGGCCGCTGGAACAGCAGGAGCCGCGCCACCCTGGCGAGTCGGGAGGAACGGCTGTTGGGGGTCCAAGCGGTTCAATCGGTTAGTTAATTCTAATAATTGATTAAGAACCACCTGTTGCTGATAAACAATCTGATCCACCCGAGCCTCGAGGATGGTAAACCGGTGTGCGAGCCCGCCGTCTGCCGAGCCGCTCTGCTGAAGCCGTACTGACATAACGTTCGGCTCAGGAGACGCACACACACAGGCTCAGAGTAGTTCAAACTGTTTATTAACAACAGGGATGTTTGGGTGCGTGTCTGCGGAATGTTAATGTGTTGGTGGCGGCATCTGCTTCGGACCCAGAGGCAGGAGACCGTTCAGCCGGCAACCCTATGGGAGAAATCAGACACAGGGAGATGAGCACACACCAACACAGGAGGAGAATAGGCGAGGGAGAGAAGCTTACTTGTTGGGACAGATGACTGGCGCTTCAAGGATGGAAGCCCGGGAGACAGCCACCTGCAGGGCTCGGTGCAGCAGCGAGGAGAGACGAGGGACGGGATTGTCCGCCGCCGAGGAATCCACCTGTGCACAGGGGAGCAGACTGGAGAGATGAGGTAAGCGATTTTCTTACCGGTGACGAGGATCCTGAAGAGAATGTGGTAGAACTAACTAACTAACTAACTAACCTGCACTTATATAGCGCTTTTCAAGTCACAAAGACCACTCAAAGCGCTTTCATTAACACTAACCCTCTATTCTAAGGGCCTATAGGAAACAGATATCTAGGGACAATTTAGAACAGCCAATTAACCTAACATGCATGTTTTTGGCATGTGGGAGGAAACCGGAGAAATCCCGGAGTAAACCCACGCAACACGGGGAGAACATGCAAACTCCACACAGATCACTGTTGGTCGGGGGCTGGGATCGAACCCACGATCCCACGATCCCCACAATCCCCCGGCCAAGGGTAAACTGTGCTGCCGCAGTGCTAACCACTGCGCCACCGTGCAGCAGTGGTTAGAAGCCCATGGAAGGGAAATGAAGTCTACGGCTTCAGGCCGAAGCTCAGGGCGAGGCGGCTTTTATCCTTCGCCGCTGACGAGTAGCAGGTGCGTGAGCAGGTGGCGCCGCTGATGAATGGCGCGGCGTGACAGTGAATGGTCAAAGACTTCCAGAAAGCGTCTCACGAACTGGTCATATGTGAGGGTGGCATAACTGGGCCTCGCCATTACGGCGTAGGTCCAAGTTAATGCTCGCCCCTCCAGGAGATTCCCGATATAACCAATTCGGCTGTGATCTGAGGGAAAGTCTCCGGGCACGTGATGGAACACGGACTCACATTGCATTATGAACCCCCGCGCTCCGCAGAGCTTTCCGCTAAAGCGGGCGGGGGTCGGAATGGGAGTGAGCCGAGTCGGTGCCGCAGGAGCCTGCTGGACGGCCACTGGAGCGGCAGGAGCTGCGCCACCCTGACGAGCCGGGGGGAACGGCTGCTGGGGGTCCAAGCGGTCCACTCGGTTAGTAATATTTATTAATTGATTGAGGATCACCTGTTGCTGATAAGCTATCTGATCCACCCGAGCCTTGAGGGTAGTAAGCCGGTGTGCGAGCCCGCCGTCTGCCGAGCTGCTCTGCTGAAGCCGTACTGACATAACGCATGGCTCAGGAGACGCACACACACAGGCTCAGAGTAGTTCAAATAGTTTATTAACAACAGGAGTGTATGGATGTGTGTCTGCGGGATGTAAATGTGTTGATGGCGGTGTCTGCTTCGGGCACAGAGGCAGGAGGCCATACAGCCGGACAACCCTATGGGAAAAGCACAAGGAGAAGGGTGACGGGCACACACCAACACAGGAGGAATAAGAGCGAGAGAGGAGCTTACTTGGAGAGGATGGGCGACTGGCACAACAAGGGACGAGGTCCGGTAGACAGCCACCTGGAGCGCCCGGTGCAGCAGCGAGGAACAGGCGATGGAGAGGCGTTGTCCGCCGCCGGGGAATCCACCTGTGCACAGGGGAGCAGACTTGGGAGGAAAAGGAGGTAAGGTCTTCTTACCAGAGTACTCCGCTGAGGGTGAAGGAACACACAGCGATGCATGAAGAAGTCTGACGGCTTCAGGCCGAAGCTCAGGGCGAGGCGGCTTAAATCCCTCGCCGCTGATGACGAGCAGGTGTGCGAGCAGGTGGCGCCGCTGATGAGCGGCGCGGCGTGACACAGTTTAGCTCGGAGTGGCTGGGGTTAGCCCTGCAAGCCCAAGTCTCGTTTATGTGTGTGTTTGCCCTCAGGGGCTCATGGCTTTGTTGTGTCATGCCTGTCAATAAATAACATCTTAGCCAAACTCTCTGGTGAACTCTGTGGTGTCTCTTGGTGATCCGCGAGGATCACCACATGACAAAAATGCAGTTTTTAAATGAAGGTGTTTATTATTAAGGGTAAAAAAAATCCAAACCTACATGGCCCTGTGTGAAAAAGTGATTCCCACACACACACACACACATACACACACACACACACACCCGTTAAAACAGAAATTAATTGTGGTTTATCACATCTTTGGAAAGCTGAGTTCAATTTCTCTAGCCACACTCAGGCCTGATTACTGCCACAACTGTTCTCAATCAAGACACCACTTAAATAGGACATACCTGACAAAGTGAAGTAGACCAAAAGATCCTCAAAAGCTAGACATCATGCTGCAATCCAAAGAAATTCAGGAACAAGCGAAAAACAAAGTAACAGATCTATCAGTCTGGAAAAGGTTATAAATCCATTTCTAAAGCTTTGGGACTCCAGCAAACCACAGTGAGAGCCATTATCCACAAATGGTGAAAACATGTCACAGTGGTGAACCTTCCCAGGAGTGTCCGGCCGATTAAAATTACCCCAACAGCACAGCAATGATTCATCCAAGAGGTCACAAAAGACCCCACAGCAACATCCAAAGAACTGCAGGCGTCACTTGCCTCAGTTAAGGTCAGTGTTCATGACTCCACCGTAAGAAAGAGACTGGGCAAAAATGGCCTGCATGGCAGAGTTCCAAGATGAAAACCACTGCTGAGCATAAAGAACATAAAGGCTTGTCTCAGTTTTGCCAGCAAACATCTTGAAGATCCCCAAGACTTTTAGGGAAATACTCTTACGAGACAAAAGTTGAACTTTTTGGAAGGTGTGTATCCCATTACATCCAGAATAAAAATAACACAGCATTTCAGAGAAGGAACATAATACCAACAGTAAAATATGGTGTTGCTAGTGTGATGGTCTGGGGCTGTTTTGCTGCTTTGGGACCTGGAAGAGTTGCTGTGGTAAATGGAACCATGTATTCTGCTGTCTACCAAAAAAATCCTGAAGGAGACTGTCCGGCCATCTGCTCGTGACCTCAAGCTGAAGTGCACTTGAGCTCTGCAGAAGGACAATTGTGACACCCACTAATGTGTGGTCACAAGTGAGGTATGATAATTTAGGTTTTTTTAGTCAGTTAATTTATCTTTCTTTTGTTTTATCCCCATGTCCATATTTACTTGCAATGTAAGGAGTCCCATTAACACAGTTAAAATTGCTATCTGTTTCCAGAACAGTAGGGGGCAGTATAAGGCAGTGACTTAGCAGCAGCAGTGCTTTGGCGGAAATGCCGTTTTACCTTCATCATATTCAGAGAACTGACGGAAAACACAAGTCACGTCTCTGCCTCATTCTTGTTTCTGCTATTGTCCAGGTTTGTAAAGTGCAAAAGTACTTCCAGTCAGATTATTTTATATGCTGACAAAACGTGTGGGGTTTTCAGCAGGTAGATTTTGTTGTAATGTTAGAAACCGTTGTGTAAATTGAAAGAGTACTCTACATTTGAAGCTGTGGTAGTGGTAGCAATGCCACCAAGCAAACTGTGGCTACATGATTAGCTTTGGGACTCGCCTTTGGTTTGCATGGTTTAGTTAGGTCCAGTTGGCTTCAGAATTAAGTTTACACTTTTCAGTACAGTGTGATTTTAAGTTGTCTTAATGGAAGATGTACTTTATTTTGGTTATGAGTCTTAATTTTATTTGCAATGCTAGGAGCCATCTTTTCTTTCACCCTCCTCGCTGGTGGTTTTTGTGACTTGTCTCAGTAGTGTTTCATCGGTGACTGATGGGTCAGAGAGAAGTGGCTTTAACTCCATCCCAATGTCATTGTGTTTGTCACTAAGCTCTTGGTAGATTGTTTGCAAAAACACATTCTGCACTGTGTGTGCCTCGTACTTAATTTCTGCATTGGTTTGCCTTGATGTGAAAATGACCCTCGTCTTATGCCCCACCATCCTATATAGGAACTGTTGTGGTGTTTCATTTTCTAATTGTCTGACTGTAATCAGTTCTTGGAAAAGCTCTGTTGTGCCCTTCTCCCTCATATGAGACTGTAAGAAACTCTTCAACTCAGTTACCATCATCTCATTTTGTGCTGATCAACATGTTTTGAAGTGACCTTGCTTTATTACCCGCATCACTGCTCAAATGATTTCACTCTCTGTGTGTTGTTCTTTTAATCCCTCATCTATTTGTTTGCAGATGTTACCATAGTTAATGTCTGCTGAGTTGTCAAAGATCTGACCACCATGCACTTTGAACTCTTTTCTCTGAAGCAAAGCAAAATCTCTGAGAGTCACTAGACTCTATGACCTCCAAGTAGGTGACTGTTCAGCAGCTGAATGGACTGGCTGAGTTATGTGTCTGCTGCTGGATTGGTTATAATCAGCATGGTCACTGGCAGGCGGAGGGGTAAGATACTATGGCCACTATTAAGGTGTAGTTCACGAACTGTATCCTTGGAAGCCACATCATAGGTAAATGTGTACATGTCAGCCTGTGCGTCAGTAGCACTTGTGGTTTTCATTGTTTAATTTGGTTGTGAATGAGTCATAGCACCTGCCCCTTCCTCTACCATTTCAACACTGTCAGAGTGACCTCTCATCATCTCATCAATGACATCAAATTGCATAACTGGGCCATCCCCTCATCCTCTAACTGGAGTAGAGATGGAGAGGACATGTAAGAGCAAACATAGTCAAAACATTCATCTTGATCACACTTATCCCACTTAGCTTGTCCCCCTTGAGGTGACACTGAGATGGCTCTTGCAACCTCAAGATCTGGTCCACAGAAAGGCGCATCAGCCCCTTCTTTATCGACCAGACCAATTACCTTCTGGTGTTGGTTGTTATGGTTGCCACCTGTTAGATGTTCTGCCAATGATGAGCATCTTGCTTGGACTACAGGCAGACGTTGGACCACTGGACGCACTGAGTCCCTCTCTCTGACTGTAGACAGACGTTGTAGACCACTGGGCTCCTCACTCTGACTGCTGACGGAAGTGGAACTGCTTGGCATACTCAGGCCCTCTCTTTGACTGTAGACAGACATTCTGTGCCACTGGCACTCTTCCTGAGTTTACTTGTCAGGTTGGTGTGTTTTTCCTTTAGTCTGATCACTTCACTGATTACTGTGTCCTCTCTCTGTGCCTTCATAAGATCTTCATGACTGATGGCTGACTGGGGACTAAGTGTGTGCAACTCTGAGCTTCCCTGGGACAAGTTCAACACTGCAACATAAGCTACATATTTTTCCTTGGCTAAATGACTGCAATCCGCCATTGCTTGGACTGTGTCCTCTGACAGTTCTACTGTGCAGGCTGTAACATATTCAGCCATGTCTAGTGGCAGTCTAGAGAGGGCGTCGGCATCGATGTTGACTTTCCCTGGCCTGTACCGGATCTCGAAATGGAAGTTGGACAGCTTGTCCAACCCACCTGTGTTAGCCTATCCCAACTTTGACCTGCCGTTCATGTTACACACAAATACGTCAGCAAAAGGCCTTGGTGAAATGCTTTACCAGCGTCAAGAGGGGAAGCTGAGGGTTGTTGGCTATGGGTTAAGAACATTGTCTGCTGCAGAGAAGAACTACCACATCCACTCAGGGAAGCTCAAATTTCTTGCACTAAAGAGGGCAGTGTGTGAGAAATTTTGAGACTACCTCTTGTATGCTCCTCATTTTATTGTGTACATGGACAACAATCCACCCGCTATTGTGTGGTCACAAGTGGAGTATGATAACAGTTTTGTTTTTTTTTTAAATCAATTTATTTATTTTTCTTATGTTTAATTCCCATGTCAATATCAGCTTGCAATGTAAGGAGATGCATTAACACAGTTAAATTGGCTATCTGTTTCCAGAACAGTAGGAGGCAGTATGCAGTGACTTAGCAGTAGCAGTGCTTTGGCGGAATTGCCGTTTTACCTTCATTGTATTCAGAGAACTGAAGGAAAACACGTCACATCTCTGCCTCATTCTTGTTTCTGCTATTTTCCAGGTTTGTAAAGTGCAAAAGTACTTCAAGTCACATTATTTTATATGATGACAAAACGTGCGTGGCTTTGAGCAGGTAGATTATGTTGTAATGTTAGAAACCACTGTGTAAATTGAAGGCGTACTCTACGTTTGGAGCTATGGTAATGATAGCAACGTTAACAAGCTAACTGTGGCTACATGATTAGCATTGGGACTCGCCTTTGGTTTGCATGGTTTAGTTAGGTCCAATTGGCTTCAGTATTAATTTTACACTTTTGGGTACAGTATGATTTTAAGTTGTCTTAATGGAAGATGTACTTTATTTTGGTTATAAAGTGACTTTGCATATTTTATTTGGTTAAGTGATTTTACATATTTCCTGGTGCATTTCAACGCACACACGCACGCACACACACACACACACACACACACACACCCTATAGTTCTAACCTCATTTGTAGTTCAGTTCATCTTAATTTCTTTCTCTAGTGTCTATTAGAAACTAACCAGCAGGGTTTTGGTAAGAAAAAAAGATTTTCTAAAAAGAAATACTTTTGGTCACAGTTTAAAATGAAATCATGTGCAGTTAAAACTGGTGACAGAGTTCATTGTAAGTGTGAAGTGGATTGATGGAGTAATTCATGTGAATGTACTGAGCAGACTTTTTTCTATATTCATGTCAAATGGACATTCGTCATACAGCATAATAATGCAAATAACAGGTCATTTGGGAGAAATATGTTTAATAAACATTGTATTCAGAGAACTAATGGAAAACACAAGTCACATGTCTGCCTCATTCTTGTTTCTGCTATTTTCCAGTTTCCAGAATTAGAGACGATATTCAAATATAACTGTTTACATGGTTGCAGCCTTGGGACCTGTAACACAATGATCCAAAACACAACAGCAAGTCCACCTGTGAATGGCATAAGAAAAAAAAAATGTAGACTTTGTAGTGGTCTAGTCAAAGTCCTGACCTGAATCTGATTGGGATGCTGTGGCATAACCTTAAAAAGGCGATTCATGCTCGGAAACCTTCCCATGTGGCTGAATTACAACAATTCTGCAAAGATGAGTGGGCCAAAATTCCTCCACAGCACTGTGAAAGACTCATTGCCAGTTATCGCAAATGCTTGATTGCAGTTGTTGCTGCTAAGGGTGGCCAACCCATTTTTAGATTTAGGGGGTAAACACTTTTTTCACACAGGGCCATGTAGGTTTGGATTTTTTTCCCCTTAATAATAAACACCTTAATTTAAATACTGCATTTTGTGTTTACTTGTGTTATCTTTGTCTAATATTTAAATTTGTTGGATGATGTGAAACATTTAAGTGTGACAAACATACAAATAAAAATGAAAAATCGGGAAGAGGGCAAACACTTTTTCATACCACTGTATTTATTTATCTATTTCCATCTCTGCTTTGAATTTTCATTTCAAAGTCATTTTGAGAAGATGCTCTCGTTTTTCCAGGCTGGCACAGTGAGGGTTGGGGGGGGGGGGTTTAACAAAGGGGGATGCTTTTTGGCCATTTTGCCAACATATGGGATAGCACACCCCCCTCCCCTCATATCACAGGTCTGATACATTCATGAAACCATGTGGCCGTGGGCGCTGTACCCCTTCTGCAACAGTGACAAGTTAAGTATTAGCTTGCATAATTGCAAATATAAAGCTACCCTACTGTTTAATTGCTTTATTTTTTGTCTTCTACTGCTCTTCATCCTGCAGAAGTGGCAGATTGCACAGATTCCGCAGAGAGGGGCGGGGGAACCAGATAGTTGGTTTAGTCGTGGCCAATTTGGCTAAACAAACAAAGAAAAGAAGCCATTTATAGAAGAGCAGAAACACCCAGGCAATAAGCGCCCGCCACCAAAGAGCTACGAGATAAACTGAAAAGTGGCGTCCCACAGACCGCCACTTGCACTTCCTCCTGCTGCTTATTTTTGGTGTTTGTCTCTGTCCTCATTAAAGCTGCCTCCACTCTGTGCTACTACACCCAAGCATATCTTTTTTGTGTTTTCTTTCCTCCTCAGAGCCGCTGCTATTACTCCTGCTACCCGTGTTACCTTCTACTGTTCTAGAGTGAGAAGAACTAGGGCAGGCAGCTCCTTAATTACTTCATTAATTTTAATCTGATCCAATTAATTACATTTTTTCTAGTAGGTTGGAAGTTCCTCTGGATGCCAAGCGGCCACTGCAGGAGACCTTGCATGTCCTCTGGTGCGTTAAAAAAGAAAAAAAAAAAAAAAACTCAGCCAGCCCTCCCCCTTCTAAATCAATTATTTCTCCCCCATGACCAAACAAAGACCCCCTTTTCCCTTGTTATTCTGTAATTATTCAGCCTGGTTGCTCTGTCCAATTTTGTGCCTTGACAGCACTTAAATAGCACCGATTGCTGCTTGTGAGTTTAACCCTGCTCAACCAGGCGAGTCGTCGCTGTTTCATGCCTTTGCCTTTTGTCAGAACACACCGTTGGGGTTGGGGTGGGGGTGGGCGGTGGGGGTAGGTTTGCTGCGCCAGCACACCGCTAAATCACTGAGTTACTGCCTGTTATTTCCCTAACCAGCTTCAAATGTGTTGGTTATACGAGTAATTATCAACCTTGACAGTCAGTTTTGCATTCAAAAGCTCAGCATTTAGGTGGAGGCCTTGAGAATCAGAATCAGATTTATTGCCATTGTTCATGTAGTACACAAACTAGGAATTTGTCTCGGTGCCATGCTGCAACATTAAAAACATGAAGAGATAAAGAGATAAACTAAAAAAACTAAAAGACTAAAAACATGCAATAAGTGTAGAATAATAAGTAATAATAATAATAATGAGTAATACTAGTCAAGGCAGATTTAAATAAATTAGCAAGTAGCAGATAATATGGGGTACCACAGTGCAGTCGATAATGCAACAGAAAAACAGTGGTGAACGACATGAGCTGCTGTATATAGTGCACGAGAGTCAATAAGTCACTTAGTGTTCAGCAGTCTGATGGCAGAGGGGAAAAAGCTGTTCATGTGCCGGGAGGTTTTAGTCTGAATGGACCGAAGTCTTCTAGCTGAGGGGAGGGGGGCAAACAGTACGTGACCAGGGTGTGAAGGATCGGCTATGATCCGGCCTGCACGCCTCCGGGTCCTGGAGATGTACAGGTCCTGGAGAGATGGGAGCTTGCAGCCGATCACCTTCTCAGCAGTGCGCACGACGCGCTGCAGCCTTAGTCTGTCCCTGGCAGTGGCTCCTGCGTACCACACGGTTATGGAGGAGGTGAGGATGGACTCGATGATGGCCGTGTAGAACTGCACTAACATCTTGGTGGGTAGCTTGAGCTTCCTCAGCTGCCGCAGAAAGAACATCCTCTGCTGGGCCTTTTTGATGAGGGAGCTGATGGTTGGCTCCCATTTGAGGTCCCGGGTGATGGTGGTGCCCAAGAAGTGGAAGGAATCTGCAATGGTGATGGAAGAGCCTGTGATGGTGAGGGGGGGCAGGGGGGATGTGACTTTCCTGAAGTCCACAATCATATCCGCTGTCTTCAGAGCGTTCAGCTGCAGGTTGTTGTGGCTGCACCAGGACACCAGCTGGGCCACCTCTTTCCTGTAGACGGACTCGTCGCCGTTGGAGATGAGCCCGATGAGGGTGGTGTCGTCCGCAAACTTGATCAGCTTAACATACTGGTGGGAGGAGGTGCAGGAGTTGGTATAAAGGGAGAAGAGTAGGGGGGAAAGTACACAGCCCTGGGGTGATCCGATGCTGATGCTAACAGAGTCCGAGACAGACTTCCCCAGTTGCACATGCTGCCTCCGGTCCGTCAGGAAGTCGGTGATCCACCTGCAGAGGGAGTCAGGCACGCCGAGCAGGGACAGCTTGTCCTGGAGCAGAGTGGGGCGGATGGTGTTGAATGCAGAGCTGAAGTCCACAAACAGGATCCTGGCGTAGGTTCCCGGGGAGTCCAGGTGCTGCAGGATGGAGTGGAGGGCCAGGTTGACTGCGTCGTCCACAGACCTGTTGGCACGGTAGGCAAACTGCAGCGGGTCCAGGAGGGGAGTGGTGATGGACTTGAGGTGAGACAGGACCAGGCGCTCAAAGGACTTCATGACTACAGAGGTGAGCGCTACAGGTCTGTAGTCGTTAAGTCCAGTAATCCGTGGCTTCTTGGGGACATGGATGATGGTGGAGGATTTGAGGCAGGTCGGCACGTGGCACAGCTTAAGGGAGGTGTTAAAAATGTCTGTGAAGACAGGAGCCAGCTCTTTCGCACAGTGTCTCAGGGTGGAGGGAGACACACCGTCCGGCCCGGGGGCCTTGCGCGGGTTCAGTCTGGAGAATTGTCTGTGCACGTCCTGCTCACTGATGACAAGGGCAGGGGGGGAGGAGGAGGAGGGGGGGACCGCTTTTGATGAATTAGGGGCCGAGGAGGCAGTGGAGCTGGGTGGAGTGGGGGAGTTGGACACAGCTGACAAGGTGTCAAAACGGGCGTAATGTTGAGACAGTTTTTGACAAAGGGCTTTGTCATCCTGACCTTTAGAAGCCTGAGGCTGATAGTTGGTGATTTGCCTCAGTCCTCTCCACACAGAAGCAGAGTCGTTAGCAGTGAACTGCTGCTGGAGTCTCTCAGAATACACAGATTTAGCTCTCCTCAGCTCTCTGTTAAACCGATATTTAACCTCCCTGTAGCAGTCTCTGTCCCCACTTTTCAACGCAGCTTCCTTCTCCTTTCTGATCTGTCTGAGCTTAGCAGTGAACCAGGGCTTATCATTAGAGTACCTCACCCTGGTGCGCGATGGGAGAATGCTCTCCTCACAAAAGTTGATATATGAGTTCACAGTGTCCGTGTACTCATTAAGATCATGTGTAGCTCCTTTAAACATGCCCCAGTCAGTTATTTCCATGCATGTGTTCAGTTTCTCTCCAGCTTCACTGGTCAATTTCTTCGTGGTGGTCACAACAGGTTTAGTGAGTTTCAATCTCTGTCTGTATGTGGGAATGAGGTGGACCGTCACGTGATCAGATAATCCAAGCGCAGCGCGGGGAACAGTGCGATATGCGTCCTTCACTGTAGTGTAACAGTGATCCAGCGTGTTATTTCCTCTGGTTGGACATTTAATAAACTGTCTGTATCGGGGAGCTCGTGACTCAGATTGCTCTGGTTAAAGTCGCCCACCACAATAACCAGGGAGTCTGGAAAATTCCGCTCCGCATGTAGGACGTGATCTGCGAGCGCGCGCTGAGCCTCGCGAGCGTCCGCGTCGGGAGGGGCGTACACAGCGATCAAAACAAATGATGCGAACTCCCGCGGGGAATAAAATGGCTTGCAGTTAACAGAGAGAAATTCTAGATCGGGAGAACAGTGTTGTGAAAACACCGTTACATCAGAGCACCAGCTGCTGTTAATATAGAAGCACACTCCTCCTCCAACAGACTTACCGGAGAGCTCTGTGACGCGATCAGCACGAAACAGCTGAAATCCCTCGAGGCTGATCGCGCTGTCCGGTATGTTCATGTTTGAGCGTGTCGATACTCACGCAAATGCCTCGGGTGAGTGTGTGAAAGAGCGAAGTTGGTGTGATCTAGTTTTACATGAGTGGTATGAGGTGTATTCAGACCAAACACGGAAGCACGACACAAATAAATCCAGCGAAACAGTAATGATGAATCCTAGGAGATACGGAGTTAGAAAACTGGTGAGTTTCGTATCAAAGTTCTTACAGTTTCCAGTATCCGGAGAGAGGTGAGGAAGAAGGCATGAGAGCACTTCAGGGTGGTACATGGGAGATGAGAGCACACCAAGTTACTGGCTTGAGAGCCAGACATTCCCATACCTTAAAAGGCTGCAGTTGATGGGAGACATGTGGTGAGTTAAAGCAGCTGGACACAATCGGGTCCAAACTCCAAGGTGTTTTCTTCAGCTCTGGATACATTGGTAACCACACTTTAAGTGTAATCTGGTTCAGACTCCATCATATTAATTGGCGAACTAGTTTAGTGAGACTAGAATACTATCCATGACTTGATTAAAAAGGATCTTTGTCCTTTTTATCAGCTTTGATGATTTTCAGGTGGCATTGCTTGTCCATGTTTTTTTTTTAAACTTTCTCATTCTCTCTGGCATGGACCCCCCCCCCCCCCCCAGCACCAGTCAATATCCAGGGAACAGACAATGAGACGGTGACATCTTAAAAGTACCTGGGTGTTCACCTGAACAATAAACTGGAATGGTCATACAACACCAACGCACTCGACAAGAAGGGGAAGTGCAGGATGTTCCTCCTGAGGAGACTCAGAAGCAACAGTGCCCCCTGAAGTCTTGGAGTGCAGGGGTCACTCCTGAAGACCTTCTATGACTCTGTCATGGCATCAGCCATTACATATGGAGTGTCTGCTGGGGCAGTGGCGTCACGGCAGCCAACAGGAAGAGACTGAACAGGCTGATCAAAAAAGCTAGCTCTGTTCTGGTTGCCACTTCGACCCACTGGAGGAGATAGGAGAGAGGAGGATGGTGGCTAAGCTGTCATATCTGCTGGAGTATTGAGTCCCACCCCAAGCGGGATACGCTGAACGCACTGAGGAGCTCATTTTGTGGCAGGGTGCACCACCCTAAGTGCTCGAGAGAGAGGTTCCGCAGGTCCATCCGACCGGCTGCTGTCAGACTTTATAATCTAGTCTGTGCTGCTCATAGAGACCGTACATAACACCACTACTTTGCGCAACAGGGATTGTTCCCTTTCCAAACACTGCTAATAGAACAATTACAGTTATTATTAAAAGTGGCAACAACAATGTTCATTCAACTGTGAAACATACTGTCTGGATTTATATTTATATATTGCCGGGTAATTTAACTAACTGTACTGCTGTATATACTAATTAACTATTTAACTGCAATGCTCTTGCACTGGGGTATATATACTGTATATATATATTTACTGTTTGTCTACCCAGTTTCTTTATCCTATTCATGATCTTATTTATTCTTGCTCTGAGTGCTGCTGTCCCTTTGCAAACCTGTAACATCCACATTGTGGGACTAATAAAGGCTTATCTTATCTTATCTTGTCTTATCTTATCTATAAGTCACTATGGGCCAAAATGGATTATGACCGTTTATTACCCTGTGACCTTGAACTTTCACCTTTTAACCCCTAAAGTATAGCCATGTGTCCTAGTCCCAAGGTCAACATACACTACTCACAAAAAGTTAGGGATATTCAGCTTTCAGGTGAAATTTAAGGATGCACCTCAAATACACTATAACATTACAGGTGAACTGAATTTGACCTCTAACCATTTGAATGCACATGTCCAACTGTTCAGTGTTTCAGTCCTTTCTGCATAATTTGCTGTTCTCTAACCAAGGTGCTTAACGACAATATTCACAACAGGTGTTTGATCCATGAATTGACCAATAAATTTTCTGGTTCAGTTAGAATTGGTATTTATTTCTTCATCATGTAGTTCACATTTTGACATCATGAGACCAAGACGACACCTAACGATCAAGAGCACCTCACCATTGCAAGGCTTCAAACAGAATGTTCTCAGAGGGAAGTGGCCACTGGGCTTTGAGTGTCACAGAGTGTCATCAGTAGGATGCAACAGCGATACAGAGAGACTGGAAGAGTCACAGAAAGGTGTAGAAGTGGATGTCCTTTGGCCACATCCCACGCTGATGACCAATTCATTGAGAACAGTGCCCTGCTGAACTGGATGATCAGTGCCACTCAACTCCAGACACATTTAAGGAAGGTGAGAGGCACCCAAGTCTCACGTCAGACCATTCAAAACTGTTTACATCAGCATGGCAGCAAATTTCTGCCCAAGCTGTATATTGTTCAGAAGAAAGTTGCAAATTTCTGAGAAAAAAGTTGCAACTTTACAAGAAAAAAATGTGAAAATTTACGAGAGAAGAGTTGTAGATTTAAGAGAAAAATGGTGCAATTTTCCAAGAAAAAAGGTGTAAATTTATGAGGTAAATGGTTGCAAATTTACAAGAAAAAAGTTGCAGAATTACAAGAAAAAAGTTGCAAATTTATGAGAAAAAATTGCACATTTACAGATAAAAAAGTTGTAAATTTATGAGAAAAAGATGCACATTTACATTAAAAACACTGCAGATTTACAAGAAAAATTGTGCAATTTAAAGTTGCAATTTTACAAGAAAAGTTTCAAATTTATGAGAAAAATTGTGCAATTACACTAGAAAAATGCAATGTTTTGCAGAAAGAAGAAATTTGCAAATTTATGAGGAAACAAGTTGCAAATTTACAAGAAAAAAGTTAGTTTTACAAGACAAACTGCAATTTTTCTAGAAAAAGGTGCAATTTAACCAAAAAATTGCAATTTATGAGAAAAAGTTGCAGATTTACAAGAAAAAGTTGCAAATTTATGAGAAAAAAGTTGCAAATTTACAAGTAAAAAAAGCTACAAATTTGCAATATAAAATTTGCAGATTTAGAAGAAAAATTGTACAATTTGACTAGAAATACAATGCAATTTTACACAAAAAAGTTGCAAAACTACAAGAAAAAATTAGGAAATTTATGACAACAACTATATTTCATTTTTGGGAGAAAAAAATGTAAAGTTCATAGGAATAGCCTCAAATTCATGAGTTAAATTGCAAATTTAAGTAAAAAATTTGAAATTTATCTTTAATAAAAACTTTTAAGTTTACAAGAAAAAAGTTGCAGATTTACAAGAAAAAAGGAGCAAATTTATGAGAAAAATGTTGCAAATTTACAAGTAAAAAAGTTGGAAATTTACAAGAAGAAAGTTGCAAATTTGCAATAGACAAGTTGCAGATTTACTAGAAAAATTTTGCAATTTTAAATGAAAAAAAAAAGCTGCATTTTACAAAAAAGATGCAATTTATTGCGAAGACTTGTGGAATTTCACTAGGGAAAAAATGCAATTTTACAAGAAAAAAGTTGCAAATTTATGTGTAAAAAAGTTACAAATTTACAAGAAAAAAGTTTCAGAATTACAAGAAAGAAAGAGCAAAATTATGAGAAAAAGTTGCAAATTTATGAGAAAAAAATTGCAAATTTGCAAGTAAAAAGCTAATAATTTGCATTTAAAAAGTTGCAAATTTATGACAAAAAAGTTGCAAATTTACAAGAAGATCATTGCAGATTTACAAGAAAAATTATGTAGTTTTACTAGAAAAGAGGTGCAATTTTAAAAGAAAAAAGGTGATTTTTAAAGGAACAAATTTGAGAAAAAAATTGCAACTTTAAAGAAAAAAGTTGGTTATTTACAAGAAAAAATTGCAGATTTACAATAGAAAAGTTCTAGATTTACAAGAAAAATTGTGGAATATTAATTGAAAAAAAGGTGCAGTTTTGCAAAAAAAGAGTTGCAATTTTACACAAAAAAAGCTGCAAATTTATTTAAAAAAAAGTTGCAAATTTATGAGAAAAAGTTGCAATTTTACAAGAAAAAAGTTGCAGTTTTCTGAGAAAACATTGGGTTTTCCGGAATTCATTTGCAATTTATTGCATTTACTTCATATTTGGGATTAAAAAAAATTACAAAGTTCAGAGGAAAAGTCTCAAATCTACGAGATAAAATGCAAAATTAAGTGAAAAATTTGAAATTCATCTTTCATAAAAACTTGTAAGTTTATAAGAAAAAAGTTGCACATTTACAAGAAAAAGGTTCAAAGTTAAGAAAAAGTTGCAAATTTAGAAGTAAAAAAGTTTCAAATTTACATTAAAAAATGTGTAAATTTGCAATAGGAAAGTTGCAGGTTTACAAGAAAAATTGTGCAACTTTACAAGAAAAAAGTTGCAATTTTACAAGAAAAAGTAATTATTTTATGAGAAAAATTGCACAATTTTACTCGAAAAAAACCAAAAAAATTTACAAGAAAAAGTTGCAAATTTATGACGGAAAAAAGCTGCAAATATACAAGAAAAAAGCTGCAGATTTACAAGAAAAAAGGTGCAAATGTATGAGTAAAAAGTTGCACACTTAAGAGAAAAAAAATTGCAAATTTACAAGTAAAAAAGTTGATAATTTGCATTAAAAAAAAGTCGCAGATTTACAAGAAAAATTGTGTAATTTTATAACAAAAAAGTTGCAGTTTTAAAAGAAAAATTTTCAAATTTGAGAAAAAAGCTGCAGATTTACAAGAAAAGGTGCAAATTTATGAAAAAGTAGCAAATTTACAATAGAAAAATTGCAGTTTCAGAGGAGTTCAGAGGAAAAGCCTCAAATTTAAGAGATAAATTGCAAATTTAAGTGAAAAATTTAAAATTTATCTTCAATAAAAACTCGTTAGTTAATAAAATTGATGCAAATTTACGAAAAAAAAAAAAGAAAGTAAAAAGCCATTTATGAGAGCATTGTGGCAGTTTTATTTCATTTCGGTGAACCTATAACCACGTGACACCGATCCTTGGGATGTCTTAAATGGCCCGTTCAGGGCAGAAATAAGGCACCAAACGTCAGCTGTGAGTTTGCACATTTAATAATAATGAACACAAACAACAGCCAGGAAGGGCAGCTTACAGAAGACATAAAAATAACCATGAAAGGTAACTTAGAAATAGACAGGCGAGGCTGAGAACTGAGCAGAAATAAACAGGAATAAAATGGGGATTCCTGTCTGAGCACAGAGAAGGTTGCTGCAAGGTAGGAATCAAGCAAGCAACCTTAAATAGGCAGCTGGGGAGAAACCAAATGTGGATCAGGTGTTGACACATGAGTGAGAAAGTAATCAAAGACAACTAAACAGCTGTGACAGGCCGCAAACAGATTTGATACATGGAAGTAACACACAGCGCTGTCAAAATAAAAGTACAGAGAAGTAAATAATGGTGACAGACCAAAATACAAGCACAAACCATAATGAATGAAGATCAAGAACAAATACGTATACAGAAAATAAGCAGCAACCGAGAGACCCGAACACAGCTGTGACCCATGCTCGAAATCACGGCAGTGCCCCTCCCTTAAGGGGTGGATCCAAGACACCCAACCATAACATCAAAAAGGGATGAAAGGTGCACCCCCAACCCCCACCCCAACAGGAATAACCCCAAAAACAGACCCCGGGAGGGTGGTGGGGGATCCAGGCCTGGAGGGAGAGACACAAAAAAAAGCAAAAAAACAAAACAAAATACACATGATCCACAACACTGACCAAATAAGGTCCTAAGAAACCCTGGCAAAACTGGGTGAATGAGGGAACAGATAAGGTGGCCTTCCAAAGTCCCAGATCCACCCGATCATCAGGTGGACAAGGTCGGGTGGCCTACCAGGTCTCCAGAGCCACCAAGACAGAGGAGAGAGTTTATTTGGTGGTCTTCCTGAATTTTGAAGACACCCAAGCAAACAAGACAGTCCGTCGGGCAGTCTCCCCACATCTCTGGGCCAACGGGACATGGGGCACAGAGCACCCCTCTTCCCCCCCAGAGGTGGCAGTTGGATCCAGTGCTTACTGCGGACTGGGGCGCAACCATACCCTTGGTGGCCCTGGGCTGGGAGGCAGCTGCACCCGCAAAGACCTCAGCCGAAGGAGCAGCACCAATGGAGACCTGAGGTGACGAGGCTGGACCCACGGAAACCTCTGGTAATGTTGGATGACCCTCGGTGACCCTGAAGAAAGGCTCAGACAAGGGAAAAAAGGCGCACAGCGAGGTGAACTCAGGTACAGCTGATGGCTGCACTTGGCTCTCCCCACCAAGGGCTAGACAAGATCTCTCCAACATAGATGCAACAAAAACAAAGGAGAGCACTTGCCTGAGCTCAAGCTCCACCGCCGTCCAGGACTCCATCGATCCAGGCGGGAACGTCTCGTGCCAGGTCCTCTTGAGGTCCAACTTTGGCTCTGCTGCAGTGCAGTCCCCAAATCCCCAGACAAGCAACCCACGCAGGTGGCTCCTCTGGCATGGCAGCTGGAGGTCGTTTCACCGCTGGCACGGCATCCCACGTAGCTGAAGCCAGGGGACACTCAGTCATCGGCGTAGGCTTCAGGTCGCAGGCAGTGCTCTCCCCCCATCTGGGCTATGGCTGGGGGGCTGGGGCCAGGTCCTCCTGGACTGCAGGCTCCTCCATTGTCTGGCGGCTCAATCCTGGGACTGGCAGACACTCAGGGGAAATTGGATGAGACACAGAGGGAGCAGGGTGAAGGAAAATTATTTGCAGAAGGCGGTGAGGACTCAGTGGACTGCAATAACTTAGCCTCAACACCGGGAATCAGGCAAGGTAATTCATATGTTGGTGATAAAGAATGAAAAAGCACTTGCCTGTGTTCCCGGGGCACAGTGGTTTCTGCTGCAGCAGACCCAATGTCATCTCTCTCTGCAGCGCTGGCGCCTACTGGCAGCGACCTTCTGTCATAAACGGCCCGTTCAGGGCAGAATAAGGCACCAATCGCCAGCTGTGAGTTTGCAAATTTAATAATAATGAACACAAATAATAGCCAGGAAGGGTAACTTACAGAAGACACAAAAATAACCATGAAGGGAAACTTACAAATAGACAGGTGAGTCTGAGAACTGAGCAGAAATAAACAGGAATCATATGGGGATTCTTGTCTGAGCACAGAGAAGCTTGCTGCAAGGAATGAATCAAGAAAGTGACCTTATATAGGCAGCTGAGAAGAAACATAATGTGGATCAGGTGTGAACACATGAGTGACAAAGTAATTAAAGACAACTAAAGAACTGTGACAGGCCACAAACAGATTTGACACATGAAAGTAACACGCGGTGCTGTCAAAATAAAAGTACAGAGAAGTAAACAATGGCGACAGACTAAAATACAAGCACAAACCATAATGAATGAAGCTCAAGAACAAATACGTATACAGAAAATAAGCAGCGACCTAGAGACCCAAGCACGGCTGTGACCCGCACTCGGAATCATGACACGGTGTAGGAGCATTATACCAAATTAACCACACCTGTCGATGCACATCCTATATATACCCCCTGCATCCACATCCTCTTTCTTTCCTCCTGGTATGGTAAGAGCTTATACCAAGCTGTTTAATATTGCGTTTGTTTGCTGTGTGGGCTGCCCTTGCTTGGTACCCCTGTGTGCTGTGTCATAAAATTGTTGTGGTTTTCTGCCGAATGAGAAAAGGTTTTGAAGCGGCTGTATACCGTGGCATGCGTGGTTTGTGCTCGCCTGAGGTATATAATATACATTTGCCATCTTCTCAGCCGGAACTGTTAAGAAGTTTAGCGGCGTGAGGTAAGTCTACTCTTACCTGGTTAAGGTTTGTGATGTATTTTGTGCCTTCTCTTCAGGCAGAAGAGCTGTTTTTACAGCATTACAGCATGTGACATGTTTTCTGCTTGAGATGTGTGATATAATTGTGCCTTCGTCAAGGAGGAATTGCTTAACAGTTAACAGCACAATGTAATTTGCCGTTAATTCTGCATTGTTCCTTTTTTTCTCGAGCTGACAGTGGTCTTCTTAACAAAAAGGAAAAGATTTGTCTTGGTTCTGAGCACTCCTGTGCTTGGTGCACTCTCGCCACCTTTTGTGGGGGAGTGGTACTGCATTTAGGTGGGAACTGAAATCTAATATTTCTGTGTTGCCTTATGACTAGCTCATTTGTATCTCATGGAACAGCCCTTTGGCCTGCTTATGATGACAATAATGACAATAATAATAAGAGATAACTTTATTATTTTCTCTCCTATTGTTCTCCTTGAGGAGTAATAGCTTCTGCGGGAGTGAAGCATGTGGAAATGGCCTGGACACTGGTATGCACCAGACCAGGGCTCTATTCCTCCAGCCTTAGTTGCCCCAGCTGAAACCAGGAAGGCAAGCAGGAGGCGGAAGCGGATTAAAGAAAGTCAGCTGCATGGCCAACGAGCGGACTTCATGCAGAGGCAGTTGGAGGACATGCGTAAGACCATTGAACACATGGAGGCAAATCAACCTCTCCTTTTGGTATGCCGCTCAGGCTCCTGTATGTGTGGTCCCAGGGCTTTTTTTTTTTTTTTTTTTTTGCTATTTGCTATTATGCTATTTCCTATTTTTTGTATTATTATTATTATTATTATTATTATTATTATTATTATTATTATTATTATTATAGCTATTGTGCTATTTGCTATTTTTTGTAAATTTGTCACTTTTTTCTTATGAATTTTCACATTTTTTCTCATAAATTTGTGACTTTTTTTGCATAAGTTTGCCTATGGCACATGTGTTAATGAAACCGGCTCACCCATTTTAAACCCATTGGGACCCAAATTGGTTTAAAGTGGGTAAACAGATTACCTGCTTTCCTGGACCACAGGTAAAGTCCATGTGGGCAAACACAGATGGGGCAACATGGAACCCATGGACAACCCCACATTGGCCAACATGGACATGCTGACTAGGAGGATACTTTTTTTTTTACCTTGCACCAGTGCTCTCGGACATATAAAGGTAAAAGTGAAAAATGGCTTATTTAAAATTTCACAGGTGAATCCACAGGACATGACTTGTCACTCCATACAGGAATAAAACCGGCAGCTGGATAATCATCATGTGGAATTGCCAAGAAGAGATGAAAACCTTTCCCCTTCCGATTTGCTGACATTCACGCGAAATTGTCCAAACAGTAAACAGATGAAGACATAATAGCTGATGTGGAGCTTTTGAGAGAGACAGTAATGACTACTGCCGTGAATTCTCCGGCTGAAAAACAAAACACAGCTATTCCGTGTGGTTTTTTTTTGTTTAAGGTTAGGATGATTTTTTTCCAGCTCTGCTCAAAATAGAAGACATTTAGTTCATGTTGTATTTGTGAAATCACACGGAAACAGGCATCCTGAAAAAGTCGAGGCACAATGCGCTTGAACAAATAATGAGACAAACACAAACAAACCCGCATAAGCCTCCTGATCATTTGGTAATTGGAATCCGTGTTCCAATCATGTATCCGCCTGCTGCTTCAGTGGAGCTACATGCTCGCCACCGCCGCCTCCATCACCGGCCTCGTGTGTCAGTAGTTATCTCTCAGCTGTTCTGCTGCACCCATAATAAATGATTTATTGATCTAGTGTTACTGACACAAAGGGTTTTGTAGTGAAAGGAGCTGCACAGTATAGAAACATTAATGCAAAGTGAACAGTGTAGTGGTTTTAAGTGTGGTGGTCATGGGTGGATATTTCATTTCACTCATGGGTGTGGGTGTGTGTGGGGGTGGGCGGGAGGACAACAAACAGAATTTTTCTCCAGCATAAAAAAATTGAGGGGGATATTAAAGGTAGTCGGGGCCCTGTGTAAGATCGTGTTTAGGGGCCCCTGTTTTTAATAACAGGGGAAGTTTAGACCCAAAATGAAGACTTTGTAGAAACAAACTTGAGTCATTGTCTAGATGAAAAGAAAAAAAAAATAAGGCATTACATAGAATAAAAACTTATCCAACATTCATATGACTTTAGAAATTTAAAAGAAAAAAAGTTGCAAATTTTAAAGTAAAAACGCTGCAGGTTTACAAGGGATGAAGAAAAAAAATAGTGAATTTATGAGAAGAAAAAGCAAATTCATGTGAAAAAAGTTGCAAATTTACAGGAAAAAAGTTACAACTTGATTTAAAAAAGTTGCATAATTACAAGAAAAATTTTTGAAAAAACTTGCAAATTTATGAAAAAAGTGGCAAATTCATGTAAAAAAGAAAAACGTCACAATTTAATTAAGAAACATTCTAATTTCATAACAAAATAGCAAATTTTTGAGAAAGAAATAGCAAATTTATAAGAAAATAGTCACAATTTGATTAAAAAATGTCCTGCAGAGTGGACTGAACCTTCCAGAAAATAGTTTTTACAATAGAAACAATAACACACTACAAGGGGGGGCTGAAAAGTTCATAGGCTGAAAAGTTCATAGTGGTCAAATTTGACCAAATGTGGTTTATTTTTCAACATAGTCTCCCCTTCAGTCTACACACTTCTTCCATCTGTGTTGCAGCGCTTTGATCCCTGCAGTTGAAAAATACACTTGAAAACCACATTTGCTCAAATTTGATCATTATGAACTTTTCAGCCCCCACCCCCGGCCCTTCACCCGTACAAACAATAAATAGCTAGACTGTCATGTTCGGGGTCGTCACCCCAAGCATGATTTGTGACTGTTGGGTTTAATCATTGCTTATTAATTCCAGCTGGCGGATTGAGCCTGCTCTCCACCAGTCCCACAGCCACACTTCCTCCTCTCACCAGGCATTCACCAGCTGTCTGGCTCACCACATACACACTCACACACTAATGCACACACACACACACACACACATTCACACTCAGACTCATACTCATACTTACACACACACATAGTCCAATCAGTCACGCACCTGGTCGCCACACAGCTGTGTTCACTTGCTGTCATTCTGGGTTTGTGTATTAATAGGGTAGAATGTGACCAGCTAGTGTGGCAACTTAGCAATGTCAACCTTGGACATCCAGACTCGCTTCTGTTGGTTTTCCCTTGGACTGAATTGTGTTGTTCACTCAGAGCCTTTCCGCTCCAACACTGTAGTAAGTCTTTCCTCGTGCGTTTTTCTCCGCTCCTGCTTAACTGGAGCGCGCTAAGCATTCCCGTTGAACCAACCAAGTTCGTAGCCGGGTGTCTTCCCCTTTGCCATCGTGACTGTATTTGGACTTTCTACACATTCACCCATTGTAAATAAACACAATACAGTGATCCCTCGCTACTTCGCGCTTCACCTTTCACGCCCTCAGTGCATTGCGGATTTTTCAAAAATATTCATCAAAAATTCAAAATTGAGAAATAATGGGCGGGCGCTAGCAGAAGGCAGGGAGACTACATTAGACCATCAGGTAATCAACACGGAGAGCCGCACAGCTCAAAAAATCCACCTCTCTGTTCGCTGTTCTCGTGTTGGCTCGGCTCGGAAATCTCGCAAGCTGATTGGCCGAGACGTTTCACCCCGCAAGCTGATTGGCCGAGACGTTTCACCCACCTCCTCTCCCTGCCTAGCGCCCATGAAGGAAGGAAGACCACATTCATTGCTCTTTATCGCTCGTGTTACTTTTAGTCTCGCCGCGTGGAACTTTTTGCTGTTCTCTTGTGCCATTTTGTGCGAAATAGTCTTCCCGTCAAGCCACTACGCCGCCTCCTGCAGCTGCCCTCGACGATCCTGCGCCTCCAGCACCTGACAATGAGGCGTCACCTGAGGAGCAGTAAAGCTCTCATTAACCTGTGCAGTAAATCATTTTCATCTTGAGTTACGTATCTTGTTATAAGAATAAAAGAGTTCTAAAAACATATTTATGTACACTTTATTTACATCTACGTATGTATGTACACGTACACACACACACACACACGTATCATATGAGAGAGAGAGTGAGCGAATGAACGTACGTATTATTTATGGATGACGTCATTAGGGGTGACGCTACTTCGCGGTTTTTCACTTTTCGCGGTCGGTTCTGGAACCCATTAACCGCGATAAGTGAGGGATCACTGTACTTACTCTGCATTTTGAGCTCGCTGCTATTCCCTATGTTCGCTGTGCAGTTTGCGCAGTGAACATGACTGTAAGTTGCCACCAAAAAGAGCCCAAACAGTAAGCAACATGTTACTCATTTTTTGTGGGGTTTTTTTCACTAAACTGTTCGGGGCATGATGTCCTGGTCCAGCCGTTTCCACACAGAAACGCAGAAGTGGACAGCCAACGGGACATCCCAGTATGGAGGAGGAATGGGCAGCTGCGTCTATCTTGGTCTTCCTGTATGTCGCCAGGGACACCTACGACCCCGGAGAACAGTGGGGCTGCCTCAATGAGGCTCAGGATATTCTGGCAGCTCACCTGGGCCTCTGGAATTATCCCCGGTATGCCGAATTACTGTCCTCCATCTGAGCGCTCGAGCAGGCTTTCCCCGACCTGAAGAGGAGGGCTCTCCAGACAAAGCCCAAACAAAGATGCTCTCTTCCATCGGCGGCCATCTTCTTCTCTCTTCTGTCCCTCATTCCAAGATGGTGGCCCCCAGGTCGGCGACGTCAACATCACCCGGAATCCCGGAAGAACGATTTAGCTTCGCTAACTGCTCCAGCTCCGACACCGAGCCCTGTCACCCCCATAGCGGATCCTCATCTCCAGTACCGAGCAGTCCCGTCTGCAGGATCTCCCTCCGCATCCGCTGCTAGGTCTTTTCTCTCGGTTTGTTCACTGGCAGAAATGGGGCACCTGCTTTCCTCACCGGGGTCTCCCGTTTCTGTGGCAAGGGGGGCGGCTCCCATATCTTCTACGGAGGAGCCAAGCACCGCTTTTCCCAGACAGACAGGTGAAGACATCCAAACAGCAGCAGCTGCAATTCACACCATGAACCGGGAGAATGGGCAAGTACATTTTCATTTGACTCATATTAATAATGAAATGTCTTTCCTGATTCCAGGTAGGGAGGCTCAGGGAAAGCAGTCCCCTGAGCTCTCCCTGCCTGCTGCTGTTAAAACTGTTCACCAGCCCTCTCTCCTCTTTCCTTTGTTTGCCTTCCGGAGCTGGAGCCGAGCAGTCGGGATCAGGAGGAGCCAGATGTCCGGGAGGGGTGTCCGCCCGCAGTAATGGTGAGTTGGATCCCAGCCGCCACGCCGGAGGAGTCACCAGCGGGGATCATGGCAGTTGGGGAGAATAAGACTGCAGTGACAGTCACGCCTGCTGTGGAGACCGCCACAGCAGTCAGCACCAAGAGGAACCTCTTGGAGGCCGAACCCGAGGAGACATCGCCCGGCTTGCCGGAGTCCTGAACAGCGGTAGAGCTTGAGCTAAGGCAAGTGCTCTCCTTTGTCTTTCTCCTTTCCATAATTGAGCATTTTGCCTAGTTTTAGGTGAGGAGATCCAGCTGCAGCCAAACGCTGCACCTGAACTTGCCTCGCTGGGCTCTGCTGCTGCTGGTGACTCTGACCCTTCCCCCTCTCTTTCTGAGTCCATTTCCAGAGTCATCGGAGAGAGTCCTCCATTGCCGGAGGAGTCCGTGGATCCAGGTTTGCAACCGGAGGTCACCAAGGTTCTGGTCGAGGTGGTTGTTGGAGGCACCCAGCACCAGTCCAGGGGGCCCGTGATTGATTGCCTCCTTGCTTGGGTGCTCATATGGGTCAGCTGTCCCATGGCCAAGATGGCGTTGGGGTCAGCAGTGGCCCAGCCGGGTCCCACCATGGGTGCAGCAGGGATCCAGCTGGACTCCATCATGGCTGCAACCATGGCTCGGTCGAGGTCCACCGTGGGTGCAACATTGTCCCAGGTTGAGACCACCGCGGAAGCAGCCATGGCCCAGCCCGGGTCCACCATGGGTCCTACTAAGTCCCTGTCCTACGTTGGGACAACTGGGGGTGCCATAGGACAGTTTTTGGATGCAGGGGTCTTCCATTCCCTTTTGGAGGCCCTGTAGGTGTCCTTCCTCCTTCTGCTGTGCACCGTCGGTGTTCCTTCCCTTCCGGAGCCAGCAACCACAGGGGTTCCTCTTCCTCTGTCCGGCCACCCACCTCTCAGTTTTCCAGTGGGTAGGCCTCCGCCTCATTTGCCCTTCCGGTCCTGGTGGCTTAATCGTGTGAGCAGGCCACCCCAAAGACAGGGTTCCCTCACTGGGTGGCCCATGTGCCCTGGCAAGCCGGCAGATACTGCTCTGCAGCCCACACGGTGACCCTGGGATTTTGGCCGGCCCCCTGAACTTACGGCAGTCTGCTGGGCCTTGGACTCTGGCCAGCCCCCTGAACTGTGGGACTCTTGGGGGTAGGGTGGGTTAGTTTAGTTTTGGGGTTGGGAAAAGTGTTGTGGGTGTGTTGTTTTGTGGTGTGTCCTCTTTCCTGACCAATCCCTCCTAACCTGTTTTCCCCCACCTCCCACCCCGGGTTGTTGTATGGGCCTTTTGAGTGGGGGGTTGGTGGGTAGGTTGTTTTCTCTGATGGTACGGTGGGTGTCTGGTTTCCACCCCTTGGGGGGGGAACTGTCATGCTCGGGGTTGTCACCCCGAGCATGACTTGTGGCTGTTGGGTTTAATCATTGCTTATCCGCCAGCTGGCAGATTGAGCCTGCTCTTCACCAGTCCCACAGCCACGCCTCCTCCTCTAACCAGGCATTCACCAGTTGTCTGGCTCACCACATACACGCTCACACACTAATGCACACACACACACACACACACACACACACACACACACACACACACATTCACACTCAGACTCATACTCATACTTACACACACGCACACACACACATAGTCCAATTAGTCACACACCTGGTCGCCACACAGCTGTGTTCACTTGCTCTCATTCTGGGTTTGTGTATTAATAAGGTAGAATGTGACCAGCTAGTATGGCAACTTAGCAATTTCAACCTTGGACATCCAGACTTGCTTCTGTTGGTTTTCCCTTGGACTGAATCGTGTTGGTCCCTCAGAGCCTTTCCGCTCCAACACTGTAGTAAGTCTTTCCTCTTGCCTTTTTCTCTGCTCCTGCTTAACTGGAGTGCGTTAGGCATTCCCGTTGAACCAACCAAGTTTGTAGCCGGGTATCTTCCCCTTTGCCATTGTGACTGTATTTGGACTTTCTTCACATTCACCCATTGTAAATAAACACGATACTTACTCTGCGTTTTGGGCTCGCTGCTATTCCCTATGTTCATTGCGCAGTTTGAGCAGTGAACATGACATAGACTAAGTATAGACAATGGAACAAACACATGAGCCTCTCTCCAGATTTGGTGTGAACCATCAGATGTGAGAACTCTCTAATACTATTTCCCTCAATTGGTTGTTTTGTCATATTTACCAAATTCAATAATGAGCACGTGTACCTTTTACATGTCTACAATTCTGAAGCTAATTGTAGTAACAACTGCGCTAACAAATAGGAAAAAGGTCACATATTTAAGAAAAAAAAATGCCCCCCCCCCAAAAAAAAAAGGTTTATAGTACAGTTTCTGAACATGTGCACATCCTTGACCTGCAAAACAACTGAAGAAAGCTATAGGGTGTACAGCAGAGGTATGTCTTTCTTGATTGTATGTTCAAATATAACACAACATAACAAAAATAATTTTTTTGTAAGCTGTCTGTGTTTTATCAACTGATTTAAGACAATTTTGCTCCGCTGAATCCAAAAATGACATCCGTTTCTTTAGATCAGGTCAGGTTTTTATGCTAAGTTGTAAGCAGTTGTACAGCAGTTGTAAAGTTGTACTGTAAATTGAATAGTAGACACTGATAAGGGTAAGTACATGTAAATTGAATGTTACGTCATTATTGTTCAAAATTCAGAGAATTTCAAGACAAAAAAAAAAGAATTTTGCATCATATAAAGCGAAAATACCCGTACATGTAAACAAAAGCGTAAAAACCATGTGGCCATAGTTCAAAAAGTTGACCTGATTGAGCAAAACCAGTGTGACGTTTCGATTCAGCACATCAAAATTGTCCTAAATCAGCTAAAAAAAAAATAGACAATAAATTTGTTGTTGACCAGTGTAATCAATAAACTATTATTGTGCCTTTAGAATTGACATGATTTTGTGCACAGGACCCAACAGCAGATGCAACAACAGAAACACACTGAGAAATTGATTGCAAGGTTTTGTATTTTTATTAAAAGATTGTGATGAGTCTGGACTGGAACTGACCGGGAAGGGGGGGGAGGGGACAGAATATAAGTATGGTGTAGTGATCCGCTCTGCATGCCTGCTGCCCTAATTTCCTCCACAGCTACACGCACGTCTGATCACCTGAATGAATGAATGAATGAATTAATTAATTAATTAATTAATCTTCATTTCGGATAGATTAAAAGTAAAGATTAAAAGAAAGGAACAGAATAATACAACAAAGGGGAGAAAAAAAAAACATCTTACAAGTTCAAATTAGAATCAGAATCAGAATCAGAATCAGGTTTATTGCCATTGTTCATGTAGTACACAAACTAGGAATTTGTCTCGGTACAATGCTGCAACATTAAACATGATAAGATAAGAAATTAAAACAATAACTCCTCTGATCATACAGTTCAACATAAGTTATCCAAAATGGGTGATGGCTGAAGCCGCAGCTTATATTGCCCACCCATATTCCATCCAAGAATTCAAAAGAAAAACAAAACAAGAGCGATTACAATTCAGAACAAAGCTAAGACAAAATGTGACAAAAAACTAAGCAACAGCACAACACAGACTGGATATGACAATCCTTATGTGATTTTATATGTGATTTTGTATATTTGTCTGGAGTATTTCTTTCTTTAGTTTTTGTTTAAATTGTCCAAGCGTTGTGCATGATTTTAAGGTCCAAAAGCGTTCCACAATCTAACTCCTTGCACTGAAACACAGTGTTGCTTGGTGGCAGCTCTCAATGAAGGTTTTTGAAATATACATGTTCCTCTGAAATAATATTGTTTTTCCCTCATTTGGAACAACTTTTGACACCACCGTGTCATAGAATGACACGGTGGTGGCATCAGCCATCACTTTTGGAGTGGTCTGCTGGGGCAGTGGCATTACTGCAGCCGATAGGAAGAGACTGAACAAACTGATTAAGAAAGCTAGCTCCGTCCTGGGGCAGCGCCTTGATCCAATGGAGGAGATAGGAGAGAGAAGGACGGTGGCTAAACTGTCATCTCTGCTGGAGTCCGAGTTCCACCCTATGCAGGACATACTGGATGCACTGAGGAGCTCATTTAGCAGCAGACTACATCATCCCAGGTGCACAACCGAGAGGTTTCGTAGGTCCTTCCTACCAACGGCTGTCAGACTGTACAACCTAAGCAGGGCTGCTCGCAGAGATAGCAAAAAGACGTAACAAACTAATAGTTTTTTGAATGCAAAAGATGCAATAGACTTACACAACGGTCCCCTCCGGCATACAACTAGGAACATACCGGTCGCTATGGAGGGTGAGAATATGTATGGGCACATAATCATACCATGTAGGATAACTAAGTAGACGGTTATGCTGTTTCATCCCATCTAGCTACAATGCTCCGCACTGTGTTTTTTATATATCTACATATTATTCCATCTAGCTACATTGCTCCGCACTGTGTGTGTTTATATACTTGCATATTTATTCCACCTAGCTGCAATGCTCCGTACTGTGGGTGTTTATATATTTACATATTTATTCCATCTAGCTACAATGCTCTGCATTGTGTGTTCACACTGGCTTTTCCCTGCACTGTGTGTTCATATACTCATATATTTATTCCATCCAGCTACAATGCTCTGCACTGTGTGTCTGTGTGTGTGTGTGTATATATTTATTTTATAGTAATATGTACATATGTATATTAGCCGCTCTTGCTTGCTTGTTTTTTTTCTTGCCTTCTGATTGTTGCTCTGAGTGTTGCTATCCCTGTGCTGTTGCAATCCTGGAATTTCCCCGTTGTGGGACTAATAAAGGCTTATCTTATCTTATCTTATCTTAACTTTTGGATATTTGCGGGCAGTGATAGACTTTTCACTTTAAACATTATTACTGCAGTTTGAAAGTCAACCAGATCTTTCAACTTGAGAGCTTTTAATTTAAGAAAAAGTGGGTTTGTTGGTTCCCTGTAAGCAGCTTTATTTATTATTCTAATAGCTCTCTTCTGAAGCATAAAGATTGGATATATATTTGGTTTATATGTATTTCCCCATACTTCAGTACAATATGTCAAGTATGGGAGTATCAATGAATGATACAAAGTATATAATGTGGGTTGATTCAGCAAATATTTCACTCTGTGTAGTATTGCAATTGATTTGGATATTTTACCTTTAATATAATTAATATGTGACTTCCAACACAGTTTATTGTCAATTATTACTCCAAGAAATTTAGTTTCGGATACCCTTTCAATCTCTACACAATTTACACTGAGTTTAGATACTAAGTTGTTGTGATGGTTGTTAAAAACTGTAAATTTTGTCTTACTTAAATTGAGCGTTAATTTGTTTGACTCAAACCACAGTTTAAGGTTTCCTAATTCCTTTGCGAGTGTATCCAAAAGTTGTTCCACATTGCTTCCCCTGCATAATAAATTAGTGTCATCGGCAAACAATATTAAATCCATTTTTTCTGAAACTTTACATATATCATTTATATACATATTGAATAACAATGGCCCCAAAACTGAACCATGTGGGACTCCACAAGTAATCTTCAGTAACTGTGAGTTTTTATTACCAACTCATACATACTGATATCAATTCTTTAAGTAACTACATAAACAGGACAGTGCTACCCCCCAATACCATAATTTTGTAGTTTGTTTAATAATAAATTATGATCTGTTACGACCCGAGCGCCGGTCCTGTCTGCGCTCGGGCTATGTATATTCGCTGCCAGCTTTGACAGCTGTGGGTTATATTCTGGCTTCACTGGGGTCTTATTGTGAAGGCGCTCGGTGGGGTTTCCGGCTGTCAAAATCGGTCAGCTGTCTGTCAACACTGCTCGTTAGTGTTCGCCTTTATAAGGCGGGCACTGACGGCAGTTAAATTGCAGGAGTATTGTCAAACAATCCTTGTGAGGCCTCATTAGACCTTCATGTCAGGTTCGTGTTCTTTCTTGTCTTTTCATAGTTTAGCTTGTAGTGGCTGGGGTTAGCCCTACGAGCCCTTGTATCGCTTAGTGTGTGCTTTTGCCCTTAGCGGCTCATAGCCTTGTGTCTTGTCTTGTTTTGTTAATACATTACCATCATTGCAAAACTCACCGGTGGACTCTTGGCGTCTTATGGTGATCCGCGAGGGTCACCGCATGACATGATCCACTGTTTCAAATGCTTTTTTTAAGATCCAGGAATACCCCAACTGAATACTATTTACTTTCAACGGCAGTTGATATTTTTTCTATAAATATCCATTAGAGCAAATGCAGTTGTCCTCTTGTGTCTGAACCCATATTGCTGCTCACACAATAAATTATTCTTTATTATGAAGCTGTCAGTTCTCTCACAGAATATTTTTTTTCAAGTATCTTGGAAAATTGTGGCAGTAGTGAAATAGGTCTATAGTTTGAAAATTCCCCTCTGTCACCCGTCTTGTATATCAGAATTACTTTAGCTATTTCCATTGCATTGGGAAATATACCTGTTTGGAGAGACAGGTTACAAATAAATGTCAGTGGCTTCACTAAGCATTCAATGATAGTTTTGACTAAGAGCATATCAATACCATCACAATCCGTAGATGTTTTACTTTTAAACCATTTAACAATTTCAATGACCTCTCTCTCGTCTGTGTTCTTTATGAAAATGGAGCCTTTTATAGCAATGTTTTTGCTTATTGTATCACCTGTAGGTGCCGTAATGGGTATTTCTTGAGCCAAATTAGGACCAATGTTAACAAAAAAGTTATTAAATTCATCTGCAGCTGAGACTGCTTTCACACTCTGAGTCATTTTATTATTATTATTATTATTTTTTTTTTGAAAGATTGGTTGGGTAGCTTGTATTTCTGTTTTTATTTCCAAGAATATTGTTAAGTATTGTCCATGTATTTTTTTTTAATATTGTCTCTGTTTTTCTCCAGTTCTTTACTGTAATAGTCTCTTTTACTACATCTCATTATATATGTTAACTTGTTTTTGTATATTTTATACCGCTGCTCTGCTTCTTTTGTCCTTTTCTTTAGAAAAGCTTTATATAATGAATTTTTCTTTTTACACAATTTTTGTAATCCTTTGGTTAACCATGGCTTGTTGACAAATTTCTGTTTAAGCTTTTTCTTTACTAATGGACATTTTTTTTTTTTCATAAAGAGTGGTTACAATGTTCATAAATGTGTCATAGGCTTCATTTACATCTGATATGTAGACTTTTGTCCAGTCTTGCTTCAGCAAGTCTTCTTTAAAAGAAATGATTGCATTTTGTGATTTGTATCTGAAAGATTTTAAAGTTTTGTTTTGTTTTGTTTTGTTTTGTTTTTCTGTATTGGCTGCGGTGTGGCCATGGATAAGTGCAAAGACTGGCAAATGGTCACTTATATCATTTATCAATAATCCACTTTCTATTTTCTTATCAATAATATTAACAGATAGGTTGTCAATAAGTGTGGCAGTGTGAACTGTGATTCTACTGGGATGTGTTATTGTGGGATATAGACTCATACTGTACATAGAATTCATGAACTCTGTAATTACATTTTGTTGATACGGATTTAGTAAATCAATATTGAAATCTCCACAAATTACAACCATTTTCTTACTAGTAATGTTATTGTACAGCTCAGCTAATTTATCTCTGAATGTCTCAACGCAAGTTCCCGGCATTCTATATACACAACTTATAATTAGATTTTTTGTTTTATCTTGGTCAGTCTCAACAGTAACACATTCCAGAATCCCTGGTAGTGCAAAGGACATTCCATTTACAAGTTTACACCTATACAGGTCATCAATATACAGTGCAACACCACTACCCTTTTTTTGAGATCTGTTAATATGAAACATCTGATATCCCTCTATTGCCATCAGAGGAGCCTGCTCTTCATTAAGCTAAGTTTCAGAGACTGCGATAGCTGTTAATTTTCTGTCTAGCTGTTTTAAATAGTCCTGAATCTGTGGAAAGTTTTTGTTAAGACTTCTGCTGTTGAAGTGTATTATTGATAGTTTACCATCTAATTGCACTTGACTTTTGAGTTGCTTTTCAGTATAATAGTCACAATGATTATGAATATTATTGAAAAAGTGGTTATCAGGATCAATATCATTCTCCATCTCTTGTAGTTTATGTTCAGCATAATGACATATTTTCAGAGTTTGAATTTCCTCACTCTGTGTCAAATGACTTCCTCCAACTGGGGATAATTGATGTCTACTCAAGTCAGTCACGTTTTTTTGTTTAGTTTTTTTTTTTTTGCTTGTTTTTTTTTTTTTTAAGTACATTGACATGGCATGTCACAAAAGAACTATTCTTGCCATGTGTGTGGATATGGATTATCATAGTCTCTTAATTTTCTTAATCAGTGTTCATCTATATTTATTTAAGTCAGTGAGATCTCTGATCATTATGACCTTTGCTTCCTCAGGTGTTCAGAATCAGAATCAGAATCAGAATCAGATTTATTGCCATTGTTCATGTAGTACACAAACTAGGAATTTGTCTCGGTGCAATGCTGCAACATTAAACATGATAAAATAAAAGAAATAAACTATACATGCAATAAAGTGTAGAATAAGAGTGAGTAATACTAGTCAGCAGTTTAAATATATTAGCGAGCAGCAGATAATGTGGAGAACCATATAGTGCAGTCGGTAATGCAGGAAGAAAACAGTGATGATTGACATGAGTCTGGTTGAGCTGCTGTATATAGTGCACGAGAGTCAATAAGTCACTTAGTGTTCAGCAGTCTGATGGCAGAGGGGAAGAAGCTGTTCATGTGATGGGAGGTTTTAGTCTGGATGGACCAAAGTCTTCTACCTGAGGGGAGAGGGGCAAACAGTACGTGACCAGGGTGTGAGGGATCGGCTATGATCCGGCCAGCACACCTCCGGGTCCTGGAGATGTACAGATTCTGGAGAGATGGGAGCTTGCAGCCGATCACCTTCTCAGCAGTGCGCACGACGCGCTGCAGCCTTAGTCTGTCCCTGGCAGTGGCTCCTGCGTACCACACGGTTATGGAGGTGGTGAGGATGGACTCGATGATGGCTGTGTAGAACTGCACCAACATCTTGGTGGGTAGCTTGAGCTTCCTCAGCTGCCGCAGGAAGAACATCCTCTGCTGGGCCTTTTTGATGAGGGAGCTGATGGTCGGCTCCCACTTGAGGTCCCTGGTGATGGTGGTGCCTAGGAAGCGGAAGGAATCAGCAGTGGTGATGGGAGAGCCTGTGAGGGTGAGGGGGGGCAGAGGGGTTGTGACTTTCCTGAAGTCCACAATCATCTCCACTGTCTTCAGAGCGTTCAGCTGCAGGTTGTTGTTGTTGCACCGGGACGCCAGCTGGGCCACCTCACTCCTGTAGGCGGACTTGTCGCCATTGGAGATGAGCCCGATGAGGGTGGTGTCGTCCGCAAACTTGATCAACTTGACAGACTGGTGGCTGGAGGTGCAGGAGTTGGTGTAAAGGGAGAAGAGTAGGGGGGAAAGTACACAGCCCTTGGGTGATCCGGTGCTGATGCTAGCAGAGTCTGAGACAGTCTTTCCCAGCCGCACATGCTGCCTCCGGTCCATCAGGAAGTCGGTGATCCACCTGCAGAGGAAGTCAGGCACGTTGAGCAGGGACAGCTTGTCCCGGAGCAGATCGGGGCGGATGGTGTTGAATGCGGAGCTGAAGTCCACAAACAGGATCCTGGCGTAGGTTCCCGGGGAGTGTAGGTGCTGCAGGATGGAATGGAGGGCCAGGTTGACTGCGTCGTCTACAGACCTGTTGGCTCGGTAGGCAAACTGCAGCGGGTCCAGGAGGGGGGTGGTGATGGACTTGAGGTGGGGCAGGACCAGGCGCTCAAAGGACTTCATGACTACAGAGGTGAGCGCTACAGGTCTGTAGTCGTTAAGACCAGTGATCCGTGGCTTCTTGGGGACAGGGATGATGGTGGAGGATTTGAGGCAGGACGGCACGTGGCATAGCTTAAGGGAGGTGTTAAAAATGTCTGTGAAGACAGGAGCCAGCTCTTTCACACAGTGTCTCAGGGTGGAGGGAGACACGCCGTCCAGACCGGGGGCCTTGCGCGGGTTCAGTCTGGAGTACTGTTTGAGCACGTCCTGCTCACTGATGACAAGGGCAGGGGGGGAGGAGGGGGGGGGGGCGCCTTTGATGAAGTAGGGACCGTGGAGGCTGTGGAGCTGGAGGGAGGGGGGGAGTTGGACACAGATGACGGGGTGTCAAAACGGGCATAGTGTTGGGACAATCTTTGACAAAGGGCTTTGTCATCCTGACCTTTCGGAGCCTGAGGCCGATAATTGGTGATTTGCCTCAGTCCTGTCCACACAGAAGCCAAGTCATTAGCAGTGAACTGCTGCTGGAGTCTCTCAGAATACACAGATTTAGCTCTCCTCAGCTCTCTGTTAAACCGATATTTGACCTCCCTGTAGCAGCCCCTGTCTCCACTTTTCAGCGCTGCTTCCTTCTCCTTCCTGATCCGTCTGAGCTTAGCAGTGAACCAGGGCTTATCATTAGAGTACCTCACCCTGGTGCGCAATGGAAGGATGCTGTCCTCACAAAAGTGGATATAAGAGTTCACAGTGTCCGTGTATTCATTCAGATCATGCGTGGCTCCTTTAAATATGCCCCAATCAGTTATTTCCATGCACGTTTCCAGCTTCTCCTCAGCTTCACTGCTCCATTTCTTCGTAGTGCTCACAACAGGTTTAGTGAGCTTCAATCTCTGTCTGTATGTGGGAATGAGGTGGACCATCACGTGATCAGATAGTCCGAGCGCAGCGCGGGGAACAGCTTGATATGCGTCTTTCACTGTGGTGTAACAGTGATCCAGCGTGTTTTTTCCTCTGGTGGGGCATTTAATAAACTGTTTGTAGCAGGGGAGATCGTGGCTCAGATTGCTCTGGTTAAAGTTGCCAACCACAATAACCAGAGAGTCTGGAAAAATCCGCTCCGTGTGTTGGATGTGATCCACGAGCACACGCTGAGCTTCGCGCGTGTCCGCGTCAGGAGGGATGTACACAGCGACGAGGATGAATGAGGCGAACTCCCGCGGGGAATAAAATGGCTTGCAGTTAATAAAAAGAAATTCCAAGGCGGGAGAACAGTGTTTGGAAATTACCGTTACATCAGAGCACCAGCTGCTGTTGATGTAGAAGCAGACTCCACCTCCTGAGGATTTACCGGAGAGCTCTGTGTCACGATCAGCACGAAACAGCTGAAATCCCTCGAGGCGCAGCGCGCTGTCCGGTATATTTTCCCTGAGCCAGGTCTCGGTAAAACAGAGGGCAGCCGAGGAAGAGAGGTCCTTAAAACGCATCAGCAGTCTCGGTTCCTCTACCTTGTTAGAGAGAGAATTGGCATTGGACAGAAATATGCCAGGCAAAGCCGTGCGCGTGCCTTTTCTGCGGAGCTGGACGAGAGCGCCCGCTCGGCTTCCTCTCTTTCGCCGTCTCACTTTTCGAGCCAAGCAATGAACCAGATCGGCGGCAGGAGCTAAAAAAACTGGGAGTAGGTCCGTGGGAGTGAAAGTCCTGATATTTAGAAGCTCTTCACGGGTATAAGAGCAGGCAGACACACAATTGACAAACAAAAACAAACAAAGGGCGCAGCGAAGCACCATGGCGACCACTGTGGGCGCCATCTTGCGCAAGGAGTCCCATTGTGTTCATCGCAAAGTGTTCCATTTAGTTTGATCCAAACTCTACAGTTTCTTGTCCATGTTGCCTGTATCTTATTTTGTCTTTTCAGCATCCGTGCCTGCTGTGCTATTTCAGCATTAGCCTTTGCTAAATGTTCATTTAGGTAAACTTCTGTTCCCCGTAGCTTTCTGGCCTGCTTCAGTATGTCATTCTTTACCCTTCTGTTCACAAAGTGCATCACAATTGATTTCTTTGGTTTATTATCTTTTCTGGGTAAAGTATGACAGGCTGAAAATGCATTTACTTCAACCTTTATATTTCTGCTTTCAAGGAACTGAAGCACTTGGTTTTCCAGGGAGACTGATTCACTTAGGGGAGCCTCCTCACCTCTCATTCCTGCTGTAACATTGGCAAATGATTGGTATTTATTGTCTAGTCCACTAATAATTAGATCATCCATAAGAGAATATTGTTCAAGATCCTCAATGCGTTGCTCCAAGTCTGTGCAATTTTTTTTTTGTCTTTTTTCTTAATTGTTAATTTCAATTCTCGGACTTCTTCCATTAGCCCTAATAGTTTAAACTGTTGATTGGCAACTTTGGTCAGTTCTTCTGACATGAAGTTCAGAGATTTTTTTAATCTCTTCCATTTCCTCCTTTTTAGCATGACCTTGAGTTCCAATTTATAGAATTATTCTTTGCTGAAGATTTTTTTTTTTCTCATCTCAAAAGTCTGGCTTTTGAGACTGCTTCTCTCACCCAAGAGCTAGAGCTGTAACCCTATCCATCGGCCATAAAGTGGAAGATAATCCCTTTCTCCAAGACTCTTTGGCAAAGGAATGTTCTAATTGACATTTTTATGATCGACATAGTCCAGACCAGATGGGGAAGCAAGGACTGCTTTCCAGTAAACAACCAGACAGTTTCACTGTGCCATCTGGTGGACAAACCAGGAATATTTAACTTTCGCTCTCTGTGGGTGGAATATATTTCTTATGGACAAATTAACTAATCCATCATCATCATCATCATCATCATCATCATCATCATCATAGCAGTCTGTCGTGGGCGACAATGACTGTTTCATTTAGGTCTGATCAGATTCTTCCACACAGCTCTGTCCTTAGCCTTCTGCTGCCAGGAACTTCTGTCTATGTCCAACTTCTCCAAGTTTCTTTTTAGTGTCTATAAATCTGAGCCTTGGTCTACCCTGATTGCATTTGCCCTTGCATAACTGTGAGTAGAGTAACTGCCGAGGGAGAGGCTAGTGGTCCATCCTCTCAACATGTCAGAGCCATCTCAGGTTCATCTGTATTAGCATGTCCTCCACTGATGGTAGACCAGCTCGTTTCAACACTTCTATGTTGGTTATCTTGTCTTTCCATGAGATGTTCTTTATGGCTCGAAGGTGTCTCATCATGTACGCGTGGAGTTTCTTTACCTGCACTCTGTAGACAGTCCAAGTTTCAGCACTATACAATAGAGTAGCCAGTACTGTCACTCTGTACACTTTGCATTTCACACGGAAAGACACATGTCAATTGTTCCACAGTCTCTCCCTCAAGTTTCCAAACACAGCGCTCGCTCTTCCCATTCTGAGAGAGAGTTCATCCTCCATCCTAGCATTCTCTGAAACAGTACTCCCTAGGTACTTGAAAGTCTTGCACTTGACTAGTGGCTCTGTACCAATTCTGATCTCTTCTGGTAGTGATGTTGATAATTGGAACTTTGGTGGTTGATAAAGGCACTCTGTCTTCTTGATGTTGATTTGGAGGCTGAATTGGCTAGCTGCTCTTGCAAATTTCTCGACTAAAGATTGAATATCTTCCACGCTGTGTGCAACTAGAGCACTGTCGTCAGCAAAGAGCATTTCTCTTACTATCTTTATCGATGTCTTACTCTTGGCTTTAAACTGTGCCACATTAAACAAGTCTGCTTCTTTCCTTGTTTGAATGTATACTCCTAATGAAGTGTCTTTGAAGGCCACCTCAAGCATGGCTGCCAGATATAGCGAGAAGAGTATAGGTGCAAGCATACACCTTGTTTCACCCCGTTGCTTACTGAAAAGTCTTTAGATACTGAACCACTCATTGCCACGTTTGCTTGCATACCTGTATGGAGTGCCTCAATCAGGCTGACAAACTTCTCTGTACAACCATATTTCTTGAGTACCTACCAAAGTCCTTGTCGCGAAACAATATCGAAGGCTTTACTGAAGTCTATGAAGACTACATAAAGCGGCATGTTCTGTTTGATACACTTTTCTTGAACCTGTTTCAAGCAGAAAATCATGTCCATTGTGCTTCTTCCACTTCTAAAGCTGCACTGGGTTTCCGGTAGTACATTCTGCGAGATGTGTTCACTGAGTGTGTTAAGTGGTACACGTGAGAGAATCTTACCAACAGTGGCTAGTAGTGATATACCTCGGTAATTTTCACAATCCTTCCTGTCACATTTCTTGAACAAAGGCACAATACTTGCATCCTTCCAGTCTTGAGGTACTTTCTGGGCATCCCATATCTCTTGGATGAGCAAATTTCCACACTTCTGCTGGAATTCCATCCCTTCCTGGAGCTTTACCATCGTGTGTTGTCCTGATAGCTGCCATTAGTTCATCAAAATTTGGTGGTTCATCCAGACTTGATACAGCTGGTCGCTGCACTAGAGCTTCTTTAGCCTCTTCAGTGAGATCTCCAGGGTTGTTTAGTAGTTGGTCAAAGTGGTCTGCAAATCTGTCCAGGATCTTGTCTTTCTCCTGCAAAACCATTTCACCATCCATAGCCTTTAGTTGGATCAATCCTCTTGGTTTAGGGTCATAGATTTCTCTCAAACCTGTGAAGAATGTTTTCATGTCCTTCCTGTCTGCTGCAGTTTGAAGTTTCTCTGTTTTTTCATCCCACCAGTTGGACTTCATCTCTCTGGTGTACTTCTGTAGCTCACTCTGAGCCTTTGAGTATTTCTTCTTCTTCAACCTTGTGTTACACTGTAGGTTTTCCTGCCTAGCTGTATTCCTTGCTTCTAGTAGTTTCTTCAGGTGTTCATCATGCTCATCAGCCACCGTGGGCTGCACGGTGGCGCAGTGGTTTAGCACTGTGGCAGCACAGTTTTACCCTCGGCCGGGGGATCGCGGGGATCATGAGATCGTGGGTTCGATCCCAGCCCCCGACCAACAGTGAGCTGTGTGGAGTTTGCATGTTCTCCCCGTGTTGCGCGGGTTTACTCCGGGATTTCTCCGGTTTCCTCCCGCATACCAAAAACATGTAGGTTTAGGGCGCTTGCGCACGCAGCGACCAGCAGCCAGTGGCTTGTCACCAGACTGCAAACCAAGTCTACCTACGGGTACAAATAAGTAACAAAAAAAAAAAAAAAAAAAAAAAAAAAAAAAACAATCTTGATGTTTCCTCTCAGGGTAGCCTAATACATCACTCGCAGTCTGATACACCGTATCCTTCAGTGTTGCCCATTTCTCTTCTATGTCATTCTCTGAGTTGTTGCTGTCCCAGTCTTTCAAGTTTTCATCCATTTCCTGTGTAAGTTCTTCCTGCTTCTTTTGGCCTTTCAGTGCACTAGTGTTTAGTTTCCGTGGTGGCTTCACACCTGTCCTGCAGTGCTGTTTTTGTCTGCAAATCCTTAATCTAGATCTCAGCATAACATGATCAGTGCCACAGTCTGCGCCTCTCATTGCTCTGGTGTCCAATACATCCCTTCTGTCTCTCTGCCTGACTATGACGTAGTCTAATAAGTGCCAGTGCTTGGATCTTGGGTGCATCCATGTCTTCTGGTGTGTGTCCTTGTGCTTAAATAGAGTGTTGGTTATCACAAGGTTGTACTCTGAACATAGTGCAAGTAGAAGTTCTCCATTAGCATTGCACTTGCCTACTCCATGACTGCCTAGCACTCCTTTCCATTTCTTGGTGTCCGAACCAACTCTGGCATTAAAATCTCCAACGAGTATCAGCCTGTCATCAGTCGGTACATTCCTGATAGTCTCACGTAAATCACTGTAGAACTCTTCCTTCACCTCCTCTGTGTTGGTCATTGTTGGGGCATATACACTGATGAGTGTGGCATACATCTTCCGCTGTAGTGGGAGTCTCATAGTCATTATCCTGTCATTGATTGGCACCGGTTCCTCATCAAGCATTGTTGCTATCTCCTTTCTAACTGCAAAGCCCACTCCTACTTCTCTCCTTTCTTGAGTTGATCTCCCACTCCAAAAGAAGATGTACCCATGGTCTTGCAAGCTGTCATATCCAGGCAATCTTGTTTCACTAAGTGCAGCTATGTGTACATTGTACCTGTTCATTTCCAGGGCCACAAGCACGGTCTGTCTTTCTTGGCGCCGTGATGTTGTTCTGTCCAACAGAGTGCATACATTCCATTCTGCTACACACAAGGTTGCTGTTTTCATCTTCTTTTGTCTTCCTGCTTCTAGCTTACTTTTCGCTGCCTGTCAGAGTGTGAACAGATCAGCGTAGACCTTGTAAGCCCGGGCGGCGTCCGAGCCGGTATGAGTTGCTTTCTGATTGACCATTTCATGAAATTGCTTGCAAAGTATTTGAGTATTGCTAGCTTTTGCTGGACTAGCAGCACATTCTTGGCAGATAAAGGTAATATCAGTGGCAAGGACAATCCAAGACAAACTGACTCCAGTATCTGTTGCTGTGACTGACCAGATGATAGGTTTGTTTATCTCTGCTCTTTGTGTAGTGCATGTCACAATGCACCGACTGGCACAGTCCACCACAGACCTTGTGACAGATGTGGTTATCTGCCAGGATGTCCAGTCTCACCCTGTGTAACTGGGAGTGGTCCACCACAGACCTGTGACAGATATTGTTTTTAGTTCTGCCAGGATGCCCCGTTTCACCCTCCACGCCCTCAGAAGGGCGGGGATGCCAGTTGAGTCGCTGACGGCCTGACCCATGAGACAGGTAGTACCGGTTTTCATGGTTATCCGGTAGCAAGCAAGCCAATGCCTGACCTCACAAAAAAAGGCTCACAGCATCATAAATGACTCCTCATACCCAAAGCACAAACTGTTCATGCTGCTCCCCTCTGGAAGGAGGTACAGTAGCCTCTGCTCCTGAACCAGCAGACTGAAGTACAGCTTCTTCCACACAGCTATCAGCTTCCTTTCATTGTTTGAGTAATGTGCTTTTTCAAAAACAATAAAGTCAAATCTAATCTATTGTTTGTTAGCTTGGTTAGCTTAGCATAGCTGAGCTATGGTGTTGTTTACCCATTCCTATTAACACTAAATGGGCTGTAATGAACCTGTGAAACACACTGAAACTGAAACATAGATCTGGCTCCCCATTGCTATCTGGATTATTTTATTATTAACCTATGTCAGTAGCGCCCCTCAATTATTGCTGTTAGCATTACTGCTAGCTGACCTCAGGAAACAAACTATCAAGCCTGTTTACAATATACATGATACGTACATGTAAGTGAATCAACTGATTTAATGATGAGAAAACACTGATGTAGCTAAAGTAATGATGTCTGTCTTGGACTGCAGCTGAACTGACTGGCATCTTAGCTAGCTAGTAATTTTGGCAACAAAAGCTCATTACTTGTATTTCATAATCTGTGGTTCAATGATTTATGGGTAATCTTGTCAGTGTTGATGAAGTGATTCACTTCTTACTGCTCATGTCTCAGATGCCTCAATCGCTATGGCTTAGAATCACGCTAGCATGGCTGAATACAGCAGTCTGAATATGCCACTCTGAATAAGCTAGTCTGGATACTCTAGTCTTGATATGCTAGTCTGAACATGCTCGTTCACTGCCAAGGAAACCGCTAGGCCACAGGAACACAGCCACGAAGAACAGGTGTGGTTAAAGGCCAAGCCCACCTATAGCTGATCAGCTTCCTGGTTCTGGTGGATCTTCGACCGAGAATTTCTGCTCTTCTTCATCTCCTTCTTCCTCTTTGCTGATTTCTCTTCCTCTTCATCATCATCATCATCATCATCATCATCATCATCATCATCATCATCATCATCACCAGGGATAATGTTCTCCACACTGATCCCCACATAGACCAGACGTTCCCTCCTCCTCTCAGCCCTCAGCCCGTGGGAACTAATCCATATACTTTCTTTTAAGACAGCAGCTCCTACAGAAGATATGACTGAACTCTGGGACGGACAATGTGGTTTCAAATGCTTTTATTGATATGATTCGATTTGATACGATTGTGATATATTCTGCTATTTTCAGGAAGAAATTAATGTTTGCATGCATATTGTCACAAGTTAATTACAATAGATATAGATGCATTTTATGCTCCTTTATTGAGTAGAATATCTTAGTCACTAAAGATTAAGGAATTTATGCTTTATTCAGCAACATGTGTCTTAAAGGGGGAGCTCACTCTCAGATCAAATGTCTCTCTCTCCCCCTCCTCTCTCCTCTGTTCTGCAGGAGTCCATAGCTGCACCTTAACTGGCCAATAGCATTCAAACCTCCATTGCATTTTCCTTTTTAGGTCGAGTTTATGGTCTTTGTTGGAAGAAGCTCAAATACAATTGGGCCACCTCAGGTCTCATCAAGTTTGGGACCACCCTGCAACACTAGAGAAAACTTAAGTTTTATGGCTCTTTGTTCAGAGTCTGCTCGGGTGTGGTTGGCCATAGCTGTGAGCAGCTTTCTCTGCTCCTCCAATTTCTCCTATCTTTTCAAAAGGGGCCCAGAGCCGGTCATGCTCTGTGTAAATCCTGTTTCTTTTCTTTAAAACTCATTTTTCTTATTTTATTCTTCCTTTTCTTTAAATGATCATGCAAGAAGACTTTAATTTCTTTAAAGCTTAAACCAACTCATTTAAACCACCAACATGAAACAAGAAACAAGTTTGTGATGTAATTTGACTTTCTGATGAGACTTTGCACAATAAACCAATTCCTCCTTCAGTGCATAAGAGAGGACCTCGCCCAGTTTGCTGGAACAGGCTTTGTGATCCCGGGAGGAGACCATTACAGTGGTGAGCCTGTTTGCCAGCCTCCCAACAGAACCTCTCCTGGTCCAGTTGAACAGAATCCGGTGGACCCGCCTACTACCCACGGAGACACGCAAAGTTTCTGCGGTTGACGGTCTGTTATGTAATTTACACTTGTCTTGAGAATATTCCTGATATAAGTTCTTTGAACCTAATTTTATGCAAACTCCCATCAGAATCTTAAATTGCATGCTGTCTTTTATTAATCTACATTCTTTTTTCAGAGTAAAACAAATTCTCTATTTTTTATAGTTAATTATCATTTTCTTTATAAAAATCGCATCCACTTTCCTCAACCAATGCTATTTTATGGTTTTCCAATTTCCAGTATACTGACAAATTAAACTATGCTTCATGTGGTTCCACAAATGCTTGATTCATAAGTAACTCAGTAACAGTCTATGATGCCCATGATACATGTAAATTCTCTGTTTTAAAGTTATGCAAATATGTTAACCTATTCTGACATTTTTTTATTAAATCATTGAAAGAAATATGGGAGTTATTGTTTGATTTCATGTCCATCTTCTTGATCCTCAGAGACAAGAACTCACACAAGGGTTTATTACGAGACTGATCAAATTTTTTCAATAGGATTATTAACTAAGGCTTAACTTACCAATTGCTAAATTCTTAAGCTTAAATCTTTGTGCATAAGAGTTTCCACTTCTATAAAATGTGGATGGTGCCCAAACGAGGAATTGAGTGTGATGAAAGTAAATCTTTATTCCTACTAACATTCATATTTACACTAATATGTGTACCAACATTAAATTACCTATAAAACCCTTTTGTTTCACTATACCTTCTTTGGTGGCATTTTTACTGACCTGTTTGATAATAAAAGAATCCCTGCTGGCGTCGCCGGTATCCGATCCGACCAACCTCGAATCCAGCTGGGGCCTCAGCTAGCCCCCTCCGCTGCTAGTCCTGCTGCTTACCGCCGCTGCAATTGAGCTCCTGTCCAGCCAGGGTGCCGGCAGCTCCTCCACCGAGCCCCGCCACTCACCGCCGCTGTAGTTGAGCTCCGATCCTGCTCCTGTCCAGCTGGGGTCCCCGTAGTTCCTCTGCTGAGCCCCGCTACCTACCACTGTCTTCCTCAGTAGTTCCTCCACCAAGCCCCGCCACTGTAACTGAGCTCCAATCCAGCTCTTATCCAGCTAGGGCCCCGTCTGCTCCTCCACTGGTCCCCGTCTCCTACCGCCACTGTAGTTGAACTCCGATCCAGCTCCCATCCAACTGTTGCCTCGGTTAGTTCCTCCGGCGAGCCCCAATCACAAGATTCTAAGAATCTGCATGGGAGGCTCAGCCATCATCTACCGGGCCAATGGTCATTAAGTTTGCCTACTTAAGCCGCGCTGCCCTCAGGTCTGCACGGAGACATCAACACTCCTTGGACTGGCAAGACCTCCTCGTCGATTCTTCCCCTTTGGATCCAGAGTTCCATCTCCTTTGATCCTCCCTGCCTTGTCGTCTCTCCTGGGAGTCCTAGCTCCCCCGCTACAAGTAACCCTTCCTCATCCCTTCATCTCCTCGCTCTGCTGCAACTCCCCTGTGCACAGGTGGAAACCCTCTGGTGACAGACCTCCTTCCCCTGGTGGCGGATTGGGTGCTACCTGCACTCCACCAGTTCACTGCACGTCTCTTCACTCCTTCACCTCATCAGCCGTCGGAGCCGAACCCACAGTTCAGCTGGCCGGAGCCTTCGGGAGATCTTCTGTGCTTCACACAAACAAGCCCACAGTAAGACCGAACAATCTCTGAGCCATTCTTCCGAACCTCAGTCACTAACCCACCTGTCTATGCTCTCTCATAGGGTTGCCAGTCTGAACAGTGCTTTGCTCGCCCGGCTGCTATATTCCTGTACACACGCACACATTCACATTCACATTTCTCCATTAAAATGATAATTGAGTTTATTCTGGAGTCTTTGTCTGCTTCTGGGTCACCAATCATGTCATATGGTGCATGACAGACGGGGTGACGATCTTCTCCGGGTTAGTTTCTTTGCAGGAGGGAATGGATGATGGCTCTGTTAACTCCTTGAGTTGCCTGAGGTAAGCATTGAAGGTACCCCGGGCCCAGGGGTTCTATCTTGTGCAGAATGAGATCGCTCACTTGTTTTCCTTTTGCAGGGTGGATGCAAAGGGAAGAGGACCAGGACCAATGGGAGGCTGAGACCAAGGAACAGAGGAGAACACTTCCAAGGTAGTTTTATTTTAGAGTGAAGTTCAAGGAAGGTGTGTCTTCAGGGAGGTGAGAACAAGGCAGGCACATCAGAGCACATGGCGGGGGGCAGCATACAGCAAGCTGTTGAGCCGCGGCAAACCCACGAGAAACTGGCAGCAACTGTGGTCTGTTTATACTGCAGCAGGCAATCAGCTCAGGTGCTTGATTATTGGAGAATGAATGTGCTGCCTAGTTCTCACCTTCAGACCATAACGTATTTCCGAAATATTTCTTAATTGTGATGTCCTTGAAATGAAACACTCTGAGCATGAGACTGAAGAAGGTCAAAACAACCAAAATATCTTGTTACGTGACTAACCAAAGCTTATTTTGGTTCTGAGATGAGAGCATCAATAAGAAGCTCTACCATGAGCACTCAGTCTTCACCGACAACCACACTTCACTCATGTTAAGCACCACTGATGGCAGGTGCTTAGTGTGAATTAGCACCGCTGAGAATTGTCAACTCATTATTCCGCCACATAAGTTTTATGAAGTGAGTGAGTAAACTACTCCGTATGCTGTATTACACGCCACAACTGAACATATCTCAGAACAGCCACTGAAACACAGCGACAGGCGCTCACCTTCCAAAACGAGCTGAAATTAAAGATAAAGGAGTTAGCGGCAAATGAGTTTGTGAACAAGGCAGAAAAGAAATTAAAATCCCTTCCAATTATGGGAGAAATTTAAAATGGGCAAGGAAAAAACGCCAGAATAACAGAATTTGATTTATTTTGATTCTGTCTGAGTGAAATCAAAGGCGGCAGAATTATTTGACTTAAATAACACATTAGAGATAATTGCTATGCTGTCAACAGGCAAACTCTTTCACAAAATTACTCATTTTCATAGTGCTGTTCATTGTTGCCAAGACTGATTAAATAAACAATGACTACGGTCACGAGAAAAAAACACATGAATTCTAACTTCATTATTAAATTTTTACTATTTATTTTTAATGTGTAAGACATAGAATGAAGGCGATAATAATAATAATAATAATAATAATAATAATAATAATAATAATAATAATAAAAGTATTTGCCCCTTCCTGATTTTTAAACATTTTTCACACATAAATGTTTCAGATCAAACAAATTTTAATATTTGGCAAACATAATAGAAAATGTAATTTTAAAATAATGATTTTTATTGAGGGGAAAACCTATCCAAACCTATCTGGTCCTATGTGAAAAAGTAATCTCCCCCAATCCCATTGAATCATGAATTAAATGATCAATTACATTTTTTTTTCCAAAGCTGAGTGCAGTTTCACTAGCCACAGGCCTAATTTCTACCAGACGCGTTGAATCAAGAAATCACTTACAAAGAACCTGTCTGTGTAATGGTGCCCGTGTGCTCTTAATTCTGCCTTTCCCTCTCTGACTAATGATACAATCCCTGCAGCCCCACTTGCTGCTAATTAGCGGAGCCCTTTAGAGCTCTTCCTCCACTCTGTCTGGCCACATCTACCTTGCCACCTGCCTGTATCCTGCCTGTTACCTAGAATTACTGACCTTGTTGTCACAATCTGGGCACGGCCAAGGACTGTGCCCACGCTTTTTGTTCATATTGTTGTGGTTCTGTGATTATTTGTGATTATTATTTGCATTATTTGCCCTCTGTGTCCTCTATCTATGTCTTTTGTGTTCCCAAGTCTATTGTTTTGTGGTGTCTTCCATGAAGGTCCCTGATGCTTTCATTGTCTCTTTAGGATTACTGTATAATTATGTTCAGTCATGCTTTTGCCACTGCCTTCTCTGTACTGTTCCCTGCATGTCCATTGTTATGTCTCTTGTGCATTCGCCATCTATGAGTGAATGTGCAGCCCTGCCCGTCCTGTTTCCCTCACCTGCTGCCCTTGATTAGTCCCAGCTCTCTCACATGAAGTTCATTATCAGTTACCCTGTTTATGTGAGTTATGGCATGTGCTCTGTCTGGCAACATCGTCATTTCCCTGTTGTTTTCTATGCCCCTATGGTTCTCCAGTGATTCTCTGTGAGTTTATTTTGCTGAGTTATTTTCTGTTTCCTTTTCTGCACTCATGCAGCTATTCATTTGTTCTTTTGTGTTTTGTTAAATAAATCATTGTTTGCACCGTACCTCTGCCTGCACCATGAGTCCTGCATTTAAACATTCATCTGCCGGGATGGTAGGTCATGACAGTATGACACCAGCATACTTGGACTCAGCAGGCATAAGGAGGTTGGCAGCTGGTGGTCCCAGTGTGGATGAGCTGTGGGCAGCCCGGTTTATCAAGGACTTCGTTTTGGATGCCTGTGCCTCCCGCACATCAAAGGAGGCCCTGGAGAGCCTGGACACCGCAGCCGGGATAGTGGATGTCCATACATTGAGATACTGCCCCGAGCTGGCGGGACTACCAGCCACCATTGCCAACTTCCACCATACATATCGCGGGCTGGTGAGGAATTTAATTAGGGCACCAGAGTCTGTGCCAATGATGCAACGTCCTCTGACTCCGGCCTCCTCTCCTCAATGCTTATGAGCCTTGCAGCCACACTGCAGGTGGGGGGGGGGGGGGGGGTTTCGCCCAAGACACCAGAGACTGTGCCGATGAGACCGTGTCCCCTGACTCCAAAGTATTCAGCCTCTCTTCGCCCTTCAGCCACGTGGACCACAGCTACGCTGGCAACCATGACAGCTGTAACGCCGGCTCCCTCCATAGCTGTAACGCCGGGTCCCATGGAGGCTGCAGTTCCACTTCCACTTCACTCTCCACCCTCAGTGCCACTCCAATGCTGCTGTGTTCCTCTTGGTGTCAGCCCCACTTCATGGTCGTTGACTGCCGCTCACATGCTGCAGTCAACCTCCAACGCCGGTTCCACATTACTCCCAAGCTGCAGTGCCAGCTCCCACCTCTGCTACACAGGTGCCCCTGCCCACTGCTGCATGTGAGAGTGCTTCGTCTGCTGTTCCTCCAGTGTCTTCAGGGATGGTCATCACCTCTCCAGCAACAGTGCCATCGGATCCCTCGCCAACGAAGGAGCAGAAGTTAAGGCAAGTACTCTTTTTAGTATTTATAATATCATTGCTGAAAAGGGCTTGTCTTGCTTCTAGTGGAGAGGCGTAGTTGCAGTTTCCAGCTGCTTCTGAGCTCACCCCACCAGGCTCTTCTGCTGGCTGTTGTATGGACATCACACCTTCTTGTATTTCTTCCTCCCTGTTTGAGGTGGCTGCATCAGGGATGGAGCAGAACCCCTCAATGCCTGTTTCCACTGTAGTGCACATACCTTCTCCAGCAGTCCCCAAGGCGCACACCACTGCTTCAGCAGTTCCCGAGGTGCACGCCACTCCTCCAGCTGTTCCCAAGGCGCACGTACTGTACCTGCTCAAGCAGTTCCCGAGGTGCACACCATTGCTCCAGCATTTCCCGAGGTGCACATCACGGCTCCAGTACTCTCCATGGTCGGTGCTAACCAGTTGTCTCCCAGTGAGGTTAGTGCTGCCCAGTCGTCTCCCAGTGAGGTCAGGGCTCCCTTAGAGGGTCCTGATCTTGGCATTTCCTCAGCACCGTGACCACCCATCTGTTGGCCCTTGGACTTTGGTAGACCACCCGATGCACCATGTTCACCCGTCTGGTGGCCCTTGGACTTTGGTAGGCCACCTGACGTGCTGTGTTTTTCGGTTCAGTGGGTCTTGGACACTGGTAGACGACCAGATACATCATGTTCCTCCTCTTGATAGTTGTAGGACTCTGGCCAACCACCTGATGGACATTGTTGCCTTTGTGTATGTTTTTGTTTTTCTCACCGTGCCTTGCCCCCCTCCTCCTGCCCGTTTTGATGTTACTATGTTTTGGGTTTTTTTGCTTAGGGATGTCTGGTAGGTGGACCCGTGAACATTAAAGGGACTCTTGATGGACGTTTTTGTTTTTTCTCACTTTGTTAGATGCCTGCGTTCATTTTTTTTCCATCGTGCCCTTCCCCCCGTCTTGGTGTTTCTTTGTTTTTGTTTTTTTAGGGGTGTCTGGGATCCACCCCTTAAAGGGTTAATTATGTCATAATCGGAGCACTTCCGGGGACCATGTCCATGCCTTTTGTTTATATTGTTGTGTTTCTGTGATTATTTGTGATTATTATTTGCATAATTTGTCCTCTGTGTTCTCTGTCTATGTCTTCTGTGTTCCCAAGTCTGTTGTTTTGTGGTGTCTTCCCCACTCATCCCTGATGTCCTCATTGGCTCTTTAGTATCATAATTATGTTCAGTCATGTTTTTGCCACTGCCCTCTCTGTATTGTGCCCTGCATGTCCATTATTATGTCTCGTGCATTCTGTTATGAAAGGGTTAATAGGCACTGGCATGATGAGGCAGATGGATGGTGACCATCATCACGCCAGCCAATAAATGGGGAGAGTCGGCCATCTTAGCCCTCTCTCGACTCACAACAACATAGTGTTTAGTATACACCAAACCTGTACTGTATTATTAATTACTGTTGTAATAAAGTTTGAGTTGCAGCACAGCTCACCATTCCGTTGGTCATTCTGGGTTTCCAGACATAACATTTGGCAATGAGAGTTAAACCATGGAAGCCTGCCTGAGGCTACCAAAACAGTTTCTGGAGTACCCCGGTGATCCACCCATTCCTTGGCTGTGCTGGCTCAATGCTTTCCAGACGTACATATCAGCGTTGGACCTGGGCAAATTGGACAAGGTACAGAAGCGAGCTCTGTTAGCTCACATGGGCATGGAAGGACAGCACATTTTACACACACTAAGACCAATGGACTCATTTGCTGATGCTGTAGAACTGCTAGCTAGCTACTTCGCTTCACCTGACAATGTGTCGGTGTGGCGTATTAGATTCTGCCAACAGCGACAGAAAATTGGTGAAATGACGCAACACCTCACCTAGCTAGCATGTGCAGGTTTTGTTTAGTGGAAGATGAAATGGTGCAGGACCAACTGGCCGAGCACACTGGCAACCCACGGCTGTGGACAAAGATGCTAATGACCCCAATGACATGACGCTAGCGAACGCCATTGAGCTAGCATTCCAACTAGAGTCCACCGACAGGTTAGCATCAGAGCTAGGGGTGCAGCAACAGCAGCAGCAGCAACGAAGCCAGATACTGCTGACATACGCAGTGAGCTTGGAGGAATCCGGTGACATGGCAGAAGAGGTCGAAGCAAACACCATGGACCAGAGGACTGCTACGGAACGCTCCATATGCAGCAGCTGTGGTTCCTCAATGCACCAGGAGAGAGCACATTTTTGCCCGGCAAGGGGGCAATGATGCAAGAAGTGTGGAAAGTTTAATCATGTTGCCAAAGTTTGCTGGTCGATGACACCACCGAGCCAACTGGCAAAACAGAGCCACCCACCCGCTACAACCATCCACACGGCAAGGTCAGGGAGCATGACATATGCATTCAGCATGGTGGAAATGGACAATGTTACTTTGCTTCTCCTGCTCAACACCATTGCAGTGAGGTCAATGCTAAACTGGGCCATGGTGAAGAAGTTTTCCCCCAACCACCTGGTCAGAAAAAAAACAGCGGCGCTGTATGGGTATTGTGGCTACAGAGTTAGCAATGTAGGGACCATCACATTAACGGTCTGCTACATGTCAAGAGTAGTTACTGACTTTGTGTTTCAAGTGACCATGCACGGAGACAATATATTAGGGTGTGACCTTTTCCACCAACTGGGTTTCTTCATCCGCGACAGTAACGGACTCTGCTTGACAGACTACGATGGTTGGGATGCAACACACCCCAATGACGATAATGATGAGTGGGACAGGAGACAACAGGATGATGATGACGAGAGCACAACCATCCCGTGCGCACAGGAGGAATGCTGCCCAGAGAGGGGACAGTGGCCGGACTCGCCTCAGATCCTCACCCAGCATTAGTCCACGGGAGCCACTGTGGAGTTGCAGGAGAGGGAGCCCATGCCCAGGATCCCGGACCACAGCAACCCACTGTGCATCCTAACGATGATGACTGTGACACATCACAACAACCAGACTTCTGAGGTGAAGGAGAGAAGGAGCCTGCTTCCGAATCCACGCACAGCACCAGCCTTCAAGAGCCGCTGCCGAGTAGCTGGATGAAGACTCCATGACATACAGAAAGCAGTAGAGTCACCGGATGTCTTCCAAATTCACCGATCCCCAGAAGCCACCACTGACCTGCGGGATGAAGAGTCCGTGATCGAGCAGAATGCAATAGAACCACCGGATGTCTTCCGAATCCATGACCGGCATCAGACTCCAGCAGGTGCCGCTGAGACGCAGGATGAAGAGTCCGTGACCCAGCAGGATGAAGCAGAACCACCAAAGCCTGGTTGATGGCTTGCAGCAGACGTGAGAGTTATAACATCACAACCACGATGCCGAATGCAGCCAAACAGAGCGCCATTTACAGTGATGAACTGGGTTCCTGTCCGCAGATCCAAGATCCAGGCTCACAGGCGGCCTTAACATCATCACCACCACCGACAGGTATGAAGATCACCGCGCAGCGGAGACCAGCCGCCGTTCAGAGGGTGGATGGATCCAGATATACAATACAATACTGACGCTCTCTACAAGAAGGGACAGCGCAGGCTGTTCCTACTGAGGAGGCTCAGGTCTTTTGGTTACAAGGGGCGCTGCTGAAGACAGTCTACGACATGGTGGTAGCATCAGCCATCACTTTTGGAGTTGTCTGCTGGGGCAATGGAATAACAGCAGCTGATAGGAAGAGACTGAACAAACTGATCAAGAAAGCTAGATCTGCCCTGTGGCAACGCCTTGACCCAGTGGAGGAGATGGGAGAGAGAGGGATGGTGGCTAAACTGTCATCTCTGCTGGAGTCCGAGTCCCACCCTATGCAGGACATACTGAACGCACTGAGGAGCTCATTTAGCAATAGACTACATCATCCTAGGTGTGCAACCAAGAGGTTTCGCAGGTCCTTCCTACCTACAGCTGTCAGACTGTATAACCTAAGCAGGGCTGCTCACAGAGATAGCAAAAAAAAACATGACAACCTCATAGTATTGAATGCAAAGGACGCAACAGACTTACACAAATGGTCCCCTCCAGTATACAACTAGAACAATATCAGTCGCTACAGAGGGTGACAATATGTATGGGTACATATTCATACCATGTAGGGTAACTAAATAGACGGTTATGCTGTTTATTCCATCTAGCTACAATGCTCCGCACTTTGTATATATATTTATATATTTATGTGTACGTATGTACAGTATATTCACTGCTCTTATTTTTATTTTTCGTATCTTCTTAATTATTGCTCTGAGTGTTGCTATCCCTGTGCTGTTGCAATCCTGGAATTTCCCCATTGTGGGACTAATAAAGGCTTATCTTATCTTATATTAGGCCAACCATCTGCGGAAGGTGAGAGCAGCGACTGTGGATTAAGATGCAATGTTGGAGCCAACCCAGCTGGTGTGGGATCCAGGCTGGGACATTGTTGATGAGTGTGCCACGGCTGCAGCAGGAAGGGACCTGGGCCTGATGGAATTGGCACCTCCTGGGGCGCGTCCACCACAGGCTTGCTACAAGGTCCCTCCAGCTGATCTGCCTTTTCCATGGAAGAGAGTAAGAAAGAAAGGACTGTTTAGCTAGGGTCGCGGCTACCAGCAAAAAGTGGAAAAGTAATCCACTCAGCTGCACTGGGCTACGCGGTGGTCCATCCTGTAGCCCTAGCTGGTGTTGCTTGTATTAATAAATACCAAATTGGGGAGGGTTAATTAGAGTGTGTTCTGTGTTTTTCCAAGGTGAGAGGGGTGAATGTTATGAAAGGGTTAATAGGCACCGGCATGATGACACAGCTAGATGGTGACCTTCATCATGTCAGCCAATAAATAGGGAGGGTCGAACATCTTAGGCCTCTCTCGACTCACAACAGCATAGTGTTCAGTATACACCAAAACTGTTGTTATTAATTACTGGTGTAATAAAGTTTGAGGTCCAGCACAGCTCATCTCTCTGTTGGTCATTCTGGGTTTCCAGACATAACACATGCCCCGTCTATGAGTGTCTGTGGAGCCCCGCCCATCCTGTTTCCCTCTCCTGCTGCCCTTGATTCGTCCCAGCTGTCTCACATTAAGTTCATTATCAGTTACCCTATTTACATATGTGAGGCTTGTTGTGCTCTTTCTGGAGTCATCGTCATTGTTTCCCTGTCGTTTCCTTTGCCCTTACGGTTCTCCAGTGATTCTCTGTGAGTTTATTTTGCCGAGTTATTTTCTGTGTTGTTTTCTGCCCCCGTGCAGCTATTTATTTGTTCTTTTATGTTTTGTTAAACAAATCATTGTTTACACCATACCTCTGCCTGTGCCATGAGTCCTGCATTGAAATGTTCATCTGCTCCGGGCAGATCATGACACTTGTATTGCCTTGCCATGCTTTTGACCTTGTACTTGTTCTAGGCCCTGAATCTACCTGTTGCCTTGGACCCCTTAGCCTGCCTTGTTCTATCTGCCATGCTCTGACCCACTACCTGCCTTGGAATTTTGGATTAGCATCTTGGATTTGATTTTGATTTTCCCCAGGTTGTGCACATCTCACCAGCCCCCATGTAAATCGACTTACCACCATTTGTATATCACTGCTCCTGCATCATCTTCCCTGGACTCAGGCTTGGCCAGCCTGACTCTAGAACTCCCCCTGCAGCACCTCTGCACCTTCACCGCTGACAACCAGCTCCCCAGTCTGGAGAATCTTCACTCTGTCCTTGCTGTTTTCCTCTGAAGAGTCTGTAAGCATAACACAGTATTATACTCTCACCATTAACCGTTTAGTGTTACTTACTCATGTCTCTCCCCCACAGGGTTTCCAGATCCTTGTCACTGACAGTCATTACAATCATTGTACAGTTATTGTAATAAAAAATCATTGTTTCACTTTACTCATCGTCTTCGTCCTTGTCTGCTTTTGGCTCATTATCTCCGAACCGTGACAGTCTGACAAAATGAAGTAGGCTAAAAGATCACAAAAAGCAACACATTATGCCACAACCTAAAGAAATTCAAGCACAAATGAGAAACAAAACCCCAGAACCACATCTAAAGAACTGCAGGCCTCACTTGCCTCAGTTTTGACAGTGGTCCATGATTCAACAATAAGAAAGAGACTGAGCAAAAATGGCATCCATGGGAGAGTTCCAAGGTTAAAACCACTGCTGATCAAAAAAAAACAAAAACCCACAAAGGCTCATGTCACATTTGTCACCCCCCCCCCCCCAAAAAAAAAAAAAAAAAAAAAAAAAAACTCGATGATCCGCAAGACTTTCGGGAAAATATTCTGTGGACTGACAAAAGAAAAGTTAATCTTTTTGGAAGGTGTTTTGTCCCATAACATCTGGAGTAAAACTAATGCAGTGTTTCATAAAATGAACATCACACCAACAGTCAAACATGGTGGTGGTAGTGTCATAATCCTGAAGAGGACTGAGGAGCCTGAAGAGGGCTAAATCTGTGTACTCAGAGAGACTCCAGCAGCAGTTCACTGCTAATGATTCGGCTTCCGTGTGGAGAGGACTGAGGCAGATCACCAACTATCGGCCTCAGGCTCCTAAAGGTCAGGATGACAAAGCCCTTTGTCAGAGACTGTCCCAACACTATGCCCGTTTTGACACCTCGTCATCTGTGTCCAACTCCCCCCCTCCCTCCAGCTCCACAGCCTCCACATTCCCTACTTCATTTAAGGCACCCCCCCCACCTCCCCCCCTCCCCTTATCATCAGTGAGCAGGATGTGCTCAAACAGTTCTCCAGACTGAACCCGCGCAAGGCCCCCGGCCCAGACGGCGTGTCTCCCTCCACCCTGAGACTCTGTGCGAAACAGCTGGCTCCTGTATTCACAGACATTTTTAACACCTCCCTTAAGTTATGCCACGTGCCGTCCTGCCTCAAATCCTCCACCATCATCCCTGTCCCCAAGAAGCCACGGATCACTGGACTTAATGACTACAGACCTGTAGCGCTCACCTCTGTAGTCATGAAGTCCTTTGAGCGCCTGGTCCTGTCCCACCTCAAGTCCATCACCACCCCTCTCCTGGACCCGCTGCAGTTTGCCTACCGAGCCAACAGGTCTGTAGACGATGCAGTCAACCTGGCCCTCCACTCCATCCTGCAGCACCTGGACTCCCCGGGAACCTACGCCAGGATCCTGTTTGTGGACTTCAGCTCCGCATTCAACACCATCCGCCCCGCTCTGCTCCGGGACAAGCTGTCCCTGCTCAACGTGCCTGACTCCCTCTGCAGGTGGATCATCGACTTCCTGACGGACCGGAGGCAGCATGTGCGGCTGGGAAAGACTGTCTCAGACTATACTAGCATCAGCACCGGATCACCCCAGGGCTGTGTACTTTCCCCCCTACTCTTCTCCCTTTACACCAACTCCTGCACCTCCAGCCACCAGTCTGTCACGTTGATCAAGTTTGCGGACGACACCACCCTCATCGGGCTCATCTCCAACGGCGACGAGTCCGCCTACAGGAGAGAGGTGGCCCAGCTGGCGTCCTGGTGCAGCAATAACAACCTGCAGCTGAACGCTCTGAAGACAGTGGAGATGATTGTAGACTTCAGGAAAGTCACTACTCCTCTGCCCCCCCTCACCCTCTCAGGCTCTCCCATCACCACTGCTGATTCCTTCCGCTTCCTAGGCACTACCATCACCAGGGACCTCAAATGGGAGCTGACCATCAGCTCACTCATCAAAAAAGCCCAGCAGAGGATGTTCTTCCTGCGGCAGCTGAGGAAGCTCAAGCTACCCACCAAGATGTTAGTGCAGTTCTACACAGCCATCTTCGAGTCCATCCTCACCACCTCCATAACCGTGTGGTACGCAGGAGCCACTGCCAGGGACAGACTAAGGCTGCAGCGCGTCGTGCGCACTGCTGAGAAGGTGATCGGCTGCAAGCTCCCATCTCTCCAGGATCTGTACATCTCCAGGACCCGGAGGCGTGCTGGCCGGATCATAGCCGATCCCTCACACCCTGGTCATGTACTGTTTGCCCCCCTCCCCTCTGGTAGAAGACTTCGGTCCATCCAGACTAAAACCTCCCGTCACATGAACAGCTTCTTCCCCTCTGCCATTAGACTGCTGAACACTAAGTGACTCTCATGCACCATGTACAGCAGCTCAACCAGACTCATGTCAATCATCACTGTTTTCTTCCTGCATTACCGACTGCACTATATAGTTCTCCACAGTATCTGCTGCTGGCTAATATATATTTTAACTGTTGACCAGTATCACTTAATCTTATCCTACACTTTATTACATGTATAGTTTATTTCTCTTATCTTATCATGTTTAATGTTGCAGCATTGTACCGAGACAAATTCCTAGTTTGTGTACTACATGAACAATGGCAATAAACCTGATTCTGATTCTGATTCTGATTCTGATAATCTGGGGCTGCTCTGCTGCTTCAGAACCTGAATGATTTGATGTAATTGATGGAACCATGAAATCTGCTCTCTACAAGAAAATCCTGAAGGACAATGTCTGTCCATCAGTTCATGAGCTCAAGCCCTCCAATGTGCCTGAAACAATTCTGCCAAGAAGAATTACTTTTTCACATAGTGCAAGGTAGGTTTTGTAGCATCATCTCACTTTGGCTCAGCAATAATTATTCTTCTGCTTAAAGACATTTTGTTTCACCCAGGAGTAAGACAGTCAAGAACTGATTTTCTCCCCCAGGCCACAGCTGAAATCCCATTCCTTTGCTAAAACCAGTCTAAAAGAATTCAACCTATTTCCTCCTGCGCCCCTTTATTGCCCCAATAAACATGCAACAGACCTGGAGCCCTCATGGCCACACAGATCCACAACTCAGTTAATTTCCTTAAATTCTGGGACATGCTGGATTTAACCAGTGAACTTTAAAGTACATTATTACAAACTCAATTCTAAACCTTCTCTTCTTTTCAGGACTATGAAAAGCAAATGGACTCTGATGTTTTTAATGTGGAAAATCAATAATATGTGTGAAATGCATTAATCTGTGATTATATATATATATGCATGTTAAAAAATGTTTAAATGAATGTTTATTCCTGCATGTTGATTTAGAAGCACTGCTTATAAGGTTACACTAATGACTAAGGTTAGCTTAGTTATACATAAGTGTGTAAAAGCATATTCCAGTCTATTAAAACCGGTATCAAATTGCACCCAGCCTTCACTGAGCCCCAGCTTCTCCATCCTATTGGTCCCTCGCAGACAAAGCCTGTCATTGGACTAAAGTTCGTCAAGCCCGCCCACGAAGGACGCTCATTGGCTGAGATTCCGGTCAACCCGGAAGCCCACGAAAGCTCAACAGAACTTATAAAAGGAGGAAAACCCCCTGCTACTTCCTCTTTCGGCTCTCTCTTTTCGCTTTCGTTCACCTCTTTTGGACTCGCTTTTTTGACACGCTCTTTCTGCTCTTTCGTCTCTTTTAACATTGCTTTTTGGACACACAGCAAGAAAGAACTTTGGGAAGAACAAAGGACTGTCTGAACAAAGACTTCTATCACATGTTGCTTTTCCGAGCACAGAGCAGATAACTCGTAATTTGTTTATGTAACTTTGTATTTTAATGTTTTTTTTTTCTTTTTCTCTTAAATGCCTAGGAATTCCTATTTCTTTGAGCTCAATTTTTAATCGGAGTTAAACTCCAATTTTTATTTAACTCTTTTCTTTGTTAAACTTTTTGTAAAACCACCATTTGTTTAAATTTTAATGTAAGTTTTAATCTTGACTTTATTTTTATATTTTTCTTGACCAATCACACACCAGAAGCTATTATTTTATCTAAAGTCCGAAAGTATTTTTCTTAATTTGAGATCTGATTAAATCTAATTATTCTCGAAGACCTCTGGAGCCACTTGTCTACAAAGGAGAAAACGCACAGCTCTCTTCATCACACACTGAAGAAACGTCGGCACCATCTGGCTACGATCCAAGTTACAACTGTGGGTCATTCAGCCAAAATCCAGCCACTTCGACCGCTTGACTTTAAAGGTCGAACTGTGGACCCTGAAATATCTGTGGGCAGATATTTCCCCTAACATCCACGAAATCTTGGGCTGAGGAATCATTACCAAGAAGAATCACGTGAGCTGCAAACTTTAATTCATCTGCTGAATTAAACGTCTGAGGTTTGGTAATAATTTGTGTATCTAATCAGATGCAAATTAAGAAGCCCTTAACATAACTCTTCTTTTCATTAAAATTCCATTTTTATTTTCTTAAGATTAATCCAGGACTTTTCATATAATTAGTAAACTTTCTCCATAAATTTGCGTTGTTTCCATAATCTGTTAACTCTAACTGATAGACATTCATTTCTCAGTTTAACCCTGGTTCCAAAAATATTGACATTGTTAATCTATCATTTACAAGACTGATTTTATGATTAATGAAATTACTGCAATATCTGTTAATCATTTCATTTAAGAAATATGTGAAAATGAGAGAAGTTGTTGAGAATTTATTTCATTCTGAGTCTGTTTCAAGCCCAGGTATAGAATTCACAGAAAAATTTTGAGACTGATTATTAATTAATTTATTGAGTGATTAAACAGGTATAAAGTGAAATTAAAATTAAAATTGCTTCTTAAAGATAGAAGCTGGTGCCCCTATGAGTATTATTAACTTTTCTGGTGTATATGAAATAAGATTTGATCTCAGATTCCAATACATCAATATAAATTAAATAATTTATACCTGATCATATTTATTAATTTCATATATTCTCTTACAGTTTAGATTTTTTTCCCTTAATAAATGAAATCATCATTTAAAAACTGCATTTTGTATTTACTCGGGTTACTTTTGTCTAATATCTAAATTTGTTTAATGACCTGAAACATTTAAGTATGATAAATGTGCAAAAATATAAGGAATTGGGAGTCAATACTTTTTCACAGAGCTGTAACATACAATAATAAAAAAACAATAATTCAAAACAACAAAAATAAAAAAGAAGTGCTGGATAACACAATTATTTGTTATTGTTTATCTGTCACCATGGCATTTGCAGTGGAGGTTGCTAGGTGTTTATAATAAGGCTAAAGTAAATACAAGCCACAAAAATTACATCTCTACAAACCATTTGCCTGGAAAGCTAAAGCTATTAAGTTAAAAAATAAGTGGGGAACAAACTTCCAAATAATGGAGAAACAATATCATTTCAGAGGAACATGTACCTATATTTCAAAAACCTTCAGTGAGAGCTGCCACCAAGCAACACTGTGTCTCAGTGCAAGGAATCAAACTGTGAAATGCTTTTGGACCTGAATTAAAATCATGTACAACGCTTGGACAATTTAAACAAAAACTAAAGGAAGAAATGCTCCAAACATACAGTATATACAAAATGATATGTAAAATCACAAAAGGATTATCATATTCAGTCTGTGTTGTGCTGTTGCTTAGTTTTTTGTCACATTTTGTCTTAGCTTTGTTCTGATTTGTATTCACTTTTATTTCATTTTCCTCTTGAATTCTTAGATGGAACATGGGTGGGCAATATAAGCTGCGGCTTCAGCCATCACCCATTCCGGATAACTTATGTTGAATTGTATAATTGGAGGAGTTATTGTTTAATTTGACCTTATTGGATTTTTTCCTTTGTTATATTATTCTGTTCCTTTCTTTTTAATCTTTTTTAACCTCTTGCGCTCCGTTGTACCGCGGACGGGCAAGTCTCTGCGTCCTAGGGCGCATGAGGGCGCACGAGAGCGCACGATGCAGGACGCATGACTCGGACGCATGATCCTGATGGTGGTGATGTAGGTGGTGTGGTGTGACGTCCAAGCGCACACTGAAAATAAAAGCTGCAGACACAGCCGCGAACAGATTAGTTCATCTGATTGACCTCTCATTCGACTAATAAGAGCCTTGAATTGGGTTTCTGAAACTTTTAAGAACCAATGAATGAAAACATAGCCAGAAGGACCCGCCTCCCAACGCTGTGAATGCAGTGAGCCAGTTGAAGCAGAGAAGTTCGCGAGCTGTTTTTTTTAAGGCTGGGTGAAGAGAGACTGCTGCTGCAGAGAAAAAAAGGACCCGCAGGAAGAACCCACAGACCCAGCAGCACGGAGACCACCCACAAATGCAACCTGTGTGACAGGGAGTGCCATTCGTGCATGTTCGGCCACAGGCGGTGCTTATTTTGTTTTGGTTCCAGCAGAGTAGACGTTATGATTTCTTCCATGGTCATAGACCGACGGAGGCTGACAACGAAGGCTGAGTGACACACACGCCTTCGCCAGTCTTTTTTTAATTACTACTGTTATTTGTTTTGAAAAATCGTTCGCCAAAAACCGCAATCATGGAAGCACAAAACCGCAATAATTGAATTATGTTTTCATCGGGTCGCGAGACCAGAACCACGAGCGGACCAGCGTTCGTCTGACAGTGAGGAAGAGAAGTTCGCCAGGACTCTGCTGTGAAGAGGTAAGCTGTTATAAGCTAAATAATGATTTATCCCTGAAAATTGTAATCCAAAATGACTTTTGACCGATCGGTAAATTACAACTGTGCGGTGCACGATGTCCGAAGTGCGTGCGCTGCGTTACATGGTTCTTCGCCGCCTCCGGACAGTGAACGCCCCCCCCCCGCTACGATTATGTAGCGGGGGGTGGGGGGTGGGGGGAGACGCAGTGACAGCGGTGCTGCTGAAACATGCTACACCCGAGTGTAATCCGTCATGTAGCGAGGGCGGATCTCTGTCCTCTGTAGCGGGGGGTGGTGGACAACCCCCCCCACACACACAGAGACACAGCCCTGAATGTGACCTTTCATTAGAGCTCTAAATGAAACTTCTACATTGAATCATTCAAAAGTTACAGACGTTTTTCCAAACTGTGCCATTTGGCACAGTTTGGCACAGTTCCAAAAATGCCTGGGAACAGCCTGAGAACAAAGCTGTGTAATATATTCATTTTTTGAGGTATTATTACAAAATCTGGACCTCAGCTGGATAACCCTTGGTTCTATATTTCTGTTGCATTTTCCAGCCCAGATCTGAAGCTGTGTGTTATTTGCAAGCATTTGTATCCAAAAAAACACCCAGGCCAAATTTATTTTCTTCAAGTTCACTATGTTTAGATGACTGTAACTCAGTGGCCGGAGCACGTAGAGAGATCATGTTTTTTTTGTCAAAAAATTCAAAGTGTTTTCTTTTAAATGAGACCAACCCCATGGAGATGCTGCAAAGGGTTGAAGAACAGCTTTCAATTTACTTTGGGCACATTATTTTTTGGCGTTTTTAGGGAAATTGACCGGAGTGCAAGGGGTTAATCTAATCTATCCGAAATAAAGATTCCTTCATTCATTCATTCATTAAAAACAAAAAACTGTTCCAGTCATACAGTGGTGTTATTTGAAATAGTGATGATTGTGAAAAAACAAAATCAGACAAGTTAGTCAAGCAAAATGAAACGTTAGTACCAGCCGAGGAGAATCCTAAAACAGGAACATACCTGGGACAGTTTTAGGGGACTGGCCCTGGTCTTAACTCTAGAATTCATGCAGTCATGAAGCAAACATGGAAATGCAAAACATCAAATCATCTTTAATTTTTTAATTGTTGCAGCATCATTTTGCAGCCTTCCTCAGATGGCTTGTTTCAGTGTCTAGAATAAAATAAAGAATGAAATTGAGTATCCCAGATTAAATTTAAATAGCAAATAATGACTGCAGTAGATTATGTGGAAAAATGGTGTAAAATATGATGCATGTGGTTGAATGATTGTTACATTTACCTGGCCTACAAATGCATAGATAAAGTCATACCTTGACTGACTGTTGGCCCCTATTATTCAAACACACACACAGCTCCTTGTTGTTGCACCTGGAAAAGAAAAGGGGGGCAGGGGAGAGGGCTTGGATTGCCAGCCTGGATGTTGTTGTCAAAAATAGGTATATATAGGAAGTCCCCAGAATCATGCTTGGCACCTAGCTGCGAGAGAGCAAGATAGAGGTCATTCCCCCTTCCTTTTAAGATCTGTCTATAAAAGGGGCTGTTCAGAAGCACTAGTCAGTTCTCCCTTCCTGAGGGGGAGAACTTGGTGCAGTTTGTTAAATTGTACGTATTTGTCTGATAGGGTACTGAATAAATGCATGCTTGCATTTAGGAATTCTACTGAAGCTTGGATTATTCTTCAAGATGTTTTGGGGAGCCTTATCTGAAGACCTGTTGAATTATAAGTTGTGTGTGGATATAGTTCATCTGACCCAAACTTTTCCACCACGACAAGTGCATGTCTCTTTAAGTGTCATGGTCATGGGAGAACATTCCCTTTCACTATTGAGGGGATAATAAATATAAGATTTTCTCCAGAGTAAAGATTGAGGGGAACACTATATGTAGTCCGGGCCCAATGCAAGACTGTGTTTTGGGGCCCCTATTTTTGTAACAGGGAAGACTTCAAACCTTTTAAATTAAAAACTTTATAAAAACAAACTTGAATCATTGTCAAGATGAAGAGAGAAAATTTAAGGGATTACGTAAATAAAATCTTAACCCGCATTCATGTGAATGTTGCAAATTTAAAAGGAAAAAGGTTACAAATTTACAACAAAAAAGTTGCAAGTTTATAATCAAAAAAATAGTGAATTTACAAGAAAAAATAAGTTCATATGAGAAAAAAGTAACAAATTTACAGTAGCAATTTGATTTTAAAAAGTCGCATGCTTACAAGAAAAAAATTGATTTAAACATTGATTTATTTATGCAAAAAATTTTGCAAATTTATGAAAAAAGTGGCAAATTTATGTGAAACAAACAGCAAAATTGCAAGAAAGAAGTCACAATTTGATTTAAAAGAGTTGCAACTTTACAACAAAAAAATAGCAAATTTATGAGGAAAAAGCTGACAAAATAAAAATAAAAAGCAACAAATTTATGAGAAAAAAATTGCAAATTTATGAAAAAAGTGGCAAATTCTTGTGGAAAAAGTAGCAAAATTACAAGAAAAAACAGACAATTGGATTTTAAAAAGTTGCAGTTTTACAACAAAAAGTTGAAAATTTAAAAGAAAAAAGTAGTCAAGTCAACTTTATTTATGTAGCATATTTAAAACCAACCTCCGCTGACCAAAGTGCTGTGCAGACAACACACAGATAACACCAGTGAGTGTAAAACTCGTCAGAGAAATCCTGTGTCAAAAAACATAGATGGCTCAAAGTTTTTCAAACCCTGAACCAGACAAAACCCATTTAGGACCCTCAAAATAAACAAACAAACAAACAAACAACAAACAAACAAAAAAAACGGTCTGCTTGGGGGGCACTTAAATGTATGGAGTATGATCTCCAAACGTGAAAAACTAGAACATCTGCTGATAAACTCCAATACTGATTTTATTGGTGTGTCTGAAACCTGGTTATCATCCTTGTCACCTGAAAGTGTTGCTACCATGCCTGGCTATAATATGTTTTGGAAAGACAGGGAGGAAGGAAAAGGTGGAGGAGTTTTACTATATGTTAAAGACACCTTAGAATGTAATCAGATTGAATGGTCAAAAGATATGAATCTAGAATGTGTAAGAGTTAACATTAAGTTGTCAGCCAATATGACCCTTCTCTGATATTTGTTTATACCACAAACCCTACTCTAAAGCAGATTTTTATGACCAATTTAAAGCGCTTCTTAATCAATGTAATCCTAAAAATGAATTAATCATCTGGGGTGATTGTACTATAAACTGGGACGACAAAAAAAAAAAAAAAAAATATCTAAAAATCATTACAGATCACTATAACTTACATAATAGATTAACCAACCAGAGTCACAAGCCAGTCAAAAAACAGAATTGATTTACTTTTTACAAATAGACCTGAAAGAATCTCTCAGACTTATAACTTTTTAACAGGACTGCTTGACCACAATATGATATTACCTACAAGAAAATGTCCACAGAAACAGCTTTCAAATCCATTTAAGAAGTCATCAGGTAACACAGTAGATTATATAATCCCCCCAAAACAACAGCAAAATATAACAATGGGAATAAATGAAACAACTGAAATGAAGAAAATCACCTCCTCAAATGACAAAAATCACAGCAATGATTTTTTTTTTTTTTTATAATGAAAATCAGAGGTTTTTGTGACATTGTCTTAAAAACGAAACAACAGAAGAAGAATCACCTTATCATGGCTCAACTCCGAATGTCTACAACTTATGAAGACCATAGATCAACTTCTTAAAATAGCTCTAAAATGAGGTTTTACAACAGATAGACCAAAATTTACGTCTCCTAGAAATAAGGTAACACAAACTCTGAGGAAGGCTAAGGCAAACTTTTTTATATAACCATTACTGAAAATGCAAAAGGAGATGGCATAAAAATTTGGAATAATAATAACAAACTGACTAATAAACAGAACAACAATAAAAGATGACAGAGACATGGAACTAAATATTAATAACACACTGGTACAGAATCCCACGGTCACTGCTACAGAGTTTAACAACTTTTTCATAAACTCTGTTAGAAATATCTCATTCATTTAATCCACATGATCATAATTCCAGTCCTATTAGCCCCTCACAACCAGTTTTTAATATATTAGAAATAACTGAAAATGAAGTTGCAAATATCATCAGCTCACCGAATAGCTCAAAAGTAACAGATGAACATGGTCTTAACATCAAATGTTTAAAAGAAAATAAAGAATCTCTCATTTGTCCAATTACTCATCTAATCAATCCGTCAATCAAACATGCTCTCCTCCCAACTGCTTGGAAGGTAGGAGTGGTCAGACCAATTTTCAAAACGGGGATTTAAACTGATATAAACAACCACAGACCAATCAGACCTGTATTGCTTGTCTCCAAAATAATTGAAAAATGGGTGGCCACACTATTATGTGAACATCTGAATTATGGGAACACCCGACTTCATCATGCACACTTTGAGTTCCATGCCCACCATTCAACAGAGTCTGCAATAAGCTTGTTTTTAGAGAAAACTAAATCTTTCGTAGATAAGTGTAATTGTGTAGGTGCTGTGTTTTTAGATCTGAGGAAGGCATTTGGCATCGTTGACCACAACATCCTTTTAATCAAACTTACTCAGTTTAATTTTTCAGAACATGCTATCAAATGGATGAAATCATACAGTGGGGCAAAAAAGTATTTAGTCAGTCACCAATTGTGCAAGTTTTCCCACTTAAAAGATGAGAGAGGTCTTCAATTTCCATCATAGGTATACCTCAACTATGAGAGACAAAATGAGAAAAAAAAAAAATCCAGAAACTCACATTGTCGGATTTTTAAAGAATTTATTTGCAAATTATGGTGGAAAATAAGTATTTGGTCAATAACAAAAGTTCATCTCAATACTTTGTTATATTCCCTTTGTTGGCAATAACAGAGGTCAAACGTTTTCTGTAAGTCTTCACAAGGTTTTCACACACTGTTGCTGGTATTTTGGCCCATTCCTCCATGCAGAGCTCCTCTAGAGCAGTGATGTTTTGGGGCTGTCGCTGGGCAACACGAACTTTCAACTCCCTCCAAAGATGTTCTATGGGGTTGAGATCTGTAGACTGGCTAGGCCACTCCAGGACCTTGAAATGCTTCTTACAAAGCCACTCCTTCATTGCCTGGGCGGTGTGTTTGGGATCATTGTCATGCTGAAAGACCCAGCCACGTTTCATCTTCAATGCCCTTGCTAATGGAAGGAGGTTTTCACTCAAAATCTCACGATACATGGCCCCATTTATTCTTTCCTTTACACGGATCAGTCGTCCTGGTCCCTTTGCAGAAAAACAGCCCCAAAGCATAATGTTTTCACCCCCATGCTTCACAGTAGGTATGGTGTTCTTTGGATGCAACTCAGCATTCTTTCTCCTCCAAACCCAACAAGTTGAGTTTTTACCAAAATGTTCTATTTTGGTTTCATCTGACCATATGACATTCACCCAATCCTCTTCTGGATCATCCAAATGCTCTCTAGCAAACTTCAGATGGGCCTGGACACGTCTGGCACTGCAGGATTTGAGTCCCTGGCGGCGTAGTGTGTTACTGATGGTAGCCTTTGTTATTTTGGTCCCAGCTCTCTGCAGGTCATTCACTAGGTCCCCCCGTGTGGTTCTGGGATTTTTGCTCACCGTTCTCGTGATCATGAGATGAGATTCAACTTTATTGTCATTACACATGTATGAACAAGGTAACGAAACGTGACTTGGCATTTGGGCACGCTCTGCAGAGCGCATCCAAGGCGGGGGCAGCTGCTAGGCGCCAGTCATAATTTTGACCCCACGGGGGTCAAAATGATCATTTTGACCTCACGGGGTGAGAACTTGCGTGGAGCCCCAGATCGAGGGAGATTATCAGTGGTCTTGTATGTCTTCAATTTTCTAATAATTGTTCCCACAGTTGATTTCTTCACACCAAGCTGCTTACCTATTGCAGATTCAGTCTTCCCAGCCTGGTGCAGGTCTACAATTTTGTTTCTGGTGTCCTTTGACAGCTCTTTGGTCTTGGCCATAGCGGAGTTTTGGAGTCTGACTGTATGAGGTTGTGGACAGGTGACTTTTATACTGATAACGAGTTCAAACAGGTGCCATTAATACAGGTAACGAGTGCAGGACAGAGGAGCCTCTTAAAGAAGAAGTTACAGGTCTGTGAGAGCCAGAAATCTTGCTTGTTTGTAGGTGACCAAATACTTATTTTCCACCATAATTTGCAAATAAATTCTTTAAAAATCAGACAATGTGATTTTCTGGATTTTTTTTCTTCTCATTTTGTCTCTCATAGTTGAGAAAATTGGAGACCTCTCTCATCTTTTAAGTGGGAGAACTTGCACAATTGGCGGCTGACTAAATACTTTTTTGCCCCACTGTATTTAACTGACAGACAGCAATGTGTAATGGTCAACAGTGTTGCCATATTTGAAATACCAAATCAGTGTTCCACAAGGTTCCATACTTGGACCAATATTTTTCTCCCTATACATAAATGATATACCAAATACATGCAGAAACATTCATATACAAATGTATGCAGATGACATGGTAATATTCACACCTGCAAAAAACACACAAGAATCCACCTGTATTCTTACAACAGTGATGGCCCAAATCCATGACTGATTGAATAATTCATGTCTCCTGCTAAACACTAAAAAAAATGTTTACATGATGTTTAGCAAACAACAATCAAATTACAAACTCAAACATTTTCTTAAAAGTTGCAACTAGTCGAGGAATTTAAGTACCTCAGTGTGATTTTAGACTCCTCATTAACCTTTAAAAAACACATCAAAAAATCCATCCATCCATCCATCCATCCATCTTCTTCCGCTTAATCCTTTTCGGGTTGTGTGTGTGTGTGTGTGTGTGTGTTGGGGGGGGGGGGGGGGCTGGAGCCTATCCCAGCATCTTAGGGCGGGAGGCAGGGTACACCCTCAACAGATCACCAGTCCATCGCAGGGCCAACACAGAGAGACAGACAACCATTCACTCTCACAGTCATACCTAAGGACAATTTAGAATCCCCAGTTTTGATGCCAATTAACCTAACTTACATGTTTTTGGCATGTGGGAGGAAACCAGAGAAATCCTGGAGTAAACCCACGCAGACACGGGGAGAACATGCAAACTCCACACAGATCACTGTTGGTCGGAGGCTGGGATCGAACCCAGGATCCCCCGGCCAAGGGTGAGTTGCTGTGCTGCCACAGTGCTAACCACTTCGCCACCGCGCTGCCCACATAAAATCTCAAATAAAATAAATTTCACTGTGAGAAATTTTAAACAAATTAGACCATAGCTAACAGTGTGGCCAAGATGTTCCTGCATGCAATGATCTTCTCACACATCGATTACTGTTTTACCAACTGGTCACTCACTGGTATAGCTATAATAAAACCCATTGAAACCCTATAGAAAGAAGCCATAAAAGTCTTTGATAAGAAAGATCCCACATATCATTGCTGTCACATTTACAAGAAATACAATTTCCTGTCTTTAGAAAATTAGAATTAGAATTAGAATTCTCAAATTTGCCTGTTCAAGTTATAAAATATTAAATGGCTATACACCATCCCACCTGGGAAAATCTGTTTAACTATGGACTGTCATCGGTACAACCACCAGAGCAATCACTTGAGGAGACTGTGAGGTCCCTCACAGGTGCACCACATTTGCTCAATCTGTGCTATTAGTGACAGGTACCAAGATCTGGAATAATATACCACCTGCAATCAGAGAACGTACCACACTAAACACTTTTAAGACTCATTGTAAAAATTGTCTGTTAAAAAACCAAAACTGTACCCATTACTAGTGGCTGCTCTGCAACATGTGCATATACGTATATACGTATATATATATATATATATATATATATATACGTATATGGCCTTGTGTCACACACATACTATATGCCCTGTCTCTTGCTTGTTGCTGTTTGTTGTTGCTGTGAGGTGCTTAGGTGCATGTGTGTGTGTACACATACACAGCACTTCACGCATGTAACATTTGGATGTTTTATTTTGCAGTACCTTAATTCTTGCATTTTAGCATATCACATTTTGTACAGTTTTATTGCAGTTGTTCTTCTCGTGTATGATTGTTTGTTTGTGTGTTTTGTGACCCGCCGGGGGACTGCAAGTGCAAATTAGCAGTATTGCTAAATCTGGCATACTTACATCTATCTATAAATGGAGCATATCTCTTTCTGTTTGTGTGTGTCAGTCTATCTATAAATGCAGCATATCACTGTCAGTTTGTGTGTGTGTGTGTGTGTGTGTGTGTGTCTGTGTCTGTGTCTGTGTGTGTGTGTGTTCCTCAGACTGGCCTAAGATTTTAAACGTGCTTTGCTGAGGTTACAAGGGTGTTCATTCCCGAATACGCAGTCACTCAGTCAAAATATATAATTTTTATCAATAAAAGTTTAGCCACCGTTCTGTCACCGTTCTGTGCCTCTTCATGTCCTGGCTTCAAGAAGTATGGGTGGGATTTCAGAATCAGAATCAGAATCAGAATCAGCTTTATTGGCCAAGTATGCACAACACATACAAGGAATTTGACTTTGGCTAAAAACTTGCTCTCGTTGTTATTTAGGATTAACTCCATTCTGATTGGATAATATGCGGCATCCCAGCCATGCTGATTGGACAATATGCAGCATCACAACCCTGTTGACTGGATAACACAAGGCATCACAACCTGTCAGTCACCACAGGGCTTCACAAACAAAGACTTTATAAGTGTTTTGCTGAGGTTACAAGAGTTTGCATCCCTAAGTATGGAGTCGTCCAGTCAAAATATATACCATAAAGTTGCTGTGATTGTGTAGGTTTAAATGATAATTCGGCATGGAGAACATGAAGTGCGGTGGGGGGAGGGGGCTGGGGGGACCTGTGGTGCCACAAAGGACAGCACTCGCACATGGGTAAATCAGCAGCTGAGATTCCCATTAACCGGGCAGGCTGGGCTTGACTCCCTGCGGCTGGTTCAGCTGCTGCTTCTCCAACACCATTGTCTGACCGGATGCTCCACGATCGTTCATGGGGAGGCACTCCCAGCCTGCCTGGTAAGTGGTAGACGATAGTCCGGACTGCTGCTTCCTTGTGGATTGGAATGGCCAGATCAACTGCATATCATATGCGGACACATGAACTTTCTGACTAAACAACAAAAAGATGCAAAAATGCCCAAATGATGAAATTAATCATTTTAATTTAAGTATTTACAGACAACTGGGCACCACTGAAGCAAAAGCTGCAGCCAAACGGGTCATTCTGCTGTATGTGTGTGAATGGTGAAGTGATTGGCACCGTATATGTGGATGCCCTGAATTTCCCTCTGGGGATCAATAAAGTAAACAAGATACAAATACAAAAATAAATAATAATGTTCAGTGTTTTGTACTAATAATGTTGCTACAATATAAAACGTTGCACTACAGTGGGTCTCAAATATTTGTAAACATGTCCTGTTATAGTACTGCATGAGTTTATTGACGATAGACTATAAACTACATATATAAACTAAATTATAATGGTGAATGAAAAGCTCCCATTCCCCAAAATTCAAGTTACAACATTTATGAATATAAGTCATAAAAGATCACACAAATAAGTGATCTGACAAAAAAATAAATAAATAAATAAAATAAATAAATAAACAAGTGGTTCTTAAACAGTGGCTAATACTGGATGTCCCATTCATTTTCAATTATTCTGTAATTAATATTCACACAATCAAATAAATCTCAGTTCAGTCCCTTTCATATTTGTCAAAGTCTAACATGTGTGATTGCCTACATATAGGCTACACCTCTATATTCCACTTTCAAACACAGCCTTCATTTGGGCCTGTATAGCCTGATTGGGCTACCTTTTTCAGACAGGAATACTTGCTTTCTACGGGCATGCACTAGTTTGTATGTATTAATGTTCATTAGTATGTAATGTCCCTTTGAAATAAACATTAATCTAAATTAACTAAACCTTTATAATTAAGGGTGCGATAGATAAAAATGTTAACAACAAATTACAATAGATTAGTAATACTGCAACTTCGGGGCTGCGAGGAAGGGGCGGAGATTCTCCTGGCATGCTTTGTGCCACGGAGGATTCAAAGCCTGTTATCCTTGTGTTCTAAGTGTTATTGCTGTGCCATTAAAACTGTGTAATTAGACCAGTTGTGATAGTGTTGTTTTCCCTGTATGTGACAAATCATGTGCCTGTGTCACCATGAGTGAGATTAGATTAGATTAGATTAGATTCAACTTTATTGTCATTACACATGTATGAATACAAGGTAACTAAACACAGTTTAGCATCCAATCAGAAGTGCAAAGGACAGCAGTGCAGTATATACGGTAATTAACAGTATGTGCAATTTAAGCAAATATATGCAAATATATGCAGCAGTGCAGAAAGTTAAGAGTACTGTTATGTGCAAATAATGTACAATAAGTTAGATGGGCAGTTATGTACAGGTGAGGATGGTAAGAGATGATGGTAAGAGAGTCAGCGGGGAACTAAGTTCAATAACTTGACAGCTGTTGGAAAGAAACTGTTCCTAAACCTGCTGGTTCTAGTCCGAAGGCTTCTGAAACGCCTTCTGCAGGGGAGAAGCTGGAACAGTCCATGAGCAGGATGGTTGGAGTCCCTAAGAATGCTACGTGCCCGGCGCAGACATCTTTTCCCGTAGATGTCCTCTATAACTGGAAGTGGAGTCCCTGTGATGCGTTGGGTGGTTTTCACCACCCGCTGCAGCGCCTTACGTTCAGCGACAGAGCAGCTCCTATACCAGACTGTGACACAGTTGGTCAGGGTACTCTCTATCACGCAGCGGTAGAAGTTGCCCAGGATGTCAGTTGACAGATGGTTCTTCTTCATTGTCCTCAAGAAGAAGAGGCGCTGATGAGCCTTCTTGATCAGGCTGGTGGTGTTAACTGACCAGGACAGGTCCTCCGAGATGTGGGTCCCCAGGAATTTGAAGCTGGGGACACGTTCAACAGCTATGCCATTGATATGGATGGGGTGATGTGTCTCTCCCCTCTCCTTCCTGTAGTCCACTATGAGCTCCTTGGTGTAAAGGAGCAGGTTATTGTCAGCGCACCAAGTAGCCAAGTGCTCAACCTCTGCCCTGTAATCTGACTCATCGTTGTCCCTGATGAGTCCAATCACCGTGGTGTCATCTGCGAACTTTATGATGGAATTGGATCCATACATAGGCCTGCAGTCATGGGTGAAGAGGGAGTAGAGGAATGGGCTAAGCACACAGCCCTGTGGTACACCAGTGTTGAGTGTGATGATGGAAGAACGGTTGGGGCCTGACCTAACATGCTGGGGTCTGTTGGTCAGAAAATCCATGATCCAGTTGCAGGTGGAGGTACTGATTCCCAGGTCCCCAAGTTTAGTGATCAACTTGGAGGGGATAACTGTGTTGAATGCTGAGCTGAAGTCAACAAACAGCATTCTTGCGTAGGTGTTCTTGTCATCCAGGTGTGAGAGTACATAGTGCAGCGCTGTAGAAACCTCATCCTCTGTACTCCTGTTGCTCCGGTAGGCAAACTGGTGAGGGTCCAGTGTAGGGGGCAGGCATTTTTTGAGCTGTGCCAAGACCAGTCGCTCAAAGCACTTCATGACTATGGGTGTCAGTGCCACAGGGCGATAATCATTTAGGCACGATGGTGTTGAATGTTTCGGCACTGGTACTATTGAAATGGTCTTGAAGCATGCTGGTACCACGGCCTGGGCCAGGGACAGGTTGAAGATGTCTGTGAAGACCCCTGCCAGCTGCTCAGCGCATGCCCTCAGCACACGCCCAGGAATGCCGTCAGGGCCAGCAGCCTTACGTACGTTGACATGACTCAGTGCGTTACGGACGTCGGTGAGGGTGAGTGTGAGGTGGTGGAGGTCGTCAGAGGGTGGGAAATGAGGTGAGATGAGGGTCTTTGTAAATGACCTCCCCTCCGTTCTGTGTCATGAGTGTGTGTGGAATGAAGCCTGTTGCGTCACAATCATCTCTCCTTACTACGTTAACCCCATAAAACATCACACTGTCAAGTGGGATAATTGAGAGATGGAAGTAAGGATCAAGGTGGAGATTTGGCGGCTCGAGCGGCTCATCGCCCAGATAGAGACGGAGATGAACTACAGAGCAGAAATGCCAGCCCCAAGAGATGCTCACCGTGACAAATGGGGAAGCGGACCAGAAGGAGGAACCGTATCCCGCTTCCTGCCCTTTTCAGGGCAGAGCGGATCAGAAAGACCAAATGTGCCTCGTTTGATCCCTTTTTCAAGGCAGGGCAGGGAGCGCCAATGGGGGAACTACAAGCCGGCGATCCCATTGCGACCGAGGGCAGCGATTGACAGGGAGGTGATCATCCCGCCGACCCGCCAACCGACGAAACTTCCCCGCTTTTGTGGCGAAACCCTCCTGGATGATTACCTGGTCCAGGTAGAACTGGCCACTGCACTGAATGGCTGGACACCAGAAGAGACAGCTGTGCAGGTCGCGCTGACTCTGGAGGGCAATGCTCTCTGCACGCAGTCTGATCTCCTGCCCGAGGAGCGGCACAGCTGGCCAGCGCTACAAGGAGCACTGCGGAGGTGGTTTGGGAGAGCGGCCCATGCCGATCACACCCGGGAACAGCTGTCATGCCCAGGAACAGCTGGCCAGCCACCAGAGGGACAACTGCAAGAGCCAGGGAGCCTATGCAGCGGAGGTGCGGTTGGTAACACAGCGTGGCTACCCAGATTTTGAGCCGGAGGTGATTGAGAAGCTTGTTTTACAGAACGTCATCCGTGGGCTCTGCCCTGCCCAGCTCAAGGAACACGTCTGGATCCATGCAGCAAGCAGCTGGGAGATGGCCGTGGCAGAAGCAGAGTGGGTGGAGCCGATGATGGATTATGCAGCTAATGTGTCATCACTGAGGCAGAGAGCTTTTCAGACCACAGCTAAGAGTGAGGATGAGGAAGAATGGAAATTACGTTGGACCACAGCTGCATGGTCGGCAAGAGTACAACAATGGCGGCACAAGGAGGGATGCTTCCGCAGTGGAGAACCAGGACGCATTGTACGCTACTGCACTGCACCCACCCCGCGACAACCAGCCTCCTCACCGGCTTTAACCCAAGACTGAGGTGGCACAGACGGGGATCTGCCACCTCCTACAGACATTTTCCCCGATGGACAGCTGGGCTGACTTGGACAATCACCAGAGCTGTATCTACAGTGGAGCCTGGACAGCACACCAATCCGGGCCCTGATCGACACCGGTTCCACCATCTCCCTGGTCCAACCCGGGGTGCTGCCTGGTACAGATTGACTCGGATCACAAGGGTGAGAACCTACCTGGCTCTGTGTCCTCACCACCACCGGTGAGTGTGCCAGGGTGGGGGGAGGGGTGCGGTGGGTCCTTGGGGTGGGAGTGGCCGGTCAGAACATGAATCCCCCGTTCTGGCTGGCTGACATCCAGGACCCGTGCATCATTGGACTAGATCTGCTCACAGCATGGGGCGCGAAGATCAACACGGCCAGCTCTTCCGTCCTGCTGGGAGGTCAGACCATTAAGCTCTGTGGCAACAGCCAGACGGGGAACGAGGGGACCGTCAGCGCAGGCCGAGGATTGTGACCAAGCAGTCTCATGGGCTCTCCAGACAGCTACGGCCCAGGATAGAGAACGGTTCACAGCACTTCTTCAGCTCATCGGGCAGCTCTCCCCAGCTATGATGTAATGGAGATCCTTGGGCCGCAGCAGCCTTGGAGCGAGTAGGATAGAGATCCTGTCATCTCCCAGGTCTGGCAGTGGCTGGACATGGACCAGCGGCTCTCCCGTGAGGCTGTGGCTGTGCTGGACCCAGCGATCGAGGCTCTGCATTCCCAGTGGTCCAGCTTCTGCTGTCATGAGGGCATTGTCTATTGGCGGTGCAAGTCTCCAGCTTGGCAGTGTCAAGCCTTGCAACTGCTGGTCACCTGATGGCTACTCCCTAAGGTGCTCCATGGGTCGGTGGAGGCGGGCTACATCGGGTCGAGGAAGACTCTGCAGCATCTTCGGATCCGGTTCTACTGGCGGGGTGCCATTGGGACGTGAAGGGCCATGTCCACTGCTGTGCCATCTGCACGGCTCACAAAGGACAGAAGCCGCAATCCCACCCCCCACCCCCCACAGCAGTATAAGATGGACGGCAAACCGGGTTTGGATTATTCGTTATGCTTGATAGAACGCCTGCACACGGAAGCCAAACTGGCTCAGGAGACCCCGGTAGCATTGGGGAATTGACAGAAGCAAGTGTACAACTCCAGCTGCCAGGGGAGGGACTGTGATGGACTTTTTCTGCACAGAGAGGAAAGAGGGACTGTCACCAAAAGCTGGCAAGCCACTGGTTGGGACTGTGCATGCTGGTGAACGGCGGCCGCCCCAACGCCTGGACAGAATTGTATTCGACTTTTGAGATGGACTTTGTTATTCTGGGGACAGAAACTAGTCCGGGGGAGCGCAGTGTAACGTCAGGGCTGCAAGGAAGGGATGGGTATTCTCCCGGCATGCTTTGCGCCACGGAGGATTCAAAGACTGTTATCCATGTGTTCTAAGTGTTATTGCTGTGCCATTATAACTGTGTAATTAGATCAGCTGTGATAGCGTTGTTTTCCCTGTATGTGACAAATCATGTCTCTTTATCACCATGAGTGAGATGAGGGTCTTTGTAAATGACCTCCCCTCCCTTCTGTGTCATGAGTGTGTGTGGAATAAAGCCTGTTGTGTCACAATCATCTCTCCTTATTGTGTGAACCCCATGAAACGTCACAATACATAAAGTCGAATAGATTAATAAATAAAAATAAACTAAAAAACTAAGACGGTCAAGATAAAATGCCTAGACTAAGACTAAAACACCACGGAGAAAAGATGAGACTTCAGCAGTGTTTTAAAGTGCTCAAGAGTCTGTGCAGCTCTGACCTGGTAAGGTAGGGTGTTCCACAGCTTAGGGGTCACTACTGAAAAGGCTCTGTCACCATGGGTTTTTATCCCAGCCCTGGGAACAGCTAGAAGCAGCTGGTTTGCTGACCTCAGTGCTCTGGCTGAGGAATAAGGCTGAAGAAGCTCGGAAAAATAAAAAGGTGCTGAACCATTTCCCCTTTTAAAGATAATTAATAAAATTTAAAACTGGATCCTAAAACTGACAGGAAGCCAGTTCAGAGGTAAAAATAGGGGTGATGTGGTTGCGAAGTTTCTTTCCTGCCACAAAGTGGGCAGCAGCATTTTGAACATTCTGCAGTTGTTTTAATGACGACTGGTCAAGACCAACATACAGAGAGTTACAATAGTCAATGCGAGATGTAATAAAAGTAATAACTATCTCAAAATGAGGTTTAGGAAGGTAAGCCTTGATCTTTGCTAAAAGTTGTAATTGATAAAAACTATTCTTGACCACTGAACTGATTTGTTTCAAAAATCAAAAATTACGCCCAGGTTTCTTGCACACAAGCTAAAATAAGAACTAAGGGTGCCACTGATGCTGTCATAGCCTTCGAAGATGTCTTGTTGTCTGAATATAATGATTTCAGTCTTATTTTTGTTTAAGCTTAGGAAGTTGGTTTCCATCCAAGGCTGAACATCTTTGAGGCAGTCTAATAAAGTCTGGACTGAAGAACAATTTTCAGTTTTTAGCAGCAGATATATTTGTACATCATCTGCAAAACAATGAAAACTGATATCATGTTTCCTAAAAATGGAACCCAAACGTAACACACATAAAGTAAAAAGGAGAACATCAAATTAAATGGATCACCTGAAGAAGCCAAGGTTATCAACATCCGTAATATTATGGAACTGGACAAATATCAATGAATATTATGAACTGGAGTCGACAGCAACAAGAGACAACTGTAGGACACTGAAGGGTTATACTCATCTGCATCAGGACATTTTAAGATAAGATAAGATAAGCCTTTATTAGTCCCACAATGGGGAAATTCCAGGATTGCAACAGCACAGGGATAGCAACACTCAGAGCAATAATTTAGACGATAAGAAAATAATAGCAATGAATATACATATGTACACATAGATATATTAATACATATACACAGTGCGGAAAATTGTAGCTAGATGGAATAAACAGCATAACTGTCTATTTAGTTACCCTACATGGTATGAATATGTACCCATACATGTTGTCACCCTCCGTAGCGACTGATATTGTCCTAGTTGTATACCGGAGGGGACCATTTGTGTAAGTCTGTTACGTCTTTTGCATTCGATACTATTAGGTTGTCACGTTTTTTGCTATCTCTGCGAGCAGCCCTGCTTAGGTTATACAGTCTGACAGCTGTAGGTAGGAAGGACCTGCAAAACCTCTCAGTCGCTCATCTAGGATGATGTAGCCTACTGCTAAATGAGCTCCTCAGTGCATTCAGTATGTCCTGCATAGGATGGGACTCGGACTCCAGCAGAGATGACAGTTTAGCCACCATCCTTCTCTCTCCTATCTCCTCCACTGGGTCAAGGCGTTGCCCCAGGACAGAGCTAGCTTTCTTGATTAGTTTGTTCAGTCTCTTCCTATCGGCTGCTGTAATGCCGTTGCCCCAGCAGACCACTCCAGAAGTGATGGCTGATGCCACCACTATGTCATAGAATGTCTTCAAGAGCACCCCTTGTACACCAAAAGACCTGAGTCTCTTCAGTAGGAACAGCCTGCGCTGTCCCTTCTTGTAGAGTGCGTCGGTGTTGTGTGACCAGTCTAGCTTATTGCTCAGATGAACACCCAGGTACTTGTAGGATGTCACCATTTCAATGTCTGTTCCCTCTATGTTTACTGGTGCTGTGAGGGGTTGTCCTTGCCTGCGGCAGTCCACCACCAGCTCCTTAGTTTTCCTCGCGTTGATCTGGAGGCAGTTCCGATGGCACCAGTCCACAAAGTCCTGGATAAGTCCTCTGTACTCAGCTTCATCTCCGTTGGAGATGAGGCCGATGATCGCAGAGTCATCAGAGAACTTCTGTAGATGGCAGTGTGTTGTGTTGTGTGAGAAGTCCGCAGTATAAAGGGTGAACAGGAAGGGAGCCAAAACCGTTCCCTGGGGGGGCCCGTGCTACCGATAATTGTGTCGGACACATAATCCCAGGTTCTCACAAACTGTGGCCGGTTAGTGAGGTAGTCCAGGATCCATGATGACAGGTGCTGGTCCACCCCTGCGCACACCAGCTTGTCCTTCAGGATCATCGGTTGGATGGTGTTGAAAGCACTGGAGAAGTCAAAGAACGTGATCCTCACTGCGTTCCCGGGCTTCTCCAGGTGGGACAGGGAACAGTGAACAGTGAAGGAGGAAGATCACTGCATCCTCCACCCCAATACCATGCTGGTAGGCGAATTGGAGTGGATCCATCGCTGGTCCCACCAGGGGGCGGAGGTGAGCAAGGAGCAGTCTCTCCAGGGTCTTCATCATGTGAGACATCAGGGCCACTTGTCTGTAGCTGTTCAGGTCTTTGGGGTGGGAAGTCTTTGGCACAGGTACCACACAAGATGTTTTCAACAATTGTGGTACCCTCCCCAGTTTCAGGCTCAGGTTGAAGATGTTTTCCACAATCCCACACAGCTGGTCTGCGCAGGACTTGGGGAGCTTCGCTCTGATGCCGTCCGGTCCCGAGGCCTTCCTCGCCTTGATCATCCTCAGCTCCGTCCTCACCTGGGTCTTAGTGAGAGTCATGTTGGGGGGCTGTGTGGTGGGAGTGGGGGGGGGGGTGTTGGTGGAGTGGGGTGTGGACAGCAGGTCTCGATGATTACATGAAATTATAATTACATGAAACAAAAGATCAACAAACAGGAACAACAGGAACTGAAAGTTTTTGAATATACAGATCACAACCCACATGACGTGGAATATAACATAGACCCTGATAATATTTATTTAGCTCCATCAATAATAACTGTAGTTACTACACGGATGAACAGTTTAACACAATGGTCACATCTGATTTCAATATTTCTATGATCCACTTCAACAGCAGAAGTCTCTATGCCAACTTTAATAACATTAAAGCTTATTTACATCTGTTTAAAGAGCCATTCAATATTGTGACAATATCAGAGATGTGGCTCAGTGAAGAGAAAGGAGTGGATTTTACCATGGATGGCTATGAATTAAATTATATAAACAGAAAAGTGAAAAAAGGAGGAGGAGTTGCAATTTAGGTTGACAAGAGCTTCCAATACAAGGTTGCTGAAAATTTGTCAGTAACTGTGGATTATTTATTTGAATGTATTAAAATAGAAATCTGTCTGGACAATGTGAAGAATATGGTCATGAGCTGCGTATATAGAACACCTGGATCAAACACTGACTTATTTAAGGACTGGATTGAAAAAAATGTATGCAAAACTAACTTATAAAGTTATGTTCATCTGTGGGGATTTCAATATAGATCTTATGAATTCAAAACAACATAGTTTGACAGAAGAATTTATCAACACAATGCACAGTATGGGCTTACATCCAACAATTACCAGACCTAGCAGAATCACGTCACACAGTGCCACACTAATAGATAACATATTCACAAACATTATGGAAAATAGTATCATGAGTGGGCTTTTATTGAATGATATCAGTGATCACCTGACGATTTTTGTTGTCTATCAATGTGATTATAGGAAGAAAAAGTATACCAAAAATATTAAATATAAAAGAATAAGAACTGAAGAATCTACTTACTGGCAAAGGAATTATTAATGCAAGACTGGAAGATAGTTTGTGATGAAAATGATATAAATGAAGCATATAATAAATTTTTACAAATATTTCAATCATTGTACAATAAAAACTGTCCTAAAAAACAATACAGTTACAGACAACAAAACAAAAATATTCCTTGGGTCACCAAGGGGTTACTAAATGCATGTAAAAAGAAGAATACATTATATAAACAATTCATTAAGTGCAGAACTGAAGAGGCTGAGATCAAGTTAACCAATATAATGAGGACTTGTAAGAAAGAATACTACAACAGAATATTAGAGGATAACAAAAATAAGAGGAATATGACGAGTACTCAATGGGATTATTAGTTACCGACCTAAGAATGCGAATTATCCAGAATATTTTATTGAAAATGACAATTTGATAAATAATATGGAGGATGTGGTCAGTGGTTTCAATAATTTTTTTGTAAACGTTGATCCTGAATTAGCAAAATCAATAGTGACACCAGAAACAAACAACAGTGGTTCTGTAAATGAAATAGAAGATAGAAATCCAAACACAATCTTTTTGGGTGCAGTTACTGAAAAGGAAATTATCGAGACTGTGAGTAAATTTAAGAACAAAAAATCATCTAACTGGAATGAAATTGACATAACAATAGTGAAAAAAGTAATTGAAGGAATTGTTAAACCACTCACCCACATCTGTAACCTGTCATTTCAAACTGGTAAATTTTCAAACAAAATGAAAATAGCAAAAGTAATACCTCTATACAAAACAGGAGACAGTCATTATTTTACAAATTACAGGCCGGTCTCTTTACTCTCACAATTCTCCAAAATACTTGAAAAAATCTTCACTAAGAGACTGGATGATTTCATTGAAAAACACAACCTCCTTACATATAGCCAGTATGGTTTTAGAGCAGATAAATCTACATCTTTGGCACTGATCAAACTTATAAAAGAAATTACTAGTTGTATAGATAAAAAAAAAAAAAAGTTTGCTGTACGAGTATTTATAGATTTAAAGAAAGCTTTTGACACCACTGACCACAGAATTCTACTGAGGAAATTGGAAAGGTATGGGATAAGAGGGGTCGGATTGAGTTGGGTGGAAAGTTATTTAAGTAACAGACAACAATTTGTACAAATTGGTGAGCACAAATCACCCTTCATGGACATCACTTATGGTGTGCCCCAGGGGTCAGTTTTGGGACCCAAACTCTTTATCTTGTGTATAAATGACATATGCCAAGTATCAAAAATTCTGAAATTTATTTTACTTACGGATGACACAAATATCCTTTGCACTGGTGAGAATTTGCAGCAGGCTTTAGAGGTGGTCACAACTGAAATGAAGAGGTTAACGCAGTGGTTCAACAAAAGTAAATTATCTCTAAATCTGAAAAAAAAAAAAAACAAAGATTATGTTGTTTGGAAATTATAAAATAAATCATGAAATAATGGTAACGATAGATGATACCAGAATAGAAACAGTACAGGAAAATAAGTTTCTGGGGGTGACGCTAGACAATAAAATCTGCTTGAAACCTCACATCAGTCACATCCGGGCCAAGTTGGCAAAATGTATAGGGATACTGGGGAAGACAAGATGCATCTTGGACTATAAATCATTGTTCTTACTGTACAATTCACTGTTTCTACCTTATCTTAACTACTGTGTAGAAGTCTGGGGAAACATGTACAAGACCAACCTACAGCCAATATGCACATTACAAACAAAAGCTATAAGGATAATAAATAATGTAGGCTAGGCTCCAGCCCCCCCGCAACCCGAAAAGGATTAAACGGAAGAAGATGGATGGATGGATGGATGGATATAGAAACCATACCAATTCGTTGTTTTTAAAGTCACATGTCATAAAGTTCATGGATTTAGTTAAATTTAAGACAGCACAAATAATGTACAGGGGAATTAATAATCAACTCCCAACTAATATACAAAAAAATATTCACAAAAAGAGACGATTATAATTTGAGAGGAGACTTAAACGTTACAAAACCTAAGATACGAACAACTAAGAAAAATACGTGCATATCTTATAATAGGTTTAGTCAGCCGGGGGACCTCCAGTAATGCACTGGGCCTCACTCCTTTCCTCACTCTCTATGAAATATTTTTTTTTTGCTGGTCATTAACATTTGTTTGTTCTCTCCCTTAGATTGAGTCCCCATCGTGCTGTTTGCTCTCTACATGTCTGTTCTTTTCTTCTTCTCTATCCCCTCACCCCCCCAGCCAGTCGCAGCAGATGACTGCCCCTCCCTGAGCCTGGTTCTGCTGGAGGTTTCTTCCTGTTAAAAGGGAGTTTTTCCTCTCCACCGTCGCCAAGTGCTTGCTCACAGGGGATCGCCTGATTGCTGGGGTCTTTCTGCAACTGTGGGGGTCCTCCCTACAGTTGATAGTGCTATGAGATGACTGTTGTTGTGAAATGGCGCTATATAAATAAAGTTGAATTGAATTGAATTGAATTGAATATCTGTCTGTGGGGTGGATTTGTGGAACAGTCTGGAGCTGGAACTGAAACTATGGACAAACAGAAATCAGTTCAAAAACAGGTATAAACATCATTTGCTGAAAGAATATATGTTAGAAGGATAGTGTTTACAGTATATGTACAATTCACTATGCTCAGTCTGGGACACTATGGAATGGTAGGTGGACAGTACTGTGTATATCTGTGTTGTTTGGGGCTGGTTTTAATGTATGGACTGTATGTATGTTGGGATGGGTGGGTGTTAATGTTGATATGTACAAAATATAGTTAATTGTTTACTTGGGGTCTTAAATGTGGTAATTTGTATATATTTCACATGGGTTGTATTTATGGAAAAGAGGAGTTGGAGTTAATAAGTGTTCACTTCTTTCCCTTTCGAGCACTGTATATTGTCACTTTATCGCACTTGTCATTTGTTTTGATTTTTTTTTTTTACTTTTTTGTTTGAAATAAAATATGTATATATCTATCTAAGAGGGCCCAAGATTGAGCCCTGACCCCACAAAGTAGCAAATTTCTGAGAAAAAAAGCACGATTTTTTTTAATTTTTTTTATTTAAGTTTTTGTAAAGGGTATACAGGTCGTTACAGCAATGCATTGTTTACATTTTCATCACATGTTCCCTTATTTTCTGATATCTGACAACATTGGAAGATTAATTCTTACAACACCCCTTTTTTTTTTTTTTAAAGTGAAAGAAAAAGTGAAATTAAAGAGAAAAAAAACAAAAAACAAATAACAAAAAAAACCAAACAAACCAGTAAAAAACAAAAAAAAAGAAAAAGTAAGTAAATAAAGATAAAAGAGCATCTGAGTAGCGTTGGAACAAAGAGCGGAACCATTATTGAAATGGTATTTGTCAAAGATTAGATCTAATGGAAGACACATATGCGGTCCAGGGTTGCCAAAAGTTCATGAACCCATCCATGTCCTGTCTCAGTGCGAATGTCAACTTTTCCATCGAGTAAATGTCTTGGATCACGTTAGTCCAATCTTCAGGTGTAGGACAGTCCTTCAACATCCATTTTTTAGTTAGAGCTTTTTTGCTTGCCAATATTAAAACATTGAATAAGTATTTTTCTCCTCGTCTTTCCAGTGAGTCCGGTAGTAAACCCAAATACAAAGTTACAAAAGAAAAGGGAACTGTAATTTTGAATATTTTCCCCAATATTGTCTGTACCTTGGTCCAATATTGGTGGATAACTGGGCATGACCAAAACACATGAAAATGATTTGCAGTCTTTTCACCACACAAGCGCCAACAGTTCAATCCCTTATGGGTAAATTTGTTTTGTGCAGGTGTTCTGAAAAATCTTGCCAAGTTTTTCCATCCAAATTCTCTCCACTGCAGGGATGAGGTACTCTTCCATTGCTGTTTATTTAGCTTTTCCCATATTTCCAGTTGTAAAGTGAAATTCCCCTCTTTTTCCCATCTCTCTTTTATATAAGATGTGTTGTCTCCTTTTAAGTCTTGAAGACCTTGGTATATTTTAGAAATGTATCTGATCCCTGGGATCCCTTTATATGCCATTAAGAAGACCTTCAGAACACCTGACTGGGCCCTTTCCAAAACCTCCTTTTTAAGTATATTGTTTATGTGGTGTCTAAGCTGGAAGAACCTGTAAAGGTCTTGATTTATTAGGCCTTGTTTTTTCAAATCTTCAAAACTTCTTAAGATTTGCCCTTTAAAAAAATCGTAATATTTTATCAGCCCTTTCTCCTTCCACTTTTTAAATCTGGTGTCTGTTTTATTAGGAGTAAAGTCCTGATCATAGGCAATCCATTGCAGAAGTCGATAGGGCTCTTTAGTTTGATTCTCTCTGACTATCTTAAACCAAATTTTTAGCGGGGCTCTATCCACGGGTTAGTGTTATTCAAAAGCTTAGGTAAGGCATTGTTCCCTATTATCGCCTGTAGGGGGATGTCACTTGTTATTTGGCATTCGATCTCCTTCCATTGTGCAGTGTAGACTGGGTTACATATCTCTACTAAAGTTTTAATTTGAGCGGCTTTAAAGTAGTCCCTGATATTTGGCAGCGCGAGCCCACCTTTGTCTTTGTTTAGCTGTAGGGTTCTATATCTGATTCTAGGTCTCTTGCCCTGCCATATGAATCTTGAGATCCTTCTGTCCAGCTCCTGCCATGTTTTTTTGGGAGGTTCTACCGGTATTGTTTGGAAAAGGTATAGAAGACGTGGAAGTATATTCATTTTGACTGCTTCAATTCTTTGTGCAGTACCCAAGAATGGTATCATATTCCATCTTGCTAGGTCAGATTTTATTTTTGTCACCAGTGGATCATAGTTTAGTGATATAATTTTGTTGAGTTGTTTCGGGATATTGACCCCCAGATATTTCATAGATTCCGACTCCCAGTTAGTTTTGAGTTTGCTTAGTGAATAATGATTTGGGTCATAGTTGAATGTTAAAACTTGGGTTTTATGCATGTTTAATTTGTACCCCGATAAATCTCCATACTCTGAAAAAACTGAGGTTAGTTGTGGTAAAGAAGTGTTCGGCTGCCCTAGGTATATTAAAATGTCATCAGCAAAGAGTGCTATTTTATGTTCCTTCTGACCAAGTGTAATGCCTTGAATTTTTTGGTTTTGTCTTATCCATTGGCTCAGAGGTTCTATGAAGATTGCAAAGAGTAGTGGAGACAGGGGGCAGCCCTGACGACATCCTCTTTCCAGTTCAAAAGATGATGATAAATTACCGTTAATCCTTATTTTAGCTGTTGGTTTTTTATATAATGCCTGTATAGTTCTAATGAAGTTGTTATGAAAATTGAAACTGGATAAGATTCTATATAGAAAAGACCAGTCAACCGAATCGAATGCTTTTTTAGCATCTAATCCCAATATGACTGCATTTAAGTTATATTTTTTTATATGATGAATTATGTGTAAAGTGCGTCGAATGTTGTCTTGTGTCTGTCTTTGTCTTATAAAACCTGTTTGGTCTAAATGAATTAGGTCTGTCAGTATATTTTCTAACCTTTTGGCAAGGATAATGGTAAAAAGCTTATAGTCCTGATTTAGTACACTGATTGGTCTGTAGTTGGAGCACTCTAGTTTATCCTTTTCAGGTTTAGGTATAACTGCAATGACCCCTTCTCTCCAGGAGGGGGGGATTTCCCCTGTGTGGAGGACATAATTAAATGTTTTCAGGAGGAGAGGAGATAGTTGCTGTTTAAAGGTTTTGTACCACTCTGCTGTATAGCCATCAGCTCCTGGGGATTTGTTAGCTTTAAGTTTCATAATTGCTTTTTCCAATTCTTTAGGATGTATTTCTGACAGTAGTGTTTTATTTTGTGACTCCGTAAGTTGGGGAAGGTTTAATGTGTTTAGGAATGCCTCGGATGCGTTTTTATGTTTTTTGTGGGAGTATAAGTTCTTATAGTAATTCTCAAAGTTTTTAAGAATATCCTGAATTCTGAATTTTATTTCCTTTGATACTGGGTCTCTGATTTTGTAGATTGCTCTTTCTGTTTGATGTTTCCTCAATTTATAGGCTAGCAATTTTGCCAATTTACTGCCTGCTTCATAGTATTTTTGTTTCAGAAATGTAAGTTTCTTCTGGATTTCTATTGTGTAGATCTCATTTATTTGGTTTTTAATTTCCTTAATCTTGAGCGAGTCAGTAGAATGAGTGTTGCCTTTGTGTTCTTTTTCTAGGTTCCTAAGTTCTGACTCTAATGTGGATAGTTTTTCTTGTCTTAGTTTCTTTTGGGTTGCCAGTTTTGCAATAATCTTTCCTCTTATTACAGCTTTGCATGCATCCCACAGTATTAAAGGGGATACTTCTCCATTATTGTTATCTTCCAAATATCTGAGAATATCTGATTCCAATTCATCTTTCAATGGTCCTTTCAGGACATTTGAATTTAACCTCCAAGAAAATGTATTATTTGTGTATTTTTGGATATTTAAGTCCATGTAGATCGGACTGTGGTCGGAGAGATCCATCAGTCCTATTTTACATGTTTTTACTCTTCCAATGTCTCTATTAAACATAAAAAAATAGTCAATCCTTGAGTAAGATGAATGTGGAGTTGAGTAAAATGTATAGTCTTTTACACTGGGGTTGAGTTCCCTCCACACGTCACAGATTCCCAATTCTTTTAGTAGCATCCGAGTCTTCCTGTTTTGGGTGTTATTTTGATGTGGGGAATTACCAGAAGCATCCCAGTATGGATTCAGTCTAAGATTGAAGTCCCCACCACATATCACTAAACCTTGAGCTTTAGTTATCATTAGGTCGAATACATTTTTATAAAATTTCCAGTTAGCCCCTGGGGGAGCATACACATTCAGCAGGGTGATATCTTCTCCCTCTAGCCGCCCAGTTACCAAACTGCATCTCCCTTCTTATCTTTGTGTTCTGATTTTTTTTCAAATGTAATTTTGGTTGATATCAATGTTGCTACTCCCCTCCTCCTCCCTGATTTATATGAAGGTGAAGAGATCATTTTAAACCCTTGTCTACTGAGTTTATTGTGTTCCATGTCTGTTAGGTGGGTTTCTTGTAAAAATATTATTCCTGCTTTGTCTTTTTTCATTTTGCCTAGAATCTTGGATCTTTTAACTGGATTCAGGATTCCTTTTACATTATATGAAATTATTTTGGTCACACCCTGTTTCTCCATTGTGTTGTTTTGTTTAGTATAACTGTGTGGTGGCCCTCATTTGTGCTACTCAGAAACTGAAAGAACATTAAAAACAAGAAAAACATTAAGAACATAGTGTAAAAAACTTTAAAACAAAAAGCTGTCATAAGAACTTCCTGAGCTGAGGTCTTTTTAAAGACCCTGGAAGAGCCTTGATGGAGTGAAGGCCCTGAGGGAAATTCCTCAAACTCTCTTACGTGTTGAGGGCCCTCTCTTACCACTGAAAGTAGTCCCATGCTTTTAACGTGAGTTTCAGAACCCAATCCAAACTTGTAATGATTTTTTTTTTTCCTTTTATGCCTAAACCCTGTGAAATTGTGTGCACCCTCCCACCCCCATCACATCAAACATTCACGCAAAAACAGTATTTGTTAGTATGAGGAGAACATGTGGATTATTGTCACATTTCTATTTTAACAAGTTTTTTTTTTTTTTTTTATTACAAAGACTTATTTGTTTCAAATAATATGATTGTTCCATGAAATGTTTTACCACATGCTGAATATGCATCTCCTTTAAAGTTTGTTACCTTGTATGAGGGGGGTTGGATGTGCGGATTGATTCAAGAGAAAAGAAAAAAAAAAAAAAAAAAAGGTCGCTATTCCAACCTGAAAACGGATAGTTTATCCGCGACGCTCTGGTGCTGGGTTTCCCGCTGCTGGTCCGTGGATTTTGAGGGTCTTTGTGTTGTCCATGTTTGCGCTTTGATCTTCTCACTCGGGTCTGCTGCGGGTTTAAATACCGTTACCAGGAGCCCTCTTTTCGCCATGTCAGCTGTTGCTTCTTCCGCCGAATTATAGAGACACGTTTCATCGCCGTAGAAGACCCTTAACTTCGCAGGAAATGGAGTCTGAAAGCGCAATTTCTTCTCTCTTAACACCTTTTTCGCGTCATTGTATTCCCTGCGCTTTTTAAGGACCTCCGGGGCGTAATCGTGTTCCACGTAGACTTTTCTCTCCTGGTGCATAAATCCTTTTTTCTGCCAGGCCAGTCTTACAACCTCTTGTTTTATTTTGAAATTGGAAAATCTTACCAACACCGAACGTGGAGGCGCTTCCGCCGCCGGCCTAGCGGCTAATGAACGATGTGCCTTTTCTGTCTTCAAGTCGGTGGTTTGTGGAATATCCAATTTCTCTCTTAGTAAGGATTCCACGCATTCTGCCATTGAGTTAAAACCATTTTCGGTTCCTTCTATCAGACCATGAATTCTTATGTTGTCTCTTCTTTGTTTTCCTTCTTGGTCGGTTAGCTTAGCCTCTATAGCTGCTTGTCTTTTGCGTAGGTCTAGCACAGAATCTTCGAGCACTTTTATTCGATCCTCTGTTTCCAAGATTCGGTTCTCGGCCTGGTCCACTCTGCTGTTTGTCCTTTTCAATTCTTCTCTGAATTCCCGAAATTCGGCCGTAACTTCTCGGCGAAATCGTCGTAGCTCCTCAAATAGTGATTTCAGGCTAACCCTTTTGTTAGCTATCACCAGTTCCTCGTCTTCTGAATGGAGATCTTCCAGTTCAGATTCTCCGGCCGATACGTGTCCTGGCCTGGAGAATTTCAGTTTCTTCTGTTTTCCTTTAGACATGATGATTTTGTCTTTTGATTTTCACTCCTCCAAATATCCGTTAAGTTTGATTTTCAAGGTGTTATCCTGGATTGGGTCTGAGAGCTTCAGTGTTAAGCTGCAGTCGCCATGGCGTCCAGACCGGAAGTCCCAAAAAGCAAGAAATTTTGAAGAAAAAAGTTACAAATTTTAGTGAAAAAGAAACAAATTTCTACGAAGAGTTGCAAATTTAAAAGGAAAAAAAAATAGCAAATTTTTGAGAAAGTTGCAAATTTATGAGAAAAACTTGCAAAGTTATAAGAAATGTTCCAAATTTGCAAGCTTTTTTTTTCTGCATTTTGCATTGGTGCTTCAACATCTTATGAAACATGACTTTAAAGGTTTATGATGATACTGATGAACACTATGTGCTGTCCATGACTCTGTCAGGGTTTAGGTCATAACAGGGATCTCTGCTTTCTTCTGTCACATCTGGGTGGCAGGAACAACATAAGAAAGACGGGCCCATATTCCCAAAAACATAAGACTATTGGGCGATCACATCAGACCTGGGGGTCGTAAAGTCTATAGACTGTTTCTGACAGCAAGTTTTTCAAAGAGAAATCACGGGTCTATTAGTTTGTGAGAAATTTAAGGAAGTTTCTAGCTTTGGGACAGAAGAGAAAATTTGCAGTAAAAGGGAGAGAAACAGAGTTCAGAATTGTAAAACCTCACTAACTTTGTCTAACCGGCAGTCAGGTGTGGGTAGAGGATCAAGAAATTGTACTCTATACTCCCTTGATTTACACCCATGCTCCTGACACGGCTGGGACAACACCTTATTCAGTGTGGCCATTCTGTCTCCACAGAGCAGGGGGAGTACAGGAGGAATTAATGACCTTATGGTTCCAGTAATTCGTCCAAGCATGGACGCATTCCCATTCTCTCATTAGTGGAGTTTTGTCACTGCTGCTGGGGAATAAAGTGAATAAATCAATTAAGAATGTGACAAATTTGTGGACCACCAAGCCACAGTCTACAGGGAACAGACCTCACTTATAAAAGAGGACTGTTGTTGACCCCTAATGAGCATGTTTGTAAAGGGGGGGGGGGGTGTTCTCTTATATTTGATTGTTAGAGAAGACTTCCAACCCTTAAAAACAAAGACATTGTAATGTTTATAAAAGTTAATAAAAACCTGAGCCATTGTACATGAACAAACAAAATTTAATCAGTTATAATAAAAATTAAGCCACCGTCCATATGAATGTTGCAAATTTAGAAGAAAAATTAAGTCACAAATTTACAAGAAACAAGTTGCAGATTTATGACCAAAAAAGAGTGATTTTTTTTAAAGAAAAAAATAGAAAATTCATGAGGAAAAAAGTTGCAAACTTGCAAGAAAAAGCTGCAGATTTAAAAGAAAAAAGTTGCAAAATAAGATAAATGTTGCAAATTTACAAGAAAATAATGTACAAATTTATGGGAAAAAAGTTGTAAATTTTAAGCAAAAATGCTACAAATTCATGACAAAAAAGTTTTAAATTTATGAGAAAAAAGTTGCAAATTTACTTTTTTTTTTTTTTGCCTGTCCTGCCCAGCTTGGTAAGCAGAAGAGATGTCTCGCCAAATGGAACTCTGCTCATATTTGATATATGCTGAATATAAATAGTATTTATACACTCCGTTTGGTATGTAAAAACTGTAACACTTTACTTATATTGTCTTATGCTAGAACTGAAAGTGAGAAATGGGGGAGGGAATTGAATGGATATGCAGTGGTTGGAAATGGTGGGGGAAAGAGAAAGAAAGAAAAACAAACAAAGGGAAAACACAAGAAACAGCTGCTGCTTCTGAGAAGATCTCCACACGGGCCTGATATCTGCAACTGAAATAGAACAGATAGACATATGTGTGTGTTAGCGCATGTGTGCACACACAGGAAAGTGTACATGTGCGTGTGTGGCTTGCCAGGAAACATACAAAGAAAAGAGAGCGAGTAGCAGGCCACAGCAACGTTCACCCAGGACTGTAAGCAAGAAAGACAATGGCCTCCACCTCCAAGGGAACCTGCAATCTCCACAGAGGACGATACCCCAAGGCAACAAAACACCAGGAAAACAAGGCACCTGCCCCGGGGGGAGGGTGACGGGGGGTGGGGGGGCAGGTTACCAGGGCACTCAGTCACTCACTCACTCCCTCACTCCCTCATTGTCACACACTGTCATTTGCCCTCTCCCTCCCTCCCTCCCTCCCTCCCCCACACACTCACTCACTCACTCACTCACTCACTCACTCATTCAGTGTCACACAATCATTTGCTTGCTCAATCACTCACTCACTCACTCAATCAATGTCATACTCATTTGCTCACTCACTCATTCATTCACTCAATCACTCAGTCACTCAGTCACTCACTGCTGACTCACTCACTCAGTCACTCATTCACTCACTCAGTCACTCACTCCCTCCCTCACTGTCACACACTGTCATTTGCCATCTCCCTCCTACCTCCCTCCCTCTCTCACTCACTCACTCAATCACTCAGATGCCACTCACTCACTCACTCACTCACTCACTCACTCACTCACTCACTCACTCACCCACTCACTCACTCACTCACTGTCACACACTGTCATTTGCCATCTCACTCAATCACTCACTCACTCACCCACTCACTCACTCACTGTCACACACTGTCATTTGCCATCTCACTCAATCAATCACTCACTCACTCACTCACTCAGACTCACTCAGTCACTCACTCACTCACTCACTACTCATTCACTCACTCACTCAGTCTCTCACTACTCACTCACTCACTCAGTTACTCACTCAGTCACTCATTCACTCACTCAGTCACTCACTGACTCTCACTGTCATTTGCCATCTCCCTCCTCCCTCCCTCCCTCCCTCACTCACTCACTCACTCACTCACTCAATGTCACACAATCATTTGCTTGCTCACTCACTCACTCACTCACTCACTCACTCAATCAATGTCATACTCATTTGCTCACTCACTCACTCACTCACTCAATCACTCAGTCACTCAGTCACTCACTGCTCACTCACTCACTCACTCACTCACTCAGTCACTCATTCACTCACTCAGTCACTCACTCACTCCCTCACTGTCACACACTGTCATTTGCCATCTCCCTCCTACCTCCCTCCCTCTCTCACTCACTCACTCAATCACTCAGATGCCACTCACTCACTCACTCACTCACTCACTCACTCACTCACTCACTCACCCACTCACTCACTCACTCACTGTCACACACTGTCATTTGTCATCTCACTCAATCACTCACTCACCCACTCACTCACTCACTCACTGTCACACACTGTCATTTGCCATCTCACTCAATCAATCACTCACTCACTCACTCACTCACTCACTCAGTCACTCAGTCTCTCACTACTCACTCACTCACTCAGTTACTCACTCAGTCACTCATTCACTCACTCAGTCACTCACTCACTCTCTCACTGTCATTTGCCATCTCCGTCCTCCCTCCCTCCCTCCCTCACTCACTCACTCACTCAATGTCACACAATCATTTGCTTGCTCACTCACTCACTGACTCACTCACTCACTCACTCAATCAATGTCATACTCATTTGCTCACTCACTCACTCACTCAATCACTCAGTCACTCAGTCACTCACTGCTCACTCACTCACTCAGTCACTCATTCACTCACTCAGTCACTCACTCACTCCCTCACTGTCACACACTGTCATTTGCCATCTCCCTCCTACCTCCCTCCCTCTCTCACTCACTCACTCAATCACTCAGACGCCACTCACTCACTCACTCACTCACTCACTCACTCACTCACTCACACACTCACTCACTCACTCACTGTCACACACTGTCATTTGCCATCTCACTCAATCACTCAATCACTCACTCACTCACTCACTCAGACTCACTCAGTCACTCACTCACTCACTCACTCACTCACTCACTCACTCACTCAGACTCACTCATTCACTCACTACTCACTCACTCACTCAATCAATGTCACACTCATTTGCTCGCTTGCTCACTCACTCACTCACTCACTCACTACTCACTCACTAAGTCACTCAGTCTCTCACTACTCACTCACTCACTCAGTTACTCACTCAGTCACTCATTCACTCACTCAGTCACTCACTCACTCTCTCACTGTCATTTGTCAACTCCCTCCTCCCTCCCTCCCTCCCTCCCTCACTCACTCACTCTCACTCACTCAGTCACTCAGTCACTCACTCACTCCCTTACTGTCACACACTGTCATTTGATTTGCCATCTCCCTCCTCCCTCCCCCCTCCCCCACTCACTCACTCACTCACTCACTACTCACTCACTCAGTCACTGAGTCTCTCACTACTCACTCACTCACTCACTCACTCAATGTCACACAATCATTTGCTTGCTCACTCACTCACTCACTCACTCACTCAATCAATGTCATACTCATTTGCTCACTCAGTCACTCACTCACTCACTCACTCAATCACTCAGTCACTCAGTCACTCACTGCTGACTCAGTCACTCAGTCACTCATTCACTCACTCAGTCACTCAGTCACTCCCTCACTCTCACACACTGTCATTTGCATCTCCCTCCTACCTCCCTCCCTCTCTCACTCACTCACTCACTCACTCACTCACTCACTCACTCATTTACTGTCACACACTGTCATTTGCCATCTCACTCACTCACTCACTCACTCACTCAATCAATGTCACACTCATTTGCTCGCTTGCTCACTCACTCACTCACTCACTCACTCACTCACTCAATCAATGTCACACTCATTTGCTCGCTTGCTCACTCACTCACTCACTCACTCACTCACTACTCACTCACTCAGTCAGTCTCTCACTACTCACTCACTCACTCACTCAGTTACTCACACAGTCACTCATTCACTCACTCAGTCACTCAGTCACTCCCTCACTGTCATTTGCCATCTCCCTCCTCCCTCCCTCCCTCACTCCCTCACTCACTCACTCACTCACTCAATCACTCACTCACTCAGTCTCTCACTACTCACTCACTCACTCAGTCACTCACTCACTCACTCCCTCACTGTCACACACTGTCATTTGCAATTTCCCTCCTCCCTCCCTCACTCACTCACTCACTCACTACTCACTCACTCAGTCACTCAGTCTCTCACAACTCACTCACTCACTCAGTTACTCACTCAGTCACTCATTCACTCACTCAGTCACTCCCTCACTCCCTCACTGTCATTTGCCATCTCCTTCCTCCCTCCCTCCCTCCCTCCCTCCCTCACTCTCACTCACACACTCACTCACTCACTCAGTCTCTCACTACTCACTCACTCACTCAGTCACTCGTTCACTCACTGTCACAAACTGTCATTTGCCATCTCCCTCCTCCCTCCCTCACTCACTTACTCACTCACTCACTACTCACTCACACAGTCACTCAGTCTCTCACTACTCACTCACTCACTCAGTTACTCACTCAGTCACTCATTCACTCACTCAGTCACTTACTAACTCGCTCACTGTCATTTGCCATCTCCTTCATCCCTCCCTCCTCCCTCCCTCCCTCCCTCCCTCCCTCCCTCACTCTCACTCACTCACTCACACACTCACTCACTCACTCCCTCACTGTCACACACTGTCATTTGCCATCTCCCTTCTCCCTCACTCACTCACTCACTCACTCACTCACTACTCACTCACTCAGTCACTCAGTCTCTCACTATTCACTCACTCACTCAGTCACTCATTCATTCACTCATTCACTCACTCAGTCACTCACTCCCTCACTGTCATTTGCCATCTCCCTCCTCCCTCCCTCCTCTCTCCCTCCCTCACTCTCACTCACTCACTCACTCACTCACTCACTCACTCCCTCACTGTCACACACGGTAATTTGCCATCTCCCTCTTCCCTCCCTCCTCCCTCCCTCACTCTCACTCACTCACTCACTCACTGACTCACTACTTACTAACTCAATCAGTCACTCACTCACTCACTCCCTCACTTTCACACACTGTCATTTGCCATCTCCGTCCTCCCTCCCTCCCTCCCTCCCTCACTCACTCACTCACTCAGTCAATCAGTCTCTCACTACTCACTCACTCACTCAGTTACTCACTCAGTCACTCAGTCTCTCACTACTCACTCACTCACTCAGTTACTCACACAGTCACTCATTCACTCACTCACTCACTCACTCACTGCCTCACTGTCATTTGCCATCTCCCTCCTCCCTCCCTCCTCCCTCCCTCCCTCCCTCACTCTCACTCACTCACTCACTTACTCACTCACTCACTCACTCACTCACTCAGTCACTCACTCACTCCCTCACTGTCACACACTGTCATTTGCCATCCCCCTCCTCCCTCCCTCCCTCCCTCACTCACTCACTCACTCACTCACTCACTCACTCAGTCACTCACTCACTCCCTCACTGTCACACACTGTCATTTGCCATCTCCCTCCTCCCTCACTCACTCACTCACTCATTCACTACTCACTCACTCAGTCAATCAGTCTCTCACTACTCACTCACTCACTCAGTTACTCACTCAGTCACTCATTCACTCACTCTGTCACTCACTCACTCCCTCACTGTCATTTGCCATCCCCCTCCTCCCTCCCTCCCTCCCTCCCTCACTCTCACTCACTCACTCACTCACTCACTACTCACTCACTCACTCACTCCCTCACTGTCACACACTGTCATTTGCCATCTCCCTTCTCCCTCACTCACTCACTCACTCACTACTCACTCACTCAGTCACTCAGTCTCTCACTACTCACTCACTCACTCAGTTACTCATTCAGTCACTCATTCACTCACTCAGTCACTCACTCCTTCACTGTGGTTTGCCATCTCCCTCCTCCCTCCCTCCTCTCTCCCTCCCTCACTCTCACTCACTCACTCACTCACTCACTCACTCACTCACTCACTCACTCCCTCACTGTCACACACTGTCATTTGCCATCTCTCTCCTCCCTCCCTCCTCCCTCCCTCACTCTCACTCACTCACTCACTCACTCACTCACTCACTACTCACTAACTCAATGAGTCACTCACTCACTCACTCCCTCACTTTCACACACTGTCATTTGCCATCTCCGTACTCCCTCCCCCCTCACTCACTCACTCACTCACTCACTACTCACTCACTCAGTCACTCAGTCTCTCACTACTCACTCACTCACTCAGTTACCCACACAGTCACTCATTCACTCACTCAGTCACTCAATCACTGCCTCACTGTCATTTGCCATCTCCCTCCTCCCTCCCTCCTCCCTCCCTCCCTCCCTCCCTCACTCTCACTCACTCACTCACTCACTCACTCACTCACTCCCTCACTGTCACACACTGTCATTTGCCATCTCCCTCCTCCCTCCCTCCCTCCCTCCCTCACTCACTCACTCACTCACTCAGTCACTCACTCACTCCCTCACTGTCACACACTGTCATTTGCCATCTCCCTCCTCCCTCACTCACTCACTCACTCACTCACTACTCACTCACTCAGTCAATCAGTCTCTCACTACTCACTCACTCACTCACTCAGTTACTCACTCAGTCACTCATTCACTCACTCAGTCACTCACTCACTCCCTCACTGTCATTTGCCATCTCCCTCCTCCCTCCCTCCCTCCCTCCCTCACTCTCACTCACTCACTCACTACTCACTCACTCACTCACTCACTCACTCACTGTCACACACTGTCATTTGACACCTCCCTCCTCCCTCCCTTCCTCACTCACTCACTCACTCACTCACTCACTACTCAGTCACTCAGTCTCTCACTACTCACTCACTCACTCACTCAGTTACTCACACAGTCACTCATTCACTCACTCAGTCACTCACTCACTCCCTCACTGTCATTTGCCATCTCCCTCCTCCCTCCCTCCTCCCTCCATCCCTCCCTCCCTCACTCTCACTCACTCACTCACTCACTCCCTCACTGTCACACACTGTCATTTGCCATCTCCCTCCTCCCTCTCTCCCTCACTCACTCACTCACTCACTCACTCACTCAGTCACTCACTCACTCACTCACTTACTCCCTCACTGTCACAAACTGTCATTTGCAATCTCCCTCCACCCTCACTCACTCACTCACTCACTAACTCACTACTCACTCACTCAGTCACTCAGTCTCTCACTACTCACTCACTCACTCAGTTACTCACTCAGTCACTCATTCACTCACTCAGTCACTCACTCACTCTCTCACTGTCATTTGCCATCTCCCTCCTCCCTCCCTCCCTCCCTCCCTCCTCACTCACTCTCACTCACTCAGTCACTCAGTCACTCACTCACTCCCTCACTGTCACACACTGTCATTTGATTTGCCATCTCCCTCCTCCCTCCCCCCTCCCCCACTCACTCACTCACTCACTCACTACTCACTCACTCAGTCACTCAGTCTCTCACTACTCACTCACTCACTCACTCACTCACTCAATGTCACACAATCATTTGCTTGCTCACTCACTCACTCACTCACTCACTCACTCACTCACTCACTCACTCACTCAATCAATGTCATACTCATTTGCTCACTCAGTCACTCACTCACTCACTCAGTCACTCAGTCACTCACTGCTGACTCACTCACTCAGTCACTCATTCACTCACTCAGTCACTCACTCACTCCCTCACTGTCACACACTGTCATTTGCCATCTCCCTCCTACCTCCCTCCCTCACTCACTCACTCACTCACTCACTCACTCACTTACTGTCACACACTGTCATTTGCCATCTCACTCACTCACTCACTCACTCAGTCTCTCACTACTCACTCACTCACTCAATCAATGTCACACTCATTTGCTCGCTCACTCACTCACTCACTCACTCACTCACTCACTACTCACTCACTCAGTAAGTCTCTCATTACTCACTCACTCACTCACTCAGTTACTCACACAGTCACCCATTCACTCACTCAGTCACTCAGTCACTCCCTCACTGTCATTTGCCATCTCCCTCCTCCCTCCCTCCCTCCCTCACTCACTCACTCACTCACTCACTCACTCCCTCACTGTCACACACTGTCATTTGCCATCTCCCTCCTCCCTCCCTCACTCAATCACTCACTCACTACTCACTCACTCACTACTCACTCACTCAGTCACTCAGTCTCTCACCTTCACTCACTCACTCAGTCACTCATTCACTCACTCAGTCACTCAGTCACTCTCTCAGTGTCATTTGCCATCTCCCTCCTCTCTCCCTCCCTCCCTCCCTCACTCACTCACTCACTCAGTCACTCAGTCTCTCACTACTCACTCACTCAGTTACTCACTCAGTCACTCATTCACTCACTCAGTCACTCACTCACTGCCTCACTGTCATTTGCCATCTCCCTCCTCCCTCACTCACTCAATCACTCACTCACTACTCACTCACTCAGTCACTCAGTCTCTCACTACTCACTCACTCAGTTACTCACTCAGTCACTCAGTCACTCACTCACTGCCTCACTGTCATTTGCCATCTCCCTCCTCCCTCCCTCACTCTCACTCACTCACTCACTCACTACTCACTCACTCACTCACTCACTCACTCACTGTCACACTGTCATTTGCCATCTCCCTCCTCCCTCCCTTCCTCACTCACTCACTCACTCACTACTCACTCACTCAGTCACTCAGTCTCTCACTACTCACTCACTCACTCAGTTATTCACACAGTCACTCATTCACTCACTCAGTCACTCACTCCCTCACTGTCATTTGCCATCTCCCTCCTCCCTCCCTCCTCCCTCCATCCATCCCTATCTCACTCTCACTCACTCACTCACTCACTCACTCACTCACTCACTCACTCACTCACTCACTCACTCCCTCACTGTCACACACTGTCATTTGCCATCTCCCTCCTCCCTCCCTCCCTCCCTCACTCACTCACTCACTACTCACTCACTCACTCAGTCACTCACTCCCTCACTCACTCCCTCACTGTCACACACTGTCATTTGCCACCTCCCTCCTTCCTCACTCACTCACTCACTCACTCACTCACTCACTACTCACTCACTCAGTCACTCAGTCTCTCACTACTCACTCACTCACTCAGTTACTCACTCAGTCACTCATTCACTCACTCAGTCACTCACTCACTCTCTCACTATCATTTGCCATCTCCCTCCTCCCTCCCTCCCTCCCTCACTCACTCACTCTCACTCACTTACTCACTCAGTCACTCACTCACTCCCTCACTGTAACACACTGTCATTTGATTTGCCATCTCCCTCCTCCCTCCCCCTCCCCCACTCACTCACTCACTCACTCACTACTCAGTCACTCAGTCACTCAGTCTCTCACTACTCTCTCACTCACTCACTCACTCAATCAATGTCATACTCATTTGCTCACTCAGTCACTCACTCACTCACTCACTCACTCAATCACTCAGTCACTCAGTCACTCACTGCTGACTCACTCACTCAGTCACTCATTCACTCACTCAGTCACTCACTCACTCCCTCACTGTCACACACAGTCATTTGCCATCTCCCTCCTACCTCCCTCCCTCTCTCACTCACTCACTCACTCACTCACTCACTCACTCACTTACGGTCACAACCTGTCCTTTGCCATCTCTCTCACTCACTCACTCACTCACTCACTACTCACTCACTCACTCAATCAATGTCACACTCATTTGCTCGCTTGCTCACTCACTCACCCACTCACTCACTCATTCACTACTCACTTACTCAGTCAGTCTCTCACTACTCCCCCACTCACTCACTCACTCACTCACTACTCACTCGCTCAGTCACTCAGTCTCTCACTACTCACTCACTCACTCACTCACTCAATGTCACACAATCATTTGCTTGCTCACTCACTCACTCACTCACTCAATCAATGTCATACTCATTTGCTCACTCAGTCACTCACTCACTCACTCAATCACTCAGTCACTCAGTCACTCACTGCTGACTCACTCACTCAGTCACTCATTCACTCACTCAGTCACTCACTCACTCCCTCACTGTCACACACAGTCATTTGCCATCTCCCTCCAACCTCCCTCCCTCTCTCACTCACTCACTCACTCACTCACTCACTCACTCACTCACTCACTTACTGTCACACACTGTCATTTGCCATCTCTCTCACTCACTCACTCACTCACTCACTCACTCACTCAGACTCTCACTACTCACTCACTCACTCAATCAATGTCACACTCATTTGCTCGCTTGCTCACTCACTCACTCACTCACTCACTACTCACTTACTCAGTCAGTCTTCACTACTCACTCACTCACTCACTCACTCACTCACTCCCTCACTGTCACACACTGTCATTTGCCATCTCCCTCCTCCCTCCCTCACTCACTCACTCACTCACTACTCACTCACTCAGTCACTCAGTCTCTCACTACTCACTCACTCACTCACTCAGTCACTCATTCACTCACTCAGTCACTCACTCACTCTCTCACTGTCATTTGCCATCTCCCTCCTCCCTCCCTCCCTCCCTCCCTCCCTCCCTCCCTCACTCACTCTCACTCACTCAGTCACTCAGTCACTCACTCACTCCCTCACTGTCACACACTGTCATTTGATTTGCCATCTCCCTCCTCCCTCCCCCCTCCCCCACTCACTCACTCACTCACTCACTACTCACTCACTCAGTCACTCAGTCTCTCACTACTCACTCACTCACTCACTCACTCACTCAATGTCACACAATCATTTGCTTGCTCACTCACTCACTCACTCACTCACTCAATCATTGTCTTACTCATTTGCTCACTCAGTCACTCACTCACTCACTCACTCAATCACTCAGTCACTCACTGCTGACTCACTCACTCAGTCACTCATTCACTCACTCAGTCACTCACTCACTCCCTCACTGTCACACACTGTCATTTGCCATCTCCCTCCTACCTCCCTCCCTCTCTCACTCACTCACTCACTCACTCACTCACTCACTCACTCACTCACTCACTCACTCAGTCTCTCACTACTCACTTACTCACTCAATCAATGTCACACTCATTTTCTAGCTTGCTCACTCACTCACTCACTCACTCACTACTCACTCACTCAGTCTCTCACTACTCACTCACTCACTCACTCAGTTACTCACACAGTCACTCATTCACTCACTCAGGCACTCAGTCACTCCCTCAGTAATTTGCCATCTCCCTCCTCCCTCCCTCCCTCCCTCCCTCACTCACTCACTCACTCACTACTCACTCACTCACTCACTCAGTCACTCACTCACTCACTCACTCCCTCACTGTCACACACTGTCATTTGCCATCTCCCTCCTCCCTCCCTCACTCACTCACTCACTCACTCACTATCACTCACTCAGTCACTCACTCACTCACTCAGTCACTCACTGCTGACTCACTCACTCAGTCACTCATTCACTCACTCAGTCACTCACTCACTCCCTCACTGTCACACACTGTCATTTGCCATCTCCCTCCTACCTCCCTCCCTCTCTCACTCACTCACTCACTCACTCACTCACTCACTCACTCACTCACTTACTGTCACACACTGTCATTTGCCATCTCACTCACTCACTCACTCACTCACTAAGTCTCTCACTACTCACTCACTCACTCAATCAATGTAACACTCATTTGCTCGCTTGCTCACTCACTCACACACTCACTCACTCACTACTCACTCACTCAGTTACTCACACAGTCACTCATTCACTCACTCAGTCACTCAGTCACTCCCTCACTGTCATTTGCCATCTCCCTCCACCCTCCCTCACTCCCTCCCTCACCTCACTCACTCACTCACTCACTCACTCACTCCTCAGTCTCTCACTACTCAGTCACTCACTCACTCACTCACTCACTCACTCCCTCCCTCACTGTTACACACTGTCATTTTCCATCTCCCTCCTCCCTCACTCACTCAATCACTCACTCACTACTCACTCACTCAGTCACTCAGTCTCTCACTACTCACTCACTCAGTTACTCACTCAGTCACTCATTCACTCACTCAGTCACTCACTCACTGCCTCACTGTCATTTGCCATCTCCCTCCTCCCTCACTCACTCAATCACTCACTCACTACTCACTCACTCAGTCACTCAGTCTCTCACTACTCACTCACTCAGTTACTCACTCAGTCACTCAGTCACTCACTCACTGCCTCACTGTCATTTGCCATCTCCCTCCTCCCTCCCTCACTCTCACTCACTCACTCACTCACTCACTCACTCACTCACTCACTCACTCACTCACTCCACTCACTGTCACACACTGTCATTTGCCATCTCCCTCCTCCCTCCCTTCCTCACTCACTCACTCACTCACTCACTACTCACTCACTCAGTCACTCAGTCTCTCACTACTCACTCACTCACTCAGTTATTCACACAGTCACTCATTCACTCACTCAGTCACTCACTCCCTCACTGTCATTTGCCATCTCCCTCCTCCCTCCCTCCTCCCTCCATCCATCCCTATCTCACTCACTCACTCACTCACTCACTCACTCACTCACTCACTCACTCACTCACTCACTCCCTCACTGTCACACACTGTCATTTGCCATCTCCCTCCTCCCTCCCTCCCTCCCTCCCTCACTCACTCACTCACTACTCACTCACTCACTCAGTCACTCACTCCCTCACTCACTCCCTCACTGTCACACACTGTCATTTGCCACCTCCCTCCTCCTCACTCACTCACTCACTCCTCACTACTCACTCACTCACTCACTCACTACTCACTCACTCAGTCACTCAGTCTCTCACTACTCACTCACTCACTCAGTTACTCACTCAGTCACTCATTCACTCACTCAGTCACTCACTCACTCTCTCACTATCATTTGCCATCTCCCTCCTCCCTCCCTCACTCACTCACTCTCACTCACTTACTCACTCAGTCACTCACTCACTCCCTCACTGTAACACACTGTCATTTGATTTGCCATCTCCCTCCTCCCTCCCCCTCCCCCACTCACTCACTCACTCACTCACTACTCAGTCACTCAGTCACTCAGTCTCTCACTACTCTCTCACTCACTCACTCACTCAATGTCACACAATCATTTGCTTGCTCACTCACTCACTCACTCACTCACTCACTCACTCAATCAATGTCATACTCATTTGCTCACTCAGTCACTCACTCACTCACTCAATCACTCAGTCACTCAGTCACTCACTGCTGACTCACTCACTCAGTCACTCATTCACTCACTCAGTCACTCACTCACTCCCTCACTGTCACACACAGTCATTTGCCATCTCCCTCCTACCTCCCTCCCTCTCTCACTCACTCACTCACTCACTCACTCACTCACTCACTTACTGTCACACACTGTGATTTGCCATCTCTCTCACTCACTCACTCACTCACTCACTCACTCACTCACTCAGTCTCTCACTACTCACTCACTCACTCACTCAATCAATGTCACACTCATTTGCTCGCTTGCTCACTCACTCACTCACTCACTCACTCACTACTCACTTACTCAGTCAGTCTCTCACTACTCACTCACTCACTCCCTCACTGTCACACACTGTCATTTGCCATCCTCCTCCTCCCTCACTCACTCACTCACTCACTACTCACTCACTCAGTCACTCAGTCTCTCACTACTCACTCACTCACTCAGTTACTCACTCAGTCACTCATTCACTCACTCAGTCACTCACTCACTCTCTCACTGTCATTTGCTATCTCCCTCCTCCCTCCCTCACTCACTCACTCTCACTCACTCAGTCACTCAGTCACTCACTCACTCCCTCACTGTCACACACTGTCATTTGATTTGCCATCTCCCTCCTCCCTCCCCCCTCCCCCACTCACTCACTCACTCACTCACTACTCACTCACTCAGTCACTCAGTCACTCAGTCACTCACTACTCACTCACTCACTGACTCACTCACTCACTCACTCACTCAATGTCACACAATCATTTGCTTGCTCACTCACTCACTCACTCACTCACTCACTCACTCACTCAATCAATGTCTTACTCATTTGCTCACTCAGTCACTCACTCACTCACTCACTCACTCAATCACTCAGTCACTCACTGCTGACTCACTCACTCAGTCACTCATTCACTCACTCAGTCACTCACTCACTCCCTCACTGTCACACACTGTCATTTGCCATCTCCCTCCTACCTCCCTCCCTCTCTCACTCACTCACTCACTCACTCACTCACTCACTCACTCACTTACTGTCACACTCTGTCATCTGCCATCTCACTCACTCACTCACTCACTCACTCACTCACTCACTCACTCACTCAGTCTCTCACTACTCACTCACTCAATCAATGTCACACTCATTTTCTAGCTTGCTCACTCACTCACTCACTCACTCACTACTCACTCACTCAGTCTCTCACTACTCACTCAATCACTCAGTCAGTTACTCACACAGTCACTCATTCACTCACTCAGTCACTCAGTCACTCCCTCAGTAATTTGCCATCTCCCTCCTCCCTCCCTCCCTCCCTCCCTCCCTCCCTCACTCACTCACTCACTCACTCACTACTCACTCACTCACTCACTCAGTCACTCAGTCACTCACTCACTCCCTCACTGTCACACACTGTCATTTGATTTGCCATCTCCCTCCTCCCTCCCCCCTCCCCCACTCACTCACCCACTCACTCACTACTCACTCACTCAGTCACTCAGTCTCTCACTACTCACTCACTCACTCACTCACTCACTCAATGTCACACAATCATTTGCTTGCTCACTCACTCACTCACTCACTCACTCAATCAATGTCATACTCATTTGCTCACTCAGTCACTCACTCACTCACTCACTCACTCACTCACTCACTCACTCAGTCACTCAGTCTCTCACTACTCACTCACTCACTCACTCAGTTACTTACTCAGTCACTCATTCACTCTCTCAGTCACTCCCTCACTCCCTCACTGTCATTTGCCATCTCCTTCCTCCCTCCCTCCTCCCTCCCTCACTTTCACTCACTCACTCACTCACTCACTCACTCACTCACTCACTCACTCACTCACTCACTGTCACACACTGTCATGTGCCATCTCCCTCCTCCCTCACTCACTCATTCACTACTCACTCACTCAATCACTCAGTCTCTCACTTCTCACTCACTCACTCAGTTACTCACACAGTCACTCACTCACTCCCTCACTGTCATTTGCCATCTCCCTCCTCCCTCCCTCCTCCCTCCATCCCTCCTTCCCTCACTCTCACTCACTCACTCCCTCACTGTCACACACTGTCATTTGCCATCTCCCTCCTCCCTCCCTCCCTCCCTCCCTCCCTCCCTCCCTCACTCACTCACTCACTCACTCACTACTCACTCACTCACTCACTCACTCAGTCACTCACTCACTCACTCACTGTCACACACTGTCATTTGCCATCTCCCTCCTCCCTCCCTCACTCACTCACTCACTCACTACTCACTCACTCACTACTCACTCACTCAGTCACTCAGTCTCTCACTACTCACTCACTCACTCAGTGACTCACTCAGTCACTCATTCACTCACTCAGTCACTCAGTCACTCTCTCACTGTCATTTGCCATCTCCCTCCTCCCTCCCTCCCTCCCTCCCTCCCTCCCTCACTCACTCACTCACTCTCACTCACTCAGTCACTCAGTCACTCACTCACTCCCTCACTGTCACACACTTTCATTTGATTTGCCATCTCCCTCCTCCCTCCCCCCTCCCCTACTCACTCACTCACTCACTCACTCACTCACTACTCACTCACTCAGTCACTCAGTCTCTCACTCACTCACTCAACCAATGTCATACTCATTTGCTCACTCAGTCACTCAGTCACTCACTCACTCACTCACTCAATCAATGTCATACTCATTTGCTCACTCAGTCACTCAGTCACTCACTCACTCACTCAATCACTCAGTCACTCAGTCACTCACTGCTGACTCACTCACTCATTCACTCATTCACTCACTCAGTCACTCACTCACTCCCTCACTGTCACACACTGTCATTTGCCATCTCACTCACTCACTCACTCACTCAGTCTCTCACTACTCACTCACTCACTCAATCAATGTCACACTCATTTGCTCGCTTGCTCACTCACTCACTCACTCACTCACTCACTACTCACTCACTCAGTAAGTCTCTCATTACTCACTCACTCACTCACTCACTCAGTTACTCACACAGTCACCCATTCACTCACTCAGTCACTCAGTCACTCCCTCACTGTCATTTGCCATCTCCCTCCTCCCTCCCTCCCTCACTCACTCACTCACTCACTCAGTCTCTCACTACTCACTCACTCACTCAGTCACTCACTCACTCACTCACTGTCACACACTGTCATTTGCCATCTCCCTCCTCCCTCCCTCCCTCACTCTCTCACTCACTCACTCACTACTCACTCACTCAGTCACTCGGTCTCTCACTACTCACTCACTCACTCAGTTACTCACTCAGTCACTCATTCACTCACTCAGTCACTCACTCACTCCCTCACTGTCATTTGCCATCTCCTTCCTCCCTCCCTCCTCCCTCCCTCCCTCCCTCACTCTCACTCACTCACTCACTCACTCACTCACTCACTCACTCACTCCCTCAAGGTCACACACTGTCATGTGCCATCTCCCTCCTCCCTCACTCACTCACTCACTCACTACTCACTCACTCAGTCACTCAGTCTCTCACTACTCACTCACTCACTCAGTTACTCACTCAGTCACTCATTCACTCACTCAGTCACTCACTCCCTCACTGTCATTTGCCATCTCCCTCCTCCCTCCCTCCTCCCTCCCTCACTCTCACTCACTCACTCACTCACTCACTCACTCACTCACTCACTCACTCACTCACTCACTCAGTCACTCACCCACTCCCTCACTGTCAGACACTGTCATTTGCCTTCTCCCTCCTCCCTCCCTCCTCCCTCCGTCACTCTCACTCACTCACTCACTCACTCACTCACTACTCACTGACTCACTCAGTCACTCACTCACTCACTCACTCCCTCACTATCACACACTGTCATTTGCCGTCTCCCTCCTCCCTCCCTCCCTCACTCACTCACTCACTCACTACTCACTCACTCAGTCACTCAGTCTCTCGCTACTCACTCACTCACTCAGTTACTCACACAGTCACTCATTCACTCACTCAGTCACTCACTCACTTCCTCACTGTCATTTGCCATCTCCCTCCTCCCTCCCTCCCTCCCTCCCTCACTCACTCACTCACTCACTCACTCCCTCACTGTCACACACTGTCATTTGCCATCTCCCTGCTCCCTCCCTCCCTCACTCACTCACTCACTCACTCACTCACTCACTCCCTCACTGTCACACACTGTCATTTGCCATCTCTCTCCTCCCTCCCTCCCTCCCTCCCTCTCACTCACTCACTCACTCACTCACTCACTCACTCACTCACTCACTCACTGTCACACACTGTCATTTGCCATCTCCCTCCTCCCTCACTCACTCACTCACTCACTACTCACTCACTCAGTCTCTCACTACTCACTCACTCACTCAGTTACTCACTCAGTCACTCATTCACTCAGTCACTCCCTCACTCCCTCACTGTCATTTGCCATCTCCCTCCTTCCCTCCCTCACTCTCACTCTCTTTCTCACTCACTCACTCACTACTCACTCACTACTCACTCACTCACTCACTCACTCACTCACTCACTCACTCACTCACTCACTCACTCACTCCCTCACTACTCACTCACTCCCTCACTGTCACACACTGTCATTTGCCATCTCCCTCCTCCCTCCCTTCCTCACTCACTCACTCACTCACTCACTCACTCACTCACTCACTCACTACTCACTCACTCCCTCACTGTCACACACTGTCATTTGCCATCTCCCTCCTCCCTCCCTTCCTCACTCACTCACTCACTCACTCACTCACTCACTACTCACTCACTCAGTCTCTCAGTCTCTCACTACTCACTCACTCACTCAGTTACTCACACAGTCACTCATTCACTCACTCAGTCACTCACTCACTCCCTCACTGTCATTTGCCATCTCCCTCCTCTCTCCCTCCTCCCTCCATCCCTCACTCCCTCACTCTCACTCACTCACTCACTCACTCCCTCACTGTCAAACACTGTCATTTGCCATCTCCCTCCTCACTCACTCCCTCACTCTCACTCACTCACTCACTCACTCCCTCACTGTCACACACTGTCATTTGCCATCTCCCTCCTCCCTCACTCACTCACTCACTACTCACTCACTCAGTCACTCAGTCTCTCACTACTCACTCACTCACTCAGTTACTCACTCAATCCCTCACTGTCATTTGCCATCTCCATCTTCCCTCCCTCCTCCCTCCCTCACTCTCACTCACTCACTCACTCACTCACTCACTCACTGACTCACAACTCACTCACTCACTCACTCACTCAGTCACTCATTCACTCACTCAGTCACTCACTCACTCCCTCACTGTCATTTGCATCTCCATCCTCCCTCCTTCCTCCCTCCCTCCCTCCCTCCCTCCCTCCCTCACTCTCACTCACTCAGTCACTCACTCCCTCACTGTTACACACTTTCATTTGCCATCTCCCTCCTCCCTCCCTTCCTCACTCACTCACTCACTCACTCACTCACTACTCACTCACTCAGTCACTCAGTCTCTCACTACTCACTCACTCACTCAGTTACTCACACAGTCACTCATTCACTCACTCACTCCCTCACTGTCATTTGCCATCTCCCTCCCCCCTCCCTCCTCCCTCCATCCCTTCCTCCCTCACTCTCACTCACTCAATCACTCACTCACTCACTCACTCACTCCCTCACTGTTACACACTGTCATTTGCCATCTCCCTCCTCCCTCCCTCCCTCACTCACTCACTCACTCACTCAGACTCTCACTCAGTCACTCAGTCACTCCCTCCTCCCTCCCTCCCCCACTCACTCACTCACTCACTCACTCACAAAAACCCTCCCCAACTCATTATTCATCCATTCACTCGACTCCACAGACATATCCCGAGGCACCGCCCTGCAGACCCTCAGTGCCCCGGGGTCAACGCCACACTACATCCCAGGCGAAAAACCAGGTCCCAAGCCAATGGCAGAAGGAGGGCAGCACATATGGAAGAAGACTAAAGTATGACTAAAGTATGACTAAAGTGCAGTTAAAAAAAGGGGGCGGCGTGGGGGGTTAATTTTACTGGACTGCCCACTGTTGCGGACAGTGGATCTCCCTTCTCATTCCACCCAAAAGCCCTCAGTGTCTACAGCGTAATTAAAATTGAGGCAGCGGCAGCCATGCAGCATAGCGTGAATATAGAACCCCCCCTCCAGTCCACCCCGTTTGAGGAATGTGGGTGCACTTGTACAGTGGGGCAAAAAAGTATTTAGTCAGCCACCAATTGTGCAAGTTCTCCCACTTAAAAGATGAGAGAGGTCTCCAATTTTCATCATAGGTATACCTCAACTATGAGAAACAAAATGAGGGAAAAAAAATCCAGAAAATCACATTGTCTGATGTTTAAATAATTTATTGGCAAATTATGGTGGAAAATAAGTATTTGGTCAATAACAAAAGTTCATCTCAATCCTTTGTTATATACCCTTTGTTGGCAATGACAGAGGTCAAACGTTTTCTGTAAGTCTTCACAAGGTTTTCACACACTGTTGCTGGTATTTTGGCTCATTCCTCCATGCAGATCTCCTCTAGAGCAGTGATGTTTTGGGGCTGTCGCTGGGCAACACGGACTTTCAACTCCCTCCAAAGATTTTCTATGGGGTTGAGATCTGGAGACTGGCTAGGCCACTCCAGGACCTTGAAATGCTTCTTACGAAGCCGCTCCTTCGTTGCCCGGGTGGTGTGTTTGGGATTATTGTCATCCTGAAAGACCCAGCCACGTTTCATCTTCAATGCCCTTGGTGATGGAAGGAGGTTTTCACTCAAAATCTCACAATACATGGCCCCATTCATTCTTTCCTTTACACGGATCAGTCGTCCTGGTCCCTTTGCAGAAAAACAGCCCCAAAGCATGACGTTTTCACCCCCATGCTTCACAGTAGGTATAGTGTTCTTTGGATGCAACTCAGCATTCTTTCTCCTCCAAACACAACAAGATGAGTTTTTACCAAAAAGTTCTATTTTGGTTTCATCTGACCATATGACATTCTCCCAATCCTCTTCTGGATCATCCAAATGCTCTCTAGCAAACTTCAGACGGGCCTGGACATGTACTGGCTTAAGCAGGGGGACATGTCTGGCACTGCAGGATTTGAGTCCCTGGCAGCGTAGTGTGTTACTGATGGTAGCCTTTGTTACTTTGGTCCCAGCTCTCTGCAGGTCATTCACTAGGTCCCCCCGTGTGGTTCTGGGATTTTTGCTCACCGTTCTCATGATCATTTTGACCCCACGGGGTGAGATCTTGCGTGGAGCCCCAGATCGAGGAAGATTATCAGTGGTCTTGTATGTCTTCCATTTTCTAATAATTGCTCCCACAGATGATTTCTTCACACCAAGCTGCTTACCTATTGCAGATTCAGTCTTCCCAGCCTGGTGCAGGTCTACAATTTTGTTTCTGGTGTCCTTTGACAGCTCTTTGGTCTTGGCCATAGTGGAGTTTGGAGTTTGACTGTTTGAGGTTGTGGACAGGTGTCTTTTATACTGATACCGAGTTCAAACAGGTGCCATTAATACAGGTAACAGGATATAATAATACAGGATATAATAATACAGGAGCCTCTTAAAGAAGAAGTTACAGGTCTGTGAGATCCAGAAATCTTGCTTGTTTGTTGGTGACCAAATACTTATTTTACCGAGGAATTTACCAATTAATTCGTTAAAAATCCTTCAGTGTGATTTTCTGGATTTTTTTTTCTCATTTTGTCTCTCATAGTTGAAGTATACCTATGATGAAAATTGGAGACCTCTCTCATCTTTTAAGTGGGAGAACTTGCACAATTGGTGGCTGACTAAATACTTTTTTGCCCCACTGTATGTACTACTAAAGTGCATATTAAAATTTGGGGGATTGTGTTGTGGGACACGCCGTTGCTACAGACAGCAAAGCCCCCCCCACCCTCCACCCAAGCCCTCAGTGTCTGTGCTGCAAATAAAATTCAAATTGCAAATTTACAAAAAAAAAATTGCAGATTTCAAATTGGTGCTTCGGATGCATTTCATTCAATTATATAGTATGATTTAACAAATGGTTTATGATGGACTGGGGGGAGAATTTCTGGATACTCTACCACCTTGGCAAATAGGCTACTCCACTGTCTTATTTAACCAAAAAAAAGTTAATACTTGCAAGATCCCATTTTCCCCCCCACAGATTTAGCTTAAAAACTAGCTAAGCAGACGCCGTGACCGACGATTCGGGTGTCAGCTGCAGTTACTCTCCCTGCTACCCCATTAACATCCCCATTTGCAGACAAGTTACATGAACTCAGCATGCACTCACAAAGATGACAAGAACATTTTTTTTTTAAATAACAGCTGAGGGAAGCTGCTGCACAGGGTGGGAAATGACTCTGCCCCCCCCCCCCCCCAATTTAACAGCAACAGTGGTGCTATGACACCAAGCACATTTTACACACTTTCCCAGACCTGTTAAGGAATTTAAACTGGTAGCCGCCGTGGTAACGGGGCCAGCTTTCTCATGATTAACCCCAACTGTGGGCTGGTGTGCACGGCAAACAGCAGCTGCAGCCACTTGTTCACCCTCTTTCCTTTTTTTTTTTTTTTTTTAATTTTTGCTTCTCTCGCTGCAGTAAAACAAACTTTGAAAGAGAAATCATCACCCCGTGTGCTCCCGGTTGCTTTTGCTCTTGCATTTCTGTCACGTTCCATTTCCCCGTTTCATTCAATCGTGGCGTCGACCCACCAGCCAATCAGGCGCTCTCCTCACCAATAACAAATACTAAAAACTTGTGCATTCCTTCAGACCTTTTTAATAATATTCATGCAGTTATTGGGTGTATACTATTAAATAAATGCAGACGAGCGAGCGTGTGGGGAAAGGGATTATGCATTTCAAATCGTCCTCGGCATGGCATAATAAGTGTATCCGACACCTTGAGGAGGAAACTGATTACTTCTGTTCAACTGGGTAATATTTTCTACGTCTGCCCCAGTGTGGGAGAAAATAATTACAAAAAAAAATATCTTCCCTCCACACCCAATTGCTTCCTCCGCCTTGCCCTTGTTGAGTGTGTGCCATTGTGACAGGGGAAACAGAGATGGAAGACGATGTTATTGTGTTTCGTCCTCTGTGTGAAAATGTTTTGGTCATTATAGGTCTGTGCCATCCACGCTGAAGCTGTTCTGAGGCCATTCTGGGTCGCCGTGAAATGATCAGTTCAAGTTGCTACACACAAAACAAGAGGGAGGAGGCGGTATTCACCAATTTAGCATGAGGTAGAAACATATACATGTAAATTAGGTATAAATTTGCCAATTTAAAAATTAAAACAGTCGCAAATAACAATTTAATTACACAGAATTAAAATTTTACCAGCATCCAGATGAGCATTGCAGATTTATCAGATAATAGTTGAAAATTTCCAGGAAAAAAGTGCTAATGTGTGAGAAAAAAGCTGCACATTTATTAGGAAAAAAGATGAAAATTTACAGGAGAAAAAAAAATACAAATTTATGAGTCAAAAAGTTTCAGATTCATGAAAGTGGTTGACAATTTACAGGAAAGAATTTGTAAATTTGCAAGAAATCTATTGCAAATTTATGAGAAAAAATATTTTTTTAAGAAAAAGATGTGCAAATCTATGAGGGAAAAATTGAAAATTTACAGGAAAAAATTCCAAATTTTCTTAAAAATTGCAAAATTATGAGAAAAAAAGATGAAAATTTACAGGAAAAAAATTGTGAGGAAAAATGTTTCAGATTTATGAAAAACATTGACATTTTACAGGAAAGAAATTGAAATTTGCAATCAAGTTCTTTGGAAATTTCTAAGAAAAAACGTCACACATTTTAAATTAAAAAAAACTTGTAAATCTGTGAAGAAAAAAGATGAAAATTTACTGGAAAAATGCAAAGTTTTGAGAAAAAAGTTGCAATTCTAAGAGAATTTTTTATTAAAATTTACAGTAAAATATTGCAAATGTATGAAAAGAAATGTTGCATATTTATGAAAAATATATGAAAACTTAAAGGGAAAAAGTTGCACTTTTTTATACATTTATGAGAACAAAAGTCACAAATTAAAAAAAACAAAAACACTTGCAAATCATCCATCCATCCATCCATCTTCTACCGCTTTTCCGGAGGTCCGGGTCGCGGAGGCAGCAGTTCAAGCAGAGAAGCCCAGACTTCCCTCTCCCCAGCCACCTGCTCCAGCTCTTCAGAGGGGATACCAAGGCGTTCCCAGACCAGCTGGGAGACATAGTCTCTCCACCGAGTCCTGGGTCTGCCCCGGGGTCTCCTCCCAGTGGGACGTGCCTGAAACACCTCAAGTGGAAGGCGTCCAGGAGGCATCCTAATCAGATGCCCATACCACCTCAACTGACTCCTTTCAATGTGGAGGAGCAGCGGTTCTACTCTGAGCCTCTCCCGGATGACTGAGCTCCTCACCCTATCTCTGAGGGTGAGTCCAGCAATCCTACGGAGAAAGCTCATTTCAGCCGCTTGTATCCGCGATCTCGTTCTTTCGGTCATTACCCAAAGCTCGTGACCATAGGTGAGAGTAGGAACGTAGATTGACTGGTAAATCGACAGCTTTGCCTTAGAACTAAGCTCCCTCTTCACCACAACAGACCGGTACAACGTCCGCATGACTGCAGATGCTGCTCCAATCCGTCTGTCGATCTCTCGCTCCATTTTCCCCTCACTCGTGAACAAAACCCCAAGATACTTAAACTCCTCCACTTGGGGCAGGAGCCTGTCCCCAACCCGGAGAGGACAATCCACCTTTTTCCGGCTGAGGACCATGGACTCGGACTTGGAGGTGCTGATTCTCATCCCAGCCGCTTCACACTCAGCGGCAAACCGTCCCAGCAAGAGCTGTAGGTCATTGCTGGATGAAGCCAACAGGACAACATCATCTGCAAACAACAGAGATGAGATCCTGTGGTCACCAAGCATGACACCCTCCATTCCCTGGCTGCGCCTAGAAATCCTGTCCATAAAAATTATGAACAGGATCGGTGACAAAGGGCAGCCCTGGCGGAGTCCAACTCTCACTGGGAATGACTCCGACCGAGTGTTGGCAATACGAACCAAACTCTCACAACGGTCGTACAGAGACCGAATAGCTCGTAACAACAAGCCCGATACCCCATACTCCCGAAGCACCCCCCACAAAAATCCACGAGGGACGCGGTCAAATGCCTTCTCCAAGTCCACAAAACACATGTAAACTGGTTGGGCAAACTCCCACGAACCCTCAAGAATTCTCGAGAGGGTAAAGAGCTGGTCCGATGTGCCACGGCCAGGACAAAAACCACATTGCTCTTCCTGAATCCGAGGTTCGACCAACGGCCGGACTCTCCTCTCCAGTACCTTGGCATAGACCTTCCCAGGGAGGCTGAGGAGTGTGATCCCTCTAAAGTTGGAGCACACCCTCCGGTCCCCTTTTTTGAAGAGAGGAACCACCACCCCGGTTTGCCATACCAAAGGCACTGCCCCCGACCTCCACGCAATGTTGCAGAGGCGTGTCAACCATGACAACCCAACAACATCCAGGGCCTTGAGGTACTCAGGGCGAATCTCGTCCACCCCCGGGGCCCGGCCACCAAGGAGATTTTTAACCACCTTGGCGACCTCAGCCCCTGTGATAGGCGAGTCATCCCCCTCGTCCCCAAACCCTGCTTCCTCTGTGGAAGGCATATCAGTGGGATTGAGGAGATCCTCGAAGTATTCCTTCCACCGCCCGACGATATCCCCAGTCGAAGTCAACAGTGTCCCATCCGCACCATACACAGTGTGGACGGGGAGCTGCTTTCCCCTCCTGAGCCGCCGAACAGTTTGCCAGAATCTCTTTGAAGCCGACCGAAAGTCTTGTTCCATGGCCTCACCGAACTCCTCCCATACCAGGGTTTTTGCTTCAGCAACCACCCGAGCTGCATTCCGCTTGGCCTGCCGGTACAACTCAGCTGCTTCGGAAGTCCCACAAGCCAACCAAGCTTGATAGGACTCCTTCTTCAGCTTAATGGCCCCCCTCACCACTGGTGTCCACCACTTGGTTCGGGGGTTGCCACCACGAGATGCACCGACCACCTTGCGGCCGCAGCTCTGGGCCGCCGCTTCAACAACAGAGGTGGAGAACATGGCCCATTCAGACTCCATGTCTCCAGACTCCCTCGGGATGTGGTTGAAGTTCTTCCGGAGGTAGGAGTTGAAGACCTCCCGGACAGGGGCCTCAGCCAGACGCTCCCAGCACACCCTCACTATACGTTTGGGTCTACCAGGTCTGAATGGCTTCCTCCCCTGCCATCGGATCCAACTCACCACCAGGTGGTGATCAGTTGACAGCTCTGCACCTCTCTTTACTCGGGTGTCCAAGACATACGGTCGCAGGTCTGATGATACGATAACAAAATCGATCATCGACCTGCGACCTAGGGTGTCCTGGTGCCAGGTGCACATATGGACACCCTTATGCTTGAACATGGTGTTCATTATGGACAGACTGTGGTTAGCACAGAAGTCCAATAACTGTACACCACTCGGGTTCAGATCGGGCAGGCTGTTCCTCCCAATCACCCCCCTCCAGGTTTCACTGTCGTTGCCCACGTGCGCATTGAAGTCCCCCAGTAGGACAATGGAGTCTCCAGGAGGAGCACCCTCCAGCACCCCAGTCACAGACTCCAAAAAGGGTGGGTACTCTGAAACATCATTTGGTGCATAGGCACAAATGATGGTCAGGACCTGCAGGGAAGCAACCCTTTCGTCCACCGGGGAAAACTCCAATATAGAGGCAGCAAGGTGGGGCGATACAAGAATACCCACCCCTGCTCGTCGCCTCTCGCCCGGGGCAACTCCAGAAAAGGCAAAGCTCCAGCCCCTCTCCAGGAGACTGGTTACGGAACCGGAGCTGTGTGTTGAGGTGAGGCGAGGTACGTGGAATGTCACTTGCAAATCAATGAAGAAAAAAGAGGAAAATTAACCGAAAATCCCCACAAATTTATAAGAAAAAAGTACAACATTTTCTGAGAAAAAAGCTGCAAATTTATGAGGAAAAACATTAAAGTTTACATTAAAAAAATCCAGAAAAAAGTCACTTTAAAAAAGTTTAAGGCTTATAAAGAAAAAAAAGTTACAAATCTAAAAGAAAAAAATTGTAAGATTGTGTTTCTTCTTTTTGTCAAATCACCTTATGGTTGTCAGGCCACATTTTGGGGGGAGACTACAAGGAGGATCTGCCAGGCACATCCATGAATGGAACCCACTGTCATTCACCAAGTTTCTAGTGCTAGGCTTTTGAGAGCCCGCAGTAAAGTTATGGACATTTGTTTAGCATCTCACTAAACTCAAACCCAAATAAACACAGACCAGGAAGTGAACAGCATGGAGAAGTTAGCTGCGTTATATGGGTCATCAGCCACTTTGGGAAGCAATAATGAAGTGTAATAACTTACAGTACTATTACAGCTAATTTTATGTTTAGTTCTGCTTTATTGCGTCCTTTGTATTAAAGCCATCAATCATAAAAGCGCCAGGCTCCTTCTGAAGGTGAGTCGCGTGAGCTGGGGCACTCAGGACGCCGCTTGTCATCCCTCGTTAACGCCCACCTTCCCGTGTGCTGCGGGGTTTCGGAGCCGGTGGGGGGGCTTGGTAGCCGAGGTTGGAGTGTAGCGTGAGGTGCTGGATGCCGCCGTAAAACACAGCAGACAAGCAGCAAGTTAATTATCTCACTCTGGAGCATTGCAGCAACATTTGAATTATTGATGATCAGTGTTGCAAATTGAATTGAGAAACAGACTGTAGACTTCCTGGATTAAAAAAGATGAAAAAAGCATCGGTGAAAATAGGCAGTAGGTGATTCACGGTTGTGGGAGGGGTGCTAGCCAGGGTTTGACTTAATCCATTTGAGGCCCAGGGCGAAGACAGAAATGGGGCCCTCCTTTGTCTTTGTTCTACACTTTCTTTTCAGGCCTTATTAAAATCCTACCTGAAACTTATTGTCCTCAGAAGTCTTCAAGTGATGATATCATTCATGCACCCGGAATTACATCTGTAGAAAAACAAAGAAGTTTAACAAACTGAATGTAGACTTTTGTCTATTATAAAAAAGAAAAAAAAAAAAGACAATTCACGTGGAAGATCTGTTGTTTGTTCACACGTACCAGCCCCTCCAGGATTTTGCGATATTGCAATTGCATTAATTCATGTGAAATAAGGCCGTCACTGCATCTATAGAGTAACCTTGCAAATTTTTCAAATTACTGCAACTTTCACGCAATTTTGGCCAATCCTCATCAACTTCCACCAATTTTGCCAATCAAATTTGGCCCCGAGTAGCACTGAAACACTCAGTCTAACCAATCAAATGCGTCGCTGCACCGCACTCACTTCTGTGTTTACAGTGAGTATAAACGGAACACATCAGCAATAAACAAAGTGTGTGATTTTAACAAAAACACCCACGAGTTTTCCTACACCATCCCTTCCTCTGTCTCCCCCAGCCTGCCGGTGGACGTCTAACCACATCTCTGCCTTGACTGCATGTATGAAGTGCCGGGTTTTTGTTGAAAAATGTCCTCCTGCCTGAAAAGCACCACGTTGCGGAAGCGAGCGTGAGGAGAGACGCTGTAAATCCACAAACAAAAGTGCAAATCTAACACGACAACCAGTGTTGTAACATTTTATCCATCGTTAGAGGTAGAATCATTACTACATCTAGTCAATGAGCTTTAAAGCTGTGAATGTCTTGTATGGACACGGACCAACGTGCATCCCTGGCAAATCCCCAAGGAGAGCCCCTCCTCCAGGTAAAATCCCCAGTAAAGGAAAGATGAGTATCTGATGAGACAGGTGTGTGTCAAGACGTGCAGCAGATAGACAGGTAGGAGTCAGGCATGGAAAGAGAGAATATTCATTATTTTTTTTTTTTTTTATTTTTTTTAAGAAAAACACAGACTTTAATAGACAATCCAGAGTAACAGAATAAATTATTTCTTTTTTCTCTGCACTTGGTACCAAGTGGTTGGGGACTGCTGTGGTTAGGGGGTTTTCAAATGAAGCTGCTGCCATAATTTCAAAATCTATACTCTTTAACATGCATTCAGTGCAATTTAGCTGTTGTAATGGATACTTATTTTTCATCATTTTATTCATGTTCTCAGCAAGAATACTTTACAGTTTTGGCCATTTTTAAGACAAATTTATGAGTAACTACTTCATTCTCACTCAATTGTGTTAAAGTCTGTATTTGCTGTTGCACAAGAGTTTTTTTTCTGTATAGCAGAAGTTTCTGATTAATTTACAAATCACTGTTTAATAGAAGTTTTTTTTTTTTACAATATTGTGTTTTTCTTGTGGCGTTATAGATAATATCATTGCAGTAAACTATGAAAAAAAACAAAAACATCTGCTTTAGAATTTGTAATTCTTCTCACAACTTTTAGTGCAAAAAACTCTCAAAACATCACAACTTTTATTGCAACTTTTTAAAAAAGCTCCCACAAATTAAGGCTTTTTGGGCTTCAGCAATCATAAAAACATCCCGTGAAATCCTGGAGGGACTGACTTACCCACATTTGCCAGATGGGTCCTGTTCATGGTCTGCTGACTGGTCCGTGTTGCAGAGGATCTATTGCGCTCCCTCTTCTGTACAACGTAGACACAAGGAAGAATATATATCTTAGACCCCAGGAAGAATAGCCAATGTTTTATACAAGTGCTAATGAGGATTTTAATAAAACAAACATACAAAAAACTATATTTACAATTTTACACTTTTCCAATAAATTTTCTACTTTTTTCCACAAATTTTTGTAAATTTTTTACAGTTTTTTTTTCATAAATTTGCAACTTTTTTTTCTTAAAAAAATTACCATTCTTTTCCTGTAAATTATCATCTTATTTGTCATGTGGAACTTTTTCTATTAAATTGGCATCAAACTGGGGATTCTAAATTGTCCTTAGGTATGAATTTGAGAGTGAATGGTTGTCTGTCTCCCTGTGTTGGCCCTGCTGGCGATCTGTCCAGGGTGTACCCTACCTCTCGCCCAAAGATGCTGGGATAGGCTCCATCCCCCCCCCCCCCCCCCCCGCGACCCAAAAAATGGATTAAGCAGAAGAAGATGGATAGATGGCAAGCTTTTTTTTTTTTTTTTTTTCTAAAAAAAAAAAAAAAAAAAATTCTTGTAAAATTTCAACTATTTTTTTTCCTAAATTTGAAACTTTTTTTCCTGTAAATCTGCAACTTTTGTCTTATAAATTTTTAACTTTTTTTCTCAAAAATTTGCATTTTTTTCCGGGATATTTTCAACTTTTTTTTTCTAAATTTTCTACCTTCCCCCCCCCAAATTACCAACTGTCTTCTGTAAAATTTCAACTTTTTTCATTTTTTTGACTTTTTTCTCAAGTTTAGCAACTTTTTTTTCTCTTGAAAAATTTCAACTATTTTCCTCCTAAATTTGTAATTTTTTTTCCTCACAAATTGTCAACTTTTGTCTTTATAAATTTGTAGCTTTTCCTCAAAATTAGCATTCTTTCCAGTAAATCTGCAACTTTTGTCTTTTAAATTTGTAACTTTTTTTTCTCAAAATTTCCATTTTTTCCTGGATATTTTCAACTTTTTTTTTTAATTTTCTGCTTCCCCCCCCCCAAAAAAAAATTACCAACTCTTTCCTGTAAAATTTCAACTTTTTTTCATATAATTTTTTGACTTTTTTCTCAAATTTAGCAACTTTTTTTCTCCCGTAAAATTTCAACTGTTTTCCTCATCAATTTTCAAATTTTCTACTTCCAGCGCCACATGTGTAGGCTGCCTTTTTGCAAAAGCGGATCAATTTCTTTCTATTTCTATTTACTATCTCGCTTCTCTTGCTAATCTTTCTGATCCGGCGACACCTTATACATCGGACGGACACCGGATCGCCCATATGTCTCCTGAGCCGGCAGACGGAGCCACTGTTTTTAACAGGATACGTTACAGCAGAGACCAGCTGCTAGCACTTAACCAGACCAAGATGCTAGTGCAAGACTTCGACATACGGGGTGAAATAAGACAGAAACGACGTGGATGCCATGCTGGAGCAAGATGGCGGGCGAGAAATATAAGTTACAGACCCGTCCTTCCATCTGTTGTTATGGGGAACGTTCGATCGCTACTCAATAAGACCGACAAGCTAGCGGCTATAACCCGCTACGACAGCGTCTTCAGAGAGAGTAGCATGATGTTGTTTACTGAGATGTGGCTAACAGAACTAGCAACAGATGCTAACATCGAACTGGAGGGTTTCCACGCAATACGGGCAGACTGGACACCAGACAGTGGGAAGGCAAGGGGCAGAGGAGTGATCACCGGAGTGGTGGCTCAGTTGGTAGAGCATCCGCCCCACACCCGGGAGGGTGTGGGGCGGATGCGGATCCCCAGCTAAAAGGAACAAATTTCCGTTTTTGGTCCTGGCCAATCGATGAGCAAGAAGACCTCTGGTGAGAGGACTCTACTCCTGTCTCTACACAGCCGTACATTTGAGTGGACTTTTGTCTTAGCAGCATTGAATTTCAATATACTGGGGGCTGATTTTTTGTGCACACATGGTTTGTTGGTTGATGTCGCTAACAGGCGCCTAGTTATTGCACTGTCCTTTGATTATATCCCCTGTATAGCTCGAGCGTCCCGGCCAACAGCACAAGCCAACGTCACAGCTGCACGCGGTAAGTTCCACACACTGCTCACTCAGTTCCCAGCACTCACTGTCCCGACATTTTCGGCAGCCATCGCTAAACACGGGGTGGAGCATTTTATCACCACCACCGGGCCACCCATTTTTGCAAAACTTCGGCGCTTGGACGCAGCTAAACTGGCCATAGCGCACGAGGAGTTCGCCGACCTGGAGAGGTTGGGCATCATCAGGCGTTCAAACAGCCAATGGGCTTCCCCGCTACACATGGTCCCTAAAGCTGAGGTTTTGTGGCGACCTTGCGGGGATTTCCGCAGGTTGAACAACGCTACAGCGCACGACCGCTACCCAATTCTTCACATTCAGGATTTTTCCGTTCACCTGGCAGGAGCGGGCGTTTTTTCTAAAATAGACCTGGTCCGCGGTTATCACCAAGTCCCAGTGTGCGCTGAGGACATACCCAAAACAGCGGTGATAACTCCGTTCGGTTTATTCGAGTTTTTGCGCATGCCATTTGGGCTTAAAGGGGCTGCACAGACGTTTCAACGCATGATGGATGCAATGCTGCGTGATCTCCCTTTCGTGTTCGTCTACTTGGTCGATATCTTGGTAGCCAGCGCGTCCGAAGACGGACACGAAACCCACCTCACGGCGGTTTTCCGGAGGTTGGAAGAGCACGGGTTAATAATCAACCCAGCGAAATGTCAGTTCAGGGTGACGCGGATTGATTTTTTTGGGGCACCGCGTCTCTCCCGATGGAGCGGTTCCGCTGCCTGACAAAGTGCGTGCGGTAGCAGATTTTCCCCGGCCGCAAACGGTCAGGGCGCTACAGGAATTTTTGGGAATGGTGAATTTTTATAACCATTTCCTTCCCCGCGCAGCGCAGCTCATGCAACCACTGTACGCCGCACTCAAAAAACAGAAACCCGCGGATAAGATCGAATGGTCCCCAGAGCGAGAGCGGGCGTTCTCGGAAGTCAAAGCAGCCCTGGCAAATGCCGCATTGCTGGCACATCCAGACCCAATGGCCCGCATAGCGCTCACCACTGACGCTTCAGATGTGGCCATAGGGGCGGTCGTGGAGCAGAGCGTAGCCGGGGCTTGGCAGCCGCTTGCCTTTTTCAGCAGGACTTTGCGCAACAGTGAACGTAAATACAACGCGTTCGACAGGGAGTTGCTGGCTCTCCACCTGGCCATTCGCCACTTCCAGTTCTGGCTAGAAGGGCGCAGTTTCACCGCGTTCGTTGACCACAAGCCGCTAACATTCGCGATGGCCAAGGTTTCAGAACCATGGTCGGGCCAGCAGCAGAGACAGCTGGCCGCGATCTCAGAGTTTACTACCGATATTCAGCATGTCTCGGGTAAACTGAATGTAGTGGCAGACTGCATCTCGCACGCCGTGGCGGCCCCAGTCTGTGTGGGGATAGATTACGCAGCCATGGCCGCGGAGCAGGTTAGTGACGCGGACGTGCGCGCGCTCCAGTTTGGACCAACGGGGTTAAGGCTGGAGAGCAGGGTGCTGCAAGATGGCATGCCCCCCCCCCCCAATCTGTGATGTCTCCACAGGGCGACTGCGTCCCATGGTACCGGCCGCGGGGCGCCGCCGCGTTTTTGACTCGATTCATTCTTTGGCGCACCCGGGAGTGCGCGCGTCGGTCAAAATGGTAGGAGAGAAATTTGTGTGGCCGAGCCTTCGCAAACAAGTGAGAGAGTGGGCAGCAGCCTGCATGGCGCGCCAACGAGCCAAGGTACACAGACACACGAAGGCTCCCTTGGAGCGGTTTCGCATCCCGGCTAAGAGGTTCGACCATGTTCACATGGACCTCGTGGGCCCCCTCCCGCTATCACAGGGGTGCACGCACCTTCTGACAATGGTGGACCGCACCACGCGCTGGCCGGAAGTGGTTCCACTGGCGGCAACCACAGCCGAGGAGGTGGCGCGCGCATTTTTAACAGCATGGGTGGCGCGTTTTGGAGTCCCGTCGGATAATACGTCCGACAGAGGCCCTCAATTTGTTTCCAAACTCTGGTCAACAATGGCCCGCAGCCTGGGTGTCACAATTCACCGCACAACTGCGTACAATCCACAGGCTAATGGGTTATGCGAACGTTTTCATAGGTCATTGAAAGCGGCTCTTCGGGCGTCACTGACGGATGCAAATTGGGTAGACAAGCTACCGTGGGTTTTATTGGGGTTATGTTCTGCGCCTAAAGAGGATTTGGAAGCTTCCCTGGCTGAACTCGTTTTTGCCCAGCCACTTCAGCTGCCCGGGGAGTTTCTTCCAGATAACCCCGCGCCGGGCAGCTCCCCGTCTCAGCTGTTGCAGCGTAGCATAGACACAAGCACGCTGCCGGGCCCTGCTCACCACAGTTTTCCGCGCGTTTTTGTGCCTAAAACTTTGAAAAACGCAGAGTTCGTTTTTGTCAGACACGATGCCCATTGCCCTCTACTGCGCCCACCTTATGATGGACCGTTCAGAGTGCTGGAAACAGGGGACAAGCATTTTTTGCTAGATTTGTGGGGTAGGAGGGAAAAGATTGGCATAGACAGACTCAAACCCGCTTTTGTTGTGGCGGACGAGCAAGTGCTGTTGGCGAGGGCCCCTCGGCATGGAAGACCCCCACGGGGAGCTTTCCAGAGAAAAGATTCCCCAGAGCGTCCACACGCACAGACTTTTACCCCTCAAACATCAGCCCCCCAGCATGACAGCGCCGCGGAGGCGGTGAATCCTGGTTACAGCAGATACGGGAGAAGACTGAAGCCCAAGCAGCATGTGGATTGATGTTTAATGATTTTACCACAGCATATAGACTGTCATCCTATTGTTCTATCCAAGACGCTCGGGGGGGGGGGTCATTTGGTGACACATGGAGAGTGCATAATGGTATAGCATCTTAGACTAGAACAAAGAGCAGAGTTTCCCTGGGAGATAACAGGGTGGTGTGAAGGATGAATGCAGTGTGATCTTTTGTGCGTTAGAAACTTCTAGAAGGATGTTAAAGGATTAAGGAAGTGTATGCAACGTGACCTTTTGTGTGTTTGAAGCTTCTAGAAGAATGCTATGCTTTTTAAGAGGAGAGTCTCTGCTGAGTGTTCATTCTGTCTATGCTTCTTGTGAGAGACGTGTAATAAAATGCCTGAGTCAAATCCGCCTTGTTATTTACATGCTCCACTGCACCAGAATTTGTTTGTTGTTTAGTGCGCACCAGAGTTCGAATGCATGTTCAGACTGCAACAAACAAACTGAACTATCCACAGAATCGGACCAGAGTTCTTTCGGTCCAGACCAAACAGTGGCCATGTGAATGCACCCTAAGTCAGGAACCTGCAGCCAAGAGCAAAATGTCACACTGCGGGGGCATGGTGTGGGGGTTTTCTCCACCCAGAGAAGGCAAGGGGAAGGGTAAACAATGGACCGAAGGAGGAGGTGTCACCGGGGGGTATCAGATGGGACTGTTGGGTCTATGCACCCCCCGGGAAGAGTAACAAATGCCGGTGCCACTAAGAGAAGAAAGTTGTTGGAGTGGTGCCAGTGTTATGTCATGTTAATGTGCCACACAGTTCTTTGTTCAAATAACCATGTGTTATGGTTGGAAGTTTTGGGTCTCAATGCATGGGAATAAAGATATAAAAGAGTAATGCACAGAGACCTGGAATTCTCTTTTGCTGTAAAATATGTTGGAGAAGGAATAAATTTTCTGTGTTGTTCAGCTCGTTGCCTCGCCTGCCTCCTTTCTCCACATTGGTGAACCAAAGACATACCATGGAAAGTGAGCCAAGCACCGCCCCGGAGACTGCCTGGAGGGAGAGCACCAGTGCCGCATGCGTGGTCTCAGTTGAGCTCCAAGACTTACAACCCGACCGCGTGCTTCTTGCACATAGAAGCCCAGTTCGCACTCTACAGCATAACAACGGACAATACCAGATATTACTACGTGGTTGCTGTGCTGGATGCACGCACCACACAACAGGTGACAAGCATGCTCCAGGAGCTACTGGCCCAAGGAAAATAGGAAGTGCTCAAACAGACGCTTCTCCAGCGCTATGCCCTTTCTGACAGTGAAAGGGCTGAGAGGCTCCTAACGCATTCAGAGTTAGGGGCAAGTCAGCAGTGAAGCTTATGGAGAGCATGTTGATGCTGATGGGGAAGGATGACGAATCTTTCCTGTTCACCCACTTGTTCCTCAGGAATCTACTGGCTACAGCGAGGGCGATCCTTGCCAACTCGCCGTGGCTGGTTGCTTAGGACTACCACGCCCTTGCGCAGGAAGCGGACCACATCATCTTGGTGACTAGAGCTCCCAGCGCGCAGACAGTGGCACCGGCATCCATGAGGGACTCCAGCGAGGTCGAGGAGCCATTCATGGTAGCCGGGACGGAAAACAGAAGTCGATGGAATCGGGCGATTTGTTTTTATCATCGCCATTTCGGCTCAAATGCCCAACACTGCCTGTCGCCATGCCAATTCAAGAAGCTGGGAAGATGGCAGGTTTGGAATTCGGTGGAAGCTGCAACCGATGGCAACAGGAACAGACTGCTTTATGTCACAGACACTCATTCAGGGAGACGATTTTTGGTGGACCCCGGCTCCCAGAAGAGCCTCATCCTGCAGGTCAATGCAGACAGGGTGGCAGGACGCAGCGGTCCCGAGCACATGGCCGCCAGTGGATCCCCCATCAGGACATTTGGTGAACGGACACTGATAATATGCTTACACAGACGTAACTTTCAGTGGGACTTTGTGATAGCTGCATGTTCCGGCCCCATTTTAGGTGCAGATTTTTTATGTGCTTATGGGTTATTAGTTGATGTGGCTAACAGATTAGTGGATGCTGTCTCTTTTACCCCTCTTCCCTGTACAGCTCGGGGAGCTGGGTCGACAACACTGGCTAACGTTATAGTTCCAGGGGGTAAGTACTGACAGTTACTCGCACAGTTCCCAGCACTTACGGTCCCGACGTTTTCGGCTACGATAATGAAGTATGCGGTTGAACATTTCATAACCACAAAAGGGCTGCCGGTATTTGCGTGACCTCGGTGCCTGGATGCAGCTAAACTAGCCAGTGTGCACGAGGAGTTTGCCAACTTGGAACAGTTGGGCATCATCAGGCGCTCCAACAGCCCGTGGGCATCCTTGCTATACATAGTGCCTAAAGCTGAAGGGTTGTGGCAACCATTCGGCGATTTCTGGCACTTGAACAATGCTACAGAACACGATCGCTATCCTATTCCACACATCCAGGATTTTTCTGTACACCTGGCCGGGGCACATGTTCATTCCAACGTGGGTCTGGTCAGCGGTTACCTCCAGGTCCTGGTGCACAAAGAAGACATTCCAAAAGCAGCGGTAATGACTCCTTTTGGCCATTTTGAGTTTTTACTCATGCCGTTCAGATTAAAAGGTGTGGCGCAGACCTTCCAGAGGATGTTGGATGCAGTACTTCATGACTTGTCCTTCATTTTTGTCTACTTAGACGACATTCTGGTAGACAGCGTGTCCGAGGAGGAGCACATCACCCATCTTAAGACAGTTTTCCAGAGGTTGGAAGCGCATGGGCAGATAGTTAACCAGGCAAAGTTCCAGTTCAGTGTGCCAGTGACTGACTTTTTTGGCCACTGCATTTCACCGGATGGCGCAATTCCGTTACCGGATAAGGTGAGCTTTGTGGTGGACTTTCCGTGTCCGCAGACCGTAAGAGCACTACAAGAGTTTTTGGGAATGGTTCATTTTTATAACTGTTTCCTTCCTCGGGCAGCCCAGCTGATGCAGCCGTTGTATGCTGCACTTAAAAAAAAGAAACCGGCGGAAGCCATCAACTGGACTCCCGAGTAAGTCCAGGCTTTTACTAATGCCAAAACAGCGCTTGAGGATGTTGCGCTGTTAGCCCATCCAGATCCGTCTGCACGGATTGCACTCATGAAGGAAGCGTCTGATGTTGCCATTGGGGCAGTGGTGGAGCAGTGCATCTCAGGTTCATGGCAGCCGCTTGCATTTTTTAACTGGACTTTGTGCAACAAGTACAGCACATTTGATGGAAAATTGCTGGATCTCCACCTGGCGATGCATCATTTCCAGTTCTGGCTGGAGGGGTGCGAGTTCACCACCTTCGTGGACCATAAGCCACTGACGCATACGATGTCCAAGACCTCGGCCCTGCAGCAACGGCATTTGGATGCAATTTTAGAGTTTACTAATGACATTGAACACATTGCCAGTAAACTCAAAGTCGTGGCCGATTGCCTGCCACGTGTGTTAACTGCCCTGGTCTACATGGGGATAGATTTCCCCGCCATGGCCATGGAGCAATCCAGGGACGCGGAGGTTTTCGCGCTCCAATCTGCTCCAAGTGGGTTAAGGCTGGAGAGCAGGGTGGTGCAAGAAGGGTTCCCTCCTTTGCGCTGCGATGTCTCCACCAGCCGCCCACACCCGTTGGTTCTGAGCTCTTGACGCCGTCGTGTTTTTGAGTCGGTCCACTCCCTTTTGCATCCGGGAGTACGTGTTTCAGTGAAGCTAGTGGGGGTGAAATCTGCCTGTTCGCGCTTGCACAAAGACATGAAAGAGTGGGCTGCAGTTTGCGTCGCGTGCCAGCGGGCCAAAGTGCACAAGCACACCAGAGCCCCCTCGAGCCATTCCAAATCCCGGCCAGGAGGTTCGACCACATCCATGTTGATTTGGTGGGACCCCTCCCACCATTGCAAGGTTTCACACACCTTTTGACAGTCGTGGACCGCAATACGCGCTGGGCTGAAGTGGTCCCACTGGCTTCTACCACAACCGTTGAAGTGGCGCACACTTTTTTGTCGGCTTGGGTTGCACATTTCGGATCTCCATCAGACACCACGTCCCACAGGGGTCCACAATTCATTTCAGACCTCTGGTCCGTGATGGCCCATAGCCTGCGGGTCAAAATTCACTGCACTACCGCGTACAACCCCCAGGCCAATGGGTCATGCGAGTGTTTTTATAAGTTACTTAAAGCAACCTATAAAATCCCCGCACACCTAGGCTGGTCTGCTCATGCAATTTTTACACAGTATGGAGGCTGTAAGCGCTTTTCTAAAAACTCAGATGCTTTACAAAGCAGCATAGGGACAAACATACAGAGAACGGGTAAACAGACAAGGTAGGTACACATAGGTAGAAGAGGCAGTCAGTTTTTATAGGTAGATTTGAAAAGATGGGTTTTGAGTTGACTTTTAAAAGAAGCAAGTGTGTTGGCAGACCGGATGTGAAGGGGCAAGGAATTTCAGAGGGTTGGTGCGGCGATGGCGAATGATCTATCACCCAGGGTGCGGAATTTTGTCTTGGTGATGGGGGTAAGAAGGTGAGCATCAGCAGAGCGGAGGAGACGAGTGGGAGAATGACGAGACAGAAGGTCCGTTAGGTATGAGGGGGCAAGGTTATGAAGAGCTTTATAGGTGATGAGGAGGATCTTGAAGTTGATGTGCTGTTGAATGGGGAGCCAGTGGAGCTGACGGAGGAGAGGAGTGATGTGGTCTCTGGAGCGGGAGTGAGTAAGTAGGCGGGCGGCTGAGTTTTGGACATACTGTAGTTTTTGGAGGATGGTGGAAGGAAGTCCATACAGAATGCTGTTACAGTAATCAAGTCTGGAGGTGATGAAGGCATGGATGAGTATTTCAGCAACAGAGGGTGAGAGGGTGGGACGGAGGCGTGCAATATTACGAAGATGAAAAAATGATGTTTTGGTGATATGGTTGATGTGAGATTTGAAGGAGAGGGTGGGGTCCATGATAATGCCGAGGTTTCTGGCCGGGGGGGGGGGGGGGCGTGGTGACTGAGTGACCATCGATTTGGAATGAAAAGTTCTGGGAAGAGGGTAAAACAGATTTTGGTCCAAAAATGATGATTTCTGTTTTATTGCTGTTTAGCTTGAGAAAGTTGTTAGTCATCCAGGTTTTTATGTCTGTAAGGCAGTTGGTGATGGTGGAGAGAATGGCGGGGGTGATGGATTTAGAGGAGATGTACAGCTGGGTGTCGTCAGCGTAGCAGTGAAAGTGAAGACCATGTTGACGGATGATGTGACCAAGCGGAAGCATGTAGAGAGTGAAAAGGGTTGGACCGAGCATAGAGCCTTGAGGGACACCGTGTGAGACAGGGGTGGTGCGTGATTTATGATTGTTGATGGAGATGTACTGGAATCTCTCAGACAGGTAGGAGGTGAACCAAGAGAGGGCGGAGTCAGTGATGCCAATAGAAAGCAGATGACGGAGCAGGATGGAATGATTGATGGTATCGAAAGCAGCACTGAGATTGAGGAGGAGAAGAATGGTGAGGGAGCCAGAGTCAGAGGCGAGCAGGAGGTCACTGGTGACCCTGAGGAGGGCGGTTTCAGTGCTGTGGCGAGAACGGAATCCAGATTGAAATGTTTCGTAGAGTTTGTTGGAGAGGAGGTGTTTCTTGAGTTGGGTGGCGACAGCTTTTTCCAATATTTTAGCCAGAAATGGGAGGTTGGAGATAGGTCTGAAATTGTTGGGGTCGTCAGAGTCCAGGCCAGGTTTCTTAAGGAGGGGGGTGATGGCAGCAATCTTAAGTGATGGGGGGGACAGTGCCAGTGGTGAGGGAGGAGTTGATGGTGTCGATGATAAGGGGGGCAAGAGGGGTGAGACAGGCTTTGATAAGTGGGGAGGGGATGGGGTCCAGGGGGCATGTAGATGATTTCATGCTGGAGAGTATTTCGGAAAGTTCATCAGTGGTTATGGGTGAGAAAAGGGAGAGCTGTTTATCTATGGGTGGAGAAAAAGTGGGTTCTGAGTCAGGGGTGATGGCTGGGGAGCAGGCAAGCTGGTTGTGAATATTGTCAATTTTGGAATGGAAAAATGATAGAAAGCTATTGCATTTTTCAGGGGTGAAGGATGATGAAATGGTGTCCTGGGGTTTGAGGAGTTTGTTGATGGTGGAGAACAGAATGCGGGGGTTGGAGGATCCAGAGTGAATGATGCTGGAGTAGTAGGCAGAGCGAGCTTCATTGAGTGAGGATTGATATAGGTGCATCAGTTCTATGTGAGCGAGGGTGTGTACAGTAAGACCAGTTTTGCAGCTCAGGCGTTCAAGCTGTCACAGTTGTTTTTTGAGTTTGTGAAGTTCTAAGGTGTACCAGGGGGCCGAATGAATGAAAGTGACGGATTTTGTTTTCATGGGGGCCAGTTTGTTGAGGGAGGTAGACAATGTGTTGTTGTAGATGTTTACTAAGTCCGTAGGGGTTGGGTTTTCTCCCTCTCCCTCTTTCCTGCCACAAACTGACATGCCCTCCGGTACACTTCACCAGCAAGGCGGTTCGACTGGATCAATGACCCCCTGCTACAGTCACTATGGGTGCCGGCTCAAGCCCAAAGGACGGGGGAGTTAGTGCCCCTTCTGGGTGTTCCGGGTGGGGGGGGGTTCTGTGTGGGGACATGGTGTGGAGGTTTTCTCCACCCAGAGAAGGCAAGGGGAAGGGAGAACAATGGACCGAAGGAGGAGATGTCATCGGGGGGTATCAGATGGGATGGTTAGGTCTATGCACCTCCCGGGGAGAGTAACAACTGCCGATGCCACTAAGAGAAGAAGGTTGTTGGAGCGGTGCTGGCGTTATGTCATGTTAATGTGCCACACAGTTCTTTGTTCAAATAACAATGTGTTATGGTCGGACGTTCCGGGTCTCGATGCATGGGAATAAAGATATAAAAGAGGAATGCACCCAGGATTCTCTTTTGCAGTAAATTATGTTGGAGAAGGAATAAAGTTTCTGTGTCGTTCAGCTCGTTGCCTCGCCTGCCTCCTTTCTCCACAACACAATCAAATTGAAAAAGGATGACTCGGCCTTATTATTGTATCCAAACAAAGATGAGAGAAAAAGAAGGCAGAATTTGACATGGGCATCTTTGTGATGCTTTATTAGACAGACCTGGTTGGTTAATTGTTTGGCTGATTTTAGCGGGGATGAAGAGGAGGAAAAGGAAGGAAGTGAGGAGAAAAGGGGAGCTTGATTCATGACAGCAAGAGGCGAGTTTGAAGGGTGTCGACAGATAAGACTGCAAGGGTAATTAACAGAAAGAGAGAGGGATGGTGAGAGAAAGGAGAGAGACAGGAAAGGGAGTTGGGGGGGGGGGTAGTGCCAAGAAGAATAAATGTCATAAAACTGTCCCAGGGTCCTATAATGACTTCAAAATGAAAGGAGAAAAAATTGTGAGCTGGCGTGTGGGAGGAGGCAGATAAAGAGAGGAAGTGAATGAGAGCAGGAGCAAAAGAGAGGACAATGATTAAGGGCATAATTCCATTTTATTACACAATGATGCCTCGGTTTAGGATGCCAACTGGGCACAGGCAGAACTGCACCCATGGACAATTAACTTTTACAAAAAAAAACCCACTCTACAAAATACAAGGTTTGACACCTCCGAAGGTCAGCAAATGTCAATGAGGAGAAGGAGGTGCGAGTAAATGTTGTCACGGTGATGACAACAGGCGATCTTTCACTGCACATTTGAGTCTGAAAGGAAGAGGAGGGAGGTGGCGAGGTTGAGTCTCACAAGTCCAGCAACCATCAGCAGTAGTTCATCAGAGAGGATAACCCAGCCAGCATGTCCAGATGGGCCCAACCAAAGGTTAATCTGGGCTGTCTACTGGGGCCCATGTGGGTTTGTCTGTGGGTTTCATGTTGGCCCTGCGGTATTTGTCCACATGGACTTTATCTGTGCTACAGGTGATCAGGGCGTCTGTTTACTCCTTTCAACACATCTGGGCCCCAAATGGGTTTAACATGGCTGAGCAGGTTTCAGTAACACTTGTGCCATAGGCAAAAAAAGGTAATACGTTTTGAAATTTTTCCTCAAAATTTTGTGAGAATAAAAAGTGAGACATTTACAAAAAAAGCAATTTTTTGAGAAAAAAGTCACAAATTTACTAGAAAAAGGTAACAAATTAATGAGAAAAAAAATTAAAATTTATGAGAAAAAAGTGCAAATTTACAAGAAAAATAATTGTAAAATTACTTGAAAAAAGGTTAAAAACTTGCAAGGAAAAAATTGCAAATTTACAAGAAAAAGTGACAAATTTATGAGGAAAAATTAGAAAATGGTGCAAATTAAAAGAAAAGTAGCAAATACAGTACATGAGTAAATAAACTGAAAATTTATGAGAAAAAGTTTAGAAATTTATGAGAAAACAGATCCAAAATTATGAGAAAAACCTGCAAGTTTACAGTAAAAGAAGTTGAAAAATTTTATGAAGTTCTAAATTACAAGAAAAAGTTAGCACATCTGCAAGAAAAAAGTCACAATTTTACAATTGAAAACAAACAAATTTATGAAGGAAAAAAGTTAAAGTTGCAATGACAAAATTTCAAATTTTAAAGAAAAATGTCTCAAATTTACAAGGAAAGTGTAGCCAAGGGGACGGGCAGTTAAGTCCAAACTAGTGACATCAAACCAGGAGTTTGAACCCACAACCGTGGGCTCCAGAGTCCAGCACTCTACCTGTGTCGCTAAGAGGGTCAACCCACTTGGCAAGCCAAGTTGGAAATGCTTTTTTTGATTCTGCTACATACAGCGGGGAAAATAAGTATTGAACACGTCAACATTTTAATCATTAAACATATTTCTTTTGGAGCCACTGACCTGAGACCTTTTCACAAGATATCAGTAACAACCCAAGTAATCCATACATACAAAGAAATCAAGGAAACTGCGTTCAGCGGAGTGGTGGCCTAGTTGAGAGAGCATCTGCCCCACAACTGGGAGGTTGGGGGTTCGAGTTCCGGCTGGGTGATGCCAAAGACCATATAAAAATGGAACTTCCCGCATACTAACTTGGTGCTCAGTGGCTGTGTCTCAATTCAGGTGTTGCGGCCCCGGAGGCCAGAACACTCAAAGGTTGGTAGGCTGCTAATTCGTGGCTGTTAAATGAGAAGGTCTAGTCTTTGGAGGACGTATGTTTGCGTGACCATGCACTACCCTGTTGCCTAGCAACCATGACAGCATCAGCTGAGGGTTTTTTCTGACATTTTTTATAGTGATTGAACTTTGAATTAATTGGTAAATTCCTCAGTAAAATAAGTATTTGGTCACCTACAAACAAGCAAGATTTCTGGCTCTCACAGACAACGTCAGTCGGCGAAAGCCCTATTGTATCTGCTAGCGTTTCTTTATTTTTTTTCGTTATTATTCTGCCTAAATGATCGCATTTTTCACCCTCTGAACGTTAACCAAAATGCGATTTTTTTTGGCAAACCCCTCAGACCCGGCAAAAAATTCGATAAACTGGAAAACATATGTGCCCCCCCCACCCCTCATTTTTGTGGGTGGGGCCAAACGTACAAGGTCTATGGAGACTGGAGACCATAAACTTTGCCGTAGACACATCAAATTTGGGTGAGGTGTCAATCACCTCAAGACATGCAAAAAACATCATTGTGGCCCATACCCACCACCAACAGAAAGGCCGCCATCTTGCCTCAAAGTCGCCCCACCTCCAATTCGGGAAAAAAGTCACACCTCGCATTTGAACGCACTTGTCCTAGGGACCTGATCCAATTGAGCTCATTTTTGCATGGCAGCATCTATAGGCATTGGCCATTAAAAGCTATATAAATTAAGTCAAAATCTCAAAAGGCGTGGCCAGGGCGCCATGGCGAAGTTTGACTCCTCCCCTTACAAATTCAACCACCTGTAACTCAGCCAAAACTTGTCCGATGTCCACAAAACTTTACATGAAGGAAAATAGTCCCACCCCGAACGCAATGACCTCAAAATACCTGACAACCGATATAGCGCCACATAGTGGTTAACAAAAGAACTGCTGAAAACTGTTTTATTCACTAGGTCTCCCCATGTGGTTCTGGGATTTTTGCTCACCGTTCTTGTGATAATTTTGACCCCACGGGGTGAGATCTTGCGTGGATCCCCAGATCGAGGGAGATTATCAGTGGTCTTGTATGTCTTCCATTTTCTAATAATTGCTCCCACAGTTGATTTCTTCACACCAAGCTGCTTACCTATTGCAGATTCAGTCTTCCCAGCCTGGTGCAGGTCTACAATTTTTTTAAATTTTTTTTTTGTTACTTATTTGTACCCGTAGGTAGACTTGGTTTGCAGTCTGGTGACAAGCCATTGGCTGCTGGTCGCTGCGTGCGCGAGCGCCCTAAACCTACATGTTTTTTTGGTGTGCGGGAGGAAACCGGAGAAATCCCGGAGTAAACCCGCGCAACACGGGGAGAACATGCAAACTCCACACAGTTCACTGTTGGTCGGGGGCTGGGATCGAACCCACGATCTCATGATCCCCGCGGTCCCCCGGCTGAGGGTAAAACTGTGCTGCCACAGTGCTAAACCACTGCGCCACCGTGCAGCCTCTTTTAAGTGGGAGAACTTGCACAATTGGAGGCTGACTAAATACTTTTTTGCCCCACTGTATATCAGTTAGATTGAACTCTAAAATATATTCTTAATTACATGGCCAGTAGAAAATATAACAGTTTACTGTTATCATTTATGACCATTGTGTATCTAAGTAATTGTATGTTCTGCCTTATATCAGCTCTGACATTTAGTTTTAATGTTCTAAATCAGACCACAGTCCTGTGCTGTAGGATGATGAGCCTCAATGATGTTCAGCAGCAGCAGAACAGATTCCATCTTGTCTTCATCTCAGTTGGACTATCTCAGTAAATTAGAAAATCATGATTTGTCATTTAATTTTAAAAACTATAATCATTATCATCAATACTGGTTTAAAATGTTTCACTCAGGTTCAGGTTCAGGTTACTTTATTTGTACCCGTAGGTAGATTTGTTCTGCAGTCTGGTGACAACCATATTTACAAGCCACTAATTACATTCAACATAGACACAAACACAGGCACACATGAAGCTGACTATAAACATGATAAAAATACTCAAGGCTCCATCAAACAGGGTATAAAAAGACAAAGAGATGAGGGAGAAACCAGAGGTAAGAGAGAGATTACACACAGAGATTACTCTGTGTGTAATAAATATATGAAAATCTCTTTTGAAATTACCTTGCAAAAAATCATCTTTCAAAAAACTACTTCATTGAAATGCAGTTTTTCTATTAACCGTAAACATGCAATATTTTTATTTAGCTTGTTCCAGTTTGCAAAGTGAACTGCTAAAAAATCACAATCAACAAAACATTTCATCAAGTATCTTTTATTGTGGTTATTTCAGTGAAATATCAGTTTTATAAATCTTGAGTCCAGCCCATTCTCTCCACAGCTGACCCTCTGTAACTGCAGGTTCTCCACTGTGGACCTCAAAAATAAACCAGAAAAAAACAATCAGAGAAATCTGATTATCACTTCAGATGTGATGGACATTTTTAAGATTAGCATAATCAAATTATTACAGGTGTCCTGTCCCTCCTCAGCTTCATAACCCACTATGTTTTCTCTGAAAATAACCTTAGGTTTTATTTTATTTATTTTTTTTACAGCACCAAATAAGCAAATGAATAACAGCAGCTTCCTGATGTTTCTACAGGACTTTAGAAGTTATCTTAAAGTAAGTTACAGTATTTCAATCACGTCATACTGCATTTTTATAATACTACATTAGTTAATAAATTGACATTAATGGAGAAAAAAGGTTTGACTTCAGAAAAAAAAATAACAGTTCAACATGTTAATTTAATACATTAAGTGAAGCATACAGCACATCAGAAAAAAATAATGTCACCAAATATAAACTTAAATAGCCAGCAGTTGCTGTTTTCTGGATTATTGTTGTTTTAACATTCAAACCGCTGCAAAATTCAAGCAAAAAACTGACTTTGAACTGTTTCTGACTTTGTTCCGCGTCTGGCTGAGTCAAGAAACAAAAGCCAGGCTTAGCCACGCGCTGAATGCTTAGATATGTTAGGGCCACAAGGATACTATTGATGTATCCTCCATTTTTGGGGTTTTGAAGGCTGCATTTGTCGGCTGCGTGTGAAGGAGCCCATGGAATGGGACAGCCTTGGACACAGTGTAGTGATGTATCTGGCCTAGAAATGCGCACTTGGAGGGTGCAGAACCTGAACTGAGACACAGCCACAGGATGGGAGAAGGAGAAGTTGTTTATGATGGTGACCCCTGCCTGAGGCATGGATGGCAGTGACCCCTGTGATTCTACATGTTATTAACATTGTAGATAGGGGAAACATAATTGTGTTCTACTGTACATGATTGGCTGTATGGACTGAATGACAACAGAGATGGCTTCTTCACAAAACAAGTTACAGTGGGGTAAAAAAGTATTAAGTCAGCCACCAATTGTGCAAGTTCTCCCACTTAAAAGATGAGAGAGGTCTCCAATTTTCATCATAGGTATACTTCAACTATGAGAGACAAAATGAGAAAAAAAAAAAATCCAGAAAATCACATTGAAGGATTTTTAATGAATTAATTGGTAAATTCCTCAGTAAAATAAGTATTTGGTCACCTACAAACAAGCAAGATTTCTGGCTCTCACAGACCAGTAACAACTTCTTTAAGAGGCTCCTCTGTCCTCCACTCGTTACCTGTATTAATGGCACCTGTTTGAACTCGTTGTCAGTATAAAAGACACCTGTCCACAACCTCAAACAGTCAGACTCCAAACTCCACTACGGCCAAGACCAAAGAGCTTTCAAAGGACACCAGAAACAAAATTGTAGACCTGCACCAGGCTGGGAAGACTGAATCTGCAATAGGTAAGCAGCTTGGTGTGAAGAAATCAACTGTGGGAGCAATTATTAGAAAATGGAAGACATACAAGACCACTGATAATCTCCCTCGATCTGGGGATCCACGCAAGATCTCACCCCGTGGGGTCAAAATTATCACAAGAACGGTGAGCAAAAATCCCAGAACCACATGGGGAGACCTAGTGAATGACCTGCAGAGAGCTGGGACCAAAGTAACAAAGGCTACATCAGAAACACACTACGCCGCCAGGGACTCAAATCCTGCAGTGCCAGATGTGTCCCCCTGCTTAAGCCAGTACATGTCCAGGCCCGTCTGAAGTTTGCTAGAGAGCATTTGGATGATCCAGAAGAGGATTGGGAGAATGTCATATGGTCAGATGAAACCAAAATAGAACTTTTTGGTAAAAACTCAACTTGTCATGTTTGGAGGAGAAAGAACACCATACCCACTGTGAAGCATGGGGGTGGAAGCATCATACTTTGGGGCTGTTTTTCTGCAAAGGGACCAGGACGACTGATCCGTGTAAAGGAAAGAATGAATGGGGCCATGTATCGTGAGATTTTGAGTGAAAACCTCCTTCCATCACCAAGGGCATTGAAGATGAAACGTGGCTGGGTCTTTCAGCATGACAATGATCCCAAACACACCGCCCAGGCAATGAAGGAGTGGCTTCGTAAGAAGCATTTCAAGGTCCTGGAGTGGCCTAGCCAGTCTCCAGATCTCAACCCCATAGAAAATCTTTGGAGGGAGTTGATGTAGCTAGAGTTCCATCTAGCTACATTGCTCCGCACTGTGTGTGTTTATATACTTGCATATTTATTCCATCTAGCTACAATGCTCTGCACTGTGTGTTCATATATTCATATATTTATTCCATCCAGCTACAATGCTCTGCACTGTGTGTCTGTGTGTGTGTGTATATATATATATTTTATAGTAATACGTACATATGTATATTAGCTGCTCTTGCTTGCTTGTTTTTTTCTTGCCTTCTGATTGTTGCTCTGAGTGTTGCTATCCCTGTGCTGTTGCAATCCTGGAATTTCCCCGTTGTGGGACTAATAAAGGCTTATCTTATCTTATCTTATCTTAAAGGAGATCTGCATGGAGGAATGGGCCAAAATACCAGCAACAGTGTGTGAAAACCTTGTGAAAACTTACAGAAATCGTTTGACCTCTGTCATTGCCAACAAAGGGTATATAACAAAGGATTGAGATGAACTTTTGTTATTGACCAAATACTTATTTTACCGAGGAATTTACCAATTAATTCATTAAAAATCCTTCAATGTGATTTTCTGGATTTTTTTTTCTTATTTTGTCTCTCATAGTTGAGGTATACCTATGATGAAAATTGGAGACCTCTCTCATCTTTTAAGTGGGAGAACTTGCACAATTGGTGGCTGACTAAATACTTTTTTACCCCACTGTATATCTAATAAAGTGGAATGACACGGGGAATAAGTATTGAACACACTTGGTGAAATTCATTTAATATTTATTAGAAAAGCCTTTATTGGTAATAACAGCTTCCAGATGCCTCCTGTATGGAGAAGCTAGGTGCAGGCATAGCTCAGGAGTGATTTTAGCCCATTGTTCCACACAAACTGTCAAATCTTGAAAGTTCCGTGGGTGTTTTCTATGAACTCTGATCTTCAGTTTGCTCCATAGATTTTCAATTTGATTCAGGTCAGGTGACTGACTGGACCATTCGAGCAGCTTTATGTTCCTTCTCTGGAGCTAGTAGAGAGTTTCCTTGGCTGTGTGACTGGGATCATTGTCTTGCTGAAATGCCCACCCTTTTTTCATCTTCAGCATCTTGGCAGATGGCAACAGGTTCTTATCAAGGATGTCTCTGTGTGTTTGTCCATTCATCTTTCCTTCAGTTATATGAAGTGTGCCTGTACCATTTGCTGAAAAACACCCCACACCATAATGGGATGTGCAGTGCCATTTCTCGTCCAGACACGTTGTGTGTTGTGACATCCAAAAAGTTCAATTTTGGTTTCATCTGACAGGAGTATATTCTCCCAGTATTTGACTGGCTTGCCCAAACATTGTCCAGCAAACTTTAAATGATCTTCAGCATGCTTTTTCTTCAGCAATGGAGTCTTGTGAGATGAGCGGGCATATAGTCCATGTCGAATGAGTGCATTATGCTTTTCTTTGAAACAGCAGTACCTGCAAACTCCAGGTCTTTCTGGAGCTCTCCACAAGTGGTCTTTGCCTCTTGGATAACTCTTCTGATAATTTTTTTGACTTCTCTGTCAGAAATCATGCTGAGTAGCTCCTGGTCATGGCCGATTAATCGTAAAATGATGTTCTTTCCACTTCCAAATGATGGCTCCAACAGTGCTCACTGGAACATTCAGCAGTTAAGAAATATGCCTGTAATCAATGGCATCATTACATTTTGCAACAATAAGGTTGCAAAGGTGTAGAGAGAACACTTTGCTTCTAGCCATCATGCCATTATGGGTTCTTTGTGTTGTGAGAATCTGATATTCACAGACCTTTTTTAAAGGCTATAAGTAAGAACTTAACCAGCTGAAATTAATTTGCACTGATGGGGGATGGGATGACTTCCTAAATTATGATGGATTTCAGCTGAATTCTTTGCTTTCTACACCTATTTGCACCTTTTTTTCTACATGTTTTCAAAATTTATTCCATGTGTCATTCCACTTATGAAATATAACTTGTTTTGTGACAACAGTTGCCTTGATTTCTTTGAATATATGGATTACTTAAGTTGTTACTGATATCTGGTGAAACTCTCAGGTCAATGGCTCAATCAGAAGTACAGTGGTGTGAAAAAGTGTTTTCCTCCTTCCTGATTTCTCATTTTCTTGTATGTTTGTCACACTTAAATGCTTCAGATCATCAAACAAATTCAAATAATAGACAAAGATAACACAAGTAAACACAAAATCCAGTTTTTAAATGAAGGTATTTATTATTATGGGACCCCCATGGTCCCACCTGCAGGAGGGACCATAGGGTCCATAGCTTTTTTTTTTTTTTTTTTTTTTTTTTTTTTTTTGTTACTTATTTGTACCCGTAGGTAGATTTGGTTTGCAGTCTGGTGACAAGCCACCGGCTGCTGGTCGTTGCGTGCGCGAGCGCCCTAAACCTACATGTTTTTGGTATGCGGGAGGAAACCGGAGAAATCCCGGAGTAAACCCACGCAACACGGGGAGAACATGCAAACTCCACACAGCTCACTGTTGGTCGGGGGCTGGGATCGAACCCACGATCTCATGATCCCCGCGATCCCCCGGCCGAGGGTAAAACTGTGCTGCCACAGTGCTAAACCACTGCGCCACCGTGCAGCGTGCAGGGTCCATTGCTATGTGGATCAAGTGGCGGTCAAAGGCGGAGACCTTGGCAGTCTGATCCCAAGCTTTCTAAACTGACTTTTGGGATGTGAAATGTCACCTCTCTGGTGGGGCAGGAGCCTGAGCTGGTGCATGAGGTTGAGAGATACCGGCTAGATATAGCCAGCCTCACCTCAACATACAGCTCTGGTTCTGGATCCAGTCTCCTGGAGAGGGGCTGGAGCTTGGAATACTCTGGAGTTGCCTCGGGTGAGGGGCGAAAAGCAGGGTTGGGTATTCTTGTATCCTCTTACCTTCATGCCTCTATATTGGAGTTTTCCCTAGTGGACAAAAGGGTTGTTTCCCTGCACCTTCAGGTTGGGAAACGGGTCCTGACCATAATTTGTGCCTATGCACCAAATGATGGTTCAGAGTACCCACCCTTTTTGGAGTCTCTGACTGGGGTGCTGGAGAGTGCTGCTCTTGGAGACTCCATTGTCCTGCTGGGGGACTTCAATGCGCATGTGGGCAACAACAGTGAAACCTGGAGGGGGGTGACTGGGAGGAACAGCCTGCCCAATCTGAACCCGAGTGGTGTTCAGTTATTGGACTTTTGTACTAACCACAGTTTGTCCACAGCGAACACCATGTTCAAGCATAAGGGTGTCCATATTTGCACCTGACACCAGGACACCCTAGGACGCAGGTTGATGATCGATTTTGTTATCGTGTCATCAGACCTGCGACCGCATGTCTTGGACACTTGGGTAAAGAGAGGTGCAGAGCCTTCAACTGATCACCACCTGGTGGTGAGTTGGATCTGATGGCAGGGGAGGGTGCCATTCAGACATGGTAGATCCAAACGTACAGTATAATGAGGTTGTGCTGGGAATGTCCGGCTGAGGCCCCTGTCCGGGAGGTCTTCAACTCCTACCTCCGGAAGAACTTCAACCACATTTCGAGGGAGTCTGGAGACATGGAGTCTGAATGGGCCATGTTCTCCACCTCCATTGTTGAAGCGGCTGCCAGAGCTGTGGCCACAAGGTTGTTGGGGCATCTTGTGGTGGCAACCCCCTAACCAAGTGGTGGAAAGCAGTGGTGAGGGGGGCCATTAAGCTGAAGAAGGAGTCCTATCAAGCTTGGTTGGCTTGTGGGACTCCCGAAGAATCTGAGGTGTACCAGCAGGCCAAGCTGAGTGCGGCTCAGGTGGTTGCTGAAGCAAACACTCGGGTATGGGAGGAGTTCAGTGAGGCCATGGAACAAGACTTTCAGTCGTCCTCAAAGAGATTCTAGCAAACTGTCAGGTGGCTAAGGAGGGGGAAGCAGCTCCCTGTCCACACTGTGTATGGTCCGGATGGGGCACTGCTGACTTTGACTGGGGATATCGTCGGGCGGTGGAAGGAATACTTCAAGGATCTCCTCAATCCCACTGACATGCCTTCCACAGAGGAAGCAGGGCTCGTGGACGAGGGGGACAACTCGCATATCACAGGAGCTGTGGTCGCAAAGGTGGTTAAAAATCTTTTTGGTGGCCGGGCCCCCAGGGTGGAGGAGATTTACCCTGAGTACCTCAAGGCCCTCGATGTTGTAGGGCTGTCATGGTTGACATGCCCCTGCAATGTTGCATGGAGGTTGGGTACAGTGCCTTTGGCATGGATAACTGAGGTGGTGGTTCCTCTCTTCACAACAGGAGACTGGAGGGTGTGCTCCAACATTAGAGGAATCACACTCCTCAGCCTCCCTAGGAAGGTTTATGCCAAGATACTGGAGAGGAGAGTAAGGCCGTTGGTCGAACCTCGGATTCAGGAGGAGCAATGTGGCTTTTGTCCTGGCAGTGGCACATTGGACTAGCTCTTTACCCTCTCAAGAATCCTCAAGGGTTAGTGGGAGTTTGCCCAACCAGTTTACATGTGTTTTGTGGACTTGGAGAAGGCATTGGACTGTGTTCCTCATGGTTTTTTGTGTTTTGTTTTGTTTTGTTTTATTAATAATAACCTCCCTCAACAAACTGGCCCCCATGAAAACAAAATCTGTCACTTTCATTCATTCGGCCCCCTGGTACACCTTAGAACTTCACAAACTCAAAAAACAACTGTGACAGCTTGAACGCCTGAGCTGCAAAAGTGGTCTGACTGTACACAAACTCGCTCACATAGAACTGATGCACCTATATCAATCCTCACTCAATGAAGGTCGCTCTGCCTACTACTCCAGCATCATTCACTCTGGATCCTCCAACCCCCGCACTCTGCTCTCCACCATCAACAAACTCCTCAAACCCCAGGACATCATTTCATCATCCTTCACCCCTGAAAAATGCAATAGCTTTCTATCATTTTTCCATTCCAAAATTGACAATATTCACAACCAGCTTGCCTGCTCCCCAGCCATCACCCCTGACTCAGAACCCACTTTTTCTCCACCCATAGATAAACAGCTCTCCCTTTTCTCACCCATAACCACTGATGAACTTTCCGAAATACTCTCTAGCATGAAATCATCTACATGCCCCCTGGACCCCATCCCCTCCCCGCTTATCAAAGCCTGTCTCACCCCTCTTGCCCCCCTTATCATCGACACCATCAACTCCTCCATCACAACTGGCACTGTCCCCCCATCACTTAAGATTGCTGCCATCACCCCCCTCCTTAAGAAACCTGGCCTGGACTCTGACGACCCCAACAATTTCAGACCTATCTCCAACCTCCCATTTCTGGCTAAAATATTGGAAAAAGCTGTCGCCACCCAACTCAAGAAACACCTCCTCTCCAACAAACTCTACGAAACATTTCAATCTGGATTCCGTTCTCACCACAGCACTGAAACCGCCCTCCTCAGGGTCACCAATGACCTCCTGCTCGCCTCTGACTCTGGCTCCCTCACCATTCTTCTCCTCCTCGATCTCACCGCTGCTTTCGATACCGTCAATCATTCCATCCTGCTCCGTTGTCTGCTTTCTATTGGCATCACTGGCTCCACCCTCTCTTGGTTCACCTCCTACCTGTCTGAGAGATTCCAGTACATCTCCATCAACAATCATAAATCACGCACCACCCCTGTCTCACACGGTGTCCCTCAAGGCTCTGTGCTCGGTCCAACCCTTTTCACTCTCTACATGCTTCCGCTTGGTCACATCATCCGTCAACATGGTCTTCACTTCGCTGTACATCTCCTCTAAATCCATCACCCCCGCCATTCTCTCCACCATCACCAACTGCCTTACAGACATAAAAACCTGGATGACTAACAACTTTCTCAAGCTAAACAGCAATAAAACAGAAATCATCATTTTTGGACCAAAATCTCTTTTACCTTCCTCCCAGAACTTTTCATTCCAAATCGATGGTCACTCAGTCACCCCCTCCCCCCTGGTCAGAAACCTCGGCGTTATCATGGACCCCACCCTCTCCTTCAAATCTCACATCAACCATGTCACCAAAACATCATTTTTTCATCTTCGTAATATTGCACGCCTCCATCCCACCCTCTCACCCTCTGCTGCTGAAATACTCATCCATGCCTTCATCACCTCCAGACTTGATTACTGTAACAGCATTCTGTATGGACTTCCTTCCACCATCCTCCAAAAACTACAGTATGTCCAAAACTCAGCCGCCCGCCTACTTACTCACTCCCGCTCCAGAGACCACATCACTCCTCTCCTCCGTCAGCTCCACTGGCTCCCCATTCAACAGCGCATCAACTTCAAGATTCATCACCTATAAAGCTCTTCATAACCTCGCCCCCTCATACCTAACAGACCTTCTGTCTCGTCATTCTCCCACTCGTCTCCTCCGCTCTGCTGATGCTCACCTTCTTACCCCCATCACCAAGACAAAATTCCGCACCCTGGGTGATAGATCATTCGCCATCGCCGCACCAACCCTCTGGAATTCCTTGTCCCTTCACATCCGGTCTGCCAACACACTTGCTTCTTTTAAAAGTCAACTCAAAACCCATCTTTTCAAATCTACCTATAAAAACTGACTGCCTCTTCTACCTATGTGTACCTACCTTGTCTGTTTACCCGTTCTCTGTATGTTTGTCCCTATGCTGCTTTGTAAAGCGTCTTTGAGTATTTAGAAAAGCACTATATAAGACTGATGTATTATTATTATTATTATTATTATTATTATTATTATTATTATTATTATTATTATTATCAATATGGGGTATTGGGCTTGTTGTTACAAGCTAGTCGGTCTCTGTATGACCATTTTGAGAGTTTGGTTCATATTGCCAACACTCGGTCGGACTCATTCCCAGTGAGACTTTGACTCCGCCAGGGCTTCCCTTTGTCACTGATCCTGTTCATAATTTTCATGGACAGGATTTCTAGGTGTAGCCAAGGATCGGAGGGTGTCATGCTTGGTGACCACAGGATCTCATCTCTGTTGTTTGCGGATGATGCTGTACTGTTGGCTTCATCCAGCAATGACCTACAGGTCTTGCTGGGATGGTTTGCTGCTGAATGTGAGGCGGCTGGGTGTCATAAGGCTGAGCACGGTGTTTCACTGGGCTCAGACTCTTAATTTATTTCTGATTATTTTCTGCATATTTCCAGTTTTGTGTTGTTTTCTTGTGTATTGAGTCATGATGTATTCCTGGTGGTTTATCATTCTGTTAGTCATTTATATCTTCAGTATTATTATTATTTTGTCAGTTTCTGTAATTTAGGATTTATATTTTGGTTTCTTTGTGACATGTTTGCCTTACCTCCTCTTCCAGACACTCCAACCCTGTCATCTTCTCACTGCCTGTTCCCTAATCATCTCAGCTCGCCTCCCGCATCCCAAACAAAATCTGGAAGAACGTGGATTCAGCAACGGCCATAGTGGAGGCACATCCCGCGCTGAGAAAATATCCCCAGTCTCACGGAGCTGTTGTCCATGCTCGCCGTTCTACAGCAGTCCTTCCCTGGGCTGATGTGGGGGCTGCCTCCAACCAACCCAGCGCCCACACGGAAGTGCTCTCCGCGAAAGATGCCCTGCTTCACCTCCAGTGCGCACGTCGCTGCTCCATCTCCGTCGGCTCCATCTGCTCCTCGATGCCGCCATCCAGCTCCCGATCGCCGAAGAAGTACCCCCGCCTCTCAGCCAGCCACTTCCCCTTTGCTTAGACAGAAGACTCCCAAAGCAGTGCATCCTCCATGTTTTTCTTCTTCATCTGGTCCATCAGCTCCATGTTTTCCTGCAGGTGCTGATCCTCATCTCTCCTCACCATTTTCTCCTGCTGCTGAGAGGTTGGTTGTATTCTCGCCGGCTCCGCCCGTCGCTGGATCTGCAGGGACAGTTCTTCAAGGTTCCCCTGAGGGGCCCTTTTCAATGGAAACTACGGAGAGGGTCAAACCTACACCTGCTGCAGCAGGAAACATTGTGTCCCTGGAATACAGAAAAGTATTGTTGCATTCTTCCACATTTTATGATAATATGTTTTTCCTGATTCCTGGTGGTGAGGCTCAATGTTCACAGTCCCCTTAGTCCTCACTGCCGGCTGCAGATATCATTTTCTCACCTGCCCGCTCCATGTCTCCTCCCATTCTCCCTGAGTGTCTGCCGGCCCCTGAACCAAGCCGCCAGATGATGGAGGAGCCTGTGCCTCTGGAGGACCTGGTTCCAGTCCCACAGCCACAGTCTGAGCTAATGTCTGCACCAACGATAGAGCATCCCTGGGCCTCGGCTACACAGAATCCAGCACCTGCAGGAAACCCACCTCCTGTCACCATGCAAGGCGAGCCATCGGTGTGGGACACCTCACTACAGGGTCGTGGGACTGTATTAATCACCATGCCTGCTGCAGGGGCTGCCGCAGAAGAGTCGGAGCTGGTCATCCAGAGGACCGGGCCTGAACAACCATTGCTTAAGATTGACGGAGTCCTGGACGGCAGTGGAGCTGGAGCTTCGGCCAGTGCTGTCCTTTGTGTTCATTGCATCTGTTTTGGAGAAATCTTGTCTGGCTCTTGGTGAGGAGAGCCGGGTTCAGCTGTCAGGTGCGCCTGAGCTAACCTCGCCAGGCTCTACTATTACCGGTGACCCTGACCCTGTGTCTCTGCCTGTCTTTTTCTGAGCTCTCTCCCAGGGTGAGCGAGGACATTCAATTCAATTCATTCAATTCAACTTTATTTATATAGCGCCATTTCACAACAACAGTCATCTCATAGCACTATCAACTGTAGGGGGGAACCCCCACAGTTGCAGAAAGACCCCAGCAATCAGGCGATCCCCTGTGAGCAAGCACTTGGCGACGGTGGAGAGGAAAAACTCCCTTTTAACAGGAAGAAACCTCCAGCAGAACCAGGCTCAGGGAGGGGCAGTCATCTGCTGCGACTGGCTGGGGGGTGAGGGGATAGAGAAAAAGAAAAGAACAGACATGTAGAGAGCAAACAGCACGATGGGGACTCAATCTATGGGAGAGAACAAACAAATGTTAATGACCAGCAAAAAAAAAAAATATTTCATAGAGAGTGAGGAAAGGAGTGAGGCCCAGTGCATTACTGGAGGTCCCCCGGCTGACTAAACCTATTAGCAGCATAACTAAGGGAGGGTTCAGAAACACATGATCCCTCCCTAATTGTAGGCTATATCAAAAAGGTAGGTTTTAGCCCTATTCTTAAAAACAGAGATCGAGTCTGACTCCCAAATCCAGATTGGCAGCTGATTCCACAGGAGAGGAGCTTGATAACTGAAGGCTCTGCCTCCCATTGTACTTTTGGAGATTCTAGGTATTACAAGTAATCCTGCATTTTGGGAGCGTAGTGCTCTGTTAGGATAATACGGTAGTATCAGATCTTTTAAATAAAAAGGAGCCTGATTGTTTAGAGCTTTGTAAGTAAGAAGAAGGATTTTAAACTTAATTCTAAACTCTATGGGAAGCCAATGAAGGGAGGCCAGAACCGGAGAGATATGATCTCTCTTTCTAGTACCTGTTAAAACTCTTGCTGCAGCATTTTGGATCAGCTGAAGACTTTTTAAAGATGTTTTAGGACAGCCTGATAATAAAGAATTACAATAATCTAATCTCGAGCTAACAAAAGCGTGGATCAGTTTCTCAGCATCACTCTGAGACAAGATGCTCCTAATCCTGGCAATATTACGCAAATGATAGAAGGCAGTCTTAGAAACAAATTTAATATGTGAATTGAAGGACAAATCCTGATCAAAAATAACTCCAAGGTTCCTCACAGAGCTATTAAGAGAAAGAGTGACCGCATCCAAACTGAAAGTTTGATTTGGAAAGGAATTTCTAAGGTTTTTTGGACCAACAAGAATGACTTCAGTCTTATCTGAATTTAATAGCAGGAAATTACAAGTCATCCAAGCTTTGATTTCCTTAAGACAGGCTTCTAACTTGGCTAATTGATTACTATCATCTGGCTTCATTGACAGGTATAACTAACTAACTAACTAACTAACCTGCACTTATATAGCGCTTTTCAAGTCACAAAGACCACTCAAAGCGCTTTCATTAATACTAACCCTCTATTCTAAGGGCCTATAGGAAACAAATATCTAGGGACAATTTAGAACAGCCAATTAACCTAACATGCATGTTTTTGGCATGTGGGAGGAAACCGGAGAAATCCCGGAGTAAACCCACGCAACACGGGGAGAACATGCAAACTCCACACAGATCACTGTTGGTCGGGGGCTGGGATCGAACCCACGATCCCACGATCCCCACAATCCCCCGGCCAAGGGTAAACTGTGCTGCCGCAGTGCTAACCACTGCGCCACCGTGCAGCCCAGGTATAATTGTGTGTCATCTGCATAACAATGAAAATGTATACAGTGCTTTCTAATAATGTTGCCTAACGGAAGCATATATAAACTAAAAAGAGTAGGGCCTAGCACAGATCCCTGTGGAACTCCATGACTAAGCTTTGAGTTGAAAGAAAACTCATTATTTACATGAACAAACTGGAACCTATCAGATAAATAAGATCTAAACCATTGCAACGAAGTTCCATTAAGTCCAACATAGTGTTCTAATCTATCAAGTAGAATATTATGATCGATAGTATCAAAAGCTGCACTAAGGTCTAAAAGGACAAGTACAGAAACTAGTCCATTATCAGATGCAATGAGGAGGTCGTTAGTGACCTTCGCTAAGGCTGTTTCAGTACTATGATGGATTCTAAACCCAGATTGAAACTCTTCAAGTAAACCATTTCCCTGCAGGTGGTCAAATAATTGCGTAGCAACAACTCTTTCTAAGATTTTTGAAATGAAAGGGAGATTAGAGATTGGTCTATAGTTAGCTAAAGCTCCTGGATCTAGCGTTGGCTTTTTGAGTAAGGGTTTAATTACAGCCGTTTTAAAAGCCTGCGGTACATGGCCTAAAGTTAATGAAGAATTGATTATATGAAGAATAAAGCTACCAATAAGTGGGAAGACTTCTTTAAATAACCTGGTAGGAATAGGGTCTAAAAGACAAGTTGAAGGTTTGGATGAGGAAACTATTTTGCCTAACTCACAAAGGTCGATTGGAGTAAACTCATCAAGACAGACATCAACAGAAGGAGTTGTAGTAGTTACAGTATTTAAGTTAACTGTGGGAAGAATCTGATTGATTTTATCTCTGATAGATGAAATTCTATTATTGAAAAAGTTCATAAAGTCCTGACTAGTAAGCTCTAAGGGAATGCTAGGATTGACAGAGTCCTGACTCTTTGTCAACCTGGCTACAGTACTGAAAAGAAACCTGGGATTATTCTTGTTCTCTTCTATTAATGCAGAGTAATAACTCGTTCTAGCTTTTCTAAGAGATTTTTTATAAATTAAAAGATGATTTCTCCAAGCTGAATAGATTTCATCTAAATTAGTAGAGCGCCATTTTCTTTCTAATTGACAAGTCTTCTGTTTTAAGGTACGAGTTTCTGTGTTGAACCAAGGAGTTAGAAATCTCTGATTAGACTTTTTCTTTTTTAAGGGGGCCACCAAGTCTAGAGTCTGATGCAGAGAAGCTGAAACACTATCCACCATGTTATCAATTACAGAAGGAGCAAGCTGTCTATAGCTTATTTCCGTTGTGTTGACACATGGCATAGAGGAAACAATCTGCATAAATTTGGAAACAGCGTCATCTGAGAGGCATCTACTGTAATAATATTTTTCTTTAGGAGCCAAATAGTCAGAGATAGTAAAATCAAAGGTTAACAGACAATGGTCTGACAGTACAGGGTTATGAGGAGACACTACAAGATTTTCTATTTCTATGCCATATGTCAAAACAAGGTCCAATGTATGGTGGAGGTAATGAGTAGAATTTCCTACTTTCTGAGAAAACCCAATCAAATCTAATATTGAATTGAATGCCACATTAAGGCAGTCACTATCTACATCCACATGTATATTAAAGTCCCCTACTATAATTATTCTATCAGATTTCAGCACTAAATCAGCTAAGAAATCAGCAAATTCGGATAAAAATTCTGAGTAGGTTGATGGGGGACGATAAACTATGGCAAATAAAATTGGGTTTAACCTAAAATTGCTAAAGTGCCCAATACTGAGGACCAGGCCCTCAAAGGAATTATAACATGTTTTTTGCTTTACATTAACTAGTAATTTGAAATGGTAAATTGTTGCTACTCCTCCTCCACGACCAGAACTTCTAGGATTTTGACAGTTTAAATAACCAGAGGGAGTTGATTCATTTAAACCAACATAATCCTCTTGTCCTAACCAAGTCTCTGTAAGGGAAATTAAATCAATCTGATGATCAATTAACAAATCATGGACTAACAGAGACTTGGGAGTTAGAGACCTAATATTTAATAAACCACATTTAATTTTTAAATTATGAGGAGGAACAGAGGCCAAATCATTCAATTTAGGGGCTTTATGTTTAATTTGAGTTTTACCAATATTTTGCTTTATCACTTTGGGATGCTTATACATTATATTTTTATTCACTTTGGAGGGAGCAGACAACGATTCTCTGATGGGGAAGTCAGGGGCTAAGCTGAGGGGTGGCGGATGAAGAGGAGCTGCAGAGAGGCGTGTAAGACTGCGACTCTGCTTCCTGGTCCCAACTCTGAGTAGTCATGGTTTTGGAAATTTGGATAAAAAAGATGCCAGATTGTTAGATAAATGAGAAGCACCATCCAAAGTGGGATGAATGCTGTCTCGTCTCATAAGACCAGGTTTTCCCCCAAAAGAGCTCCAATTGTCAATGTAGCCCACGTCATTTTTAGGACACCACACAGACAGCCAGCGGTTCAAGGATGACGAGCGGCTAAACATGTCATCACTGGTCAGATTGGGGAGGGGCCCAGAGAATACTACAGTGGCAGACATCGTTTTGGCAAAGTCACACACCGATTCTATATTAAGTTTCGTGACTTCCGACTGCCGGAGACGGATGTCATTAATGCCGGCGTGAATAACAATTGTGGAATATTTACAGTTACTTTTAGCCAGCATTTTCAAATTTGACTCGGTGTCGCCTGCTCTGGCCCCAGGAATGCATTGGACTATGGCCACTGGAGTCTCTAGGTTCACGTTTCTGACTACAGAGTCGCCAATGATCAGAGTTTTTTCCTCAGCGGATGTGTCGCTGAGCGGGGAAAAACGATTAGAAACGTGAACAGGTTGGTGGTGTACCGGGGCTTTGCGACTAGGCTTCCTTCTCACCGTCACCCACCCAGTCTCCTCGCTGCTGAGGAGAGCCGGGGGACCGCTGACAGTGGGACCTAAGCTAGCTAGCTCCGCTGCAGCTAATGGGCATCTGTCAAGATTAACTGGCGCAGACAGTGTTTCAATACAGCGGAGCCGGGATTCTAAATCAGACAACCTCGCCTCGAGCGCCTCAAAAAGACAACATTTATTACATTTACCATTATCGCTAAAAGAGGCAGAGGTGTAGCTAAACATCTGACAGAGAGAGCACACCAGAGGAGGAGAGGAAAGCAAGCTAGTAACCATAGCTAGTGGCTAGAGAGCAAACCACAAAGCAAACCACACAGGCAGACAGCAAAACAGGAAGTGACGATACGTTACCACAAGGAAGTGACGATCCGTGACTTCAGAGCTCCAGCACTGCCAGATGTCTCTGCGGGTCCAGGTTCGCCGTCTGAGATCGCCGTGGGTCCAGTTCCCCCTGCTGAGGTCATCGCGGTTGCTCCATCCCAGCCCGGGACCTCCGTGAGGGCTACTTCCCCTCCGGTCAAGGTCATTGCGGATGCTCTGTCCCAGCCTGGGACCTCCGTGGGTGCAGCTTTAGCCCATGACATAACTCTTTGCCCATATTTCTGTTTTCACAAAGGCTTATAAACCTCAAAGGTCTTTGGAACATTTTTCATTGATAATTTTGCTATTTAAAGGGAATCCCTCAAGTATCATCTGACGGAGGATTTAAGGCATTTAGTGTGTAGATGCAATGAGTCATGTTCAGGGGTAAAATGTGGCCTTCGCCTCAAGTTGAGTAGATAAAAACAAACTGAATGTATATAGGTGGCCAATCAAAATATCTCACATTATAAAGTGGTAATAATTAATGCCATTTTATTCAGAGACTGACTGCTTGTGTGTTGTTTGGTGCAGCTTCTCTGCAGTCCGGGTCTCCATGGGTGTTGTGTTCCAGTCGGGGACCATCGTGGGTGCTGCACCAAAGCTTTAAACCCACTTGGGTGCTGCGCCCCAGTGTAGGCCCACCATGGACGTTGCACCCCAGCCCAGGGGCCACCGTGGGTGCAGTCTTGGTCCAGTCCGGGCCCACTGAGGGTGCAGCTTTTGTCCAGTCAAGGCCCACCGTGGGGGCAGCCTTGGTCCAGTCTGGACCCACCAAGGGTGCAGCCTTGGTCAATTCTGGACCCACCGAGGGTGCTGCTTTGGTGCGGTCCGGGCCCACCGAGGGTGAGGCTTTGGTCAAGTCCGGGTCCACCGAGGGTGCAGCTATGTCCCAGTCCGGGACCACCAAGGGTACAGCTCCGCTCCAGCCTGGAGCCACCAAGACTGCAGCTCCTCTCCAGCCTCGGAGCCACTGAGGGTGCAGCTCCGCTCAAGCCCAGAGCCACTGAAGGTGCAGCTCAGCTCCAGCTCAGGGCCACCATGGTGCTACTTTGTCCCAGTCCGGGACCACCGAGGGTGCTGCTGGCCAGTCCGAGGGTGTCGTGGTTCCTCCTCCTTTGCCAGACACCGCCATGGTCCCCTCTCCTCTGCCAGATGCCATCGTGGTTCCTCCTCCTCTGCCAGACGCCATCGTGGTACCCCCTCCTCGGCTCTCCTTCCCTTTACTGGGTCTCCTCGTGGGGGAGCTGCCTCCTGGGCCACCCCTCCTATTCAGGTGGCTAAAGAACTCTGGTCAGCCACCTGACGGACTGTGCCATTGGGTTGGATGGCCCTTATTCTCCGGTAGGCCAACCGACTTGGAGCACCTTGTCATCTGTCAGGTCTGGGACTTCGACCGGCCGCCCAAACTCTTTTAGTTCTTTGGCCTGGGGGCCTAGGGGCATGGTTTTATGTGAGCGCGGGTCCTAAGCGGGGTGTGTATTTTTTTTGTTCCCTCCTAGCCTTTTCCCCCACCTCCACCCAGGGTGGATTATTGTTATACTTTTCTTTGGGTGTTACCTTGGGGTATCTGGAATCCACCTCTTTTTTTTGGGGGGGGGGCTGCCATAAGGCTGAGCACGGTGTTTCACCAGGCTCAGACTCTTAATTTATTTCTGATTATTTTCTGAATTTTTCCAGTTTTGTGTTCTTGTGTATTGATGGCTTCTTTGTGGTTTATCATTCTGTTAGTCATTTATATCTTTGGTATTATTATTATTTTATCAGTTTCTGTAATTTAGGATTTATATTTTGGTTTCTTTGTGACATGTTTGCCTTACCTCCTCTTCCAGACACTCCCACCCTGTCATCTTCTCACTGCCTCTTCCCTAATCATTTCAGCTGTGATTTATTGTCATTAGGCCACCTGCCCGCTCATGCAGCCCGCACCTGCCACCCATTGTTTCATTTTGTTCCTAAACTATTTAAAGACTGTCAGATTGTTTTTTCACTGCGACAGTCTCAACTATGTTCCTCTCCTCACCACCAGAATTTGATTCCTGTATTATTCCTTGAGTTTACCTTTATTTCCTGTACTTGGATTTGTTGTCTTGTCTCACTCTGGCACCTAGTGTGCTTTTTGCTAATAAAAAACACAAACTGCAGTTGGCACGTGGGCCTCGCTCTCTCTGTCCCGAGGGGCCATTCATGATACTGAGATGAGAATCAGCACCTCCAAGTCCGAGTGCATTGTCCTCAGTCGGAAAAAGGTGGATTGTCCTCTCTGGTTGGGGACAAGCTCCTTCCCCAAGTGGAGGAGTTTAAGGATCTTGGGGTCTTATTCATAAGTGAGGGGAAATTGGAGTGAGAGATTGACAGACTGATTGGAGAAGCATCTGCAGTGATGCGGACATTGTCCCAGTCTGTTGTGGTGAAGCGGGAGCTAAACTCTAAGGCAAAGTTGTTGCTTTACCAGTCAATCTATGTTCCTGCCCTCACCTATGGCCATGAGCTTTGGGTAATGACCGAAAGAACAAGAACATGGATACAAGTGGTTGAAATATGGTAAATGGTAAATGGCATTCACTTATATAGCACTTTTATTCTCATCTCTTGGTGACCAGAGCACTTTACAGATCCTGCTATCCACCCATTCACACACACATTTCTTCATAGGATTGCTGGACTTAACCTCAGACATAGGGTGAGGAGCTCAGTCATCCGGGAAAGGCTCAGAGTAGAACCGCTGCTCCTCCACGTTGAAAGGGGCCAGTTCAGGTGGTAGTGGCATCTGATCACCTGGACGCCTCCCACTTGAGGTGTTTCAGGCACGTTCCCCTGGGAGGAGACCCCAGGGCTGACCCAAGACTCGCTGGAGAGACTATGTCTCCCAGCTGGTCTTGGAACGCCTTGTTATCCTCTCTGAAGAGCTGGAGAAGGTGGCTGGAGAGAGGTAAGTCTTTGCTTCTCTGGTTGAACTGCTGCCTTCTCAACCCGGACCTCCGGAAAGTGGTAGAAGATGGATGGATGGATGGTGTTTATCATTAAAGGGGTAAAAAAAATCAAAATCTACATGACCTTGTGTGAAAAAGTCATTGCCCACTAAACCTAATAACTGGTTGGGCCACCCTTAGCAGTAACAACTGCAATCAAGCGTTTGCGATAACTGGCAATGAGTCTTTTATAGTGCTGTGGAGGAATTTTGGGCTTCTCATTTTTGAAGAATTGTTGTAATCTAGCCACATTGGAGGGTTTTCCAGCATGAACCACCTTTTTAAGGTCATGCCATAGCATCTCAATCGGATTTAGGTCAGGACTTTGACTAGGCAACCCGAAAGTCTTTATTTTGTTTTTCTTAAGCCATTCAGAAGTGGACTTTTTTTAAATTTTTTTATTTTTTTTATTACTTATTTTGTACCCGTAGGTAGATTTCTTTTGCAGTCTGGTGACAAGCCACCAGCTGCCAGTCGCTGCGTGTGCAAGCGCCCCGTATCCCTAACCTGCATGTTTTTGGCATGTGGGAGGAAACCGGAGAAATCCCAGAGTAAACCCATGCAACACGGGGAGAACATGCAAACTCCACACAGATCACTGTTGGCCAGGGGCTGGGATCGAACCCACGATCTCATGATCCCCGCGATCCCCACGGGGATCGCATGGTTAGTGGGATGCTAACCACTGCGCCACCATGCAGCCCACTTGCTGGTGTGTTTGCGATCATTGTCCTGCTTCAGAACCTAAGGGCTGTTCACCTTGAGGTCACAAACAGCTGGCCGGACATTATCCTTCAGGATTTTTTGGTAGACAGCAGAATTCATGGTTCCAATTACCACAACAAGTCTTCCAGGTCCTGAAGCAGCGAAAAAGCCCCAGACTATCACACTACCGCCACCATATTTCAATGTTGGTATGATGTCCCTTTTCTGAAATGTTTTGTTTTGTCATGGGCAGCAAGAGCACACCCCTCCTGTCCTGTCTCACCTTCGTTCACTCATCACTCCACCTGAGGCAGAAGATGCACCTGCGTCTGCTCATCAGCCAGCGTACTTAAGGAGGCTCTCTCCATGTATTCTGTGCTGGCTCATCTGGGTATACTGCCCCAACATAAGACAAGCAAGTATTGTTTTATTGTTCTTCAAGTTTGGACACACTGTCTAATCTTGTTCCTCTCTTCTCCAGGTTTCTGCCTTCGTGCGGGTGTGTCTCCAGGACTGTGCGTGCTCTCCTGCCACATCTCCATTATTCTTCGGCTGTCAACCTCCACCCGGTCAGGCACCATCAGCTCATTCCCCCATCCTACTGGTTCGTCTATTCCCTGCTGGAGTCCTGCCGGTTCTTCCTCGGAACACCAAATAAGTGGCAATTTGGCTCGCCCATCTCCCCTTACTCCATTCCTCCTCTCACAGCTCTCGTCTTCTCTCCTCTGGTGGATTCCTCTGGCGAGTGGCTGTTTTCTTAGCTGAGCGTCTATTTACTATTTAATAAACTGTCAAATGTACTAACATTTGCTAACATGTACTAATGTGCTAACCACTGCACGGTGGCGCAGTGGTTAGCACCACGGCAGCACAGTTTACCCTCGGCCAGGGGATCGCGGGGATCGTGGGTTCGATCCCTGCCCCCGGCCAACAGTGATCTGTGTGGAGTTTGCATGTTCTCCCCGTGTTTGCGTGGGTTTACTCCGGGATTTCTCCGGTTTCCTCCCACATGCCAAAAACATGCAGGTTAGGGAGTTAAGGGGCGCTTGCGCACGCAGCGACCGGCAGCTGGTGGCTTGTCACCGGACTGCAGAACAAATCTACCTACGGGTACAAAATAAGTCCCCCCCCCAAAAAAAATGTGCCCCCTTGTATGGTTTCCTTCCTGTGCTGTTGCATCGTGCATGTAAGCTGTCAGTTTAATAAATCGTGACATGTTTGTTATGATCCTGGGGCACGGGTTAGACCCGTGCCCAGTTTCTCTGGCCAGTGAGGGTTTTTCTGGTTATTTTCTGTTTTCTCTAAGATTATTATTATGTTTTTAAGCTTTGTTGTGTTTGTATTTTTATGTTTCTGGTTTGTTTATTTTGACACCGCTGTGCAGCTTCCGGCTGTCAATTCCTTCGGGGCTGCGCAGCTGCTGCCCATTTGACTGCTCGTGGATTACAAATGGCTCTGATTATTGTGTGTGTATTTAAGGGACACGACAACCTCTGCCATTGCTGTGTCCTTCTTCTCTTCTCGTGTATTCCTGCCCGCTGGTGCCTTTTTTCTCTGTTTTCTCAGCCGTCGAGCCCCATAGCCTTCGGGGTCCTCTGGCTGAGCTTCTCCCCTGGTCAGGCATTCCCAGACTTTGTACCTCTGACGTTGAGCCCCACTCTCCTCCAGCATCTGTATTATGTCTCCTTATTCTCACATTACACTCTCGTTTGTTGTATTAGTTTGAATCATTCTTGTTTGTGTTTTTTGTTAATAAATGTGCCAACCTACAGCAAGCATTTGGTGTCCTGTTTTGCGCCCATGAAACGGGTGTATTATGACAGAAGGACATGGCCAGTGTGGACACCGGCCGCTGTAGGTTTTGGCATTTTTTCTTTTTTGTGTTTTTTGTCTAAAGTGTAGAGGGTATTATCACCATGGACTTCAGGGTTTTTGGATTGAGTGAGGAGGAGCGTACGGTGGCAGAACTTGTTGTGGATTTTGCCTTTAAGGCTCAGCTCACCCACACTCCAGAGGCCATTTTTGGCTTTGTGAACTTCGCAGCCGGGTTAATTGAGACCTTCCCCAATGTCTGGAGCTACCCAGGCCTGGCTCCACTTCTCAAAAAGATATTTGAAACCAAATGACGTATTGGGGGGTTGCTGCAAGATTCTTCCTCAGTGCAACCCGGGCTGAAGAAGCGTTGTGGGTTCAGAAGGCTCGCCACTCCCGCCTCAAGTCCACACCATCACCGTCCACCCAGACAGCTCTTGAGACTCCCTGAGAGGTGGAGCCTGATGCCGGAGCAGCAGCTGTTTCCATCATCTTGCTGGAATTCAGGCAAGTGAAGTCGAGTTTTCAATTACAAAAACTGAATATTAGTTCCTGGTTCCTGGGGAGACAAAAACAGTTTCTGCAGTCCACTGGGTTTTCTCCGCCAACTGCCAATGATTGTCTTTCATCTGCTACCTCCCTGTCTCCTCCACCTGTCCCTGAGTGTCTGCCAGTCCCTGAACTGAGCTGCTGGACAATGGAGAAGCTCTTGGCCCTGGAGGACCCAGTTCCATTGCCAGCGGAGAGCTGACCCCCAGCTGCCACGCTGGATGAGCGCTTGTTCTTGTGTTTTTTGAGATGTTCCCCTAGGATGTCTGGATTCCACCCCTTGAGGGAGGGGCCTCTGTCATGATCTTGGGGCATGGGTTAGAGCTGTGCCCAGTTTCTCTGCCCAGTGAGGGTTTTTCTGGTTGTTTTCTGTTATCTCTAAGATATTATGATGTTTTTGAGTTTTGTTGTGTTTGTATTTTTATGTTTCCGGTTTGTTTATTTTGACAGCGCTGTGCAACTTCCAGCTGTCAATTTCTTCAGGGCTGCACAGCTGCTGCCCATTTGACTACTCATGGATTACACCTCTCTGATTATTGTTTGTGTATTTAAGGGACACAGCAACCTCTGCCGTTGCCATGTCTTTTTTCTCTTCTGGTGTATTCCTGCTCTCTGAATGCTACCATGGGTTTAGGTCCCACTGTCGAGGTGAGTTGGTGTGCTCCGTCTTGGTCCCTTTTTAATCTGTTGTCTCAGCTGTCGAGACCCATTGCCTTAGGGGTCCTCCGGTTGAGCTTCTCCCCTGGTCAGGTGTTCCCTGACTTTGTACCTCTGACATTGAGCCCCAATCTCCTCCAGTATCTGAATTGTGTCTCCTTATGATTCTCACATTACACTCTCATTTGTGGTATTAGTTTGAATTGTTCTTATTTGTGTTTTTGTTAATAAATGTGTCAATCTACAGCGAGCGTTTGGTGTCCTATTTTGCGCCTGTGAAACGGGCGCATAATGACACTGTTACTTTTACGCCGGATGTAATGGGACACACAGCTTCCAAAACCTGCCATTTTTGCCCAGTCTCTTTCTTATGGTGGAGTCATGAACACTGACCTTAACTGAGGCAAGTGAGGCCTGCAGTTCATTGGATGTTGTTGTGGGGTCATTTGTGACCTCTTGGATGAGTCACTGCTACGTGCTTGGGTAATTTTGGTCGGCCGGCCACTCCTGGGAAGGTTCACCACTCTCTCCATTCTTTGCCATTTGTAGATAATGCCTAACACTGTGGTTTGCTGGAGTCCCAAAGCTTTAGAAATGGCTTTATAACCTTTTCCAGATTGAAAGATCTCAATTACTTTGTTTCTCATTTGTTCCCAAATTGCTTTGGATCACAGCATGATGTCTAAATTTTGTAGATCTTTTGGTCTACTTCACTTTGTCAGGCAGGTCCTATTTAAGTGATTTCTTGATTGAGAACAGGTGGGGCAGTAATCAGGCCTGGGTGTGGCTAGAGAAATTGAACAAAGTGATTCAAAGTGTGAAAAAGTGTTTGCACGCTTCCTGATTTCTCATTTTTTTGCATGTTTGTCACACTTAAATGTGTCAGATCATCAAACAAATTTAAATGTTTGACAAAGATAACACAAGTAAACATAGAGTGCAGTTTTTTTTTTTTTTTTTTTTAATGAAGGTGTTTATCATTAAGGGAAAGTAAAATCCAAACCTACATGGCCTTGTGTGAAAAAAGTGATTGCCCCCGAAACCTAATAACTGGTTGGGCCACTCTGAGCAGCAACAACTGCAATCAAGTGTTTGCGATAACTGGCAATGAGTCTTTACAGTACTGTGGAGGAATTTTGGCCCACTCATCTTTGCAGTATTGCTGTAATCCAGCCACATTTGAGGGATTTCCAGCATGAACCGCCTTTTTAAGGTCATGCCACAGCATCTCAATCGGATTAAGGTCAGGACTTTGACTAGGTCACTCCAATGTCTTCATTTTGTTTTTCTTAAGCGATTTAGAGGTGGACTTGCTGGTGTGTTTTGGATCAGTGTCCTGCTTCAGAACCCAAGTGCGTTTCAGCTTGTGGTCACGAACAGATGGCCGGATATTCTCCTTCAGGATTTTTTGGTAGACAGCAGAATTCATGGGTCCATTTACCACAGCAAGTTGTCCAGGTCCTGAAGCAGCAAAACAGCCCATCACACTACCACCACCATATTTTACTGTTGGTATGATATTCCTTTTCTGACACGCTCTGTTACTTTTTTACCTGATGTAATGGGACACACAACTTCCAAAAAGTTCAACTTCTGTCTTGTCGGTCCACAGAGTATTTTCCCAAAAGTCTTGGGGATCATCAAGATGTTTTGTGGCGAAACTGAGATGAGCCTTTATCTTCTTTTTGCTCAGCAGTGGTTTTCGTCTTGGAACTCTGTCATGCAGGCCATTTTTGCCCAGTCTCTTTCTTTTGGTGGAGTTATGAACACTGACCTTAACTGAGGCAATTGAGGCCTGCAGTTCATTGGATGTTGTTGTGGGGTCTTTTGTGACCTCTTCGATGAGTTGTCACTGCTCTCTTGGGGTAATTTTGGTTGGCCGACTACTTCTGGGAAGGTTCACCAGTGTTCTATGTTTTTGCCATTTGTGGATAATGGCTCTCACTGTGGTTCGCTTGAGTCCCAAACCTTTAGAAATGGATTTATAACCTTTTCCAGACTGATAGATCTCAATTATGTTGTTTCTCATTCGTTCCTGAATTTCTTTGGATTGTAGCATGATGTTTAGCTTTTGAAGATCTTTTGGTCTAATTCACTTTGTCAGGCATGTCCTATTTAAGTGATTTCTTTATTGAGCACAGGTTTGACAGTAATCAGGCATGGGTTTGGCTAGAGAAAATAAACTCAGCTTTCCAAAGATGTGATAAACCACAGTTAAGTTATGTTTTAACAGCAAGGCAATCACTTTTTCACACAGTGTCATGCCTTCCCCCTGTGCTTCTCCATATGCGCACGGCGAGGGGAGAAAGGATTAGGATTTATGCGGTGGGTTTCACCAAACACACATTTATTAATGCAACACGTAGACAAACAGTCACAGTCATAGTTTCCTCAGAAGCTAATGGTGTCCTACTGAACGCTCAACAGTCTACAGAGAAAAACACTGGGGAAAACGAACACAGTAATTACTCACTGAGCTGGACCAGTCCAGTAGTCCGAATGAGCCCCGAGGGAAACAGTTCTTACTTGACGTAACTTCAAGCGAACCCTCAATGAAGTCCAATGACTCAGCAATGCACGACTGGAGACAGGCTCCTTAAAAACATGCATTGCTGGTCTCCCAAATTAGATTCACCTGGGCGAGGAGCGGGAAGATGGCATACGGGAGTAGGAACAGCTGGTAGCAATAGAGAGGGGGCGTAGTCTGACCGGCAGACAGTTAGACAGCGCTCACTCCAGCGTGAGTGCAAGAAGCTGCCTCCCTGCTGCCGGCCAGAAGGCAGTGGCTATGGGCACGGCAAAGCACACAGAAATACATACAAACATACATACAATGTGGCACGTACACATAGAACGGCCAGGACTCAGGCTCGGATCCTGACACACAGGGTCATACAGGTTTGGATATTTTTTTACCCTTAATAATAAACACCTTCATTTAAAAACAGCATTTTGTTTACTTGTGTTATCTTTGTCTAATATTTAAATGTGTTTGATGATCTGAAACATTTAAGTGTGACAAACATACAAAAAAATGAGAAATCAGGAAGAGGGCAAACACTTTTTCACACCACTGTATGAGTTATATTCATAAGTGTTGTATCTTGCACTTTGGGGAATAGGAGTTGCTCATTCATCATTATAAGTGTTTTAGTTCATATGTGTAGTTCATAGTGTATCGTCAATAAACTCATGCAGTACTATAACAGGACATGTTTACAAATATTTGAGACCAATTGTAGTGCATCCTTTTATATTTTAGCAATATTATAAGTACAAAACACCAAACATTATTATACACAGAAGAATGACCTGTTTGACTGCAACTGTTGCATCAGTGTTGTCGATTTGTCAGTAAATAAAAAAATATTTATTTCATTTTTTGGGGCATTTTTGTGTGTTTGGTCACGGTTGTCGTTTAGTCAAAGCGTGCATATGTGTCCGCATATGATATGCAATTGATCTGGCCATTACTCTCCACAGTTATGGTGGTATTAATTTTTAATTTTTAGATAGCCGTGTGAGCACACCAGCACCAGGAAGAGCGCCATGCTGAACCCGCACTGCCGCAAAGGACAGCGGTGGCACACGGGTGAAGCACCTGTGAAGCAGCAGCTGAGACTCCCGTTAACCATGCAGGCTGGGCTTGGCTTCCTTCGAAGGACTGCAGTAAGGCAGTTCAGCTGCCACCCTCCCCCCCAGCGCACCCACATACCTCGTGTTCTCCACATATGCCGAATTATCCTTTAGAGCTACACAATCACAACAACGTTACAGTCTAATGTTTTAAGCATTAAATCTTCAGTATTCTTTTTTTTCTGGTCAGATTTGTCGCTTTTCATTTCCTTGTTTTGTTGGGCAGCACGGTGGTGCAGTGGTTAGCACTGTTGCCTTACAGCTAGAAGGTTCCAGGTTCGAATCCCCAGGCTGGCAGGGGTAGGAACCTTTCTGTGTGGAGTTTGCATGTTCTCCCTGTGCTGTGTGGGTTTACTCCGGGGGCTCCGGTTTCCTCCCACAATCCAAAGACATGCATGTTAGGTTAATTGGTTGTTCTAAATTGTCCCTAGATATCTGTCTGCTATAGGCCCTTAGAGTAGAGGGTTAGTGCTAGTGAAGTGCTTTGACTGGTCTTTGAGACCAGAAAAGCGCTATATAGGTACAGGACCTTATCCCTTACCCTTTACAGAGCACTCTGCTGACTGATTGTGATGCCGCGTATTATCCAATCAGTACAGAGTCAATCCGAAACCCCGCCCACACTTTTAGAAGCAAGAGCATGAGGAAATGGAGCAGTGGCTAAACTTTAATTGATAAAAATTATATATTTTGACCGAGCAATTCCATACTCGGGGATGCACACCCTTGCTACCTCAGCAAAGCTCTTCTAAAATCTGAGGTCAGTCTGACGTACAGTTTGGGAGATATCTGAGGAAAACTCATGCACACACACGCACACCCACACACACACCCACACACCCACCCACACACACACACACACACACACACACACACAAAGAAACACACATACACATGCACAGACAGAGATTTGTTGCATTTTTAGATAGATGACAGACAGCTAGGCAGGCCAATAATCGAGCAGTGGGCTGGTCTCAAGGTCAGTGGTGGGTTAACATTTTCTAAATGTGACGTTAACGATTTCCACACAAAAGTCAAAAACGTTTCTGGTGTTTCTGGAAGAGAAAAATTAGATAAAGGCTGTGTGTCTTTCTTAAGAGAATTGACTTTTTTGAAAGTTTTTGTATAATTAGGTGACCCATACACTTATTTCAGAGAGTTAAAACCTAGAAACCCACCATTTTTCAGTCAATGACCCCTTTAAGTTGCGATCTCCCTTCCTGAATTTCGTCATAGACCTTTTTATTAATATCATATTACAGGGCCAAATAAAATGACTTTGTCATGAACTTGGGTTTGGTGGTTCCTAACCCAGTTCTGACCTATGGTTGGTTTTACCCTATTTTTCATCAGGAGCTTCAGGGAGCTATTTGGGTCCTTTGCTCCCTGTCAGCACGAGCATTCAGCTTCATACATGGCAGCGTGTTCCTCCGTGTATGTTTGTATCCACTACCTATGTTTACATTCAGCCTGACGTCGCAGTCTTCTCTAACATTTCAAGACTGTGTATTTCCTTGGTGTTAGCGGCTGACACTGCCTCTCCCCCATCCTCCAGACAGCATGGACCGCCTTGGATCGCCGCAGCCCGTAAACTATGTCTGCCTTTCTCTCTGTGCTGACAGACATGCTGCGGCACTAGACATTCCCTCTCCCTGGGCTGCTGTGCGTCCGAGCAGCATCCCTGTTTGTCTGGTGGCCTGTATTGCATCATTTCAACTCTCTGTTATCGTGACTGTAAGCTGGACTGGTTATTTTGGGATTTTGTTAATAAAGTGCATGTTCTACTCCTGCAATTGGGTTTTACATTTCTTCCTCCGTGCGCTGTGTAATAACGCATGGGGAATCATAACAGACTTTGAATGAAGCACCGATGCAGAAGAGATGCAAAACAAAAAAGAAAAAAAAAATCTCATAATAAAGCTCCAGCTATTTTTTTAACATAAATTTGCATTTTTTGTTGGACATTTTCAACTTCTTTTTCTCAAAAATTCACTTGCGTCTGCAAATTTTTTTCTAATGAATTTACATTTTTTTTTCTTCATAAATCAGCAATGTTTTTCCCATAAATCTGCAACGTTTTGTCTCAAAACTTTTCCTTTTTTTTTTGCAAATTTGCAACTTTTTCCTCATAATTTTACATTTTTCCATATAAATCTGAACCTTTTTCTCAAAAAATTTGCAACTTTTTTCCTCATAGACCTCTATTTTTTTATGAACGTAAAATTTCTTCCTAATAAATCTGCAGCTTTTTTCTCAAAATTTTTACTGTTTTTCTGTAATTTTGCCACTTTTTCTCATTAACCTGTAACTTTTTCCCTTCAAATATTAATGCATTTTCTCCTTGAAACGGTCACATTTTTTTCTAAATAATTTGCAACTCTTTTCCTGTATTTTTTTTCTTATAAATTTGCAATGTTTATGTTGATTCTGGTTCAATTTGTATTCTATGTAATTAAATTGTAATTTGCAAAACAATCAGCAACTCATGTTAAAAGTAAGCTACCGAGATGCAGCAAACCAGGCTTAGTATTAGGATAACTAACTAACTAACTAACTAACCTGCACTTATATAGCGCTTTTCTAGTCACAAAGACCACTCAAAGCGCCTTCATCAACACTAACCCTCCATTCCAAGGGCCTATAGCAAACAAATATCTAGGGACAATTTAGAACAGCCAATTAACCTAACATGCATGTTTTTGGCATGTGGGAGGAAACCGGAGAAATCCCGGAGTAAACCCACGCAACACGGGGAGAACATGCAAACTCCACACAGATCACTGTTGGTCGGGGGCTGGGATCGAACCCACGATCCCACGATCCCCACAATCCCCCCGCCAAGGGTAAACTGTGCTGCCGCAGTGCTAACCACTGCGCCACCGTGCAGCCCAATAAACCAGATAAACCAGATAGAACCACATACAGTCAGAACCGGGCTGTGAAGACAGTCCCTTGTCAAGCAGCTCACTGTAGTGTACACTGTGATCTTGGAATCCTCACAGTAAGATAAGATAAGCCTTTATTAGTTCCACAATGGGGAAATTCCAGGATTGCAACAGCACAGGGATAGCAACACTCAGAGCAACAATCAGAAGGCAAGAAAAAAAAAAACAACACCAGCAAGTATACATATGTACACACACACATAGTATATATATACACAGACACTACCGTTCAAAAGTTTGGGGTCACCCAGGCAATTATTTTGTGTTTTCCATGAAAAGTCACACTTATTTACCACCATGAGTTGTAAAATGAATAGAAAATATAGTCAAGACATTGACAAGATAAGATAAGATAAGCCTTTATTAGTCCCACAGCGGGGAAATTCCAGGATTGCAACAGCACAGGGATAGCAACACTCAGAGCAACAATCAGAAGGCAAGAAAAAAAAAAAAAAAACAAGCAAGCAAGAGCAGCTAATATACATATGTACATATTACTATAAAATATACAGTATATATACACACACACACACAGACACACAGTGCAGAACATTGTAGCTGGATGGAATAAATATATGAATATATGAACACACAGTGCAGAGCATTGTAGCTAGATGGAATAAATATGCAAGTATATAAACACACACAGTGCGGAGCAATGTAGCTAGATGGAATAAATATATAGATATATAAATATAAACACACCCAGTGCTGTGCATTGTAGCTAGATGGAATAAATATGTAAATATATAAACACACACATTGAAAAGGTTAGAAATAATGATTTATATTTGAAATAATATTTTTTTCCAGATATTCAACCTGCTCAAAGGAAGGTCAGTTTTATAGCTTCTCTAACCAGCTAAACTGTTTTCAGCTGTGCTAACATGATTGCACAAGGGTTTTCTAATCATCCATTAGCCTTCTGACGCAATGAGCAAACACGTTGTACCATTAGAACACTGGAGTGATAGTTGCTGGAAATGGGCCTCTATACACCTATGTAGATATTGCACCAAAAACCAGACATTTGCAGCTAGAATAGTCATTTACCACATTAGCAATGTATATTAGATATTAGAGTGTATTTCTGATTAGTTTAAAGTTATCTTCATTGAAAAAAACAGTGCTTTTCTTTCAAAAATAAGGAAATTTCTAAGTGACCCCAAACTTTTGAACGGTAGTGTATATATATATATATATATAAGCATTGTAGCTAGATGGGATATATATATATATATATATATATATATATATATATATATATATATATATATATATATATATATATATATATATATATATATATATATATATATATATATATATATATATATATATATATATATACACAGTATAATGAAGGACTCCAAATTACTCTAACTAGTGTGTGCCCGTGGAAGCAAGTATTCCTATCTTAAACAGGTAGCCCAATTAGGATTTACAGGCCCAAATGTAGGCTGTGCTTGAACTGGAATACAGAGATGTAGCCTATATGTAGGCAATCACACTAGACACTGACAAGTATGAAAGGACCTGAACTGAGATTTATTTGATTGTGTGAATATTAATTACAGAGTAATTTCAAATGCATGGGACAAACAATATTAGTGATGTAGAAGCATGCTCAAATAATGAGGCTGAGTTTCAGTCATAAAACCAGCTTTATTTGACAGAACGCAGCTTCTAGCATTCTCAAAGCAGGAAAGAGAAAGAATCATACTTCAACACCCTTTTATACATTTCCAGCATCAGAATTCAAGCCACATGGTGTCTTCAGTCAACATACAGTTACAAAGCATCCCTTTGAAGCTTCACCATTGTCTCTCATTTCTTGATGAACCGGAATACCCTCCGGGGCGTCTTCTGTGGGACAAAGAGACAAATCTCACACTTCCTTGTTACCTCCTGTAGATTCGAGTCCTTAGTCCTTGCAGACGTGACACTCCACAATACACATTCAGTCCTGTCTCTGTGGCAGCGTGAGCCCACAATGTGTGTCGGCCACACTACCCCCCCCCACACGTCTAGTAAGGCAAAATCTAAATGGCATAACAAAAAGAAAAACACAAAGCACTCCATACATCGCTAATCAATCCACCAACTGCCTAGGTTTTAATCTTCTGCCGAATCTGCTGCAACCTGGCTTGGCTGCACCTGCAACATCTCTCTGCACCTGTGGATTAAAGCCGTTAGCACCTCTCTGTGAAGACTTTGGAGAATGTCCCCTCGGCGGCCTGCCCCGGCGGGGGGGCCTCGCGAGCTGCACCTCCTCGTCAGCCAGAACAAAAGCGGGTTTGAGTCTGTTAATGCAAATCAGCTCCCGTCTGCCCCCTAAATCTAGCAGAAAATGCTTCTGCCCGGTCTCCAGCACTCGAAACGGTCCGTCGTAAAACGGCCGCAAACTTGGACGCTGGGCGTCATGTTTAACAAAAATGAACTCTGCATTTTTTAAAGCTTTGGGCACAAAAACGTGTGGGAAACTGTGATGGATTGGGCCAGGAAGTGTGTTTGCTCCTGAGCCGCTCTGCCACGGCTGAGCGGGGGGGCCACTAGGTGCGGGATTATCAGGAAGAAATTTCCCGGGCAAACGAAGCGGTTGGGCGAAAACTAATTCAGCCGGGGAAGCGTGCAAATCTTCCTTAGGTGCAGAACGCAACCCTAATAACACCCATGGAAGTTTGTCTACCCAATTTGTATCCGTTAGCGACACTCTGAGGGCTGCTTTCAATGACCTGTGAAAGCGTTCGCATAAACCATTAGCCTGGGGGTTATACGCGGTGGTGCGATGAATCTTCACCCCCAAGCTGCGGGCCGTCGATGACCACAGCTCGGAAATAAATTGGGGACCTCTGTCGGACGTTATGTCCGACGGTACACCAAAACGCGCAACCCATGCTGCTAAAAATGCTCGCGCAACTTCTTCCGCTGTGGTTGATGCCAGAGGAACCGCCTCTGGCCAGCGCGTGGTGCGGTCTACCATCGTCAAAAGGTGTGTGTGCCCGTGTGATAACGGAAGCGGCCCGACCAGGTCAATATGCACGTGATCAAAACGCTTAGCGGGGATGTGGAAAGGTTCTAACGGGGCCTTAGTGTGTCTGTGTATTTTAGCTCGCTGACACGCTACGCAGGCTGCTGCCCATTCCTTGACCTGTTTGCGCAACCCGGGCCAAACAAATTTCTCCCCCACCAACTTAATCGATGCGCGCACCCCCGGGTGCGCGAGAGAATGGACCAAGTCAAAAACACGGCGACGCCACGCGGTTGGCACCACAGGGCGGGGCCGTCCCGTGGAGACATCGCAGATTAGCGGGGGCATACCGTTTTGTTGCACCCTGTGCTCCAGCCTTAACCCTGTTGGTCCAGACTGGAGCGCGCGCACGTCCGCGTCGTTAACCTGCTCCGCAGCCATAGCTGCATAATCTAACCCAACACAGACTGGGGCTGCGCGCGCTCCCGCGTCGCTGCCCGGGCCCGCGGCCATGGCTACAGAGTCTGCCCCTATGGGGCTTGGCGGTGCTACTGCACGCGAGAGGCAGTCTGCCACAACATTGTGTTTACCCGCGACATGCTGAACATCAGTAGTGAACTCCGATATTGCGGCTAGTTGCCTTTGTTGCCGGCCTGACCAGGGTTCTGAAATTTTGGCCATCGCAAACGTTAGCGGTTTATGATCCACAAAGGCGGTGAAACGTCGCCCCTCTAACCAGAACTGAAAATGACGGATGGCCAAGTGTAGGGCCAAAAGCTCCCTGTCAAACGCGTTGTATTTCCGTTCACTATCGCACAAGGTCCTGCTGAAAAACGCGAGGGGTTGCCAGGTACCTGCCACAAACTGTTCAACTACCGCCCCCACCGCTACATCGGAAGCATCAGTGGTGAGCGCCATGCGGGCCGTTGGAACTGGGTGCGCTAACAAAACTGCGTTTGCCAGGGCTGATTTGACCTGGGCAAAAGCGCGCTCCCGCTCCGGAGACCATTCAACTTTATTTGCGGGCTTTTGTTTTTTTAACGCGGTGTACAATGGCTGCATGAGTCGTGCTGCGCTTGGGAGGAAACGGTTGTAAAAATTAACCATCCCTAGAAACTCCTGAAGCACCTTGACCGTTTGAGGTTGCGGAAAATCCGTTATGGCACGCACTTTATTTGGAAGGGGAACTGCTCCCTCTGCCGAAACGCGATGTCCCAAAAAATCAATCTGCGCCACCCCAAACTGACACTTCGCTGGGTTAACTATTAACCCGTGCTCTGCCAACCTCTGGAAAACTGCTGTGAGGTGTTTTTCATGTTCGCCTTCGGACGCGCTGGCTACCAAAATATCGTCCAAATAAACGAACACGAAAGGCAGGTCGCGTAAAACTGCATCCATCATGCGTTGGAAAGTCTGCGCGGCCCCCTTGAGGCCAAAAGGCATGCGCAAGAACTCAAAAAGGCCGAAAGGCGTTATGACCGCTGTTTTGGGTACATCCTGCGCGCGCACTGGCACCTGGTGATAGCCGCGCACCAAGTCTATTTTAGAAAAAATGCGCGCCCCCGCCAAATGGACAGAAAAATCCTGAATGTGCGGAATCGGGTAGCGGTCATGAGCTGAAACGTTGTTCAACCTGCGGAAATCACCGCAAGGTCGCCACGAGCCGTCAGCTTTTGGGACCATGTGTAACGGCGAAGCCCAAGAGCTCTTGGAACGTCTAACAATGCCCAGTTTTTCCAGATTAGTGAACTCCTCGCGCGCGATGGCCAGTTTAGCTGGGTCCAAGCGCCGAGCCTTTGCAAACACGGGAGGGCCTGTGGTCGTTATGAAATGTTCTACCCCATGTTTGGCCACCGTTGCTGAAAACGTGGGGACTGTGAGTGCTGGAAACTGAGCAAGCAGAGTGTGAAACTTACCACCCGCAGCTGAGACGCTGGCATGTGCAGTTGGCGGGGCCACCCGAGCTGTGCAGGGAATAGAATGAAAGGACAGTGCATTAATCAGACGTCTATTAGCAAGGTCAACCAATAAACCATGTGAGCACAAAAAATCAGCCCCTAACATGTTGAAACTGACTGCTGCTACAATAAATGTCCACTCAAATGAACGGCCTTGTAAGGACAGAAGCATGGTCCTCTCACCAAACGTTTTAATCGTGGAGCCGTTCGCTGCTGACACTGACACCCAGGGGGCTTTAGAAGGCGACAGCCGTTCCGCGTAGGTGGGTGTGACGAAACTCAGCTGAGAGCCCGTGTCCACGAGGAACTGTTTCCCCGAGCGTGCATCCGTCAGGTAAAGCAGCCTGTTCTCGTTGCCGAGGGTCGCAGCTGCTACCGGCCCTCGGTCTTGGCGTTTCCCTGGCGCTTAAAATTGCACGGTGGGACGCACCTGTGCGCTCTCTCTGCAAAACGGCGGTGGTAGAAGCACGAGCCGTTCTCCGCTCCGCGTCGTCTGGCTCCTGTCGCCGCCATCGTTGGTGCGTCTGGCGCCGCGGCCGCTGGACCCGCACTGTCTCCGGACGCCGTTCCTGGACTGGCCGCCGCGGCCGAGACCGCGTTCCGCTTGTGGGCGTCGACCAACCTCTGCGCCTCCTTGCTCAACCCATGGTAGTCTCGCTTGGCCAATCGGGGTGACTCTGCCAGGGCCACTCTCACTGCTGGTGGTAGGGTTCGAAGGAAAAGGTGGGCGAAAATGAATTCGCCATCCTCAGAGGCTTTGAGCTGCAGCATCTTCACCATCAGGTCCGCAGGTCTATCGTTTTCGGCCTCCGTCAGCGCCAGGAGCCCCTCTGCTCGTTGTTGGACTGAGGGGGTGAAATGGCTGATCAGCGCGTCCTTCAATGCGCTGTACTTGTCGCTGTCTGGTGGATGATTAACCAGATCTTCCACTCTCTGGACCGTGTTGCTGTCCAGCTTCGCTACCACGTGGTAGAATCTTGTGTCATCGTTGGAGATTCTCCGGAGGTTGAACTGCGCCTCGATTGCGCTAAACCATGAGCGCGGGCTGTGCTGCCAGAAATCGGGCAGCCGGATCGTGGAGGCGGCCATCAGGCTGGCTTCCACAGAGCCCCGCTCGGGAGAATTCTGTCTGCTCATTCTCCGTCGTAGGTCACCAGTGTAGAAGCATGCTCAAATAATGAGGCTGAGTTTCAGTCATAAAACCAGCTTTATTTGACAGAACGCAGCTTCTAGCATTCTCAAAGCAGGAAAGAGAAAGAATCATACTTCAACACCCTTTTATACATTTCCAGCATCAGAATTCAAGCCACATGGTGTCTTCAGTCAGCATACAGTTACAAAGCATCCTTTTGAAGCTTCACCATTGTCTCTCATTTCTTGATGAACCGGAATACCCTCCGGGGCGTCTTCTGTGGGACAAAGAGACAAATCTCACACTTCCTTGTTACCTCCTGTAGATTCGAGTCCTTAGTCCTTGCAGACGTGACACTCCACAATACACATTCAGTCCTGTCTCTGTGGCAGCGTGAGCCCACAATGTGTGTCGGCCACAGTGACTGTTAAAGAATCACTTGTTTATTTTTATTTTTTTATCAGACCACTTATTTGTGTGATCTTTTATGAGTTATATTCATAATAGTGTATCTTGCACGTTGGGGAATGGGAGCTGTTCAGTCACCATTATAATTTAGTTCATATATGTAGTTTATAGTCTATCATCAAAAAAATCATGCAGTACTATAACAGGACATGTTTACAAATATTTGAGACAGATTGTAGTGCATCATTTTATATTTTAGCAATATTATAAGTACAAAACGCCAAACATTATTCCTGTTTTGAATTTGTATTTTGTAAGCTTTATTGATGCCCAGGAATGGATGAGGCACCCACGGTACAGTGCCAATCTGTCACGAGCTGAGCTCTGGAGGTTCTGCCAGGCTCAGTCTTGTGTTTTTTTTGTTTTGTTTTTTTTCTCTGTATTTATATATTTGTTGTATTTTGTGCCTTTTGAGTTTCGGTATTCTCGTACTGTTTTCTATTTTTTTGTTCATGTTTCAGTGTTGGTTACCCTCATGTTTTGTATCAATTTATAATTATTTATCCATCTGCATTTATTGATGTTTTATTCCTTGTTTTTCGGACTGTTGTGTTCTTTCTTTGGGTTGACAGCTGTCAAGCGACGTTTCCGGATTATGCTCCAGGTGGGCGTCACCCTGTCAACGGTCAGCTCTCTCCCCTCTCCTCTCATTACTTTGCAGCCGATCCTAATCATCTGTCCTTGTTACCTTTTGCCCGCTAATGTGACCCCACATCTGTCAGCACTTGTGTTTTTGGTTCTGACCCAATATAAGGACTGCCTTTTCATTTCTTTCTTGCGGCAGTCTTAATGAGATTTCTCTTCCTTCTTGCCACCAGAGCTCTAATCCTTCTCTGGTGAGTTTGCCTGAAGTTCATTCCAGCCTGTAAGTTTTCGTCTGTGTCTGTTTTTGGATTTTGTGTTTGTGCACCTTTGGACTTTATGTTTTTGTGTAATAAATCCCACTAACTGCAGTTGGCACATGGGTCTGTCTCTCTCTGCCCTGAGGGGCAAATGTAATGTATTTTATTTATATAGCCCTTTAAAACAACCCATAGGTGACCAAAGTGCTTTACAGAAAACTAAACAGCATTAAAAACACACACAGCATTAAAATCAAATAACATAAACAAAGAAATAAGAATAAATACCTAAAAAAGAGAATAAAAAACAAACAAATGCCAAGACAAATATCGCCACTACTGGGTATTAAAAGCCATCCTAAATAAATATGTTTTAAGTTCTGATTTAAAAAGGGCCAGGTAAGAGATAGCACATAGGTCAGGGGGGAGATCATTCCAGAGCCTGGGGGCGACAACAGAAAAGGCTTGGTCACCCCAATGTTTATACCTTGACCTGGGCACATCCAGCAAAAGCTGAATGGATGACCTCAAAGCCCTGCCTTGGTCACGCCGGACCGGCGGTGCCACACGAGTTGGCTGCCTTTTGCAACTGCCTTTTTTTTTTTTTTAATCTTCCTTCTTCTTTCTACACCTTTCACCCTATATATATCACGGACACACAGATCGCCCCAAAGGTCTCCCGAGTCGGCGGACGGAGCCTCTGTTTACAGCAGGAGACGGTACAGCAGGGAAGAGCTAGCTAGCACTCAACCGCCACACGGTGCTAACGGAGAAACTCGACATACCAGGGAACTGAAGCGAAAACAACGCGGATGCCGGGCTGGAGTTTAGGCGGCGTGCAAGAAATATAAGACAGAATAATAAAGAGTGATGGCAAGAACCAAGCAGACCGCCCGTAAATCTACTGGAGGAAAAAGCCCCCCAGGAAGCAGCTAGCCACCAAGGCTGCTCGGAAAAAGCGTTCCGGCCACCGGCGGAGTGAAGAAGCCTCACCGTTACAGGCCCGGTACCGTGGCTCTGAGAGAGATCCGTCGCTACCAGAAATCCACGGAGCTGCTCATCCGTAAGCTGCCCTTCCAGCGCCTGGTGAGGGAGATCGCTCAGGACTTCAAGACCGACCTGTGCTTCCAGAGCTCTGCCGTCATGGCTCTGCAGGAGGCCAGCGAGGCCTACCTGGTGGGTGTCTTCGTGGACAACAACCTGTGCGCCATCCACGCCAAGAGGGTCACCATCATGCCCAAAGACATGCAGCTGGCCCGCCGCATCCGCGGAGAGAGAGCTTAGACTTTCTGCTGCACATTCACCAACCACAATGCTCCACACTGTCTATATATATATATATATATATATATATAGTATATACTATATATATATATATATATATATATATATATATATATATATATATACTGTATAGTAATATGTACATATGTATACTAGCTGTTCTTGTTTTTTCTTGCCTTCTGATTGTTGCTCTGAGTGTTGCTATCCCTGTGCTGCTGCAATCCTGGAATTTCCCCATTGTGGGACTAATAAAAGCTAATCTTATCTTATTTTAAAATCACCCCCAAATTTCGAACAGCTGAAATGAGCCTTAAAGAGAGCCAGCCGTTACAGTATCCCCAAACTTAATACATTCTGTTTGTTCTTCATTTGAGTGGAGAAAATTTTGGCTTAACCACAACTTTATGTCAGTGATGCAGTCCAATAGAACACTTTGTGAGTTAGTTTGTTCTAGGTTCAAAGGTAAATAAAGCTGCAAATTGTCCGCATAACAGTGGAAAGACATGTTGTGCCTGGCTATTATTGACCCGAGTGGCAGCATATATAATGAAAACAGAATAGGGCCAAGGATAGAGCCCTGTGGGACCCCACAGTAGAGAGAGGCACTAGAAGAAGACATGTCACCAGCCATTACAGAAAAAGTTCTATTAGATAGGTAGGATTCAAACCACTTACTGTAAGTGCAGTGCCATGGATGTCAACATGGTGATTCAGGCGGGACAAAAGGATAGTATGGTCCACAGTGTCAAAGGCTGCTGTAAGATCTAGCAGCACTAAGACCACGGGGCATTTGGCATCAACAGACATCATAATATCATTGTGCACCTTAAGCAGGGCAGACTCAGTGCTGTGACGAGATCTAAACCCAGACTGAAACTTCTCAAAAATAGAATTGTCTTCTAAAAAAGATTGCAACTGCATAAAAACAGCTTTTTCTAAAACTTTAGATAAAAAGGGCAAATGAGAAATGGGTCTAAAATTATATAATACTTAAGGGTCAAGGTGAGGTTTTTTAAGAGGGGGCCTAACCACAGCATTTTTAAAGGCAGGTGGGACAAATCCTGAACTAAGGCAGGAATTAATAAAAAACAAAAGACCAGGCCCTACAGTATTAAAAAAAAACTTTTCAGGATTCCAGCGGGAACAACATCCAGTGAGAAATTTGTCGGCTTCAGAGACTTCACTATATCAGCAAGTGCTGATAAAGAAACCAGCTCAAACTGTTCAAACACAGCAGAGTAACCCGGGACAACAGACAAGCTCCCATTAAAACTGTTATTAATAACTCGTCTGACAGCATCCACTTTATCAAAAAAAGTGAAGAAAAGTCTCACATGTTGTAAATGAATCATCTATAACAGTCAGAGTGCGTGGGTTTATAAAAGCGTTAATTGTATTAAATAGCACTCTAGGACAGTGACTGCTGCTGGAAATAATATCAGCGAGATACTGAAATTTTGCCTTTTGCACAGTCCTCTGGTAATCAGCAAGACAATCCCTAAAAATTTCCAGAGACACATATAATTTGTCCTTTTTCCATCTCCGTTCAGCCTGCCTGACCCACTGTCTAATGCACGGGTAGTGTCGTTTAGCCAGGAATCTGTTTTCGGTTTAGCCAATTTAAGCCGAAATGGGGCAATAGAGTCCAAAATCCCAGAGCAGGTGGTATGAAAGGAGGAAAGAATATTATCCGGATGGGAAGGGGAAACGAGTCCATTCAAGGTAAAAAACTGTGAATCCCTAAAAGCAGCAGTAAACTCCTCTGGCGCTGAAGAATATGATGAAGAACGCCAACATGATGGAGCCACAGGCTTGCTGGGTGATGCAGGGGTCAACAATTCAAAAATGATGGGGAAATGATCTGAGATGACAGACTCAGAAATTTTTTTGAGAGGGATTGAGAGCCCAAAAGAGATAACAAGGTCCAGAGTGTGACCATGACGATGTGTAGGTTTGTCCGCTAAAATATTTAAATTAAATGTCGCCAACAGTCTTTTAAAATCAGATGCCAGCTGATCAGATGGACAACAGACATGAATATTAAAGTCCCCACAGATCAAAAGTTTATCATATTTTGGCATAACATCTGCCAAAAATTCAGAAAACTTATTAATGAAGTTGTGAAGAATGGTGAAGGATGAGGCTGAGTTTATTTCTCAAGTCGGTTTTATTCACATTCTCCAACATCTTCCAAACACAGAAAAGAGAGTGAATCTCCCCACATCTGTCCCTTTTATACCCAGGACATCAAACATACAGTCACATGGTACTTAATCCCAGTCACAATGTAACTTCCCCCCGATCTTAACTCACTCCACCTCCCAATCTCTGGCCCCTGGGAGAAATCCCCCAAGGCTATCTCTTTGCATGCCAGAGACTAAACTTTCACACCCTCGTGTTATCTCCAGAACGGCTCAGTCCTTTGTTCCGTCTCAGATGTGAAGCCTAAGGTGGTATACATATGAATCATACAATCATATACTGTACATATGTGCATATACACTCACCGGCCACTTTATTAGGTACACCATGCTAGTAACGGGTTGGACCCCCTTTTGCCTTCAGAACTGCCTCAATTCTTCGTGGCATAGATTCAACAAGGTGCTGGAAGCATTCCTCAGACAGTTTGGTCCATATTGACATGATGGCATCACACAGTTGGCGCAGATTTGTCGGCTGCACATCCATGATGCAAATCTCCCGTTCCACCACATCCCAAAGATGCTCTATTGGATTGAGATCTGGTGACTGTGGAGGCCATTTGAGTACAGTGAACTCATTGTCATGTTCAAGAAACCAGTCTGAGATGATTCCAGCTTTATGACATGGCGCATTATCCTGCTGAAAGTAGCCATCAGAAGTTGGGTACATTGTGGTCATAAAGGGATGGACATGGTCAGCAACAATACTCAGGTAGGCTGTAGCGTTGCAACGATGCTCAATTGGTACCAAGGGGCCCAAAGAGTGCCAAGAAAATATTCCCCACACCATTACACCACCACCACCAGCCTGAACCATTGATACAAGGCAGGATGGATCCATGCTTTCATGTTGTTGACGCCAAATTCTGACCCTACCATCCGAATGTCGCAGCAGAAATCGAGACTCATCAGACCAGGCAACGTTTTTCCAATCTTCTATTGTCCAATTTCGATGAGCTTGTGCAAATTGTAGCCTCAGTTTCCTGTTCTTAGCTGAAAGGAGTGGCACCCGGCGTGGTCTTCTGCTGCTGTAGCCCATCTGCCTCAAAGTTCGACGTACTGTGCGTTCAGAGATGCTCTTCTGCCTACCTTGGTTGTAATGGGTGGTTATTTGAGTCACTGTTGCCTTTCTATCAGCTCGAACCAGTCTGGCCATTCTCCTCTGACCTCTGGCATCAACAAGGCATTTCCGCCCACAGAACTGCCGCTCACTGGATATTTTTTCTTTTTCGGACCATTCTCTGTAAACCCTAGAGATGGTTGTGCGTGAAAATCCCAGTAGATCAGCAGTTTCTGAAATACTCAGACCAGCCCTTCTGGCACCAACAACCATGCCAGGTTCAAAGTCACTCAAATCACCTTTCTTCCCCATACTGATGCTCAGTTTGAACTGCAGGAGATTGTCTTGACCATGTCTACATGCCTAAATGCACTGAGTTGCCGCCATGTGATTGGCTGATTAGAAATTAAGTGTTAACGAGCAGTTGGACAGGTGTACCTAATAAAGTGGCCGGTGAGTGTATGTGTGCCACATGAACACCCGCCCAAACGTCTAAGATGGAACAAACGTAATAACAGTTTGCAAGTCATGGTAAAATTACTACACATCAGTCCAAATGTCGCTTGGGCCTCAGTCGCCTCCCATATTTGCTGTAAGCGGGCTTTACCAGCCCCGCGGCGTCTTCCTGCTGTGGAGCTTCTGCCTGAGGATTAGAACTGTTAGTCAATCTCTGTGGGTGTTCTGGGGAATGCTCTCTAGAGGGTCTGCCGCGCTGAGAAGCCTTAGCCAACTGCACAGTTTCGTCAGCTACCACAAAAGCGGGTTTGAGCCTGTTTAAGCCAATCATTTCTTTTCTGCCCCCCAAATCTAGCAAAAAATGCTTATCCCCTGTTTCCAGCACTCTATATGGTCCATCATAAGGTGGGCGCAAAGGTGGGCGATGGCCATCATGTCTGACAAAAACAAACTCTGCATTTTTTAAAGCCTTAGGCACAAAAACACGTGGAAAACTGTGGTGAACGGGGCCAGGTAGCGTGCTCGGGCCCGTGCTACTCTGTAACCGCTGAGCTGGGGAGCACTCTGGCGCCGGATTATCTTGGAGAAATTCCCCGGGCAGCCGAAGTGGCTGTGCGAAAACTAGCTCAGCTGGGGAGGCTTCTAAATCCTCTTTAGGTGCAGAACGCAACCCCAATAAAACCCATGGTAGCCTGTCCACCCAATTTGTATCTGTAAGCGACGCCCTGAGAGCTGCTTTCAATGACCTGTGGAAACGTTCGCATAACCCGTTAGCCTGCGGATTATATGCGGTTGTGCGGTGAATCGTCACCCCCAGGCTGTGGGCCATTGCTGACCAAAGTTCAGAAACAAATTGTGGGCCTCTGTCGGACGTAATGTCCGACGGAACTCCAAAACGCGCTACCCATGCTGTTAAAAAGGCGCGCGCCACCTCCTCGGCTGTGGTTGATGACAGTGGGACCACTTCCGGCCAGCGCGTGGTGCGGTCAACCATTGTCAGAAGGTGTGTGCACCCCTGTGACGGCGGGAGGGGGCCTATGAGGTCCACATGAACATGATCAAACCTCTTAGCCGGGATGTGAAATGGCTTCAAAGGAGCTCTTGTGTGCCTGTGCACCTTGGCTAGTTGGCAGGCCGTGCAGGCTGCTGCCCACTCTCTAACTTGCTTGCGCAGGCTTGGCCACACAAATTTCTCTCCCACCATTTTGACCAACGCGCACACTCCCGGGAGCGCCAGGGAATGAATCGAGTCAAAAACGCAGCTGCGCCACGCAGCCGGTACCACAGGACGCGGTCGCCCAGTGGAGACATCGCAGATTAGGGGGGGCATACCATCTTGCAGCACCCTGTTCTCCAGCCTTAACCCTGTTGGTCCAGACTGGAGCGCACGCACGTCCGCGTCGCTAACCTGATCCGCGGCCATGGCTGCATAATCTATCCCTACGCGGACTGGGGCCGCGCGCACTTCCGCGTTGCTAACCTGATCTGCGGCCATGGCTGCAAAATCTACCCCTGTGCGGGCTGGAGCCGCCACGGCGCGCGAGAGGCAGTCTGCCACTACATTAAGTTTACCCGCTACATGCTGGATATCGGTGGTAAACTCCGAGATCGCGGCCAGCTGTCTCTGCTGCCGGCCCGACCACGGTTCTGAAATCTTGGCCATCGTGAAGGTCAGTGGCTTGTGATCAACGAACGCGGTGAAACTGCGTAACTCCAGCCAAAACTGGAAGTGGCGAATGGCCAAGTGGAGAGCTAACAACTCCCTGTCGAATGCGCTGTATTTTCGTTCACTATCGCGCAAGGTCCTGCTGAAAAAGACGAGCGGTTGCCAAGCTCCTCCTACATACTGTTCCACGACCGCTCCTATGGCCACATCTGACGCGTCAGTGGTGAGCGCTATGCGGGCCATTGGGTCTGGGTGTGCCAACAACGTAGCGTTTGCCAGGGCTGTTTTGACTTCTGCAAATGCGCGCTCTCGCTCCGGAGACCATTCGATTTTGTTTGTGGGTTTTTGTTTTTTTAGTGCAGCATACAATGGTTGCATGAGCTGCGCTGCGTGGGGGAGGAAATGGTTATAAAAATTCACCATTCCCAAAAACTCCTGTAACGCTTTGACCGTTTGTGGTTGGGGAAAATTTGTTATTGGGCGCACTTTGTCGGGCAGAGGAACCGCTCCATCTGGAGAGACGCGATGCCCCAAAAAAATCAATCTGCGCCACCCTGAAGTGACACTTCACTGGGTTGATTATTAACCCGTACTCTGCCAACCTCCGGAAAACTGCTGTGAGGTGGTTTTCGTGTTCATCTTCGGACGCGCTGGCTACCAACATGTCATCCAGGTAGACGAACACGAAGGGGAGGTCACGCAGAACCGCGTCCATCATGCGTTGGAACATCTGCGCCGCGCCTTTAAGCCCAAACGGCATGCGCAAAAACTCAAAAAGCCCGAAAAGAGTTATTACCGCTGTTTTGGGTATGTCCTCAGCGCGCACTGGGACCTGGTGGTAACCGCGTACCAAGTCTATTTTAGAAAAAATGCGCACCCCCGCCAAATGAACTGAAAAATCTTGGATGTGCGGGATCGGGTAGCGGTCATGTGCTGTAGCGTTGTTCAACCTGCGAAAATCACCGCAAGGTCGCCACGAGCCATGAGCTTTTGGGACCATGTGAAGCGGTGAAGCCCATGGGCTCTTCGAACTCCTGATGCCCAACCTTTCCAGGTTGGCGAACTCCTCGCGCGCTATGGTCAGTTTAGCTGAATCTAAGCGCCGAGCTTTTGCAAAAATGGGTGGGCCGGTGGTAGTAATAAAATGTTCCACCCCGTGTTTAGCTACGGTCGCCGAAAATGTTGGAACCGTGAGTGCTGGGAACTGAGTGAGGAGTGTGTGGAACTTATCACCTGCAGCTGTGACGTTGGCTTGTGCTGTTGGCAGGGTCACTCGAGCTGTACAGGGAATAGAATAAAAAGAGAGTGCATTAACCAGGCGTCTGTTAGCAAGATCAACTAACAAACCATGTAAGCACAAAAAATCAGCCCCTAACATGTTGAAATTGACTGCCGCTATGACGAAAGTACACTCGAATGCGTGGCCGTGTAAAGACAGAAGCAGAGTCCTCTCACTGAAGGTCTTAATCGCTGAGCCCTTCGCTGCTGACACCCCGGGGCCACTGGAAGGCGCCAGCCGATCAGCGTAGGAAGGTGTGATGAAACTCAGCTGGGAGCCTGTGTCAACGAGGAAATGTCTCCCCGAGCGTGCATCCTTCAGGTAGAGCAGCTTATTCTCCTCTCTGAGGGCCGCAGCTGCTACCGACCCCCGGTCTTGGTGTTTTCCCGAGCGCTTGAAATGGCACGGTGGAATGCACTTGCGTGCCCTCTCTGCGAAACGGCGATGGTAGAAGCAAAGGACGTTATCTGCTCCGTGTTGCCTGGCCCCTGCCGCCGCCGTCGTCGGTGAGTCTGGTGCTGCAGCCTCTGGCCCCCTGCCATCTCCGGACGTTGTGCCTAGCTCCGCTGCCGCGGCCGTAGCCGCGCGCTGTTTATTGGTGTTGACGAGTCATTGCGCCTCCTGGCCCAGCTCGTGGTAGTCTCGCCGGGCCAACAGTGGTGAACTGGCCAGGGTCACTCTCACCACTGACGGTAGGGTCCTAAGGAAAAGGTGGGTGAAGATGAAGTTATCATCTTCGGAGTCTCTCAGCCTCAACATCTTCCCCATCAGGTCTGCAGGTCTGTCGCTCTCAAATTCAGTCAGCGCCAGGAGCCCTTCTGCTCGCTCCTCCACCGAGGGGGTGAAGTAACGGATGAGTGCAGCCTTCAACGTACTGTACTTGTCGCTGTCCGGAGGGTGGTTGATCAGGTTCTCCACTTGCTGGGCTGTGTGGTTGTCCAGCTTTGCAACCACATGGTAGAACTTTGTGGCGTCTACCGAAATCCTCCGGAGGTTGAACTGCGCCTCGACCGCGTTAAACCAGGAGCGCGGATTGTTCTGCCAGAAGTCCGGTAGCTGAACTGTGGCTGCATCCATTTGGCTGGCTCCTGACGAGTCTGGCTCGGGAGAATTGCTTCAGCTCATAATACGTCTAAGGGTCACCAGTGTGGAGAATGGTGAAGGACGAAGCTGAGTTTATTTCTCAAGTCGGTTTTATTCACATTCTCCAACATCTTCCAAACACAGAAAAGAGAGTGAATCTCCCCACATCTGTCCCTTTTATACCCAGGACATCAAACATACAGTCACATGGTACTTAATCTCAGTCACAATGTAACTTCCCCCCGATCTTAACTCACTCCACCTCCCAATCTCTGGCTGCTGGGAGAAATCCCCCAAGGCTATCTCTTTGCATGCCAGAGACTAAACTTTCACACCCTCGTGTTATCTCCAGAGCGGCTCAGTCCTTTGTTCCGTCTCAGATGTGAAGCCTAAGGTGGTATACGTATGAATCATACAATCATATACATATGTGCATATATGTGTGCCACAAAGTCCTTATTATTTTTAGGAGGGTGATAGACAACAGCAAATAACACAGGACTTTTGAGATCCACCACAAATAGTTGCAGCTCAAAGCAGGAATAAGCATTTGTGGAGAGAAGGTGACATTTAAAACTGTCATTAAAAACAGAAGCCAGACCCCCACCCCGACCAGATGCTCGCGGGGAGCTGAAGAAAGAACAGCCGGGAGGGAGGAGCTCAGAGAAGGCGGCGGTCTCACCTGGTTTAACCCATGTTTCTGTCATCAGAAGAAAATCCAAGGAATGTGAAGTAAAAAAGTCATTTAGAATAAAAGTCTTATTTGCGATGGATCTGGTGCCATGCGAATCAAACACTGATCAGCCTGCTGGGAAGCATGACTGATCAGGTGAAGATTCTCCAGTGCGCAGCCCCTTCTGCCAATCCAAACGGGCCGGCGGCAGGGAAGTGGGTGTCCAGTCCGTGGGACAGTTGGCGACAGCCATCGGTAGCGACAATCCATGGATTGACGTACGTCAAAACCGATACGCTTCCTGGAGAGCTCAGTTAGCAGTTGACAAGGGTTGTGAGTTGAAGAAGAGGCCAGGTAAGCCTTCAGTCTGCATGACACGCCGCCTCTCCGACCTCGTCTTTTGAAGCGTCTTTTGTGGCGGCTGTTTCGAAACAGTCCGCTGGGTGCACATCTCAGATAGGATGGTATACACGCCAACAGAGGTGGAGGAGGCTGACCATTAAATTCATAGGTCGAGAATTTGACCACAGAATTGCAAATATTTAGAAGAGTCAGGCGATCATAAACCAGTAGGGATGACACGTTCTGAGCTAGAAACAACAAGAAGACAACTAAACACATAAGACATAGCACAGGTAGACGTCCAGCCACACACAATGGCGCCATCTTGCCTGAAAAAATTTATGACACAAATAACGATGAGGACCCAATCCCTTCACCTTTCATACACATATTCATACCTACGGCCACTTTAGAGTCTTTAATTAACCTACCTTACATGTTTTTTTATTCACAGCAGAATGACCCGTTTGGCTGCAACTGTTGCATCAGTGTTGCATCAGTGTTGCCCATTAGTCTGTAAATACTTAAATAAAAATGATTTATTTTATTATTTGGGTATTTTTGCATCTTGTTGTCTTGTTGCATATATGTCTACATATGATATGCAGTTCATCTTGCCATTCCACTCCACAATGAAGCAGCAGTCGGGACTGCCATCTACCACTGACCGGGCACGTTTTCAAATATTTGAGACCCATTCTAGTGCATCCTTTTATATTTTAGGAATATGTATAAGTACAAAACACCAATATTATACACAGCAGAATGTTTGGTTCAGTGTTGCCCATTTGTCAATAAATATTTAGATAAAAAAAATATTTATTTTGTTATTTGAGCGTTGTTGTGTCCAGTTTGGGGACGGTCATCGTTTAGTCAAACCGTGCATGTGGCCGCATATGATATGCAGTAGATCTGGGCTTTCTACTCCACAGTTATTAACTTTTAATTTTTAGATAGCCATGCGAGCACACTGAGAGGAGTGCCATCAGCAATGTCGAGTCATGGTCCTCCAAAGGAGCTTTCGTCTACCACTGACCAGGTGGACTGGGCTTGCTTCAATGCGAAGGACCGCATTCCACCTGTTTCTTCTCCAACACCAGTGCTGGAGAAGGCAGACCCTGGGTCCCCCCGGCATTCCCGGAATTATCCTTTAGACGTACACAATCACAGCAACATTACAGTATAATTTTTTTTTAAGCATTACATCTTCACTATTCTCTCTTTCTTGTAAAATTTGTCACTTTTCACTTCCTTGTTTTGTTTGTGAAACGCTGTGGTGACTGACTGGTCATGATGCTGTGCATTATCCAATCAGCATGGTTATGATGCAGTGTATTATCCAATCAGCATGGTCATGATGCCGTGTATTATCCAATCAGCACAGAGTCAATCCAAGGTTCCAAGGTTGTCATAGCCAGGAGCGGCACTGGGGTTAAGCTCCCAGTGCTCATAAAATGCTCCTTATGGCGTGCGTCTTGAAAAGCCTCTGGCAACTAAGTCCAACTCATAGCCTGCCCATGTGGTTTAGTCTCTAAGCCTGGCGGAACTGCTTTTACTAAAAGGAGAAGGGGCGAGGGCGGATCTCTGGCGCCTTAAAACCAGATGCTTCAGGTAGATGGTGGCTCGTCAACCTGGGAAGGTAGCCCATCTAGGGGAAGGTAAACCCTGATTTCAAACCTCCGCTGCCTTGTGGCACACCCGGTCATGGAAAAGGCTTCGGGAGTCAACCCTGAGGAAAAATCCGGAGTCGGAGTCACTAAGGCAGTTCTCTGTTGTGATCAACATCATTCTGGCAGCTCCTGCGACGGCGCTGGTGCCAAACTGTAGCAGCCCTGCTGTTCCTTTGGATTCATCAGTGACGTGGAGAGGGGTGACATGCTGCATGGGCAACATCTTGTCCTCCATATCTTCCTGCCCAGGCTTGAATCCTACCAACGCCCAATGCTGGAAGGTAGAACACCGGATCACTGGAGAGGACACTCCAGCTTCGCCTTTGGTGTAGACAAAACACGGGGAATGACAGTTACCTGTTATAAGCCACCGCTCAATTGGCATAGAGCGCGGCGCCAGGGGTTGTTCCCGATGGTGGGAGGGATCATCGGATCTCACTGGACAGCTACCGCCCGCCTCAAGCTGGGCAACCCCCAGCCAATAAGGTGTTGTCCCGCCACAGCTTGCTTTCCTCATTGGGTGCATGGGGATGAGGAGAAGTCCGAACAGCAGGCTGAGAACCTCCGCACCAGGCAAGACAAAAAAACAAAAGAGACCAACTCTAAAACTGGGAACTTGGAACATCCGCACTATGATGACAGGACTCGCTGCTAACCTCAAGGACATCAAAGACACCAGGAAGACTGCCATCATCAGTTATGAGCTGAAGAGACTGGAAGTAGATATCGCCACTCTCCAGGAAACACGGTTGGCTGACGCAGGCACACTGAGAGAGAAGGACTACACGTTCTACTGGCAGGGAAAGGGCAACGATGAACACAGGGAACACGGAGTGGGCTTCGCAGTGAAGAACACCTTGCTGAAGATGGTGGAACCGGGCAGCAATGGCTCTGCACGACTCCTCACCCTCCGCCTGAACACCACTCAAGGCCCAGTCACCCTCGTCAGTGTGTATGCCCCAACACTGACAGCCACACCAGAGGCAAAAGACGAGTTCTACGAGAATCTCGCAACAACTGTCACGATCATCCCCAACTCTGAACAACTCATTCTCCTTGGAGACTTCAATGCCAGAGTGGGTGCTGACCACGACTCCTGGCCCTCCTGTCTTGGACCATTTGGTGTGGGCAGAATGAACGACAACGGACAGCGGCTGCTCGAGTTCTGCACATATCATGATCTGTGCATCACAAACTCGTTCTTCAAGACCAAGCCCCAACACAAGGTTTCCTGGCGACATCCGCGCTCAAAGCACTGGCACCAGCTGGACTTGATCCTGACCAGGCGCACTTCACTGAAGAACGTGCTAATCACCCGTTCGTTCCAGAGTGCAGATTGCGACACAAACCATTCATTGGTGTGTTGCAAGGTCAAGCTGCAGCTGAAGAAATTCCATCATGCTCGACAGCCTGGAAAGGCATGGATTGACACCAGCAAGATGGCCCAACCAGAACTTGTTGAGCAGTTTGCCTCCACCTTTGAGAAGGAACTTGGTGCACCACAAGAAGGAGAATCTGCAAAGCAGAAGTGGGAAGAGCTGCGAAACACCATCCACCGCACAGCCTTGGCTACCTTTGGGAGGAAGACCTCGAAGTCACAGGACTGGTTTGATGCCAAGTTGACCGAGATGACCCCGTCATTGAAGCCAGCGCTTAGCACTTGCTGAGTACAAGAAGTACCCAAACGAGAAGAATCTCCAGATTCTCAGGGCTGCAAGAAGCAAAGTTCAGCAGACTGCTCGGCGCTGTGCCAACGAATACTGGACTCAGCTCAGCCAAGACATTCAAACCGCTGCCATAACAGGGAACATCCGTGGTATGTACGATGGCATCAAGAAAGCACTTGGTCCGGCTCAGAGCAAGACGGCCCCCCTCAAATCCTCCACTGGGGAGATGATCACAGAAAAGAACAAGCAGATGGAGAGATGGGTGGAACACTACTCCGACCTCTACTCCAGACAGAACACCGTGACACCGTCAGCCCTTGATGCCATCGACTGCCTGCCATTCATGGACGAACTTGACACCAAGCCAACCATCGACAAACTCAGCAAGGCCATTGATAGCTTGGCCGCTGGCAAGGCACCCGGCAACGATGGCATACCCCCCGACCTGTTCAAGCACTGCAAGACCGCCCTATTGCTGCCATTGCATGACGTCCTCTGCCAGTGCTGGAAGGAAGGTGCCGTACCACAGGACATGAGGGATGCCAAGATCATCACCCTCTACAAAAACAAAGGGGAGAGAAGCGACTGCAACAACTACAGGGGCATCTCCCTCCTCAGCGTTGTTGGCAAAGTCTACGCACGAGTTGTTCTCGTTCGTCTACAGAAGCTTGCTGAACATGTCTGCCCTGAGTCTCAGTGTGGCTTCCGTGCTGAGCGATCGACGGTCGACATGATATTCTCCATCCGCCAACTCCAGGAGAAATGCAGAGAACAGAACATGCCCCTGTACATCGCTTTCATCGACCTCACCAAAGCGTTCGATCTGGTCAGCAGAGAGCGCCTTTTCAAGATCCTGCCAAAGATAGGATGCCCACCAAAGTTGCAAAGCCTCATCGAATCGTTTCACACCAACATGCAGGGAATAGTGCAGCACGACGGCAACGTCTCAGAGCCATTCAACATACGCAGCGGAGTGAAACAGGGCTGTGTACTTGTGCCAACCCTCTTTGGGATTTTCTTTGCTATGCTCCTGAGGCATGCCTTCAGCACAGCAACAGAGGGAATCTACCTGCACACAAGATCTGACGGCAGGCTTTTCAACCTCGCCCGCCTGAAAGCCAGAACCAAAGTACGCGAGGCTCTAATCAGAGACATGCTGTTCGCAGACGACGCTGCAGTTGCAACCCACACACAGCAGGAGATTCAGACCCTGATGGACCGCTCCTCACAGGCATGCAAGGACTTCGGGCTTACCATCAGCCTGAAGAAGACTAACGTCTTGGCGCAAGGCACAGAAGCACCACCAACCATCACCATCGACGACTACGAGCTGGAGGTCGTGAATCAGTTCACATACCTGGGGTCCACGATCAGCAACAACCTCTCCCTTGATACAGAGATCGACAAGAGGATTGGAAAATCAGCCTTCACACTCGCTCGCCTCACCACACAAGTGTGGGAGAATCCCAAACTCTCTGTCAAGACGAAGATGGTAGTGTACAACGCCTGCGTCATCAGCACACTGCTCTATGGGAGTGAGACGTGGACAACATACGCCCGGCAGGAAAAGAGACTGAACTCCTTCCACTTGCGCTGCATTCGCCACATCCTGGACATATCCTGGCAGGACAAAGTGCCCAACACAGAAGTTCTGTCCCGCGCCAGCCTTCCCTCCATGTTCACTCTACTCAGGCAGTGCAGGCTCTGCTGGCCAAGCCACGTTCACCGTATGAAGGATGGCAGAATCCCCAAAGTTGTCCTCTACGGAGAACTGGCGACTGGCAGGAGAGACGTTGGCTGCCCACAGCTGTGCTTTAGAGACGTCTGCAAGAGAGACATGAAGGCCCTGGAGATCAATACAGAGCACTGGGAGGACCTCACAACGGACCACTCCAAATGGAGAGGCAACCTGACCAGACAGCTCAAAGCGGGTGAAGGGAGACTGACTGCTGCAGCAGATGAAAAAAGGACCCGCAGGAAGAACCACCACAGACCCAGCAGCACGGAGACCACCCACAAGTGCGACCTGTGTGACAGGGACTGCCATTCGTGCATCGGCCTGTTCAGCCACAGGCGGTGCTGTTCCAGCAGAGTAGACGTTTAGGATTCTCTTCCATGGTCATCATAGACCGACGGAGGCCAACAGAGTCAATTCGACACCCCGCACACATTGAAGGGCAAGAAGAGACAGAGCGGTGACAGAGCAGTGGCTAAACTTTTATTGATAAAAATGATATATTTTGACTGAACAACTCCATACTCAGGGATGCACACCTTCGTAACCTCAGCAAAGCACTTATAAAATATGAGGCCAGTCTGACAAATGGTTCAAGAGATATGCTTGGAACAGACAGACAGATAGACACACACACAGATTTCATGAATTTATAAGATAAGATAAGATAAGATAAGCCTTTATTAGTCCCACAACGGGGAAATTCCAGGATTGCAACAGCACAGGGATAGCAACACTCAGAGCAACAATCAGAAGGCAAGAAAAAAAAAAAAAAAAAAAAAAAAAAAACAAGCAAGAGCAGCTAATATACATATGTACATATTACTATAAAATATATATATATACACACACACACACACACAGACACACAGTGCAGAGCATTGTAGCTGGATGGAATAAATATATGAATATATGAACACACAGTGCAGAGCATTGTAGCTAGATGGAATAAATATGTAAATATATAAACACCCACAGTACGGAGCATTGCAGCTAGGTGGAATAAATATGCAAGTATATAAACACACACAGTGCGGAGCAATGTAGCTAGATGGAATAATATGTAGATATATAAAAACACAGTGCGGAGCATTGTAGCTAGATGGAATAAATATATAGATATATAAATATAAACACACCCAGTGCTGAGCATTGTAGCTAGATGGAATAAATATATAGATATATAAATATAAACACACCCAGTGCAGAGCATTGTTGCTAGGTGGGATGAAACAGCATAACCGTCTATTTAGTTATCCTACATGGTATGATTATGTGCCCATACATATTCTCACCCTCCATAGCGACCGGTATGTTCCTAGTTGTATGCCGGAGAGGACCATTGTGTAAGTCTATTGCATCTTTTGCATTCAAAAAAAAAAAAAAAACAAAAAAAAACCTATTAGTTTGTTACGTCTTTTTGCTATCTCTGCGAGCAGCCCTGCTTAGGTTGTACAGTCTGACAGCCGTTGGTAGGAAGGACCTACGAAACCTCTCGGTTGTGCACCTGGGATGATGTAGTCTGCTGCTAAATGAGCTCCTCAGTGCATCCAGTATGTCCTGCATAGGGTGGAACTCGGACTCCAGCAGAGATGACAGTTTAGCCACCGTCCTTCTCTCTCCTATCTCCTCCATCGGATCAAGGCGTTGCCCCAGGACAGAGCTAGCTTTCTTAATCAGTTTGTTCAGTCTCTTCCTATCGGCTGCAGTAATGCCACTGCCCCAGCAGACCACTCCAAAAGTGATGGCTGATGCCACCACCGTGTCATAGAATGACTTCAGCAGCGCCCCTTGTACACCAAAAGACCTGAGTCTCCTCAGCAGGAACAGCCTGCGCTGTCCCTTCTTGTAGAGTGCGTCAGTATTGTGTGGCCAGTCTAGTTTATTGTTCAGATGAATACCCAGGTACTTGTAGGATGTCACCATCTCGATGTCTGTTCCCTGTATATTTACTGGTGCTGTGAGGGGCTGCCCATGCCTGCGGCAGTCCACCACCAGCTCCTTAGTTTTCCTCGCGTTGATCTGGAGGCAGTTCCGATGGCACCAGTCCACAAAGTCTTGGATAAGCCCTCTGTACTCAGCTTCATCTCCGCTGGAGATGAGACCAACGATCGCAGAGTCATCAGAGAACTTCTGTCGATGGCAATGTGTTGTGTTGTGTGAGAAGTCCGCAGTATAAAGAGTGAACAGGAAGGGAGCCAGCACCGTTCCCTGGGGGGCCCCCGTGCTACTGATGATCGTGTCGGAAACACAGTCCCGGGTTCTCACAAACTGAGGCCGGTTCGTGAGGTAGTCCAGGATCCATGATGACAGGTGCTGGTCCACCCCTGCGCGCAGCAGCTTGTCCTTCAGGATCATCGGTTGGATGGTGTTGAAAGCACTGGAGAAGTCAAAGAACATGATCCTCACCATATTCCCGGGCTTCTCCAGGTGGGACAGAGAACGGTGAAGGAGGAAGATCACCGCATCCTCCACCTCAATGCCATGCTGGTTGGCGAACTGGAGTGGATCCATCGCTGGTTCCACCAGGGGGCGGAGATGAGCAAGGAGCAGTCTCTCCAGGGTCTTCATCAAGTGGGACGTCAAGGCCACCGGTCTGAAGCTGTTCAGGTCTTTGGGGTGGGAAGTTTTTGGTACAGGTACCACACAAGATGTTTTCCACAGCTGTGGTACCCTCCCCAGTTTCAGGCTCATGTTGAAGATATACGTCACAATCCCACACAGCTGGTCTGCACAGGACTTGAGGAGCTTTGCGCTGATGCCGTCCGGTCCCGACGCCTTCCTCGCCTTGATCTTCCTCAGCTCCGTCCTCACCTGGGTCTTGGTCAGGGTCAGGATGGGGGGCTGTGTGTTGGGAGTGGGGGGGGGTGTCGGTGGAGTGGGGAGTGGGTAGCAGGACTTGATTTCTTAGAGGCAGCAGTGGTTGATGTGCAGACAGGGGGGAGGGCGGTTGGTCAAATCTATTGAAAAACAGATTCAGGTTGTTCGCCCACTCCCTGCCCCCCGTGGCCTGGGGGGAGGTATTCTGGAGCCCCGAGATGGTTTTGAGGTTTCTCCAGACCCCGTTGATGTCGCTCTGTTGCAGCTTGTCCTCCATCTTCTTCCTGAAGCTGTCCTTGCCTTCTCTGATCTTTCTCCTCAGCTCCCTCTGTACGGACTTCAGCATCTCCCTGTTCCCCGACCTGAAGATCCTCTTCTTCTCTCTCAGAAGTGTTTTTATCTCAGGGTTGATCCAGGGTTTGTTGTTTGAGTGACGCCGTATGGTCTTGGTGGGAACGGATTTGTCCACACAGAAGCTGAGGTAGCCCGTGAAGGTGTGAATGAGGCCATCGATGTCCTCACCATGTGGATCGCAGAGCTGCTTCCAGGCAGTGGCTTCAAAACAGTCCTTTAGAGTGTCCATTGTCTCCTCAGACCATAACTCCACAGTGTGCATGGCCGGAGGTTGTCTGTGCACTAGGGGTTTGTACACCGGTCGGAGATGAACCAAGTTGTGATCCGATCTCCCAAGTGGGGGGAGTTGTGATGAGGTGTACGCCTCCTTAGTGTTTGCGTAGAACAAATCCAGTGTTTTATTGTCTCTAGTGTGGCATGTGACATACTGGGTGAAAGTGGGCAGAATGGGAGACAGTGAAACGTGGTTGAAATCGCCTGAGATGAGGAGAAGAGCATCTGGGTGTTCTGTCTGCAGCCTGCTGGTTACTGAATGGATGACGTCACGCGCTGTCCCAGCGTTCGCCGTCGGATTTGCATAAACAACAATGCAGATCACGTGTGAGTGTTCTCTCGGGAGATATGTAGGCCTCATGCTAACAGCTAGCAACTCAATGTCTTTGCTGCAGTGTCGTTGTTTAACAGTGATATGTCCCGGTCTGCACCAGTTGTTGTTAACATACATTATCACTCCACCGCCCCTAGTTTTGCCACTCTCTGGTGTTCGGTCAGCTCGTATCATGTGAAAACCCTCCAGCTCAATGTTAGCATCTGCTGCTAGTTCAGTTAGCCACGTCTCAGTAAACAAAAGGAGAGAGCACTCCCGGTAAGTGCTATCATAACGGGAGATAGCCGCTAGCTCATCTAACTTTCCCAGTATCGACCGTACATTTCCCATGACAACAGATGGAAGGGAGGGTCTGTACCTTATATTTTTTGTCCTCCGCCTTACTCCAGCCCGGCAGCCGCGGCGTTTTCGCCTCAGTTCTCTCGGTATGTCGAGTTTTTCCAGTGGGACCGGGTGGCGGTTAAATGCTAGCAGCTCTTCCCTGTTATATCGTATCCTGCTATAAACAGTGGCTCCATCCACCGGCTCAGGAGACATTTGGGACGATCTGTGTGTCCGTGATATAAGTGGGGTGAAAAAAAAAAAAAAGTGATCAAAAGAGAGAGGAAGGGAAAAAAAAAACTCGGAATCGAGCCGCTGTTGCAAAAGGCAGCCGACTGGTGTGGCGCCGAGTATAGTAGATTAAAAATATAATATAATATATTATAATATATTTATATATTTATAATTATAATAATTTATATATTTTATAAATATAATATATATATATATATATATATATATATATATATATATATATATATATATTTATATTTATTATATATTTATATTATAAATATATAATATATATATTTTATAAATTTATATTTTATATAATTTATATATTTATATAATATATTTATATTTATATATATTTATAATATATTATAAATAGATTAAAGATCTATTGGTCTTTTTTTTTAACAGTTCAGTTTGTAATTACAGCTCCTTGCTCAGCATGAGGCTACTGTTGCTGAATGCAGCTCATCATTTCCATCAGATGGGCTTTACTGTGACTACTATTGTCATTATTATTATTTTTGTCAACAAATGCTGATAGCACCAGGTGAAACATACAGTATATACAGTGCTGGGTGAATAGTGTTAGGAGAATTACCACAACATACAAACAAAGCATATACAATATGTGTGTGTGTATGTGGCAAGCAAGCAAGCAACCCCAACCAAAAACCCAGCACATCGCCCAAGAATCCCCACCACCCACCAGAGGAAGCGCGGCCAACACCCCAAAGGGCCCAGAGAAACCAACCCCCGGCCCCACCGCGGGAGCCCCAGCCAACACCAAGATGGCCCTGCACCACCACAGCCAACCCTCTCAGCCAACCACACTTGAGGGGTACATAGTGGTCTTGGTATGGTCCCGACTACAACACTATGAAGACCATGTGAACAGGAATGGCATTATGTTGAGTTTTTTAGCACTGCTGGAATTCCTAGTCGAAGGTAATTTTAATTACCTCTAAAGGCTCGCCTCTGATGCTAACCCAGATGCTAACCCAGAGTAACTGCAGCAGTGAGAAGGTATTCTTTACATCTGGCCATCTGGAGCCGAGGAGAGAAGGATTTAAAAGGAGGACGAACCAACCGAGGCGGCGATTGGGAGCTCGGGCGCGGCGTTGGTGAGAGACGGGGGCCACCTGGATCCAGCAGGACAGTGGTCTGAACCGGTGCTCAATTGCGAGGCCCAGCCGAGGAACGACCAGACTGACGGCGGTCGGTGACGGGGCCTAGACGGGGCCCAGCGGAGGAGCCGCCTAGCCAGACGGCGACGAGTGGCTGTGATCGGTGGATTCCGGCTGCGCCGGCGGTGCACGACACAACTGGCCAGGTAGACGGAGGCAGGCGATAGACGGCGGTGATCTGCGGAGCTGAGCAGCGTCACTCGGCGGAGAAGCTGCGCAGGAGCGGCGGGTCCAGTAGTGACCGAGCTAGTTGAGGCCTAGCCGGATTCTCTGCTTATTTCTATCCACAGGTCAGTAAAATGCCACCCAAAAAAGAGGAAATGGAAGAAATTAAAAAAACTCTGAACTTTGTGTTAGATGAACTGGCCAAAGTGACTAGCCAGCAGGACAAAATATTAGACCTAATACAGGAGGTACAAGCCCTACATTCAATAATAAAAGAAAAAGACAAAAAAATTATGGACCTGGAGCAACACGGGCGTCTTTTGGAGCAACGCGTTGAGGATCTTGAACAAGGTTCTCGCATTGATGACATAGTTATAAGTGGACTAGACATCAGATATCAGTCGTACGCCCATGCCGCTACAGGACTGAGTGGTGAACATGCTTCCATAAGTGAATCAATGTCCTTAGAAAACCAAGTGCTTCAGTTCCTTAATGATAAAGACATTAAGGTAGAAGCCAATGCGATCTCAGCCTGTTATGCTTTACCGAAGAAAGATAACAAAACAAAGAAATCAATTGTGATGCGCTTTGTGAACAGGAGAGTGAAAAATGACATACTGAGGCAGGCCAAAAAACTAAAGGAAACTCAAGTTTACCTAAATGAACACCTGACAAAAAAAAAACGCTGAATTAGCACGGCAGGCACGGATGCTAAAGAAACATAATAAGATACAGTCAACCTGGACAAGAAATTGTAGAATTTGGATTAAACTAAATGGAACACCTGAGCAAGCAAAAAGTATAATGATCAGAGATGCTACTGACTTAGATAAATACAGATGAACACTGACTATGAAACACAGAGTGAGGAAACTCAAACTCTAAAAATATGCCACTATGCTGAACATAAACCACAAGAGATGGAGAATGATATTGATCCTGATAACCACTTTTTCAATAATATTCATAACCACTGTGAATATTACACTGAAAAGCAATTCAAAAGTCAAGTGCAATTAGATGGTAAACTGTCAATAATACACTTCAATAGCAGAAGTCTTAACAAAAACTTCTCACAGATTCAGGACTATTTAAAACAGCTAAACAGAAAATTCACAGCTATAGCAGTCTCTGAAACCTGGCTTAATGCAGACCAGGCTCCCCTGATGGCAATAGAGGGATATCAGATGTTTAACATTAACAGATCTCAAAAAAAGGGTGGTGGTGTTGCACTGTATATTGATGACCTATATAGATGTAAGCTTGTAAATGAAATGTCCTTAGCACTACCAGGGATTCTGGAATGTGTTACTGTTGAGATTGACCTAGACAAAACAAAAAATCTAATCATAAGCTGCATATACAGAACGCCGGGAACTTGCATTGAGACATTCAGAGATAAATTAGTCGAGCTGTACAATAATATTACTAGTAAGAAAATGGTAGCAATTTGTGGAGATTTCAATATTGACCTACTTAATCCACATCAACAAAATGTAGTTACAGAGTTCATGAACTCTATGTACAGCATGAGTCTATATCCCACAATAACACATCCCAGTAGAATCACAGCTCACTCTGCTACACTTATTGACAACCTGTTTGTCAATGTTCTCGACAAGAAAATAGAAAGTGGATTATTGATAAATGATATAAGCGACCACTTGCCAATCTTTGCACTTATCCATGGCCACACGGGGCCCAACCCAGAAAAAATCTCAAAATCGTTCAGACACAAATCACCAAACGCAATCAGTTCTTTTAAAGAGGACTTGCTGAAGCAAGACTGGACAGAAGTCTATGTATCAGATGTAAATGAAGCCTATGACACATTTACAAACATTGTAACCACTCTTTATGAAAAAAACTGCCCATTAGTTAAAAAAAAGCTTAAACACAAATTTACTGACAAACCATGGCTAACCAAAGGACTACAAAAGGCGTGTAAAAAGAAAAATTTATTATATAAAGCTTTCATAAAGAAAAGGACAAAAGAAGCAGAGCAGCGGTATAAAACATACAAAAATAAGTTAACATATATAATAAGATGTAGTAAAAGAGACTATTACAGTAAAGAACTGGAAAAAAACAAAGACAATATTAAAAATACATGGACAATAATCAACAGTATCCTTGGAAATAAAAGCAGAAATACCAGCTACCCAACTAACACTCCAAAAAATAATAAATCGACTCCGAATGTGAATATAGCTTCACCTGCAGATGAATTTAATAATTTTTTTGTTAACATTGGACCTAAACTGGCCCGAGAAATACCCACTACGGTGCCAACAGGTGATTCAATATGCAATAACACTGCTGTAAAAGACACCATCTTCATAAAGAACACAGACGAAAGAGAGGTCATTGAAATTGTTAAATCGTTCAAAAGTAAAACATCTACTGACTGCGATGGTATTGACATGCTACTAGTCAAAACTGTTATCGAATGCATAGTGAAACCACTGACGTATATCTGTAACCTGTCTCTCCAATCAGGTATATTTCCCAATGCAATGAAAATAGCTAAAGTAATTCCAATTTACAAGACAGGCGACAGAGGGGAACTCTCCAACTACAGACCAATTTCACTATTACCGCAATTTTCCAAGATACTTGAAAAAATATTCTATGAGAGAATTGACAACTTCATACTGAAGAATGATTTATTGTGTGAGCAGCAATATGGGTTCAGACACAAAAGGACAACAGCATATGCCTTAATGGAATTTACAGAAAAAATATCAACAGCCATTGAAAATAAAGAGTATTCAGTTGGAGTATTCCTGGATCTTAAAAAAGCATTTGATACAGTAGATCACAATCTATTATTAAAGAAACTACAAAATTGTGGTATCAGAGGGGTAGCACTGTCCTGGTTAAGAAGTTACTTAAAGAATAGATATCAGTTTGTATGTGTTAACAACAAAAACTCAGAGCTACTGAAGGTCACCTGTGGAGTCCCACAGGGTTCAGTTTTGGGACCATTATTATTCAATATGTATATAAATGATATATGTAAAGTTTCAGAAAAAATGGACTTAATATTGTTTGCTGATGACACTAACCTGCTATGCAGTGGAAACAACTTGGAACAACTTCTGGATACACTCGGAAAGGAATTAGGAAAGCTGAAACTGTGGTTTGATTCAAACAAATTAACGCTCAATTTAAGCAAGACAAAATTTATAGTCTTTAACAACCATCACAACTACCCAGTACCCAAACTCAGTGTAAATGGTGTAGAGATTGAAAGGGTATCCGAAACTAAATTCCTTGGAGTAATAATTGATAACAAACTGTGTTGGAAGCCACATATTAATTATATAAAAGGTAAAGTATCCAAATCAATTGCAATATTACACAGAGTGAAAAATTTGCTGAATCAACCCACACTTGATGAATCAACCTTGTATCATTCATTAATACTCCCATACATGACATATTGTAATGAAGTATGGGGAAATACATATAAAACAAACATATATCCACTCTTTATGCTTCAAAAGAGAGCTATTAGAATAATAAACAAAGCAGCTTACAGGGAACCAACAAACCCACTTTTTCTTAAACAAAAAACTCTCAAGTTGAAAGATCTGATCGACTTTAAAACCGCAATAATAATGTTCAAAGTGAAGAATCTATCACTGCCCGCAAATATCCAAAAGTTGTTCCAAACAAGGGAGAAACGATATCACTTCAGAGGAACATGTATATTTCAAAAGCCTACAGTGAGAACAACTACCAAGCAACACTGTATTTCAGTGCAAGGTGTCAGATTATGGAACGATTTTGGACCTGAATTAAAATCATGTACAAAGCTTGGACAATTTAAACAAAAACTAAAGGAAGAAATACTCCAAACATATTTACAAGACGACATGTAAACTCACATAAGGATTGATATTTCCAGCCTGTGTTGTGTTGTAGCTTAGTTTTTCTTTTTTCTCTGTGACACTATGTCTTAGATTTGTTTTTGAATAGTAACCGCTTAACTTAGACTAGCTCAGTTTTCTTTTTCTCTCAGTCATATTTTGTCTTAGCCTTGTTTTAAATTGTAATCGCTCTTGTCTTGTTTTCTCTTTTTTCTCCTTTGAATTCTTGGATGGAATATGGGTGGGCAATATAAGCTGCGGCTTCAGCCATCACCCATTTCGGATAACTCACGTGGAATTGTATAGTAGAAGGAGTCTTTGTCTAATTTGACCTTGTTGTTATATTATACAGTTTCTTTTAACCTGTAATGTACTATCCGAAATAAATTCATTCATTCATTCATTCATTCATTCATTCATTCATTCATTCAATTCCTTCCCCCAACATGTTGGGGGTGAGCCTGTAGCTTGGAGCCCTGTTGCATTTAAGCGGCTTTATAACCAGAAACGCCTCTGGGGAGAAAAGAGATGGCAGTCATCGAAGACAAGGAGAAGCTGAGGAGGGAATGTTACAGCAAAAAGGGAACCCTACCCATTCCAAAAAAAAAAAAAAAAAAAAAAGCTGACTAAAGAAGTAACTGCAAGTGATACATGTGGAAAGGTGGTGTCTCACAGTGATTCTTCACCAGTGTTTGTTGTCTTGGTGCTGTGTTTTTTTGATCTTTGACCCAGACCCGCTTGGTCCTCAGGGACCAATGGGATTCAGCAGTAAGGAAACTGACTCTGCATATAAAGGAGAGGGGTGATGGCGGTGGTTTGTGTGTGTGTGTGTGTGTGTGTGTGTGGAGGGGGGCATTCGAAAGCCAAGGTCGAGCGAGCGTCATTATTTGCGTAGACTTTTATCGCCCCGTCGGTCGGCGAGTCTTTTGTCTCATCTCTCCATAAAGTTGATGCTTCAGACGGAGTGACCTTGGACCTTTCATTTCAGCAGCTCATTCTTGCTATATGAGCGTTCACATAACCTGGAAACCTTTCATTACTCCGGGCCTTTCCCCTTATCACTTTAAATTCTTTGTTTTCTCTTTTTTTTCTGTCCGTCTCTCTCCACGGGGATGCAAGCTTCTGACCAAAAAGCCTCCATTACCACAAACACTCTCTCTCTCCTTCTCTCCCCTTCGTCTAAATCTCCCTTTGTCCTTTCATTATTTCTCAGGGAGAACTCCAGCTTCTCTCTCTCTCTCCTTTGTGGCATCTAATCAATCAGTCACTCCTCTTTTAGATCAACCATCTTTTTTATGTTTTTTGTTGTTTTGTTCCTTTCCCACAGTGGAATCCCCCCGCCTTGGGAATGTTTGGAGAGTCGGGTGCCAGGTCCCGTCTGCAAAAACAGCCAGGTTTGGGTTTCTGAGCTGCAGACAGATGCAGCTGGCCACAGGTGCCACGGCATTCATGGGAACAAATGGAAGGAGGTGGTATAGAATGGCACTGCTGCAAAATGGGGCGGGGGTGGGGGGATTATCAGGAAGAGTAAAGCCATTCCACTGTATGGTGAGAGTGGCCTTGGCAGCTTGTTATTTCATAGCAGGCTGAGGTTACAGATTTTTTCTCTTCATGTCTGTTCTACTCAGTCATAATATAAGAGGGAATGAGGGGGATGCTATCCCCCTTGAGAGCAAAATGACCCAAAAGCATCCACCTTTTTAACCTGCCATCCCCCATCCATAGGAGCAAATCAAGGAGAGGAAAGGGGGGGGACATTTTTTCCTTGTAGATTTACAACTTTTTACCTCCGCCAAAGGGGGAGGTCATGTGATCATCGGCGTTGGTTTGTCTGTTTGTCTGTTTGTTAGCAAGATAACTCAAAAAGTTATGGACGGATTTTCATGAAATTTTCACAGATTGTCAGAAATGGGGTATCCTATAGATGATTAGATTTTGGTGGTGATCTGGATCACCGTCCACAAGAAAACCGCCATTATGCAAAATGCCATTTTCGTGAATAACTACTGAACCACTAATCCTATCATTGTCAATCCAATTGCTAGTCATATGTTTTCATGGTCAAGGAATCTGAAAATGTACACACAAACACTGTTTGGGGGGAACTGTGGCCGCCATTACGGAAAATGCCATTTTCGTCAATAACTACTGAACCACTGCTTGTCATGTTTTCATAGTCAAGGAATCTGAAGACTGTATGGGGGAAACTGTGTCGCTTGGTGGAGGTCTGCGCTATCCGAGTGCTTTTCTAGTTTACTAATAAAACTGCATTTTTTTTTTCTTTTTGTGACTTTTTCTCATAAATTTGCAAATGTTTTCCTGTGAATTTTCAACTTTTGTCTCATAAATTTCAACATTTTCATCATAAATCCATCTTTTTTTGTAGATTTGCTTTTTTTCTAATAAATTTGTAATTTTTTTTCTCTAAAATTTTGATTTTTTTTCCCTCATAAATTTGCAAATTTGTTCCTATATGAGGGGCCGTCGAAAAGTTAATGAGGGGGGGGTGAAAAGTTCATAGGCTGACTAGGAAAGAGTTATGTCTTTGAGGATCAAGGAGAGAGCTTCTATACCACAGGCATCCAAACGTTGCAACACTGATACTGAAATTTTGAAAAATATGTTGAAAAATAAACCACATCTGGTCAAATTTGACCACTGCATCATGGTCAGCCTATGAACTTTTCAGTCCCTCCCCATTAATGTTCAGCTTTTTTCTCATAAATTTGTGAATTTTTTTCTCATAAATTTGCAATTTTTCTCATAAATCTGATTTTTTTTTCTCATAAATTTGATTTTTTTTTCATAAATTTGCACATTTTTATTCTCATAATTTGAAACTTTCCCCCATGGATTGCCACCTTACCGTAGTGGGGGGTTTGCGTGCCCTAGTGATCCCAGGATCTATGTTGTCCGGAGAAATTTACCTATTGTAGGGTCTCCCAAGACAAACTGGTCCTGGGTGAAAGGCCAAACTAAGAGTCATCCAACAGACTCCCATGATAAATAAAAAAAAAAAAACAAGGATTCAGTGTACCCGGCCCGGTATGGGATTTCCGGGGCCCAGCCCTGGAGCCAGGCCTGGGGAAGGGGCTCAATGGCTAGAGCCTGGTGGCTGGGTTTTTTTTTTTTTAACATGAGACCTGGGTGGGCTCAGCCCAAAGGAGTTACATGAGTCTTCCTTCAGTGGGCTCACCACCTGCAGGAGGGACCATGGAGGTCCAGTGCTATGTGGATTAGGTGGCAGACAAAGGCAGAGACCTTCGCGGTCTAACCCCTGGCTTTCAAAACTGGCTTTTGGGATGTGGAACGTCACCTCTCTGGTGGAGAAGGAGCTGGAGCTGGTGCACGAGGTTGAGAGATACTTGCTAGATTTAGTTGGGCTCACTTCAATGCACAGCTCCAGTTCTGGAACCAGTCTCCTGGAGAGGGGCTGGAGCTTGACCTACTCTGGAGTTGCCCCGGGCGAGAGGCGATGGGCGATGGGCAGGGGTGGGTATTTGTGTATCCCCCCCACAAGGATGTGGGTGCATCTTGTGGTGGCAACCTCTGAACCAAATGGTGGACACCAGTGGTGAGAGAAGCCATCAAGTTGAAGAAGGAATCCTATCGAGCTTGGTTGGCTTGTGGGACTCCTGAAGCAGCTGAGGTGTACTGGCAGGCCAAGCGGAGTACAGCTCAGGTTGTTGCTGAAGCAAAAACTCAGGTGTGGGAGGAGTTCAGTGAGGACATGGAACAAGACTTTCGGTCGGCTTCAAAGAGATTCTGGCAAACTGTTCGGCGACTCAGGAGGGGGCAGCAGCTCCCTATCCACACTGTGTATGGTGCAGATGGGGTGCTGCTGACTTTTACTGGGGAGATCATTGGGTGGTGGAAGCAATACTTCAAGGATCTCCTCAATCCCACTGACACCCATTCCACAGAGGAAGCAGGGCTTGAGGACGAGGGAAAACACTCATCCATCATAGGGACTGAGGTCACCAAAGTTGTTAAAACACTCTTTGGTGGCCAGACCCCAGGGGTGGATGAGATTCACCCTGAGTACCTCAAGGCCCTGGATGTTGTAGGGCTGTTATGGTTGACACGCCTCTGCAATGTTGCATGGAGGTCGGGGACAGTGCCTTTGGCATGGCAAACTGGGGTGGTGGTTCCTCTTTTTAAAAAGAGGGACAGGAGGGTGCGTTCCAACTTTAGGGGATCACACTCCTCAGCCTCCCTGAGAAGGTCTATGCCAAGGTACTGGAGATGACAGTCTGACTGCTGGTCTAACCTCAGATCAAGGAGGAGCAATGTGTTTTTTATCCTGGCCGTGGCACATCGGACCAACTCTTTGCCCTCTCGAGAATCCTCAAGGGTTTGTGGGAGTTTGCCCAACCAGTCCACATGTGTTTTGTGGACTTGGAGAAAGCATTTAGCCACGTCCCTTGTGGTCTGTTGTTGAGGGTGCTGCAGGAATATGGGGTATCTGGCTCGTTGTTACGAGCTATCCGGTCCCTATACGACTGTTCAATTAAATTCAGTTTATTTATATAGCGCCAAATCACAACACAGGGTTATCTCAAGGCACTTTACAAAACTGTGGGTTTAGGCCACACTCTCAAATCTATTGACCCCACTGCTGACTGTTGCAAGAGTTTGGTTCGTATTGCCAACACCCACTCAAACTCACTTCCAGTGAGAGTTGGACTCTGCCAGGGCTCCCCTTTGTCACCGATCCTGTTCATAATTTTATGGACAGGATATCTAGCAGGCAAGAATGGGAGGGTGTCATGCTCAGTGACCACAGGATCTCAGCTCTGCTGTTTGCAGATGATGTTGTCCTGCTGGCTTCATCAAGCAATGACCTGCAGACCTTGCTGGAATGGTTTGCTATTGAGTGTGAAGCGGCTGGGATGATAATCAGCACCTCCAAGTAGGAGCAGGTGGCTGGGGAGAAGGAAGTCTGGGCTTTTCTGATTCAGCTGCTGCCTCTACAACCCGGACCTCCGGAAAAGCGGTAGAAAATGGATGGATGGAATTTGTAACTTTTTCTCATAAATGTGTTACTTTTTCTCAAAAATCTGCAATTTTTCTTTGTAGTTTTGTAATTTTTTTCTCATAAATTTGAAAATTAATCGTAAATTTGAAAAACTGGTTCTTGTAAATGTTCAACTTTTCTCTCACAAATATGTGATGTTTTATTCAAAACTTTGCAACTTTTTTCTCATAAATTTACAACTTTTTCTCATTATTTTGTGACTTTTTTGTCATAAATTTGCATTTTTTTGTAGATTTATAATTTTTTTTATCCTAAATTTGTTAATTTTTTTCACAAATTTGAAAAAAATTTTCTCATAAACTTGTAAACTTGTTACTGTAAATGATTAACTTTTCTCATAAATCTTTGACTTTTTTCTGAAAACTTAGCAACCTTTTCCTCATAAATTTGTAAAATCTTTCTTGTAGACTGTCATGGATTTCCCCATGCGCTTTTACGCAGTGCATGGACAGGGGAGAATGAAATGACGAATTTACGCACAGGTACACCACAATACATTTATTAACGTAAAGACAGATACAGTTTCTAAAAAGGTGAAGACGAACAGAAATACAAAAGTACTCTTACGGTTGGCGTTCGGGGGCCGGCATCGCCCCACAAACACAGGATGAGAGATGTGTAGCCACGCTGGTGTCCCACAGCCGGTATTGCTGTGAAGATTCAAGGGAACCACGGCAAACACTGAGTGGCTACACGTTGTAATAGAGCAGACAGCAAACTACTCACTGACAATGCAATGCAATACAATGACCCAGCAATGCGTGACTGGCAAAAGGATGCTTAAGTACACACACTGCTGGTGGTGGTGTGATTGCGAGCACCTGGGCGAGAGCAGAGAGATGGCAAATGGGAGTGGGAACAGCTGGTGATAGTGAGTGAGGGGGCGTGGTCGGACCGGCAGGCTGTCAGCCAGGGCTCACAGAAGAGTGAGCAAAAGAGAGCTGCCTCACAGCTGCCGGCCACAGGGCAGTGGCTAAGGATAGGGGAGCACACTGAAATACATAATAAACACATATACAGTGGCACCTAAACCCACAGGGAGGTCAGGACCGAGCCTGGGAAACCAAGCCGGCTTGGCTCCTGACATAGACTGCAATTTTTTTCTCATAAATTTGCAACTTTTTCTCCCCCCCTTTCCACCCCTGGACCATAACACACTCACCCACACAATAACTACCTCAGCTGTTTACACAGAAGGACTTGGCACACCAACAGTACTACATCCGCTGCTGTACGCCTCTGCACCTTACTCCAGCCATTTGCACAGATGCCATACCTGCTGCTGTCTGTCTGTATTGCAGTATTGATCATGTGCGGTCCAATCTGTCACTATCTGCACCTTAACCACCACATCGAACTTGCAACTACAAGTATTACTGCTCTGCCTTTTTCTGTATATAGTATTGCTGGGTTTTATCATTTATCTTTATTTGCACTATGGGTAGCATTACTGTACATAGACTGCTGTTGTTGTTTTTACAGCCTTATTCCTATTTCTTATATTGTGCACACCACTGAAGAGAGAGAAACAGCATTTCAATTCTCCTGTATGTCCTGTACCAATAGTAGAATTGACAAATAAAATCTTTGACTCTTGAATGTTGAATCTTTTTTCTTGTAAATTTGCCATTTTTTTCCCCCTGTAGATTGACTATTTCTTTTTTTTAATTTGCAAATACCTCAGGAATTTGGTAGGACTGTGAGAGTGAATGGTTGTCTGTCTCTCTGTGTTGGCCCTGTGATGGACTGGTGATCTGTCCAGGGTGTACCCTGTCACTCGCCCAAAGTTGCTGAGATAGGCTCCGCCCCCATGACCCAAAAAGGATTAAGCAGTAGAAGATGGATGGATGGATGGAAATTTTCAATTTTTTTTCTCATAAATTTGAAAATTTGTTCCTGTTAATGATCAGCTTTTTTCCACGTAAATCTGATTTTTTTTCTCAAACCTTTGCACTTTTCTCATAAATTTCCAAATTCTTTCTTGTAGATTCCACTTTTTTTTGTGAATTTGTAACTTTTTCTCATAAATTTGCATTTTTTTCTTTGAAAGTTAAACTGTTTTCTCATGCATTTTTGAGATTTGTTCCTGTAAATTTTGAACTTTTTTTTTCTCATCAATTTGCAAATATTTCACATACATTTATGATTTAGTTCTTAAAAATTTGCAGTTTTCCTCATAGTTTTTCAACTTTTTTTCTGATAAATCTATGACTTTTTTCTCACAATTCTGTATTCAACTTTTCTCAAAAATTTTCAGCTTTTCTTTAATAAACTTATCATTTTTTCTCATAAATCTTTGACTTTTTCCTCAAAAATCTGCAACTTTTTTTCTTGTAGATACAGAAATTTGTCTTCATAAATTTGCAAATTCTTGTAGATTTGCAAATATTTTTCTCAAAAATTTCAAACATTTCCTCAGAAATTTGGACTTTTTCTTCATAAATTTGAAACTTTTTTCTTATAAACTTGGAACTTTTTCTCAAAAGTGAGCACTTTTTTCCTGTGTATTTTCAAATATTTTCCTGTGAATTGTCAACCTTTTTCTTGTAAAAATGTTAAATGTTTATTCTGTGTAATTAAATTGTAATTCACAACTTTAAAAAGAAATTAAATAAGCATCTGTTCACCTTTATTCATAGATATTTGTACCTAATTTACATTTATATATTTGTACCTCATGTTAAATTGGTGAATAGCCACCATCACCCTTGTTAAAAAAATACAAATCACCTACTGGTTATATTTGACTCTCCTGGAGAAACAACATGGTGCATTTATAGTAGTCTACAAGCCTTTCAAAAGCCACGGTCATGCTTGAATTGAACCAGTTGGGGTAATGAATCTTGAATGTGTTGAGACACGAGGCAGCAGTTGTCTTCTATGATCAACCTACGGAAACATTTCTGACACAACCAGTTCAAGCTGGCATTTTAAGTTCTCACACCATTTTTTCATCCCTGTTGTGGATGTCAGCAGGTTGGATAAATGACATGATAACTGAATGGACTAACTTCAAACACTGGCCAACTGTGTTTACCATAAAGGAGAATGAGGATGAGTGACTAACATAGCCTGAAGGAAGAGAGTTAGTTATGGCCTCCAAGCACACCTCACTGGATGATTTCCAAAAACACCGTTCAAGCAAAACAATAAATCAGATAGTCGGCAGCTATGTCTTGTTGTCATGATGACATTTGTTGAGGATGTTGCTAGCACAACTGGTAGTTAGCAAACATGTAGCTTGCCTTGCAAAGTGTTTTCTGTAGCTCTGGAAACATCGGTGATTGCACTTTAAGTTGAAACTGTAGCGTCTCAGGTCGGTGCACACATTCCACTAGTGATGGGACTTCCAGCACCAGAGCTTCAGACAGAGTGCCGATTTATCTAAAAAATATTTTTCAAAGCCTGCATTGATGAAGTGTAAATAAACAATGTGTGTTTACACAAGACACAGTTTTCTATGATTTTGATATTAACTTGTTTCTTAAATTATATTTGTCACCCACAAAGGATGCTGATGAGCTTCTTTATTCAAGAACTCTCATTAATTTCTGCCCGAGGCATTAAGCGTTCTGTGTAATCTCTGCACATTTAAAGAATTTTGCATGATTTTGCAGTGGCATCAGTATTACGTTTTTGCTTTCTTCTTCAACTATGGACCTTGAGTTTAAAGACCCACGGTCATGTGTGTGTGTGTGTATATATATATATATATATATATATATATATATATATATATATATATATATATATATATATATATATATATATATATATATATATATATATATATACACTACCGTTCAAAAGTTTGGGGTCACCCAGACAATTATTTTGTGTTTTCCATGAAAAGTCACACTTATTTACCACCATGAGTTGTAAAATGAATAGAAAATATAGTCAAGACATTGACAAGGTTAGATATAATGATTTGTATTTGAAATAATAATTTTTTCCAGATACTCAACCTGCTCAAAGGAAGGTCAGTTTTATAGCTTCTCTAACCAGCTAAACTGTTTTCAGCTGTGCTAACATGATTGCACAAGGGTTTTCTAATCATCCATTAGCCTTCTGACACAATGAGCAAACACATTGTACCATTAGAACACTAGAGTGATAGTTGCTGGAAATGGGCCTCTATACACCTATGTAGATATTGCACCAAAAACCAGACATTTACAGCTAGAATAGTCATTTACCACATTAACAATGTATATTAGATATTAGAGTGTATTTCTGATTAGTTTAAAGTTATCTTCATTGAAAAAAACAGTGCTTTTCTTTCAAAAATAAGGAAATTTATAAGTGACTCAAAACTTTTGAACGGTAGTGTATATACAGACGTGGACAAAATTGTTGGTACCCCTCTGTTTATGAAAGAAAAACCCACAATGGTCACAGAAATAACTTGAATCTGACAGAAGTGATAATAAATAAAAATTCAATGAAAATTAACCAATTTATTTATTTAGCGAATGCAAAGTCCTTAAGCCAAGCAGTTGCCTCCTGGTTTGCTGTATGGAGGGTGTGTAATCCTCCTTCCAGTCTTTGGAGCGGGCAAGCCTCTATGATGTGTTCCATTGTTTGCTCCTCTCCACATGCGCACAGTGAGCTAGGGCTAACCAATGAAAATCAGACAATGCTTTTGAATTGTGGTTCAACAGAATTATTTTACAAAACAAACTCATGAAACAGGCCTGGACAAAAATGATGGTACCCCTAGAAAAGATTGAAAATAATGTGACCATAGGGACATGTTCAACCAAGATGTGTCCTCTAATTAACATCACAGGTGTCTACAAACTTGTAATCAGTCAGTCGGCCTATTTAAAGGGGGACAAGTAGTCACTGTGCTGTTTGGTGACATGGTGTGTACAACACTAAACATGGACCAGAGGAAGCAAAGGAGAGAGTTGTCTCAGGAGATTAGAAAGAAAATTATAGACAAGCATGTTAAAGGAAAACGCTATAAGACCATCTCCAAGCAGCTTGATGTTCGTGTGACTACAGTTGCACATATTTTTCAGAAATTTAAGATCCACGGGACTGTAGCCAACCTCCCTGGACGTGGCCGCAGGAGGAAACTTAATGAAAAATGGAAGAGACGGATAATATGAATGGTAACAAAAGAGCCCAGAACAACCTCTGAACACATTCATGGTGAACTCCAAGGTCAAGGTACATCAGTGTCAGATCACACCAACTGTCGTTGTTTGAGCCAAAGTGGACTTCATGGGAGATGACCAAGGAGGACACCACTGCTGAAAACAAATCATAAAAAAGCCAGATTGGAATTTGCCAAACTGCATGTTGACAAGCCACAAAGCTTCTGGGAGAATGTCCTATGGACAGACGAGACAAAACTGGAACATTTTGGCAAGGCACATCAGCTGAATGTTCACAGATGCAAAAATGAAGGATACCAAGAAAAGAACACTGTCCCTACTGTGAAACATGGAGGAGGTTCTGTTATGTTCTGGGCTGCTTTGCTGCATCTGACACAGGGTGTCTTGAATCTGTGCAGGGTACAATGAAATCTCAAGACTATCAAGGTATTCTAGAGAGAAATGTGCTGCCCAGTGTCAGACAGCTTGGTCTCAGTCCCAGGTCATGGGTCTTGCAACAGGATAATGACCCAAAACACACAGCTAGAAACACCCAAGAATGGCTAAGAGCGAAACATTGGACTATTCTAAAGTGGCCTTCTATGAGCCCTTATCTAAATCCTATTGAACATCTGTGGAAGGAGCTGAAACATGCCATCTGGAGAAGGCACCCTTCAAACCTGAGACAACTGGAGCAGTTTGCTCATGAGGAGTGGGCCAAAATACCTGCTGAGAGGTGCAGAAGTCTCACTGACAGTTACAGAAATCGTTTAATTGCAGTGATTGCCTCAAAAGGTTGTGCAACAAAATATTAAGTTAAGGGTACCATCATTTTTGTCCAGGCCTGTTTCAAGAGTTTGCTTTTTTAAAATAATTCTGTTGAACCACAATTCAAAAGCACTGTCTGATTTTCAATGGTTAATTTTCATAATTTTTTTTATTTATTACCACTTTTGTCAGATTCAAGTTATTTCTGTGACCATTGTAGGTTCTTCTTTCATTAACAGAGGGGTACCAACAATTTTGTCCACGTCTGTATATATATATATATATAAGATAAGATAAGATAAGCCTTTATTAGTCCCACAACGTGGAAATTCCAGGATTGCAACAGCACAGGGATAGCAACACTCAGAGCAACAATCAGAAGGCAAGAAAAAAAAAGCAAGCAAGCAAGAGCAGCTAATATACATATGTACATATTACTATATACACACAGACACACAGTGTAAAGCATTGTAACTGGATGGGATAAATATATGAGTATATAAACACACAGTACGGAGCATTGAAGCTAGATGGAATAAATATGTAAATATATAAACACAGTGCGGAGCATTGCAGCTAGATGGAATAAATATGTAAATATATAAACACACAGTGTGGAGCAATGTAGCTAGATGGAATGAATATATAGATATATAAATATAAACATAAACACACCCAGTGCGGAGCATTGTAGCTAGATGGAATAAATATGTAAATGTATAAACACACACAGTGCAGAGCATTGTTGCTAGATGGGATGAAACACCACAACCATCTACTTAGTTATCCTACATGGTATGATTATGTGCCCATACATATTCTCACCCTCCGTAGCTACCGGTATTTTCCTAGTTGTATGCCGGAGGAGACCATTGTGTAAGTCTATTGCATCTTTTGCATTCAAAAAACTATTAGTTTGTTACGTCTTTTTGCTATCTCTGCGAGCAGCCCTGCTTAGGTTGTACAGTCTGACAGCCGTTGGTAGGAAGGACCTACGAAACCTCTCGGTTGTGCACCTGGGATGATGTAGTCTGCTGCTAAATGAGCTCCTCAGTGCATTCAGTATGTCCTGCATAGGGTGGAACTCGGACTCCAGCAGAGATGACAGTTTAGCCACCGTCCTTCTCTCTCCTATCTCCTCCACCGGATCAAGGCGCTGCCCCAGGACGGAGCTAGCTTTCTTGATCAGTTTGTTCAGTCTCTTCCTATCGGCTGCAGTAATGCCACTGCCCCAGCAGACCACTCAAAAAGTGATGGCTGATGCCACCACCGAGTCATAGAATGTCTTCAGCAGCGTCCCTTGTACACCAAAAGACCTGAGTCTCCTCAGAAGGAACAGCCTGCACTGTCCCTTCTTGTAGAGTGCAACAGTATTGTGTGACCAGTCTAGTTTATTGTTCAGATGAACACCCAGGTACTTGTAGGATGTCACCATCTCAATGTCTGTTCCCTGTATATTTACTGGTGCTGTGAGGGGTTGTCCTTGCCTGTGGCAGTCCACCACCAGCTCCTTAGTTTTCCTCGCGTTGATCTGGAGGCAGTTCCGATGGCACCAGTCCACGAAGTCCTGGATAAGCCCTCTGTACTCAGCTTCATCTCCATTGGAGATGAGGCCAACGATCGCAGAGTCATCAGAGAACTTCTGTAGATGGCAGTGTGTTGTGTTGTGTGAGAAGTCCGCAGTATAAAAAGTGAACAGGAAGGGAGCCAACACCGTTCCCTGGGGGGCCCCCGTGCTACTGATGATCGCGTCGGACACACAGTCCCGGGTTCTCACAAACTGAGGCCGGTTTGTGAGGTAGTCCAGGATCCATGATGACAGGTGCTGGTCCACCCCTGCGTGCAGCAGCTTGTCCTTCAGGATCATCGGTTGGATGGTGTTGAAAGCACTGGAGAAGTCAAAGAACATGATCCTCACCACATTCCCGGGCTTCTCCAGGTGGGACAGAGAACGGTGAAGGAGGAAGATCACCGCGTCCTCCACCCCAATGCCATGCTGGTAGGCGAACTGGAGTGGATCCATCGCTGGTTCCACCAGGGGGCGGAGGTGAGCAAGGAGCAGTCTCTCCAGGGTCTTCATCAAGTGGGACGTCAGGGCCACTGGTCTGTAGCTGTTCAGGTCTTTGGGGTGGGAAGTTTTTGGTACAGGTACCACACAAGATGTTTTCCACAGCTGTGGTACCCTCCCCAGCTTCAGGCTCAGGTTGAAGATGTACGTCACAATCCCACACAGCTGGTCTACACAGGACTTGAGGAGCTTTGCGCTGATGCCGTCCGGTCCCGACGCCTTCCTCGCCTTGATCTTCCTCAGCTCCGTCCTCACCTGGGTCCTGGTCAGGGTCAGGATGGGGGGCTGTGTGTTGGGAGTGGGGGGGTGTTGGTGGAGTGGGGAGTGGGCAGCAGGACTTGATGTCTTTAGAGGCAGCAGTGGTTGTTGTGCAGTCAGGGGGAAGGGCGGTTGGTCAAACCTATTGAAAAACAAATTCAGATTGTTCGCCCACTCCCTGCCCCCCGTGGCCTGGGGGGAGGTATTCTGGAGCCCAGAGATGGTTTTGAGGTTTCTCCAGACCCCACTGATGTCGCTGTGTTGCAGCTTGTCCTCCATCTTCCTCCTGAAGCTGTCCTTGCCTTCTCTGATCTTTCTCCTCAGCTCCCTCTGTACGGACTTCAGCATCTCCCTGTTCCCCGACCTGAAGATCCTCTTCTTCTCTCTCAGAAGTGTTTTAATCTCAGGGTTGATCCAGGGTTTGTTGTTTGAGCAACACCATATGGTCTTGGTGGGAAAGGATTTGTCCGCACAGAAGCTGAGGTAGCCCATGAAGGTGTGAATGAGGCCATCGATGTCCTCACCATGTGGATCGCAGAGCTGCTTCCAGGCGGTGGCTTCAAAACAGCCCTTTAGAGTGTCCATTGTCTCCTCAGACCATAACATCACTGTGCGCATGGCCGGGGGTTGTCTGTGCACTAGGGGTTTGTACACCGGCCGGAGATGAACCAAGTTGTGATCCGATCTCCCGAGATGGGGGAGTTGTGATGAGGTGTACGCCTCCTTAGTGTTTGCGTAGAATAAGTCCAGTATTTTATTGTCTCTAGTGTGGCATGTGACATACTGGGTAAACGTGGGTAGAACGGGAGACAGTATATATATATATATATATATATATATACGTATATACACACTACCGTTCAAAAGTTTGGGGTCACCCAGACAATTATTTTGTGTTTTCCATGAAAAGTCACACTTATTTACCACCATGAGTTGTAAAATGAATAGAAAATATAGTCAAGACATTGACAAGGTTAGAAATAATGATTTGTATTTGAAATAATAATTTTTTCCTTCAAATTTTGCTTTCGTCAAATAATCCTCCATTTGCAGCAATTACAGCATTGCAGACCTAACATGATTGCACAAGGGTTTTTTAATCATCCATTAGCCTTCTGACGCAATGAGCAAACACATTGTACCATTAGAACACTGGAGTGATAGTTGCTGGAAATGGGCCTCTATACACCTATCTAGATACTGCACCAAAAACCAGACATTTGCAGCTATAATAGTCATTTACCACATTAGCAATGTATAGAGTGTATTTCTGATTAGTTTAAAGTTATCTTCATTGAAAAAAAGTGCTTTTCTTTCAAAAAAAAGGGGAATTTCTATGTGACCCCAAACTTTTGAACGGTAGTGTGTATATATATATATATATATATATATATATATATATATATATATATAGACACACACACACACACACACACACACACACACACCCTAAACTACATACACATTTCAGTACACACAATGACAAGCTGAGATTATGTGCTACAGATTGATCTTTTTCATGTTCACTCCATGGTTCTTTTGAGGTGTGTGTGTCTATTTATTTATATTTCCTGCTGTTAAAAAATACTCATCTGCATCCTCTGTGCCATGTGAGAGAGTATTCTCAAAAGCTGGTGAAATAATGATAATAAAAACAATTGCCTTAGTCCAAAGACTGTTGAAAAGTTATTATTTCTTAATAAAAATGGATAAGTAATACAAGCACACTAAGTAACACAAGCACATTCACTGTAGTCACCCCAGAATTATTATTTCTTTTTTTCCCCTTATTATCATTGATATTTCTTAAAGATAAGATAAGCCTTTATTAGTCCCACAACGGGGAAATTCCAGGATTGCAACAGCACAGGGATAGCAACACTCAGAGCAACAATCAGAAGGCAAGAAAAAAAAAAAAACAAAAAAAAAAAAACAAGCAAGAGCAGCTAATATACATATGTACATATTACTATAAAATATATATATATATACACACACACACACACAGACACACAGTGCAGAGCATTGTAGCTGGATGGAATAAATATATGAATATATGAACACACAGTGCAGAGCATTGTAGCTAGATGGAATAAATATGTAAATATATAAACACCCACAGTACGGAGCATTGCAGCTAGGTGGAATAAATATGCAAGTATATAAACACACACAGTGCGGAGCAATGTAGCTAGATGGAATAATATGTAGATATATAAAAACACAGTGCTGAGCATTGTAGCTAGATGGAATAAATATATAGATATATAAATATAAACACACCCAGTGCAGAGCATTGTTGCTAGGTGGGATGAAACAGCATAACCGTCTATTTAGTTATCCTACATGGTATGATTATGTGCCCATACATATTCTCACCCTCCATAGCGACCGGTATGTTCCTAGTTGTATGCCGGAGAGGACCATTGTGTAAGTCTATTGCATCTTTTGCATTCAAAAAAAACTATTAGTTTGTTACGTCTTTTTGCTATCTCTGCGAGCAGCCCTGCTTAGGTTGTACAGTCTGACAGCCGTTGGTAGGAAGGACCTACGAAACCTCTCGGTTGTGCACCTGGGATGATGTAGTCTGCTGCTAAATGAGCTCCTCAGTGCATCCAGTATGTCCTGCATAGGGTGGAACTCGGACTCCAGCAGAGATGACAGTTTAGCCACCGTCCTTCTCTCTCCTATCTCCTCCATCGGATCAAGGCGTTGCCCCAGGACAGAGCTAGCTTTCTTAATCAGTTTGTTCAGTCTCTTCCTATCGGCTGCAGTAATGCCACTGCCCCAGCAGACCACTCCAAAAGTGATGGCTGATGCCACCACCGTGTCATAGAATGACTTCAGCAGCGCCCCTTGTACACCAAAAGACCTGAGTCTCCTCAGCAGGAACAGCCTGCGCTGTCCCTTCTTGTAGAGTGCGTCAGTATTGTGTGACCAGTCTAGTTTATTGTTCAGATGAATACCCAGGTACTTGTAGGATGTCACCATCTCGATGTCTGTTCCCTGTATATTTACTGGTGCTGTGAGGGGCTGCCCATGCCTGCGACAGTCCACCACCAGCTCCTTAGTTTTCCTCGTGTTGATCTGGAGGCAGTTCCGATGGCACCAGTCCACAAAGTCCTGGATAAGCCCTCTGTACTCAGCTTCATCTCCGCTGGAGATGAGACCAACGATCGCAGAGTCATCAGAGAACTTCTGTAGATGGCAATGTGTTGTGTTGTGTGAGAAGTCCGCAGTATAAAGAGTGAACAGGAAGGGAGCCAGCACCGTTCCCTGGGGGGCCCCCGTGCTACTGATGATCGTGTCGGAAACACAGTCCCGGGTTCTCACAAACTGAGGCCGGTTCGTGAGGTAGTCCAGGATCCATGATGACAGGTGCTGGTCCACCCCTGCGCGCAGCAGCTTGTCCTTCAGGATCATCGGTTGGATGGTGTTGAAAGCACTGGAGAAGTCAAAGAACATGATCCTCACCATATTCCCGGGCTTCTCCAGGTGGGACAGAGAACGGTGAAGGAGGAAGATCACCGCATCCTCCACCCCAATGCCATGCTGGTAGGCGAACTGGAGTGGATCCATCGCTGGTTCCACCAGGGGGCGGAGATGAGCAAGGAGCAGTCTCTCCAGGGTCTTCATCAAGTGGGACGTCAAGGCCACCGGTCTGAAGCTGTTCAGGTCTTTGGGGTGGGAAGTTTTTGGTACAGGTACCACACAAGATGTTTTCCACAGCTGTGGTACCCTCCCCAGTTTCAGGCTCATGTTGAAGATATACGTCACAATCCCACACAGTTGGTCTGCACAGGACTTGAGGAGCTTTGCGCTGATGCCGTCCGGTCCCGACGCCTTCCTCGCCTTGATCTTCCTCAGCTCCGTCCTCACCTGGGTCTTGGTCAGGGTCAGGATGGGGGGCTGTGTGTTGGGAGTGGGGGGGGTGTCGGTGGAGTGGGGAGTGGGTAGCAGGACTTGATTTCTTAGAGGCAGCAGTGGTTGTTGTGCAGACAGGGGGGAGGGCGGTTGGTCAAATCTATTGAAAAACAGATTCAGGTTGTTCGCCCACTCCCTGCCCCCCGTGGCCTGGGGGGAGGTATTCTGGAGCCCAGAGATGGTTTTGAGGTTTCTCCAGACCCCGCTGATGTCGCTCTGTTGCAGCTTGTCCTCCATCTTCTTCCTGAAGCTGTCCTTGCCTTCTCTGATCTTTCTCCTCAGCTCCCTCTGTACGGACTTCAGCATCTCCCTGTTCCCCGACCTGAAGATCCTCTTCTTCTCTCTCAGAAGTGTTTTTATCTCAGGGTTGATCCAGGGTTTGTTGTTTGAGTGACGCCGTATGGTCTTGGTGGGAACGGATTTGTCCACACAGAAGCTGAGGTAGCCCGTGAAGGTGTGAATGAGGCCATCGATGTCCTCACCATGTGGATCGCAGAGCTGCTTCCAGGCAGTGGCTTCAAAACAGTCCTTTAGAGTGTCCATTGTCTCCTCAGATCATAACTCCACAGTGTGCATGGCCGGAGGTTGTCTGTGCACTAGGGGTTTGTACACCGGTCGGAGATGAACCAAGTTGTGATCCGATCTCCCAAGTGGGGGGAGTTGTGATGAGGTGTACGCCTCCTTAGTGTTTGCGTAGAACAAATCCAGTGTTTTATTGTCTCTAGTGTGGCATGTGACATACTGGGTGAAAGTGGGCAGAATGGGAGACAGTGAAACGTGGTTGAAATCGCCTGAGATGAGGAGAAGAGCATCTGGGTGTTCTGTCTGCAGCCTGCTGGTTACTGAATGGATGACGTCACGCGCTGTCCCAGCGTTCGCCGTCGGATTTGCATAAACAACAATGCAGATCACGTGTGAGTGTTCTCTCGGGAGATATGTAGGCCTCATGCTAACAGCTAGCAACTCAATGTCTTTGCTGCAGTGTCGTTGTTTAACAGTGATATGTCCCGGTCTGCACCAGTTGTTGTTAACATACATTATCACTCCACCGCCCCTAGTTTTGCCACTCTCTGGTGTTCGGTCAGCTCGTATCATGTGAAAACCCTCCAGCTCAATGTTAGCATCTGCTGCTAGTTCAGTTAGCCACGTCTCAGTAAACAAAAGGAGAGAGCACTCCCGGTAAGTGCTATCATAACGGGAGATAGCCGCTAGCTCATCTAACTTTCCCAGTATCGACCGTACATTTCCCATGACAACAGATGGAAGGGAGGGTCTGTACCTTATATTTTTTGTCCTCCGCCTTACTCCAGCCCGGCAGCCGCGGCGTTTTCGCCTCAGTTCTCTCGGTATGTCGAGTTTTTCCAGTGGGACCGGGTGGCGGTTAAATGCTAGCAGCTCTTCCCTGTTGTATCGAATCCTGCTATAAACAGTGGCTCCGTCCACCGGCTCAGGAGACATTTGGGACAATCTGTGTGTCCGTGATATAAGTGGGGTGAAAAAAAAAAGTGATCAAAAGAGAGAGGAAGGGAAAAAAAAACTCGGAATCGAGCCGCTGTTGCAAAAGGCAGCCGACTGGTGTGGCGCCGAGAGATGAGATCAGAAAGGGCAGTACATTTATTGAAATGAAAAAAAATACACATCAAACCAATAATGCCCTTGTAAAAATCTGCATGCTATGTACTTTTTGTCCAGTAGATGGCTTAGTAGAGCAAATGGAGTTTCACCTGAGGCTTCATCCATATGAACTAATTTGATGAAAAGCTTCAAGGCTTCATGAAAGCCTCATCTGGCCATAACTACATTCCACTGCTGATTACCTGTGTGCAGCTGCGCTGATCTACCACCTGTGTCTCATTAGCTACAGCCTTCATAAGTAGGCATTTCCTCTTTCTCTCTATGGGAATGTCGGACTCTACCAAGACCACCTCTTTTTGCCAGACCAAATTTTGGTTCTTTTGTCCGGACCGTGGTTGGCTTCACTCCAAAAATTTTGATCCAAATCAAACTGAAAAGTCAGAATGTCCACACCAAATAGGTTAGTTGTGAAAGCACTTCAAGCCTTAATTCAGGCCAAAGTAGCTGCTGATATTTGGGCTGTTTCATCTGTCTGATATGGACCATTATCCAAATGGCACAAATTAACAAGAAAAACTACAAATTTACATGAAAAAAGTCACAAATTTATGAGAACATTTTAAATTTAAGAGAAAAAAGTTTCATAAATAAATAAAATAATCATAATCTTGAAACTTTTTAATCTTAAATGGGCTATTTTTTTACAGACTTGTTTCAAGTAATGTTTTAACTTTCCTCATAATTTTTTAAACTTTTGTCTCATGAATTTGCAATGTTTTCCTGTAAATTTACCGATTGTTCCTCATTAATTTACGAGAATGTTTTTCCTCAGAATTTCACAACTTTTTGATCTTAAATTAACAAAATTTTCTTGCAAATTTGCCACTTTTATCTCTTAAATTTTTAACTTTTCATAATTTTTTTGCACCACATAAGTTTTGACTTTTTCTTATATTTTTTAAATGTCTCATAATTCTCATTAATTTATTGTTTTTTCATCATACTCTTGCAACCTTTTAAATATTGAATGTTCAAATTTTTCTATCAAATTTGAAGCTTTTGTCCTTAGATTTTTTAGCTCTTGTCTCATAAAATTGGAACTTTTTTCTTGTAAATTTTCAACATTTTTTATGCATTTTCCCCTCCATAATCTCAGAACTCCTTAAAATCTTAAATATACTATTTTTTCTTGCAAATGTGCAACTTTTTTATCATAAATTTTAAACTTTGTTCATTTTTTACGGCATCACATAAATTTTTGACTTTTTTTCTTGTAAATTTTAAATATTGTTTCCTTATATCCTTGCAACCTTTTTTATCTTTGCAAATTTTTCTTGCAAATTTGATACTTTTTGTCATATTTTTAACTCATGTATCATAAAATTGGAACTTTTTTCTTTTAAATTTTCAACATTTTTCTCATACAATTTACTGTTGTTTTTAACTTCAAAATCTCACAACTCCTTAAAATCTCAAATGTGGTAATTTTTCTTACAAATGTGCAACTTTTTTCCTCTTAAATTTTCTTCTTTTTCTCATTATTTTAAAAGTATTGTCTCATAAATGTGTGGCATTTCCTTGTGGAATGATAACTTTTTAAGGTTAAATTAGCAAATTTTTCTTGTTTTTTTTTTGTTTTTTTACTTTTTCTTGTAAATTAAAAAAAAAAAAATCCCTCACAATCTTTCACATTTTATTCTTAAAGTCGCAATTTTTTGTTGCAAATTTGTAACTTTTTCTTGCAAATTTGCAGCTTTATCCTCATTTTTTTTAAAACTCTTGTCTCATAAAAATGGAACGTTTTTGTAAATTTACAACATTTTTCTAATGTATTTACTATTTTCCACTCATAATCTCGCAACTCCTTAAAATCTTAAATATAAAATCTTTTTTCTTCCAAATGTACAACGTTTTTTTCATAAATTTGTTTTATAATGCATCACATAATGTTTTTACTTTTTTCATGTAAATTTTAAACATTGTTTCCCCCATATTCTTGCAACTTTTTCATTTTAAATTTTTAAAATTTTCTTGCAAATTTGCAATTTTTTTTCTCATATTTTTAAACTTATGTATGTGTCATAAAATTTGAAGTTTTTCTTGTAAATTAAAAGCTCTCAAGTTGAAAGATCTGGTTGACTTTAAAACTGTGGTAATAATGTTTAAAGTGAAGAATCTATCACTGCCCACAAATATCCAAAAGTTGTTCCAAATAAGGGAGAAACAATATCATTTCAGAGGAACATGTATATTTCAAAAACCTTCAGTGAGAACTACCACCAAGCAACACTGTCTCAGTGCAAGGAGTCAGACTGTGGAACGCTTTTGGACCTGAATTAAAATCATGTACAACACTTGGACAATTTAAACAAAACTAAAGGAAGAAATACTCCAAACATATATACAAGATGACATGTAAAATCATATAAGAATTATCCTATTCATATATGCGCTGGGGCAGTGCCTTGACCCAGTGGAGGAGATAGGAGAGAGAAGGATGGTGGCTAAACTGTCATCTCTGCTGGAGTCTGAGTCCAACCCTATGCAGGACATACTGAATGCACTGAGGAGCTCATTTAGCAGTAGGCTACATCATCCTAGGTGCGCGACCGAGAGGTTTCGCAGGTCCTTCCTACCTTCGGCTGTCAGACTTTATAACCTAAGCAGGGCTGTCCGCAGAGATAGCAAAAAAGTGACGAATACAAAAGACTCAACAGACTTACACAAAATGGTCCCCTCCAGTGTACAACTAGGACAATATCAGTCTCTACGGAGGGTGACGATATGTATGGGTACATATTCATACTATGTGGGGTAACTAAATAGACAGTTATGCTGTTTATTCCATCTAGCTACAATGCTCCACACTGTGTATATATATTTATATAGTTATGTGTACATACAGTATGTATATTCACTGCTCTTATTTTCTTATCTTCTAAATTATTGCTCTGAGTGTTGCTATCCCTGTGCTGTTGCAATCCTGAAATTTCTCCATTGTGGGACTAATAAAGGCTTATCTTATCTTATCTTATACTCAGTCTGTGTTGTGCTGTTGCTTAGTTGTTGTTTTTTTTTTGGGGGGGGGGTTGTCATGTTTTGTCTTAGCTTTGTTCTGAATTGTAATCGCTCCTGTTTTGATTATCTTTTGAATTCTTGGATGGAATATGGGAGGGCAATATAAGCTGCGGTCTCAGCCATCACCCATTTCGGATAACTTATGTTGAACTGTATGATCAGAGGAGTTATTGTTTAATTTGACCTTGTTGGATTTTTTTTTGGTCCCCTTTGTTAAATTATTCCATTCCTTTGTTTCAATCTTTACTTTTAATCTATCCAAAATAAATAAAAACTAGAAAAGCACTCGGAGAGCGCAGGCCTCCGCCAAGCGCCACAGTTCCCCCCATACTGTGTTTGTGTGTACGTTTTCAGATTCCTTGACCATGAAAACATATGACTAGCAATTGGATTCACAATGATAGGATTAGTGGTTCAGTAGTTATTCACAAAAATGGCATTTTCTGTAATGGCAGTTTTCTTCTGGACGGTGATCCAGATCACCACCAAAATGTAATCATCTGTAGGATACCCCATTTCTGACAATCTGTGAAAATTTCATGAAAATCCGTCCATAACTTTTTGAGTTATGTTGCTAACAAACAAACAGACAGACAGACAGACAGACAAACCAACGCCAATGAAAACATAACATCCTTGGAGGAGGTAATAAATAAAAAAAATGTTCAGTAGTTTTCTAATAAAATTTACTGTTTCCCCCCTTCATAATCTTGTGATTCCTTAAAATCTTAAATGTGCTATTTTTCTTAAAAATGCACAACTTTTTTCTCTTAAATTTTTACCTTTTCCTCATAATTATTAAACTGTTTTCTCATTTATTTAAGACATTTCCTTGTAAATCATCAGCATTTCCCTCCATTAATTTGCAGGATCCTTTTCCATAGAATTTTATGACTTTTTAGTCTAAAATTTGCAAATTTTTCTTGCAAATTTTTGACTATTTAGTGTAAATTTTAAACATTTTTCCATCATATTCTTGAAATTTTTTATCTTAAATTTTCAACTTTTCTTGCAAATTTTAAACCTTTTTTCCTATTTTTTTTTCAATTTTTCTCATGAGATTCCTGTTTTTTCCACCCTCATAATCTTGCAGCTCCTTAAAAATCTTAAAAATCTTTTTTTGTAAATATGCATTTTTTTCTCATAAATTTGTGACAAAAATCCCAAATGAGAAAAATAGTGAAAATTTACAAGCAAAATGTTTCAAAATTATGAGACAACAGTTTCAAAAATGTGAGGAAAAAACTCAATACATTTAAAAGAAAAAAAGTTGTAAATTTGCAAGAAAATGTGCAAATTCATGATTTAAAAAGTTGCAAGATTATGAGGAAAAAAAACAGTAAATAATTGAAAAAATGCTGAACAATTACAAGAAAAAAATCATAAATTTATGAGAAAAAAGTTTAAAAAAAATAGAAAAAAGATGAAAATTTTAGAGAAAAAGTTGCACCTTTGCGAGAAAAGTGAGCTGAAAGATTGACTTGAAAGATTATAATGGAATTTTTTTTTTAAATTTACAAGAAAAATTCAAAAATTTGCAAGAAAAATTTTCTGATTAAAGATTAAAAAGTTGTAAAATTTTGATGAAGAAAATCTTCAAATTAGTGAGAAAAATGCTGAAATTTTACAGGAAAAGTCAAAAACTTATGAGAAGAGTTACAAATTTATGACAAAACGTGAAAATTCACAAGAAAAAAGTTCTAAATTAATATGGAAAAAGTTACAAATTACTGAGAAAATTTGAAAAAATAAAAAAAAAATATGTGAATTTAAGATTTACAAAGTTGCAATATTACGAGGGGGAAAAGTCTGCAAATTTATGAGAAAAATGCTAAAAATTTACAAAGAACATCTGTCATGTTCGGGGTCATTCACCCCGTCCATGACCGGTGGCTGTAGGTTTCGATTATTGCTTATTAATTTCAGCTGTCAGATTGAGCCTTGCTCTCTGACAGTCCTACGGCCACGTCTCCTCCTCTTACCAGACATTCACCAGAGGCATCTTATCACCACATGCGCATATGCACACACTCACACACACACACACACACACACACACACACACACACACACACACACACACACACACACTGTTTCAATCAGTCCTGCACTTGCTTGTAGTAGTGTTTTTTTTGTACAAATAGCAAGGCAGTGCAACCAGTTGGGGTGGCAGCTTAAAGTCAACCTTGGACATCCTGGCTCACGGTTTTTCCTGGACTAAATCGTGTTGTTCCCTCAGAGCCTTTCCGCTCCAACACAATAGTAAGTCTTCCTTTTGTGCCTTTTCTCTCCACTCCTGACTGCTTGGAGCACATTAGGTATTCCCTCTGAGCCAACGAAGTTTGTAGCTGGTTGTCTCACCCATTTTCACTGTGACTGTTATTTGGACATTTTCCTGTACATTTTCCAACTGTAAATAAACATGTTACTTACACTGCGACATTTATGAGATGAATGAAAAAGAACTATGAGAAAAAAAGTTCCAGTTTTAAGAGAAAAAGTTGCAAATTTGCACGAAAAATTAACTAATTTAAGATTAAAAAGTGGAGAAAGATGATGAGAAAAAAATCTGCAAATTAATGAGAATATGCTGAAAATTACAGAAAAGTCACAAATTTATGAGACAAAAGTTAAAAAAATACGAGAAGTTGAAAATTTAACAGAAAAAAGTTGTATATTTGCAAGAAAAGTTAACAAATTTAAGATCAAAAATTTGCAAGATCATGAGGGAAGGAATCTTGCTAATTAATGAAAACAAGGTCAAATTTATGAGACAAAATAAAAAAGTTAAAAAATTTAAGAGGAAAAAGTTGCAAGAAAAATTTACAAATTTAATCTTGCAACACCTTTAAATCTTAAATATGCACATTTTCTTTTGCAAATGTGCAATTTTTTCCTCAAATTTGTGAGAAAAAAAATCCCAAATTTTCTAGGAAAAACTGTGATTAAAAAATAATGACTCATGTTGTGTTTGGAAATAAAGGGGTGCAGACAGGTCCACGTGTTGAGGTTAACTTTTTTAAATGTTAGCAGAACATGCTAGGAGGGAGCACACAGTGAGGTGAACTGGGTGGAGAGCAAGAGACCAGCTAGCCCTGGGTAGCCGGCTATTATACTTGTGGCGTTATGATGTCATGCCATGTCAGCGCGCACTTGCGGATCACATACAGCAAGCAGAGCGAACTTTTCCGGACTCTCTGGTTATTGTGGTTGGCGACTTTAACCAGAGCAACCTGAGCCACGAACTTCCCCGCTACAAACAGTTTATTAAATGCCCCACCAGAGGAGAGAACACGCTGGATCACTGTTACACTACAGTTAAGGACGCGTATCGCGCTGTTCCCCGCGCTGCACTCGGACTATCTGATCACGTGATGGTCCACCTGATTCCCACACACAGACAGAGGCTGAAGCTCACAAAACCTGTTGTGAGCACTACGAGGACATTGACCAGTGAAGCTGGGGAGAAGCTGCGCACGTGCTTGGAAATAACTGACTGGGGCATGTTTAAAGGAGCCACGCATGATCTAGATGAATACACGGACACTGTGAACTCATACATCCACTTTTGTGAGGAGAGCATTCTTCCATCGCGCACCAGGGTGAGTTACTCCAACGACAAGCCCTGGTTCACAGCCAAGCTCAGACAGATCAGGAAGGAGAAGGAAGCAGCGTTGAAAAGTGGAGACAGGGACTGCTACAGGGAGGTCAAATACCGTTTTAGCAGAGAGCTGAGGAGAGCTAAATCTGTGTATTCTGAGAGACTCCAGCAACAGGTCTGTGGACGACGCAGTCAACCTGGCCCTCCACTCCATCCTGCAGCATCTGGACTCCCCGGGAACCTACGCCAGGATCCTGTTTGTGGACTTCAGCTCTGCATTCAATACCATCCGCCCCGCTCTGCTCCAGGACAAGCTGTCCCTGCTCAACGTGCCTGACTCCCTCTGCAGGTGGATCACCGACTTCCTGACGGACTGGAGGCAGCATGTGCGGCTGGGAAAGACTGTCTCAGACTCTGTTAGCATCAGCACCGGATCACCCCAGGGCTGTGTACTTTCCCCCCTGCTCTTCTCCCTGTACACCAACTCTTGCACCTCCAGCCACCAGTCTGTCAAGCTGATCAAGTTTGCGGATGACACCACCCTCATCGGGCTCATCTCCAACGGCGACGAGTCCGCCTACAGGAGAGAGGTGGCCCAGCTGGCGTCCTGGTGCAGCCACAACAACCTGCAGCTGAACGCTCTGAAGACAGTGGAGATGATCGTGGACTTCAGAAAAGTCACAGCCTCTCTGCCCCCCCTTACCCTCACAGACTCTCCCATCACCACTACAGATTCCTTCCACTTCCTGGGCACCACCATCACCCGGGACCTCAAGTGGGAGCCGACCATCAGCTCCCTCATCAAAAAGGCCCAGCAGAGGATGTTCTTCCTGCGGCAGCTGAGGAAGCTCAAGCTACCCACCAAGATGTTGGTGCAGTTCTACACAGCCATCATCGAGTCCATCCTCACCACCTCCATCACCGTGTGGTACGCAGGAGCCACCACCAGGGACAGACTAAGACTGCAGCGTGTTGTGCGCGCTGCTGAGAAGGTGATCGGCTGCAAGCTCCCATCCCTCCAGGACCTGTACATCTCCAGGACCCGGAGGCGTGCAGGTCGGATCATAGCCGACCCTTCACACCCTGGACACGCACTGTTTGCCCCCCTCCCCTGAGGTAGAAGACTTCGGTCCATTCAGACTAAAACCTCCCGCTACATGAACAGCTTCTTCCCCTCTGCCATCAGACTGCTGAACACTAAGTGACTTATTAGACTCTCGTGCACTACGTACAGCAGCTCAACTGGACTCATGATAATTATCACTGTTTTCTTTTGCACTACCGTCTGCAATATGTGGAACTCCACAATATCTGCTGCTTGTTAATATATTTAATAATTGCATAGATTAGTATTACTCATTCATATTTTACATTTTATGGCATGCATAGTTTTTTAGTTTTTTTTAGTTTTATCTTTAGTGCTCCATGTTAAATGTTGCAGCATTGCACCGAGACAAATTCCTAGTTTGTGTACTACATGAACAATGGCAATAAATCTCATTCTGATTCTGATTCTGATTTTGATGCACGCGTACATGTAAGCCCAGCGTGGTGCTTCTTACCGTTTTCAATAAATCACATTTACACTCCCTCCCAATAAAAAAGCTTAATTTTGTCTGTCATTAGCCTTAACAAGGGCAGCAAATAAACATCAAAACAGCCTATCGGCCAGCGTACAGTTGATCACTCACATATGTGGATTAGCTTAATTAAAATCCCCTGATAAATGAAATGCACACATATGGCTTGGCCAATATTGCCACTAGCATATTGCCTAATATGAAACAACATACATACAGTATGTACTTGACTGGATCATTGTGAGAACCACCAAGGCTTATTTCCAAACTTGACATCAGAAAAAAAAATTATCATTTTTGTTTACAACCTGGATAACCGGGTAGATTGCCGGTTTAACCTGCATGGTCGTTTGGGTTATTCTGCCACATTGAACAGACCATGAACTGACTGAACATGTAATAAAGAACTTAAGTCAGTGACAGTTCATATCTCAGCAAGGCCTCTGTTGAGCCTGGGGTGGGCGCGGCCCTGGTGGCGCTGTCTCCGGTGAATCTGGGGGCCACCTTGGTGAAATTGTGGCTGGCTCAACAGCAAAGTTGCAGTCTGGATCCCACACTGGCTGGGTTAGCTCAGTTGCTGTTACTTGGTCCAGGGCAGGTGGTGGTGTTTCCTTTCTCAGACGGCTGGCAAACCATTGAGACCCATCAGCCATCTGGAAGGTGGCTGGTCCAAGTTGAGCGACGATCTGCGTCTGTGGTGATGACTAGAACATCTGCAGCTGACACAGGCGGTTGGATTGGCAGATCCGGACCCAACTGAGCACCGCGAGCAATGGATGTTTCTGCTTCAAGGTGTGCTGCTGCTCACTCGTCACATGGTTGACAAACAGCGTCGTTGCTGGGGCGCAGTTGCTGGGGCGCTGTTTAATGGAGGACGTGCTTGGGCTGTAGAGAGTAGTGGAGGCAAAGTGGTCTCGTTGGTGACTGGATGAACCCCATGATCTTTGGGGGTTTGCGTTGTCACCGACTTGAACTCCTGCAGTGAGGCGGCAGGTCTGGGAGCCTTATGACGTGTGAGGATCAGTCCGCAGTTTTCTGTGCTCTGGTGAACGTGCAGTGTGAAATAAGAAGTTGCTATGCCTATTTCTGGGCAAAGCGGACTTGGGCAGCAGTCAAGCAGAGTCCCATGTGATCTATGATGGAAAAGCCCAGCTCATGGAAAAGATCACATCCCAGGATGTTGTCACTGAGGCACATCACTTGAAACATGAATGCCGGGAGGACTCTTGGCCCGTAGTGAACCGGCAGAGTGATGGTTCCTACCATGCTGATTTTTACGTGTCCATACCTGAACAGTTTCACAATGTCTGGCTCAATTGGATGTAGGGGAAAGAAAGTCTTCGCCATGGCCTCGTCCATCAGGGACCTCATGGCAGCAGTATCCAGCAGTAGCGGTTGACTGACACCATCCAATTCTACTGTGCACCACTTGTACGGTATGTTACTGAAGTCCAATGAATAAATGGTGGTTAGACTGGGCCGAATGAGCGAGTTAGGCGGTAGTCTTGCCGGGACTGAGCGGTACACTTTGGCGAAGGGGTTCAGCTTACCATAGTGCTGGCACTTGTTCTTTGGTGCAGGCAGGTGTGTGTGTCTGGAGCGAGGGAGAGCCACAGTTATCACATGGTTGACATGCTTTATTGCCCTGTCGTCCCGCAATTTTAACTTTGGGGTCCTCCTGGGAGGACACAGGGTCGGCGGGCTCAGCAGCTGGGGTAGCAGCTTGTGCTAGTGGAGCGAAGTGTGGGGAGTGAGGGCTGGAGGCTCTTAGCTGGGTGGTTAGCCAAGCTGCGGCCTCTTGCTGGGATGCCAGCTCCACCACCCTGGAGAGTTGCAGGTCGTCCGGCAACATTGTAATTGTAATTTTATTTAGACTTGGACAAAGTACAATGAAACATTAAACTTGCTTAAAACAAGGAAAGATGCATTGCACCAGGTTTTAGCAAATTGATACTTTCCACCCGTAGTCCCAGGGCAGGTTGACGGTACAATCAAAAACAGAGAGACAAACATGCAAAACAATACAGTCAGTCAAACCACACAAATGTGCAAAATTGCAAAGATACAATGAACATCATACACATGTCCCCAATATCTTAAAATCTAATTTCTCCAACTCCCCAAGTTAAAATAGACCCACTATCACACTCACATGCACTCACACAAACTCTCAAATGTTTCCATGACTGTTGTGACAGTATCCAGCATTTGGTTTGACAAGAAACAAGTCTTAAAGTCTGTGCATGTGAGGAGTTCAGTTTGGAGGGTGTGCCATTGATTTAAGGCAACAGAGGAGAAAGACGATTTACAAAATGCTGTCCTACTTTTAAGAATGCTGCATTCTCCCCTGGTAACAGATTGAGTAACTCATGACATTTTTTCTCAGCTGAGTGCAATAATTTTTTTTAAGGGAAGGTGCGGCAGCATTGTGAATGATTTTAAGCAGTAGGCAGACATTTGTGTACATGATCAGATTTTCCAAATTCAGTATATCATATTTAGTAAGGACGTGACAATGATGATATTGATGTGTTTTTTTGTTATTGGTCTTTATTGCATATTTATATAACGATTCAAGAGGTCTTAAAGTTGTTTTACATGCCTGAGACCAACTGGTCATACAGTACATGATGGGTGTGGGGCGAAAGACTAATAGAGCCATCTGGCAGCTGGTTTTGCATTGCATTTAAATATGTGTCTGACGCCTCAACATTAAGAGCATATCTTAAGTGTCTGTAATTTGAAAGGTAAAATTTCTTTGTCTTTCTCATTTTTTTTTTTTTTTTTACAGGATTTTTAAAATTAAGATTTGAGTCAAGGGTAACACCCAGATATCTGAACTCATCAACATTTTTGATCATATGCCCATTTACAATGATGTCAGGAGGATCTCTGACTTTACACCATTTTGTGAAATACATAGTCACAGTCTTTTCAAAATTTAAAGTAAGACAGGAACCATATAGCCATTCAACAACATTGTAGATGTCACCACCCGAGTGCCGGTCTCATCCGCGCTCGTGTCATACATTATCTTTTCCAGGCTTTGATAGCAGTGGGTCCCTTCTAGCTCCCCGGGCTCTTATTGTGACAGCGCCCGGTGGAGCCTCCTGCTGTCAAAGTCAACAGCTGCGCTGCATTCGGGGTCATTAGTGACCGGTGTTAAAAGCGGACGCTGAATGCACCCCGATGCAGCAGTCTCTGTTATACTACCGCTTGTTATACTTCCGTTGACAGAACGTCTCATCGTCTGATGCTTTGGCCGTCCCTGGCTCGGACGCTGTTCATTCACCGTCAGTCTTGTAGTTACCCTGTGATTATCCTACCCTCATCGTCGTATGTATTTTCCTCTGTTCCTTCACCCCTCAATAAAACATCACTGCAACTCACCGGTGACTGCTGGTGTCTTATGGTGGCTCGCGAGGGCCACCGTGACAGTAGATTACTTTTGTTAATTTTGCAGGAACCTTGGTCACATTTTTCCCATAAGCATACAGAACAGTGTCATCAGTGTACATTATTAAATCGACATCACAATCATACATCATATTAGCAGCTTCTCCCACAGCTTCAGGTTGGTGGTGTGCTCCGCTAAAGGTGGATTCACACTACAACATTTGGACTGACATTTACTGGCATTTTGGAAAACGTCTGGCTCTGCTAGCGTTTGTTGGCAAACGCTGGCAAAAGTTGAGCACTTTGAAAATTTTCAGCGTGCTGAAAATTTGCCGGCGTTTGGAAATACACGCTGGTGAAATTTGTGCTCAGTTTGTAAGAGTTCCTGAGTGCTGAGCTAAGATATGCAGCGTTTACCTAAGTCAGCCTAAGTCAAATCTGGGTTCACTCTATAGCATTTGGACTGACTTTTACAGACGTTTTGAAAAATCAGAGAAATACTCAATGCAGATCAGCTGACATCAATGTCAGGTGACGCTCATATAAAGAGCAATGTTTGTGGAGGCTTCCTGCTGTTCTGATTCTGGAGTGAACACATCTCCCTTGGGCATACGTTTCAGTATTTATTTTCGTTTGATATTCCTATGTAGTTACTTCTGCATACCTTTTTCCCCTGTTCAATCATTCATTCATCTGAAAACATAATTTTGCAGGAACCTTGGTCACATTTTTCCCATAAGCATACAGAACAGTGTCATCAGTGTACATTATTAAATCGACATCACAATCATACATCATATTAGCAGCTTCTCCCACAGCTTCAGGTTGGTGGTGTGCTCCGCTAAAGGTGGATTCACACTACAACATTTGGACTGACATTTACTGGCATTTTGGAAAACGTCTGGCTCTGCTAGCGTTTGTTGGCAAACGCTGGCAAAAGTTGAGCACTTTGAAAATTTTCAGCGTGCTGAAAATTTGCCGGCGTTTGGAAATACACGCTGGTGAAATTTGTGCTCAGTTTGTAAGAGTTCCTGAGTGCTGAGCTAAGATATGCAGCGTTTACCTAAGTCAGCCTAAGTCAAATCTGGGTTCACTCTATAGCATTTGGACTGACTTTTACAGACGTTTTGAAAAATCAGAGAAATACTCAATGCAGATCAGCTGACATCAATGTCAGGTGACGCTCATATAAAGAGCAATGTTTGTGGAGGCTTCCTGCTGTTCTGATTCTGGAGTGAACACATCTCCCTTGGGCATACGTTTCAGTATTTATTTTCGTTTGATATTCCTATGTAGTTACTTCTGCATACCTTTTTCCCCTGTTCAATCATTCATTCATCTGAAAACATAATAAAATAATGCTATAGACTCTCAACACTAAGTCCGCAATTAAAATGTGAATGTGGATGGAATAAAAAACTTTGTAGTGAATCATGATATAAGTAAAATGGTGGGTGATTATATTTTGACTGTTACATCTCTCCATAAAAAAACAAAAAAAAAAAACATAAAATCCTGTTAAATGTTATTTACTTTTGATACCACATCAGCACTGTTTGATTCCCACACTGGAAGTGAACCAATCCCAGAGAGTGCAGGTGGTTAGCACTGTGGCAGCACAGCAACTCACCCTTGGCCGGGGGATCCTGGGTTCGATCCCAGCCCCCGACCAACAGTGATCTGTGTGGAGTTTGCATGTTCTCCCCGTGTCTGCATGGGTTTACTCTGGGATTTCTCCAGTTTCCTCCCAAATGCCAAAAACATGCAAGTTAGGTTAATTGGCATCAACTGGGGATTCTAAGTTGTCCTTAGGTATGACTGTGAGAGTGAATGGTTGTCTGTCTCTCTGTGTTGGCCCTGTGACGGAATGACGATCTGTCCAGGGTGTACCCTGCCTCTCGCCCAAAGATGCTTGGATAGCCCCCCCCCCCCCCCCACCGCGACCCAAAAAGGATTAAGGGGAAGAAGATGGATGGATGGATGGATTATGCAGTGAGCAGAAAATTAAGAAAAGTACATTTCTTAATGAGATGATTTTTTTTTTTTTGTCTTTTGGACTGTCACATTTTTTTGGGAGAATACACCCAGCCTTATTGTCCACCAAACACACTTTTTGTCGCCTGACCACCCTGAACGTCTTTCTTTTAGCGCTTGTGTGCTGCACTCTAGGGGAAAAAAAAAAAAAAAAAAAAGTCTGTGCCCTCTATCCCAGCAACAGCTTGTCAGTAACAGCTCAGCACTTCCACTTTTCCTATGGTCAGACTTTCTACTTATTTTTAATATCAGTCCTTAAATAACAATGGGCAGGAAATGTATTTTAGCATTGGTAGCAGCTCTGGATATAAAATATGATGACACAGAAAGCAGGAGTCTGAGTACAGACTGTACCGGCAGCCTATGCCCCGCCCTTCCTTAATTCTAATTGGCTGCTTAGAAAAGTTTGACATTAGCCGCGGTTACATGGGCAAAATTTCTTCAATCTGATTACAATTCAGATCAGAATTTTACTGTTTACATGAATCCTGAAAAAGCTGATCTGATTAGGACGTGCGTTTCCATGTGTCACACGTTAGAACGGAATAAATCATTTTTACATGCGCACGTCAATATTTCGACATTCCGAAAATAGTAGAAGAAGAAGCAACTTCCAGTGTTAGCAAGCCCCACTTGGGTTGAAATTGACCTGTATTGTGTTATTCAGACTGTACTTTTGCTTCTGCTGGTCTCTGTAATGAAGCTACAAGTACATACTTCTGCTTATGATGAACAGAGGGAGACAGCAGGACGATACAGACCAGTTTTGTTTTACTCCTGCTATGTTTTCCGCTAGCTGCTGCTAAGGCGGAAATACGTCACGTCGACGTGCGGCTGGTGTACAGACATGCGCAGTAAACATATTTTCTGCCCTATGTTCGGAATAAGTGTTTATATGCGCACCATTCCGATTAACAATCGGTATAACTCACCCCTCTCAATCGGAATGAAATTTTGATCCAAATGAGCGTGATCGGGTTAGAATATTCAGATTGGCGTGTTTACATGAAGCATTTTTATTCCGATCAGGCTTTTAATCTGGTTACTTGTGTCCATGTAAACACAGCCATTGACAGCTCAGCTGCAGTCTGAAAAGTTGACCTTTTTTCAACTCTGAGCACCCTGAGCACTGCAACAATATATTCCAAAGATTAAAAACATTTTAAAAAACATGTCATACACACCATGTTATCACCAAACAAATACTGTACATTGTCCTCTGACATATACATTTTCTTTGTTTTAGTTACCCCTTCTCTCCATTTCTCTTTCGTTCCTGCATGTCTGAACTGAATTTTGATCAAAAAACATCTGTTTTCACCAGCATTTCATTCAACGTTTGCTAAAGGAGCTTAACTTAGGCTGACTTAGATGAACTTTCTCCATAACTTAGAGGAACTCTTACAAACTGAGCACAACTTTCACCAATGTTTATTTCCAAATGTTGGCAAATTTTCATCATGCTGAAAATTCTCAACAAATACAATTTTTGCCAACAAACACCAACTATCATTAACTTTTATCAACTTTTGCCTGCAGAGCCAGACGTTGGCCAAAACATCACTAAAAGTTGCTTCAAACGTTGTAGTGTGAATCCACCCAAAAAAGCAGGTCCACGATGGCAGGAAGTCTCAACAAATGCTGATCTTTATGTCAGTGTCGCCTGATCCTGATGTCAGCTGACCTACACTGAGTATTCATTTGCTTAAGTTAACCTAAATTGACAACTGCTACACATACGCGAGCATAAGTTGGTAAAAGTTTGACAACGCTGAATGCAACGTTGGGAAATGCTAGAAAAAGTTTATAAGTTTGGAAAAGTTTGTAAAAGTTGGTGTGTGCTCAGGAACGTATTATCACCAATGTTTGGACTGCTTTCTCTGATTTTTCAAACCATTAGTAAAAGTCTGTCCAAACGTTATAGTGTGAACCCAGCTTAACCGGTCCCGTGCCATCTTGTCTTCCAGTTGTACAAACTTACGGTGGTGTGAAAAAGTGTTTGCCCCCTTCCTGCTTTCACATTTTTTTGTGTATTTGTCACACTTAAATGTTTCAGATCATCAAACAAATTTAAATATTAGACAAAGATAACACAAGTAAACACAAAATGCAGTTTTTAACTGAAAGTGTTTGTTAAGGGTAAAAAAAAATCCAAACCTACATGGCCCTGTGTGAAAAAGTGGCACCCCCCCCCCCCCCAGTTAAAAGATAAATTAACTGTGATTTATCACATCTTTGGAAATCTGAGTTCATTTTCTCAAGCCACACGAAGGCCTGATTACTGCCACACCTGTTCTCAATCAAGAAATCACTTAAATAGGACCTGCCTGACAAAGTGAAGTAGACCAAAAGATCCTCAAAAGCTAGACATCATGCTGCGATCCAAAGAAATTCAGGAATAAATGAGAACCAAAGTAATTGAGATCTATCAATCTGGAAAAGGTTATAAAGCCATTTCTAAAGCTTTAGGACTCCAGCAAACCACAGTGAGAGCCAAATGGCAAAAACATGGAACAGTGGTGAACCTTCCCAGGAGTGACTGGCCGACCAAAATTACCCCAAGAGCGCAGCAACGACTCATCCAAGAGGTCACAAAAGACCCCACAATACCATCCAAAGAACTACAGGCCTCACTTGCTACAGTTAAGGTCAGTGTTCATGACTCCATCATAAGAAAGAGACTGGCCAAAAATGGCCTGCATGGCAGAGTTCCAAGACGAAAACCACTGGTGAGCAAAAAGAACATTAAGCCTTGTTTCAGTTTTGCCAGAAAACATCTTGATGATCACCAAGACTTTTGCAAAAATACTCTGTGGAGTAATGAGACAAAAGTTGAACTTTTTGGAAGTTGTGTGTCCCATTACATCTGGCGTAAAAATAACACAGCATTTAAGAAAAGGAACATCATACCAACAGTAAAATATGGTGGTGGTACTTTGATGGTCTGGGGCTGTTTTGCTGCTTCAGGACCTGGAAGACTTGCTGTGGTAAATGGAACCATGAATTCTGCTGTCTACCAAAAAATCCTGAAGGAGAATGTCCGGCCATCTGTTCGTGACCTCATGCTGAAGCAAACTTGGGTTCTGCAGCAGGACAATGATCCAAAACACACCAGCAAGTCCACCTCTGAATGGCTTAAGAAAAACAAAATGAAGACTTTGGAGTGGCCTAGTCAAAGTCCTGACCTGAATCCAATTGACATGCTATGACATGATCTTAAAAAGGTGGTTCATGCTTGAAAACCCTCTAATGTGGCTAAATTGCAACAAATCTGCAAAGATGAGTGAGACAAAATTCCTTTACAGTGCTGTAAAAGACTCATTGCTAGTTATCGCAAATGCTTGATTGCAGTTGTTGCTGCTCAGAGTGGCCCAACCAGTTATTAGGTTTAGGGGGCAATCACTTTTTCAAACAGGGCCATAAAGGTTTGGAAGTTTTTTACTTAATAATAAACATCTTCATTTAAAAACTGCATTTGGTGTTTACTTGTGTTATCTTTGTCTCATATTTAAATTTGTTTTAAGGGGGCAAACAGTTTTTCACACCACTGTACATGTGCTGGCCAGACAACAGAGGTTTAAGACATATTGCTGGACCGACTCATCTACATGCTGTCGGCATTGGCAAAATCTTATCCTCCTTACTAGCATCCTTTTGTGGGTGGTGAAGTGTCCAGCTAACAAAACAACACACTCATCATAGATATCTGCAGGTCCGAGTGTCCTAAAGGCATACTGTCCCTCGCTGCCGAGGCTGCGAATTAGCATGGCATGCGGCCTTACCTTGCTAGCTTTAGCTAGGTCCATGTCAGACACAAACGTTTCAAACGACTCATGCCAATATTGCCAAGGAATGGGCAGCTCACCAGGTGAAGCGAGGAAGGGCGGTAGAAGTGTCAGCGGTGCGTCTATTTCGATGTACAAGTTTTCTCCTCATTGCCAATTGTTGTGTTTGGAAATAATGGTCTACAGACAGGTCCACGTCTTGAGGTTAACTTTATTAAACGTTTGCAGAACATGCTAGAAGGGAGCACACCGTGAGGTGATCTGGGAAGGTGGTACTTCAAAGGTGGAGAGCAAGAGATCGGCTAGCCCTGGATAGCCGACTATTATACCTGCGGCGTGATGATGTCATGCATGTGTACGTGCGAGCGCAGCGTGGTGCATCGTGCTGTTTCCCATATATCATAACTGGCATTTGTATTTCAAAGTTTATTCAGCTCTATAACATGATATACTGTAGAAAGACTTATGCTATCTATTTTCCATGGAGGACATACCCCCCACCTTCATTTGACTTTTCCTTATGTCTTCAATATTCCCCAGGTTGCATTAAACACTAGAAATCACGAGCCGTCCAAAAATGTCTTGCATGTTTGGAGTTACAGAGCTGACAGAAAATGAAAGCAGAAGAGAGGGAAGCAGGTGTGGAAAAGAAGCTGTCTCATTGAGTTTTCAGCTGGTACGTCTGAGCATGTAGTTGTGAGCGATGTGAAGTGATTTGGAGAATGCTGCAGCGTGTAAAGCCCTCATCTTCCCCCGACTTAAACGTATTCTCCTGTGGTTCTCCCTCATTGAGCCCAGCATTACAGCGGAGTAATCTTTCCTTCTTACAACACCGTTGTCCTGCTTCAGAGCTCACCGAGATCATCCCCTCCCCTCTCTCATGCCTGTTTTCTCTACTTTTGTCTGTTGGCTTACTCTCACTTCACTGTCTTTGCCACACTATTACAAAAAGGCATTGAGCACGACAACTGTAATTCCTCCAAAATGAGAAATTTTATGACAGCTGAAATATATATATATATATATATATATATATATATATATATATATATATATATATATATATATATATATATATATATATATGTGTTAATTTTGCATGGGGAGTTGAGGTAAAACATCCAGGAAATTTTATGAGGTCACAACCAGAGCCTTTTCTGCCTATAAAGCAGTCAGGAAATGCTAAGGGCCCCTCACAACAAACATTTTCAAAACTTATGTTTCTTGTAAATTTGCATTTTTTTTTTCATAAATTTGCAACTTTTTCCACATTAATTTAAGACTTTTTTCTTGTTTTTTTTTTTTGCTTTTTTTCATAAATTTTTAACTCTCATCTAAAATTTGCAAATACTTTCTTGTAGATTTGCATTTTTTCTCATAAATTTGCAACTTTTTTCTCAAAACTTTTCTACCTTTTTTGTAAAAAAATTTGCATCTTTTTTCTTGTAATTTAAAAACTTCTCATAAACTTGAAACTTTTTCCTTTAAATTTTCATTTTTTTCATAAATTTAGAACTTTTCACACATTAATTTAATACTTTTTCTTGTGAATTTTCACACTTTTTTCTCATAAATGGTTAACTCTTGTCTCCTAAGTTTGTAACTTTTTTCCTGTAAAATCTCAGAATTTTTGTAATTAATTTGCAGATTTTTTCACCATAATCTTGCAACTATTGAATAATAAATTGGCTAATTTTTTGTGTAAATTTTTGATTTTTTCTTGTAAATTTTCAAAATTTTTCCATCTCATAATCTTGCAAATTTTTATCTTAATTTTTTAATTTTTTCTTGCAAATTTGCAACTTTTTTCTCTTAAATTTTCAACTTTTTTTCTTTTGTTTCATTAATTTGACATTTTTTTTGTAAATTTTCAACATGTCTTCTGTCATAATCTTGCAAATTTGTCATCTTAAATTTGCTCATTTTTATTGCAACTGTACAACTATTTTACTCTTAAATTTTCAGCTTTTTTCCTCATATTTTTTTTTATTTTTGTTAGCATTTTTTCCTCATTAATTTGCTATTTTTTCCTCCTAATCTTGCAACTTTTTAAATCTTGAATTTGGAAGTTTTTCTTGCAAATTTGCAACTTTTTTTTAAATCTGTTCTTAATTTTGAACCTTGTTTTTATAAATTTTCAGCAATTTTCTCATTAATTTAATGATAATTAATTTGTTCTCCTCCTTTTCCCTCCCCTTTTAATCCTAAATTATTTATTTTTTCTGGCAAATGTTTTGACTAATTTGACTAAAGTTCCCAGAACAGATAGTTGTAATAATGCTGAGGCCAGATCTGGTTCAGATTTCAACAACCTCTAAGCAGGTTTTTCTCTCTTGAAGCTCACTGTCCCCTAGGAGGACCGGCTTGAGGAGGTCAATGAGAGGAAGAGGGTTAAATATCTGATGGAGCAATGCTGACACAATTGGTGGCATACAAGATGCAAGCCCATCGAGGTGGGCTGCAGGGGGTTCGCAGGTCAGTCCCTCTGCAGGGTCTATAACATGTTGGGCATTACAGCGGCCAGCAGGAAGAGGGCCATCAAGGAGGCCACAGAGGCAGCAGATGTTTCCTCACGGTGGCTGTGGATCAAAAAAGGAGATCCATGGGTAGGATAGCTATACCTGGACACAAGGTCAAATGCGTATGGGTCCATACCCCACAAGCTTGTGGAAGAGGCACTGTGCCAGCACCACATCCCAGAGAAGGTCAGAGACCTCCTTCTCGACTATTACAATGGATTCAGTCTGAGAGTCTCGGCTAGGCCAAGAAAGACTAGTTGGAAAAAGCTGGAGAAGGGGATTATTACTGGGTGTACTATCTCAGTGATTCCGTTCGCATTAGCCATGAACATGATGGTGAAATCTGCTGAGATCCAGTGCAGAGGGCCCGTCACCAAGTCCAGTGTCCAACAGCCACCTATTAGGGTCTACATGGATGACATGACTGTAACAACAACACACGTCCTAGGGGGTCGTTGGATCCTGAAGGACCTGGAGGAGCTGTTTAGAGGGGTCGGAATGAGCTTTAAACCAGCAAAATCCAGATCTCTTGTGTTGAAGAAAGGCAAGGTTACCAACAAGTTTCACTTCACACTTGGAAGTACCCAGATACTTTCTATCCCTAAGCCAGTAAAGAGCCTGGGTAAAATCTTTGACTGCAGCCTGAGAGATACAGCATCTATCCGCTCAACCAACCAACAGCTACAGACCTGGCTGGCTATAGTAGACAGATCAGGCTTGCCGGGAAAGTTTAAGGCCTGGATATACCAACATGGGATACTCCCAACGATCCTCTGGCCCCTCTTGGTCTATGAAGTTCCGATTTCCACAATTAAGGGCTTTGAGAGGAGAGTCAGTAGTTTCTTAAGGAAGTGGATGGGTCTGCCTCGGAGTGTGAGCAATATAGCCCTGTATGGGAACATCAGCATGTTGAAGCTCCCCATCAGCAGTCTGAATGAGGAATTCAAGGTTAGCTGTGCTTGGGAGGTGATGCAATACTAAGAATCAGATGACCCAAAAGTTTCTCAGGCTGGGATCGAGGTCAGAACAGGACAGAAGTGGAGGGCAGCTAAGGCTGTAGATGTTGCTCTGTCAAGGCTAAGGCACAGAGGGCTTATGGGGACAGTAACCAAGGGAAGAGAGGGCCTGGGTAGCACTGCAACACCTCGTTACAGCAGTGCAAAGGGGAAGGACAGGAGGTCACTTATCCAGGATAAGGTATGAGCATCTGTAGAGGAGGAGTGAGCCAGCAAGTCAGTTGGGATGTGACAGCAGGGAGCTTGGACAAAATGGGAGCAAGCAGTGGAGAGCAAAGTCTCATAGACTGAGCTGGTGAAAGCCAAGCCTCAGCACATAAGTTTCTTGATCCAGGCTGTCTACGACGTCCTACCAAGCCCCTCCAACCTGTTCTGCTGGGGGAAGGTGGAGTCATCAGTCTGTACTTTGTGCCAAGAAAGACGGACCCTGGAGCATATCCTGAGTTGCTGTTCAAAAGCCTTTGTTGAGGGGCGCTACCGCTGGTGTCATGAACGAGTGTTGAAAGCAGTAGCAAATACCATCCGCAGTGGAATTTAGCACTGCAAAAGCCTCCTCCCAGTGAAAAAGACCATTGCTTTCATCAAGGCTGGTGAAAAACCATTAACTGTTGCCAGGTCCACTTCTTCTGGCCTGCTTGCATCAGCAAAAGACTGGAACCTAAGGGTGGACCTTTGGAAACAACTGAAGTTCCCAGAACAGGTAGCTGTAGTAATGATCAGGCCAAATCTGCTTCTGATTTCAACAACCTCTAAGCAGGCTGTTCTCTTTGAGCTCACTGTCCCCTGGGAAGACCGGATTGAGGAGGCCAATGAGAGGAAAGTGGCCAAATATACTTAGCTGGTGGAGCAATGCCGACACAATGGGTGGTGCTAAAGATGCAAACCCATCGAGGTGGGCTGCAGGGGGTTCACAGGCCAGTCCCTCTGCAGGGACTATAACATGCTGGGCATCACAGTGGCCAGGACTTAGACGGTCATCAAGGAGGCCACAGAGGCAACAGAAGTTTCCTCACGGAGGCTGTGGATCGAAAAAAGGAGATCCAGGGGTAGGGTAGCAATTCTGGGACACAATCCGAGGCTTGATCACCCCTTTCTGGGTCGCCTGGGTGAGAGTGTATGATGCTTGAAAGGCCCAAAATACTCGAGGACCCCGCTAACATCACTGATGTGTCCAGGTTGCATCACTACGTGATGTACAGTTCTGTGAAAAAATATTTTCCCCCTTCCTGATTTCTTATATTTTTGCATATTTGTCACACTTAAATGTTTCAGATCAAACAAATTTTAATATCAGACAAAGACAACCTGAATAAATACAAAATGCAGTTTTCAAATGATGATTTCAGTTTTTAAAGGAAGAAAAAACTATCCAAACCTACCTGGCACGATGTGAAAAAGTAATTGTCCCTCTTGTTACATGATGAATTAACTGTGATTAACAATATTGTTTGGATAGCTGAGTTCAGTTTCAGTAGCTACACCAAAACCTGATTACTTCCAGACTTGCTGAATCAAGAAATCACTTAGATAGAACCTGTCTGACAACCTGAAGTAGGCTAAAATATATCTAAAAGCAACACATCCCACTGTGATCCAAAGAAATTCAAGATCGGATGAGAAACAAAAACCCAGAACAACATCTAAAGAATTGAAGGCCTAATTTGCCTCAGTTTGGACACTAGTCCATGATGGAACAATAAGAAAGAGACTGGGAAAAAATGGCATCCATGGGAGAGTTCCAAGACAAAAAATGCTGCTGGACAAGAAGAACACAAAGACTCATCTCACATTTGCCAGAAAACATCTAGAGAATCCTCAAGACTTTTGGGAAAATATTCTGGGGACTGATGAGACAAAAGTTGAACTTTTTGGAAAACATGTCCTGTTTTATCTGGCATAAAACTAAAATAGAATTTCATAAAAAGAACATTGTATCAACAGTCAAACATGGTGGTGGAAGTGTCATGGTCTGGGGCTGCTTTGCTGCTTCAGGACCTGGACAACTTGCCCTAATTGACAGAACCATGAATGATGCTCTCTACTAAAAAATCCTGAAGGAGAATGTCCGGCCATCAGTTAATGAAGCCCTCTAATGTGACTGAATTTAAACAATTCTGTACAGAAAAGTGGGTCAAAATTCCTCAAAATTCCTCAGTATGTTTTTCATTATTGCTACGTACATATTGTATTCAACTTTTAGGTAATTTTGTTTCAAGCATTATTTATTGTTGTAATCATAAGAATGTTCAATGCATGAGTGAACTGTGAATGTGATAGTTTGTTTATAGTTTGTTTTTAGGGAGCAGCATCTCAATTTCGTTGCATTGTTCATTAACAATGGTATGACAATAAAGGCGCTTTGACTTTGACTTTGACTCAACAGCGATGTAAAAGACTCATTGCCAGTTGCTGGCACCAATGGTGGCACAACCAGTTATTAGGTTTAGTTGGCAGTTAGGGGGCAATTACTTTTGACATAGGGCCAGGTAGGTTTGGATAGCTTTTTTCCCTTAATAAATAAAACCATCATCTAAAAACTGCATTTTGTTTTTACTCAGATTACACTGGTCAACACCAAATTTATTGTCAAAGGGGTTTTTTTTGGCTGATTTAGGACAATTTTGATGTGCTGAATGCAAAAATCACATTGGTTTTGATCAATCAGGTTAACTTTTTGAATTATGGCCACATGTTTTTTATACAGTTTTGTTTACATGTACGGGTATTTTCACTTTATATGATGCAAAATTCTTTTTTATGTCTTGAAATAGTCTGAATTTTGAACAATGATGATGTAGCATTCAATTTACACGTACTTACCTTTATATAAATGTAAGTACGTGCACAGTACTAAGTAAGTACTAAGTAAGGACAGGTTTTTACTTAGCACCTGATCGAGAGAAATGGATGTCATTTTTGGATTCAGCAGTGCAAAACTGTCTTAAATCAGTTGAAAAAACACAGACAACTTACAAAAAAATATTTTTGTAACCCTGTGTTATCTTTGTCTAAAACTACAAGAAATCAGGAAGGGGCAAAAGCTATTTTACAGCACGGTATGTTGTTAATGACTCATAAATTTTTCTTGCAAATTTGCAACTTTTTTCTCTTAAATTTGCAACTTTTTTTTGTCTCATAAAGTTGTCCCTTTTCTTCTAAATTAAACATTTCCATCCATCCATCCATCCATCCATCCATCCATCCATCCATCCATCCATCCATCTTCTACCACTTTTCCAGAGGTCCGGGTCGCAGAGGCAGCCGTTCAAGCAGAGAAGCCCAGACTTCCCTCTTCCCAGCCACCTGCTCCAGCTCTTCAGAGAGGATACCAAGGCATTCCCAGACCAGCTGGGAGACACAGTCTCTCCACCGAGTCCTGGGTCTGCCCTGGGGTCTCCTCCCAGAGGGATGTGCCCGTAACACCTCAAGTGGGAGGCATCCAGGAGGCATCCTAATCAGATGCCCATATCACCTCAACTGACTCCTTTCAATGTGGAGGAGCAGCGGTTCTACTCTGAGCCTCTCCCGGATGACTGAGCTCCTCACCCTATCTCTGAGGGTGAGTCCAGCAATCCTACGGGGAAAGCTCATTTCAACCGCTTGTATCCGCAATCTCGTTCTTTCGGTCATTACCCAAAGCTCGTGTCCATAGGTGAGAGTAGGAACGTAGACTGACTGGTAAATCGACAGCTTTGCCTTAGAGCTTAGCTCCCTCTTCACCACAACAGACCGGTACAACGTCTGCATCACTGCAGATGCTGCTCTGATCCATCTGTCAGTCTCTCGCTCCATTCTCCCCTCACTTGTGAATAAGACCCCAAGATACTTAAACTCCTCCACTTGGGGCAGGAGCCTATTCCCAACCTGGAGAGGACAATCCACCTTTTTCCGGCTGAGGACCATGGACTCGGACTTAGAGGTGCTGATTCTCATCCCAGTCGCTTCACACTCATCGGCAAACTGTCCCAGTATGAACTGTGGGTCATTGCTGGATGAAGCCAGCAGGACACCATCAAATAAAAGAGATGAGATCTTGTGGTCACCAAGCATGACACCCTCCATTCCCTGGCTGTACCTAGAAATCCTGTCCATAAAAATTATGAACAGGATCCATGACAAAGGGCAGCCCTGGTGGAGTCCAACTCTCACTGGGAATGAGTCCGATCGAGTGTTGGCAATATGAACCAAACTCTCACAACGGTCGTACAGAGACCGAATAGCTCGTAACAACAAGCCCGATACCCCATAGTCCCCCAAAGCACCCCTCACAAAAAAACCACGAGAGACGCGATTGAATGCCTTCTCCAAGTCCACAAAACACATGTAAACTGGTTGGGCAAACTCCCACGAACCCTCAAGGATTCTCCAGAGGGTAAAGAGCTGGTCCAATGTGCCAGCTTAATTTTTTTTTTGTTAAATTTGATCTTAAATTTGTTATTTTTTCTTGCAAATGTACAACTTTTTTTTCTTAAATTTTGAACTTTTGTCACATATTTTTAAACTTGTCTCAAAAATTTTAGTTTTTAAGCATTTTTCCTTATTTATTTGCTGCTTTTGTCCTTATAGTCTTGCAGCTTTTTAAAATCTTGAATTTGCTAATTTTTCTTGCAAATTTGCCACTTTTTTTTCTTTAGTCTTTTAACTTTTTTCCTTCACATTTTTAATGTCATGTCTCATAAATTTGTAACTTTTTCTTCTAAATTTTCTGCATTTTTTTCTCATTAATTTGCCGATTTTTACTTGTCATTTTTCTCCTTTTTAATCTTAAATATGTTAATTTTTCTGCCAAATTTCCAACTTTTTTCTCTTAAATTTTTAGCTTTTTTTCCCCATAAATTTGGGATTTTTTTTCTTGTAAATTTCCAGCATTTTTCTCATAGATTTGTGACTTTTATCTTGTAAATTTTCTGATTTTTTTTCTTGTGAATTTGCAGTGTTCATATGGAAGCTAAATTGTTATTCAGTGCATTTTTTTCTCCCATTCTAAAGAGTGTGAACTCTTCTCTATTTCACAAACAGGGCACAATCACAATCTTTCACGGGTCCCCAGAGAAGCTAGAAACACCCCTGATGCAGCCTCCCTGTTATTTCAGGATGCACACATTCCCCGTTTCATGGAAGCTTCCAGATGATTCTTTGAGCCTTTTCTCTTACAGGGGTGTGATCTCCCTCATCCACCGACTCTGGTTTTATCTGGTCTGCTCTTCTGCCTCAGCTCCAAAAATCCCACCCCGTCTCACCTCCTCACCCCTCCTCCTCCCCCCCTCTCTCCAAATCCCATCACATCCCAGGCTGGTAAGTGGAGGTCCTCTCTGGGTTTAATGAGCTGAGGAAGGGTCCCTGCTGGAGAGGCCCGGCATGATCACCGCTGCCTCGCTTCCCATTTAGGGCCACGATTCACTTCAGGAGACACACACACACAACACAGACAGAGGGAGGGGGGCAGGAGGGGACGGAGGAGGGGGTTGGGGATGGCAGAAGGAAAGAAAATGGAGAGATGATGATGAGTTTAATAATGTAGGCAGTAGGTGATTTTTTTTGGGGGGGGCGGGGGGTGATGCTGTCTCCCCTTTTAGAAAAATGAACGAAAATCAGCCTCTTGTTAATCTTTTTCTCAAAACTTTTTCACCTTTTTTCTCAACAATTTTCAACATTTTCCTGAAAATTTTCAGCTTTTTTCTTTTACATTTTGGAGGTGTTTTCATGTAAATTAGCAACTTTTCCTCAAAAATTTGTAGCTTTTTCTAGTAATTTTTTTTTTTTACTTTTTTTCTTGGAAATTTCCAATGTTTTAAAAAAAAATTACAATTTATTTCTCAAGAACATTTATTTTTTTCTGAAGATTTGATACTTTTTTCTTGTAAATTTCCGACTTTACTCACAATAATTTGCAACATTTTCTTTTAAACATTTACCTTTTGTTCTTGTAAATTTGCAACTTCTTTCTTGTAAATTTGTAGCTTTTTCAAAAAAAATTGCATTTTTTTGTAAATTCAAAGCATTTTTATTGTAAAATTGCATTTTTTTAATTTACAACTTTTTCACAAAAAAATGCCACTTGTTCTAGTATTTTTTTTTTACTTTTTTCTTGCAAATTTGCAGATTTTTCCTCATGAATATGTAATTTGTTTCTTGACAATTTGCAACTTTTTCTTGTAAATTTCCAAATTCATTCTTAAATTTTGCCACATTTTTCCTATAAATTTATAACTTTTTCTTGATTTTTTTTGTAAATTTGCAAGTCTTTTCTTGTAATTTTTTTAACTTTTGTTCTTGTAAATTTGCAATTTTTTTTCTTTTAACATTTTAATTTTTTTTTGTAAATTTGTGACTTTCTTTTTGTAAATTTGCAACTTTTTCACAAAAATTTGCATTTTTTTCCTAATGAGTATGCAATTTTTGCTCAAAGCTTTGCAACTTTTTTCTTGTAAATTTCTGTCTTTATGTTCCAAAGTTCGTAACTTTTTTCCTATAAATTGACAACTTTTTTCAAGAATTTCCTACTTTGTTCTTGTAGATTTGAAACTTTTTTCTTGTAAATTTTTAACTTTTCTCATAAATTTGTGATTTTTCTCTTGCAAATTTGTAACATTTTTCCTTTAAATTTTGAACTTTTTTCTCATAAATTTGCAATGTTCATCTGTATGTTTGTTAAACATGTTTGTCAGTGTAATTATATTGTAATATGTGACTCTTTGAATTTTAAACTGCCATCTTTCACCATATTTTTGGACCTTTGTCCTTGCAAATTTGTATAAAATTTGATACCCCCCATGCCCCCACTGAAAAATAGCAAACCTCCTCCTGGCCGTATAGGAGCAGCATCCACCTGCTGCCTTGCTCTTCTGTTCTCTCTCTCTCTTTCCAGAACTTCATCATAATTCATCCCCACCTCCCTCAGCAGCCCCGCCACAATCACCGTATCGCTGTTTTCTTATGTGGCTCTTCGGGATTGGACAAGCTTCATTACCCCCTCTTTGATATATCTTTTTTTCTTCATCCCATCCCCCTTACCCCTCCCCAGCTAGTTTCCTCTCAGGTTCAGAGCTCTAGGAAATAACTTGAGTATGTTTTGATGTCTTTATATCATTTCTGTTTCTTTGCTGTGCCACGCTGTCATGTGGTGACAGCTGGATTTAACAATTTGTTCATGTGTGTGGGGACCGATGGAAAACATGTGGGATAGATAGATAGATAGATAGATAGATAGATAGATAGATAGATAGATAGATAAATAGATAGATAGATAGATAGATAGATAACTTTATTGTATGTCCCAGTCAGTGACAGAAATTCTTCTTAGACATGGCTACAACAATATAACACTTTCAACACTCTCAAAGACATGTTCAAACTGACAGGATAAAAACAGTATTAAAAAGGAAACATGGTTAAAAAGGAAACAGCAAATAAAATCATGTGGCAGAAAATATTAATAACTATTAAAAATCAATATTGATTTTCAGGATTGTTACTGCTGAAGGAATAAATGATTTCTTGTAAATGTTTTTATGGGCCAGTGGAACTTTATATCGTCTGCCTGATGGCAGTAACTGAAAGGAGTGATGGAGAGGGTGAGATGGGTCCTCTGTGATCAGGGTGGCTTTCCTCATCACAGAGCGCTGATACGGTTCAGACAACGGTGTCTGTGGTGAGCCAGTGATTTTGCTAGCCTGATTAACAATACGGGAAAGCTTTGTTTTGTGCTTGATCAGGAGGGAGCCGTACCAGGATGAAATGTTAAAAGTGAGAATGGATTCAATTCATGAAGTGTAAACCAGAGTTAAAATGTGTCTGCTGACATTTAAAGTCCTCAGTTTCCTCAACAGGTGGAGGCATTGTTGTGCTTTTTTATTAATAGAGTCAGCATAGTGTGCAAAAGACAGGCTGAGGTCCATCTCCATTCCCAAATATTTAAAAACTTGAACTTGTGCAAAAGCCTGACCCTTGATACTGAGGGGTGTAAAGAGAGTAGTTGAAAGTTTCTCTCTGCTCCCACAGCACAACTCCTTAGTCTTTGTTGTGTTAACTCCAGAAAGTTTGACTAAAAGTCTGAGCTAGATCGTTGACTACCCGCTGATAGCGGGTCAGTGCAGTACCGTCTGTCATATGAGCCACCAGGGCCATGTCATCTGCATATTTAAAAAGAGTCATTCCTTCGCTGTCACAAGGAGATGTTATGTGTGCACACAGAGAACAAAACCAGAGATAAAACATAACCTTGAGGAAGACCTGTGTTTAAAATCGACTTGCTAGATGTAAAACCATTTAAAAACTCTTGCTGTGGCCTGTCACATAAAAAAAACTCTGTATCCATAAAATCAATGTTGGGTGAACCTGCAGGTCTGTCAGTTGATGTAGCAAGGTGCCTGAGTGTACAGTGTTAAAAGCAGACAAACAAAATTGTTGTGGGTGTGAAGAATCCAGTTGTTTAGTGACAGTGTCTAGAAATGTAAGACACATCCTCTACACCTCGCTTTGCCTTGTAGGCAAACTGGAGGAGATCCAATTTGTTTGACAACATGTTGGTCAAAAAGTCACACACCATGCATATTTACAGAGCACAGAAGTCAGGGCCACTGGTCTGTAGTCTTTCAGGTCTTTAGGGTGAGTCTTTTTTGGGATTGGAATGATGGTAGATTCCTTCCACTGGTCAGGGACACATCCAGAATCCAAGAGATGCTGAAAAAGTCTGGTGAGGACTCCATCTAGCTGAGCGGAACATTCCTTGAGGACTCTGCCTCTGAGCCTATCAGGGCCAGCGGCTTTTGTGTTGGTTGACCCTATGTAAGATGGACGTCACAAGTTGCTCCTCAGTGATAAGGGGTTCATGGGAGGAGATGGAACGTGGGGAGGTCCAGGTGGTCGGTGTGCTGCTGGTATTTAAATTGGTGAAAAAGGTGTTAAACTGTTCTACAAAGGAAGTGGGGTCTGGGCAGTTGACCATGGTCAGTTTTGGGGCTCTGCCCATCATGATGTTTAGACCCTGCCACACCTCTCTCACACTGATGTTAATTTCTGCTCCACCTTATTCTTATAATTTATTTTAGCCAGTTTTGCCATCCTCCCAAAATCTTTCTGCAGTTCCTTCACCCTCAGCTTGTCTCCTTGTAGGAAAGCTTTTTTCTTTTGGACCAGGCGGATTTTCATGTCCCTTGTAACCCATTTCTGATTATTTGGGTGCATTATTAGATGGTGGGTGGGAGTAACAGTGTCCTCACAGAATAAGATGTAAGAGGTCAGCACATCTGTCAACATCACTGCCACAGTCACTGAAGAATAGATCTGTCTGTCAATTCAAAGCAAGTTCTCAGTGATTCAGCTGTGTCTTTATTCCAGACTCTGACGGGGTTTTTTATGGGTTTACTAACTAACCTGCACTTATATAGCACTTTTCTAGTCACAAAGACCACTCAAAGCACTTTCACTAATACTAATCCTCTATTCTAAGGGCCTATAGGAAACAGATATCTAGGGACAATTTAGAACAGCCAATTAACCTAACATGCATGTCTTTGGATTGTGGGAGGAAACCGGAGCCCCCGGAGTAAACCCACGCAGCACAGGGAGAACATGCAAACTCCACACAGAAAGGTTCCAACCCCTGCCAACCTGGGGATTCGAACCAGGAACCTTCTAGCTGTAAGGCAACAGTGCTAACCACTGCACCACCATGCTGCCCTGTGCTGTTTACCCGTTTTCAGTTGTGATCTACTGTATATTTTGGCAGTAGCAGAATGAGTTTGTAATCAGAACGTCCAAGAGGTGGGCGTGGTTTTGAAATAAATGCACAAGGGACATTACCATAACACAAGTCCAACATGTTTTCCTTTCTGGTGGGAATTGTGACATATTGCTCCACATTGGGCAAATATGCGGTGATGTTGTTAATAGGCTGGTACCAGTAAGATGGCGGCCGGGTTGGACGTGGGTGGACCAGGGTGGCTGACTGCCAGTTTCCAGTAGTGACGCCACCCGGGGTATAAAGGAAGTGGGAGGAAGAGGCTCTGCCTCTTTCGTCGTGGAGCCACCTGGCATGCAGGCGAGTGCCATAAGCCTTTGTACATAGTTATACAGTTATATAGTTACAGTGGGGGAAAAAAAAAGTATTTAGTCAGCCACCAATTGTGCAAGTTCTCCCACTTAAAAGATGAGAGAGGTCTCCAATTTTCATCATAGGTATACCTCAACTATGAGAGACAAAATGAGAAAAAAAAAATCCAGAAAATCACTTTGAAGGATTTTTAATGAATGAATTGGTAAATTCCTCGGTAAAATAAGTATTTGGTCAATAACAAAAGTTCATCTCAATACTTTGTTATATACCCTTTGTTGGCAATGACAGAGGTCAAATGTTTTCTGTAAGTCTTCACAAGGTTTTCACACACTGTTGCTGGTATTTTGGCCCATTTCTCCACGCAGATCTCCTCTAGAGCAGTGATGTTTTGGGGCTGTCGCTGGGCAACACGGACTTTCAACTCCCTCCAAAGATTTTCTATGGGGTTGAGATCTGGAGACTGGCTAGGCCACTCCAGGACCTTAAAATGCTTCTTACGAAGCCACTCCTTCGTTGCCTGGGTGGTGTGTTTGGGATCATTGTCATGCTGAAAGACCCAGTCACGTTTCATCTTCAATGCCCTTGTTGATGGAAGGAGGTTTTCACTCAAAATCTCACGATACATGGCCCCATTCATTCTTTCCTTTACACGGATCAGTCGTCCTGGTCCCTTTGCAGAAAAACAGCCCCAAAGTATAATGTTTTCACCCCCATGCTTCACAGTAGGTATGGTGTGTCATAACCCAAGTGTCGGTTCTGGCCACACTCGGGTCTCTTATCTTTTTGATCCCTGGCTTTGGCAGCTGAGGATTCCTTCCAGCTCCTCGGGCTCTTATTGTGAAGGCGCCCGGGGGAGCTCCCTGCTGTCAAAGTCAGCTGCTGCTCTGCTGTCATTAGCAGCAGCTGTGCCGCGTTGGGGTCATTAGCCGCCAGAGATATAAGCGGGTGCTAAATGTCCTCCAACGCGGCAGTCTCTGTTATGTTCTGTTATGTTCTCCTGTTATGCTCTGTTACGTCCACCTGTTACGATCATCTGTTATATCCTGCTACGTTTTGATGGTGCTCCTATATGCTCAGGTATGTTCCTGTTTGCCTAGCTCATCATTAACGTTGTCGTCTGGCGCATCGGGTGTTCCCCGGCTCAGACTTCACCCAGCCACTGTATGTGTTCTATGTGTGTTCATCCTTATCCACAATAAATTACCACTGCAAACTCACTGGTGACTGAGGCGTCTTGTGACGGTCCGTGAGGGCCGTCGTGACAGTAGACTGCCGCCAAATGCCCGGAGAGGAGGCGTTGTTTTGAGACGCCATTCACCGTGCAGTTTGCAGTAGTGGACTGTTAATTCCTACCTGTCTGAGTGTCTGCAGCGGGGAGTATGTCGTCATCCAGGGGCCATTGTCGGCGCCTTAGCAGGCAGCAAGCGGAGGTTCTGAAGGAGGTGGACTACACCATCTTCACCGCTACGCTGTTGGACGCTCCCAGCGACATTCGTAGGTACCTGGACCTAGCCGAGGAGATTCTGGATTCTCTTCCCCGCTTCACCGATCATCCAGAGGTAAGCGTGAGGAGAGATGACATCGCCACCCAGCGTGAGAGACTCCGAGGGCTGGAGGGAAGTCCTGGCAGGAAGCCGAAGCGGAGGAGACGTCGCCCCTCACTTCGGGATCCCGCTCCTGCCTCCGTTCCGGCCCGGGAGTTCGCACCATCCGGAGGTCTTTTCCCATCGGGCATGTCGTCACTCGGGATTCCCCCAGAGAAGCTGCAGATGACAGCAGACAAGATCTGGGACCGGGTGGCTGCTGCTTGCTCCGCTAAGAATCCTCCAGCGTGTATGAAGCATGTGGTGGCGGCGGTTAGACTCGTGGAGAGGAATCCAGCGCTGCGTGAGTTTCCTGAGTTCGCCGACTTGCTTGCCGCTGTTTCTGTACAGGAACAGCGATTTCCGGACCTCACCTTCGCCTCTCCCCCTACAAGGAACCGTCGTCACTCCGGCTTCCAACCTCGGCTAGAGCCCCGTCTGGATGCTGTCCCGGGTCGCGGCAAGGGCTCAACCCCCCACACAGCTGTCACTCCTGCGCCTCGTCAGAGGGGAATCCCCGCAGCCTCGTCTTCTCCCGGGCCCTCGCCTGCTGTCCCGTCAGCGCTCCATGCCCGACTGACCCCGGCTGTCGCCCCCTCCTCCTCGTCGCCTATCCTGGCTGCTGTGTGTCACGAGAGCTCCGTTTCGGCGAGCTTCATCCCGGATCCGCCTCGAGTGGCCTCATCTCGTCTTCCCAGAGGGCCCTCTGTCGCCATCCAGTGGGGAAAGGAAGGAATGACGTCCCCCACAGCGGAGACCATCTTACCCTTAGGGAAAAGGCAAGTGCATGATAATTTCTCTTCTTTTGACATTGTTTTGCCTTGTCTGACTCCTAGGGGTGGAGTTCGGGGTATGCAGCCCCCCGAGCTCCCTCCACCCGCTGTGGATGAAAGTATTAACCCTGCTTCCTCTGTGTCTCCCTCCGCTGAGCGGTCCTCGACGTCAGGCCAACGTCGCTGAATGAGGAGGGGGCCTGAGGTTCTGGAGAGCCTGGTTCCGGTTCCGCAGCCACTCCATGGGCGGAGGAGGAGAGCGGACTGCAGCGTGGAGCCATCGCCGATGAAGAAGCGTCCCCGGGGTTCCACGGAGGAGCGGTCCGGTCCAGCAGGGCGAGATTCTCCTGCCACCACGCCGTGCGGGCCACCGGCGTGGACATCGGTGCCGGAGGACTCTCTAGCTGCACGCACCATCATGCCAGCTGCGGAGCCCGACGCAGCTGAGTGGGAGCCTGAGGACGACCTCCTGACTTCTGAGCCCGGATCATCGCAGTCCTGGACGGCGTCAGAACCCGAGCTCAGGCAAGTGCTCTGTTTTATCTTTCTTCTTCACCTTTTAGAGCACTTTTGCCTGTCTCAAGGGGAGATGAGCCGGGTGCAGCCGCCCGCTGCGTCCGAGCTTATCTCACCGGGTTCTGGCGCTGCCGGTGATCCTGATCCCGGGTTTTCTCTCTTGTGTGAGTCTTCTCCCAGGGTCGCCGGCGAGGGGCTGCTCTCGCCTGCTGCGCCAGAGGTTCCGGTTTCGGGGTTGGAGGTCGAGTCTGGTGCCACGCCGACCGGGTCCACCGGGAGTGCTGTTCCGGTCCAGTTGGGGTCCACCGGGAGTTCGGTTCCGGTCCAGTTGGGGTCCACCGGGAGTGCTGTTCCGGAGGCCCAATCGGGGTCCACCGTGGGTTTGGTCCCGGAGGCCCAATCGAGGTCCACCGTGGGTTTGGTCCCGGAGGCCCAATCGGGGTCCACCGTGGGTGCTGCACCAGCAGGTCCTAGGTTCGGTGAGGGAGCTGCAGATCCCCAGCCACCGGATGCCGGACAGGCTCGTTTTCTTCATCACCCTCATCTCCACCATCATCCTCCTCGTCTCCCTGAGGAGCACTACCCATCTCCACCTGGGGCCGTTGGGGTCCCGAACGCTCCGCCCGGTTTCCCCTCATCTCCCCCCTTTTCTGCGGGACCACCGGCTGCTTCTTTCCAATGGTTCTGGTGGGCTGGTGCTGCGGGGCGGCCGCCTGAAGGGCTGTCTCGTTGGTTTGGTTCTCTGGGTCGGCCCCCCGACCTGTTTATCTTCCTGTGCGGCGACCTGCTCCGGCCGCCTGAAACTCTCTTCCCCCGAGCATGGGACTGGGGTAGGCCGCCCGAACTGTCCTCTTTTCCCCTCCCTGTTCTGTGGCCTCTTGTTGCCGGACGACCCCCCCGAACCTTTTGCCCCCATCCCTCCGGGCCTGGACTGCGCCCTTTCCGGGTTCCTGATCTCGTCTGTGGGACTGTTGGGGTGTGTGGGGGGGGGAGGGGGATTGTTTTGTGTTTTTGTGGCTCACCAGGTTGTTTCTGAGTTTGGTGGGGGGGTTTTTTCTTCCACCTTGTGTCACTCTATTTGCCGAAGGGTGTGTTGCATATTTTGAACTTATTGTGGTTGCCCACATTTTTGGGGATTATGTTTTTTTTTTCTCTCCCTACCTTTGTAGCCTTGTTGGTTGTTTGTCTCTCTCCCTCCTGCCAGCGCCCCATCCACCCACCCTAGGGGGGTGGGTGGGGGGGCTTGGGTGTTACTCAGGCCGCTCAGAGCTCGGCCTTGAGGGGGAGGTACTGTCATAACCCGAGTGTCGGTTCTGGCCACACTCGGGTCTCTTATCTTTTTGATCCCTGGCTTTGGCAGCTGAGGATTCCTTCCAGCTCCTCGGGCTCTTATTGTGAAGGCGCCCGGGGGAGCTCCCTGCTGTCAAAGTCAGCTGCTGCTCTGCTGTCATTAGCAGCAGCTGTGCCGCGTTGGGGTCATTAGCCGCCAGAGATATAAGCGGGTGCTAAATGTCCTCCAACGCGGCAGTCTCTGTTATGTTCTGTTATGTTCTCCTGTTATGCTCTGTTACGTCCACCTGTTACGATCATCTGTTATATCCTGCTACGTTTTGATGGTGCTCCTATATGCTCAGGTATGTTTCTGTTTGCCTAGCTCATCATTAACGTTGTCGTCTGGCGCATCGGGTGTTCCCCGGCTCAGACTTCACCCAGCCATTGTATGTGTTCTGTGTGTGTTCATCCTTATCCACAATAAATTACCACTGCAAACTCACTGGTGACTGAGGCGTCTTGTGACGGTCCGTGAGGGCCGTCGTGACATGGTGTTCTTTCTCCTCCAAACACAACAAGATGAGTTTTTAACAAAAAGTTGTATTTTGGTTTCATCTGACCATATGACATTCTCCCAATCCTCTTCTGGATCATCCAAATGCTCTCTAGCAAACTTCAGACAGGCCTGGACATGTACTGGCTTAAGCAGGGGGACACGTCTGGCACTGCAGGATTTGAGTCCCTGGCGGCGTAATGTGTTACTGATGGTAGCCTTTGTTTCTTTGGTCCCAGCTCTCTGCAGGTCATTCACTAGATCCCCCCGTGTGGTTCTGGGATTTTTGCTCACCGTTCTCATGATCATTTTGACCTCACGGGGTGAGATCTTGCGTGGGGCCCCAGAATGAGGGAGATTATCAGTGGTCTTGTATGTCTTCCATTTTCTAATAATTGCTCCCACAGTTGATTTCTTCACACCAAGCTGCTTACCTATTGCAGATTCAGTCTTCCCAGCCTGGTGCAGGTCTACAATTTTGTTTCTGGTGTCCTTTGACAGCTCTTTGGTCTTGGCCATAGTGGAGTTTGGAGTCTGACTGTTTGAGGTTGTGGACAGGTGTCTTTTATACTGATAATGAGTTCAAACAGGTGCCATTAATACACGGTGGCGCAGTGGTTAGCACTGCGGCAGCACAGTTTACCCTTGGCCGGGGGATTGTGGGGATCGTGGGATCGTGGGTTCGATCCCAGCCCCCGACCAACAGTGATCTGTGTGGAGTTTGCATGTTCTCCCCATGTTGCGTGGGTTTACTCCGGGATTTCTCCGGTTTCCTCCCACATGCCAAAAACATGCATGTTAGGTTAATTGGCTGTTCTAAATTGTCCCTAGATATTTGTTTCCTATAGGCCCTTAGAATAGAGGGTTAGTATTAATGAAAGCGCTTTGAGTGGTCTTTGTGACTAGAAAAGCGCTATATAAGTGCAGGTTAGTTAGTAGTTAGTTAGTTAGGTAACGAGTGGAGGACAGAGGAGCCTCTTAAAGAAGAAGTTACAGGTCTGTGAGAGCCAGAAATCTTGCTTGTTTGTAGGTGACCAAATACTTATTTTACCAAGGAATTTACCAATTAATTCGTTAAAAATCCTTCAATGTGATTTTCTGGATTATTTTTTTTCCTCATTTTGTCTCTCTTAGTTGAGGTATACCTATGATGAAAATTGGAGACCTCTCTCATCTTTTAAGTGGGAGAACTTGTACAATTGGTGGCTGACTAAATACTTTTTTGCCCCACTGTATATAGAGAGTATATACAGTTATGGAGTTATATAACTCCTCACTTGGGGGGGGGGGGCATAGAGTACAGAGGACAGTAGGGCATTCCTAGTGCAATAACCTTAACTTAACCATACTTGTACAAGCCATATTTAGTCTTGTATTTATATTGTGTATATTATGTTAAGTGTTTCTTTTTTCTTTTTTTCTTTTTTTGCTTTTCTGATCTGTATGCTCCTTTTATGTGCTGCTGGAAATTTTAAATTTCCCAGAGGGAGTCATCCCAAAGGGATTAATAAAGTTAAGTCTAAGTCTCTAAGTCTACAGTTATCCTGAATAAAGCACTGTTAACCAAGTTCTGCTTCCTCGTTATTCTCATAATTATGGACACAACATTTGGCGACGAGGTAAAAGCGGTAATGAAGCGTTCCATTGCCAGCTTTCAGCCTTTTCTGGAGGCCCCGGGCAAGCCACCCATACTGTGGCCTCGTTGGTTTGCTACTTTTACCAACTATCTCGTTGTCTTAAACCTGGCCGAGATAGAGAAGCTCCGAGCATGAGCTGTGTTGGTCCATAATTTGGGAATGGAAGGGCAGCGGATTTTGGAGAACCTTGGAGGTGCTGACAGCTTTGACGAGGTAGTAAAGCTAATGGCACTGTACTTTAGGGTGCCAGAAAACATCACCATGAAGCGCATTCAATTTCGACAGTGCCACCAGCGGTTGGGAGAGCCTGTAAGAAGATTTTTGGCTGACCTCTGTGAGCTGGCAAGGGAATGCAGATTTGGGGCCCAGGAGGATGAGATGATTCGGGACCAGCTGGCAGAGCACATCTGCTGCCCGGCGGCCTGGTCTAGGTTGTTTACACACCCAGGGAAGATGACGTTAGCTGAGGCTGTCGAGCTTGTCCAACAGTTCGAGACAGCAGAGACCATCGTGAGAGGCCTTACTGAAGGGGCTTCTCTGGAGAAGAATGAGTCTCGTGCTGAGGCACTGATCATGAACCCTTGTTATGGGGCATGCTGAGAGGAAGATTTTGCTTCCGTGGTCAGGATAAGGTCTGTCCCTGGTACGCTGACGTGTTATGGGTGTGGGTCCACTGAGCACCGCTATAAGTCCAGGATGTGTCTGGCGAAAGGAAAGCCTTGTGGCAAGTGCGGTGTTTTGAACCATTTTGCCAGGGTGTGCGAGAACTCTGTACGCAGGAGCCATAGGGGTGAACCAGGTGCTGCGCAGAAGACTCCAACAGCTGTGTATACCGTCTCCCCAGAGACGACAGGGAGAATCGGCTGCATCGTCACGCTAGATGGCTTCGAGATCCCACTTTTGGTGGATACCGGAGCGGTGATTTCCATCCTGAATTTGGAGACCATGGGAGACTGTTTCCCCACCGGCAGATAAGAAGGCATTATGAAGAGTGTTATGGTTATGGACGGAACAGGTTGGCCATTTTGGGCTATGTGGAAATGGAGGCCCAGTATAAGGACAGTGTGGCACCCAGTATTCGCATCAATGTTTCAGCATCCGGGGTTAACGTCATGGGTTGCAACCTATTTTACAGTCTTGGGTTCTCCATCGCTATTGTTTCAGGTGAAGAATGGTGTGGATGTGGACTGTGGGGTCGACCTGTTCCAGTCGCGGAGGGTGCTGAGGTGTGGGATTCAGACTGGTTGGACAAAGTGACAGAGGGAGAGCACACGCTGCACCACGCAAAGCCATCTCGGGCTGGACCTGATGCCGTCATGCAGGCTGCCCTGGATGAGGGTGCCAGATAGCATGCCGGGACCCCCGATGAGGCTCGTGAGGACGAGGTGCCAACGCTGGAAGAAAATGGGGCTAGACCGCAGAGCGTGGTGATCGTAAAGCGCTCCCAGCAACGGCCTGCCAAGAGGGGACCGAGACGAGCCCGCAAGCCAGAGCGATCGGTGACGAAGGCCTGTCGCAGGATTGGTGATCTGGATAAAAGGAAGAGGGCTCCCTCGAAGACCAAGGTTGATGCTCGAGTATGACGGGATCACAGTCCACGCGAGCAGCGGGACAACCAGAGACGGTTCCAGGTGGAGCCCAGCTGGATGGAGGCAGATCAGCGTGGGTCCATTCATGTCTGGAGACACCCGAGGGATCTGCAGCTGCCAGTGGTGGAGAGGAGATGACGCAGCAGGAGCCCTGAGGTGAAGAGACGGAGATGCCTGGAGAGGGATCCATCAAAGGACTGAGGGGATTTTTTTTGGTTTTGTGTGCCTGTTGTGTTTAACTTAGTCCCGTATGTGTTGTCTACTATTTGGTGCCCCAGTAGATTTACTTAAAAGAAGGAAAGAGAGTGAGTGCAGTAGGCATGATGAGGTGTGTAGTTGTGAGCCTGTGTTGAGTGTTAGCATGACAATTTTATTGACCTGTGTGGTGACATGCCTGTTATAGCACCGAATTTTAGTGTGTTTTTTTTAATTAGCATGTGTTTGTCAAACTTTGGAGTCAGAACGGTGGGTAATTATGTTTAAGGTGAATTTGAGCCCACCTGGTTATTGTATGCCGAACGTAGTTTCACTGTAAATGCCCACTGTGGGGTTGGAGTTGGGGTGGGGGCCGCCAGTAGTATAAGTATTGTGGTTTTATGTATATTGTGTGTGTATAGTATAAATATGGGGATTGTTTTGTAGTTAGAGACACGGCCTTCTGTTATTTCATTTTGTGTTCTCTTCTAGCGTCAGAATAACCCGCTCAGCCATATAGGGGCGCTGGTAGTCTTCCCGGCCCCCCAGCCTTAGTTGTGTGAGTGGATAGGTGTTATTTTGTACATATGTTTTTCCTTTTAGTGCGCGAGTCTGGTGACAAATTGGGGTGGGTTGTTTGTGTGTCTGACATTTTTTAAAGGGGGGAGAAATGTTACATATGTAAATAGGCTGGTACCAGTAAGATGGCAGCCGGGTTGGACATGGGTGGACCGGGGTGGCTGACTGCCGGATTCCGATGCCACCTGGAGTATAAAGGAAGTGGGCGGAAGAGGCTCTCCTCTTTCGTCGTGGAGCCACCTGGCATGTAGTCAAGTGCAGTAAGCCTTTGTACATAGTTATACAGTTATCCTGAATAAAGACCTGTTAACCAAGTTCTGTTTCCTCGTCATTCTCATAATTATGGACACAACAGATGTCACATCTGTTAAAATCCCCCAGTAAAAACACAGGCTGCTCTCCAGTCTGATTGACAGCTCAATTATAACAGTCAGCTATGTGCTCTGCAGCTCTGCTAAAATCAGGACCAGGCACACAGGTTAAAATAACTGTTATTTGAGCAAATTCTCGAGGTAAATAGTGAGGTCTGAAGGACACAGTCATTAATTCAGAGTGTTTGCAACATTCAGTCTCTCTCACTGTGAAGTTTTTTGCCCACTTACTATTGACAGCCATGCAGAGCCCTCCCCCAATGTGTTTTTTCCTTGTCCTTGTCAGCACGGATGATGTTAAAACGTTCCAAATCAAAGTCTATATCGTCAGAAAAGCATGTCTCTGTGAAACAGAAGAGACTGGTTTGCCGGTAATCCTGATCATACCTGATCAGTGTGGCGAGTTCTTCACTTTTGTTCTTTAGTGAACAAACATTTGACAGGGCTTATATCAACTGACAAAAAAATATGGATTTTTATTGGCATGTTTTCAGTAATGGATGTTAAAGCATTTAGAATTAACAGCATCAGCACAAATTAACACTTAACAGTTTGCATTGAACATCAGATATGATGCTTAATATTGCTATTGTCATTAGCTGTTGTGGCTAACATTAGCTCCTTTCTATACAGGTGTTTAACATTTGCATATCATCATCAGCTTTCAAGCTATGTGCTGTAATTGATGGGTTTTTTTTTAATTCTTGAGAAAAAGTTGCAAATTTATAAAAAAGTTGTAAATTTTTTAAGAAAAAAGCTACAAATTTAAAGGAAAAAGTAGCAAATTTTTGAGAAAAAAAGCAGCAAATTTACAAGATAGAGTTGCAAATTTTTGAAAAAAAAGTTGTATATCTATTGAAAAAAACTTGCAAATTTGTTTGAAAAAAGATCAAATTTCTGTAAAAAATTTTAGCAAATTTTTGAGAAAAACGTTGAAAATCTTTGAGAGAAAAGGTGCAGATTTACAGGAAAAAAGTTGAAGAAAAAGTAAAATTTACAAGAAAAAATTTTGCAAATTTTTAAGAAAAAAGCTGAAAATTTTTGAGAAAAAATTTGCAAATTTATTAAAAAAAACTGCAAACTTGCAGGCAAGAGGTTGCTGTTTTTTTAGAAAAAAGTTACAAATTGATTGGAAAAAATATAAAATCTTTGAAGGGGAAAAAAACTGCAAATTTAGGTGAAAAAAGTTTGAAATTTTTCAGAAAATATTACAAGCTTAGAAAAAAAGTTGCTAATGTACAAGTAAAACGTTGCAAGTTTGCAGGAAAAAATATCAAATTTCTGAAAAAAAAAAACCAAACTAAAATTGCAGGAAAGAATATTAAATCTATGAGAAAAAAGTTGTAAATTTTTGAGGAAAAATTGCAGATTTACAGAAAGAATGTTGCAATTTTTTTACAAAAAAAAGATGAAAATTCTTGAGAAAAAAGTGAGAAATTTACAGGGAAAAGTTGCACACTTTTAAGAAAAAAGATAAAATTTATAGGAAAAAGTACAAAATCTTTTTGAAATAAAAGCTGCAAATTTAAAAGAAAAAAGTTGCAAATTTATGAAAAAAAATTGCAAATTTGCCAGAAAAAATATTAACTTTCTGAGAAAAATTTTTTGCCTCTTAATCAGAAAAAAAGTTGCAAAATTTTCTTTTTCCACAACAATGTAAATACAGTATGTTAATAAAAAACAAGTGAAACCAACTGAAAATCTGCCCTTGGAGTGAAACAGCTTTAATTTGAGCAAGCTTGTTTTATCTCATTTTTATTGTCTTCCCATGGTTCCTTTTTTCTTGTCATACTTTTATGTTCTCCTTACCTTATAATTCCAAGTAGTTGCAGCAGGTAGATGATGGTAGAAGCGTCTCAGTGAGTCTGGTCCTGTCGGGGCACTTTTTTTCCCTGTTAATGGAGAGTTGTTGCTCCCGGTGGGCCCATCCTGCTCTCTCATCAGTGACCGTTCTGCCCGGTGTTCTCTGGTGATATTGTCAAATCAAACCGAATTGAATGGAATGTGCAAATGCACCAAAGAAGTTCTGAAGGACACAAACTAATTTCAACTATTTTATTTTCTCATAGCGATCAAAATATCTTGTAGAACTTGTAAACTTTAAATTGAGGTGAATAAAGCATAAGCAACTCTAAATGATTTAAAGAAACAAGACTAGAAATGTGCCACCTTTTACACTTTTAATTTGCAAACAGTCACTTATCACTTTAGCAAAGACTATCTTATGTTGCAAGTTATTTTGTATGATCAGATTCTACCTCCTGTCTTTTTGTCAGCGCCACTGTCTCCAAACCATACATCAGGAGGTCTCACTACCCTTTCCCTTTCATTCTAGCTGCTATCCCGTCATAAATCACTCCTGATGCTTGTCTGCTTGTGGTCTCTTCTTGCCGTCTCTTGTATTTAAACTCATCTATCTTCACTACCTCTGCTCCTAGCATCTTCACTGAAAAAAGCTCCAGATTTACAGGAAAAAAGTTGTAAATCATGTCAAAGTTTAAAATTTACAAGACAAAAGTTGAAAATTTTCAAGAAAAAATGTTGCAAATTTTAAAGAAAAAACTTTAAAATTCTTGAGAAAAAAGAAACATTTTTGGAAAAAAAAGTTGCAGGGAAAAAGATGCAAAAAATTTAAGAAAAAAGTTGCAAATTTAAAGGAAAAGTATCAAATCTATGAGGAAAAAAGTTTCAAATTAATGAGAAAAAAGTTTCAAATTAATTTTAAAATGTTGCAAATTTATATGAAAAAAGTTGCAGATTAATGAGAAAAAAAATGCAAATTAATGAGAAAACATTCAATGTGACGAGAAAAAAATAGCAAAATTACATGAAAAAAGTTCCAGATTAATGAGAAAAAAGATGAGAATGAGAATGCAAATTGATGAGAAAAAAATATGCAAATTAATGAAAAAAGTTTCAAATTTATTTGAAAATAGTAACAAATTAACGAGAAAAAAAGTTGCAAATTAACAAGAAAAAGTTGCAAATTAATGAAAAAAGTTGCAATTTACAGAAAAAAGTTTTAAATTTACATGAAAAGTTTTAAATGTACATGAAAAAAGTTGCAGATTAATGAGAATTTCCCTAACCATGATGTCCTCAGGCTCCGGGCACCTCCTTCAGAACTCTCAATCTCCTGAAGCCACATTGATCCAGTTCCTAAAGACAGAAGAGCGGCAGCCAGCCTGTAAATACTCACCATTCCACGTAACTCAATTTATATTCACACACAAAAGTCTCACCATTCAATATACTCACATTTGTCTCTCTTCTTTCTGCAGGGTTGCCAGTTCTCCATCATACACATTTCAACGCAATATTGTTAAACCTTTTCAAAACTGTCTCCTTTGGGTCCATTTATCCAACCATGTCAGCTTGAGGGTGTGCTGAGCATCAGGCCTATAACCAAATGTTGTAATATTCTTTAATTATAATCCTTATATGCATAATACATTTATCATGATTATACATTTATCCAGGCCGCTACCTATGCAAAATATAACCAGCACCACTGCGCATCCAGAGGAACAAGGGAAAACATTCCGAGAAGAAAGATGGAGGTAATTGAGCCATTGCATCAACACACTTGAAGCACAGAGCGGGTTTTTGTTTTGGTCGTGCAGTGGGAGAGCAGCTCTGGGACCGCTTTCTCTCTTCAGGTCATTATGAAAGGATATGGCCACAGGCACTTTCTTAATGATCTTACATCAGCACTTCTGATCTTGATAAATGCGGGCCATTATTACCCCACCAGTGATGGTTACAAAATTGCTGCTATAATAAAGTGCAAGGAGACCCTCAAATTTCTGACTGCACTGTGCAGGTGACAGACGAGCGTTGAGATCAATCTTGAAATTGATTTCCCTTCAATATGAAAATGAAACTGCACTTAAAATGATCTAATGCAGCGGGGGGGGGGGTATGCAAAGCGAGGCATCATACAATACTGAGGACATCTGTACTCTGTGGAGTCTATGCTGGCGTAAATATAGCAGACTCTAATGTTCCATCCTCTCACCAGTGTCATGACTTCAACAGAAAATATTTAACCAGCAGCAGAAAGAATGTAACTGTAACTTCCATCCATCCATCCATCCATCCATCCATCCATCCATCCATCCATCTTCTGCTTTCTTTTATAATAATCCTAATCCTAATCCTTTACAGGTCGCAGGGGGGCTGGAGCCTATCCCAGCATCTTTGGGCGAGAGGCAGGGTCCACCCTGGACAGATCGCCAGTCCATCGCAGGGCCAACACAGAGAGACAGACAACCATTCACTCTCACAGTCATACCTAAGGACAATTTAGAATCCCCAGTTTGATGCCAATTAACCTAACTTGCATGTTTTTGCCATGTGGGAGGAAACCAGAGAAATCCCGGAGTAAACCCATGCAGACCCGGGGAGAACATGCAAACTCCACACAGATCACTGTTGGTCGAGGGCTGGGATTGAACCCAGGATCCCCCGGCCAAGGGTGAGTTACTGTGCTGCCGCAATGCTAACCACTCTACCACCGCACCGCCCCTTGACAGTGATAACATTCCCTTCATCTGAATATCATCTACTTCATAATAATATAGACTTACAGATAACATGGGTGCATATTTCATTTCACTGGTGGGGGGAACAATAAACAGAACATTTTCTCCAGAGTAAATATTATAGATAGATAGATGTACTTTATTGATCCCAATCTGGGGATTTGCAGTGTAACAGCAGCATGACAGTAGACAACCAAATGACAAAAACACACACAGCATAACAGAAAAAGGGATTATCCATGGAAAGTACAACTAAAACTACTATTAAAAAAAGCCTATCTACATCATAGTTGAATAGATGGTGACCCGTGTAGATGCATGAATCATACCCACTGTACAATGCAGGACAATCAGAGGCAGAGTGAGATGTGAGGTACCAGTTAGACTGCAAGGTGAAGTATGGCAGCATTGTTATGATCAGAATACAACATCATAGTGAGTTATTGTACAGTGAAATGGCATGTGGCAGGAAAGATTTCCTGTACCTGGCCATTCGACAGCAACGCTGTAGCAATCTGCTGGAGAAAGTGCTCCTCTGTCTGTCCAGTGTGTGGTGGAAGGGGTGATCAGGATTGTCCATGATGGATCACAGTTTATTTAGTCTTCTCCTCTCCATCACAGTCTCAAAGGTCTCCGGCCTGAGACCAATTACAGAGCCAGCTCTTTTGATAATCTTGTCAAGTCTGTTGGTGTTGCTGGCTCTGATACTGCTTCCCCAACAGACAGCAGCAAAGAAGATGGCGCTGGCAACAATGGTCTGGTAGAAAAGCTCCAGCATCCTCTTGCACACGTTGAAGGATCTCAGCTTCCTCAAGAAGTAGAGTCTGCTCATCCCCTTCTTGTGTGCAGCATCAGTGTTGGATCTCCAGTCCAGCCCATTGCTGATCATGACACCCAGGTACTGGTAGTCCTCAACCATCTCTGCATCCTCCCCCTAATCTGCAATGGCTGAGAAGGTGTCCTCTTCTTCTTGAAGTCAATCACCATCTCTCTGGTCTTGCTGACATTCAGCTTCGGGTGATTCTGCTAGGTCCACTCCACAAATCTCTCTACCAGTGCCCTGTACTCCCCCTTCTCTCCCCCTCTTATACGCCCAACAACAGCTGAGTCATCAGAAAAGCATGACTCAATGTTTTACTGAAAGTCAGTGGTGTATAAGGTGAAGAGAAAAGCAGTGAGCACAGTCCCCTGTGGAGCTCCCATATCACTAACCACCAGGTCAGACAAGACACTGCCCAGCCGGACAAACTGTGGCCTGCCTGTCAGGTAGTCAGTAATCCAGGAGGTCACAGAGCTGTCGACCCCCATCACCTGCAGCTTCTCAACCAGTAGCAGTGGCTGTATGGTGTTAAAGGCACTGGAGAAATCAAAAAAATGTGATTCTCACAGTGTCTCCTCTTCCCGCGGTGGACTCTGGCTGGAGCCATGTAGCACCCGTGGTGGACTCTGGCTTGAGCCATGTAACACCTGCGGTGGAACCCAGTCGAGCCCCTGCTGCACCCACGGTGGACTTCGGCTGGAGCCTAGCTGCACCCATGGTGGAGCCTGGTTGGGCCCCTGCTGCCCCCATGGCGAGTGGGCCAACCTGCAGGAGCACCAGACTGAGGAGGCAGTCAATGGGGGGGAACCCTGACGACCCTGGCAGGAGGCCCTGGAGCAGCGGAGTCCTCCACAGGTCGGACTGGACCTATGACGACCTCTGGCGATGGCGCACCGTCTCCGGTGACCCTAGACGAGGGCTCAGAGAAAGCAGGAGAAGAAAGGTGGTTAGGGTCACCGGCAGTGGCAGAGCCCGGTGAAGTGAGTTCAGATGCAGCTGAGGGCTGCACCTGAGTCTCCTCCCCAAGATCCAGGCAAGATCTCTCAAATACAGACATAAGGAATACAAGGGACATAACTTGCCTTAGCTGGAGCTCCACCGCCGTCCAGGACTCACTCAAACTTGATGATGTGATCCCGGGCCCGGCCTCCAGGAGGTCAGACTCTGGCTCCCACTCCACTGCCGTCGCCTCCACAACAGGCGAGGTGGTCATAGCAGTCTCTTCATACCCCTGCAGCGGCTCCAACGCTGGGGACTCCGCTGGTGTGGCTGCAGGAAAACACCTCTGTGCAGGCCCCTGGGCAGGATCATCCAGGGCCTCAAACTACTCCACCGTCTGGCGGCTCGGTTCCCGGACCAACGGGCACTCAGGAATAAATGGAGGAGACACAGAGGAAATAGCAGATGAATTATCAACTGCAGCCAGAGGAGAGGACCCAGTGGATTGCTGAGACTGGGCCTCAGCAGTCCAAGACAGACAAGGTCCTTTATGATTTAATTGAATAGAACGAAAAAAAAAACCCACTTGTGTGTTCTCCCGGAGTTCATTGTTCGTGGCTGCAGCAGGCTGATTGCCGTCCCTCTCAGTTGAAAGTAGAGGAGTCGTCTCCCTGGTGACGGAGGTGGGTGCTCCTGGTGCGGCCCTGTCAGACCTCGCAGTAGCTGGAGGGATGAGGGCAGCTGATGGAGGAGAAGGCTTCTCCCAGCGCTTCTGTGCAGGGCGACGCTGTCCCTTGTTAACTGGAGCCGGCTTGGTGAGAGCGGGAGCGGAGTTCTGGCGGAAGACAGTTTCAGCGGCGTCCCAGGAGTGCCATCCCCTCAGTGCGAGCCCGGTCTTCTTCGGGGACCTCCTCTCCCCCTCGCCGTACTCACGTCATAGCGCTGCCAGCTGAGATATCATCTTAGCTCCCTCAGGGTGCTCAGAGAGCTTAGGGCATCGCCGAACCCCTGCTTCTGCCAGCTTAATGTACCACATGACGTCCTTCAGGGTGGAATACTTGCATGCCCAGGATATCAGGCCGTCGATATTCATGAGGGCACAGCACATTCCCATCCCAGGGTCATCGGGTAACTCCGACCCATCGATATCTTCAAACAAGGTCAGTCCCAAAAAATGCAGTTCAACAAAGAAAAAATGATGTGTTGGTGTAACCCGCTAAATCCTTTTTTCTGGCTGAGTCATTCTGTCATGACCTCCCACGCACTGAGTAAAAGCAAGGGAGGATGAAACGATGGATTCACGTGTAGGGTTACACCACAACACATTTATTAAAGCAATGACTAACAGTTCCCAAAAAAGGTGAAGACAAACAAAAATACAAAGATACACTTACAATGGACGTTCCCAGGCCGGCATCGCCCGGCGAACGCATAAGGAGAAATAATTAACCACTAATTAAAACTGAAACAGAGGAAATCCTTGGATCAGGTAGTTAGATGGTCCAGTCGTTTGTTTGGTGAGCCACAGCTGAGCCTGACATCCCTGTACACCAGACAGGTACAGAGGATGGCTACCTCCATTTTAAATGATGACTCCCACCCTTTGCACTGCAACTTTCAGCTTCTTCCCTCAAGACGGAGGTTTGCTGTCCCAAAAAGTAGAACCCAGCGCTACAAAAACTGCTTTGTTCCTGCTGCTGTCAAAGAGTTGAACAAGCTGTAACAATATATTGCACATAATTTAGGTACCTATTTATTAACTCCATTTTATATTTACTTATTTTTGTAGGATGTCACTTGGGTTCTAAATATTTTATTGGGTTTTAGACCTTTGAGTTTTTAACCTCTTTGACTAGTTTTTAACTTTTAATATGACCCTTCTCTCTTACCTCTGGTTTTTCTCCCATCTCTTTGTCTTTATACCCTGACTGATGGAGCCTTGAGTATTTTTATCATGTTTATAGTCAGCTTCATATGTGCCTGTGTTTGTGTCTATGTTGAATGTAATTTGTGGCTTGTATATATGGATGTCACCAGACTGACTAACTAACTAACTAACCTGCACTTATATAGCGCTTTTCTAGTCACAAAGACCACTCAAAGCGCTTTCATTAATACTAACCCTCTATTCTAAGGGCCTATAGGAAACAAATATCTAGGGACAATTTAGAACAGCCAATTAACCTAACATGCATGTTTTTGGCATGTGGGAGGAAACCGGAGAAATCCCGGAGTAAACCCACGCAACACGGGGAGAACATGCAAACTCCACACAGATCACTGTTGGTCGGGGGCTGGGATCGAACCCACGATCCCACCATCCCCACAATCCCCCGGCCAAGGGTAAACTGTGCTGCCGCAGTGCTAACCACTGCGCCACCGTGCAGCCCAAAACAAATCTACCTACGGGTACAAATAAAGGAACCTGAACCTGAACCTTAACCACGACGGCGTCCCAGAGCCGACATCGCTCAAGGGATGCAGCAGAATCCATGGGTAAAGTGGAAGTGGCTAACCTTCCGTGGTACACAGCAAACACAACTATGCACATAAGTAGACAATACAATGACCCAGCAATGCATGACTGGCAAAAGGCTGCTTAAGTACACGCATTGCTGGTGATGGTGAGATTGTGAGCACCTGGGCGAGGAGTGGGGAGATGGCAAATGGGAATGGGACCAGCTGATGGTAATGAGAGACGAGGCATGGTCGAACCGGCAGGCTGTCAGCCAGTGCTCACCCAAGAGTGAGCCAAAGGGGGCTGCCTCACAGCTGCAGGCCAGAGAGTAGTGGCTATGGGTAAGGAAGCAGCATGGAAGTACATAATATACACATATACAGCAGCACCTAGACCCACAGGGAGGTCAGGACCAAACCGGGGAAACCAAGCCGGCTCGGCTCCTGACATAAAGGCTCTAAAGCAGGAGTCACCAACGCGGTGCCCGCGGGCACCATGTCGCCCGCAGGGACCACATGTGTCGCCCGCAGGCCTGTTCTAAAAATAGCACAACTCGCAAGTGAGCTGCGTCTAAGATGTAATTTTTTCTGCCGCTATTTTTTATTTTATATTTTTTATATTTTTTAAAATCACACTTGCATTTATATAGATTTTAAAATGACAATGTCTTAAAAATAAAAAAAAAAATGAAAATATGTTTATTATACGTAAAGTTAAGGTGAACTCTGACCTAGTTCAAAGGTCAGTATTGTGCGCATGACAAAACCTTCGCGCTTGTGGAGCGTAAGCTAGCGGGCAGTTAAGATGGTGGGCGCAGTGCGGTTTCCAAGCCCAAAAACATGGCAAAAAAAAAACAGAAAATTTATCATTTTCAAAGTGAGCGGGAGGAAGAGTTCTTTTTTACTGCCGTGAAAGGAAGCTGTGTGTGTTTCATTTGCGGGGCGATGGCGAAGCGCCACTTCACTACCCACTCTTTTTTTTTTTTTTTTTTGGACTTATCTTGTACCCGTAGGTAGATTTGTTCTGCAGTTCGGTGACAAGCCACCAGCCGCTGCGTGCGCAAGCGCCCCTTAACTCCCTAACCTGCATGTTTTTGCATGAAAAACGAGAACATGCACCACCAGAACATGCAAACTCCGCACAGATCACTGTTGGCCGGGGGCAGGGATCGAACCCGCGATCCCCCGGCCGAGGGTAAACTGCTGCCGCGGTGCTAACCACTGCTCCACCGTGCATATAAGCACTCTCAGTGCTGTTTAGTTTCTTCTCATGAAAGGACAGTGCTGGTTGCTCAAGCATGATTCTTGGCAAGAACTGTATGGATATAATTCCAGTGAAGAAGAACACACAGAAGCGTTTATTAAATGTAACAGATTTTGAGCAGAATTGCAGCAGATTTGTTCAGTTAAAAATGTGATAAGATTTATTTAATATGAAAGTTGATTTTTCTTAAATGTTGCATAACTTTTTCAAACATGGTTCAACATAGTTCATGAATTAAAAGGGTTTAGTTTTTATGGTTAAAAGGGACTGGTGAAAACTGGACATTTTTTTAATGAAATGTAGAAGTGATCATCTGAACAATTGCTGAGATTAATAAAAATAAAGTGTTGAATATTGATCTTGTCTGTTACCCACTCTAAGTTATTGATAATTATTTATTTATGTGTGTGTGTGTGTGTGTGTGTGTGTGTGTACACACACACACACACACACACATATATATATATATATATATATATGTATATATATATATATACACACACACACACACACACACACACACACACTTTGTTATTTTAGAGGAGTGTGTCAAGCTGGTGCCCTTCACATGACTCGATACCCATGAAGTAGCTCTTGGTTTCAAAAAGGTTGGTGACCCCTGCTCTAAAGGCTGGGTGCCATGTCCCATCATCTGCTTTTGGGCTTGTGCATTGTATTCCTCCTACATTCAGTAACAAATTCATAGCGGCCAGAAAGAAAGCCAAAGAAATTGTGCACCCTGCCATGATACCCTTTTTGAGCCTCTGCCGTTTGGTGATAAATTCTCCAGTAGTGACCCTCTTCCTCATGGAATCTATGTGGGACATCACAGCATTAATCACCTCCGATGGTACTCTATGGATCAGTTGGTGGGAAACCAGGGTAGACTTTGGCAAGGTCTAGCCAGACAACAGAGATACTGGTGTTCTTTTTTGATTCTTTAATGACTTGGCTAATCACTGAAGTATGCTCCAAAGAACCAGAGAATCCCAGGACCCTTCCGTTTTGAACACTTGTGTCAACAAACTTGTTGGTAAGTCAATATGATAGCTTGAGTTAAAGTAGAACTGAACTCACCTTTTTGCCAAAAAAGTAGAATAGCAGATTAATTCCTTATTACCTATTGTATTTTTCAACACATAAAAGAAATTTTTTAGGCCTTGCGATGGCCAAGCTATAAGCCGATAAACTTTTGCCTCTGGCTGGCAGTGCCAAACAAACCGGAAGTACTGCAGACGACGCTGCGTGACGTCACGAGTGTGACCCTTATCAAAACAACAATGGCAGATGATAGCAGTTCCAGCAGTCAAGAACACCAGAGTTTTCAGAGTGAAGAGACATTCAGGATCGGTGACGAGACAGTGGAGGATGCAGGAGTGTCAAGTGAACAGGAAGAGAGCGAGGGAGGCATCGAACCGTACAGATTAGAGCCAGAATTTTCGGGGGATTCCGGCACCGACTCAGACCGCAGCAGTGATGGGGAGGAGAGTCGCTTATTGAATACAGAATGGTGAGTCTTTACTTTGGCATGTTTGGGGTGTCAGGATAAGGAAAATTAACAATAAAAAAGAAAGGAAAAAAACCATCAGCATTTTTCCAACTTATTACGTATATCTAGAAACACATCGCTTCCCGGTCGCTTTTCCTCCCCCTTTTTTTTTTCTTTCGTCGCCATGACAGCTTTCCTTGGCCACTGAACAGATCTTCCCAGGTGTTGGAAGTGTTTTGTAGTCGACTATCACGACAAAATACACCAAAAACAACCAGTGTCGACGTGCTCGCAATGGTAAACATGGAGGACTGTGTCACACTCGTGACATCACGCGGAACTCCGGCTGCACTTCAGTGGATTTGTCTGATTTTTCAGGGCGGGAAATTCAAAATCGCGATTTTCTCCAAGATTCCGGGATTTGTGGAGGGGGTGCCAATGATAAATTATCTTTATAATTGTATGTACTATCACCCAGTGCCGTTCAATGCCGTTCAGTTCAGTTCTACTTTAAGTTCATTTCTTCTTCTTTTTCAATTATTATTTTTTTTCTTATTTCAGACGAGACAAAACAAAAGGAGATGTTTTTTACCTTTACATGTTTTGACTGGCGACTGCAGTCTTCCTGGGACACGTCAGCTGATCGCTGTGAAGTACCATTTATCAGCTGTTTTAACTAGGTGGGGCCAGCCCAGCGGAACTGTTAGATCCATTGGGCTGGCCACGCCCCCCCCGCCATCCAATGGTCTTTGGAGAATGTAGTCCCAGGTGTTGGAAAGACCTGATAAAGAAAGGATAAGAGTGAAAGCAAACAAAGTTGACAAAATCAACAGCCAGATAAAGGCTTTTTCAAGGAACACTACCCCACTGACCAGGAGACGCAGGAGAAGATAAAAGCTCATTTAAAACATGCACACGAAAAGGAATTCACCATAACAAAAAACTGCCAAACAAAGAAACTAAAAAAGCTTATGGAAAGGAAGAATGAGAAAAGACAAACACACAAGGAAATGAACGATAAGTGGGTCAAAAACTTATCACAACATACAGTACACACACTGACACTGAGACAAAAGTGCTGAGCAGAGGATTAAATTTCGCCATCACACCAACCAAAATACCTCATGAAGAGTACATCCTAGCAACAGAACTTGCATGTGAAGAAATCCAGGATCAAGAGGGAAAAGAAACACAACGGAATGCAGTCACAGGAATCCTCAAAACGGCCAAATTACCACAAAGCAACATCACAAAAGAAGAACAAAAAGCAATGAACTCACTTAAGAAAGACAAAACAATTACAATCCTACTATCGAATAAAGGCAGTACAACAGTAGTAATGGACACAGAAACATATGAAAAACAGATGGAAACCATGTTGGCAGACAGCAGCAGGTATAAAATAAAAACAAACCTCACAGAAGAAAAGAAAAAAACGCTAAAAGCCCTCGTCAATCCACTATTAGAAAGAAAAAAAATAACAAAAGATGCATACGAACACCTGATGCCCACAGCCAGCATCACCCCAGAGATCTATAGAACCCCTAAAATACATAAGAAGGACATCCCACCGTGACCAAAAATAGACAGCATCGGATCAGTCACATACAACTTATCAAAAGCCCTGGTTGAAATCATCAAACCTTTCCTTGGACTATCAGAATACTACTGCAAAAACTCAAAAGAACTGGCACAAGAATTCAAAAATATGAAAATACAATCAGACAAGATCCTCATTTCACATGATGTCATTTCACTATTCATAAAGACCCCTGTTGATGTCACATTACACATTGTGCAAGAATGTCTCAAGAATGACAGAACCCTTAAAAGACTCACAAACCTCACAGCTGATGACATATCTGTATTATTACAATGTGTTGCAAAATCCATCTATTTTCAATATAGAGAAAAAAATCTACAGACAAAAAGAAGGATTTGCAGTGGGACACCCACTATCAGCAATCCTTAGCAGCTTTTTCATGGAGGATCTGGAAAATAAAGCCATCAACACAGCACCCGTACAATGCAAACCCACCCTGTGGAAGATGACATTTTGGAGAAAATAAGAAAAAGACACACAAGAAGTCACAGACCATCTGAACAGCGTGGAAAGCACGGGGAACATAAAATTCACACACAAAGAGGAAGGAAATGGCACCATAGCCTTTCTGGACATGAAAATCCATCACAGTGATGACAGCATCATAAAAATCTCAGTCTACAGGAAACCAACCCACACAGATCAGTACCTACTATGGACATCAGAACACCCCACAGCACACAAACTATCAGTTATCAGGACACTATAAGAAAGGGCCACCAACATCACATACCAAGAAGACATACAGGAGAAAGAAAACCACATAAGACATGCACTCACACACTGCCAATATCCGATATGGGTCATAAATAAAGGGAAACAACAAGCCAAAAACAAAGAAAACAAACAGGAAAAAAGGCATAGACCAAAAGCCAAAATCAAAAACAAGGACATCATAACCATACCATACATCTGAGGGATAACAGAACCAATTCAAAGGTTCATGAAAAAAAAATACAAAAAAAAAAAACACAGCAGTAAAACCACACAAAAAAATAAGACAGTTATTAGTACACCCCAAGGACAAAAAAGTCAAGGCAAAAAACGCAACGTAATATTTGAAATATCATGTGGATCATATAACAAGACGTACATCGGAGAAACGGGAAGATCATTCACCACAAGGGAAAAAGAACACCAGAAGGAATGTGAGAAGGAAACATATGGATGGCTCACAAGATCACAAAAAGAAAAGGCAGAACAAGCAACATTAAAATCAGCAATATCAGATCACTGCAAAGAAATAATCACATCATGGACTGGGACAACATCAATATCATTGGATTGGAGAGTAACAGACACAAACACTGGATCAAGGAGGCCATGGAAGTCAGCAACTGGGGCAAAGACATTATGAATCGGGATGAGGGGGCATTTATGCTTTCCTACACCTGGGACTACATTCTCTCAGAGATCATCGGATGATGGGGGGCGCGGCCAGCCCAGTGGATCTGACAGTTCTGCTGGGCTGGCCCCGCCTAGGAAAAACAGCTGATAAATGGCACTTCACAGCGATCAGCTGACACTTCTGAGGAAGACTGCAGTCGCCAGTCGAAACATGGAAAGGTAAAAACATCTCATTTTTGTTCTTGTCTGTCCATCCATCCATCCATCTTCTACCGCTTTTCTGGAGGTCCGGGTCGCGGAGGCAGTAGTTCAAGCAGAGAAGCCCAGACTTCCCTCTCCCCCGCCACCTGCTCCAGCTCTTCAGAGAGAATACCAAGGCGTTCCCAGACCAGCTGGGAGACATAGTCTCTCCACCGTGTCCGGGGTCTGCCCCGGGGTCTCCTCCCAGTGGGATGTGCCTGAAACACCTCAAGTGGGAGGCGTCCAGGAGGCATCCTAATCAGATGCCCATACCACCTCAACTGACTCCTTTCAATGTGGAGGAGCAGCGGTTCTACTCTGAGCCTCTCCCGGATGACTGAGCTCCTCACCCTATCTCTGAGGGTGAGTCCAGCAATCCTACGGAGAACGCTCATTTCAACCGCTTGTATCCGCGATCTCGTTCTTTCGGTTATTACCCAAAGCTTGTGACCATAGGTGAGAGTAGGAACGTAGATTGACTGGTAAATCGACAGCTTTGCCTTAGAACTCAGCTCCCTCTTCACCACAACAGACCGGTACAACGTCCGCATCACTGCAGATGCAGCTCCAATCCGTCTGTCGATCTCTCGCTCCATTTTCCCCTCACTCGTGAACAAGACCCCAAGATACTTAAACTCCTCCACTTGGGGCAGGATCCTGTCCCCAATCCAGAGAGGACAATCCACCTTTTTCACCTCTGAAATAAGAAAAATCAAAAAACTAAAGACAATATGATGTTAACCGCTTAGCAATGATAGACCAGAATATCTTCCCTTCAAAGTCTAGCAGGGAGCTCTCTCAACACTGGTCAAAACCGATGAACTGATGACTTAAGTTCTTTAAGGACAAAGCAGCCCTCAGCAAGTGTCCAGATCCAGGGCTCTTGCTTCTTGTTCGAAAGAGACGTTAAAAGTGTTGCCAGCCTTCTCAACAAACAGGACTAGTTTTTATAGATTGTATAAGTAGAGCCTGCTGGTCCTGCAGCAGATCCTGCACAGGCTTTCTTCACTACAGCCTCTTCCTTTTTTTCACCCCAGGGTGAAGTCTGCCATGTTGAAAAGGGCGCGTGGTTTGAGTGGTGGCAATTGAAAAGGGTAGTCTCCCAATGGGACATCCCTGTTGGGATAACCAACAACGAAAGAATGACGCAAGACATTGGCCGTAAGTATGTATGCCTCAAGAACACCTTAAGTTGTGCTTGATAATATTTTAAGTTGTTCTTGAAGGCCCCTTAAGAATCCCTGTTCCTATGGAGATTTGTACAGCTTGTGTAAGGCAGTAGTGAGGTGCTCATAAGGTGGACGTACGTCATTCGCACGACATTTGTGCTGACAGAATGTGCCGAAAGCCACAAGATCTTCCTACCAATGACTTGGGAATGCCTTGAGTTGCACAAAAATTTTCACAAGATGTCAGTAAGTATGCCGCAACAAGACCCCCACGACACCCTTACAAAGAACATAAGAACTCTATGGTCATCTTATGACAGAAAAACATTGGAACAATCATTTCTCAAGAATGCCAGGGGTGTAGCCGGGGGGGCTGAGGGGGCTGTAGACCCCCCCCCCCCCCCAAAAAAAAGAAGAAGAAAAAAGGGAGAAAAAGAAAAGAAAAATGTAAATAAAGAGCAGGTTTTGAGTAGTTTGCATTGAAAATGTTAAGAAATCTGTAGTTGACAGGGAGCTGAAGCTAAAGCTTCACCCTGGGCGAACACCCCGGGCGTTCAGAACGGTGATGGTGGTGGTTGGGACTCAGCCCACCCTTCACAAATTCCTGGCTACGCCACTGAATGCCTCAAGTTGCTCTTGCAAATTGAATGGCAGCCATAAGAAACTATGCACCCCTTCACGAATGTCTGCAAACTCCAGAATTCATAGGAATTGGGATATTCTTACGAACTCATCGCTCGTAAGAATCTGTGTGACTGTAGCTTTAGATCCCCCTGTCATTCTGCGATTTGGCACTGCCTCCTGGAGGGCCCTGCAGGTGGCTTGACATTTGTCTTTTTTCACTTCAAAGGACTTTTTGTCTCAACAGTTTACAACTTTTTCACATTAATTTGCATATTTTTTCTCATATATTTGTTACTTTTTCTTAAAATTTGCAACTTTTGCCTGTAAAATTTTAACATTTTTCTCCTAATTTTGCAATGCTTATCTGGATGCTGGTTAATTTTTTTATTGTGTGTAATTAAATTGTACAGACGTGGACAAAATTGTTGGTACCCCTCTGTTAATGAAAAACCCACAATGGTCACAGAAATAACTTCAATCTGACAAAAGTGGTAATAAATAAAAATTCTATGAAAATTAACCAATGAAAATCAGACAGTGCTTTTGAATTGTGGTTCAACAGAATTACTTTAAAAAACAAACTCATGAAACAGGCCTGGACAAAAATGATGGTACCGTTAACTTAATATTTTGTTGCACAACCTTTGGAGGCAATCACTGCAGTCAAACAATTTCTGTAACTGTCAATGAGATTTCTGCCCCTCTCAGCAGGTATTCTGGCCCACTCCTCATGAGCAAACTGCTCCAGTTGTCTCAGATTTGAAGGGTGCCTTCTCCAGACAGCATGTTTTTTTTTTTTTTAGATAGATTTGTTTATTTGACAGGGACAGTGCAATAAACATAGACAATTAATCAATGACAATCAATCTGATGTGTTGCACAGAGTGTATAGCTATTAGCTAATTTGCAACTCTTGTCCCTGGGCAAGAGTTTCAGCTCCTTCCACAGATGTTCAATAGGATTTAGATCAGGGCTCATAGAAGGCCACTTTAGAATAGTCCAATGTTTCGCTTTTAGCCATTCTTGGGTGTTTTTAGCTGTGTGTTTTGGGTCATTATCCTGTTGCAAGACCCATGACCCATCATGTCCTCAGCGCGCCATCCTCCTAAGATCATTGGAGGGTTGGCAGCGAGTGCCCCAACGGTAGAGGAGGAATGGGCGGCAGCGTTCATCTGAGATTTTGTGGACGAAGCTCTTGAGGCCCGAAGACCCAAAAAGGTATGGGAATGTGTGCGTACAGCAGTGGGAATCCTGGATGTGAACCCTGGCCTGTGGAGATGTCCCAAATACTCTGAGCTGTTATCCTTGGTGTCTGTGCTCCAGCAATCATTCCCAAACCTGAAGATAGGAACATTTTCAGTGGAGCCAAAGAGGAGGCGCGCTCCACGACTGAAGCCTGTCCTCTCTCCCATTTCACCACCACCAGCTCCAGTGGGTGCGCCGCCGATTTCTAGACAGCATCATCATCCCGTGCCAGACTGCCAGAGGAAAAACTCCGCCTCCCTGACAGCCTCTTCTACAACACTGAAGCAGGAGTTCCCCTCAGCAGTGCAGCCCTCCCTGCTCTTTTCTCCGGCTGCCTCCTCAGCTTTCCTTGGGTCTGTAGCTGCAGTTCCTCCCTCTCCTTCGGTGTCTTCCCTCGCTGCTGAGAGGTCCTATATTTGTTCCCCGGCTGCATCGGTCCTTGTGACTACAGGGGCGGCTCCTCTACAATCCTCAGAGGGGCCCACTTTAACCATAGCCACGGAGCGGGATGACGCTCCACCCACTGCAGCAGGCGACATCCTACATTGGGGAAGCAGGCAAGTGTCATTTTTTTCCCTCTTTAATATATAAGATAAGATAAGATAAGCCTTTATTAGTCCCACAACGGGGAAATTCCAGGATTGCAACAGCACAGGGATAGCAACACTCAGAGCAACAATCAGAAGGCAAGAAAAAACAAGCAAGCAAGAGCAGCTAATATACATATGTACATATTACTATAAAATATATATATACACACACACAGACACACAGTGCAGAGCATTGTAGCTGGATGGAATAAATATATGAATATATGAACACAGTGCAGAGCATTGTAGCTAGATGGAATAAATATGTAAATATATAAACACCCACAGTATGGAGCATTGCAGCTAGGTGGAATAAATATGCAAGTATATAAACACACACAGTGCGGAGCAATGTAGCTAGATGGAATAATATGTAGATATATAAAAACACAGTGCGGAGCATTGTAGCTAGATGGAATAAATATATAGATATATAAATATAAACACACCCAGTGCAGAGCATTGTAGCTAGATGGAATAAATATGTAAATATATAAACACACACAGTGCAGAGCATTGTTGCTAGGTGGGATGAAACAGCATAACCGTCTATTTAGTTATCCTACATGGTATGATTATGTGCCCATACATATTCTCACCCTCCATAGCGACCGGTATGTTCCTAGTTGTATGCCGGAGAGGACAATTGTGTAAGTCTATTGCATCTTTTGCATTCAAAAAAAACTATTAGTTTGTTACGTCTTTTTGCTATCTCTGCGAGCAGCCCTGCTTAGGTTGTACAGTCTGACAGCCGTTGGTAGGAAGGACCTACGAAACCTCTCGGTTGTGCACCTGGGATGATGTAGTCTGCTGCTAAATGAGCTCCTCAGTGCATCCAGTATGTCCTGCATAGGGTGGAACTCGGACTCCAGCAGAGATGACAGTTTAGCCACCGTCCTTCTCTCTCCTATCTCCTCCATCGGATCAAGGCGTTGCCCCAGGACAGAGCTAGCTTTCTTAATCAGTTTGTTCAGTCTCTTCCTATTGGCTGCAGTAATGCCACTGCCCCAGCAGACCACTCCAAAAGTGATGGCTGATGCCACCACCGTGTCATAGAATGACTTCAGCAGCGCCCCTTGTACACCAAAAGACCTGAGTCTCCTCAGCAGGAACAGCCTGCGCTGTCCCTTCTTGTAGAGTGCGTCAGTATTGTGTGACCAGTCTAGTTTATTGTTCAGATGAATACCCAGGTACTTGTAGGATGTCACCATCTCGATGTCTGTTCCCTGTATATTTACTGGTGCTGTGAGGGGCTGCCCATGCCTGCGGCAGTCCACCACCAGCTCCTTAGTTTTCCTCGCGTTGATCTGGAGGCAGTTCCGATGGCACCAGTCCACAAAGTCCTGGATAAGCCCTCTGTACTCAGCTTCATCTCCGCTGGAGATGAGACCAACGATCGCAGAGTCATCAGAGAACTTCTGTAGATGGCAATGTGTTGTGTTGTGTGAGAAGTCCGCAGTATAAAGAGTGAACAAGAAGGGAGCCAGCACCGTTCCCTGGGGGGCCCCCGTGCTACTGATGATCGTGTCGGAAACACAGTCCCGGGTTCTCACAAACTGAGGCCGGTTCGTGAGGTAGTCCAGGATCCATGATGACAGGTGCTGGTCCACCCCTGCGCGCAGCAGCTTGTCCTTCAGGATCATCGGTTGGATGGTGTTGAAAGCACTGGAGAAGTCAAAGAACATGATCCTCACCATATTCCCGGGCTTCTCCAGGTGGGACAGAGAACGGTGAAGGAGGAAGATCACCGCATCCTCCACCCCAATGCCATGCTGGTAGGCGAACTGGAGTGGATCCATCACTGGTTCCACCAGGGGGCGGAGATGAGCAAGGAGCAGTCTCTCCAGGGTCTTCATCAAGTGGGACGTCAAGGCCACCGGTCTGAAGCTGTTCAGGTCTTTGGGGTGGGAAGTTTTTGGTAGAGGTACCACACAAGATGTTTTCCACAGCTGTGGTACCCTCCCCAGTTTCAGGCTCATGTTGAAGATATACGTCACAATCCCACACAGCTGGTCTGCACAGGACTTGAGGAGCTTTGCGCTGATGCCGATATGATGATATGCCTTGCCTGATTCCCGATAGGGAGACTCGGGGTATGCAGACCCCTGAGGTCCCCCCACCTGCTGCAGCCATAAGTTGCTGACCAACTCTCTCCGTGTCTCCTCCACTTCTCCATGAGCGTCTGCTGGCCCCTGAACTAAGCCACTGGATGAAGGAGGAGCCTGTGGCCCTGGAGGAGCCAACACAGAGTTGTTCCCCAGCTATCATGCCGGAGGAGCCACCAGTGCGGGTCCCGATGCTGAGGGAAACCGACACTGCAATGACCATCATGCCGGCTGTGGAGACCACCATAGCCGAGTGGGAGCCTGAAATGGACCTTCTGAGGGTCGAGCCCGGAGAATCATCGCCGCCTGGATAGTCGGAGTCCTGGACGGGGGTGAAGCTTGAGCTCAGGCAAGTGCTCTCCTTTGTTGTTCTATTGTCTGTTTTGGAGCAATCTTGCCAGGCTCTTGGTGAGGAGACCCAGGTGCAGCCGCCCGCTGCACCTGAGTTTGCCTCACTGGGCTCTGCCGCTGCCGGCGACCCTCACCGCTCTTCTCTTTGTGCTGTGTCTGAGCTCTCCCTCAGGGTCGCCGGAGAGGAGCCTTCACCATCTGATGACTCTGAAGATCCAGTTTTGCCACTGGAGGTTGCCCTAGGTCCGTCTTCTCCTGTTGAGGTTGTCACAGGCATTCTGGTCAAGGCCGGGTCCTCCGTGGGTGCTGCTCATCCCCATGCCAGAGGCTGTCGTCTGGGTTCCCCCGCCGCTGTCCAGGTCTCCGTGGGTGCTGTGTCCAATCCGGGGACCATCATGGGTGCTGCTGCACCCCGGCTTAGAGCCGACATGGGTGCTGCATTCCGGTATGGGTCAACCATGGGCACTACCCCCAACCTGGCGTCCACCAAGTGCTGGTCCAGTCTGGAGCCACCGAGGGTGCTGCAGTGCTCCAGCCCAGAGCCAACGTAGGTGCAACAAAGCTCCAGCCCGAAGCCACCACAGGTGCTACTCAACCTCAACCCAAGACCACCAAAGGCGTCATGGTCCCCTCTCCTTCCCTGCCAGTCACCATTGGGGTCCCCCTTCTTCCTCGGCCTGATGAAGTCACAAGTCCCTCTCCTCCACTCTCCTCTCCAGTAGTGGGTCTCCCTGTGAGGGAACCACCTCCCGGGCCGCCTCTCCTCGGCTGGTGGCTGAAAATCTCAGGCCGGCCGCCCGATAGACCGTGCCGTTGTGTTGGGTGGCCAATTTTCCCTGGCAGACCACCTGACTCATTCTACCTGACTGTCCGGCTGGTCTGGGACTTTAGCAGGTCACAAGACAGGGTGCACCATGCCATCCACTGGACCTGGGACTCTGGGCGGCTTCCCGAGCCTCCTAGCTCCTGGACTTGGAGGGTGTAACTCTGTGTTTTTTCTGGCGTGGGTCCTTAATGGGCTTTTGTTTTGTGCCCTCCTGGCCTGTTCCTCCACTGCCCACCCTGGATGGGTTGTTGTTGTGCTCTGCCACGGGAGGAGGCAGGTTCTTCCTTTTTTTTTGGTGTTACGTTGGGGTGTCTGGTTTCAACCCCTTAAAGGGGGGGGGGGTCTGTTACAGGACTGAACAAGGGTCCTAACGGGCTCAGTCTCTCAGTTTATTTATTTATCTTTCCTGTGTTTTTTCCAAACATTATGGTGTCTTGTTGTGTTCTGTGTCCTGATAATTTATTGTGCTATTTATTATTTATGTGTCAATATTGTTATGTTGTCTAGTCATGATTTTGAGACTATTTTGCCTTTCTCTTTGACAGCGCCATTTATTCTTCTATTACAAGACTCACCCATCTTCTCCTCATAGCCTGTTTCCCCAGTTTACCTCAGCTGTGATTGATTTTGGTATTAGGTCTGCCCGCTCCTGGCCACACCTGTTGCTCATCATTCCCCATTCACCTCCTGTTATTTAAGCTCTGCACTCTCAGTGTGCTGTGCAGCTAAATTACAATGTCTTGCATTGTCTTTGGCTATCTCCTCCCTGAACGTGTCAGCCTCTGAAGTGTTTTCCTTCTCTAGAGCGCATCTAGCTCTGAGGCAACAGTATAAGTTATTCTTGTTTGCTTTTTTTTTTGTATTGAGGGGCACTTTTTGACATTTATGTTGCTTTTGTTAATAACTGTCTTCAACACACCCTGCGCTTGGATCTGTCCTTCCACTCCGAAGGAGCGTATATGACAATTATGCCGGATAAATCATCTGGGCCCCCAGCCCAGACGGCGTGTCTCCCTCCACCCTGAGACTCTGTGCGAAACAGCTGGCTCCTGTATTCACAGACATTTTTAACACCTCCCTTAAGTTATGCCATGTGCCGTCCTGCCTCAAATCCTCCACCATCATCCCTGTCCCCAAGAAGCCACGGATCACTGGACTTAATGACTACAGACCTGTAGCGCTCACCTCTGTAGTCATGAAGTCCTTTGAGCGCCTGGTCCTGTCCCACCTCAAGTCCATCACCACCCCTCTCCTGGACCCGCTGCAGTTTGCCTACCGAGCCAACAGGTCTGTAGATGATGCAGTCAACCTGGCCCTCCACTCCATCCTGCAGCACCTGGACTCCCTGGGAACCTACGCCAGGATCCTGTTTGTGGACTTCAGCGCCGCATTCAACACCATCCGCCCCGCTCTGCTCTGGGACAAGCTGTCCCTGCTCAACGTGCCTGACTCCCTCTGCAGGTGGATCATCGACTTCCTGACGGACCGGAGGCAGCATGTGCGGCTGGGAAAGACTGTCTCAGACTATACTAGCATCAGCACCGGATCACCCCAGGGCTGTGTACTTTCCCCCCTACTCTTCTCCCTTTACACCAACTCCTGCACCTCCAGCCACCAGTCTGTCAAGTTGATCAAGTTTGCGGACGACACCACCCTCATCGGGTTCATCTCCAACGGCGACGAGTCCGCCTACAGGAGAGAGGTGGCCCAGCTGGCGTCCTGGTGCAGCAATAACAACCTGCAGCTGAATGCTCTGAAGACAGTGGAGATGATTGTAGACTTCAGGAAAGTCACTACTCCTCTGCCCCCCCTCACCCTCTCAGGCTCTCCCATCACCACTGCTGATTCCTTCCGCTTCCTAGGCACTACCATCACCAGGGACCTCAAATGGGAGCTGACCATCAGCTCACTCATCAAAAAAGCCCAGCAGAGGATGTTCTTCCTGCGGCAGCTGAGGAAGCTCAAGCTACCCACCAAGATGTTAGTGCAGTTCTACACAGCCATCATCGAGTCCATCCTCACCACCTCCATAACCGTGTGGTACGCAGGAGCCACTGCCAGGGACAGACTAAGGCTGCAGCGCGTCGTGCGCACTGCTGAGAAGGTGATCGGCTGCAAGCTCCCATCTCTCCAGGATCTGTACATCTCCAGGACCCGGAGGCATGCTGGCCGGATCATAGCCGATCCCTCACACCCTGGTCACGTACTGTTTGCCCCCCTCCCCTCTGGTAGAAGACTTCGGTCCATCCAGACTAAAACCTCCCGTCACATGAACAGCTTCTTCCCCTCTGCCATTAGACTGCTGAACACTAAGTGACTTATTGACTCTCGTGCACCATGTACAGCAGCTCAACCAGACTCATGTCAATCATCACTGTTTTCTTCCTGCATTACCGACTGCACTATATAGTTCTCCACAGTATCTGCTGCTGGCTAATATATATTTTAACTGTTGACCAGTATCACTTAATCTTATCCTACACTTTATTACATGTATAGTTTATTTCTCTTATCTTATCATGTTTAATGTTGCAGCATTGTACCGAGACAAATTCCTAGTTTGTGTACTACATGAACAATGGCAATAAACCTGATTCTGATTCTGATTCTGACAATTATGCCAGATAAATCATTAATTTACAACACAAATGTTAAAACAAACAAATGACATTTTACTTACAATTTCAGCAGCTCCAAGTTTCCCTCTCTGTTCACCAGTTTCAGCAAGTCTCCGTGTGCTTTCTGTTTATCAGTCATCAACTTTATTTCCCAACACAGCACTGCATGTAGTACAAACCGCTTATCCCAGCTTTATGAAAAATATTCAGAAGCTGTTGAGGATAGTCCTTACAGTGACTTTTGTTGATAAATTAAGAGGCAGGCACGTTAATAACTCTGCTCATGTAAACACAGAAGTAAAGACGTGCGCACGTGCTAGAGGGAACTCTTGCCGGATGAGAACTTTTTTAACACCACAGAAGAAGAACCACATCTCTGTTAGCTTGCTAGCTCCGTTAGCGCTCCAGGTGTTTCTGATTCTTCGCCGCTGTTTCTGGCTCACTTACCCGGTTTCAACCCGATCAGACTCAGCAGACGTTCACAGACGAAAAAGCACTATATTAAAAGATCGAGCCACAGATTTTGGGGAATGATATCGGTTCAGGCAAACGTAAATTGATACAGATCGTTGAATCAATCTTTTGAACCGACCCCTAACTCTAGCTGCTATCTTTCTGTCACAAATCACCCCTGACACTCGTCTCCACCCATTCCACCCTGCCTTCACTCTCTTCTTCACCTGTCTTGTGCATTTTCCATTGCTTCTTCATGGTTGACAACAGGTGTTTAAACTCATCTACCTTCACTACTTCAACTCCTTGCATCTTCACCGTTACACCTGCCTCCCTTTCATTCACACTTATGTATTCTGTCTTGCTTCTACTGATTTTCATTCCTCTTCTCCCATTCCCCTTGGCAAAAAATAAATTGCCTGCTTGGTACTGCTGTTACTATTAATGTCAGCTCTGCTGTTTTAAGGCTTAAGATCTCTTGAGGTTCCTTTACGACATCTGCCATCCATATGGCCGTGCTTTTGGGACCAGTAGGACGATGGGCACAAAGTTAGACAGCATTAAAGTCTGTTGATGCAAATGTTAAGCAGGTCACCAGGAGACCAGATCCAAACCAATTAAATCAAAAAAGTTTAATGCAGTGTTAGCGAGGTCAGTCAAGCTGCTTGAGCACAAATAACCAGGAGGAAAAGGCAAACGGAAAACTCCCATGAAATCAGTCCAGAAGCTCAGAGAAGAACTAGAGAAATGGATACAAGAAAAGAAAAATAAGACAGATAGAAAATGAAGTGGTTTAAAACAGGTTAGCCAGCACAAAAGCTGAATTAACTATAGCAGAAAAGGTAACTGCAAAAGACAAAAAGGGTAGAGAAGGAAACAGAAATATATTGGCACTGCCAATCAAATTCTCAAGTCTCAAATTTATGAGAAAGTTGCAAATTAATTAGAAAAACGTTGCAAATTAATCAGAAAAAAGTTCCAAATTTACATGAAGAAAGTTCTAGATTTACATGAAAGAATTTCAGATTACTGAGAAAAAAGTTGCAAATTTACATGAACAAAGTTTGCAAATTCACAAGAAAAAAGTAGCTTATTTACATGAAAAAGTTGCAGATTAATGAGAAAAATGCTGCATATTTACACAAAAAAGCTGCAAATTTTCAAGAACATAGTTGCAGAGTTACATGAAAAGTTGCAAATTAACCCCTTGAACTCTGGTCAATTTCCCTAAAAACGCCTTAAAATAACATACCCAAAGTAAATCAAAAGCTGTTCTTCAACTCTTTGCAGCATCTTCATGGGGTTGGTCTCATTTAAAAGAAAACACTTTGATTTTTTTGGCAAAACAGTCATAATCTCTCTAAGTGTTCCTTCCACTGAGTAACAGTTATCTAAACATACTGAACTTGAAGAAAATAAAGTTCGCCTGGGTGTTTTTTTTTTAGATACAAATGCTTGCAAATAACACACAGCTGTCAGATCCGGGCTGGAAAATGCAACAGAAATGTAGAACCAAGTGTTATCAAGCTGAGGTCAAAATTTTGTAACAATACCACAAAAAATGAATATATTACACAGCTTTTTTCTCAGGTTGTTCCCAGGCGTTTTTGAACTGTGCCAAACTGTGCCAAATGGCACAGTTTGGAAAAACGTCTGTAACTTTTGAATGATTCAACATAGAAGCTTCATCTTGGACTGTGCGTGTGTGTGGGGGGGTTGTTTGTTCATTCATGAATGAATGAATGAACAAACAAGCCCCCCACACACAAAGAAACATGCCATGTAAAACAATGTGTGGCCTTTTTTTTACAAGAAAAAATAACCTACAGTGCAATAAAAATTATACTAAAATATCTGCAATGCAGAGGATAACAACTCCCCCCCCCCCCCGCTACAGAGGAGCTCGGTGCACAAAAAAACTTGTGGCCATGACGGACCGTTGTAATTACCGATCGGTCAAAGGTTATTTCTATTACTATTTTCATTGATAAAGAATAATTTAGCTTATAACACTTACCTGTCCACAACAGCAGTGTCGTTGGCAAACATCTGTTCCTCATTGCCAGACGAACATGAAGCTGGTCCAGTTGTTACGGACTCGTGGTTCTGGTCACCCAACCCGGTCAAACCATCTCCGCTTCCATGATTGCGGTTTTTGCGAACCATTTTTCAAAACAAATAAGAACAGTAGTAATAAAAAAAGACTGGCTAACGGCTGAGAGTGGTTATCGCTACCGTTACACACAGGTCTCAATGTATGTCACCCAGTGGCTTAGACAAAAAAGATTTTACGCACGGCGACGACGCGTTTCAATCGTCGAACTTCTCTGCTTCAATTGGCTCGTTGTATTTGCGGTCGTTGGTAGGCAGGTCCTTCTTGCTAGGTTTTCAGTCATTGGTTCTTCAAGGTTTCAGAAACCCAATTCAAGGCTCTTATTAGTCAAATGAGAGGTCAGTCAAATCTAAACCAATCAAACACTCCTTTGGCTTTCTGTTCGCGGCTGTGTCTGTACTGGAAGAACTGAAATGCAGCTTTTTTTTTTTTTCAGTGCGCACTGAGACGCACTATGACGCAGAGATGTGACCGCCCGCAGAATCCGGGAGTTCAACAGGTTAATGAGAAAAGGTTGCAAATTTACATGAAAAAATTTGCAGATTAATGAGAAAAAGTCTCAAATTTATGAGAAAGTTTCAAATTTGCATGAAAAAGTTGCAGATAAAAGAGGAAAAGTCACAAATTTCTCAGAAAAACATTTCAAATCTATAAAAAAAAAAGTTGCCAATTTCCCTCAAAACCAATTTGTTTTGCATGTATCCTTAGCATTTGTGCTTAAAATGTTAAAAACTAAAACAAGAGAAAGACTGAGAGCTGTGGGGGAACAGCTTTGTTTATGCCAGGGGTGTCCAATAATGTGCCATGGAGGGCCAAGACCTGCAGACTTTACCTCCAACCAGTGTCTTCAACAGCAGATTCCACTGAATTTCTTTTCACTGATTGCTGATAAGTGAAAACACCCGGTGAAGAGATTGGGTAGAAGAGAAAACCTGCAGGGTCTTGGCCCTCCATGGAACATGATTGGACACCACTTGTTTATGCCTTTCTTCAGTTCCTGCCAGGATATCAGCTTTGTGTTCATCTATACAGGCTCAGCTTTCACTGTAATTGGCTACAATGTGTCATTTTGCAACATTTTTGTTGTGAGGTGGTGTGAGATTATTTTTTCCAGTGTAAAAAGGGATTTTTTTGACTCAAAAAGGTTCAAAAGCACAGATTAAAATGCCTGCTAATTAGGGCTTAGTGTCATAAAAGTGTCATATAGGGCTCAACATCACTAAAACTGTTTAAAGGTCTGCTCCAGTGACTTGCTAGCTGACTTCCCTCTACTCTGTCCCTAACAACACATATGTAATGTGAAATTTTATTAAGCCTTGAAGCCTTAATTAAAATATGTGTATATACTGTATATTATAGTGGGGGCACCAGCTATAGAATCCAAGCTATTAAATTCAAATATGAACCTATTCTTTTTATCCTTTTGCTGATGGATGGATGTATTTTAACATGCTAATCTATATGCAGTGACTTACTTTTGGAGCCTCCAGTGACTTTGGAAGTGCAGTTTTTTTGTTTCATCTTTCACACGTTCACAATGACAGGTGATGAACTTCTTTGCATGGCGAATCAGAGCCATCGGCGACGTCCCTCTATTCGCCTGTCACCACTCCCCCTATCCATTAGGCTCCTCTGAGTCTTCATTTAATGGCTTATCACCTCCGCTTTATCGGCGTCAAATCACAATGTCGCTCGTCCGTTCGGACTCTCGGTCCCACTGCGTAAAGTTTTAACAACCTTTTCAACTTGAAAGACGTTATTCGGTGAAATCTGTGAGCTATTAAATGCAAAATAAAGGCGTAAAAAAAAGCACAAAAGGAAATAAAAATGGAATGGCCTGCTGGGCAAACGCCAAAGTGATCACCGTGCCCCTGGGTCAGAACCTCTAATAGAATTTAGCTTGAAGCCAATGAAAGAGTACAAAGATATTTAAACCTACAAAGAAAACTAAACAACCAGAGAGAGAAAAGAAGAAGAGAAATAAGAACTATGAAATGATTTAATAGAGACATGAAAGCTGTCTTCAGTTCGGATGGAAATTGGCGGGCTGGGTGTACAATGGTGGCAAGAGGCATTTTCTCTTGAGGGGACAAACTAATAATGACATGCAGTAGGGGATTTGAAGGGGGCTGAGGGGGAATGCCATCTCCTTGTTAGCAAAACGATCAAAAGTCCCCCCCCTTTCCCCCAATTAGCCTAATATCCCCCATCCCCCAGTTCAGCTGTAAATCTGTTGTTTTATTCATGAATTTGCAAGATTTGTCTTTTAATTTTGCAACTTTTTTGCTGTAAATTTGCAGCTTACATATCATAAATCTGAAACTTTTTTCTCATAAATTTGTAACTTTTTTCTCAAAAATGAGCACTTTTCATATGTTTAAATCCAGGGGACACGAGGATGGACATTTTCCCCCAACCTGCAAACAAGAGAGAATTGTTCCTCCCAATATTGTCATAAACCTTTCCAAATCATATTATTGAAGTGAACAGCAACAATGCACCAATTCGAAGCAGAAATTAAAAAAAAAAAAAAGTATAAGTTTGCAATATTTTTTCACATAAGTTTGCAACTTTTTTCCTCGGAATTTGTTACTTTTTTCTCCTAATTTGAAACTTTTTCCTTGTAAAACTGCAACTTTTTCTCATTAATTTGCAAATGTTTTTCTCATAAATTTGCTAATTTGTTCTGGTAAATTTGAACCTTTTTTTCTTACAGATTGCCAACCCTTGTCTCATGAAACTGCAACTTTTGTCCTGTAAAATTGCATCTTTTTCTTATAAATTTGCAGCTTATTTTCTCATAAAACTGCAACTTTTTTCAAAAATTTGGAATTTTTTTCTGATGAATTTGCAACTTTTTTCTCATAAATTTGCACATTTTTTCTTGCAAATTTTCAACATTTTTTCTCATGAATTTGTAACTTTTTCTTGTAAATTTGTAACTTTTTTTTGTCGTGACTCGCCTCGTTAGGCGAGGAGAGAGACAGATTCAAACGCAGGGTTACACCACAGACAAATTTATTAAAGTAAAGTCCAAAAAAATAGTGTAGACATACAAAAATGTAACACGAAATAACTTACAATTACACGATATAACGTGTTGAAGAGCTGCCACGACGTAACATTGTGGAGAGTCACCAGGGGGAAACCACGGCGTAATGTGGCTGTGACAAATACAGCAAACACACACATAACAAGCACAATAATCCAGCCAAGAATGACAAAAGTGAACTAACTGAATACACACACAATAGACAAGGTGATTGGGTGAACCTGAGTGAGGGAGCGGGGCAGTAATCACCAAAAGAGGAATCAGCTTGCCGTCAAGAGAGGGAGGTGTGGTCTGGCTGGCAGACTGACAGGCTCGCCTACACCAAGTGTAGACTGAAGGAGCTGCCTGGCAGCCTGTCAGTCAGAGAACCAAAACACACAACAAACTCAGAACTAGACTGGAAATAAATAACAAGCAATACATGGCATGAAAAAGCAAACTAAGCAGAAACACAGAACAATGAAACTCAAATGGCAAAACAATACACAAATAAATATATACACAGAATAAACTCTGAACCCGACTGGAAATGAATAGCAAACAATACATGGATAACATGACACACAGAGGACAGTCATGGAATTGAGCCTAAAGGACAAACTGGCTCAGTTCATGACAGAGCCACCCTCTCAAGGGGTGGATTCCAGACACCTACGTACCATCATAAGGAAAAAAGAGACCCCCCCCCCCCCCAAGCAGGAACAACAATCATCAAACCAGGGTGGGAGGGAGGGGGAAACAGGTCAGGAGGGAACAAAAAGCAACCCCGCTCAGGACCCACAACAGAAAAAATGCAACAGTTACCCCCCCCCCCCCAAGTCCAAAGGCATGGAGGCTCGGGAGGCCGCCCCAAGTCCCAGGCCCAGAAGATGGCCTGGAGGACAGAGTTCAGCGGCTTGCCAGAAGAAAAGGGTCATCCGACCCTGAGACTCAGTCCTTCGGGCAGCCGGCCAGCACTGTTGAGCCACCAGGACCGGAGAGGTAAGGCAGGTGGCGGCTTACCCGCTAGGAGGTTCACTTGTGGGTGGCCGGACCGGAGGAGGGGAGCCCCGATGATGTCTGACTGAGGAAAGGAAAAAGGAACCACGACAGCATCTGGCAGTGGAGGAGAAGGGATGATGCCTTCGCTGGTCCCTGTAAGGAAAACTGTAGCACCCGCGGAGGTCCCAGTCTGGGACATGGTTGCACCCACAGTGGACTCTGTCTGGGTCGTGGCTGCACCCACCTGGACCCCGACTGGGCCGTGGCTGCACCCACGGTGGACCTTGACTGGGCCAGCGCTGCCTTGACGGTGGGCCAGGCGACCCGCATGAGCACCCGAGCAAGAAGGCAGTCAATCACAGGCACCCTGGGCTGGTACTGTGCACCCATGACAACCTCGACGGGGGGAGCTTGACTCACGACGTCCTCTGTGGGCAGGACCGGACCCACAGAGCCCCCAGACAATGATGGACCCTCTCCAGCAACCCTAGGAGAAGGCTCAGGAACAACGAGAGAAGAAAAGTGGTTAGGGTCGCCGGCAGTGGCGAAGCCTGGCAAAGTGAGCTCAGATGCAGCTGATGGCTGCACCCGACTCTCCTCACCAAGAGCCAGACAAGATCTCTATAAAACTGACATGAGAAAAACAAGAGAGATAACTTGCCTGAGCTCGAGTGCCACCGCCGTCCAGGACTCCATCGATACTGGCGATGACGTCTCAGGCCCGGCCTTCAGGAGGTCCAGCTCAGGATCCCACTCCGTGGTGGTTGCCTCTGCAGCAGGCATGATGGTGGTGACAATCCTGGTGCCCCCAGGTGAAATAACCCATGCTGGTAGCTCCTCTAATGTGGCGACTCGGGGCCCACTCCATGCTGGCACTGGCCCTGGATCTTCCAGAGCCACAGGCTCCTCCACTGTCCGGCAGCTCGGTTCTGGGGCCGGCGGACACTCAGGAAGAAATGGAGGAGACATGAAGAGGATTGGGAGAGAGTTAATAACTGTAGCTGGAGGAGAGAGCCCAGCGGACTGCTTAAATTGGGTCTCTCTCCCGGGAGACAGACAAGGTTTATCATGATTAAATTGAGTAGAATGAAAAAACACTTGCCTGTCATCCTGGTCTTTGATGTTCACAGCTGCAGAAGGCAGGCAGTCATCCCTCTCTGTGCCAATGTTAAATCCGGGCCCCCCAGAGGAGTGTGGAGGAGCCATCTTCATGGCGACGGAGGTGGGCGTAGCCGGGGAATACCTGGAAAGCCTCTTGACAGCGGGAGGAATCGTCGGCTTGAATGTTGGTGCAGCAGCGGCAGACAGAGAGCATGAGGGTGGCCCTGCTGCGGGAGAAGTCAGGCTAGACGAGGGGGGAGTAGCTGTCGATGAGGAGGAGGGCCTCCTCCGGTGTTTGGACGTAGGATGACTCTGTTTGCGGGCAGCTGGAGCTGATGGCGAGGCTGAAGGAGAGATGACCTTAGGCTGTTTAAAGTGTCTCTGCTTTGGCTCCGTGAAGAACGCCCCCCTCCTCAGGTCTCGAAATGCCTGCTGTAGTGCACAGACAGAGGATAACAGCTCCACATCTTGTGGATAATTCCAGAGCCTGGGATGCACCTCCAGAATTCCCACAGCAGCATCCAAGTAGCTCCACTTCTCCTTCGGTCCATGGGCTTGGTGCGTCTCGTCCATGTAATCCTGGATGAAGGTGGCCGCCCACTCCTCTTCCACAGTCGAAGTCCCTGCTGCCAAACCACTTCTGTAGGTGTAGACGTGACCCGTCAAGGATACCGAAGAGGCTGCAGGCAGAGATGGTAACGGAGGAACATAGAGAGTGATCACCCGGGGATGAACACGCACGCTGGGTCTAAGCTCCAGCTGGTTGGCAACTCCCCCCCCCAGCACATCAACGCGTCTTCTCGGGATGAGCAGTTCCAGACGTCGGCTGTCATTTCCTCAATCACAGCCACACACTTTAACTCATCCCGACTCCACCTTCTCCTCCCGACTGCTTCACCTGCTGGAGACATGTTTGCCTCCCCAAAACAGGTGAGTGAAAAACAGTTCAAAACGAAAACAATAATGCCTTGGTGTAGTCCGCTGAATCTTTTTGGCTGGATTATTCTGTTGTGACTCATCTCATTACAGGTGAGGAAAGAGACGGATTCAAACGCAGGGTTACACCACAGACAAATTTATTAAAGTCCCAAAAAATAGACATACAAAAATGTAACACGAAGTAACTTACAAGCACACGACGTAATGTGTTGAAGAGCTACCACGACGTAACATTGCGGAGAGTCACTGGGGGGAAACCAGGGCGTAACGTGTCGGTGACAAATACAGCAAACACACACATAACAAGCACAATAATCCAGCCAAGAATGACAGAAGTGAACTAACTAAATGCACACACAATAGACAAGGTGATTGGGTGAACCTGAGCGAGGGAGCGGGTCAGTAATCACCGAAAGAGGAATCAGCTGGCTGTCAAGAGAGGGAGGTGTGGTCTGGCCGGCAGACTGACAGGCTCGCCCACACCAAGTGTAGACTGAAGGAGCTGCCTGGCAGCCGGTCAGTCAGAGAACCAAAACACTCAACAAACTCAGAACTAGACTGGAAATAAATGACAAGTAATACATGGCATGAAAAAGCAAACTCAGAAGAAACACAGAACAATGAAACTCAAAAGGCAAAACGATACACAAATAAATATATACACAGAATAAACTCTGAAACTGACTGGATTGAATAGCAAACAATACACGGATAACATGACACTCAAACAGTCATGGAACTGAGCCTAAAGGACAAACCGGCTCGGTTCATGACAGTTTTTTTGTAAATTAGCAACTTTTTCCTCATAAATGTATGACTTTTTTTTTAATAAAATTGCAACTTCTTTATCATAAAATTGCACCTTTGTATCATAAAATTCCAACGTTTTTCTTGTAAAATTGCATATTTTTCGGATGAATTTGGAAAATTTTTTCTCATAAATTTGCACATTTTTTCTTGTAAATTTGCAATATTTTTTTCTGGAAGTTTTCTCATAAATTTGCAACTTTTTCCTTGTTTTAATTTTGTATTTCTTGTATTTATTTTTTTTCTTTTTTTATAGTTTTAATTTGAAAACCTTAAATCACAAATATTATATGAAAGAGTTCTCCACTGCTGCAAAGCTGCACTCAATCCACTCAGTATAATCAACGTTTTATTGTTTTTTAATCAGAAAATACCCTTAATAAAGTGAACTCTGGTAATCTACTGATGGCCTAAAACTTTATCACCACTTCCCTAATATGCTCTTCATCCCATACTTTCTGCCAGAACAGCTGCAAGAGGCCAAGCTGGCACCAAAACGTTCAGCAGCAGAGTCTCTACGTCTGTGGGCTGTGTGGTGGCGCCGCCACGGATCGCAGCTAATGATCCTACAAGTTCCAAGTATGTTTTATTAGAAAAGGAGATGTAATAAGAAAAATGTAAGGAGTTTTGGTAATAGACATCTCTGATATGAAAGCGTGACAGGGTGTACCGGATGCTGAGGATGACAGAACATGTCAAACTGACCTCCACATGTATTTCTGTCTCTATGGTTTCCAGGAGGAATATGCCTCAGCGCCTCTCATTCAGTCCACTTGTTTCACTGTTTTGCACATCCCAGGTCTTTGCCATGACTTTCACAGGAATGACAGGAAAAAAGGTGCTCAGTGTCAGATGTAACATCCTGTCTCTGCTTTACGCACTTTTGAGTTTGGAGAAGATTTGTAGCATGGAAACAACCTACTTTTAAAGGTGATTTTGTTATTTACAAGACTGTAGCGCACGTAACACTCGGTGGTGTAATAAGTGACAGAAGTATAATTTGTCACTAATTTTTTTTTTTTGAATGTCTACGTTTTGTCACTTCATTTGGCCAGTCGTTGACTCTTATTTATGAAGTTTTGCAAAATCTAATAGGAGCTCCCAAGTCAGCATGTCCATGTGGGTCTCACGATAGGTTAAATCTGGGCTGTCTTATGGGTCCCATGTGGGTTTGTCCACGGGTTCCATGTTGCCCCATCTGTTTGCCCACATGGACTTTAGCTGTGGTACAGGAAAGCAGGTAATCTATTTCCCCACTTTAAACCCATCTGGGCCCCACTTGGGTTTAATATAGGTGAACAGGTTTGAACGCTTGTGCCAGAGGCAAAATTGTTCAAAAAAGTCACAAATTTATTAGAAAGAAATTGTGGAAATTTATAAGAAAAAAGTAGCAAATTTAGGAGAAAAAAAGTACAAATTTACAAGAAAAAACTGTAAAATGACTTGAAAAGTGTTACAAACTTACAGGTAGGTAAGTACAGGTAGGTACAGGTAGGTAGGTCTACTGCAAAAAAAATTGTAAATTTATGACAAAGTTTCAAATTTTCAAGAAAAATGTATCAAATTAGGGGGAAAGTCTCAAATTTACAAGAAAATGGCAAACAAACTAGACACGTTATGCACAATATAGGTTGTTTACGTATTGCCAGCGGCCAAATGTAGCGATACATCATATATGTACAGTATATTTCTTATATCCCCAAACCCTATGCATACAATATAATGTGATCATCAGTTTGTGTCACGATCCTGAGTTCGGTTCCGTACCGTGCTCGGGTCTCCTGTTTATTTTCCTTTTTTCCTATGTATGTATTTAGTTACGTTTTTGTTATTATGACTGTGCTTTTATTTTGACAGCGCTCTGGCAGGACTTCCTGCTGTCAAACCTGCTCACAACCTGTCACGGCTGTTCGTACTTAGCAATGACATCTACTCCACACCTGTTTGTTGTTTACGTTTTACTCCCAGCTAGACTTTGTCTTCGCTGTGAACTCGTCTCACTTAGGCTGGAGTCCCTACGTCCGGCTCCAGTCTCTCTCAGCGTCAGGCTTCGCCCTCGCTATTCTCATATGTAAGTGTTTGTGTTCATTCTTTGTGCTTCACGTTTAGTGTATGTGTTTGCCCCTCGTGGCTCTTTACTTTGTTACTTTTGTGAATAAATAAGCAAACTCACTGCTGGCGTTTGGCGCCTCATTAATGCCCTGAAAAGGGCATATATGACAGTTTGTTTGTCCATCCGTCAGTAAGGTTATGTACAAACTACTTAACAAGTTTGGAGGTGTGGACAGAGGTACAGATAAAGATAAGATAAGATAAGCCTTTATTAGTCCCACAACGGGGAAATTCCAGGATTGCAACAGCACAGGGATAGCAACACTCAGAGCAACAATCAGAAGGCAAGAAAAAACAAGCAAGCAAGAGCAGCTAATATACATATGTACATATTACTATAAAATATATATATATACACACACACACACACAGACACACAGTGCAGAGCATTGTAGCTGGATGGAATAAATATATGAATATATGAACACACAGTGCAGAGCATTGTAGCTAGATGGAATAAATATGTAAATATATAAACACCCACAGTATGGAGCATTGCAGCTAGGTGGAATAAATATGCAAGTATATAAACACACACAGTGCGGAGCAATGTAGCTAGATGGAATAATATGTAGATATATAAAAACACAGTGCGGAGCATTGTAGCTAGATGGAATAAATATATAGATATATACATATAAACACACCCAGTGCAGAGCATTGTAGCTAGATGGAATAAATATGTAAATATATAAACACACACAGTGCAGAGCATTGTTGCTAGGTGGGATGAAACAGCATAACCGTCTATATAGTTATCCTACATGGTATGATTATGTGCCCATACATATTCTCACCCTCCATAGCGACCGGTATGTTCCTAGTTGTATGCCGGAGAGGACCATTGTGTAAGTCTATTGCATCTTTTGCATTCAAAAAAAAAAAAAAAAACTATTAGTTTGTTACGTCTTTTTGCTATCTCTGCGAGCAGCCCTGCTTAGGTTGTACAGTCTGACAGCCGTTGGTAGGAAGGACCTACGAAACCTCTCGGTTGTGCACCTGGGATGATGTAGTCTGCTGCTAAATGAGCTCCTCAGTGCATCCAGTATGTCCTGCATAGGGTGGAACTCGGACTCCAGCAGAGATGACAGTTTAGCCACCGTCCTTCTCTCTCCTATCTCCTCCATCGGATCAAGGCGTTGCCCCAGGACAGAGCTAGCTTTCTTAATCAGTTTGTTCAGTCTCTTCCTATCGGCTGCAGTAATGCCACTGCCCCAGCAGACCACTCCAAAAGTGATGGCTGATGCCACCACCGTGTCATAGAATGACTTCAGCAGCGCCCCTTGTACACCAAAAGACCTGAGTCTCCTCAGCAGGAACAGCCTGCGCTGTCCCTTCTTGTAGAGTGCGTCAGTATTGTGTGACCAGTCTAGTTTATTGTTCAGATGAATACCCAGGTACTTGTAGGATGTCACCATCTCGATGTCTGTTCCCTGTATATTTACTGGTGCTGTGAGGGGCTGCCCATGCCTGCGGCAGTCCACCACCAGCTCCTTAGTTTTCCTCGCGTTGATCTGGAGGCAGTTCCGATGGCACCAGTCCACAAAGTCCTGGATAAGCCCTCTGTACTCAGCTTCATCTCCGCTGGAGATGAGACCAACGATCGCAGAGTCATCAGAGAACTTCTGTAGATGGCAATGTGTTGTGTTGTGTGAGAAGTCCGCAGTATAAAGAGTGAACAAGAAGGGAGCCAGCACCGTTCCCTGGGGGGCCCCCGTGCTACTGATGATCGTGTCGGAAACACAGTCCCGGGTTCTCACAAACTGAGGCCGGTTCGTGAGGTAGTCCAGGATCCATGATGACAGGTGCTGGTCCACCCCTGCGCGCAGCAGCTTGTCCTTCAGGATCATCGGTTGGATGGTGTTAAAAGCACTGGAGAAGTCAAAGAACATGATCCTCACCATATTCCCGGGCTTCTCCAGGTGGGACAGAGAACGGTGAAGGAGGAAGATCACCGCATCCTCCACCCCAATGCCATGCTGGTAGGCGAACTGGAGTGGATCCATCGCTGGTTCCACCAGGGGGCGGAGATGAGCAAGGAGCAGTCTCTCCAGGGTCTTCATCAAGTGGGACGTCAAGGCCACCGGTCTGAAGCTGTTCAGGTCTTTGGGGTGGGAAGTTTTTGGTACAGGTACCACACAAGATGTTTTCCACAGCTGTGGTACCCTCCCCAGTTTCAGGCTCGTGTTGAAGATATATGTCACAATCCCACACAGCTGGTCTGCACAGGACTTGAGGAGCTTTGCGCTGATGCCGTCCGGTCCCGACGCCTTCCTCGCCTTGATCTTCCTCAGCTCCGTCCTCACCTGGGTCTTGGTCAGGGTCAGGATGGGGGGCTGTGTGTTGGGAGTGGGGGGGGTGTCGGTGGAGTGGGGAGTGGGTAGCAGGACTTGATTTCTTAGAGGCAGCAGTGGTTGTTGTGCAGACAGGGGGGAGGGCGGTTGGTCAAATCTATTGAAAAACAGATTCAGGTTGTTCGCCCACTCCCTGCCCCCCGTGGCCTGGGGGGAGGTATTCTGGAGCCCCGAGATGGTTTTGAGGTTTCTCCAGACCCCGCTGATGTCGCTCTGTTGCAGCTTGTCCTCCATCTTCTTCCTGAAGCTGTCCTTGCCTTCTCTGATCTTTCTCCTCAGCTCCCTCTGTACGGAGGGAGCTGAGGAGCTCCCTCAGCCTTGGCGGAGGTATGTGCTCACTGAGTGCCCTCTATTAATTTCTGATAGCAGATCTGTGATGCACTGAAGAGGCAGCTGGAAGTTTGTACTGTACAGACAGTCTGGGCAATCTATGCACAGTGATGAATTTCTGCCTTACCATTATTAACCTGTAATGATGCCAGCAGAAGGGACTTTTGAACTCTATAATATTAATTTGGAACTTTTCTCACAGATTTGTATTTTTTTTTTTAAGTTGATACTGTTTTCACAATTTGTAGCTCTTTCATGCAAATTTTCACCTTTTTCTCATTAATTTCAAACTTTTTCACGTAAAATTGCAACTTTTTTCACATTAATCTGCAACATTTTCTCATTAATCTGCAACATTATTCATGAAAATTTGCATTTTTTCTCATTTGTTTGCAACTTTTTTCTCATTAATTTGTAAATTCTTTCATGTAAATTTGCAACTTTTTTATTAATATGAAACTTTTTCATTAATTTATAACTTTTTTTGCAAATTTACAACTTTTTGATGTACACTTGCTGCATTTTTCTCATTAATTTGCAACTTTTTTCTTGTTAATTTGCACCTTTGTTTATGTAAATTTGTAATATTTTTTTCTCAGCAATTTGCACCTTTTTCACATACAATTGCAGCTTTTTTCTTACTTCATTAATTTGCAGGAAAAGTTGCATTTCTCTTTAATTTGCATCTTTGTTCCTGTAAAATTGAAACTTTCTTCTCATTAGTTTGAACTTTTTCCTCATTAATTTGCAATTTATTTTTTTTTTTCATGTTAATTTTTAGCTGTTTTAATGTAAATTTGCAACTTTTTTCTCATTAAAAATTGTAAATTGCCTTCTGTATATAGGGAAGCATTATGAATCAGAGTACGTGTATGGTTAAGTGAAACTGTCTGCTCTTAAAAATCAATATAACCACTCCTTTATGGGCACTTTGTGGCTATAACGTGCGGAAGGGTTATAGACAACACAGTCCAAGAGTAACATTTACGTTCCCATGAATAAGAACAGGCTCTTATCTTGGTGGAAAAGTGATTAACCTGTTAACATTCTGGTTCCACCAGTTGGACATTTCAGATTTTCTATTGAAACTCAATGAAGAAAAAAAAAAAAGAAAAGAAAATTTAATTTTCTCTGTGTATGCTAAATATAGGGAAAATTGGCTGGAATGCTAAGGGATTAAAATTGATTGATCCATTATATTAGCATCTGCAAATTAAAATATCAATTAGAATCCACTGCACTGAAGGAGAAGAATACACTTTTTTCTAAACAACCACATTTAGAGGCCGTGCACATGACAAGGTTTTTATCCCAAACCATGGAAGTTTGTCTCCAGTTTAGCTGTCCGTGCATACTATGCCGGGTATTTGGAGGTGTGAAAGTGTAGGGATTTGAAACCAGCCTGCAGAGTGGAGAGATTTTCCTAGCGCTGTTTAAGCGAGTCCATATCTACGGAAATAAAGAGCTACAACCCCAGTTTGCAACAGATTTCAGCCAATCCAAACACCACGGAACATTTATTTCTCACGGAGAAAAACAAATATGGAGCTTTCTGTATTTCTCACAGAAACACAAGCTCCGTGATTAAACTTCAATCCTGGTGTGTTTATAGTTAGGATCAGGTTAAAAGTGGACTTTTAATGGTATCTGTAAAACTGCTTTTTTACACAATAGATACAGCCTTATATAGAAAAATAATCCTCAAAATTATAACCAAGGAGGGTGCCTACCTTTGTTGAATGATGGACATTCAACAAAAGTCATATGATGAGTGACATCTCATCATATGACTTTTGTTTCTTACTTGCAACGCTTTTGTAAAAGTTATGACTGAAGACTCCTTATGAAATATTCAAACCAGCTGTCAGTAAGTCAGATTTTTTTATTGCCTGCAATTATATAGGTTATTTATTTAATTCAGCTTTATTTGTGTGGTGCCTAATCACAACAAACATCATCTCAGTGCACTATTTATTTATTTATTTATTATAACCTCATTCTTTCAGCTAAAGAAAATGAACATAAATATTTATTGCAGATGAAATCTGGCGTTTATAGTAATAATCCAAAGTCCCTAGTAAACTTCTGCTTGTCATCCGTTAGTTCCAACAGCAATTTTCACACTGTCGGTGGATCCATGTGCACGCGTGGTTGCTTCTGTGAGGTGTCATGTGCGCGCAAATGTTTCTCTCTGGGTCTAAACAAAAATGTTGTTGTGTGCACCAGGCCTTAGTTTCAATTATTTTCACCATTATAAAGGGCTTGTACCCATATTTTGTGAAGCTGACCAAAAACGGAGAGCCAAATAATTAAAGCTTAGTGGACAGATGGGTGTAGAAAGGGAGGACTTGAGGGGGAGTGGAAGAAAAGAAGGAAGGGAACACATAATGACCACTGCTATTGTTGGTTACAAAATTCCAGAGCAGGTCTGCAGCTATTTCTGTCTCTGGTGGGTTGATGCAAGTATACAAATGGATCTTCTTCTTCTTCCCTGCTGAGGCTTAAGGATGCAAATTAAACTGAATTAACATATGCAGAGGATCTCAATACATAAGACTAATGAGCCTGAAGAGCTTAATCACTATGGCGTGAGGATGGGGAGGGATGTGGTGGTCCAGAAAAAGCTGAAATCGTGGCATTTGTGGGCATGTTCACAGGTAGTTTCGAATAAGGTGGAGATGGAAGCTGGTGACCTTGTGCCCTGTAGCACCCACACATACTTGCATTTCACGAAGCAGCCTTCAGAAAATGACATTCCAGTTCAACTGAGATACATTCTAAGTCATGTTATAAAGTGGTGTGGAAAAAGTGTTTACCCCCCTCCCTGATTTCTAATTTTTTTGTATGTTTGTCACACTTAACCCCTCATGGATCGTCACCTTATCGTGGTGGGGGGTTTGTATGCCCCAGTGATCCCAGGAGCTATGTTGTCCGGGGAAATTTGCCTCTGGTAGGGTCACCCAAGACAAACTGGTCCTGGGTGAAGGGCCAGACTAAGAACGATCCAACAGACTCTCATGATAAATACTAGAACAAGGATTCAGTGTGCCCCGCCCGGTATGGGGTTACCAGGGCCCCACCCTGGAGCCAGGCCTGGGGGAGGGGCTCGATGGCTAGCACCTGGTGGCCGGGTTTCCGCCCATGGAACCTGGCCGGGTTCAGCCTGAAGGAGTTACATGAGTCCGCCCTCCAGTGGGCTCACCACCAGCAGGAGGGATCATGGGGGTCTGGTGCTATGTGGATCAGGTGGCGGTCAAAGGCGGAGACATTGGCGGACTGATCCCAAACTTCCTAAACTGGCTTTTGGTACATGGAATGTCACCTCTCTGGTGAGGAAGGAGCCTGAGCTGGTGGATGAGGTTGAGAGATACCGGCTAGATATAGTCGGCCTCACCTCAACACACAGCTCCCGTTCCGGAACCAGTCTCCTGGAGAGGGGCTGGAGCTTGGCCAACTCTGGAGTTGCCCCGGGTGAGAGGCGACGAGCAGGGGTGGTGGGTATTCTTGTATCACCCCACCTTGCTGCCTCTATATTGGAGTTTTCCCCGGTGGACGAAAGGGTTGTTTCCCTGCACCTTCGGGTTGGGAAACAGGTCCTGACCATCATTTGTGCCTATGCACCAAATGATGGTTCAGAATACCCACTCTTTTTGGAGTCTTTGACTGGGGTGCTGGAGGGTGCTCCTCTTGGAGACTCCATTGTCCTACTGGGGGACTTCAATGCGCACATGGGCAATGACAGTGAAACCTGGAAGGGGGTGATTGGGAGGAACGGCCTGCCCGATCTGAACCCGAGTGGTGTTCAGTTATTGGACTTCTGTGTTAACCACAGTTTGTCCATAACAAACACCATGTTCAAGCTTTAGGGTGTCCATATGTGCACCTGGCACCAGGACACCCTAGATCGCAGGTCGATGATCAATTTTGTTATTGTGTCATCAGACCTGCGACCATATGTCTTGGACACTCGGGTAAAGAGAGGTGCAGAGCTGTCAACTGATCACCACCTGGTGGTGAGTTGGATCTGAGGGCAGGGGAGGATGCCATTCAGACCTGGTAGACCCAAATATATAGTGAGGGTGTGCTGGAAATGTCTGGCTGAGGCCTCTGTCCGGAAGGTCTTCAATTCCCACCTCCGGAAGAACTTCAACCACATTCCGAGGGAGTCTGGAGACATGGAGTTTGACTGGGCTATGTTCTCCACCTCCATTGTTGAAGCAGCGGTCCAGAGTGGCGGCCGCAAGGTCATTGGGGCATCTCATGGTGGCAACCCCCGAACCAAGTGGTGGACACCAGTGGTGAGGGGGACCATTAAGCTGAAGAAGGAGTCCTATCATGCTTGGTTGGCTTGTGGGACTCCTGAAGCAGCTGAGGTGTACCGGCAGGCCAAGCAGAGTGCAGCTCGGGTGGTGGCCGAAGCAAAAACTCGGGAATGAGAGGAGTTCGGTGAGGCCATGGAACTAGACTTTCAGTCGGCCTCGAAGAGATTCTGGCAAACTGTCCGGCGGCTCAGGAGGGGGAAGCAGCTCCCTGTCCACACTGTGTATGGTGCTGAAGGGGCGCTGTTGACTTTGACTGGGGATATCGTCGGGCGGTGGAAAGAACACTTTGAGGATCTCCTCAATCCCACTGATACGCCTTCCATAGAGGAAGCAGAGCTTGTAGACGAGGGGGACAACTCTCCTATCACAGGGGCTGAGGTCGCCAATGTGGTTAAGAATCTCTTTAGTGGCTGGGCTCCGGGGTTGATGAGATTTGCCCTGAGTACCTCAAGGCCCTGGATGTTGTAGGACTGTCATGGTTGACACGCCTCTGCAACATTGCTTGGAGGTCGGGGGCAGTGCCTTTGGCATGGCAAACCGGGGTGGTGGTTTCTCTCTTCAAAAACGGGACCGGAGGGTTTGCTCCAACTTTAGAGGGATCACACTCCTCAGCCTCCCTGGGAAGGTCTATGCCAAGGTACTGGAGATGAGAGTCTGGCCGTTGGTCAAACCTCAGATTCAGGAGGAGCAATGTGGTTTTCGTCCTGGCCATGGCACATCGGACCAGCTCTTTACCCTCTCGAGAATCCTCAAGGGTTCGTGGGAGTTTGCCCAACCAGTTTACATGTGTTTTGTGGACTTGGATAAGGCATTCAATTGCATCCCTTGTGTTTTTTTGTGGGGGATGCTTTGGGAATATGGGGTATCGGGCTTGTTGTTATGAGATATTCCGTCTCTGTATGACCGCTGTGAGAGTTTGGTTCATATTGCCAACACTTGAGCGGACTCATTCCCAGTGACAGTTGGACTGGGCTGCCCTTTGTCACCGATCCTGTTCATAATTTTGATGGACAGGATTTCTAGGTGCAGAAAGGGAACGGAGGGTGTCATGCTTGGTGACCAAATGTCTCATCTCTGTTGTTTGCAGATGATGTTGTCCTGCTGGCTTCATCCAGCAATGACCTTCAGTTCTTGCTGGGACGGTTTGCCGCTGAGTGTGAAGCGGCTGGGATGAGAATCAGCACCTCTAAGTCCGAGTCCATGGTCCTAACCTGGAAAAAGGTGGATTGTCCTCTCCGGGTTGGGGACAGGCTCTTGCCCCAAGTGGAGGAGTTTAAGTGTCTTGGGGTCTTATTCACAAGTGAGGCGAGAATGGAGCGAGAGATCGACAGATGGATCAGAGCAGCATCTGCAGTGATGCGGACATTGTACCGGTCTGTTGTGGTGAAGAGGGAGCTGAGTTCTAAGGCAAAGCTGTTGATTTACCAGTCAATCTAAGTTCCTACTCTCACCTATGGTCACGAGCTTTGGGTAATGACCAAAAGAACCTTATTGCGGATACAAGTGGCTGAAACGAGCTTTTTCCTTAGGATCACTGGACTCACCCTCAGAGATAGGGTGAGGAGCTCAGTCATCCGGGAGAAGCTCAGAGTAGAACCGCTGCTCCTCCACATTGAAAGGAGCCAGTTGAGGTGGTATGGGCATCTGATCAGGATGCCTCCTGAACGCCTCCCACTTGAGGTGTCTCCCAGCTGGTCTGGGAACGCCTTGGTATCCTGTCTGAAGAGCTGGAGCAGGTGGCTGGGAAGAGGGAAGTCTGGGCTTCTCTGTTTGAATTGCTGCTTCCATGACCCAGACCTCCGGAAAAGCGGTAGAAGGTGGATGGATGGATGGATGGATGTCACACTTAAATATTTCAGATCATCAATTAATTTCAATATTAGACAAAGATAACACAAGTAAACACAAAATGCAGTTTTTAAATTAAGGTGTTTATTATTAAGGGAAAAAAATCCAAACCAAAATGACCCTGTGTGAAAAAGTGATTGACCCTGAAACCTTATAACTGGTTGGGCCACCCTTAGCAGCAACAACTGTAATTAAGCATTTGCGATAACTGGCAATGAGTCTTTTACAGCGCTGTAGGGGAATTTTGTCCTACTCATCTTTGCTGAATTGCTGTAATTCAGCCACATTGGAAGGTTTCCGAGCATGAACCGCCTTTTTAAGGTCATGCCACAGTATCTCAATTGGATTCAGGTCAGGACTTTGACTCCAATTCACTCCAAAGACTTCATTTTGTTTTTCTTAAGCCATTCAGAGGTGGACTTGCTGGTGTGTTTTTGATCATTGTCCTGCTTCAGAACCCAAGTGCGCTTCAGCTTGAGGTCATGAACAGATGGCTGGATAATCCCCTTCCAGGGGATCTCCCCTTGAGATCTGGTGATTGACTCGGCCATTGCAGAATATTCGACTTCGTTGCTTTAAAAAACTCCTGGGTTGCTTTTGCAGTATGTTTTGGATCATTGGTGAAGCGCCGTCCAATCAACTTTTCTGCATTTGGCTGAATCTGAGCAGAAAGTATATCCCTATACACTTCAGAATTCATCCGGCGGCTTCTGTCTTTTGTCACATCATCAGTAAACACAAGTGACCCAGTGCCATTGGAAGCCATGCGTGCCCATGCCATCACACTGCCTCCACCATGTTTTACGGAAGATGTAGTGCTTTGGATCATGAGCTGTTCCAATTCGTCTCCAAACTTTCTTCTTCCCATCATTCTGGTACAGGTTGATCTGTTCAAAGAATGCTGTTCCAGAACTGGGCTGGCTTCTTCAGGTGTTTTTTGGCAAAGTCAATTCTGACCTTTCTATTTTTGAGGCTAATTCATGGTCTGCACCTTGTGGTGAATCCTTTGTATTTACTTTCATGAAGTCTTCTCTTTATGGTAGACTTAGATACTGATACACCTACTTCCTGGAGAGTGTTCTTCACTTCAGTGGATGTTGTGAAGGGGTTGTTCTTCACCATGGAAAGGATTCTGTGATCATCCACCACTGTTGTCTTCCGTGGACGTCCAGGCCTTTTTGAGTTCCCAAGCTCACCAGTGCACTCTTTTGTTTCTCAGAATGTACCAAACTGTTGATTTGGCCACTCCTAACATTTCTGCTATCTCTCTGATGGATTTCTTCTTTTTTTTTCAGCCTCAGGATGGTCTGTTTCACCTCCATTGAGAGTTCCTTTGACCGCATGTTGTGTGTTCACAGCAACAGCTTCCAAATGCAAACGCCACACCTGGAATCAACTCCAGACCTTTTAACTGCTTAATTGATGACAGGTCAACGAGGGAAGAGCCCATGCAGCCTTGTTATTTTATTATTTTTTTTTTTTTTTTGCAGCCTTCTAAGTCAATTGTCCAATTACTTTTGGTCCCTTGAAAAAGAGGCGGCTACATATTAAAGAGCTGTAATTCCTAAACCCTTTCTCCAATTTGGATGTGAATACTCTCAAATTACAGCTGAGAGTCTGCACTTTAAGCCCATATTGATTATATAATTGTATCCTGAATATGTTTTCGTAAACAGCTAAAATAACAAAACTTGTGTCATTGTCCAAATATTTTTGGGCCTAACTGTACACTACTCACAAAAAGTTCACACTACAGTGATAATATATCATGAAAGTAGGGCATTTAAGTAGAAGCATGCAATGGTGATGGTCCTCATCACAAGCAAATTATTGAAACAAAAGCCAATAAGAGTGGTGGGTATACCACAACAAAAATATCAGTGTCACAATAACTTGTCATTCCCTTGAGCATCAATTACACTTTGACAACGACATCTCATACTGTTAACAAGTCGACTGATTATCTGCTGAGGCATGGCATTCCACTCTTCTTGAAGGGCGGCCCTCAGGTCATTGAGGTTATGGGGTGCAGGGTTACAAGCCTCTACTTAGCGACTCAGCTGATCCCATCGGTTTTCTTTGGGATTCAGGTCTGGAGAAAGTGCAGGCCACTCCGTTTGAGGTACCCCAGCCTCCAGCAGCCATTCCCTAATGATGCGACCCTGATGAACTGGAGCATTGCCATACATGAAGATGAAATTAGGCCTGTGTTGTTCATGCAGGGGCACAATGACTAGATTAATGATGTTATTCAGGTAGTATCAGCTTGTCACTGTAACATTCACAAGGTGTAGGGCACTTCTGGATTGACTAGACACACCTGCTGTGATGATCAAGCGAGCGTGCACAGCTTCCTCTCCTGTTTCTCTTTTCCAGGCTCCGGAGTCATCTGTGCACCTGCGTGATTTGCTGCACCTGCTGTTCTCTGGGTCGCCAGCTTATCTAAGAGCCAGTGTGTGAATGCTTCTCCATTGGACCATTGGGTATTGCTTCCAAGCAACAACTCTGTTAAATGTTGCTTGGTTTCTTTTTTCCTTGTTGTCTTACCTGGGGGGAAACTGAGGGCCGACCTGGCCAAGGTGAAGGCTGTGCTGGATTGGCCTACACCCCACTCCTGCAAGGAGCTCCAACGCTTCTTGGGATTTGCAAATTTTTTATTGCCGTTTCATTAGGAACTACAGTGGGGTAGCACAGCCTCTGACCCATCTGACCTCAGTCAAGGTGCCCTTCACCTTGTCCAAGGCAGCTGAAAAGGCCTGTTCCAAATTAAAGGGTCTTTTCTCTAACACCCCCATCTTGGCCCAGGTCGACCCTCATCTCCAGTTTATATTGAGGTGGATGCTTCTGATTCGGGGGTGGGCGCTGTCCTCTCGCAGCACACGGCCTACGATCAGAAGCTCCATCCATGTGCGTGTTTCTCTTGGCGGCTCACGTCGGCCGAGAGGAATTATGACATAGGGGACCGAGAGCTCCTGGACATTAAGTTGGCCCTCAAGGAGTGGAGGCACTGGATGGAGGGAGCGATCCATCCTGTCATAGTGTGGACCGGCCACAAAAATTAAGAATACCTTCGGTTGGCCCGCAGACTTAATGCCAGGCAGGCCCGCTGGGCTTTATTCTTCACTAGATTTAATCTTACTATCACTTACAGGCCTGTCTCATGTAATGTCAAAACCAGACGCTCTCTCCCGCCAGTTTAGTCCCGACCCCCCACTGCTCATCTTCTCCCCCAACCCCTTATCCCACCCTCATGCTTTCTTGGGGTTCTCACCTGGGAGATCGAGTGGAGGGTCCAGCAGGCTCAATCCACTGAACCCGGGCCTGAGGGGGGCCCCGAGGATCAGCTGTTTGGCCTCCGCAGCAACGTCATCCAGAGGGGCCACAACAACCATTTTGCCTGCCAAGCTGGAGTCTCCCGGACTATTAACTTCATCTGGCGGGTGTTGTGGTGGCCCACCCTGTGGATGGACGGCCAAGACTACGTTAAGGCCTGTCAAACTTGCATCCAGAACAAGTCCGACCCCTCGCCTCCTGCTGTCTTCCTCCACCGACTACCCATCCCCAGCCGATCTTGGTCCCACATCGCCTTCGACTTTATTACTGGACTTCCTCCCTCACGAGGCAGCTCCATCATCCTCACCTTTGGGGATCATTTATCCAAGGCAATCCATCTGGTGCCCCTCCTCAAATGACCCTCTGCCTCTGTGATTGTCAGCCTATTAAGATAAGATAAGATAAGCCTTTATTAGTCCCACAATGGGGAAATTCCAGGATTGCAACAGCACAGGGATAGCAACACTCAGAGCAATAATTAAGAAGATATGGCAGATATAAATAAGAGCAGTGGATATACATACATACCCATAAATATATATACAAAGTGTGGAACATTGTAGCAAGATGGAATAAACAGCATATCCGTCTACTTAGTTATCCTACATAGTATGAATATGTACCCATACATATTGTCACCCTCCGTAGCGACCGATACTGTCCTAGTTGTATATACTGGAGGGGACCATTGTGTAAGTCTATTGCGTCTTTTGCATTCAATACTATTAGGTCGTCACGTTTTTTTGCTATCTCTGTCAGCAGCCCTGCTTAGGTTATACAGTCTGACAGCCGTAGGTAGGAAGGACCTGCGAAACCTCTCGGTTGCGTACCTAGGATGATGTAGTCTGCTGCTAAATGAGCTCCTCAGTGCATTCAGTATGTCCTGCATAGGGTGGGACTCGGACTCCAGCAGGAGATGACAGTTTAGCCACCATCCTTCTCTCGCCTATCTCCTCCACTGGGTCAGGGCGCTGCCCCAGGACAGAGCTAGGTTTCTTGATCACTTTGTTCAGTCTCTTCCTATCAGCTGCTGTAATGCCACTGCCCCAGCAGACCACTCCAAAAGTGATGGCTGATGCCACCACCGTGTCGTAGAATGTCTTCAGCAGCGCCCCTTGTACACCAAAAGACCTGAGTCTCCTCAGTAGGAACAGCCTGCGCTGTCCCTTCTTGTAGAGTGCATCGGTATTGTGTGACCAGTCTAGTTTATTGTTCAGATGAACACCCAGGTACTTGTAGGATGTCACCATCTCGATGTCTGTTCCCTGTATGTTTACTGGTGCTGTGAGGGGTTGTCCTTGCCTGCCGCAGTCCACCACCAGCTCCTTAGTTTTCATCGCATTGATCTGGAGGCAGTTCTGATGGCACCAGTCCATGAAGTCCTGGATAAGTCCTCTGTACTCAGCTTCATCTCCGTTGGAGATGAGGCAGACGATCGCAGAGTCGTCAGAGAACTTCTGTAGATGGCAGTGTATTGTGTTGTGTGAGAAGTCCGCAGCACCCACATCATCCGTCTGCACGGCATCCCCAGGGACATCATGTCTGACCGTGGTCCACAATTCACCTCACAGGTCTGGAAATCCTTCTGCCACTGTTTAGGAACCACAGTCAGCCTTATGTCCGGGTATCACCCCCAAATCAACAAGCAGGGTGAGCATGCCAACCAGTCCCCGGAGGCCGGCCTAAGGTGCATAGCAGCCTGCAACCCATCTATGTGGAGTACCCATCTGACCTGGGTGGAGTATTCATATAACTCAGCAGTCTCATCATCCACCAGACTGACTCCTTTTGAAACCTCCATGGGATATACTCCCCCCCCCCCCGTTGCCCATGGCAGAGAGGGAGGTCAAGGTACCATCAGTGGGGGCTCATGCCCGTTGCTGCAGCCGCCTTTGGAAGGCTGTCCGGGCTGCTCTTTTGAGCTCTGCAGAACGTAATCGCCAGTATGCGGACCGCAGGCGGGTCCCGGTGCCCAAATACTCCGTTGGGCAGCGCGTGTGGCTATCGGAGGACCAGGTGACCCTTAAGACGGAGTCCCAGGAGACTTTCCCTACTCTACCTGGGCCCGTTCCAGATCTCCTGGGTCATCAACAACATCACGGTCCGCCTGGAGCTTCTGCCGGCGCTCCGGATTCACCCCACCTTTCACGTCTCCAAGATCAAGCCCCTCTCCGCAAGCCCTCTCTGCTCCTCCCCCTTCCCCGATGGCAACTCCTCCCCCTCAGGTCCTTGATAGCCAGACCACCTACACAATCCAGAGGATTCTGGATGTCCGCCGTTGGGGCCAAGTGCTACAGTACTTAGTCCACTGGAAGGGCTACGGCCCCGAAGAAAGGTCATGGATCCCAGGTGCCAACTTCCACGACAAGGGGATGGTCTGGACCTTTCACAAGGCACACCCCAACAAACCCAGTGGACCGCCAGGAAACGCCAATTGAGGGGGGACACTGTCATGATCAGGTGTGCGCGTGCTCCCCCTCCCTTCCTGAGAGGCTTTCCCCGGCTCCGCAGGTAATAACCGCACCTGCATGAGTAGATGCACCTGCTGCCTCTTCCCTGCCAGTGCTGAAAAGGACCAGTTTGTTAACGCTCCAGTGCTGGCTCGTTAGGTAAACTGCCTCAACAGCAAGTAAGTCTATGTTTTCGCTTTCTGAGGAATCCTATTTAACTCCTCTTGTCCTCTTTCTCCTCCAGGTTGCTGCCACCTTCGTGGTGCATCTCTGGGGATCATTGGGTGCTCACCTGCCCCATCATCCTCATCACCACTTCAGCTGCCATTTTCCACCCGGTCAGACACCTCACCCAGCTCCACTCCTGCTATTTCCCTGCTGGGTTCAGCTACCGGGCTCGCTGCTCATCCCACATGAGTATTGTCTTATTTTTCCCTTCTCCTATCTCCCTCCTCCAGTAATTAGCTCTCGTCTCCCCTTACAGGATGAGTCCTCCTCTGGCGAGTGGCGTCTTTCCTTAACTGTGCATTATTTTTGAATCAATAAAATGTGGTTACACAACTTCTTTGCGTCATTTGAGTGATTTCTCTGGTGTTGTTCTCTGCACGTGAGCTGATCCTCCTTCATTCATGACATTATAACCTTTTCCAGACTGATAGATCTCAATAACTTTGTTTCTCATTTGTTCCTGAAATTCTTGGGATCACAGCATGATATCTAGCTTTTGAGGACCTTTTGGTCTGCTTCACTTTGTCAGGCAGGTCATATTTAAGTGATTTCTTGATTGAGAACAGGTGTGGCAGTAATCAGGCCTTGGTGTGGCTAGAGATATTGAACTCAGCTTTCTAAAGATGTGATAAACCACAGTTAATTCATGTTTTAAGGGGGAGGGGGGATCACTTTTTCACACAGGGCCAAAAAGGTTTTGAATTATTTTTTTTTTTACCCTTAATAATAAACACCTTCATTTAAAAACTGCATTTTGTGTTTACTTGTATTATCTTTCTCTAAAATTTAAATTTGTTTGATGATCTAAAACATTTAAGTGTGACAAACATACAAAAAAATGAGAAGTCAGGAAGGGGGCAAACATCTTTTCACACCACTGTAGTTCAACAAAAGTGCTTCATGCAGAAAGAGACCAATGCAATCATGTGTAAATTCTTTCCATGATTTTTTTTCATGTTTCGTTAAAAGTTTTTTTTTTGCATTGCACCAATTAAAATGCTGAAGTTTCACTAAAATCTACAGTCTGGTTCTGAAGTGCATTCTGGACCAGTTCTCCTCTGTCAACACAACATGCTCCTCAGCAAAGGCGAGTCTAGCCTTTTTATTCTTTCTGCTGATGAGAGGTTTGGTCACTGCAGAGTGAGCTTTGAGTCCACATTGTCTTAAACAGAGAGACACTGTGTGCCGAGACAGATCCTTGCCCTGTTCAGCAGTGAACTGTTGAGTAATTCCACTTGCAGTGTTGAACCAATTCCCCATTGAGAGTGTTCATATAATCTTGTCCCCCAAACCAGGGCAGTGTGAGAAACTAGTGATGTCCTGTGGGCGCAGATGTGCTGAAGTCATTCAAAGCAAGGGCCTCAACACTTCCTATGAATTTTTAAATCCTAAAGCCTTAAAAAAACATTGTTTAAATCTTCTCTTCTGACACAGTTGTCACTGTTCTCTAATTTTGATGTCCACTGCAAGTGAAATCAAACAATGACCACCTGATTATAACTTGGTTCACACAGTCAACAACTACGAACTACCAGTGGCCTGTCTGTAATCAAGATTCCAGTGCTTGTATTCCATCACAAAATGGTGTAGTGTCAGTGTAAGGTAAAGAGGAGTTGGAGTATGGTGCGGCTGTTTCTCTGAGAGAAAGACAATGACTATAGTCCCGTTTCCACTGACCAGGAACTAAGAACTAATTTTGCAGGAACTTCCTCACATATTTAGTTTCTACTTCCATGAACCTCCCCATAAGGGGGAGTTTTCAGCAACCTTTAGTGGCCAAAAATTGGCCCTGGTGAAAAGTAGGTACTTCAGAGAGGCCCAGAAAACTGCTGGGTGGGGTTTAGTATTGACTGGGTGCTGACTGGATAAAAGTCAGCCAGCACGCTTCGTTACTTGGGCTGGCTTTGTGGGAAAACAAAACAAAACACGGAATTAACTAGTGGCAAATTTGACCAAAAAAGAGAGACAATAGTGATGATGTAATGCTTAAAAAATGATAATATAATGCTGCCGTGATTGTGAAGGGTCTAGACGACTGTTCGGCATAAGTTGAGGACACAGAGCATGACAAGTGGAGCGGTACAGCGCATAAGACCAGACTTACTGCTGTCCTTTGTGGAGATACGAGCACACAGACCAGCCAGCAGGAAACAATAGTTCCTGCTGGCTTCTCCCTGCGTGCTCTTGTAGCTAATACAGCCTAATGTCTAAAAATGTCAAAGTTAATACCACCATAGTTGTGGAGATAAATGGCGATGCATCAGAGCACCAGGAATACAGCAGAGAGGCAGCAGGACCGGGGCTTGGGCTGTTTCTAGCCAGAGATTAAGGGTGTGTCCTAATTCACCCCTTCACCCTACCCCGCCATTTCGCACATTCATGGTGAAATGTGCAAAATGGAGGGGTAGGGTGAAGGTTTATGGCAGGGGTCCTCAAATATTTTTGATGGGGGTCCGCATTTGTTTTTTTATCCAGTGGGCTGGTGGTCCAGAGCAGTGCTAACATGGCACATCAGCTGATATTTCATTTTGATGTTGGGAGGGACAATAGACAGAAAATTTTCTTCTGAGTAAATATGGAGGGGACACTATAAGTCAAGGGTATGCAAATGTTTTTATACAAGGCCCACATTAATTCAACATAAACCTGACCAGGTTACAATAGAGGTGCATTTCAGTAAACTGGAATATTGTGAAAACAATAACTTTTTTAACAATATAATTTAAAAGGAAACTTTTATATTTAATATTAATTACTTGAACATGGGAATATTTCAAACCTTTCTGATTTTATTTTAATGATCATTTTTATTTTTTTTATTAAATTATGATAATCTATTTTAATAAGATGCATCTATAAAACAAGGTAAATAGTCCACTCACCTCATTCAGAAATGCACATAACAGGTGGTGCTGAAGAGATGAAGAGGATCTCAGGTAGTTCACAAGTTTGATAATAGTTTCCATCACTTCTGAATACTATTTTCCAAGACTGGCACACAGCACTGTCTGGTGAATGATGCAGCGATATAACAGCAAGTCTGGATGGTGCTTTTTCATGTGCTGGATAGCGCCCTCCTCTCTCCCATTCATGACTGGAGCTCCATCAGTTGCAGTCGACACCACCATTTTGAGGACAGTTTGTCTTTCTTTCAGCATCTGCATGATGCCTTCATAAACACCCTCACCTCTTGAGTAACTATGGAGGGGTTTGATCCCTAAAATGTCTTCACAAAATTCCCCCTTTGCTTCACTGTAATATAGGACAAAAACACATACATAACTGTGCATTGTCTGTACAGTCTGTCGATTGGTCCACAGCTAAAGAAATGCACTGTGTATTCTAAATTTCACCAGTTAGCTGGTTTGCAAGACCCAGGCCACTCTGAGTGAGGCCTCAGGTACTCTTTCTTGCTGGGTCATAGATCTGACAGCCTGTAGCTTAATATGAAGATTTCAGCTGAGCAAGTTCTCTGACCTCACCTCAGTATTCAACAACCGTGTCACAGCAAATCAGGCACATTGGTTTTATGCTGGACTCTGGCAGAATGAAGACATATTTGTCTGTCCATTCCTCTTCAAATTCTTAGTTTTCCTGATTGTCCTTCCTTTTTTTTTTGCAAACACCAACTTTGAAAGCGACATGCCGTTTAGTATTAGCTACATCACGGCAGCAGTTACAGAACATTACTGCATGTAATTACACCAGCGTTGATGGGCTCACATACATGAGAAACGGGCGCGTTCACATATGAGCAATAAGCGTCACACATGAGCGATGGCAGCTCTGCAAGATGGGGGGGCCAACTTCACACAGGTCTCAGCAAGCTGGTAGTAGCATTCGGCAACCCTGCTATGTTTGGAAGTGGGCTGAATGCACGCGCACACACACACAGACAGGCACGCTCTGTGTAATGGTGTCATGCAACGTGCATATGCAACACTCAGGCACTGCAGCAAAGTTGGTAAGAAACGCACATAATGTGACACACGTTTGGGTCCAGATTGACTTGTGATTGGGTCCGGATCAGGACTGGGGTCTGCCATTTGAGGAGCCCCAGTTTATGGTGTGTGTGTGTGTGTGTGTGTGTGAGTGGGTGAGTGACACAGAGAACGAGAAAACAAAAGCAGTGAGCTCTGAAGCTAATTTGAACACACACTAAACCATGTCGATTGAAAACACAGCTAAATTAACATACCAGGTATTCCTTCACCAACTTCTCTAGATCTTCACTCAGGTGCACTCAGAGGATTGTGAGCATGAATTCTCTTCTTACTTCAGCAGTGTGTTCTTAATATGCAGATCAGAGAGAGAGGGAAAAACATTAGGAAGACCACGCCAACAAAACAGCATGAGTAGATTTCACACAGTGGAGAAAACTAAATCTACAGGTCACATTAAAAGTGTTTAGAGGTAATATATACAGTGAATCTTGAATGCATGTTAATCGTTTCTAGATGGCATGTTATACATCATTCAGACGTAATCATATCTTATACTTGTATCTCCTCTGATGAGGCTGGGATATATTCCAGCCTCCTGTTATGATCGGGTGAGCGCACTCCCCCTCCCGTCCTGTGGGAGGGTCCCCGGCTCCACAGGTAATCAAGACACCTGCGTGAGTGGAGGCACCTGCTGTCTCATCACTGTCAGAGCTTAAAAGGTCCAGTCTGTGAACGCACCAGTGCTGGCTCGTTGGGTATACTGCCTAAACTGAAATCTAAGTAAGTAACGTATTCTATATTGTGCACCCCAGAGAAGTTACTGTGTTTCTCTTTGTCTCTGATTCTCAGGTTGCTGCAATCTCTGTGGTGTGTCCCCGGGAATTCATTGTGCGCTCACTTGCCTCCTCTTCGTCGACTTCACCCCTTATCGCCTTCTCACCCGGCCAGACTTCCACCAGGCTGCAGCATCTGTTCTCCCTTATCCTGGCCTTCCTGGGTTCCTCGTTGGGCTCTCTGCTTCCACTCATAAGAATTCCTAAGAATTATTATCACCTGTCTCCCTCCTCGCTCTAACTTGCTCTCATTTCTTTCATTACAGGCCGGGTGCTCCTCTGGCGAGTGAGGTGTTTTTTTTTTTTTTTTGTTTTTTGTTTTTCTGCTACAGTTGCTGTCCTGTTTTTTCAATAAAGTTGTGTTTAAACTTTGCTTCTCAGTGTTGAGTGTGTTCTCTGGTGTGGCATCTTGCACATGGGCTGACTTAACTAGTAAATCATGACAGAACGAGCCAGCCATGAATTAGGCTCAACAGTTCCTACAGCAGCGGAACACTCCACCTTTTTCCACCTTGATGCTACCGAGAGGCAGGTGGCCGAGCTGACTGAACAGCTGCAGACCATTACGCAGCAACTGAGCATGGTCACCGAACACTTAAGCCACATGTCTCGTTCGGGGCCTCCTTCTCCACCTGTTGCCCCAATTTTTTCTACCATCCGCCGAACCACCTCTGTTCCCTCACCTGCCCTGTATGCGGGGGAGGTGGGGAAATGTAAGGGGTGTAGAGAGAATGATCAGGCAAGGCAACGAGCTGGATCAGCACAGACTTTATTTTCTCTCTAACAGAACAGGATCACAAAAGAGCTCCCAGGCCACTGTGCATCTCACTTATATTCCTTTAATAATTTGCATAGTGGCCCAGGGCTCTGATTTCATATCCATTACATAACAAAGCCTGTGCAGCGCATTAACATAACATTATGCTGGTGCCGCACTTCACTCCTCTTCCGGCGGCCCAGCGTCTCCTCTTCTCTCCAGGGGGTGCCCAACCTTTGCTGTTCCATATGGACCGCCCGGCGACCTCTCTTCTCATGGTCCATTACTCTCTGGGTGGAGAAGCCTAACACCATGCTCTCCACACCGCAACCCCCCCACCCGAAGACCCAGAATGGGCCTTAACCCCACCATTCCTTGGGCTTAAGCCAGCGTCCATAACAGCTGTAATGGGGGGTCGCCGATCCCGTCGAACTGACCTGCTGGTGGGGCACACCGGGGGGCACATCAGTGGAGGGGGAGAAAACACATCCTTTTCATGTGTGCCGGTCCCTGCTGAGGAATCACCAACCTGCGGAGTCCCCAACGGGGGACGTCCACGCCAGGGAGCCCGGCCCAACACCACCTGCTCGTCTGCCAACACAAAAGCGGGCTTTAGTCTGTCAATGCAGACGGTCTCTCTACATCACCCCCCCAAGTCTAACAAGAAATGTTTTGCCCCAGGTTCCAACACTCTGAATGGCCCTTCGTATGGTGGGCGCAGCGGGGTCCGGTGCGCATCGTGCCTGACGAAAACAAAAGAGGCATTCTGCAAACTTTTTGGGATGAATGCGTGGGCAAAAAAGGGGTGAGCCAGGTCCGGTACACTCTCCTCCCTCTGTGTTGCATAGAGATTGTGTGGCGGCTCGGCCTCGGGCGCGGGGTTGTCCGGTAAAAATTCCCCAGGGATCTGCAGCGGTTAAGAAAAAACAAGTTCTGCCGGGGAGGCTGCCAAATCATCCTTTGGTGCATAATGCAACCCTAAAAGAACCCAAGGCAGGCAGTCTACCCAAGTTGCATCCGTGAGCGAAGTCCTGAGCGCTGCTTTAAGTGATGTGTGGAAACACTCGCATAACCCGTTGGCCTGAGGGTTGTACACGGTAGTGTGGTGAATGTTGACCCCCAGGCTCCGGGCCATCATGGACCAGAGTTCCGAAATGAACTGTGGGCCTCTGTCGGATGTGATGTCCAAAGGAGATCTGAAACGTGCCACCCAAGCTGACAAAAAAGCGCGCGCCACTTCCGTGGATGTGGTAGAAGCCAGCAGTACTGCTTCAGGCCAGCACATGGTGCGGTCCATGATCGTCAACAGGTGCGTGAATCCCTGCGATGGAGGAAGGGGCCCCATCAAATCCACATGGATGTGGTCGAACCTCTTAGCCGGGATTTGGAACAACTTGAGGGGAGTTCTGGTGTGCCTATGCACCTTTGCTCTTTGGCACGCAACGCAACCTGCCTCCTACTCTTTCACTTCTTTACGCAAATGTGGCCAGACGAATGTCTCCCCCACTAGTTTCACTGAAGCGCGCACTCCCAGGTGTGCAAGTGAGTGGACCGACTCAAAAACACGATGATACCAAGAGCGCAGGACCACCGGGTGCGGGTGGCCTGTGGAGACATCACAGAATAGGGGAGGGCACCCTTCTTGCAGTACCCTGCTCTCCAGCCTTAACCCTGTTGGTTCAGACTGAAGCGCACAATTGTCCCCATCCCCGGCTTGTTCTGCAGCAATAGTGGGGAAATCTATTCCCACGTACACCGGGGCAACCAATGCGCATGAGAGGCAGTCTGCCACCACGTTGAGTTTATAGGCAACATGCCGAATGTCGGTCGTAAACTCTGAGATTGCGGCCAGCTGCCATTGCTGCCGGGCCGACCACGGTTCCGAGACCTTGGCCGTGGCATACATCAGCGGCTTGTGGTCTTTAAATGCAGTGAAGTTGCACCCCTCCAGCCAGAACTGGAAGTGGCGTGTCACTAGGTGGCGAGCCAGCAACTCTCTGTCAAATATGCTGTATTTGCGCTCGTTGTCACACAGAGTTCTTCTGAAAAAAGCAAGCCACTGCCACAGACCTGCAACACACTGCTCCACCACTGCCCCTATGGCCACGTCAGACGCATCCATAGTAAGTGCTATCCATGCAGACGGATCTTGGTGCACTAGCAATGCAGCCTTTGCCAGCGCTGTTTTGGCTTCCGAAAAAGCCTGATCCCACTCGGGAGTCCAGTTGATGCTGTCTGCAGGTTTCTTTTTTTATGTGCTGCGTACAACGGCTGCATCAGCTGGAGGAAACTGTTAAAATTAACGATTCCCAAAAACTCCTGAAATGCTCTCACCGTCTGTGGATGCAGAAAGTCCGACACTGCGCGCATCTTGTCCGGTAACGGGATCGCACCCTCCGGTTAAATGCAGTGGCCCAAAAAAATCAATCACTGCCACGCTGAACTGGCACTTCGCCAGGTTGATTATCAAACTGTATGCTTCCAATCTCTGGAAAACCATCTTGAGATGGGTGATGTGCTTGTCCTTGGACGCGTTGGCTACCAGAATGTCATCCAGGTGGACTAAAACGAAGGGCAAATGGTGCAGCACTACGTCCACATCATTTGGAAGGTCTGTGCCCCGCCTTTTAATCCAAACGGCATGTGCAAAAATTCAAAAAGGTCGAACAGAGTTATTATTGCTGTCTTTGGTACGTCCTCTGTTTGCACCGGGACCTGGTGGTAACTGCGGACCAGATCCACTTTGGAAAAAACACGTGCCCCGGCCAGGTGCACGGAAAAATTCTGGATATGGGGAATAGGGTAGCGATCGTGTGCCATAGCATTGTTCAATCGCCGGAAATCGTCACATGGTCGCCGCGAACCATTGGCTTTAGGCACCATGTGAAGTGAGGATGCCCACAGGCTGTTTGAGCGCTTGTCGATTCCCAACCTCTCCAAGTTGGCAAACTCCTTGCACGTGCTGTCCAGTTTAGCTGTGTCCAGGCGCTGAGGTCGTGGGAATATGGGTGGTCCTTTGGTAGTGATGAAATGCTCGACCCCATGTTTGGTTACTGCCGCTGAAAACATCGGAACCGTGAGTGCTGGGACCTGGGCAAGTAACTGTTGGTACTTATCCCATGGAGCTGTAATGTTGGCTAGTGTTGTCAAACCGGCTCCCCGAGCTGTACAGGGCAGAGAGTCAAAAGAGGCAGCATCCACCAGTCGTCTATTAGCAACATCAACTTATAAACCATGAGCACATAGGAAATCTGTACCAAAAATGGGGGAGGCACATGCGGCTATAATGAAAGTCCACTGGGTTGTGCCCATGCAAACATATAGTCAGTGTCTACTGACCAAATGTCTTATGTCTGATCCATTGGAAGCCGCCAGCACCGGATCGCTTCGTCCTGCCACTCCGTCTGTGTTGAACAGCAGGATGAGGCTCCTCTGGGAGCTTGAGTCCACCAGAAACCGTCTCCCCGAACGTGTGGTTGTGATGTATAGGAGCTTGGCTCTGTCACCAGCAGTAGCAGCCGCTACTGACTGCTGGCCTTGGCATTTCCCGACCACTTGAATTGGCACAGTGGCAAGCATCGCCATGCATCTGATCCAAAACTGCGATGATAGTGGCAGATCGTCTTCTTCTTGTGTCTCCTGGCGTCTGCTCCAGCCACCACCAGCGGCTCCTTGATCTCGCTGGCAGCATCTCTAGGCTCCAGTGCTGTTGCGTTTATGACAAAGGTTCTGGTCACTAGGATGATGCGATCCGCTTCCTGCGCTAGTGTGCGGTAGTTCCTCATTGCCAGCAGTGGTGAGTTTGCCAGGATTGCCCTCGCTGTAGCCTGGAGGTTTCTGAGAAACAGATGGGCGAACAGGAAGGGCTCGTCATCTCCGCTCATCAATGCCAACATGCTCTCAATCAACTCCACGGCCAATCTGTCCCCTAACTCTGAATGTGTTAGGAGCTGTTCCACTCTTTCACTGTACGAAGGGGTGTAGTGCTGGATAAGCATCTTTTTGAGCACCTCATATTTTCCTTGGACCGGCGGCTCTTGGAGTAGGCTTACCACTTGTTCTGTGGTGCGTGCGTCCAGGGCAGCGACCACATAGTAGTACTTCGTCTTGTCTGCTGTTACCCTGCGGAGAGCGAACTGGGCCTCAGTGTGTAAAAACCACGTTGTCGGGACATGCAGCCAAAAATCCAGGAGCTTGACTGAAACAGTGCATGCAGCGCTGGTGTTTTCTCTCCAGGATGTCTCCGGGGTGCTTGTTTCACCTTCCATGGCACGTCAGGGTCACCGGTGTAGAGAGAATGATCAGGCAAGGCAACAAGTTGGGTCAACACAGACTTTATTTTCTCTCTAACAGAACAGGATCACTAAAGAGCTCCCAGGCCACTGTGCATCTCACTAATATACCTTTAATTATTTGCATAGTGGCCCGGGGCTCCGACTTCATATCCATTACATAACAAAGCCTGTGCGGCGCATTAACATAACATTACGCTGGTGCCGTACTTCACTCCTCTCCCAGCAGCCCAGCGTCTCCTCTTCTCTCCGGGGGATGCCCAGCCTTTGTTGTTCCGTCTGGACCCCCCAGCGACCTCTCCTCTCATGGTCCATTACTCTCTGGGTGGAGAAGCCAACACCTTGCTCCCCACAGGTGTTTTTATGTCAGGTTCAGCTGTATCTGTGGCAGGTGGGCGGGGAGTACTTGGATGATACCTCTAAAATGACCTTTATGACCCTCCCGCTGCGTGGTCGAGCCCTCAGCTGGGCTCAGTCTATTTTAGATAGTGAGGAGGGCCCTAATTACTCTTTTGAGAGATTTATTGGTGAATTTTCTCGGGATTTCAATCATTCTGAGAGCGAGGGAAACATCATGTGTCATGTGTTGTCACTCTGCCAGGGTGATCGGTCAGCTGCTGATTACTCTGTGGAGTTTCGGGTTGTTGCGGCAGACTCTGGGGGGAATGGCATTTCTCTAAGAAGCGCCTTCCTCCAGGGTCTCAATTCAAACCTACATGACAACTTGATGATTCATGCTGCTCCCTCCTCTCTGGATGAGCTTATCAATCAAGCCGTCAGCCTACATAAGCTCTACCTCGAGCACGCGAGGGAGCGGAGGGCCTCCTCAGGCCCATCCGTCTCGCACACGTCCACCCCAGCTTCTGGCTTAGGTGAGACTGACTTTTCCCCCGAGGCTATGGTGCTCAGCTGAGCCCGACTGCCTCAGGAGGAGCACCTGCGATGGAGGAAAGCTGGCGCTTGCATGTATTGTGTCTCACTGGAACATAAAATACTCAGTTGTCACTTTAAGCCAAAAAGACGTGAACCGTCTGTAGCCGTGGGGGGGGGGGGGGAGGTCTAAAGGGCGGGAACTCTATTCATCCAAGGTAGCTTTTCCATTCCGGCCTTCATTCAGTCACTGTGGGTTAAGAGGAAGGTTTCAGCTTTTGTCACATCTCGCCGCTCATCAGCGGCGCCAGCTGCACGCACACCTGCGCCTCGTCAACGGCGAGGGATTTAAGCCGCCTCGCCCTGGGCTTCGGCCTGAAGCCGTCTGTTCTCATCGGCTACTCTTGCTGCAAGGAACCCCCTTCATCAAGCAAGATCGCAAGTAAGCATCTCTTACCATCTTCTTCCAGTCCCCTCCCCTGTGCACAGGTGGATTCCCCGGCGGCGGACAACATTCTCCAGCTGTCACCTCCTCGCTGCTGCATCAGGCGCTCCAGGTCGCTGTCTACCGGGCTACGCCCTTGCTACGCCAGCCACCTGCCCAAACCAAGTAAGCCAGCTGTTATTGCTACAATCCCCTGTATTGGTGTGGTGCCCGTTACCCTTCTCCCTCTGCTTCTCCCATAGGGTTGTCCGGCTGAACGGCTTCCTGCCCCCATGCCTGACGCAGACGCCACCACCAATACATCCACATATCACAGACACGCAACCACACACACACTTGTTGTTCAATAAACTGTTAAACCTATTCTGAGCCTGCGTGTGTGTCTCCTGAGCCGTGCATTATGTCAGTACGGCTTCAGCAGAGCGGCTCGGCAGACAGCGGGCTCACACGCCGTCTCACCACTCTCGAGGCTCAAATAGATTTGATAGTTTATCAGCAACAGGTGATGCTGAATCAATTAGTTAAGATCACTCACCGGTTAGATCACCTGGATCTCCCGCAGCCGTTCCCCACGGCTCGTCAGGGAGGTGCAGCTCCTACCTCTCCGGTGGCCGGTCAGACTGATCCCGGGTCGCCAACCCGGCTCACACCCATTCCGACCCCCGCTCGCTTTAGCAGACAGCTCGGCGGAGCGCGGGGGTTCATCATGCAGTGTGAGTCGGTGTTCTCCCGCGTCCCTGGGGATTTTCCCTCAGACCACAGCCGAATTGGCTATATAGGAAACCTCCTGGAGGGGCGGGCACTCACCTGGGCTTACGCCATCATGGCGAGACCCAGCTATGCCAACCTCTCCTACGGCCAATTCGTGCAACAGTTCCTCGACGTGTTTGACCATAGTCGTCGAGATAGTGTGTTAGTTGATCGACTTCTCTGTCTTCAGCAGGGAGGTCGGTCAGCTGCAGACTACTCGATCGACTTCCGGGTCATCGTGGAGGAGGTTGGCTGGGATGAGCCCTCGCTCTGCGGCATCTTCCTCCGCAGTCTGAACTCTGGTCTGAGGGATGAGCTGGCTGGTCGCGATATTCCGGGGAGGCTTTCAGGGCTGATATCACTAGCGATTAGTTTGGATAACAGGCTTCGCGAGCGGTCTTCAGAGCGGAAGTCTGCTTCTTGCTCGTGGGGAGGCTTGTCTCACCTGTCCCAAGCTCGCCCCCTGGCGTCGCCACCACCAGACTCCTCCGAGAAGTCGGAGGCGAAGGCGGTGGTCCGGTCAAAGCTCCATCTAGCGGAGAAACAATGCCATCGGGAGTTGGGCCTCTGCATGTATTGCGGAGGCAGTCAACACTCTGTGGAGTATTGTCCAGAGAAGCCCGTTAGGGGTCCGCAAATCACTGTAGGGGGCCTTGCAGATTCTAACCGGTCGAGTCCCCTCACTCAATTGACGCTGCCCGTTCGTTTCTGTCATAACTCCACTGGGCACCTCACTCATGCACTGGTGGATTCAGGCGCGGAGGGAAGCTTTATTTCACAGAGCCTGGCAACCCGATTGGGCATCCGTTGCCATACCCTCAAGACTCCTCTCGCCCTAGTAAATCTCTCCCGTGTTTCCCTGGGAAAAGTAACACACCAGACCATTCCCGTCCCTGTTATTATTTCTGGAAATCATCGGGAGGAGATCACCTTCTACGTCCTACCTAACTCAGTATCTCCCGTCATCCTCGGATACCCCTGGCTCCGCCTCCACAGCCCTGTCCTGGACTGGAGGTCTGGCAGAGTGTCCGCCTGGAGCTCCTTCTGCATGAGCACCTGCCTCCAATCCGCTGCCTGCGCCCCGTCCTCGCCTTCAACTCCCAAGGACGCCGCGCCTCCGGATCTCACCCTGGTGCCATGGGAGTTTCACGACCTGGGTATGGTATTCAGCAAATCCAAGGCGATGTCTCTTCCCCCGCACAGGCCCTACGACTGTGCTATAAACATCCGCCAGGGGGCACCCTTACCCTCGGGGCGACTCTACAGCCTGTCTGTGCCGGAGAAGGAGGCTATGAATTCTTATCTCAAGGAATCGCTGAGTGCTGGAATCATCCGTCCCTCGTCATCACCATTAGGCGCTGGGTTCTTCTTCGTGGGCAAGAAGGACGGCTCCCTCCATCCTTGTATTGACTACCGTGCCCTGAATGACATCACGGAGAAGGACCGCTACACCTTGCCCCTAATGGACACCTCCTTCCACTCCCTCCAGGGGGCGACTTGGTTCACCAAGCTGGATCTTCGCAGCGCATACCACCTCGTCCGGATCCGGGAGGGAGACGAGTGGAAGACAGCCTTCCGTATCCCGAACGGCCATTTCGAGTACCTGGTTATGCCGTTCGGGTTGACCAACGCTCCAGCCGTCTTTCAGCGCCTTATAAATGACGTCCTCCGGGACTTCATCGGCCTGTTTGTGTTCGTCTACCTGGATGACATCCTCATCTTCTGCAGATCCAGGGACGAGCACCGGGTCCATGTGAGGCGGGTCCTCCAGAGGCTGCTGGAGAACCGGTTATATGTCAAGGCTGAGAAGTGTGAGTTTTACGCTAAGACTACGTCCTTCCTCGGGTTCGTCATCTCCCACGACCAGGTGCTTCCGGACCCAGCGAAGGTGAAAGTGGTGGTGGAATGGCCAACTCCTACATCAAGGAAACAGGTACAACAGTTTATTGGGTTCGCCAACTTCTACCGCCGCTTTGTCCCTAACTTTGGTACCATCGTCGGCCCTCTGACCCACCTCACGTCCCCTAAGATCCCGTTCCGGTGGACTGAAGAGGCCGCAGCTGCTTTCCAGGCGCTGAAGGCGGAGTTCTCCTCCTCCCGGGTCCTCAGCCAAGTCGATCCCTCGCTGCAATGCATCGTGGAGGTGGACGCTTCGGACACGGGGGTGGGGGCGGTGTTATCTCAGCGGTCACCTGAAGACGGGATCAAATGGCCCTGCGCCTTCTTCTCTCGGCGCTTGTCCCCGGCGGAACGAAATTACGACGTGGGGGACAGAGAGCCCCTCGCCATCAAGCTCGAGCTGCAGGAGTGGCGTCACTGGCTAGAGGGGGCGGCCCTGCCGTTCGTGGTTCTAACCGACCACAAGAACTTGGAGTATTTAAGATCTGCCAAGCGTCTGAACGCCCGCCAGGCGCGTTGGTCCTTGTTCTTCGCCAGGTTCTGCTTCAACATCACCTTTAGGCCTGGCTCCAAGAACGGCCTGCCTGATGCCCTCTATAGGCAATTTGCCCCTGAGGCGTCTGAGGACGCAGCCCACACCATCTTGCCCAGGTCGTGCATCGTGGGAGCCGTCACTTGGGACATCGAAAGTAAGATCCAAAAGGCACAGGAATCGGAACCAGACCCTGACGGAGAACCGGAGGGGAGGCTTTTTGTGCCGTCCACGGTCCGGGGGGACGTCATCCACTGGCTGCACACGTCTAAGCTCACCTGTCACCCTGGTTCCTCCCGGATGATTGATTTACTTCAACGATCCTTCTGGTGGCCGGGCCTGCGGAAGGACGCTGCCCGCTACGCCCGGGCCTGCCCCGTCTGCGCCACCAGTAAATCAGGTAATGCCCCTCCAGCGGGCCTGCTCCAGCCCCTGCCCGTCCCTGGTAGGCCCTGGTCGCATATCGCCCTGGACTTCGTCACCGGTCTCCCGGTCTCTAACACCTTCGACACAGTCCTGACCATCGTAGATCATTTCTCCAAGGCTGCTCACTTCATCCCATTACGAGGGCTTCCATCTGCCTTGAAGACGGCGGACCTCCTTATCCAGCACGTGGTCAGGCTGCACGGGATTCCGGTAGACGTGGTCTCGGACCGGGGCCCCCAGTTTTCCTCAGAGGTTTGGAGGTCCTTCTGCAACACCCTGGGAGCCAAGGTAAGCCTCTCCTCCGGCCATCACCCCCAATCCAATGGGCAGTGTGAGCGGACCAATCAGGAGCTGGAGGCTGCGCTCTGCTGCGTCACAACATCCAAACCTGCGTCCTGGAGCACTCATCTCGCCTGGGTGGAGTACGCCCACAATACTGCCCACTCTTCTGCCACTGGGATGTCCCCATTTAAGGCATCCCTAGGCTATGACCCCCCTCTGTTCCCTACGCAGGAGAGTGAGGTAACTGTCCCCTCAGTTCGGGCGCACCTCAGGCGGTGCCGCTCCATCTGGGCGTCGGCGCGCAATGCGCTTTTATGCACGGCGGAGCGCAATAAGTCTACGGCGGACCGGCACAGAAGACATGCCCCAGCCTACCAGGTAGGCCAACGTGTCTATGTGTCTACCCAGGACGTCGTTTTAAAGGGTGAGAGGAGGAAGTTGGCACAGCGTTTTATGGGCCCATACCCCATCACCAGGATTATCAACCCGGTGGCTGTGCGTGTGGCTATTCCCCCCTCCCTCCGCATTCATCCCACCTTCCATGTTTCCAAGGTGAAGCTGGCAGTCTCCGACCCCCTTTGCCCTCCCCCTGCTGCGCAGCCCGCACCCCGGATGATTGATGGTCATCCGGCCTGGCCAGTCTCTTCCATCCTGGACTCCCGGCGCCGGGGTCGCGGGTTACAGTACTTAGTGGATTGGGAGGGCTATGGACCTAAACATAGGCAATGGGTGCCCTCGTCATTTGTGTTGGATCCATCTCTCATCACTGAGTTCCACCGAGCGCACCCGGAGAAACCATCACCAGGAGGCGCTGCTAGAGGGGGGAGTACTGTCACATCTCGCCGCTCATCAGCGGCGCCAGCTGCACGCACACCTGCGACTCGTCAGCGGCGAGGGATTTAAGCTGCCTCGCCCTGGGCTTCGGCCTGAAGCCGTCTGTTCTCATCGGCTACTCTTGCTGCAAGGAACCCCCTTCATCAAGCAAGATCACAAGTAAGCATCTCTTACCATCTTCTTCCAGTCCCCTCCCCTGTGCACAGGTGGATTCCCCGGCGGCGGACAACATTCTCCAGCCGTCACCTCCTCGCTGCTGCATCAGGCGTTCCAGGTCTCTGTCTACCGGGCTACGTCCTTGCTACGCCAGCCACCTGCCCAAACCAAGTAAGCCAGCTGTTATTGCTACAATCCCCTGTATTGGTGTGGTGCCCGTTACCCTTCTCCCTCTGCTTCTCCCATAGGGTTGTCCGGCTGAACGGCTTCCTGCCCCCTTGCCTGACGCAGACGCCACCACCAATACATCCACATATCACAGCCACGCAACCACACACACACTTGTTGTTCAATAAACTGTTAAACCTATTCTGAGCCTGCGTGTGTGTCTCCTGAGCCGTGCATTATGTCAGATTTGACTGATTCGGGTGTGGAGCAAAATTTCATTTCTCAGCGGCTCATGCAGGAAATTGGTATTCTCAAAACTCAACTGCCAGCTTTGCTAAACATTGTGGCATTATCTGGGAGTTGTGTGGTGTCTATTACTGAGCGCATGGCGTTGATTTCTGTCCTTCTGTCCGGGAACCACCGGGAGACCATTTCATTCCTTATTCTCCCTAGTTCATCTTCTGGGGTTCTGGGGTATCCATGGATCTGGAAGTTTAACCCTATTATTAATTGGGCACAAAATCCCATCTCTTCCTGGAGACCCTTTTGTTTAGCCTCCTGTCTCTGCTTGGCCAAGGGTTCTCAGTCCCTCTCTGTCGCCTCATCTCTGGTTGAGCCGCCAGATCTCAGCCTCATACCCGAGGTCTATCATGACCTTGGGGAGGTCTTTAGCAAGTCTAGAGCCCTTTCTTTGCCTCCTCATCGCTCTTATGACTGTGCAATTGACCTCCTCCCAGGTGCGCGGTTGCCATCTAGCCAACTCTACAGTCTTTCTGGACCGGAGAGGGAGGCGATGGAGAATTATATAAAGGACGCCTTGAATGCCGGCCTTACTCGGCCTTCCTCGGCTCCTCTTGGGGCAGAGTTTTTCTTTGTCGGGAAGAAGGATGGATCTCTGCATCCATGCTTAGACGTCTGTGAGTTAAATGCTATCACTGTCAAAGATAAATACCCTTTGCCCCTGATCAACACTGCGTTTGAGCTCTTTCAGCACCCGCGGATATTTACTAAATTAGATCGATGTAATGCATATCATTTAGTCTGCATTTGCAAGGGGGACAAATGGAAGACAGCATTTTAAACTCATTTGGGGCAGTTTGAATATCTGGTGATGCACTTTGGGCTCACCAACACCCCCGCTGTCTTCCAACGATTGATTAATGATGTCCTATGCGATATGGTTAATCAATTTGTTTTTGTCTACCTTGACGATATTTTGATTTTTTCACGAATGCCAGAAGAGCACTCCGTTCATGTCAGGGCCGTGTTACAATGGCTCCTGGAAAATTAGCTCTTTGTGAAGGCGGAAAAGTGTAAGTTTTCCACCAGCTTCACTTCCTTCCTGGGCTTCAGTATTGCTGAGGGAGAGCTGAGAACCAATCTGGCCAAGGTGAAGGCTGTGCTGGATTGGCCTACACCCCAGTCCCATAAGGAGCTTCAATTCTTCTTTGGATTTGCTAACTTTTACCATTGCTTCATTAGAAACTACAGTGGGGAAGCATAGCCTCTCACACAGCTGACCTCAGTCAAGGTGCCTTTCACCCGGTCCGAGGCGGCTGACCGGGCCTTCCTTAACCCCTTCCACTCCGGTCAATTTCCCTAAAAACGCCAAAAAATAATGTGCCCAAAGTAAATCGAAAGCTGTTCTTCAACCCTTTGCAGCATCTTCATGGGGTTGGTCTCATTTAAAAGAAAACACTTTGAATTTTTTGGTAAAATAGACATAATCTCTCTAAGTGCTCCAGCCACTGAGTTACAGTCATCTAAACATAGTGAACTTGGAGAAAATAAATTTGGCCTGGGTGTTTTTTTGGATACAAATGCTTGCAAATAACACACAGCTTCAGATCCGGGCTGGAAAATGTAACAGAAATGTAGAACCAAGTGTTATCCAGCTGAGGTCCAAATTTTGTAACAATACCACAAAAAATGAATATATTACACTGCTTTTTCCTCAGGTAGTTCCCAGGCGTTTTTGAACTGTGCCAAATTGTGCCAAATGGCACAGTTTGGAAAAACGTCTGTAACTTTTGAATGATTCAATATAGAAGCTTCATCTTGGGCTCTAATGAAAGGTGATACTCAGGGCTGTGTGTGTGTGTGTGGGGGGGGGTTGCCCCTCCCGCTACAGAGGACGGACATCGCCCGTTGCGCCATGGTCCGTCATGCAGCGATGACGCACAGCTGTAATTTACCGATCGGTCAAAAGTCATTTTGATTACAATTTTCAGGGATAAAGAATAATTTAGCTTAGAACACTTACCTCTTCACAGCAGAAGCAGAGCTGGCGAACTTCTTCCTCATTGTCAGACGAATGCGACGCTGGTCTCGCGACCCGATCAAAACATAATTCCATTATTGCGGTTTTGCGCTTCCATGATTGCGGTTTTTGGCGAACGATTTTTCAAAACAAATAACAGTAGTAATTAAAAATAGACTGGCGAACGCGTGTGTTACTCAGCCTTCGTCGTCAGCCTCCGTCGGTCTATTATGACCATGGAAGAGAATCCTAAACTTCTACTCTGCTGGGACACCACCGCCTGTGGCCGAACATGCCGATGCGCGAATGGCAGTCTCTGTCACACAGGTTGCACTTGTGGATGGTCTCTGTGCTGCTGGGTCTGTGGGGTTCTTCCTGTGGGTCCTTTTTTCATCTGCTGCAGCAGTCTCTCTTCACCCAGCCTTACACAAAAAAGCTTGCGAACTTCTGTGCTTCAATTGGCTGGCTGCATTCACAGCGTTGGTAGGCGGGTCCTTCTTGCTAGGTTTTCAGTCATTGGTTCTTCAAGGTTTCAGAAACCCAATTCAAGGCTCTTATTAGTCGAATGAGAGGTCAATCATATCTGATCTGTTCGCGGCTGTGTCTGCAGTGGAAGAACTTTTTTTTTTTTTCAGTGCACGCTTGGAGGCAGTGCCCTCGTGTGTCCTAGAGCGCACGAGAGCGCCCTCGTGTGCTCTGGGATGCAGAGACTTGCCCGCCCGCGGTACAACGGAGTGCAAGAGGTTAAGCTGAAGAGCCTGTTTTCCAGTGCTGCCATCTTGGCCCAGGTCGACGCTCAGCTCCAATTCATTGTAGAGGTGGACACTTCTGATTCGGAGGTGGGCACTGTCCTCTCACAGCGCTCAACTTCCGATCAGAAGCTCCATCCATGCGCATATTTCTCTCAGCGGCTCATGCCAGCCAAGAAGAACTACAATGTAGGTGACCGGGAGCTGTTGGCCATTAAATTGGCTCTGGAGGAGTGGAGACATTGGCTGGAGGGAGCAGTTTAACCAATCGTGGTGTGGACCAACCATAAAAATTTACAATATCTTTGGTCGGCCTGCTGACCAAATGCCTGGCAGGCCCGATGGGCCTTATGTTTTATTAGATTTAATCTCACCATCACCTATAGACCGGGCTCTCATAATATTAAACCTGACGCTCTCTCCCGCCAGTTTTCCCCCGACCACTCAGCCCCATCCTCCCTCCCACAACCTGAGCAGAGGGTCCGACAGGCCCAGCCCACAGATCCCAAACCTGAGGGAGGACTTGAAAATCGACTATATGTCCTGGCCAGCCTCCGCAGTGAAGTTATCAGGTGGGGCCACACCAGTCATTTTGCCTTTCATCCTGGGGTTTTCCCACACCATTAATCTCATCAAGCCAGTGTTCTGGTGGCCCACGCTGCGGATGGACGTCTGGGACTATGTTAAAGCTTTCCAAGTGTGAACAAGAAATAAATCAGACTCTTCTCCTCCTGCCGGTCTACTTCACCCCCTCCCAATACCCAGCCACCCCTGGTCTCACGTGGCCCTGGATTTTGTTACTTTACTTCCCTCTCTAATGGTAACACTGTCATTCCCACCATTGTAGATTGATTCTCTAAGTCCATTCATCTGGTACCCCTCCCCAAACTACCCTCTGCCTCTGAAACTGCCAGCCTATTTACTAACCTCGTCATCCGCCTCCACGATATTCCGATGGACATTGTGTCTGACAGGGGGCCGCATTTCTCATCCAAGTGTGAAAGCCATTTTGCCGAACCCTGGGCACCTCAGTCACCCTGTCTTCAGGATACTATCTGCAGAACAATGAGCAGGCTGAGCGCACTAACCAATCCTTGGAGGCCGCCCTCAGATGTGTGGCATCCTGCAACCCATCAACATGGAACACTCACCTGACCTGGGTGGAGTATGCCCACAACTCCACAGTTTTGTCAGCTACAGGATTAACACCTTTCACAGCATCAATGGGGTACACTTCCCCCCAGCTAGCCAAGGTGGAGAGGGAGGTTGCAGTGTCATCTGTGGAGGTCAACGCCTGCCGTTGTCGTCGCTTATGGAGGGCCACCCGTGCTGCGCTCCTCCCTTCCACTGAACGGAATCATCAGTACTCAGACCGCAGGTGGGTTCCAGTGCCTAAATACGCAGTTGGGCAGAAGGTGTGGCTGTCGGCAGACCAGGGTCCTCTGAAAACTGACTCTCGGAAGCTGTCACCTCGGTTCCTTGGGGTGTTCGTCATCTCCTGAATCATCAACGATGTGACAGTCTGCCTGCAGATTTCGCAAGCTCTCGGTATCCATCTGACCTTCCACATTTACAAGATCAAGCCCTTCTATGTCCCCCCCAAGCCCCCCCCCCCCGGATCCTCGACGGTCAGACCAACTACACAGTTCAGAGAATCCTGGACTTTCGCCGTTGGGGCCAGGGGCTACAGTACTTGGTCCATTGGTAGGGCTATAGACCTGAAGAAAGATCGTGGATTCCCAGGTCAAACTTCCATGACAAGGAGATGGTTTAGGCCTTTCACTGGGCCCATCCCAACAAGCCCAGTGGGCCGCCAGGAGGCGTCTCTTGGGCGGGGGGCACTGTTATGATCGGGTGAGCGCACTCCTTATCCCGTCCTATGAGAGGGTCCCCAGCTCCGCAGGTAATCAAGACACCTTCGTGAGTGGACGCACCTGGTGTCTCAACACTGCCAGCGCTTAAAAGGTCCAGTCTGTGAATGCTCCAACGCTGGCTCGTTGGGTATACTGCCTAAACTGAAATCTAAGTAAGTAAGATATTCTATATTGTGGAACACAGAGAAGTCACAGTGTTTCTCTTTCTCTCTGATTCTCAGGTTGCTGCCATCTCTGTGGTGTGTCCCCGGGGATTCGTTGTGCATTCACCTGCCTCCTCCTCTTGGTTGGCTTCACCCATGGTCGTCTTCTCCACCCTTGAGTGGGTTCTCTGGTGTGGCATCTTGCATGTGGGCTGACTTAACTAGTAAATCATGACACCTCCTGTGATCCAAATAAAGTGGTTAAGAAAATGAATGGATAAATCACAGACACACTAAATCTTTGGTATTTTGCTATTATTTGCCACTTTGTGTTTTCCTTTAATCATATATACCATATCTCAGATGAAGATATATTGTACTGTAAATTGGTTCTCACAGGCATATGGTTGGTAAAGATGGATTCACACTACTATTTGGACTGACTTTTACTGGTGTTTTGGCAAACGTCTGGCTCTGCTGGCAAAAGTTAATGATTGCTGGTGTTTGTTGGCAAACACCGGCAAAAGTTGTGCACTTTGAAAATTTTCAGTATGTTGAAAATATGGTGATGCGTGGTGTGTGCCCTTTGCCCTAATTACTGCATCTTCCACAGCTGCGGGCACACCTGCTCCTCCTCATTAAGCACCCTTTATAAGGAATGCTGCCCAGAAGCCAGCACAGAGACGTCTATGCATTCTCCCAGGAAGAGCTCCATGTGGGAGTCTTCCCCTTTCAGCTTAACGCTGCGAGAGTTTCGCCTCTCTTGTTTGTCTTCAGCTTCTCGTCATATGGGAGTTTTGTCTCCCAACCACTACGTAAGCTATTCCAGAGCTGATTATCTGCACCTGCCTGCTTTCCCTTGTTTCCTGTGCACAGGTGGACCAACCTCCAGGCAAACCACTCCTTCCTCCTGGCGGCAGACTGGACCTCATCTATGGACAGTGGACTATTTCCTTCTCGCAACTGGTGAGCCAGGGCACACAGCACGTTTTCCTCATCCTAATCAGTACTGTCTATACTCTGCACCTGCACTACAGAAGCAGACAAAGGCTCAACAACAATAAGGATCTTTTACTGAATGAAAGTGGAGGAGTGTGTGTGTATGGTGTTGTGCATGTGGTGTTATATGGTGAATTTTTTGGAGGGACGGACTTTGGCTTTGGCAACCGCCATTATGACCCGACCCAAATATGCCAGTTACATGTATGACCAATTTGTGGCTGAGTTTTCTGAAGTTTTTGACCACTCTGATGGGGATGATGTACTCACCTCTCACCTCCCTAATCTGAGCCAGGGGGTTAAATCTGTGGCTGATTACTCTGTGTATTTTCTGGTAGTAGCTACTGAGGTTGGGTGGGAGGATGCCTTTTTGTGTAGTATTTTTGTTTGGAGCCTTAGCCCCAGGTTGAGGGATGAGTTGGCCCAGGTGGAAACACCCGCTAAACTTAGTGAGTTCATTGCACTAGCTATTTCCATTGACAACAGGAAAAGGGAATGGGCTAGTGAGTGTCGCTCGGGCACTCAACCTTGCTGCTCTCCTCAGTCTCCCCTTAAGGCCCTCCATCCCTCTGAGTTCCCTGAGGGGGATGAACCCATGCTGATTGGCCAGTCTAAATTGCCCCCGGTGGAACGACAACGCCGCCGCGACCTTGGGCTCTGTCTATATTGTGCCAGCGCTGACCACGAGGTCTCATTGTGTCCCAATCAGTTAAAAGGGGGAGTCCGTTAGTCACAGTAGGGGGACTAACGGACGGTGCTAGTACTAAATCACTTTAACGTCTCATGTTACCAATTTGCTTTCAACACACACTCACTGAATTATCTTCGCATGCTCTCATTGATTCTGGAGCTGAGCAAAACTTTATTTTGGAGGGTCTGGCAACCTGGCTGGGGCTCCCATGTTACAACCTGGAGAAACCTCTTAAGTTGATTGCCCTCTCCAAGATGCCGGAGCACACAGCATGTTTTCCTCACCCTAATCAGCACTGTATACACTTTGCACCTGCGCTACAGCACTACAGCGGGACGCTGGGCCAGTATTGGATTGTCATCTCTTCGGAGCCAGATTAACTCCTCACTGCCATAAGACTATCAATTCTCTGTTAATGTTATTACCTGCCTGCCTGTGTGTAATCCCCTGTCTCTGTTGTTATTGTAGAGCCGCCTGACCTGTCCTGCTGTCCATGCTCCTGCTCCCATTACTCCACATGTACAACACCATAAGCACACACAATCCTCCACTTTCATTCAATAAAAGATCATTATTGTTGTTGAGCCTGTATCTGCTTCTGGGTGTTTGTGAAATCATGTCAGAAAATTTGCCGACGTTTAAAAATACACGGTCAAATTTGTGCTCAGTTTGTAAGAGTTCCTGAGCGCTGGGCTAATTTATGCATTTACCTAAGTCAGCCTAAGTTAAAGCTGGGTTCACACTAACGTTCGGACCGACTTTTACAGACGTTTTTGAAAAATCAGAGAAATACTCAGTGCAAATCAGCTGACATCAGTGTCAGATGACGCTCATATAAAGATTAGCGTTTGTGGAGGCTTCTTGCCGTTCTGCTTCTGGAGTGAACACATTTCCCTTGGGCATACATTTCAGTATTTATTTTTGTTTGATATTCCGATGTAGTTACTTCTGCATACCCTTTTCCCCTGTTCATTCATGCATTCATCAAAAAAAATAAATAAAATAATGCTATAGACGCCAACACTAAGTCCGCAATTAAAATGTAAATGTGGATGGTGTCACAATTGCTGAGCGGTCAAGGCACACCAGAGAAGGACGAGACTTCCAAAAGTTTGCAACAAACAATTTTCCATTTCTTACAAATAATTCACAGGCAACAACTTACATGAACATCCGACACCCAACCCAAACCAAATGACCAACACCTGTTAATATACTTAGTGAGATAATTAGACTAATTGGAACATACCAAAATCCCAGGTAAGACAATAAATATACCATATTCCCACATATACCCAATAGTATCTAAAAGAGACATAAATACATAAATAATTTCCCACCATATTTACAGAATAAATAAACACCATAAATAACACCATAATAATACAATAAATAGTTTAAACCGTTATTTACATATTAAATCCCCCTCTACTCAACCATCATATACTTCCTCCCCCTGGTATCCTTTAAAGGGCACTCAAACCCCTGAGGAGTCTTTTGCCCAGACACCACCAGGAAGCATGCTGGCAAAGGTAGGTGGTCTTAAGATTATTCAGTTTCCTCACCCAATTAACATAATTAACATTAAAATTTATCTCACACAAATGGAATTCAATTCACTCAAAACAAATCTCAAATTATATGTGCATTTTATCCATTACAATACATGTTGACATTTGCAAATTATAAATCCTTTTACACATATAATATAATATTCAATTACAGGGGACCATAACAGTGGCGACACACCGTCGTTACATTTCCTCACCCCCTCTCCCGAGAGTACAGTACTCTATGAGTCATGTACTCTGGAGAGGCTGTCTGCCACAAGGTTGGTTTTCCCTGCCATATACTAAACAGTGAAGTTATAAGGCTGAAGGGACAAATACCACCCTGTAAGATAACTATTAATGTCTTTCATCCTATTAAGCCATTGTAGGGCCCAATGATCTGTCTCCAATGTGAAATGAACGGCTCAAGAACAGTACTTGGGTATCTCTCTCCCTCCACCTCCTGGAGAAGTAATGTGCCAATATCAACTCCTGAAGCATCTGTCTGTAGAATAAATGGACGGTTGAAATCCGGACTGTAGAGAACCTTCTCACCAGAAATAGCACCCTTCAGCTCTTCAAAGGCTCTACCACAGTTCTCTGTCCATTTTACTTTATTCGATGCTGAAGCCTTAGTGAGGTCAGTAAGCACTGCTGCCCTTTCAGCAAAATGGGGGATGAATTTACCATACAAACCTACCAAACCCATAAATGACCGTACCTTCTTCTTGGTAGTAGGTACAGGATAGGCCTGAATGCCATCCACTTTACCCAGTCGTGGTCTAATGACTGCCTGACCAACCACATGTCCCAGGTACTCCACCTGCTGCTGTCCAAATGCACACTTGCATGGGTTAATAGTCAGTCCTGCCATCTTAATTAACTGGAGGAACTGCCGAAGATGTAACAAATGTTCCTTCCAGGTCTGACTATAGATGACTACGTCATCCAAATAGGCAGCTGCAAAGCCTGATACCCCTCTTAATACCTGGTCCATAAGCTGCTGGAAAGTTGTAGGCTCCCACTGGAGGCCAAATGGCATAACCTTGAACTGAAAATTGCCATAAGGTGTTTTAAAGGCTGCCAATTCTTTCGTTTCAGGTGCCAAGGCCACCTGCCAATACCCCTTGCTTAGGTCTATGGTGGAAATAAACCTAGCCCTGCCCACTTTCTCTAATAACTCATCAATACAGGGCATGGGGTACGACTCGAACTTAGAGACTGCATTAAGGTACCTAAAGTCGATGCAGAACCTCAAGGAGCCATCCTTTTTAGGGACCAACACAATCGGGCTACACCACTCGCTGACTGACTCCTCAATCACTCCCAGATGCAACATCAGGTCAATCTCCTGCTTCAGTTTAGGGACCAACCATTAAGGGATCCTTTAAGACTTTTTACGGGGAACAGCCTCTTTCTTTAAATGAACCTTATGATGAACTAATGTGGTGAAACCAGGTATCTCCGGAAACAATTCTGGATCTAATAGTGCCTCTAACTCTCTCTGCTGATTAACCTGCAAATGAGACCCCTGCAATGAAAAAGGCTCTGTCAAATTTGTGGGAAAGGACTGTTCTCTCTCCTCATCCACCTCCGTCACACAAATGTGGAGCTGATGATGCGTCTGCTGATGAACAGGCTGCTGCTGATGATGCACAGGCTGCTGAAACTCCTTTAACAAGTTAAGATGAAAGCACTTATGTTTTTTCTTTCTGTCAGGCATATATAGTTCATATGTCACTGAACTTAGTTTCTTAGAAATTTCATAAGGCCCCTGCCATCAAGGAACAGCTTACTGTCACAAGAGGGCAGAAGTAGCAACACCACACAACACAAGGGGCGCATGCGCACGCAGCGACCAGCAGCTTGGTGATATAGTGCATGTGTGCGTGTGTGTGTTTTTTGTACTTTTTTACGTTTTTAGAAAATCCTCTGTGTCGTTTCTGCTCTGGAGCGTTTGTGGAATATATGGCGAACAGCTCCCTAGTATCTGCAACATGGATTTCCTCTCATATCTCGCACTGCTGCTTTCTGTGTTCTGGCTCTTTGTCTCTGAGGTAAACGCGTTCGGCTCCATGACGAGCAGAATAGCGGGCAGAATACAATATTCCAGGGACGTGTTGCTGCGCTTTAACACAGCTGGTGCAGAGTCTCTGATTGCGCCCAAATTTCATCTGCCGGACTTTATTTTGAGAGACGGTCACAGCGGTGAAAAAAGAAGCGGCAGGAGGAAGCGTGGAAGAGGTGGAGGTGTGAAATTGCGCCTTAGGAGACGTCAGTTTGGTAACATTCCTCTTCCTTCGATCATTTTTGGGAATGCACAGTCTGTGAGAAACAAGGTGGAGGAAATTCAAGGCAATGTACGTTACCAGAAGGATTTTAAGAACTGCTGCGTCATGGCTTTCACTGAATCTTGGCTTACTGCGCATGATCGAGATGCAGACCTGTGGATTGATGGCTTTGGAGCTCCGCTGCGCTCGGATCGACAGGAAGAGGTAACTGGGAAGCGTCAGGGGGGCGGAGTATGTTTATACATTAATAAGCAGTACTGCACATCTGTCACGGTCAGAGAGCGCATCTGTACACCCCATGTGGAGCTGCTGTCTGTGTCACTACGCCCCTTTTATTTGCCTCGAGAGTTTCCCCAACTTTTCATCACAACCGTGTACATTCATCCGAGGGCAGACGCTGACTCCGCCTCCAGCACCATCTCTGATGTGGTGCAGCGGCTGCAGTCAATTTCTCCAGAGGCGCCAAACTTCATTCTTGGGGATTTTAACCATGTTTCTTTAAAGAAGACACTTAAAAACTTTCATCAGTATGTCTCCTGCCCAACCAGGCGAAAAAAGACATTGGACCTGTGCTATGGATCCATAGAGAGGGCCTATAAATCACTCCCCCTTCCTCCTTTAGGATCATCAGATCACAACTGTGTTCATTTGCTGCCCACATATAAAACTGCTCTCAGAAGAGGCAAAGTGGAGACCAGAGACATTGATGTGTGGACAGAAGATTCAGAGCACAGCCTCCAGGAATGCTTTGACTGTACAGACTGGAAGATGTTCATAATGGCCTGCGGGGATGATTTGGACTCTCTGGCTGAGCTCACATGCTCATACATGGCTCACTGTCAAAATAAGTTTGTTCCACGTAAACGTGTCAAAATATATCCCAACAACAAACCATGGGTTACTAAATCAGTTAAATCCTGCTTACAGAGGAAAGCTCTTGCCTTTAAACAAGGGTCTGTTTCTGCGCTACAGGTTGCCACCAAGGAGCTGAAGGCCGAAATTTTAAGAGCAAAACAGAATTATAAATCAGAATTGGAAAGCAAGATGGCAGCAAATAAACTTGGTTCGGCCTGGGCCAGTATGAAAACTATTGCAGGCCTTCAGAGCACAGAGCGCAGTAACCGTGTGTTTTTAGATGGTTTTAGTTCAGACACAGAGCTGGCTAATGCTCTTAATTGTTTTTATGGTCGTTTTGACTCCTTTGATTTTAGCACAGAAATCCAAGATTTGAAACAGAAACTCAAAGACAATCAGCACTTTAATATTGAGATGCAGGATGTTAAAAGGGACTTCCGCGCTGTAAAAGTGAACAAAAGTCAGGGCCCTGATAATATATGTGGACGCCTGGTAAAGTCCTGTGCACATGAACTGAGTCCTATATTTCATTATATTTTCAATAAGTCCTTACAGACACAACATGTGCCTAAGATCTGGAAAGATGCCATGGTTGTTCCCGTTCCAAAATCCAGCTGTCCTAAAACGGTAAACGACTTTAGACCAGTTGCTTTGACTTCAATTTTAATGAAAATTTTTGAAAAACTGGTCAGATGTGAGGTCCTAAGGCAGACTGAACATGCATTGGATCCTCTGCAGTTTGCCTATAGGCCTCACAGAGGAGTGGAGGATGCCACCGTCACTCTGTTTGACATGCTTTTTAAACATCTGGATTTAAATGGGACACACGCCAGGCTTTTATTTGTGGACTTTTCTTCTGCCTTTAATACAATCCAACCTCATATTTTAGTTGAAAGGCTCCTGCAACAATTTGATTTAAGCAATAATCTGGTGGGTTGGATTCTGGATTTCTTAACCAACAGGACGCAGAGAGTAAGGGTCAATGGCACATTGTCTGACCTAAAGTGCTCTTCTACTGGCTCTCCTCAGGGGTGTGTGTTGTCACCACTACTCTTCATCCTGTACACAAACATGTGTCGGAGCAGACATGACAACAGACACATTATAAAGTATGCTGATGACTCAGTCATTGTCAGTCTCCTCCAGGATGGTGAGAGTGGCCACGGCCCAGTAGTTGATGACTTTGTTCACTGGTGTGAGGATTCCTACCTGCAGCTGAATACAACAAAAACGAAAGATATGATTATTGACTTTAGGAGGAAAACTCCCAGGCACAAAGTCACCATACTAAAAGGCCAGACCACCGAATGTGTACAATCGTACAAATATCTTGGGACAATTATTGATAGTGGATTGAACTTTGAGGTGAACTGTGAAAGGGTGTGCAAAAAGGGTCAGCAAAATTTGCATTGTTTGAGGAAACTTGCACGCTTCCAAATTGACCGAACCATAATGACTATGTTCTATCGGGCTTTTATTGAATCTGTTTTATCCTTTTCTTTAATGTCATGGTTTGGTCAGATAAAACTGAAACAGAGGAAATCCTTGGATCAGGTAGTCAGATGGTCCAGTCGTTTGCTTGGTGAGTCACAGCTGAGCCTGACATCCCTGTACACCAGACAAGTACAGAGGATGGCCGACTCGATTTTAAATGATGACTCCCACCCTTTGCACTGCAACTTTCAGCTTCTTCCCTCCAGACGGAGGTTTGCTGTCCCAAAAAGTAGAACCCAGCGCTACAAAAACAGCTTTGTCCCTGCTGCTGTCAAAGAGTTGAACAAGCTATAAAAATTATATTGTACATATTTTATATTTACCTATTTTGTAAGATGTGTGCCTGTGTTTGTGTCTATGTTGAATGTAATTAGTGGCTTGTAAATATGGATGTCACCAACTGCAAAACAAATCTACCTACGGGTACAAATAAAGTAACCTGAACCTCAACCTGAACCTGCTGACCTGGGTGAAAAACCTTCTTTCTAGCCTTCTTGTCATACCAAGTCTTTTGTTTAGCCTGCGCCATCCTCATGTGCTCCTGAACCAAAGTAGTCATTTGATCCAGTTTTTCTCTCATTTTAATGACATATGAGACCACATTGTCCTGATCACTAGGTGGACTCTCCTAGTGCTCCTTTAATAAGTCCAGTGGACCCCTCACCTGACGACCATACAGTAGTTCAAAAGATGAGAATCCTGTTGAAGCCTGGGGAACCTCCCGATAAGCAAATAACAAGTACGGCGCCCATTGGTCCCAATCTGAGCCCGTATTAGAAACAAATTTCCACAGCATGTTCTTCAAAGTCTGGCTAAATCATTCTACCAATCCATCTGTCTGAGGGTGATATGAAGTGGTCTTAATTCCCTTAATACCCAACAGCTTACATACCTGCTGCAACAGTTTTGATAAGAAATTTGTTCCACAGTCTGTCAGGACTTCTCTGGGTATACCTACCCTTGAAAATAATTGAATGAGGCAGTTGGCAACCTGCCTAGCCTTGATAGATTTCAATGGGAAGGCTTCTGGGTACCGAGTAGCATAGTGACAAATTCCAGACTGTATCTATTACCCGAGGAGCTTTTCTGTAAGGGGCCAACTATATCCATCCCTATTCTGTCAAACAGTGTTCCAATGGCTGGTAACGGCTGCAGTTGTGCACGGGTTACTCCCCTAGGTGATGTAATTTGACATGTTCTACATGTCGCACAAAACTCCTTAATCTGGATATACATTCCCGGCCACACAAACCTTCCAGCAATTCTTTGTAATGTTTTCTGGAATGCTAGATGACCTGCCCAAGGAATAACATGTCCGAGTTACATAACCTTTTGTGTGAGACCTTGTGGCAAAGCTATGGCCATAACTTCACCTTGTTGTTGATACAAAATGCCATTTTTAATGACATACACAGTCTCAGCCAAGCAATCCGCTCTGCCCTGTTTCACACCCTCAATCTCAGAGACTTTATTAAACCAAGGTTTTAGCGCTGGGTCATCTTTCTGCATTACAGCTGCATTACAGCTTTCATTACTCTTCCGGCGCCACACGAGTAGGCTGCCCTTTGCAACAGCGGATCAATTTCTGCCTATTTCTGTTACTATCTGACTCTCTTGCCAATCTTTATGATCCAGCGTCACCGTTATTCCATCCGAACACGTAGATCGCCCAAATGTCTCCTGATTCAGCGGATGGGGCCACTGTTTCCGGCAGGAGGCAGTATAACAGGGACCAGATGCTAGCACTCAACCGGCACATGATGCTAACGTGAAAACTTGACATACCAGGAGGATTAAGACGAAAATGACGTGGGTGTCAAGCTGGAGTAAGACGGCGGGCAAGGAATATAAGGTACAGACCCGCCCTCCCATCTGTCATTATGGGGAATGTACGATCTATACTCGGAAAGACAGATGAACTAGCGGCTATCTCCCACTACGATAGCATATACCGGGAGTGTAGCCTGTTCCTATTCTCAGAGACGTGGCTAACAGGACTAGCAGCAGATGCTAACATTGAACTGGAGGGTTTCCACGCAATACGGGCAGACTGAACACCAGACAGTGGAAAGGCATGGGGCGGTGGGGTGATGATGTATGTCAATAACAACTGGTGCAGACCGGGACATATCACGGTTAAGGAACAGCACTGTAGCAAAGACATTGAGTTGCTAGCTGTTAGCATGTGGCCTACCTATCTCCCGAGGGAATACTCACACGTGATCTGCACTGTTATTTATGCAAATCCGACGGCGAACGCTGGGACAGTGCGTGACGTCATCCACTCAGTAACTGGCAGGCTGCAGACAGAACACCCAAATGCTCTTCTCCTCATCTCAGGCGATTTTAACCATATTTCACTGTCTCCCATTCTACCCACGTTTACCCAGTATGTCACATGCCACACTAGAGACAATAAAACACTGGATTTATTCTATGCAAACACTAAGGAGGCATACACCTCATTACAACTCCCCCCACTCAGGAGATCGGATCACAACTTGGTTCATCTCCTGCCGATGTACAAACCCCTAGTGCACAGACAACCTCCGGTAATGCGCACAGTGAAGTTATGGTCTGAGGAGGCAATGGACGCTCTAAAGGACTGCTTTGAAACCACTGCCTGGAAGCAGCTCTGCGATCCACATGGTGAGGACATCGATGGCCTCACTCACACCATCATGGACTACATCAGCTTCTGTGTAGACAACACCGTACCCACCAAGACCATACGGTGTTGCTCGAACAACAAACCCTGGATCAACACTGAGATAAAAACACTTCTGAGAGAGAAGAAGAGGATCTTCAGGTCGGGGAACAGGGAGATGCTGAAGTCCATACAGAGGGAGCTGAGGAGGAAGATCAGAGAAGGCAAGGACAGCTTCAGGAAGAAGATGGAGGACAAGCTGCAACAGAGCGACATCGGTGGGGTCTGGAGAAACCTTAAAACCATCTCTGGGCTCCAGAATACCTCCTCCCAGGCCATGGGGGGCAGGGAGTGGGCAAACAATCTGAACCTGTTTTTTAATAGGTTTGACCAACCGCCCTCCCCCGCGACTGCACAACAACCACTGCTGCCTCTAAAGACATCGAGTCCTGCTGCCCACACCCCACTCCACCAACACCCCCCCCCACTCCCAACACACAGCCCCCCAACATGACCCTCACTAAGACCCAGGTGAGGATGGAGCTGAGAAAGATCAAGGCGAGGAAGGCGTCGGGACCGGACGGCATCAGTGCAAAGCTCCTCAAGTCCTGTGCAGATCAGCTATGGGGGATTGTGGAGCTCATCTTCAACCTGAGCCTGAAGCTGGGGAGGGTACCACAGTTGTGGAAAACATCTTGTGTGGTACCTTTACCAAAGACCTCCCGCCCCAAAGACCTGAACAGCTACAGACCAGTGGCCCTGACGTCCCACTTGATGAAGACCCTGGAGAGACTGCTCCTTGCTCACCTCCGCCCCCTGGTGGGACCAGCGATGGATCCACTCCAGTTAGCCTACCAGCATGGCATTGGGGTGGAGGATGCAGTGATCTTCCTCCTTCACCATTCTCTGTCCCACCTGGAGAAGCCCGGGAATGCGGTGAGGATCATGTTCTTTGACTTCTCCAGTGCTTTCAACACCATCCAACCGATGATCCTGAAGGACAAGCTGCTGTGCGCAGGGGTGGACCAGCACCTGTCATCATGGATCCTGGACTACCTCATTAACCGGCCACAGTTTGTGAGAACCCGGGACTGTGTGTCCGACATGATCATCGGTAGCACGGGGGCCCCCCAGGGAACGATTTTGGCTCCCTTCCTGTTCGCCCTTTATACTGCGGACTTCTCACACAACACAACACATTGCCATCTACAGAAGTTCTCTGACGACTCTGGAATTGTCAGCCTCCTCTCCAACGGAGATGAAGCTGAGTACAGAGGACTTATCCAGGACTTCGTGGACTGGTGCCATAGGAACTGCCTCCAGATCAACGCGAGGAAAACTAAGGAGCTGGTGGTGGACTGCCGCAGGCAAGGACAACCCCTCACAGCACCACTAAACATACAGGGAACAGACATCGAGATGGTGACATCCTACAAGTACCTGGGTGTTCATCTGAACAATAAACTAGACTGGTCACACAATACCGACGCACTCTACAAGAAGAGACAGTGCAGGCTGTTCCTACTGAAGAGACTCAGGTCTTTTGGTGTTCAATGGGCGCTGCTGAAGACATTCTACGACACGGTGGTGGCATCAGCCATCACTTTTGGAGTGGTCTGCTGGGACAGTGGCATTACTGCAGCCGATAGGAAGAGACTGAACAAACTGATCAAGAAAGCTAGCTCTGTCCGAGGGCAGCGCCTTGACCCAGTGGAGGAGATAGGAGAGAGAGGGATGGTGGCTAAACTGTCATCTCTGCTGGAGTCCAAGTCCCACCCTATGAGGGACACACTGAATGCACTGAGGAGCACATTTAGCAGCAGACTACATCATCCTAGGTGCACAACTGAGAGGTTTCGCAGGTCCTTCCTACCTACAGCTGTCAGACTGTACAACCTAAGCAGGGCTGCTCGCAGAGATAGCAAAATGACGTGACAACCTAATAGTATTGAATGCAAAAGAGGCAATAGACTTACACAATGGCCTCCTCCGGTATACAACTAGGAAAATACTGGTAGCTACGGAGGGTGACAATATGTATGGGTACATAATCATTCCATGTAGGATAACTAAGTAGACGGTTATGCTGTTTCATTCCATCTAGCTACAATGCTCCGCACTGTGTGTGTTTATATATTTACATATTCATTCCATCTAGCTACAATGCTCCGCACTGTGTGTTTATATATTTACATATTTATTCCCTCTAGCTACAATGCTCCGCACTGTGTGTGTTTATATATTTACATATTCATTCCATCTAGCTACAATGCTCTGCACTGTGTGTGTTTATATATTTACATATTTATTCCATCTAGCTACAATGTTCCGCACTGTGTGTTTATATATTTATATATTTATTCCATCTAGCTACAATGCTCCGCACTGTGTGTCTATGACATGAATACTGAGTGTGACCGATTTTATTACACTGATAACAGCGTATATCTTGATTAGAGACAAAATGTGACTTTTTACTACCATTATATTTGCCATTTGTGACCTGACTGGAACTGGAATACAGTCTATTTTTAACTTGACTACCCCTTTCACCCCCATTAAACTTACTCCGTGTGGTGAAAGAGCTGTCACGGCTGAGAGTAGGTCTCCTGCTCCCAGACTTAGCTGACAGAAAGACCTCCGCAAGACGAGCAGCACCCTCTGCAGTCTTCGGGTCCCACTCTCGTATCCAGAGTCCCAGTTCCGGGTCCACCATCCGCAGAAACTGCTCCAAGATCATCAGTTCCGCAATGTCTTTTACCATTGAGGTATCTGGTTTAATCCATTTACAAAACAGGTCTTTTAAACGTATATAAAGTTCATGGGGGGTTTTGTCCTGATGAATGTCCAGGGCACGAAACCTTCTCCTATAGGTGTTGGGTGTTATTTCATATTTAGTTAAAACTGCTTCCTTCACTTTGTCATAGTCATCCGTGTCTGCAATGTCCATAAGCACATATACACTTTGGGCTTTACCTGTGAGCAGAGGAACCAACTGAATAGCTCACTCTTCTTTACGATAGCGGCAGACCGTTGCAATCCTCTCAAACATCGCCAGATAATGTTTGATATCATCGTCGGGAGAGAGTGGATTCAGCCTGGGCTCACAGTGAATCTACGTTGTCCTCGGCTGCACCTGCAGCGGTAGCTCCTCCTGCGGGCCGACCTGACTAGTCTTCACCCTGGGGTCTTCCCCTGAAGCGCTGTTGTCACCTCTGTGTTCAGCCCGGCTCCCATACTCCTCTCTCACCTCCGTCACCTGTGATTGCATCTAGTGAAACTGATGCTGCATAGACTCCCACCTTTGTCTTCTTCCTCTAACTGACGATCTCTATCTATCAGTGAACACACCACGGACTTCACCAAGCTCGCCAATTCTTCCAGCTTGTCCAGTCCACTGGCCCCTTGCTCCTCGGTTGCCATACTTGCTTCAAAGTCCTCTAATTGCTCTTGTTGTTTCTTTATATTCCTTTTAGCCATCGCTCCTTCTATCCCGTGTTATCACTTCTTAATTTTGACAACACTTTCTTGACCAAATGTCACGCAGTCCACTTTATTCTGACACCATTGTCATACCTTTCGCTTTCTTTCCTCAGTAGCCGCGGTGGGAGTGGAAAACTTCAAACACCACTCGTCAGACTGCGCTTTTCTTCTTCACCACAGCCGTGAAAACGGACCACTTCTGTCACTGTTTGTCAGGGAACAGACCACTTCTGACACCAACTGTCACGATTGCCGAGCGGTCAAGGCACACCAGAGAAGGACAAGACTTCCAAAAGTTTGCAACAAACAATTTTCCATTTATTACAAATAATTCACAGGCAAAAACTTACATGAACATCCGACACCCAACCCAAACCAAATGACCAACACCTGTTAATATACTTAGTGAGATAATTAGACTAATTGGAACATACCAAAATCCCAGGTAAGACAATAAATATACATATTCCATATTAAATAAAAATATAATGTATAAGCATCCCAAAGTGATAAAGCAAATTATTGGTAAAACTCAAATTAAACATAAAGCCTCTAAATTGAATGATTTGGCCTCTGTTCCTCCTCATAATTTAAAAAATTAAATGTGGTTTATTAAATATTAGGTCTCTAACTCCCAAGTCTCTGTTAGTCCATGATCTGTTAATTGATCATCAGATTGATTTAATTTCCCTTACAGAGACTTGGTTAGGGCAAGAGGATTATGTTGGTTTAAATGAATCAACTCCCTCTGGTTATTTAAACTGTCAAAATCCCAGAAGTTCTGGTCGTGGAGGAGGAGTAGCATCAATTTACCATTCCAAATTACTAGTTAATGTAAAGCAAAAAACATGTTATAATTCCTTTGAGGGCCTGGTCCTCAGTGTTGGGCACTTTAGCAATTCCAGGTTAAACCCAATTTTATTTGCCATAGTTTATCGTCCCCCATCAACCTATTCAGAATTTTTATCCGAATTTGCTGATTTCTTAGCTGATTTAGTGCTGAAATCTGATAGAATAATTATAGTAGGGGACTTTAATATACATGTGGATGTAGATAGTGACTGCCTTAATGTGGCTTTTAATTCAATATTAGACTCGATTGGGTTTTCTCAGAAAGTAGGAAATTCTACTCATTACCTCCACCATACATTGGACCTTGTTCTGACATATGGCATAGAAATAGAAAATCTTGTAGTGTCTCCTCATAACCCTGTACTGTCAGACCATTGTCTGTTAACCTTTGATTTTACTATTTCTGACTATTTGGCTCCTAAAGAAAAATATTATCACAGTAGATGCCTCTCAGATGATGCTGTTTCCAAATTTATGCAGATTGTTTCCTCTATGCCATGTGTCAACACAACGGAAATAAGCTATAGACAGCTTGCTCCTTCTGTAATTGATAACATGGTGGATAGTGTTTCAGCTTCTCTGCATCAGGCTCTAGACTTGGTGGCCCCCTTAAAAAAGAAAAAGTCTAATCAGAGATTTTTAACTCCTTGGTTCAACACAGAAACTCGTAGCTTAAAACAGAAGACTCGTCAATTAGAAAGAAAATGGCGCTCTACTAATTTAGATGAAATCTATTTAGCTTGGAGAAATCATCTTTTAATTTATAAAAAATCTCTTAGAAAAGCTAGAACGAGTTATTACTCTGCATTAATAGAAGAGAACAAGAATAATCCCAGGTTTCTTTTCAGTACTGTAGCCAGGTTGACAAAGAGTCAGGACTCGGTCAATCCTAGCATTCCCTTAGAGCTTACTAGTCAGGACTTTATGAACTTTTTCAATAATAAAATTTCATCCATCAGAGATAAAATCAATCAGATTCTTCCCACAGTTAACTTAAATACTGTAACTACTACAACTCCTTCTATTGATGTCTGTCTTGATGAGTTTACTCCAATCGACCTTTGTGAGTTAGACAAAATAGTTTCCTCATCCAAACCTTCAACTTGTCTTTTAGACCCTATTCCTACCAGGTTATTTAAAGAAGTCTTCCCACTTATTGGTAGCTTTATTCTTCATATAATCAATTCTTCATTAACTTTAGGCCATGTACCGCAGGCTTTTAAAACGGCTGTAATTAAACCCTTACTCAAAAAGCCAATGCTAGATCCAGGAGCTTTAGCTAACTATAGACCAATCTCTAATCTCCCTTTCATTTCAAAAATCTTAGAAAGAGTTGTTGCTACGCAATTATTTGACCACCTGCAGGGAAATGGTTTATTTGAGGAGTTTCAATCTGGGTTTAGAATCCATCATAGCACTGAAACAGCCTTAGCGAAGGTCACTAACGACCTCCTCATTGCATCTGATAATGGACTAGTTTCTGTACTTGTCCTTTTAGATCTTAGTGCAGCTTTTGATACTATTGATCATAATATTCTACTTGATAGATTAGAACACTATGTTGGACTTAATGGAACTTCGTTGCAGTGGTTTAGATCTTATTTATCTGATAGGTTCCAGTTTGTTCATGTAAATGATGAGTTTTCTCTCAGCTCAAAGCTTAGTCATGGAGTTCCACAGGGATCTGTGCTAGGCCCTACTCTTTTTAGTTTATATATGCTTCCGTTAGGCAACATTATTAGAAAGCACTGTATACATTTTCACTGTTATGCAGATGACACACAATTATACCTGTCAATGAAGCCAGATGATACTAATCATTTAGCCAAGTTAGAAGCCTGTCTTAAGGAAATCAAAGCTTGGATGACTTGTAATTTCCTGCTATTAAATTCAGATAAGACTGAAGTCATTCTTGTTGGTCCAAAAAACCTTAGAAATTCCTTTCCAAATCAAACTTTCAGTTTGGATGCAGTTACTCTTTCTCTTAATAGCTCTGTGAGGAACCTTGGAGTTATTTTTGATCAGGATTTGTCCTTCAATTAACATATTAAATTTGTTTCTAAGACTGCCTTCTATCATTTGCGTAATATTGCCAAGATTAGGAGCATCTTGTCTCAGAGTGATGCTGAGAAGCTGATCCACGCTTTTGTTAGCTCGAGATTAGATTATTGTAATTCTTTATTATTAGGCTGTCCTAAAACATCTTTAAAAAGTCTTCAGCTGATCCAAAATGCTGCAGCAAGAGTTTTAACAGGTACTAGAAAGAGAGATCATATCTCTCCGGTTCTGGCCTCCCTTCATTGGCTTCCCATAGAGTTTAGAATTAAGTTTAAAATCCTTCTTCTTACTTACAAAGCTCTAAACAATCAGGCTCCTTTTTATTTAAAAGATCTGATACTACCGTATCATCCTAACAGAGCACTACGCTCCCAAAATGCAGGTTTACTTGTAATACCTAGAATCTCCAAAAGTACAATGGGAGGCAGAGCCTTCAGTTATCAAGCTCCTCTCCTGTGGAATCAGCTGCCAATCTGGATTCGGGAGTCAGACTCGATCTCTGTTTTTAAGAATAGGGCTAAAACCTACCTTTTTGATATAGCCTACAATTAGGGAGGGATCATGTGTTTCTGAACCCTCCCTTAGTTATGCTGCTAATAGGTTTAGTCAGCCGGGGGACCTCCAGTAATGCACTGGGCCTCACTCCTTTCCTCACTCTCTATGAAATATTTTTTTTTTTTGCCGGTCATTAACATTTGTTTGTTCTCTCCCATAGATTGAGTCCCCATCGTGCTGTTTGCTCTCTACATGTCTGTTCTTTTCTTCTTCTCTGTCCCCTCACCCCCCAGCCAGTCGCAGCAGATGACTGCCCCTCCCTGAGCCTGGTTCTGCTGGAGGTTTCTTCCTGTTAAAAGGGAGTTTTTCCTCTCCACCGTCGCCAAGTGCTTGCTCACAAGGGATCGCCTGATTGCTGGGGTCTTTCTGCAACTGTGGGGGTCCTCCCTACAGTTGATAGTGCTATGAGATGACTGTTGTTGTGAAATGGCGCTATATAAATAAAGTTGAATTGAATTGAATTGAATATTCCCCACATATACCCAATAGAATCTAAAAGAGACATAAATACATAAATAATTCCCCACCATATTTACAGAATTAAAAAAAACACCATAAATAACACCATAATAATACAATAAATAATTTAAACCCTTATTTACATATTAAATCCCCCTCTATTCAACCATCATATACTTCCTCCCCCTGGCATCCTTTAAAGGGCACTCAAACCCCTGAGGAGTCTTTTGCCCGGACACCACCAAGAAGCACGCTGGCAAAGGTAGGTGGTCTTAAGATTATTCAATTGCCTCACCCAATTAACATAATTAACATTAACATTTATCTCACACAAACGGAATTCAATTCACTCAAAACAAATCTCAAATTATATGTGCATTTTATCCATTACAATACATGTTGACATTTGCAAATTATAAATCCTTTTACACATATAATATAATATTCAGTTAAAGAGGACCATAACAGTGGTGACACACTGTTGTCACAGATGGAATAAAAAACTGTTTGGTGAATCATCATATAAATAAAATGATGGGTGATTATATTTTGACTGGTACAACTCTTTCAATTAAATGTCATAGATTGGCCCCTGCGGGGCAGAGAGGAAGACCCAGATGCTGGACTGCTAGTTTGTGGTATTTAATTAAAAAACACAAGTTCAAACAGTGCATGAAGACAAGACTTACAATGAGGCGAAACATGAGTAGGCAGGTTTGACACCAGAACAGGAAGGGGTTCTGATGTGGAATAGAACTTGAGAGTCCAGCAATGAGTGGATGAAACGGCAGACTTAAATAGGGCATGAAATCAGAGATAACAAATGTTTACAGGTCTGAATCACATGAGCGGGGAAGTTGACCTAATTACAGACAGGTGCGAGCTGAGATGACCTGCAAGTTTAAACAAATCTCATCTTCTGACAATAGACTGGAAAGCTGCCATACCTTGTCCGAATACCTGCTGGCCAGATATTCTGGTTTTGGTGCCATCTACAAAAAAGGAAAAACTTTGAGGAGATGACGACGCAGAAGGATCTTCAACAACCTGGGTCACGTGAGCTGCATTCTATATTCATCTGCTGAATATAACGTCTGAGATTTGAGAATAATTCAGTATCTGATCAAATACAAAATTAAAGAGCAATTAACATAACTCTTCTTTTCATTTAAATTCCGTTTTCATTTTCTTAAAAGTAATCCAGAATTTTCCATATAATTAGTTTAACCCCTTGCACTCTGGTCAATTTCCCTAAAAACGCCTAAAAATAACATACGTAAAGTAAATCAAAAGCTGTTCTTCAACCCTTTGCAGCATCGTCATGGGGTTAGTCTCATTAAAAAAAAAAAAAACACTTTGAATTTTTGGCAAAACAGTCATAATCTCTCTAAGTGCTCCTGCCACTGAGTAACAGTCATCTAAACATACTGAACTTGAAGAAAATAAAGTTTGCCTGGGTGTTTTTTTGGATACAAATGCTTGCAAATAACACATAGCTGTCAGATCCGGGCTGGAAAATGCAACAGAAATGTAGAACCAAGTGTTATCCTGCTGAGGTCAAAATTTTGTAACAATATCACAAAAAATGAATATATTACACAGCTTTCTTCTCAGGTTGTTCCCAGGCGTTTTTGAACTGTGCCAAATTGTGCCAAATGGCACAGTTTGGAAAAACTTCTGTAACTTTTGAATGATTCAATATAGAAGCTTGATCTTGGGCTCTAATGAAAGGTGACACTCAGGGCTGTGTGTGTGTGTGTGTGTGGGGGGGTTGTTTATTCATTCATGAATGAATAAATGAACAAACAAGCCCCCACACACAAAGAAGCATGCCACGTAAAAAATGTGTGGCTTTTTTTTTTTTTACAAGAAAAAATAACCTACAGTGCACTAAAAATTATACTAAAATATCTGTAATGTAGAAGTTAACAACTCCCCCCCCCACTACAGAGGACGGACATCGCCCATCGCTACATGATGGACCGCGGTGACGGTGCGCCGCGGTCTACTACGCACAGTTGTACTAAAATATCTGCAATATATCTGCAATATATCTGAAATCCGCTACAGAAGAGTAGCGGGGGGGGGGGGGGAGTTCACGGTCTGGATGCAGCGCACGGGTCCGTCATGTGGCAATGATGCACAGTTGTAATTTACCGATTGGTCAAAAGTCATTTTGATTACAATTTTCAGGGATAAAGAATAATTTAGCTTATAACACTTACCTGTCCACAACAGCAGTGTCGCTGGCAAACTTCTCTTCCTCATTGTCAGACGAACATGACGCTGGTCTGCTTGTTACAACTCGTGGTTCTGGTCACGCAACCCGGTCAAACCATGATTCCATTACTGCGGTTTTGCGCTTCCATGATTGCGGTTTTGGCGAACAATTTTTCAAAACAAATAAGAACAGTAGTAAGAAAAAAAGACTGGCAAACACGTGTGTGTCACCCAGTGGCTTACACAAAACAGATTTTACGCACGGGATGTATGCTTTCAATTGTCGAACTTCTCTGCTTCAATTGGCTCGCTGCATTCGCAGCCGTTGGTAGGCGGATCCTTCTTGCTAGGTTTTCAGTCATTGGTTCTTCAAGGTTTCAGAAACCCAATTCAAGGCTCTTATTAGTCGAATGAGAGGTCAATCAAATCTAAACCAATCAAAGCACTCCTTTGGCTTTCTGTTCGCGGCTGTGTCTGTAGTGGAAGAACGGAAATGCAGCTTTTTTTCTTTTTTTTTCAGTGCACCCTAGGACGCAGAGACGTGACCGCCCGCGGTATCCCGGAGTGCAAGAGGTTAATTTTCCCCATAGATTTAGGTTCAGTTTTCCATAATCCATTAACTTCAAACTGATCTAAATTCAGCTTACATTTTCACCCTGGTTCTGCAAATGTCCACATTGTTACTGTCATTTAGTTTAATTTAATGATTAATGCAAATCATTTCTGTGTCCTTTAATCATCATTCCCTTTAATAAATATGTGAAAATGAGAGAAGTTGTTGGGAATTTATTTCATTCTGAATCAGGTTTCAAAGCCCCAGTATCAAATTCACAAAAATTTTGAGACTGAATTATTAATTAATTTATTGAGTGATTAAACAGGTATAAAGTGAAATTAATGATTAAAGTGCTCACTAAAGAGGTGAGCTGGTGCCCCATGAGTGTTTATTAACTTGTTCTGTGTGTGTGGACCTGGAGAAAATCTCAGGTCCCGATATATTAATACAAATTATAATAATAATTATAAATCACTTACAAACATAGGGACTGCATCTTTTATTTAATCTTTTAATCTTTTAAGCCAATTTAAAACCAAATTAAGTCTTCAAAGTAACTTCAAAGCAATCCATATTATTTGGAATAACCTAAATTTAACACCAATTTAAAGTTTCTATGCAAAAAGAAATGAAAAAGAAACTTGTTGGCTGTTGAAAGTTTTCACAGTGGTGGACTCCATTCACTGCATGTATATACTGTACATACAGTAGGAACACATAAAAGCATCCACATTGTATTTAATCACTTATGTAACCACATATTGTAATATTTTAAGTTAAAAGCAAACATATTTACACATTTTTAAGCAAAAATTGCAAACTTTGAAGCTATATGTGTGTTTATTTTGCTGTTTTTTAAACGTGACATGGTGTGATTCCCTCCCACAGAATACCCATTTTAGCTTAAGGATTCTAATAAATGCTGATGTTTATTCAAGAGGGATCTTAAAGTAGGACTAAACCTGTGCATTTTAACAAATAGATTTAGTGATTCACTGAATATTTATTAAAAAAAAAATCAAATTTAGGAACCTGTGGCGGCATGAAATAATAAGGCATGGCGAACTGAAAGTTTTTGAGGGAGTTTATTAATCATACTGCCATCACAGACTCACTCCGGCGCCGTGCATGCGGGCCAGAGCGAGTCTGTGATGGCGGTATGATTAATAAACACCCTCAAAAACACTCAGTTCGCCGCTTATCATATCATGCTGCCACATTGGTTACCCCGAGAAAGCACACGCTTTGTGCAACGCAACCTTCTGGTCTGGACAGCTACATTGGTGACCCCGAGAAAGAACACACTGGCAGCCCCCGGAGGTGACTCTCCGATGACAAGCAAACACAGCAGCCTGACGCAAATGATCTGCCCTCCCTTCTGCTACAGGGAGACCTCGACGCAGAGCCACCACCAGGCGAAACTCTCCGGAGATCACCCACGACCGGGAAAGCTGCAGAAAGCTTCATGGTGAGATCTGCACATCCACGCTGGAACCGGCCGCTCTCACAGCTCCTCCACACGAGAGCGCAAGCACCTCGTCCTCTCTCCATGACGGCGACCTCCTGGGCCGATGGAGAACGCAGCGCGTGGACCTAAACGCACCATGACTCGACACAGCGAACGACGCAACAGCTTACAGGGATGACCATCGGCGCCGACGACGCTGATCTCCAGCAAGCTCCCTGACCCTGACTCACCTCTACAGTGGTCCTGCCATGCACCGAACCCCGCACGCACGCCGGGGGGTTATGAGGACAGCGCACCACACACGGGACAATACCGGCTCCACACAGACCGCCATCGTCCTTCGCCGCTGCACACAGAACCTTCAGGGCTGCTCACATACCTGAAGCACGCACGCAGCTCGCTCACAGGATTTTGTACGGGTCTCAGCCAAGGCGCACAAAGGGAATTCAGCCGTCAGCTGTCCCCGAGGGCTTTAGGGCTGCGTGCGCGCACCTAAAGCCAACATGCCAAGTCCCTCAAACAGCTGCAGCTCCTTTTCTCTCACAGCCGCTACGCAGCCTTGCAGCTCCTTTTTTCCTTCATGACCGCGAGAGGAGTCAGAGACTAATTTTTCTTCTTACAGCTGCTGTGGACCTCCACACGTTCAATGGGACAGCCCCTCAACATTGCAGATCCACAGGCAATTTTTGCGCGGCCCAGACAATTTCGCCGTCCTGGGCCGGCACTTGCTACCCCCACCCCCCCCTCCCTCCACCGCCGCCTGCAGCGAGCTTCCCCCGCAGCTCGCTACCAAGCCGGACTATCGAGGCCTCAGCTTCCCGCTGAGCCCTCTGGGGGGGAGTGTATGGGTAACCCTCACAACAGCCACGGACAAGCAGAGCGCCCAGCTGGGGCAATTAACAGAACAATGAGATGTGTGTATTGAGATCAATAGGCAGCCGCTCTTTGTCTAGCTACTTCCTGCCAGTTCCGATGTTGATATGTATGACTCAAATGCAAACGTTCATGCTTCCTGCTCTGACTGAGATGCAAATGTCCCATGCCTTTCATGTATTGTCTGTAACTGGGTATAAAAACTGCATATGCTCTGTAGCTCACTCTCTCTCTTTCTCTCACTGCTCATCTGACTGCACTCATTGCCTATCTGCTGGAGAGCCTCCGGGCTCGCTCTGGTGTGCATGCACGGCGCCGGAGTGAGTCTGTGATGGCGGTCTGATTAATAAACACCCTCAAAAACACTCAGTTCGCCGCTTATCATTTCATGCCGCCACAAACCCACATTAAACAATTAACACTTAAAAGAAGCCCTAGGTGTTATTTAAACTCATTGTCATTTCTTGGTTCATGTTTTCTCCACAGGAAAAGAAAAACATTGAACCAACTCATATTTTTTTTCAGGATTTAAAAGAAAAAAGTCAAAAGGTGCAAACAATGATTATTCTGTAAATAAGAAATGTTATAGATAGCAATTAAATAAATCACTACTAGCATTAATTCTAAGAAATCCTTGGTAATCAAAATATTCAAACAATTCACTTATTTCTAATCTGTAAATATTTAAAACATTTAATGCTTCAAATGAAAATAGGCTTTAACTAATAAAACAAAAGGAAAGCCTTAACTTTAAAAGAAAGTGGAAACTTATTGCCTTAAAAGGAACTCCGATTATATTGGCATGTTAGCTCTGTATGCTTTATTTTGATGTTAGTAACATAACTATAATATAATTTTTTTGAAAATAATTCCCAGTTTTATATTTTTTTAAAAAACTTTATTACATTGTAAATCACCATTTTTGTTTAAGTCGCAATGCATTCTGGGTAGTGACGTAGATTGGGGGTGCCCGGTAGCAGCAGCGGTCTGTAAACAGCGATGAGCTCTTCTGTTCAGCCTTTTCAGTCCGAACCAGTGCGAAGCCAAAGCAATAAAGACAATGACGAAGACACACAAAGTGAAAATGGACTTGAGAATGAAGACAGCAGCCGCGAGGAAGCTAGAGCTGCTCATGTTGGATGGTGTTTTTGTGGCAAATGTTCGCCAATGCTGACGGAGAAGGAGAGCATCTGTTGCAAGGAGCTCCACTTCATTTCTGCCGCTGTCCATGGTACCTGATGCTATAAATTTATCTTGTTCAGTCTATTTAAGAGTAAAGTGGTGTAACAGGATGCATGCCTGCTTTACAGATCTGTCCTGTATCACAGCACATCAAAGCTTTGATGCCGTTTGCATTAATCCTGATGTCTTATGGGCTCTGCTGGTTAGCCGTCACGACCGGTACAGTGCTGCTCTGCCCAACAGAGGCCAGATCGCCAACAGGCAAGTCATGTATTTACCTAGTGACAAAATAGCTTTACCAAAATAATACGAAGCTGGCAGCTGGGCTGGTGGCTAATGTTGTAGGACAGGGATTCTCAACCCTGGTCCTGGAGGACCCCTATCCTGCATGTTTTAGATGTGTCCCTCTTCCAACACACCTGATTCAAATGATCAGGATTGTTATCGGGCTTCTGCAGCGCTTGATGATGAGCTACATGATGATGGCACTACATTTGGTTTAAGCCGTCGTTTGTAGCCAGACACACCTGTGAGCTCTTTCATGAGCTGGGGGCAACGAAAATCCTCAAAATCCTCAGGGCTAAAGTGATGAGAGCACAGCCGCGGGTCTTTGGGAAGTTGGGCTCTTCCAACCGCATCCTCCCACTTTTTCCTCAACTTTCCCTCTTTAGGAAAGCTATGGAGGCTTACCTCACTCTCTTTATTTCCCTTTGATTGGAAATTACATCCAAAAGCCGCGCAATGTGGCATTTTCACTGACAAATGGCAGTAGTTCGTAGCTTCGCTTCTTGGCTTGTATAAGACAGAAAAAAAGGCTTCAACCATTCTACGTCATCGCCCCCAGAATGCAGTGTGCACCTGAAAACATGGCGGCCGCCATGTATCGATTTACATTGTAAACAAAAACGATTTTTATAACTACAATAAATGTGTATATAGTTCCAACAATGTATTTTAATAGTGGAGGCCAGTGTTTGTATTTTTAAATCTATAAATTAAATCACCCTTATTGTCATTCAACCGTACAACCAATCATGTACAGCAGAACGAGATTGTGCTTTACCTATCTACAGTGTAAATCACACACACCCCAAGTGCAGAATCAGAGGGCCGCTGCCATGCAAGGCGCCGCCACAGAGTTCCCTCCTCCATTCCATTTATTGCTGAGCACCAAGCTGGATGGCAGGAAGTTCCACTTTTATATGGTCTTCGGCATGACCCGGCCGGGATTTGAACCTCTGCCTCCCGGGTGTGGGGCGGATGCTCTACCAACTGAGCTACCACTCCGGTATAAGTCGTTATAATCGGAGTTCCTTTTAAATCTCTAAAGCATTTGACCTCTTTTGTTTTTGTATTTCTTTTTGTAAATAAAATTATTTCTTTCAAAGTGACATTCGGGAAAATTCCAAAGCAAGTTACTGATGACCATTCCAATACTAAGCTCTGAAAATTAAAGTAAAGAAGTCAATCCACACAATTAAATTCTTGTTTTGTTTTGTGAAACACAAATTCAACTCAATTTCAATTCATTTTTTATCAAAATACAGTTCAAACAAATTAATTGAAGCATCCGCACATTTCTAAATAATTTCAAAATTCTACTACCCATCTTGCAAGCCTACAAGTTGGAACAAATTCTAAAAGAACTTTGAACTAACACGGTTGTAAAATAAACCCTCAATGTTAACCCTTGTGTAACAAATTAACTATAATCAACAAGTTGTTGGTTTTTTTTAAGCTAAATAATAACAATGGTAAAACATGACGAGTCAACAGACAACCGACCAATTCACCAAACTGGATGACCTTCAAGCAACATTGGAAGGATGGACTTCTGATTTTATTTCTAGCTTCACAACATGGGTCAAGCAAACACAGCACCTCACTGAAGAACTTTTGGATTACCACACTGAAAAGCCACCAGAAGGAAAGGACCTAACCAGTGTGTTAGGTAAGTTCACGCTAGCATTAGTCACAAGATTAAAGGTAGCCGAGAATGAGCTAGCAAATCAACAAACAACAATCCTCTCTCTCCAAGAAGAGAATGAAACACTGACAGAAAATTTGGAACAATCTCAAGAGAAGAACGACAAAACTCAAAATCAACTTGATGAAGCCTTACAAGATTTGAACCTTGCAGAGTCAGAAAATAAATGGTTGATGCATGACAATGACGTGCTTCACCAAGATGACAATGAACTTGAAGATGCCCTTCAAGACACAAAGAAGGAACTCAGAAGAGTTGAAGGTCAATTGGAAAATGTGAAAAATGACTACAAGGAATGTCAACTGCTCCTAAAGGAGGTACATAAAGACTGGAACGTCCGCAGCGCTCCCTCGCCCGATTCTCATTTCGAGTATGGACGACCACGTGGACAGTGTGTGTGCCCCTTCAGACCGCAACCTTGACAAGATCGCGCGAAATGTCACCAAATTTGATCCAGGTCCTACGAGTTCACCTGATGCCAAAGTCTATTTACAGGACACTGATTACTACCTACGTAAGGACCCTGATGCTACAGTTGACGATCGTATCTATTTGATTAAACTAACATCTAACAGATCAGTATCAAAATTCATGGACAGACATCCAGCAAACATCAAAGCAGACTATATACTGCTCTGCAAAGCCATCAAAAAGGAGTTCTCCGACAACTGCCTACAGGCAGGGCTAACCACAGCCCTTGCCGTGAAGCAAGGATGCTCAGAGCCTCCACAGGCCTACTACCAGAGACTCCTACTTGCATATTTCGGATCTCAAAATACACCAGGGATGGAAGAAGACTACAATTTCAAGACCCTCTTCATCCAAAACCTCCATCCCACTGTGAGTCATCACCTTGGAGTTGCAGCTAACCCAAAGTCAAGCTCAATAAGTCAGCTGAGAGTGTTCGCACAGTATGCGTTCCAAAAACAGCAACAAAGCCGCAACAAGCACGCTGAGCCTACCACAGTGCTAGCTATCAGTGATGCATCTAACACCTTGGAGTTGGAAGGAGCTCCTCGCTCTATTCCACCTCCTACACTGCGAGTACATAAACAGCCAAAACATTTTTCCAACCGACCTCATCAAAGTCAAAACCAAACCAGGTTCTCTGGATCTCACTTAGGACCAACTTTGCGAAAACCCAACTACCGTCAAAGATCATATCCACTGGATAGGTCACGAGAACACGGTACGGACTACCAGGATGACCAATACTGATACAAAGACATGCGTAACTGTGACAAATGGTCTCCATCCCATCACAGAAGCTCAGAAGTAGAGACCTATCACAAACCTTTGAAGAAAGAAGAAACTCCTACTCTCAGTAAAGAAGATATCAAAATTGTCAAACACCTCCTAGTGGAGATTCAAAGCAACAAAGAAAATAGAACTGCTAACATCCTAGCTATATCAGCTATGACAACTCAAAACAAATGTTCCAAATGAAGAAAACGCAAGAAGAAAATCCCTTTTGCAAATGAGGAAGAACCAAAGGACTTGATGCAGTCCAGTGCTGTTATTGCAGCCCATCCACAGGTCACAGACCACTCCTCTAACAACATTTCACAACTCTGTGCCGAACCACCGGTTCCACAATTTCTATGCAATTTAAACAAGAGGGGGGTGGCATGGAAATTCTACCTTCCACTGACCCTTGAAGATGTGATGTGTCAGGACGCTGTTTTAGACACAGCTGCTGACATCAATCTCATGTCACACAACGTTTTTGACAAACTACGTGTAGCCGCTAACCGCGCTCACAAATATTTAAAACTGGAACCCTGTTCATTAGCCGTGCGACCATATGCACTCACTAAAACAACCCTGTTGGGCGTATCACTACTAAACATCTCCATTGGACCCATGATGTTGACACATCCGGTCAATGTGTCCAAACTTGACTCCATTCCATTGCTCGTTGGCAAAGACCTACTGAACTGATTTGAGCCACTGATTGATTTCAAGAACCTCAAACTATGGGCTTAAACTCAACACCCTCACCCATTTGACCTAACAAGGACAACTGAATCACAGTGCTCTGTTCTGAACACTTTGGACACCCCAAGTCTCACACAACTAGCACTGTTGGAACAACTGCAACCGATTGAAAGCTACCACAAAAACCAAGGTGAACACTGTCCTCAAGAAGTCAAAGGTTATCTTCAAACACAAGGTCAAACCAAAGAAGTGAATGATTTTGAAAACTCAATGGCCGAGCAGAGAACTCCAAACGGCCCCCTTGGAACCCTTGACTCAACGTTGGTGTCACATTTTGAAACCCACCCACCCACCCCTGAGGCCTGCGTGGCCTCAGGGGCCTCAAGAGCCACACCAACTGGCTCGCTAGACCCTCCGAAACCTCAAGTTTTTGTGATGATTGACCCAACTTTTGCAAACGCTAGGCGCACATTTACTCAACCTCGTGACCAAAGGATCCATAAAAACATCAAACACCGGTCAGATAAAACTGTACAAGTGCTCCCCGCATCTAAAACCTTTGACATACCAGAAATGAAACCACTTCCTGTAACACAACTTTCTCTGCAGCTACATAATGGCAATCGTATTCCTGCTTCCGACGAACCATCATCAACACCGCTCAAAGTTCCTCAAAACCAGAGGGGGGTGATGACTGCCAATGCCCATAACATTCCAGCTGCAGAACACAAAAGCAACAAAATGACGTACAAAGCTCCCAAGGCTGTATTTCAAAAACATTTGGACTGATTCGCCAAACGACACAAAGTGTACAACAACCAAAGACTCTTTAATGACAAACTGCAAAGGGGGGACAAGATCTTCCACCCCACATTTGTACTGCAAACACCAGAAATCAATTTACAGGAAAGGAAAATCACTCCTAAATTCCTGCCCGAATGGATGAATCCACACATTGTCAACAACAAACTTTCATCCCATGAGACTTGTCGGGTACAACACTGTCAAAGTAAGTCCATAAATAAGATTAAAATCAGGCCTAAGTCGGAGAAATAACCGTAGTTAACTACTATTCTCAGGTACACTTAGTCAAAATTTCTCTAAACAATCAGTTAACTGCATTGAAAACTTCCAAAAACAAAAGGGTAAATTAAAACTAAAGTATCCCTTAAACTAATTTCAAAGGCCTCTGTAAAATCTAATAAATTTCAATCAACTTACTATTATCAAATAGTACACACAAAATATTCAACAGTATTAGTTTGAGCAAACATCAAAATTTCCACTAAAGGTGAAAAACAATCTAAGGTTTAGAGTTAAATCTCTAAAAAAAATTGTTCCACCTCTGAGAATAATTTTCATTTGTCAGTCAGGTATCTAAAAAAAAATCAAGAAGATTAAGATCCAAAATCACTCACTTTTATCTGTTTGCCAGGATGATGGCCCTCCTGTTTTTCAGTTTAGCCATCTACCTAGCAATCACACCCACTGTTACCCAGTCAGAACTGGGCCAAGTCAAGACAAAAAGTCAATAATCCTCAGGTGGGTTCTCAATAACAGCCTCATCATTAGAGCCTCTTGTTAGCCTTAGCACATCTACTGTTAACTCGGTCAACACCATTACATCGAAACACCAGGTCACCGAACCACAAACCATTACCAAAATCTTACAAGACACTGTGTTGGTTTTGAATGCTTGCTCCGAATCGTCAGTCAAACTCAACAAGGTTTTGAACTCTTTGCTCTTTATGTTAAAGGTTGACTATGCTCACACACAGCCAATGTCTATGTCACTCCCAAAGGTAGCTAAAACCATTAGATTTTCAGTTAACACTTTAGCAATGAACATGCTTTCTCAGCATCTTATCCTTTTTGCAGTAAATCCAAATTTAATTCTCATTGCTATTCAAAGAACAATGATGACATCCCATGTCCACTCAGTTTTTCTGAATCAAAGCCTTAAACACCCTATGACTTGCACATCTGTGGAACCATGGTTTAGTCCAGCTAAACCAATTCAATTTGAACATCCTTGAGTTACTTTGATATTGCTTAGCCTAAACATCTACCTCAAATATGAGTAATATTTTTTGTAATTTTGCTTTTGATCTGGACTCCTAACATTTTTGATTACATGCATGCATATATATATATATATATATATATATATATATTCATTGCACTCTATTTAGATGTTTATGCACATTTAAACTACTTTTGAAATTTTAATATATATATTATATATATATTTATTATATATTTTACAGCAAACCCAAAACATTTATCTCAAATATGTCAAAACCCACATATTTCTAGTTTACACTTTTGTAATGAGAATTTTTAAGTCTTTACAGGCATTTACAAGATTTTAGGATATCGTAGACAATTATACAATGTTTATATTTGGTCATACCCAAATTATTTTTGAAAATTTCTAGAAGTTTTTCAGAAAACCAAATTTAAGGATCTACACTTAGGAATAGATACTGTTTACAAGCTTAAGATTTATAAATATCAGAACCATTAGTTCAGCAGTTGGATCAAGAGTCGCCTTGCTGATGCCAAGGATTGCTATCAACGCTGACCAAAACTCACCGTCAATACCAAAGGGGGGAGCTGTAGCATCATCTTGCTTTGGCTCATCAATAAAAATTATTCTTCAGCTTAAAGACATTGTTTCACCCAGGAAAAGGACAGTCAAGAACTGCTCTTTCATCTCAGGACCACAGCTGAACTAACATTCCTTTGTTAAACCAGTCTCTGGAATTCCTCCTAATGCATTTCCTCCTGAACATTTTATTGGCCAATAAAACGTGGACAAAGAACAGACCTTTGTGGAATGCTCCATATGGCCTACACAATATCCACAACTCAACATTGCCCTCTACTGGCAACTCTGGGACATGCTGGATTTAACCAGTGAACTTTCTGACTACATTCTTGTTACAAAACTCAGTTCTCAGCATTCTCTTTTTCAGGGCACCATGGAAAAGCAAATGGACTCTGATGTTTGATGTGGACAATCAATAATGGGTTTGAAATATATTTATCCTTGATTTTAAATATGTGCATGCTAAAATGTTTAAATTAATGTTTATTCTTGATTGTTAATTTAAAAGCACTAGTTATAAAGTTGCATGGATCACTGAAGTAGGTTAGATTTTATACATAAGTATATTGATGAATCCTCAATATTGAAATCTGTCAGTATGTGAGGACCGGACCCAACATATGCTGGGCTCCTGCTCTCTCAATATTATTGGTTGTTACAGACCAAACCCTATTTGTTTATTGGACTAAAGTTCTTAAAACCCGCCCATGACTATTGGTTTGCGCTTTTGCTTTTGGGCAGCATGGTGGTGCAGTGGTTAGCACTGTTGCCTTACAGCTAGAAGGTTCCTGGATCGAATCCCCAGGCTGGCAGGGGTTGGAACCTTTCTGTATGGAGTTTGCATGTTCTCCCTGTGCTGCGTGAGTTTACTCCGGGGGCTCCGGTTTCCTCCCACAATCCAAAGACATGCATGTTAGGTTAATTGGTTGTTCTAAATTGTCCCTAGATATCTGTTTCCTATAGGCCCTTAGAATAGAGGGTTAGTACTAGTGAAAGCGCTTTGAGTGGTCTTTGTGACTAGAAAAGCGCTATATAAGTGCAGGTTAGTTAGTTAGTTAGTTGTCAATCCCCGGAAGCCCGCCAAAACTCTGCTGGAGTTATAAAGGGGAGAGACACCCTCTCTTTGGCCCTTTTTCTCTTTTTCCATTTCTTCTTGTCACTTCACAGCAGATCACTACGGGAGAACAAAGACATATTTTCACTATGGTAGAACAAAGGAGACTTCTCCCGCATGCTTTTTTTTTCTACGATCACAGAACAGAGAACATGACATATTGTGTTTGTATAAACTTCCGTGTATTTTAATGTTTTTCTTTAAACGTCTAGGAATTAATCCTTTTCTTTCCTGAGCTCAAATCCTAATTCGGAGTCAAACTCCCACTCCTAGACGTCTATTTTTATAACTTTTTTCCTGTTAAACTTTCTTTAAACTCACCGTTTTTAATTTTGACTTTATGTTTATTTTTATATTGACCACCTCCACTCTAGAAGATAATTTCATCTCCACAAAGTAATTGCTATTGGATCAGATTTTGAAATTATTCTCCAATTCCGTTGTGAGAAGCTGCAGATCCATGATGACACAGCTCGCCACCACGCAACAGTGAAGAAATCAAAACGCCATGCTGTACCTCAGCCCATGTGATCAACACATCAAAATCTCATCTTGTGACAATAAGATAAGATAAGATAAGATAAGATAAGCCTTTATTAGTCCCACAACGGGGAAATTCCAGGATTGCAACAGCACAGGGATAGCAACACTCAGAGCAACAATCAGAAGGCAAGAAAAAAAACAAGCAAGCAAGAGCAGCTAATAAACATATGTACGTATTACTATAAAATATATATATATATATACACACACACACAGACACACAGTGCAGAGCATTGTAGCTGGATGGAATAAATATATGAATATATGAACACACAGTGCAGAGCATTGTAGCTAGATGGAATAAATATGTAAATATATAAACACCCACAGTACGGAGCATTGCAGCTAGGTGGAATAAATATGCAAGTATATAAACACACACAGTGCGGAGCAATGTAGCTAGATGGAATAATATGTAGATATATAAATATATAAACACACCCAGTGCTGAGCATTGTAGCTAGATGGAATAAATATGCAAATATATAAACACACACAGTGCAGAGCATTGTTGCTAGATGGAATGAAACAGCATAACCGTCTACTTAGTTATCCTACATGGTATGATTATGCGCCCATACATATTCTCACCCTCCATAGCGACCGGTATGTTCCTAGTTGTATGCCGGAGGGGACCATTGTGTAAGTCTATTGCATCTTTTGCATTCAAAAAACTATTAGTTTGTTACGTCTTTTTGCTATCTCTGCGAGCAGCCCTGCTTAGGTTGTACAGTCTGTCAGCCGTTGGTAGGAAGGACCTACGAAACCTCTCGGTTGTGCACCTGGGATGATGTAGTCTGCTGCTAAATGAGCTCCTCAGTGCATTCAGTATGTCCTGCATAGGGTGGAACTCGGACTCCAGCAGAGATGACAGTTTAGCCACCGTCCTTCTCTCTCCTATCTCCTCCATCGGATCAAGGCGCTGCCCCAGGACAGAGCTAGCTTTCTTAATCAGTTTGTTCAGTCTCTTCCTATCGGCTGCAGTAATGCCACTGCCCCAGCAGACCACTCCAAAAGTGATGGCTGATGCCACCACCGTGTCATAGAATGACTTCAGCAGCGCCCCTTGTACACCAAAAGACCTGAGTCTCCTCAGCAGGAACAGCCTGCGCTGTCCCTTCTTGTAGAGTGCATCAGTATTGTGTGACCAGTCTAGTTTATTGTTCAGATGAATACCCAGGTACTTATAGGATGTCACCATCTCGATGTCTGTTCCCTGTATATTTACTGGTACTGTGAGGGGCTGCCCATGCCTGCGGCAGTCCACCACCAGCTCCTTAGTTTTCCTCGCGTTGATCTGGAGGCAGTTCCGATGGCACCAGTCCACGAAGTCCTGGATAAGCCCTCTGTACTCAGCTTCATCTCCGTTGGAGATGAGGCCAACGATCGCAGAGTCATCAGAGAACTTCTGTAGATGGCAGTGTGTTGTGTTGTGTGAGAAGTCCGCAGTATAAAGAGTGAACAGGAAGGGAGCCAGCACCGTTCCCTGGGGGGCCCCCGTGCTACTGATGATCGTGTCGGAAACACAGTCCCGGGTTCTCACAAACTGAGGCCGGTTCGTGAGGTAGTCCAGGATCCATGATGACAGGTGCTGGTCCACCCCTGCGCGCAGCAGCTTGTCCTTCAGGATCATCGGTTGGATGGTGTTGAAAGCACTGGAGAAGTCAAAGAACATGATCCTCACCATATTCCCGGGCTTCTCCAGGTGGGACAGAGAACGGTGAAGGAGGAAGATCACCGCATCCTCCACCCCAATGCCATGCTGGTAGGCGAACTGGAGTGGATCCATCGCTGGTTCCACTAGGGGGCGGAGGTGAGCAAGGAGCAGTCTCTCCAGGGTCTTCATCAAGTGGGACGTCAAGGCCACCGGTCTGTAGCTGTTCAGGTCTTTGGGGTGGGAAGTTTTTGGTACAGGTACCACACAAGATGTTTTCCACAGCTGTGGTACCCTCCCCAGTTTCAGGCTCATGTTGAAGATATACGTCACAATCCCACACAGCTGGTCTGCACAGGACTTGAGGAGCTTTGCGCTGATGCCGTCCGGTCCCGGCGCCTTCCTCGCCTTGATCTTCCTCAGCTCCGTCCTCACCTGGGTCCTGGTCAGGGTCAGGATGGGGGGCTGTGTGTTGGGAGTGGGGGGGTGTTGGTGGAGTGGGGGGTGGGCAGCAGGACTTGATTTCTTTAGAGGCAGCAGTGGTTGTTGTGCAGTCAGGGGGGAGGGCGGTTCCAGTCAATAGACTGGAAAGCTGCCATACCTTGTCCGAATACCTGTTTGCCAGATATTCTGGTTTTGACGCCATCTACAAAAAAGGAAAAACTTCGAGGAGATGATGACGCAGAAGGGTCTTCACCAACCTGGGTCACGTGAGCTGCATTCTTTATTCATCTGCTGAATAAAACGTCTGAGATTTGAGAATAATTCAGTATCTGATCAAATACAAAATTAAAGAGCAATTAACATAACTCTTCTTTTCATTAAAATTGCTTTTTTGATTTTCTTAAGGGTAATCCAGAATTTCCATATAATTAGTTTAATTTTCCCCATAAATTTGCGTTCAGTTTTCCATAATCGATTAACTTCAAACTGATCTAAATTCAGCTTACATGTTCACCCTGGTTCTGCAAATGTTCACATTGTTACTCTATCTTTTACAAGTTTAATTTAATGATTAATGCAAATCATTTCCATGTCCTTTAATCATCATTCCCTTTAATAAATACATGGAAATGAGAGAAGTTGTTGGGAATTTATTTCATTCTGAGTCTGGTTTCAAAGCCCCAGTATCAAATTTTATGTTTCCATAAATCAGCACCTGAGCCACTTGCTGGTTTCATCCAAAGACAGGACAGCAGCAGAGCCACCAGGAGTTCTGCTAACAATAACTGTAAAATATTCCACCGCAGAACCACATTTGGACAAACAGCTTTCTCTATAAAGGGCAGTCACATCTGGAACACAATGCCAAATGAAATTAAAATAATAACGGACTTTAAAACATTCACTAAAAAGGTTAAAAACTGGCTGAAAAATAAACAAGAATGTACCCATGTATGAAATGATTGTCTGCAGGGTGAGAGTGAATGAAGGGAAGGAATGAATGTGTTTGTTTATAGTGAGTGACGAAGGGAGGGAGGCCTAAAATAGGCAAATGTGAGTCAGGTTGTTATATTTGTGTATTTATAATATTTATAATATTTATAATTGTGTATTTATAATGTATTTATGTTTTTTGCATTGATGTATGTGGTTATTGTGTATTCCTTTTCTTTCCTTTTTTTATTTTTTTTTATTTTTTTATTTTTTTACTTGTTTCTCCTTTCCAAAGCCCATCCAGGGACAAGAGTTGCAAATTAGCTAATAGCTATACACTCTGTGCAACACATCGGATTGATTGTCATTGATTAATTGTCTATGTTTATTGCACTGTCCCTGTCAAATAAACAAATCTATCTATCTATCTAAATTCACTAAAAATTTGAGACTGATTATTATTTAATTTATTGAGTGATTAAACAGGTATAAAGTGAAATTAGTGATTAAAGTGCTCACTAAAGAGGTGAGCTGGTGCCCCACTAGTGTTTATTAACTTTTTCTGTGTGTGTGGACCCGGAGTAAATCTCAGGTCCCTCTACATTAATACAAATTAAATAATTTTTTATACCTGATCATAATTATAAATCAATTACTGCTACATAGGCTAGGTGGGAACAAAAATAAGAAACCCGCTCAGGACCCACACCCAAACGAAAACCAGGCACCTAGGCCCCCTGGACCAGAGAGCCAGACGATAAAAGTCCCAGACCTGGTAGATGGCGTGATGGAAAAAGTAGGGTGGCCTACCGGAGAATGTGAACCACCCAACCCAGCAGCACAGTCTGTCAGGTGGTCTTCCAGAGTCCTTCAGCCACCCCAACAAATGGAGAAGTTCAGGAGGTGGCTGCCCAGTGGGGAAAAATGGTGGAGAAGAAGGTTGGAGAGTTGGGGAATGGAATGGAGAGGATGGCCCACCAGCTGGGACCTCAGGTGAAGGAACCAGACCCCCAGTGGCCACAGGAAACGGGGAGCCCACAAAGGCATCGGGTGGAGGAGATGGAACTCTGACAGCCTCGGGCAGAGGAGAGGGGACCACGACGGCCTCAGGCAGAGGAGAGGGGACCACAACAGCCTTGGGCTCAAGAAAGGGAACCACAACAATGCCAGAAAGAGGAGTGGGAACCACGATGATGTCCGGCAGAGAAGGGGGAACCACAATGGCATCAAGCTGAGGAGAGGGAACCACGATGCTTCCAGACTGGCCTGTAGCACCCTTGGTGACACCGGGCTGGGGCCAGACAACACCTGCGGTGGCTCCAGGCTGGAGCAAAGCAGCACTCGCTGTGGCTCCGGGCTGGAGAAAGGCTGTACCCGCGGTGGCTCCGGGCTGGAGCAAGGCTGCACCTGTGGTGGCTCCAGGCTGGAGCAATGCTGCACCTGTGGTGACCTCAGACGGAGGCATAGCTGCACCCCCGGAGGTCCCAGGCTGGGACGGAGCACCAGCGACAACCTCAGCTGAAGGAGGAGCAGCACCCATGATGGTCCCGGGCTGTGACAGAGCACACATGAAGACCTCAACCGGTGGGGAGGCAGCACCCACGGAGGCCCCGGGGTGGGACGGAACACCCATGGGGACCTCAGCTGGAGTAGCTGGACCCATGGAGATCTCAGGTGGTGATACTGGAGCCACAGAAACCTCTGGTGAAGTTGGATGGTCCCCCGTGACCCTAGGGAAAGGCTCCAATGGGGGGAACAAAGAAACAGGATCAGGGTCACCGGGGGCAGTGGAGGCCGGCGAGGTGAGATCAGGTGCAGCTGATGGCTGCATTTGGCCCTCTCCACCAAGAGCCAGACAAAATCTCTCCAAAATAGAAACAGTGAAAACAAAGGAGAGTACTTGCCTGAGCTCGAGCTCCATCGCTGTCCTGGACTCTGTCAATCCAGGCGGCGCCGTCTCGGGCCCGGCCCTGTGGAGGTCCAGCTTCGACTCTGCAGTGGCGGCCCCTGCAGCAGGTATGGTGGTTGGTGCAGTCCCGGGACTGCCCAGCAAAGTGACCCAAGCAGGTGGCTCATACGGCATGGCGACAGGAGGTCGGCTCCCTGCTGGTGCTGGATCCTCCACTGCTGAAGCCAGGGGATGCTTGACCGTTGGTGCAGGCTTCAGCTTACTGGCAGCACTCTCCCTCCGTCTGGACCATGGCTGTGGTGCTGGAACCAGGTCCTCCAGGGCCGCAGGCTCCTCCTCCATCAGCAAAATCCTGGAATCAGTGGACACTCAGGGGGCATAGGAGGAGACACGGAGAGAGCAGGTGACATAATTATGGCTGCAGCAGGAGGTGAGAGCTCAGAGGACTGTGAAACCTGAGCCTCACCACCTTGAATCAGACAAGGTAATTCATGTGAGGATAATAGGGAATGAAAAAGCACTTGTGATCCTAGGGCATGATGTTCTCTGCGGCAGCTGGTGTAGAATCCGCACTCTGTGTGGCTGCCGTTGTTGCTGGCCCCTCAGAGGAACATAGAGGAACTGCCCCAGCAGACATGGTGATGGGCGGAGCTGGAGAGGAAGCAACCGGGCCAGCAGCAGCGGGAGGAGATGCCGAGGAGACAGGAGTCGCAGCAGCAAATGAGGAGGAGGGGGCTGACGGGACAGCCGGTGAAGGAGGACTGGAAATGGAACTACTGCAGAGATTGTCTGGCTCAGTGTGGGAAAAACTGCTGACTGAGAGGCGGAGGAGTTCCTCCGGTGGGATTTTGCTGGACAGCAGCGTCCTGGAGAATGTGGAGCGGGGGCAGGAACTGGTGCCAGAGACTGGTGAGGAGCCAATAAAACAGAGGCTCGGGGACGCCTCCCCTTCGGTGCAGACCCAGGCTTCTTCATGGAATCCCTCACAATCTCACTGTTCTCACGAAGCAGGGCTGCAACCAGTGCAGTCCTCTCCACTCCCTCAGCATGCTCCGAGAGACCCAGGTACCAGAGTGCATCTTTCGAGGTAGGAGTGATGTAATCTGCGAAGATTAGTCCATCCATCTCCATAAGGGTTCTGCAGCACTCCCATCCCAGGCTCATCGGGTACCAGCGCCCACCTGCAGAGTCCGTGTGAGCTGGCGACATGTTGACTGCTCCGAAAAGACAGGTGGATGAAACAAAAAACACAAACTCACAGCAGCTGGGTCAGAAAATGGCTGGACTCTACTGTCATGGATTGGCCCCTGTGGGGAAGACAGGAAGACCCAGACACTGGACTGCTATACATCCATCCATTCATCCAACCATCTTCTACAGCTTTTCTGGAGGTCCAGGTCACGGAGACAGCAGTTCAAAAAGAGAAGCCCAGACTTCCCTCTCACCAGCCACCTGCTCCAGCTCTTCAGAGAGGATACCAAGGCGTTCCCAGACCAGCTGGGAGACATTGTCTCTCCAGCGGGTCCTGGGTCTGCCCCTGGGTCTCCTCCAAGTGGGACATGCCTGAAACACCTCAAGTGGGAGCCGTCCAGGAGGCATCCTAATCAGATTCCATGCCACCTCAACTGGCTCCTTTCAATGTGGAGGAGCAGCGGTTCTACTCTGAGCCTCTCCCGGATGACTGATCTTCTCACTCTATCTCTGAGGGTGAGTCCAGCGATCCTACAGAAAAAGCTCGTTTCAGCCGCTTGTATCTGCAATCTCGTTCTTTCGGTCATTACCCAAAGCTCGTGACCATAGGTGAAAGTAGGAACATAGATTGACTGGTAAAACAACAGCTTTGCCTTAGAACTGAGCTCCCTCTTCACCACAACAGACTGGTACAACGTCCGCATCACTGGAGATGCTGCCCCGATACGTCTGTTAATCTCTCGCTCCATTTTCCCTTCACTCATGAATAAGACCCCAAGATACTTAAACTCCTCCACTTGGGGCAGGAGTCTGTCCCCAACCCGGAGAGGACAATCCACCTTTTTCCAGGTTAGGACCATGGACTCTGACTTGGAGGTGCTGATTCTCATCCCAGCCACTTCACACTCAGCAGCAAACCGTCCCAGCAAGAACTGTAGGTCATTGCTGGATGATGCCAGAAGGACAACATCATCTGTAAACAACAGAGATGAGATCCTGTGGTCACCAAAATATGACAACCTCCGCTCCCTTGCTGTGCCAAGAAATCCTGTCCATCAAAATTATGAACAGGATCGGTGACAAAGGGCAGCCCTGGCGGAGTCCAACTGTCACTGGGACTGAATCCGATCGAGTGTTGGCAATACAAACTAAACTCTCACAACAATCTTACAGAGATGGAATAACTTGTGACAACAAGCCTGATACCCCATACTCCCGAAGCACCCCCCACAAAAAAAAAAAAACATGAGGGACACAGTTGAATGCCTTCTCCAAGTCCACAAAACACATGTAAACTGGTTGGGCAAACTCCCACGAACCCTCAAGGATTCTCAAGAGGGTAAAGAACTGGTCCGATGTGCCACGGCCAGTACAAAACCGACATTGCTCCTCTGGAATCCGAGGTTCGACCAACGGCCAGACTCTCCTCTCCAGTACCTTGGCATAGACCTTCCCAGGGAGGCTGAGGAGTGTGATCCCTCTAAAGTTGGAGCACACCCTCCGGTCCCATTTTTGAAGAAAGGAACCACCACCCCGGTTTGCCATGCCAAAGGCACTGCTCCCAAACTCCACACAATGTTGCAAAGGCGTGTCAACCATGGCAGCCCTACAACATCCAGAGCCTTGAGGCACTCAGGGTGAATCTTGTCTACCCTCCGGGCCCAGCCAACAAAGAGATTTTTAACCACCTTGGCGACCTCAGCCCTGTGATAGGCGAGTAGTCCCCCTCATACACAAGCCCTGCTTCCACTGTGGAAGGTGTGTCAGTGGGATTGAGGAGATCCTCAAAGTATTCCTTCCACCGCCCAAAGATATCCCCAGTCAAAGTCAACAGCACCATACACAGTGTGGACAGGGAGCTGCTTCCCCCTCCTGAGCCACCGGACAGTTTGCCAGAATCTCTTTGAGGCTGACCGAAAGTCTTTTTCCATGGCCTCACCGAACTCCTCCCATACCCTAGTTTTTGCTTCAGCCATCACCCAAGCTGTATTCCACTTTGCCTGCCGGTACACCTCAGCTGCATCAGGAGTCTCACAAACCAACCAAGCTTGATAGGACTCCTTCTTTAGCTTAATGGCCCCCCTCACCACTGGTGTACACCACTTGGTTCAGGGGTTGCCACCACGAGATGCCCCGATGACCTTGCAGCTGCAGCTCTGGGCCGCTGCTTTAACAATAGAGGTGGAGAACAAGGCCCATTCATAATCCATGTCTCCACACTCCCTCCAAATGTGATTGAAGTTCTTCAGGAGGTGGGAGTTGAAGACCTCCCGGACACGGACCTCAGCCAGATGTTCCCAGCATACCCTCACTATACATTTGGGTCTACTAGGTCTGAATGGCGTCCTCCCCTGCCATTGGATCCAACTCACCACCAGGTGGTGATCAGTTGACAGCTCTGTACCTCTTTTTATCCAAGTGTCCAATATATGCGGTCGCAGGTCTGTTGACACAATAACAAAATCGATCATCGACCATGGGCTACACGGTGGCGCAGTGGTTAGCACCGCGGCAGCACAGTTTACCTTCGGCCGGGGGATCGCGGGGATCATGAGATCGTGGGTTCGATCCCTGCCCCCGGCCAACAGTGATCTGTGTGGAGTTTGCATGTTCTCCCCGTGTTGCATTGGTTTACTCCGGAATTTCCCCGGTTTCCTCCCACATGCTAAAAACATGCAGGTTAGGGAGGTAAGGGGCGCTTGCGCACGCAGCGACCGGCAGCTGGTGGCTTGTCACCAGACTGCAAAACAAATCTACCTACGGGTACAAAATAAGTCCAAAAAAAAAAAAAAATGACCTGCGCCCTAGGGTGTCCTGGTTCCAGGTGTACATATAGACACCCTTATGCTTTAACATGGTGTTCGTTATGGACAAACTGTGGTTAGCACAGAAGTCCAATAACTGAACACCACTCGGGTTCAGATCAGGCATACAATTCCTCCCAATCACCCCTTTCCAGGTTTCACTGTCATTGCCCACGTGCGCATTGAAGTCCCCCAGTAGGACAATTGAGTCTCCAAGAGGAATATCCTCCAGCACCCCAGTCAGAGACTCCAAAAAGAGTGGGTACTCTGAAACATCATTTGGTGCATAGGCACAAATGATGGTCAAGACCTGTTTCCCAACCGGAAGGCGCAAGGAAACAACCCTTTCGTCCCCCGGGGAAAACTCCAATATAGAGGCAGCAAGGTGGGGGGATACAAGAATACCCACCACCCCTGCTCGTCGCCTCTCGCCCGGGGCAACTCCAGAAAAGGCCAAGCTCCAGCACCTCTCCAGGAGACTGGTTCCGGAACCGGAACTGTGTGTTGAGGTGAGGCCGACTATATCTAGCCTGTATCTCTCAACCTCATGCACCAGCTCAGGCTCCTTCCCCACCAGAGAGGTCACATTTCTCGTACCAAAAGCCAGTTTAGGAAGTTTGGGATCAGTCCACCAAGGTCTCCGCCTTTGATTGCTACCTTATCCACATAGCACCGGACCCCCATGATCCCTCCTGCTGGTGGTGAGCCCACTGGAGGGCGGACCCATGTAACTCCTTCAGGCTGAGCTAGGCCGGGTCCCATGGGCAGAAACCCCGCCACCAGGCACTAGCCATCGAGCCCCTCCCCCAGGCCCGGCTCCAGGGTGGGGCCCCAGTTAACTGGACTGCTAGTTTGTGGTATTTAATGAAAAAACACAAGTTCAAACGGTACACAAAAACAAGACTTACAATGAGTCAAAACAGGAGTAGACGGGTTGTACATCAGAACAGAAAGGGGTTCTGAAGGGAAAAAGAACTTGAGTGTCCAGCAATGAGTGGATGAAACTGCACACTTAAATAGGACATGAAATAAGAGATAACAAATGATTACAGGTGTGAATCACATGAGCGTGGAAGTTGACCTAATTATGGACAGGTGCCAGCTGAGACAGCCTGTGAGCTTCAACCAACAATAAATACAGAGGGAAGATTGGAGGCAAAGGTGAGGGCTCATGTCAGACAGAAACATAATACTACAGTTGAGAACAAGATAATTAAGGACACCAAAAGCAACAAGCAGAGCAATGATGAGCACTAGAGTTACAAAAACAGAAACAACTGGCAACTCAAAACACAGTACAATAATCACACAACACTGAGAAAAATGTCGGGAATAATCAGAAATAAATTAAGAGCATGAGCACGGTGGAACACCGCGCTCAGCCTTGTGTCACCTAGAGGGTTGACCCTCTTGGCAAGTCAAGTAGGAATTCATTTTGTTGACTCTGTTACATTAGCATTACTGTTAATTACACTAAACAACATTGTTATTTTAAAAAATTGTTTAACAGAGATGCACATCAGAGAGGATTATGTTAAATTCACCATTCTATACCACAAGTGTCCTCGCTTGACATGTTGTGTCTGGCTAATCATCAAAGAACTCAGATTTTAGCAGTCTGCAGTATATTGATGTTAGCCTCCAGGAAGTAATGTTTATCTCTCTGCCTGGCAACCGGTACAAGATTATAGTGAATCAACAGTGAGTGTGACCCCTACTGACCAGGTGGGTAGAATCTTGTCTATATGACCTTTAATCTTTGCTTTGCCTTCACTCTCTTCCTCTTCTTGCTTTTCAAAGTCATCCGACAGACAACCATCCCATGCTGTCTAGCTACATTCTCTCTCTCTCTCTCTGTATATATATATATACAGTATATATACTGTATATATACAGTATATATATATATATATATATATATATATATATATATATATATATATATATATATATATATATATATATATATATATATATATATATGAAATAAAATGTCAAATCACCTCCTGAGTCTAACCATATGTCTTTTTTTCTCTTTTTATTTTAGCACACATCTTTGCATGACAGCTCTCCTGCTGTTTTTCTGTCGCCGTCTCATGCCAAGTCATAAATCAGTTCCCGAAGATGATTTATATGGGTCAACTCCACCGTGTCCGTTTCTCATATCTTCAGCAGAAATCAATGTCTTGCAGCTCTGACACTTATTCCAGTGTTGTGGAATGGAGCCGTGTCAGGTGGGTAAAAAACACTGAAGCGCTGTCTGGAAAATGAAGACGAAAGAGAACAAGGATCACACAGAAAATATTAGCGAGCATTCAGAACATTTGAGTTGAGGGCATTATTTTTACATTGTTGTTGTTATGCATTTTTTTTTCTCTTGTCTTACTCTGTCAGTCTAATAAAGGTTTAAGCAGAGTACATGGCAGAGAATACGATTTTTAAATCTCAGCTTTGTTTGTGTGGCACTTTATTTACTGGCATTGCCATTCCTGGGTAAAAACAGCAGAGCAATAAAACACCTCCATCTGCTAAAAATAGCCCAGTGCTGAGACACCTTCATCTGCCCTCTACCCATTTAGCTCTACTCCAGGAAGCAGGAGTCCTCCTCCAAAATGAAGCCTCAGATTTACAAACAGTCATAAATATCCAGACAAGCATCTTCTCCACTGCAGTCAGAAGTTCTAATGCAGACCAGAGATGATAGTGAGCCAAAATTGGAGCTTTTTGAGGGTGTTATGCTAAATTAAGAAAACGCTGAATGAAAAAAAGTTGGAAATTTTTGAGAAAAAAAATTACATTTTTGAGCAAAAAGTTGCCAATTTAACCTCTTAAAATTCCAGTGTTCTGCCATTTTAGCATACTTTATTAGAATACAATGCACCATGTCAAACCGATAGATATAGCTATCGGTTTAGCATACTTTGTCAGAATCAGTTGCCCTGCAAATCTGCATTGCATAATTGCTTATGTTCTCTCAGCTGGTGCACAGTATGCTATTGTTTACCTTCCGTCAGCTGTAGTGAGGGATTTTTAACAGCAGGAAATATATATAATACATATATAAATAGACACACATTGAAAACTCGCCACATTTTTGGATCAGCCAATCACAGTGCAGCACCATCAGCTGTTTCTGTCAGCTGTATCTTATGCTGAAATTATGAGCGGAAGCGTATTTGTTATTACTACACATGTGTGTGCATGCTGCAAATGCGTAGTAACCCAGGGTATAGCCGTTCTGATAAATATGGTAAAATGTCACAACGCCCATGTTAAAATTCCGTTATAAATTTTCTACTGTCATTCATTGAAGAAAGAGTATGATTTTCTTTGCGTATGCTAAATTTAGGGAAATTGGCTGTGATGCTAAGGGGTAAACCTCTTAAAATTCCGGTGTTCCGGCAGTGGGACGTTTCAAATTTTTAACTGACACTCAGTGAAGAAAGAATTTGATTTTCTCTGTGAATGCTAACTTTAGAAAAATTGTCTTGAATGCTAAGGGGTTAAAAGAAAAGTTTCAAATTTACAAGAAAAAAGTTGCAGATTTACAGGAAAAACAATTGCAAGTTTTTGTGAAAAAGGTTGTAAATTTATTGAAAAAAGTTGCAAATATTCTAGAAAAAAAAGTTTAAAAATTTACAAGAAAAAAGTTACAAATTTTTGAGGAAAAAATGTTGCAAACTTGCAAGAAAAAGTTGCAATTTTTTAAGAAAAATGTTGTAGATTTACAAGAAAAAAGATGCAAATTTTTGAGAAAAAAAAAGCTGCAAATTTAACCTCTTGTACAGACGTGGACAAAATTGTTGGTACCTCTCTGTTAATGAAAGAAAAACCCACAATGGTCACCGAAATAACTTGAATCTGACAAAAGTGGTAATAAATAAAAATTCTTTGAAAATTAACCAATGAAAATCAGACAATGCTTTTGAATTGTGGTTCAACAGAATTATTTTAAAAAACAAACTCATGAAACAGGCCTGGCCAAAAAATGATGGTACCCTTAACTTAATATTTTGTTGCACAACCTTTTGAGGCAATTACTGCAATCAAACAATTTCTGTAACTGTCAATGAGACTTCTGCACCTCTCATCAGGTATTTTGGCCCACTCCTCATCAGCAAACTGCTCCAGTTGTCTCAGATTTGAAGGGTGCCTTCTCCAGACGGCATGTTTCAGCTCCTTCCACAGATGTTCAATAGGATTTAGATCAGGGCTCATAGAAGGCCACTTTAGAATAGTCCAGTGTTTGGCTCTTAGCCATTCTTGGGTGTTTAGCTGTGTGTTTTGGGTCATTATCCTGTTGCAAGACCCATGACCTGGGACTGAGACCAAGCTGTCTGACACTGGGCAGCACATTTCTCCCTAGAATACCTTGATAGTCTTGAGATTTCATTGTACCCTGTACAGATTCAAGGCACCCTGTGCCAGACGCAACAAAGCAGCCCCAGAACAAAACAGAACCTCCTCCATGTTTCACAGTAGGGACAGTGTTCTTTTCTTGCTATGCTTCATTTTTGCGTCTGTGAACATTCAGCTGATGTGCCTTGCCAAAAAGTTCCAGTTTTGTCTCGTCTGTCCATAGGACATTCTCCCAGAAGCTTTGTGGCTTGTCAACATGCAGTTTGGCAAATTCCAGTCTGGCTTTTTTATGATTTGTTTTCAACAGTGGTGTCCTCCTTGGTCGTCTCCCATGAAGTCCACCTTTGCTCAAACTACGACAGATGGTGCGATCTGACACTGATGTACCTTGACCTTGGAGTTCACCATGAATGTGTTTAGAGGTTGTTCTGGGCTCTTTTGCTACCATTCGTATTATCCGTCTCTTCCATTTTTCATCAAGTTTCCTCCTGTGGCCACGTCCAGGAAGGTTGGCTACAGTCCCGTGGATCTTAAATTTCTGAATATGTGCAACTGTAGTCACAGGAACATCAAGCTGCTTGGAGATGGTCTTATAGCCTTTACCTTTAACATGCTTGTCTATAATTTTCTTTCTAATCTCCTGAGACAACTCTCTCCTTTGCTTCCTCTGGTCCATGTTTAGTGTGGTACACACCATGTCACCAAACAGCACAGTGACTACTTGTCACCCTTTAAATAGGCCGACTGACTGATTACAAGTTTGTAGACACCTGTGATGTTAATTAGAGGACACATCTTGGTTGAACATGTCCCTATGGTCACATTATTTTCAATTTTTTCTAGGGGTACCATCATTTTTGTCCAGGCCTGTTTCATGAGTTTGTTTTTTAAAATAATTCTGTTGAACCACAATTCAAAAGCATTGTCTGATTTTCATTGGTTAATTTTCATAGAATTTTCATTTATTACCGCTTTCGTCAGATTCAAGTTATTTCTGTGACCATTGTGGGTTTTTCTTTCATTAACAGAGGAGAACCAACAATTTCGTCCACGCCTGTAATTTCTGGTGTTTCGCCAGTGGGATGCTTCAAAATTTCTACTGTCTCTCAGTGAAGAAAGAATTAGATTTTCTTTGCATATGTTAAATTTAGGGAAATTAACTGGAATGATAAGTGAATTGAAGCTCTTATAGTTTACATTGTTTAAATTAATAAGCTGATAAGCTTGACTGTCAGACCTGCTGGGCTCATTCAAGAACCTCTTTGTTATTCTGAAAACAAAGTCTTCCTCCCCCAAGTCCCCTATATCACCTCCGTTTTGTTCACAAAACTGATACATGGTATGTGAGTACCTTGTCACCCAACATTTCTCACAGAAAGAGAAAGTCAGGAAAGCGAACATCTTCTCACCCATCATCGCTGAACTTTTAGTGGGGATGAGACAAAAGCACCGGCTGACAGAAAATAGCTATAAGAGCTTTGAGCAGACAGCAGCCGAGGACCTGATATTTTTCTCCTCTATAGAGGATATTTACTAGAACAGAAGACTCCACACCCAGCAGACAACAACTGAACTGAAGAGACACTCCAAAGTGGAACTGACACCACTTATAGAGAAGATAATAGTGAATCCTGCTGATCCAGGGCCGTTTCCAGCGTTTTGAGGGCCTTATGTGAGATTGTTTTGGGGGGAAGATGGTTTTAAAAGGAAGAGCTCAAACCATCTAAAATGGGGGAAAACCTGTCCCCTCGAAAAAAAAAATAAAATAAAATTGGGTCATTGTCTCGATCAGGGGTCGGCAACATGTGGCCAATTGTGGCCTTTCTGCCCATATTCAGCGTCTCCTTCTGGTTTTGAAAAATGCACACAACGCAGAAAGGCAAAGATTAAACACAATTTTATTGAAATGAGTGAATGCAGGATTAGCGGGAAAAATGCCTCACTCGCCACAGGAGAACCCAGCCTTCAAGGAGGGAGACGAGAGCAGGTTAGTATGAGGTGGGAGGCAGAGAATAATGAATAATAGGAATATTCTTACGAATGGGAGCAGAGAGCCCAACGGAGGAATCCAGAAGGGCAAAGATGATTCGGAAAGGAAGCTGCGGATGAGTAGGGCTGGGGAAATGTCTGACCGGGTGGAGTAGGCGATCTGGAGAGATGATGATGATGACGGAGCAGGTGAGCGCACAACGACCCCCGGGGACACACTGCAGAGATGGCAGCAACCTGAGAAGGTTAAAGCGAGAAAGAGATTAATATCTGGGTTCCTTAACAATTAAAGCTTCACTTACTTTATTTTCAATGGCAGCTATACCCAAAGAGCCAGCGCTGGAGCGTTCACAGACTGGTCCTTTTAAGCGCTGGCAGCAAAGAGACAGCAGGTGCGTCCAATCACGCAGGTGTATTGATTACCTGCAGAGCTAGAGAACCTCCCACAGGAAGTGAGGGGGAGTGCGCTCACCCGACCATAATAAAAGCAAGTGTACCTGAAGAATTCTACATTTTAAAAAATATGAGGAAAAAATGCAAATTAACAACAAAAATCTGAGATTTATGAAAAAAAGTTAAAATTTAAAAAAAAAGTTCAAAGAAAGTTGTAGTTTAAATGAACTTGGACACGCCCATAAACGCGTTCTGAGTCAATGACAGCTGATCAGCTGATTCCATCATTGTAATACTGCCCTAAGTCTCCAAAGGATTTGTTGATGCTGTTGAAATTTACATTTTTTTTCTAGTAAATTTATAATTTTTTCCTATAAATTTTCAACTTTTTCCCCCTCCACAAAAATTTGCAACTTTTTTTCTCGAAAATATGTGACTTTAAATAACTGCAAATTTTCTTATACATTTGTTAAATTTTTTCTTATAATTTTTTTTTTTCCTGTAAATTTTCAACTTTTTTTTCTTCCTCATAAATTTGTGACGTTTCCCCTGTAAATATTCATTGTTTTTCTCATAAATTTGTAACTTTTATCTCAAAAATTTCCAACTTTTTTCTCAAGTATATGATTTTTTTCTCACAAATTTGCAACTTTTTCTCATAAATTTGTAACTTTTTTCCTCAAGAATTTGCAAATTTGTTCTAAAAAAATTTGATTTTTTTCTCAAAAATTTGCAACTTTTTCTTGTAAATGTGTAACTTCAAAAAAAAAATGCAACTTTTCTGATAAATTTGCAGATTTTTCCCTTATAAAATTTGTAATTTTTTGTTGTAATTTTTCAGCTTTTTTCTCCTCATAAATCTGTAACTTTGCCCCTGTAAATCTTGATCTTTTTTCTTGTAAATGTGTAGGTTTTTGCTCATAAATTTATGACTTTTAAAAAAAATTCCTTATAAATTTGCTTTTTTTTCTTTTGTGTGTAATTTTTCCTGTAAGTTTTCATTTTTTTCCTCCCCATAAATTTGACTTTTCCCTTGTAATTTTTCAGCTTTTCTCTTGTAATTTTTTTTCAACTTTTTTCTCACAAATTTCCAACTTTTTTCTCATATATTTGTGACTTTTAAAAAAATGCAGCTTTTCTTGTAAATTTATTATATTTTTTCTTGTACATTTGTCATTTTTTCTTGTCATTTTTCTAAAATTTTTTCTCCTCATGAATTTGAGACTTTTCTCCTGTAAATCATCTTTTTTCTTGTAAATGTGTAATTTTTATTCTTACAAGTTTACAACTTTTTTCTCATTAATTTGCTACTTGTTTTTGTAAATTTGTCACTTTTTTCCTTATAAATACAAAGTCCACATGGAACCCAAAAGACAGCCCAGTTTTAACACATGGTGGGTCCCACATGGACATGCTGGCAGGGGTTTGACCTGCACTGATTCTGATGGGGTTTTTTTTCCTTTAAATCTTTCACTTCATCATGAAAAGCAGATTATTTTCAGAGTTTAGAAAATTGGCAAATAAATCAAAACTGCAAATGGAGGCGGCCTGGAGGATCAGTTTACAGGTGAAGCCCGTGCTTGGGGAGGAATTAATATTTGATGTGCCAACAGCACCTTCTAATAATAGATCAGTACACAAATGGTGCTTTGTCTGCCATGTTTTCCAGGCACACACTCCTGGGCAATCATGTGGACCTGTGTATGCATTTGCAGAACAAATAACATCCCGAAACAACCTGAGCTACGAGTACGTAGCCCGAGTACATCTGTACGCCTTCTGCGGCCTCTCTGATTTGCTGGCTGTGGTTCACACGCGCTTTTCTTGCCGCGCATATTTCTTTGTGAGTGCAGCAGAAGAAATGGTGAGAGGGAGGATTTAGGGATATTGGGCTACCTCGTACAATGAAAAGCCACTCTGCCTTTTGTTTGCCTTGCATGACAAGGGACAGAGCTGGCCACAAGTGGGGCTTAACATTCCATTTGGCAGAGGGAGGGGGAAGGCAGCTGGCATGGAGGAAAGGAGCTGTGGACTCACTGGAAAAGGCCCGGATTGGGTTTCTGAGGTCACGGGAAATGCCTGGGAACCAGAACGCGGAGAAAAATAGGGTATTCACATGTTGGCTTGAAGCAAGTTTTGAGGGCTGCAGTGGATTTTTCCTTAAATGGGGAGGAAAAGTGGATTTCTAACAAAACCATGACCTTTCATTTGATTTTAATTAAACTCTTAAAATTTTGCTGCTTCACCCACAGGGACATTTCAAATTTTCTCCTGCCATTTAGTGAAGGAAGAATTTGATTTACTTTGTGTAGGCTATCTTTCAGTATTTTTAGGGAAACTGGCTGGAATGCTAAGGGGTTAAACTTTTGCAAGCAAGCCAGCAAAGTTCATTTGTATAGCACTTTTCACAGATATATATCACAAAGTGCTTCACAGCAAGTTAAAATTTACAAATACCCAGAAATTAAAATCAATAGAAATAAGATACAATATACATATTAATAGGGATAAAAAAAAAGAGAAAACAGTGAAGAAATAAAAGCCATTCAATGAGCGCTAAAAGCCTGTCTAAACAAATGAGTTTTTAACTCCTTCTTAAAAGAGTCAATAGACTCAAGGAAGCGCAAGGACAGGGGAAGTTCGTTCCAAATCTGTGGTGCAGTGGCCTGGAAAGATCAATATCCAAGGGGTCTGAACTTGGTCCAAGGGACCACCAGGAGTCTCTGGTCTGAGGATCTTAGTGATCGTGTCGTGGCATAAGGAGTCAAGAGGGCTGAGATCTATGTTTTGAATGCAGATACAAAGGCTTCCCCAGAGGGACTCAAAATTCCCCTAACTGAACTCCAGAGAACAAAGGCAGGCTGTCATGGTACATGTCCACCTAGGCGCCTGCTCATGGAAGGCCCCCGCGCCTCCTCAGCATCCAGATCCGTCGAAAACATGAAAGGGGTGCAACCAAGCAAGAGTTATGATTCCAATACTCCGTAGCTGCAAACGGCACAGAGACTACCACTGTCAGGTCAGAGAGCTTCGACTGGTTTTCAAGCAGTATTTTCAGCTACAAAAGTGCAGTTCGATGACTTTTTTCCTGTCCTCCCAAACCTACACAGCCTGCACATTATTGGTTGCTGCGACTCCTGGTAGGTGGGCTGTTCTAGTCTGTTCGCGTCACATCCAGACGTTAAACTTTGGCCTATATCTTCAAAAGTAAAAAGCAAAACATTTTTTTATGAAGATTCAAAGGCTTTATTATCATGTGCGCAGTTAAGAAATGCTCCATTTCCTGAGCAGTGAAATTCTTACATTGCTCTCCAAACGAATGCCAAGGTAAAAGGCACAGAAACAACAGTTCTAATAGGTCATGACACACTAACGCAGTAACTCAATCCTGATACTAATGGATGCTAATAACACACACACCAACACACAGTTAGGCAGTAGAGGAATGAAACTGAAAAATGAAAAACTGAAAAGTGGTCAAGGTGAGAAATAAATGAGTAGCTGCCAAATATGTGTTTACTTTTTACTAACAACCATTATTTTCAAAGTTCAGCACAGGCTCCAGGAAGGGATCGGCTCGACGAGTTCACTCCTCATTTGCGTATTCTGGACCTGAGTGGGGATTTGGGAGGCGGAGGAGTGGGCACCTCCAAGCTACGACTTGAAATTCTTAATACCATGCTACCAAAGTGCATGTGGGGCATGCTGCATACACAATGAATGGGAAGCATGAAAACCCATGCCTAGGCAGACACGTAACATTAGACCATTGGCTCAGCACATGCTCAGTCAGCAGCTGATTTCACTTCTTCATTGTTGTTTTATGCCACCTGGAGTTTCATTACTGCCTCCAACTGAATTTGAGCGGTATATTTAGGGTAGTATCTCACTGGGCTGAGATGGCTCGCAACTTTGTAGATAAAAATAAAATGAGACAAATCCAAGAATTTGTGACAATTTTCACTTGAAATTACAATGTCTCATAAATGTTGCACAAACTCCTGGTGAGTTGTTTGGCCAAAGTTCTCTGGGTGTTTGCCTATATGTCATGCAAGTGTTGCAGGGCATTCTCGCAACATGAAAGAACTCACAAGAGTCCCACATTGGCTGCACAACACTCGCCTTGCCCGCCGGAAATCCATGCCAATTGCACAAACACTATGTTATAAATACAGGGGGCCCTATTTTGACATCATCTGCGCACTTTTCAGACAGACTTTCCACTGTACACCAGTTTTTTTGTTAGTTTCTCTCAATGCATTGCCTGTTTTTTACGCCTTACGTCACACCATCAAATTACCAGTAGACAGGGTGCCCACCATGCGCTCCGAGGAGGTGTCTCATTACAAAGAGGTGTGGCGGCGTACAATCTAATGCGCATTACTATTATAGTGCATTCCATGAGAATCTGCTTTTGATCAGGAAAAGGGGGGTCTATTGTCAGGAGCGCATTGTTTAATGATGTTTCAGTGGCGTTTTTTGACATCGCGCAGCTCCGGAGCTCAGTGGCAGAACCGGGACATGATCTGGAAGGGTCGCTTTGAGTTTAGGTTGTCTTGGCTTTCTGGTTATTGCAATTATCTTTATTTCTTGAGATCTTTCTGTATTATTATTTTCATCATGGTCACGTCTTGTAGTTTATTCCTGTGATCATGTTGGTTTGGGCTTTTATTTTGACAGTGTCTTTAGTTTACTTCCGTTTTTACCTAGCTTGTTTCGTGCCTTCTTAAGTTCTTGATTATTCATGGCTGTTTATTATTTGGTTAATTAATTTTATCCTATTTAAGAGGACGCCACCCTGTAGTTCATGGCGATGTCCTTAAGTCATGCAGCGTTACCAACTTGCTTCGTTCTTGTATCCTCTCCTGCCAAATCTTGTAACTTTTTGTTCCTGCTTCCCAGTCATGGATTATTTTTTGTTTTTTCATTAAAACCTACAAACTGTAAGTCCGGAGTTTGGGTATGAATTCCGCCCCTGGAGGGGGCCACCATGACAGTAGGATGTCGCCTGTAGCGGACTCACCTAGCGGACTCATGGCATGCAGCTGCAGTGATCCGGAGGATGAGTGCCAGCTCTGGACCGCAGCAGACCGGGAGCTTGAGGGGACCCTGCATCTGGGAGTTTTCCCGTGGGTACGGGACCTACCCGTTTTCTGCCCTCAGCAGCCCACCTCTTCACCTGGACAGGCAAAGAGAGCATCGGAGCCCCTCCTCTTGCTACCCCATCTTAACTTCAGCATCACCTCCCCCATAGCTCACTGCCAGACGAACTCCACAGCCACCCAGGGTGACTCACCTGGTTCTTCAACGGCAGCAGAGGGGGACACAGGGCAAGTACCTATTCATTTCTTCACACCTATGAATGAAAGGTCTTGTCCTGTTCCCATTGGTGGGGCTCAGCAGCAGCCACCCACTGCTGCTGAGTCCTTGCAACCTGGCTGTGTTGTAACATCTGCTGCTGCTCCATCACCCTGACCTGCCTTTTCTCTCTCCTCTTCCCCGAGCTCCATGTCCAAGGATGTTGCCTGCCGCTGAGAGCTGCGGGACCACATCAGGGATGTGGAAGAGTGCTACACCCTTTGCCTGTGCCTGGACAGGTGGGAGGACGTGGCATGGCAGGATGCAGCGTGGAGGCACGCTCATCAGATCGTCGCAGCGAAGCCCCATCTGAGGGAGGACACTCCTGCCTTCCTCAATGATTTCCTGCGGTCCGACGAGTTGACCTTCACCCCAGAGGAGGAGGAGCCATCATCTGCTCCCAAGGCTGGTGCATATCCATCATCTGTTTCTGAGGCCAGTGTGCACCCGCCATTTGTTCTGCCGGGTTCCACTATGGAGGCTGGTAGTGGCCCGGCCGAAGATTTGTTTCCCCCGTCTGAGGTAGCTGTGCCGGGGGTGGACTCCCATGTGTCAGGGCTTGAGGATCTGCAGCCACTGCCTCTTGGGGTCACTGATCTGCATGCTACATCTGGGGCCGCTTCAGATCAGCCTGTTTCTTTGGTATTCAAAGTGGAACAGCCAGTTCCAGTCATCTCAGAGGTCTGGAGACCTCCAAACATTGTTGCAGAGTAGGGTGCGCACCCATCATTTTTTCAAGAGAATGGCATGCCTTCGCCTTGTGTTCCTGTATTCAGCACTCCACTGACACCTGCTCCTGAGCCCTGCAAGCTGCTGTCATCTACTCCTTAGAGCAATGTTTTCCAACAGTCTGTTCCTGTATTCAGTGTGCTGCTGACACCCACTCCGGAGGACTGCACCCTGCTGTCATCTATCCCTGAAGTCAGAGCGCCACTGTCACAAATATCTGAGGTTAGTGCCCAACAATTATCTGTTCCTGAGTCCAGCACACTTCTGTCCGCTGTTTCTGAGGGCTGCGCACCTCAGCCACCTGCTATGGAGCTAAAAGTGCCTTCTTCCCAGGCTATGGAACTAATAACTCACATGCCAGCTGTGTGTGAGTTACAAACATCTCTACCATTGTCTCCAGACTAAGAAATTCCTGCATCAGTGTCTCATGAGCTAAAAACTTCTTTGTTATCAACTTCTGAAGCAAAAACACCTGTGTTGATGTCTCCTGAACTAGAAATTCCTGTATCAGTGTCTCCTGAGCTAAAAATTCCTCTGTTATCTGTGTCTGAATTAAAAATTCCTGTGTTATCCCTTGAGCAAAAAGCTCCCATGTCACCTCCTGAGGTTAAAGGATTTATGCTGTCATCTTCTGAGTTTAAAGAGTCTTTGTCATCTCCTGAGGTTAAAGTCTCTGTGTTTTCATTATCTCCAGAGTTTTTATTGTCATTAATTGCTGGGGTTAAAACTACTGTGTTATCTCTTGAGCAGAAAGTACCTATGTTGTCATTATTTTCTCTGGGTAAAGCTCTTGTGTTAAAAGCTCCTGAGGTCAATGCTCCCATGGTGCCATTTTTTTTTTTTTTTTTTTTTTTTTTGTTACTTATTTGTACCCGTAGGTAGATTTGGTTTGCAGTCTGGTGACAAGCCACCGGCTGCTGGTCGCTGCGTGCGCGAGCGCCCTAAACCTACATGTTTTTGGTGTGCAGGAGGAAACCGGAGAAACCCCGGAGTAAACCCGCGCAACACGGGGAGAACATGCAAACTCCACACAGCTCACTGTTGGTCGGGGGCTGGGATCAAACCCACGATCTCATGATCCCCGCGATCCCCAGGCCGAGGGTAAAACTGTGCTGTCACAGTGCTAAACCACTGCGCCATGTTCATCCGTCTTGTGGCCCTTGGACTTTGGTAGGCCACCCGATGCACCATGTTCATCCGTCTGTTGGTCTATGGACTTTGGGAGGCCGCCAGGTCCACCATGGACTTGAGTCTGGAGACCCATGGATTTGGGTAGGCCCCTGGATCCGCCTTGTTCCCCAGTCCAGTGGTCGTGGGCTAGCGAAAGACCACCTGACCCATTTGGGACCTGGGATTTTGTTTGGTTCACCAAGCTGCATTTTTGTTTTGGACACTATGGTGGTGTGTGGTGGTGGTGGTGGTGGGGGGGGGGGAGTTCAGCCTATCTGGCCCGTGCCCCCACCACCCTCCCTGGGAAAATGATTATACATTTTTTTCTTTTTTTGTTGTTATTGTAATCTCTTGGGGTGTTTGAAATCCACCCCTTTGGGGGCGGGTTATGTCAGAGATCATGCCCTCGTTTTGAGTTTACGTTGTCTTGGTTTTCTGTTTATTATAATTATCTTTATTCCTTGTAATCTTTCTGTATTATTATTTTCATCATTGTCAGGTCTTGTAGTTTATTCCTGTGATCATGTTGGTTTGGGCTTTTATTTTGACAGCACCTTTTGTTTACTTCTGTTTTTACCAAGCTTGTTTCATGTCTTGTTAAGTTCTTGATTGTTCATGGCTGTTTATTATTTGGTTAATTATTTCTGTCCTTTTTAAGGAATGTCATGTCAAACTATACAGTTGTACATACAATTACACATGCCTGGGAACCACAACAAATAACACGATAGCAATGTTTTCACTACTTGCCCACTGCAGCTTGTCTCCCACCGGAGTACTGCCAGGAGCGCACATGTAGGGTGACTAACAAAATACAAATACATGTACAAAGTAAACCTGCTTGGCAATCACTAGAAACGATAGTAAAAGCATACAGTGGTGTGCAAAAGTGTTTGCCCTTTCCTGATTTCTCATTTTTTTGTATGTATTAGACAAAGATAACACAAGTAAAGACAAAATGCAATTTTTAAATGAAGGTATTTATTATTAAGGGTAAAAAAAATAAAATAAATCAAAACCTACATAGCCCTGTGTGAAAAAGTGACACCCCCCCCCCCGTTAAAACATAAATTGACTGGTTTATCACGTATTTGGAAAGCTGAGTTCAATTTCTCTAGCCACACCCAGGCCTGATTACTGCCACACCTGTTCTCAATCAAGAAATTGCTTAAATAGGACAAAGTGAACTAGACCAAAATATCCTCAAAAGCTAGACATCATCTGAGGTCCAAAGAAATTCAGGAACAAATGAGAAACAAAGTAATTGAGATTGAACAGTCTGGAAACGGTTATAAAGCCATTTCTAAAGCTTTGGGACTCCAGCAAACCACCGTGAGAGCCATTATCCACAAATGGCGAAAACATGGAGCGGTGATGAACCTTCCCAGGAGTGGCCAGCCAACCAAAATTACCCCAAGAGAGCAGCGACGACTCATCCAAGAAATCACAAATCACCCCCCAACTAAATCCAAAGAACTGAAGGCCTCACTTGCCTCAGTTAAGGTCAATGTTCATTACTCAACCATAAGAAAGAGAATGGGCAAAAGTGGCCTGCATGGCAGAGTTCCACGACCAAAACCACTGCTGAGCAAAGAGAACATAAAGGCTTGTTTCAGTTTTACCAGAAAACATCTTGATGATCCCCAAGACTTTTAGGAAAATACTCTGTGGACTGACAAAGCAAAGTTTAACTTTTTGGAAGGTGTGTCCCCCATTACATCTGGCATCAAAGTAACACAGCATTTCAGAAAAGGAACATCATACCAGCAGTAAAATATGGTGATGACAGTGTGATGGTCTGGGGCTGTTTTGCTGCTCCAGGACCTGGAAGACTTGCTGTGGTAATTGGAACCACGAATTCCGCTGTCTACCAAAAAATCCTGAAAGAGAATATCCGGCCATCTGTTTGGGACCTCAAGCTGAAGCGCACTTGAGTTCTGCAGCAGGACAATGATCGAAAACACACTAGCATTTCCACCTCTGAAAGGCTTAAGAAAAACAAAATGAAGACATTGGAGTGGCTTAGTGAAAGTCCTGACCTGAATCCAATTGAGATGCTGTGGCATGATTTTAAAAAGGTGGTTCCTGCTCGAAAACCTGCCAATGTGGCTGAATTACAACAATTCTGCAAAGATGACTGGGCCAAGCTTCCTCCACAGTGCTGGAAAAGACTCATTGCCAGTTATTGCAAACACGTGATTGCGGTTGTTGCTGCTAAGGGTGGCCCAACCAGTTATTAGGTTTAGGTTGCTATTGTGGAGATTGTGTGGAAAGGATGAGGCAGAGTTATCTCTCAGGTTCCATTTTATTCTCAACACACTCTCCAACGTTCAAAAGCAGAAGAAGGAAAAAACCCCAACATCTGCCAGTCTTATACCCCTGACATCAAAGTACAAAATCCCACTGTCTTTAAATCCCAAACACAATGCATCCCCCCCTGCAGTTCCTCTCTCTTCCACCCAAACCTGGGTGGTCAGGAAATCATTCATGTCCATCTCTTTGCATATCAAAAGGCCAACTCTCTCGTCCTCCTCTTATCCCCAGGAGGTCCAGACCTTTTGTTCCTCTTCAGACGTGAAGCCAAAATAAGCACACAGGAATATACATGAGAGAATATGAACAGTCATATACATGTGAGCCTGTGAAACTACATATGTGCACCACACTATCACTTTTTCACACAGGGCCATGTAGGTTTGGATTTATTTTACCCTTAATAACAAACACCTTCATTTAAAAACTGCATTTTATGTTTACTTGTGTTATCTTTCTCTAATATTTAAATTTGTTTGATGATCTGAAACATTTAAGTGTGACAAACATAAAAAAAGAGAAATCAGGAAGGGAGCAAACATTTTTTCACACCACTGTATATACGTAACCACTTGCCCACTCCAGCTCCAATAAAGTAACGAGACCAGGAATTAGCCTGTTCCCCGAACTTATGGCTTGCAAAGATACTCATGACTCTACATTTTTTCACATCATCAGTAAATGACAAGTAGATAGTATATAAACAATATGACGATGAATAGACTGAAAATGACACTCACCTCTCCTACCAGAGTATTATTCAAAAAGCAAGGGGGTGACTCAGTGTTAGGCTCCGTTCAATGACTTGGTGAAATAATAAACACTTGCTGTTGACTGTTCCACCTCTCCAATCAGTCACAATTTAGTTTCATTGGTCCCCAACCCATTGCAAAGTTGTTTATCTTTACTCGCATATTCGGATTCGCATAATCTAAATTGAAGAGGGTTCAAAATGAAGTTGAGACCAATTTGAGATACCTGAGATGACTCTGACACTATTCTGAGAGAAAAGCTGTCACACAAATTTTTTGAAGATATTCAAAATTTCTTCGAGAAAAGTGAGAGACCCTGCAACTCAGGAGAGGAATATGATAACCGCTGAGAATGTTTGGAGACATTTTGGAAACTCCCTTGAGAATGCTGTTCTCTAACTCTCAAGCTGTCTCAGCCAAGTGAGATACTAGCTTTAGTCTTATTGAATTAACTGGTTTGTGATTGAACAACACACTTCTCTTATCTACAGTTAACATGAGATATAATTACAATAAATTTATTAGAAAAATATATTTTAAATCAGAAAACATTTATATCTTTTTTTCAAATTAAACACAATCATAAACATAAAATGAAGTATAACCCTGACTCTTTTTTGAATGTACTATGCAAGAGACTTGTATGTAAAAGAGGTCTTCGGACCTTTAAAGATTCCAAAGAATTTGTAGATGTGAGCTCTGAGAGCTGTAGAAACAGTGCATGTCGGGGTTGTGCTCAAGATGTCAGCTGCTGATTTATTTTAAGAAAAAATGTGAAAAAAAATCTAACTTGCTCCACCTCTAAGGGACACTATGTCTGAAAAAAAAAGAAGTAAATTCAAAGGCAGCCAGGCCAGTAGCTGCCATCAGGACCACAGCATCAGAATAATGGACCTGAGCCATTTTGTGTTTGGGCTGAGGGATCCACTTGCATCTCTCACAAGCTAATGCACAGAAAGGAGCCGTCATATTTTGCGGTATGCCCTCCCTCTGTTAAAGCCCCATCCCACCCTCAGTCATCTAATCTAATTTGTCCATTTTTCTACCCAGCCAACATGACCATGAGGGCCCCACCATATAGGTTAAACTGGGCTGTCTTATGGGTCCCATGTGGGTTTGTCCACAGGTTCCATGTTGGCCCCATCTGTGTTTGTCCACTTGGACTTTACCTGTGGCACAGCTAAGCAGGTCATCTGTTTACCTGCTGTAAATCCATCTTGGCCCCACACGGGTTTAAAATGGGTGAGCAAGTTTCACTAACACTTGTGCCATTGGTAAAATGATGCAAAAAAGTTACAAATTTATGAGAAGAAGTGGAAAAATATTATATGAAAAAATGACAAATTTACATAATAAATAGCAGCAAATTTATGGGGAAAAAAATCACAAATTTACAAGGAAAAAAGTTGCAAATTTATGAGAAAAAAGAACATTTAGGAGAAAAAAGTTGCAAATTTACAAGAAAAACTTGAAAAGAGTTACAAACCTATAAGAAAAAATTGGCAAATTTACAAGAAAAAAGGCAAATTTATGAGGAAAAATTTAGAAAAAAAACCGTACGAAATGTATTGGCAAATAAATTTAAAATTTATGAGGAAAAAAGTTCCAAATTTAACAGGAAAAGCTGTAAGTTTATAGAAAAAAAAAATTGAAAATTTTTGAGAAAGTTCCAAATTTACAAGAAAGATGTCATAAATTTATGGGAAAACTCACAAATTTAAAAGAATATAGCAAGTCTACAAACAGAAAAGTAATTTTATGAGAAAAAAGTTTTAAGTTTACAGTAATAAGCTCCAAATTTATGAGAAAGTCTCAGGTTAAAAAAAATGTATCAAACTAGGGGGGGAAAGTCTCAAATATACTAGAAAATACCAAATTTATGAGAAATCAAGTTGAAAAAATAGGTAAACAAGTAAAGTCAGTGTGGACAAACACAGATGGGGCTAACATGGAACCCATGGACAAGCCCAGTGGAACCCATGAGACAGCCCTGGTGGGTCCAACAGGGACACACTGGCTGGGATTTTGTGCATATAGGGGAGCACGAGGGGACAGAGAAACTGAAAAACTAAAGACAATGAGAGACAAAAGATAAAGACAGCAAGCGAGAGAAAGTCTCTCCAATTGACTTACTGGGCTCTCAAAGGCAGGGGGAAGAAAACAAATTAGGGTGAGAAAAGCAGAGAATAAAGAGGGACCCCATGTTGATTAGCTTGGACCAGTATGAATACAAATGACTAGAGCTTGGATTAGTATTGCACATGTAAATCTTTCAAAGAACCCTTTGGAACCTTCTTCCCTCTTATCTGAACTGCAGGAGGATTACTCTACAAACCGGCACTCTCTGCTCCGTGCCCCGTGTCCCGGCCTCTATGCCTGATTGTCATTGCCCATGTGGGTGCTGTACAGCACAGTCAATAAGGAGAGTGGTGAGGAGGGGACGGTGGTGTCCTCTGTTGATTAACGCTGTCCAACGTGCACTTTTTTACCCCCACTTCTCCTTTTTAGTGTCCTTATGTGCAGTATCATACAGCACAGCTACTCCTTCTCCCTTAAGGAATCAGTCAAGGAGTGCGCATTGTGTAGTGGAAGCAGGAAGGGATACCCCGTATTGATCAGCTCAGCCATACATGAATACAAATAGAAGATTAATGGCTCAGCTCAAGGCATGCAAGTCCCTCTGGAACTTTGTGTCCTCTCCACTGCTGCATTATTAGTCAACATGCCTGCATGGCTGAGCCGGATCAGGTTCCGTTATTGAGTGTTGCAAACATTTCATGGCAAAAACTGAAGCTAAAATAGAGTGGAGCAACTTTTTGGCATAAAAATAAAGGGTTTTTTTGGCAGTATTATTTACCCTAAATTACCTAGTGGGTTGTGGGCTGCATTCTTCAGTTAAAATTAAGAAGTAATTTGAGGGTAATTACAGAATTATAATGCAGTAAGTGCAGAGTAAATTAATATTAATTAACTATCAAGTTACTTGAGTGACCAAAATGACTGAGAGGGGTCATTTATGACCCCAAAGTATTTTGTGCAAGAATAGTTAGTGGATGCTAGACTGCTTCCTGTAATGTCTCAGGATTGTGCACTCATTTTCCCCCTGCTGATTACCTGATCTTGTCCAGCTGCTCCAATTAACCACATGTGTTGCATCAGCTGCAGGGTTCATAAGGGAGTAGTCCCCCTTCCTCAGTGCAGGAATGTAGGACTCTGCACGCCAGCAGCTTGGGATCTCTCTTCTACTCTTGTGTGCCTATCCCCCTCTACATTCTCTTAATGCTAGAAACTGTAAGAACAAATCATTATCTTCTAACCTTTCTCCTCTGCCTCAAAATCTCCCAGGATATTACCGTTGCCTACCTTTTCTTGGTGGACTTTGATCTCCCCCAGGTGGAACCGTAAAACCTGGAAATCCTCCAGCTCACCAAGTAAGTTGAGAGATTGATATTCCACAATTCCCTGACCACCAAAGTCCTCGGGCCACCTTGGGATGCTGAGGTGGATTTATTCCCCATATTGTTCCATTATTGCCCATCTACAGCCTGTTACAGCATCTCAGCTGAGCAAGAAGAGACAGGACGGACTCAAACGCAGGTATGGGTTTTAGCAATTTACGATTCCAGGCAATTTTTGTAAAAGCGCTTTAATGAATAAACTCAAAATGCAGCATGGGGGCTGCAAGTAATCATAAATCCAGCAGTTTGTCTGGCTGGGCAGTGTTTTGTCTGATGTGGTGGCTAGTGATATGGGAGCTCCACAGGGGACTGTGCTTTCTCCTTTTCTCTTCACCTTATACACCAATGACATTGAGTGCAACTCTGAGTCATGCCACATGCAGAAATTCTCTGATGACTGGGCTGTTGTTGAGTGTATAAGAGGGGGAGAGGAGGGGGAGTACAGAGCACTGGCAGACAGATTTGTGAAAAGGGCTGAGCAGAATCACCTGAGGCTGAACGTCAGTAAGACCAGAGAGATGGTGACTGACTTCAGGAAGAAGAGGGCAACTTAACAGCCATTGCGGATTAGGGGTGAGGATGTGGGGTTTGTGGAGGACTACAAATACCTGGGTGTTGTCATGAATGGCCCATCGGGGCAGAGAGACAGAACCACCTGCAAACTGCAGTTTGTGGCATTTATTAACAAGCACAAAATTCCAAAAGTGCATCAGCGCAAAATCCAAACAGATCACAAGGTAAACTTATAGATAAGCAGCAGAACGAACTCACCAGAATGGGGAAGGGGTTCTGGTGGTGAAGAGGAAGTATAATTAAGACTGCAACAAAATGAAATGAAAACGCTGTCCTTAAATAGGGTCAGAACAAATAAAACAAGTAATGCCAGGTGTGGGGTCACATGAGCGGGCAGAATGGAGCAATGATTAATAATTTGGATCAGCTGGAAGTAATGAGAGGAGAGCGACTGGCTGACAGCTGACAGGGCTACTCCCACACTGCGCACCAACCAGGAAATGTCCTGACATCTGTCAACCATAATAATAAGGAACTTGGAAGAATAAAATATAAACAAGTACAAACTGAGAAATAGATACCAATTGAAAGAGAGTCAGAACATAGTAAAATTAGGACATAAACAGGAAAATAAAAACATTGGAGGGATAACAAAAACCAAAAGGCACAAAATTACAATAAATTTATTAATACAGAGAAAAAGCCACAAGACTTAGCATGGTGGAACTTCCAGTGCTCAGCTCGTGACAGGTGTCATGATTAGCAATGGACTGGACTGGAAATTTGACACCGATGCTGTGTACAAAAAGGGGATTAGTAGACTCTACTTTCTGAGGAAGCTGAGATCCTTCATTGTGTTCAGCGAGATGCTGGATCTTTTCTATCAGACCGTCATTGCCAGCGCCATATTCTTTGCTGCTGTTTGCTGCTGTGGCAGTATCAGAGCTAGCGACATGAACAGACTTGACAAGATTATCAAGAAGCCTGGATTTGTAATTGGATTCAGGCCAGAGACCTTTGAGTCTGTGGAGGAGAGTAGGACATTGACCAAACTGTGATCCATCCTAGGCAATCCTGATCACCCCCTCCACCACACACTGGACAGGAAGAGGAGCACTTTCTCCAGCAGGCGTAAACAGTATCACTGCCAAATGGTAAGGTACAGGAAATTTTTCCTGCCACCCTGCCCCCGACCAACAGTGATCTGTGTAGAGTTTGCATGTTCTCCCCGTGTCTGCGTGGGTTTACTCCCAGATTTCTCCGGTTTCCTCCCACATGCAAGTTAGGTTAATTGGCATCAAAAACTGGGATTCTAAATTGTCCTTAGGTATGATTGTGAGAGTGAATGGTTGTCTGTCTCTCTGTGTTGGCCCTGCGATGGACTGGCGATCTGTTCAGGGTGGACCCTGCCTCTCGCCCAAAGATGCTGGGATAGGCTCCAGCCCCTCCGTAATTCGAAAAGGATTAAGCGGAAGAAGATGGATGGATGGATGGATGGATGGATGGATGGATGGATGGATGGATGAATGGATGGATGGTAACTCCTTTTTCGATTATGCTGGATGTATTTCTGTTGGTTTTGGGTTGTCTACTGTGTCATGCTGCTTTTACACTGTAATTTCCCAATTTGGGATTAATAAAGTACATCTATCTATCTATCTAAATACAAAAACGATAACTAAAGGAACGGACCAAACAGGAGCATGGTGAAAAGGCAGGGGAGTGACAGTCCTAACATGGACTTATTTTGCGACAGGGAAAAGAGGAATCAGGGAAGCTACATGGGATATAAAAAGTCTACACACCCCTGTTCAAATGCCAGGTTTTTGTGATGCAAAAAAATGGGATGAAGATAATTCATTTCAAAACTTTTTCCACCATTAATGTGAACTATAACCTGTACCACCCAATTGAAAAACAAACAAACAAAAACTTATAATAACCTGCTTATATCAATATGCACACCCTGTTATAACTGGGGATGTGGCTGTGTTCAGAATTAACCAGTCGCATTCAAACTCATCTTAAAGGGGAGTCAGCACACACCTGCCACCATTTAAAGCTCCTCAGATTAATCCCAAATAAAGTTCAGCTGTTCTTGTAGGCTTTTCCTGACATTTTTGGAGTCATATCTTACAGCACAAGCCATGGTCTGCACAGAGCTTCCAAAGCATCAGAGGGATCTCACTGTTAATAGGTATCAGTCAGGAGAAGGGTACAAAAGAATTTCCAAGGCATTAAATATACCATGGAACACAGTGAAGACAGTCATCATCAAATGGAGAAAATATGGCACAACAGTGACATTACCAAGAACTGGACGTCCCTCCAAAACTGATAAAAAGTCAAGAAGAAAGCTGGTAAGGGAGGCACCCAAGAGGCCAACAGCAACATTGAAGGAGCTGTATGAATTTCTGGCAAGTACTGGCTGTTTACTACATGTGATAACAATCTCCCATCTAGGGTGGCAAGACAGAAATCTTACAAAGAAAAACATCCAAGCCCGGCTACATTTTGCAAAAACACGTTTGAAATCTCCCAAATGCATGTGGGAAAATGTGTTATAGTCTGATGAAACCAAGGTTGAACTTTTTGGCCATAATTCCAAAAGGTATATTTGGCGCAAACACAACACTGTTCATCACCAAAAGAGCACCATACCTACAGTGAAGCATGGTGGTTGCAGCATCATGCTTTAGGGCTGTTTTTCTTCAGCTGGAATTAGGGCCTTAGTCAAGGTGGAGGGAATAATGAACAGTTCAAAATACCAGTAAGTGTTGGCACAAAACCTTCAGGCTTCTGCTAGAAAGCTAAAGATGAAGAGGAGCTTCATCTTTCAGCATGACAATGATTCAAAGCACACATGGAAATCAACAAAAGAATGTCTCCACCAGAAGAAGATTAAGGTTTTGGAATGGCCCAGCCAAAGTTCAGACCTTAATCCAATCCAACATCTGTGGTGTGATCTGAAGAAGGCTGTGCACAGGAGATGTCCTCGCAATCTAACAGATTTGGAGTGTTTTTGCAAAGAAGAGTGGGCAAATATTGCCACATCAAGATCTGCCACTCTGATAGACTCCTACCCAAAATGACTGAGTGCTGTAATAAAAGCCAAAGGTGCTGTAACAAAGCATTAGTTTAAGGGTATGAATATTTATGCAACAAGGATATTGTTTTTTTATTTTTTTTTATTTTTCCCCTTAAAAGAATTCAGTTTGTTTTTCAATTGGGTTGTACAGGTTATAGGTCACATTAATACTGAAAAAAGTTTTGAAATGATTTATCTTGGTCTCATTTTTTACATCACAAAAACCTGGCATTTGAACAGGGGTGTGTAGACTTTTTATATTCACTGTATATACAAACACTCATGAAGGCAAATGAGAAACTACTGATGAGAATTAAGAAATGAAACCCAAATCATGACTGTGAACCGGAAGGAGGACTACAACAATAAGACGACAGGAAAAACAACAGGGATGATTTCAAAGTAAAACCAAACACAGAAACTAAGATAAACTTAGCAGTAAGAATAATAATGGAGATAATATTCACAACCAGGAATATACAAACACACAAAAAATGCTGGACATGGCCAGGAGCCAAGCCCAGACACGACACAGCCTACCCTGACCAGGCGGTTCATTGTTTTCTACCAGCTTTGGTTGGATCATCGGGTGAGTCTGTTTGTGGCAGTTCTTGGCCCTTGGGTGTCAGGGTCCACCACGTGGTCATCCATGAGGTTGTCTATGAGCCCCATCTACACCTGTTCCCCATGAAGGTCTACTCTGATTATCTCCTTCAACAGCCACAACTATAGAGCAGACCTCACAATTCTGTATCAGAACAGTCTTGTTATTTTATGGCCCTTTTCCACTAGTACCTGTTTGGCCCGGAACAGCACAGTACAGTTCAGTTCAGTTTGGTCCGCTTGTGTTTCCATTACACCAGAGTACTGCTTGATGTGGGTAGGATTTGTTACAGGGAGGCGGCGCAACCCTCCTGTTACGTAAAACAGCCGACCCAGGCAAAACACAAGATGGCAGGATACGAGGCGACTGCGGTCTCTGGCTTTTTTTTGCCAGAGTAAAAGTAGGAAAGGAGAGCAGAAGGCTATATGCGGTGAGACGACACACTCTGGAAAAGTACTGGAGAATTTAAGAAACCATATAGAGCAGTATAAAGCAGAAGACATGAGGATACGAACTACATCATATATGGAGGTAAGCTAATGATTGCGAATGCTACTTTGCTTTAAGTCCGCCGTGCTACATTGTTAATGTCGGCAAGTTATTGCTATTAGGTACTAAAATATGTATTCTGTGTGTGTGTGATTCAGATGGCTCTCTTGTGGCAAAATTATCACTTCAAACCGTGGGTTTGGGCGTTCAACACTGGCTCCCAGTGATGTCACCCCAGCTTCACGAACGTGCAGTTGTTACAGAACTTCAGAATGTCTGTATAAATGTTTAGCTCCCTGTGCAACAAATTGCTCTGATCTGTGTGAAAATCATGGAGAGACTGCTGAGACATCATGGGATGTACCTGCTCCAGCCAGTGGTATTGTGACAAAAAGAACCCTGAGCCTGGTTCTGCTAGAGGTTTCTTCCTGTTAAATGGGAGTTTTTCCTCTCCACCTTTGCTAAGTGCTTGCTCACAGGGGATCGTCTGATTGCTGGGTCTTTCTGAAATTGTGGGGTTTTCTCTGCATTTTGTAGCGCTATGAAATGACTTCTGTTGTGATGTGGCGCTTTATACAGTGGGGTAAAAAAGTATTTAGTCAGCCACCAATTGTGCAAATTCTCCCACTTAAAAGATGAGCGGGGTCTCCAATTTTCATCATAGGTATACCTCAACTATGAGAGACAAAATAAGAAAAAAAAAATCCAGAAAAATCACACTGAAGGATTTTTAATGAATTAATTGGTAAATTCCTTGGTAAAATAAGTATTTGGTCAATAACAAAAGTTCATCCCAATACTTTGTTATATACCCTTTGTTGGCAATGACAGAGGTCAAACGTTTTCTGTAAGTTTTCACAAGGTTTTCATACACTGTTGCTGGTATTTTGGCCCATTCCTCCATGCAGATCTCCTCTAGAGCAATGATGTTTTGGGGCTGTCGCTGGGCAACACAGACTTTCAACTCCTTCCAAAGATTTTCTATGGAGTTGAGATCTGGAGACTGGCTAGGCCACTCCAGGACCTTGAAATGCTTCTTACGAAGCCACTCCTTCATTGCCCGGGCGGTGTGTTTGGGATCATTGTCATGCTGAAAGATCCAGCCACGTTTCATCTTCAATGCCCTTGCTGGTGGAAGGAGGTTTTCACTCAAAATCTCATGATACATGGCCCCATTCGTTCTTTCCTTTACACGGATCAGTCGTCCTGGTCCCTTTGCAGAAAAACAGCCCCAAAGTATGATGTTTCCACTCCCATGCTTCACAGTAGGTATGGTGTTCTTTCTCCTCCAAACACGACAAGTTGAGTTTTTACCAAAAAGTTCTATTTTGGTTTCATCTGACCATATGACATTCTTCCAATCCTCTTCTGGATTATCGAAATGCTCACTGGCAAACTTCAGACGGGCCTGGACATGTACTGGCTTAAGCAGGGGGACACGTCTGGCACTGCAGGATTTGAGTCTCTGGCGGCATAGTGTGTTTCTGATGTAGCCTTTGTTACTTTGGTCCCAGCTCTCTGCAGGTCATTCACTAGGTCCCCCCATGTGGTTCTGGGATTTTTGCTCACCGTTCTTGTGATCATTTTGACCCCACGGGGTGAGATCTTGCGTGGAGCACCAGATCAAGGGAGATTATCAGTGGTCTTGTATGTCTTCCATTTTCTAATAATTGCTCCCACAGTTAATTTCTTCATGCCAAGCTGCTTACCTATTGCAGATTCAGTCTTCCCAGCCTGGTGCAGGTTTACAATTTTGTTTCTGGTGTCCTTTGACAGCTCTTTGGTCTTGGGCATAGTGGAGTTTGGAGTCTGACTGTTTGAGGTTGTGGACAGGTGTCTTTTATACTGATAACGAGTTCAAACAGGTGCTATTAATACAGGTAATGAGTGGAGGACAGAGGAGCCTCTTAAAGAAGAAGTTACAGGTCCGTGAGAGCCAGAAATCTTGCTTGTTTGTAGGTGACCAAATACTTATTTTACTGAGGAATTTACCAATTAATTCATTAAAAGTCCTTCAATGTGATTTTCTGGATTTTTTTTTTCTCATTTTGTCTCTCATAGTTGAGGTATACCTATGATGAAAATTGGAGACCTCTTTCATCTTTTAAGTGGGAGAACTTGCACAATTGGTGGCTGACTAAATACTTTTTTACCCCACTGTAAATAAAGCTGAACTGAACTGAATTGAATTAAAAAAGAGATCAGCTGCCAAAAATTGATCGCCAGGTGCTATATTGTAGTTATGGAGTTATATTAGCCGTAACATATATATTTCAACAGGTAAACAGTACTGAGTTAGGTATAATAAGATATATTTAACAACTATGATGTATTTTAAGCCAAAGCAAACTGGATCAAGGATTAAAAGCAATTAAAATGTCATGGATGTCCCTTGTGGGGCATCATTGAGATGCTATAGGCCAGCCGGTGAGTTTGCATGTTTTATGAATGAAAGACAAAATGACAAAATAATCAGTCACGTGGGGCAAAAACACGAACATCGACTACAGCAAAGACACAAGATAGAAAACACTGAATAGCAATTACACTTACGAAGGGTGATGAAACAAAAGGAAGACTGGAGTCGGGGTTAGGGACTCCAGTCCAACATTGTGTGAGGTCAACGTTGTGTGAGGTGGCAGCGAGGAGTAAACCTCAGCTGCTCCCTTAAATAATGCAATCTGACTAATCAGAAAGGAGAATGTAATCAAGGAATGTAATTCAGCTGTGGGCTGCACGGTGGTGCAGTGGTTTAGCACTGTGGCAGCACAGTTTTACCCTCGGCCGGGGGATCACGGGGATCATGAGATCGTGGGTTCGATCCCAGCCCCCGACCAACAGTGAGCTGTGTGGAGTTTGCATGTTCTCCCCGTGTCTGCGTGGGTTTACTCCAGGATTTCTCCGGTTTCCTCCCGCATACCAAAAACATGTAGGTTTAGGGTGCTCGCGCACGCAGCGACCATCAGCCGGTGGCTTGTCACCAGACTGCAAACCAAATCTACCTACGGGTACAAATAAGTAACAAAAAAAAAAAAAAAAAAAAAGCTGTCATGGCGCGGCTCGGCTCTGATAGCCGGAAGTCCCACCGTGATGCTGTCACAACAAAAGCCCTAGAAGGCCATAATAACACGGCCCAAAATGGGATGAAATGGGGGAAATGCTGGACAACCCGAGTGCGGATTCTGTCCGCGCTCAGACCATGACATAAAATAACGCAGTCATAAGGTTACATGGAGAAATACATGGATTAACTGGATATATATCATATTAAGTATTGCTGACTACATGTAGATAATGTAAAAATATATATTCTCTGCATCAACAATGAACTATAGTGCTAGGAATTTTAACAATAAACCATTGTACTTTTTGCAGATTTGTCTCCACTTTTGTTTTATGTGTGAAGGTTACAACCAAGTGACACAAATTAAATACTAAAAGACTGGAAAAGCTGTCTAAGAACAATCCAGCAGTTTTAGGAATGACTTTTGGTTTGGTGTAAGTCTGTCAACAGAATTATGAGCCACAAAGCAGTTTGTGTTAAAATGTTAAATCCCATTAAACCCTAACCCAGGGGTGCCAATCATGTGCCATGGAGGGCCAAGACCCTGCAGGTTCTCTCTTCTTCCCAGTCTCTTCACCAGGTGTCTTCACTGATCAGCAGTCAGTGGAAGAAATACAGTGGAATCTGCTGCTGAAGACACTAGTTGCAGGTAAAGCCTTCAGGGTCTTGGCCCTCCTTGGCACATGATCGGATACCCCTGTCCTAACCCATTATTAGGAAATACAGATACTAATATGGCCAAGAATTCCTCCATATACTGGTACTATCACTAAAGTGAGCAGCGTCTTCCACACTGGCACATCCAACAATACAGTCTTCAGTAATTAAAATAATTTTTGTTGGTTACTTTTTCTTAAAAATGAGGCTTTATTTTCAAAGTCACTGATAAATGGTTTGTATTGTTGTCTCTTTTCCCACTGGCGTCTTAACAGACAAAATAGAAATTCATAATGCAAACACATAAGTCACTATATTGTTTATTACAATCAGCAGCACATTCCAGATTCTTTAGAATGTGCAAAATTTAAAATGTAAAAAAAAAAATAAAAAAAAAATAGAATGGGTCACACATGCCAGCCGCGCTGCCTCACTGAGAAGCAACTGGATGTGCCACTCACACTGGTCCCGGTTCACCAGATCTTCAGCCTTCATCTCTGTAAATAGTGACACAAGGTCCGGTTTTGAGTGGATCATTTTCCTTTTGCCTAGAAGAAAGACAGAAATGGGTGGTGGTTAATTAAAGCAAGTTTAAAACATATTTGGGAAATACACTTGTTGCTTAAAGCCAGTGGTGGAATGTGACAAAAAAGTACTTTAGCCACCACTCTGTCACCGCTGTGTCACCCTGGCTTCAAGTGTGGGGAGTGTTTTGTACTTGTATTGCTAAAATATAAAAGGAAGCACTACAATGGGTCTCAAATATTTGTAATGTGTCCTGTTGTTATAGTACTGCATGGGTTTATTGATGATCGACTATAAACTACACATATAAACTAAATTATAATGTTGACTGAACAACCCCCAATCCCCAAAGTGCAAGACGGACTATTATGAATATAACTCATAAAGGATCACACAAGTGATCTAACAAACAAACAAAAATAAATAAATAAATAAATAAAAAGTAGTTTATTTTACAGTGGTTAATATTGGATGCATCACGGTGGCGCAGTGGTTTAGCACTGTGGCAGCACAGTTTACCCTCAGCCGGGGGATCGCGGGGATCATGAGATCGTGGGTTTGATCCCAGCCCCCGACCAACAGTGAGCTGTGTGGAGTTTGCATGTTCTCCCCGTGTTGCGTGGGTTTACTCCAGGATTTCTCCGGTTTCCTCCCGCATACCAAAAAAACATGTAGGTTTAGGGTGCTCGCGCACGCAGCGACCGGCAGCCGGTGGTTTGTCACCAGACTGCAAACCACATCTACCTACGGGTACAAATAAGTAACAACAACAACAACAAAAATCATTCATTTTCAGTTATTCTGTAATTCTGAGCATGTATATAAATGAGCACCTTACAAAAGAAAATGCAGAAATAGCCAGAAAAGCAAGATATCTGAGAAAGCAGAAAAAGATTCAAAACACCTGGACATCAAACTGTAAAATATACATAAAATTAAATGGATCACCTGAAGAAGCCAAGGTCATTAACATCCGTAATATTATGGAACTGGACAAATATCAGTGAATATTATGTACTGGAGTCGACAGCAACAAGAGACAATTGTAGGACACTGAAGGATTATACTCATCTGCAACAGGACGTTTAACAACATGAAACAAAAGATCAACAAACAGGAACAACAGGAACTGAAAGTTTTTGAATATACAGATCACAACCCACAGGATGTAGAATATAACATAGACCTTGACAATAATTTATTTAGCTCCATCAATAATGACTGTAGTTACTACACAGATGAACAGTTTAACACAATGGTCACATCTGATTTCAATATTTCTATGATCCACTTCAACAGCAGAAGTCTTTATGCCAACTTTAATAACATAAAAGATTATTTACATCAGCTTAAAGAGCCATTCAATATTGTGGCAATATAAGAGATGTGGCTCAGTGAAGAGAAAGGAGTGGATTTTACCATGGATGGCTATGAATTAAATTATATAAATAGAAAAGTGAAAAAAAGGAGGAGGAGTTGCAATTTATGTTGACAAGAGCTTGCAATACAAGGTTGTTGAAAATTTGTCAGTAACTGTGGATGATTTATTTGAATGTATTACAGTAGAAATCTGTCTGGACAATGTGAAGAATATACAGTAGTAGTGAGCTGTGTATATAGAACACCTGGATCAAATACTGACTTATTTAAGGACTGGATGGAAAAAAATGTATGCAAAACTAACTCATAAAGTTATGTTCATCTGTGGGGATTTTAATATAGATCTTATGAATTCAAAACAACATAGTTTGACAGAAGAATTTATCAACACAATGTACAGTATGGGCTTACATCCAACAATTACCGGACCTAGCAGAATCACGTCACACAGTGCCACATCAATAGATAACATATTCACAAACATTATGGAAAATAATATCAGGAGTGGGCTTTTATTGTATGATATCAGTGACCACCTGCCGATTTTTGTTGTCTATCAATGTGATGATAGGAAGAAAAAGTATACCAAAAATATTAAATATAAAAGAATAAGAATTGAAGAATCTATGTATTTACTGGCAAAGGAATTATTAATACAAGACTGGAAGATAGTTTATCATGAAAATGATATAAATAAAGCATATGATAATTTTTTTACAAATATTTCAATCATTGTACAATAAAAACTGTCCTATAAAACAATACAGTGACAGACAACAAAACAAAAATAATCCTTGGGTGACCAAGGGATTACTAAATGCATGTAAAAAGAAGAATACATTATATAAACAATTCATTAAGTGCAGAATGGTGGAGGCTGAGATCAAATATAAAAGATATAAAAATAAGCTTACTAATATAATGAGGACTTGTAAGAAAGAACACTACAACAGAATATTAGAGGATAAAAAAAATAACTTAAGAGGGATATGGCAAGTACTCAATGGGATTATTAGTAATCGACCTAAGAATGCTAATTATCCAGAATATTTTATTGAAAATGGCAATTTGATAAATAATATGGAGGATGTGGTTAGTGGTTCCAATAAATATTTTGTAAACGTTGGTCCTGAATTAGCTAAATCAATAGTGACACCAGAAACAAACAACAGTGGTTCTGTAAATGAAATAGAAGATAGAAATCCAAACACAATCTTTTTGGGTGCAGTCACTAAAAAGGAAATTATCGAGACTGTGAGTAAATTTAAGAACAAAAAATCAACGGACTGGAATGAAATTGACATGACAATAGTGAAAAAGGTAATTGAAGGAATTGTTAAACCACTCACCCACATCTGTAACCTATCATTTCAAACTGGTAAATTTCCAAACAAAATAAAAATAGCAAAAGTAATACCACTATACAAAACAGGAGACAGTCATTATTTCACAAATTACAGCCCAGTCTCTTTACTCTCACAATTCTCCAAAATACTTGAAAAAATCTTCACTAAGAGACTGGATGATTTCATTGAAAAACACAACCTCCTTACGGACAGCCAGTATGGTTTTAGAGCAGATAAATCTACATCTTTGGCACTGATTGAACTTATTGAAGAAATTACTAGTTGTATAGATTAAAAAAAAAAAAGTTTGCTGTAGGAGTGTTTATAGATTTAAAGAAAGCTTTTGACACCATTGACCACAGAATTCTACTAAGGAAACTGGAAAGGAATGGGATAAGAGGGGTCGGACTGAGTTGGGTGGAAAGTTATTTAAGTAACAGACAACAATTTGTACAAATTGGTGAGCACAAATCACCCTTCATGGACATCACTTGTGGTGTGCCCCAGGGGTCAGTTTTGGGACCCAAACTCTTTATCTTGTATATAAATGACATATGCCAAGTATCAAAAATACTGAAATTTATTTTGTTTGCGGATGACACAAATATCCTTTGCATTGGTGAGAATTTGCAGCAGGTTTTAGAGGTGGTCACAACTGAAATGAAAAGGCTAACGCAGTGGTTCAACAAAAATAAATTATCTCTAAATCTGAAAAAAACAAAACAAAACAAAAAAAAAACAAAGATTATGTTGTTTGGAAATTATAAAATAAATCATGAAATAATGGTAACGATAGATGATACCAGAATAGAAACAGTACCGGAAAATAAGTTTCTGGGGATGACGCTAGACAATAAAATCTGCTGGAAACCTCACATCAGTCACATCCGGGCCAAGTTGGCAAAATGTATAGGCATACTGGGGAAGACAAGACACATCTTGGACTATAAATCATTGTTCTTAATGTACAATTCACTGTTTCTACCTTATCTTAACTACTGTGTAGAAGTCTGGGGAAACACCTACAAGACAAACCTACAGTCAATATGCACATTACAAAAAAAGGGCTATAAGGATAATAAATAATGTAGGATATACAGACCATACCAATCCGTTGTTTTTAAAGTCACATGTCATAAAGTTCATGGATTTAGTTAAATTTAAGACAGCACAAGTCATGTACAGGGCAATTAATAATCAACTCCCAACTAATATACAAAAAATATTTAAAAAAAAGAGACAATGATAATAATTTGAGAGGAGACTTAAACTTTACAAAACCCAAGATACGAACTAAGAAAAGTATGTGCATATCTGTCTGTGGGGTGGATTTGTGGAACAGTCTGGAGCCGGAACTGAAACTATGTACAAACAGAAATCAATTCAAAAAGAGGTATAAACATTAATTGCTGAAAGAATATATGTTAGAAGGGTAGTATTCATATGTAAGATTGACTATGCTCACTCTGGGACACTATGGAATGGTAGGTGGGACAGCACTGTGTATATCTGTGTTGTTTGCGGCTGGTTTTGATGTATGGACAGTATGTGTGTTGGGATGGATGGGTGTTAATGTTGATATGCACAAAATATCGTTAATTGTTTACTTGGAGTCTTAAATGTGGTAATTTGTATATATTTCACATAGGTTGTATTTATGGAAAAGAGGAGTTGGAATTAATAAGTGTTCACTTCTTCCTTCTCCCTTTCGAACACTGTATACTATTACTTTATTGCACTTGGCATTTGTTTTTGATTAACTTTTTTGTTTGAAATAAAGTATCTATCTATCTGTCTATCTATCTATCTATCTATCTAATTAATATTAACACAATCAAATAAATCTCAGTTCAGTCCCTTTCATATTAAGTGGAAATTGTGCTACTTTAATTATGGCACTATATCTATACTTTAACTTAAAAAGCAAAGGATTTGAGTACTTTATCCACGGCTACTAAAAAAATAACGAGATGTGCAACTTACCACTCAAAACAGCTAAACGTTACCAGTGTCACAGCAGATGCTGGTTGAACTCCAGAACGAAAATACACACAATTTAAGCACATGCACAGCAGGAAAGTGCAACATGTAAAAAAAAAACAAAAAAAACCACCACACCTTTTTCAACAGGATTACAACTACAGCCATGGACAAAATTGCTGGTACCCATCTGTTAATGAAAGAAAAACCCACAGTGGTCACTGAAATAACTTGAATCTGTCAAAAGTGGTAATAAATAAAAATTCTATGAAAATTAACCAATGCAAATCAGACAGTGCTTTTGAATTGTGGTTCAACAGAATTACTTTAAAAAAACAAACTCATGAAACAGGCCTGGACAAATATGATGGTACTGCTAGAAAAGATTGAAAATAATGTGACCATAGGGACATGTTCAACCAAGATGTGTCCTCTAATTAACATCACAGGTGTCTACAAACTTGTAATCAGTCAGTCGGCCTATTTAAAGGGTGACAAGTAGTCACTGTGCTGTTTGGTGACATGGTGTGTACCACACTAAACATGGACCAGAGGAAGCAAAGGAGAGAGTTGTCTCAGGAGATTAGAAAGAAAACACCTACACTACTGCATTCAACATTATACCACTGATACAATTACTGATATATATTTACAATACACTGACTCTCTCAACTACTGCTTTGTCATTGTGTGATCTATTGTCTGCTAATTGTGCATTTGAGAGTTTTTTTTTTCTTGTAATCAAAATTTTGGTCATAAAATGAGCTCTATTTTGATCAACATTGCTTTTTTCTCTGCCTATTGTGTTTTTCCCTACCCTTCCCCCCTACCCCCTCTTTACTCCCCCCCCCCTATATGACAGGCGCCTCGTCATGGCTGCCGCGTCATTGGGATGCGCCTTTCGTGCGCGCCCAATGTCAAGTCAAATTCCTCGTATGTTTACTTGTTTACTTGTAAATGTGCTTAGCAATAAATCTGATTCTGATTCTGATTCTGATTCTGATTCTGTGACTACAGTTGCACATATTATTCAGAATTTTAAGATCCACGGGACTGTAGCCAACCTCCCTGGACGTGTCCACAGGAGGAGACAGATAATACGAATGGTAACAAAAGAGCCCAGAACAACCTCTGAGCACATTCATGGTGAACTCCAGGGTCAAGGAACATCAGTGTCAGATCTCACCATCCGTCGTTGTTTGAGCCAAAGTGGACTTCATGGGAGACGACCAAGGAGGACACCACTGTTGAAAACAAATCATAAAAAAGCCAGACTGGAATTTGCCAAACTGCATGTTGACAAGCCACAAAGCTTCTTGGAGAATGTCATATGGACACATGAGACAAAACTGAAACTTTTTGGCAAGGCACATCAGCTCTATGTTCATAGACGCAAAAATGAAGCATACCAAGAAAAGAACACTGTCCCTACTGTGAAACATGGAAGAGGTTCTGTTATGTTAGGGCTGCTTTACTGCATCTGGCACAGGGTGTCTTGAATCTGTGCAGGGTACAATGAAATCTCAAGACTATCAAGGTATTCTAGAGAGAAATGTGCTGCGCAGTGTCAGACAGCTTGGTCTCAGTCGCAGGTCATGGGTCTTGCAACAGGATAATGATGCAAAACACACAGCTAAAAACACCCAAGAATGGCTAAGGGCGAAACATTGGACTATTCTGAAGTGGCCTTCTATGAGCCCTGATCTAAATCCTATTGAACATCTGTGGAAGGAGCTGAAACATGCCATATGGAGAAGGCACCCTTCAAACCTGAGACAGCTGGAGCAGTTTGCTCATGAGGATTGGGCCAAAAAACCTGCTGAGAGGTACAGAAGTCTCATTGCCAGTTACAGAAATTGTTTGATTGCAGTGATTGCCTCAAAAGGTTGTGCAACAAAATATTAAGTTAAGGGTACCATCATTTTTGTCCAGGCCTGTTTCATGAGTTTGTTTTTTAAAGTAATTCTGTTGAATCACAATTCAAAAGCATTGTCTTATTTTCATTAGTTAATTTTCATAGAATTTTTATTTATTACCACTTCTGTCAGATTCAAGTTATTTCTGTGACCATTGTGGGTTTTTCTTTCATTAACAGAGGGGTACCAACAATTTTGTCCACGTGTGTAGTTTATTTCATTAGATATTGTCAACACAAGCGCAAAATACAAGGAGAGCACAGAGTTAGCTTTGACGACTAACTCGTCGGCCTCCGTCGGTCTATGATGACCATGGAAGGGAATCCTAAACGTCTACTCTGCTGGAACAGCACCGCCTGTGGCTGAACAGGCCGATGCACGAATGACAGTCCCTGTCACACAGGTCACACTTGTGGGTGGTCTCCGTGCTGCTGGGTCTGTGGCGGTTCTTCCTGCGGGTCCTTTTTTCATCTGCTGCAGCAGTCAGTCTCTCTTCACCCGCCTTGAGCTGTCTGGTCAGGGTGCCTCTCCATTTGGAGCGGTCCGTTGTGAGGTCCTCCCAGCGCTCTGTGTTGATATCCAGGGCCTTCATGTCTCTCTTGCAGACATCTCTAAAGCGCAGCTGTGGGCGGCCAATATCTCTCCTGCCAGTTGCCAGTTCTCCATAGAGGACGTCTTTGGGGATTCTGCCATCCTCCATACGGTGAACGTGGCCTAGCCAGCAGAGCCTGCGCTGCCTGAGTAGAGTGAACATGGAGGGAAGGCCGGCGCGGGACAGAACTTCTGTGTTGGGCACTTTGTCCTGCCAGGATATGTCCAGGATGTGGCGAATGCAGCGCAAGTGGAAGGAGTTCAGTCTCTTTTCCTGCCGGGCGTATGTTGTCCACGTCTCACTCCCATAGAGCAGTGTGCTGATGACGCAGGCGTTGTACACTGCCATCTTCATCTTGACAGAGAGTTTGGGATTCTCCCACACTCGTGTGGTGAGGCGAGCGAGTGTGAAGGCTGATTTTCCAATCCTTTTGTTGATCTCTGTATCAAGGGAGAGGTTGTTGCTGATCGTGGACCCCAGGTACGTGAACTGATTCACGACCTCCAGCTTGTAGTCATCAATGGTGATGGTTGGTGGTGCTTCCGTGCCTTGCGCCAAGACGTTAGTCTTCTTCAGGCTGATGGTAAGCCCAAAGTCCTTGCATGCCTGGGAGAAGCGGTCCATCAGGGTCTGAAGCTCCTGCTGTGTGTGGGTTGCGACTGCAGCGTCATCTGCGAACAGCATGTCTCTGATTAGAGCCTCGCGTGCTTTGGTTCTGGCTTTCAGGCGGGCGAGGTTGAAAAGCCTGCCATCAGATCTTGTGTGCAGGTAGATTCCCTCTGTTGCTGTGCTGAAGGCATGCCTCAGGAGCATAGCAAAGAAAATCCCAAAGAGGGCTGGCGCAAGTACACAGCCCTGTTTCACTCCGCTGCGTATGTTGAACGGCTCTGAGACGTTGCCATCGTGCTGCACTATCCCCTGCATGTTGGTGTGAAACGATTCGATGAGGCTTTGCAACTTTGGTGGGCATCCTATCTTTGGCAGGATGTTGAAAAGGCCCTCTCTGCTGACCAGATCGAACGTTTTGGTGAGGTCGATGAAGGCGACGTACAGAGGCATGTTCTGTTCTCTGCATTTCTCCTGGAGTTTGCGGATGGAGAATATCATGTCTACCGTTGATCGCTCAGTGCGGAAGCCACACTGAGACTTGGGGTAGACACGTTCGGCAAGCTTCTGTAGACGAACGAGAACAACTCGTGCGTAGACTTTGCCAACAATGCTGAGGAGGGAAATGCCCCTGTAGTTGTTGCAGTCGCTTCTCTCCCCTTTGTTTTTGTAGAGGGTGATGATCTTGGTGTCCCTCATGTCCTGTGATACGGCACCTTCCTTCCAGCACTGGCAGAGGACGTCATGCAATGGCAGCAGTAGGGCGGTCTTGCAGTGCTTGATCAGGTCAGGGGGTATGCCGTCGTTGCCGGGTGCCTTGCCAGCGGCCAAGCTATCAATGGCCTTACTGAGTTCGTCGATGGTTGGCTCGGCGTCAAGTTCGTCCATGGATGGCAGGCAGTCGATGGCATCAAGGGCTGACGGTGTCACGGTGTTCTGTCTAGAGTAGAGGTCGGAGTAGTGTTCCGCCCATCTCTCCATCTGCTTGTTCTTCTCTGTGATCATCTCCCCAGTGGAAGATTTGAGGGGGGCCGTCTTGCTCTGAGCCGGACCAAGTGCTTTCTTGATGCCATCGTACATACCACGGATGTTCCCTGTTATGGCAGCAGTTTGAATGTCTTGGCTGAGCTGAGTCCAGTACTCGTTGTCACAGCGCCGAGCAGTCTGCTGAACTTTGCTTCTCGCAGCCCTGAGAATCTGGAGATTCTTCTCGTTTGGGTACTTCTTGTACTCAGCAAGTGCTGAGCGCTTGGCTTCAATGACGGGGGTCATCTCGGTCAACTTGGCATCAAACCAGTCCTGTGACTTCGAGGTCTTCCTCTCAAAGGTAGCCAAGGCTGTGCGGTAGATGGTGTTTCACAGCTCTTCCCACTTCTGCTCTGCAGATTCTCCTCCTTGTGGTACACCAAGTTCCTTCTCAAAGGTGGAGGCAAACTGCTCAACAAGTTCTGGTTGGGCCATCTTGCTGGTGTCAATCCGTGCCTTTCCAGGTTGTCTAGCATGATGGAATTTCTTCAGCTGCAGTTTGACCTTGCAACACACCAATGAATGGTCTGTGTCGCAATCTGCACTCTGGAACGAACGGGTGATTAGCACGTTCTTCAGTGAGGTGCGCCTGGTCAGGATCAAGTCTAGCTGGTGCCAGTGCTTTGAGCGCGGATGTTGCCAGGAAACCTTGTGTTGGGGCTTGGTCTTGAAGAACGAGTTTGTGATGCACAGATCGTGATATGTGCAGAACTCGAGCAGCCGCTGTCCGTTGTCGTTCATTCTGCCCATGCCAAAAGGTCCAAGACAGGAGGGCCAGGAGTCGTGGTCAGCACCCACTCTGGCATTGAAGTCTCCAAGGAGAATGAGTTGTTCAGAGTTGGGGATGATCCTGACAGTTGTTGCGAGATTCTCGTAGAACTTGTCTTTTGCCTCTGGTGTGGCTGTCTGTGTTGGGGCATACACACTGACGAGGGTGACTGGGCCTTCAGTGGTGTTCAGACGGAGGGTGAGGAGTCGTGCAGAGCCAGTGCTGCCCGGTTCCACCATCTTCAGCAAAGTGTTCTTCACTGCGAAGCCCACTCCGTGTTCCCTGTGTTCGTCACTGCCCTTTCCCTGCCAGTAGAACGTGTAGTCCTTCTCTCTCAGTGTGCCTGCATCAGCTAACCGTGTTTCCTGGAGAGTGGCGATATCCACTCCCAGTCTCTTCAGCTCATTATTGATGATGGCAGTCTTCCTGGTGTTGTTGATGTCCTTTAGGTTAGCAGCGAGTCCTGTCATCATAGTGCGGACGTTCCAAGTTCCCAGTTTTAGAGTTGGTCTCTTTTGTTTTATTGTCTTGCCTGGTGCGAAGGTTCTCAGCCTGCTGTTTGGATTTCTCCTTATCCCCATGCACCCAATGAGGAAAGCAAGCTGTGGCGGGACAGCACCTTATTGGCTGGGGGCTGCCCAGCGGACGGTAGCTGTCCAGTGAGATCTGATGATCCTTCCCACCGTCGGGAACAACCCCTGGCGCCACGCTCTACGCCAATTGAGCAGTGGCTTATAACCAGTAACTGTCATTCCCCGTGTTTTGTCTACGCCAAAGGCGAAGCTGGAGTGTCCTCTCCAGTGATCTGGTATTCTACCTTCCAGCGTTGGGCGTTGGTAGGATTCAAGCCTGGGCAGGAAGATATGGAGGACAAGATGTTGCCCATGCAGCATGTCCCCCCTCTCCACGTCACTGATGAATCCAAAGGAACAGCAGGGCTGCTACAGTTTGGCACCAGCGCCGTTGCAGGAGCTGCCAGAACGATGTTGAGCACAACATAGAACTGCCTTAGGGGCTCCGACTCCGGATTTTTCCTCAGGGTTGACTCCCGAAGCCTTTCCCGTGACCGGGTATGCCGCAAGGCAGCAGAGGTTTGAAATCAGGGTTTACCTTCCCCTAGATGGGCTACCTTCCCAGGTTGACGAGCCACCATCTACCCGAAGCATCTGGTTTTAAGGCGCCAGAGATCCGCCCTCGCCCCTTCTCCTATTAGTAAAAGCAGTTCCGCCGGGCTTAGAGACTAAACCACACGGGCAGGCTAGGAGTTGGACTTAGTTGTCAGAGGCTTTTCGAGACGCACGCCATAAGGAGCATTTTATGAGCACTGGGAGCTTAACCCCAGTGTCGCTCCTGGCTATGACAACCTTGGAACCACTAGCTAGCTCATTATCCGCACACAAGAGACAACGTTGTTTCCTGTTCAAAGTGAACTTTCCACTGCTGGGCTAAATAACGTAAAAGATGCATAATATAACAGCATATCACATCACTCACCATCCTCTATATCCTAATATCACGAGTTTTAACTGCTGAAGTTGGGTGCTCCCACGGCCGCAAATTCATTTTGGGTGGCTCCGTCTACTTCCCTCTGGATTCTCTCATCAGCCGAAAGGCACAGAAAACTCTGCTGGACCACGGTGTTGATTTCTAAGCCATTCTATCGTTATTGTTTATACTGACTCTTGATGGCTTGCTCACCGATGAATCTTTGCAAATGGCAGCTCGAGATTCTGTTATTCAGCCTCAAACGTTGCTCTCATGACGTTACGCCAGGACCAATCAGTGGCCTGCAGTCTTTTTACATCACATTTTCAGGTCGGTACGGCACACTTAGAACCACTTGGGAGCAGGTCTCAAAAATCGGGACCGTAACAGTTACAGTTCCTAATGGAAAAGCCTACAAAGCATACTGAACCAAACTGAATAGGACCAAACAGGTACTAGTGGAAAAGGGCCATTAGATAGCTGAACTTCCTTGTTCAATGATGACTTTTGTCCATCAGTGGAGCTGTTTCGGCCTCAGTGTTTGAAGCTCAAAATGATTAGAAAATAACAAAAAAATGAAAGTTAATACTGTGACATTGTGCGGGTTCACACAAGAAAGGAGAGATGACTGTGACGAAAACAGGCTTTATTTTATACACACCCACTCAACACAAGAGTGGGGGGGTCATTCACACAGACCCCCGTCTCACTGAGGGTGACACAAACACATGATCAGTCTCTGCTCTAACTGGTCTTTACAAAACTGCTGTGTCATTATGACACAGCCACAGTGACTTGTCATTATAACGCAGTTATAATGACACAGCAATAACACTTAGAACACACGAATAATAACACTCTTTGAATCCTCCGCGGGAGAATCCCCTCCCCCTTAACACAGCCCCGACGTTATACTGCCCCCCCCTGGACTGGTTTCTGTCCCCAGAATAATAAAAGTCCAGCTCAAAAGTCCAACACGAATCTGTCCAGGTGTCGGGGTGGCTGCCGTTGTCGGCGACCAGCACGTACAGGCCCGCTAGTGTCCATCTGTGCCTCGGTCAGAGTATCTGATCAGGATGAAGGCCCCGGCTCCACCACCCGCGGGGCGGATGGCTGGTAAGGGGCAAGACGGTCGTGGTGGAGTACCACGACCTGGTCTCTTTTCTCCAGCCTCACCCTGTACACCACATCTGACAGTCGCTGTAGGACCTCGCACGGTCCTGACCAATGGCTCGCCAGTTTTAGGGACAGTCCCCTTTTTCGTTCCGGGCAGAAAATCCAGACTCAATCTCCTGGTTCAAAGTCCCTCCCCTGGCAGCGCGAGTTGTATGCCCGCCTCTGCCGGCTCCCCGCTGCTGCCAGGGCCTCCCGGGACAGTCTGTGCACCATGTGGAGATGTTCCTTCAAGCAAAACAAATAATCCAACCCTGGTTAGCCCTCCATCTCCGGCTCCGGGGGGCGGGGGGGACACCAAACCCACCAGTGTGCGCAGATCGCGCCCGAACATCAGCGCTACAGGAGTGCACCAGGTGGATTCCTGTGCTGCCGTCTGGTACATCCACAGAGCAAAGGGCAGATGCAGGTCCCAGTCTTGCTTTTGCTGGTCCACTAGGACAGCGAGCTGGGTGGTAAGGGTCCGGTTGAACCGTTCGACCACGCCGTCGCTCTGTGGATACAGCGGGGTGGTCCGGGTCTTCCAGATGCCCAGCCGCCTGCAGACCTCTCCGAAGACCTCTGCCTCAAAGTTCCCACCCTGATCGCTGTGCAGCTCCTCCGGTGTGCTGAACCGACAAAACATCTCATCCACCAGTTTTCCAATTTTGATGCTGTGGTGGCAGCGCTCTGATCAGGGACCGCGTATGCCTCTGGCCATTTGGTGAAATAATCCATTGCGACCAGCACGTAGCGGTTCTCCTGGTCCATTGGGCTGCACGGTGGCGCAGTGGTTAGCACTGCGGCAGCACAGTTTACCCTTGGCCGGGGGATTATGGGGATCGTGGGATCGTGGGTTCGATCCCAGCCCCCGACCAACAGTGATCTGTGTGGAGTTTGCATGTTCTCCCCGTGTTGCGTGGGTTTACTCCGGGATTTCTCCGGTTTCCTCCCACATGCCAAAAACATGCATGTTAGGTTAATTGGCTGTTCTAAATTGTCCCTAGATATTTGTTTCCTATAGGCCCTTAGAATAGAGGGTTAGTATTAATGAAAGCGCTTTGAGTGGTCTTTGTGACTAGAAAAGCGCTATATAAGTGCAGGTTAGTTAGTAGTTAGTTAGTTAGTAGTTAGTTAGTTAGTAGTAGTCCATGGTTCGGAAAGGGCCCAGGATGTCCACTCCCACCTGCTCCATCGGTGCTCCCATCCGGTACTGCTGCAAGGGGGGCATGGGATTGCTGAGTCGGCCCCTTCTGAGCCGTGCAGGTGTCACAGCGATGGACGTGGAGCTCTACATCCTGGTGACATCCGGGCCAGTAGAACCGGGCTCAAAGACGCTGCAGAGTCTTCGTCACCCCGAAGTGGCCCGCCCCCACTGCCCCATGGACCAGCTGGAGTACGTTAGGCCGGAGCAGCCGGGGAACCAGCAGTTGCCAGATGTGATGCTGCCCAGCTGGAATCTGCCACTGCCAATACACAACACCCTCGTGACAGCGGAGATTGGTCTGCTGGGAGTGTAGGGCCTTGGTCTCTGGGTCCAGCGCAGACACAGCCTCCCAGGCAGGCCGCTGGCCTGCGTCCAGCCACTGTCGAACCCGGGAAATGACGGGATCTCTGTCCTGCTTGCTCTGCAGCTGCTGCGCGCTGAGGGTCTCTGTGACGTCATCGCTGGGGAGAGCTGCCTGATTATCTGAGCATGAGCTGTGTGCCGCTGTGTTATTCCTGCTCACAGTGGTCCAGAGAGCAGCAGACCATGGGACGTCTTGGTCTTGATCCTCTGCCAGCTGGCAGTGCCAACAGTCCTCCGCAGCACAGGGACGCCGATACAGTGCATCAGTGTTGGCATAGAGGCGGCCTGCCCGATGCACAATCAGAAAATCATAATCCTGCAGTGCCTCCAGCCATCTCTCTAACTCTCCATCCGGCTCTTTAAAGTTCAGCAGCTAGGTCAGGGAAGCATGATCCGTCCTGAGCTGGAACCTCCCCCCGTACACATACGGGCGAAAATGGCGAAGCCCCTGGATGACAGCCAACAGCTCTCTGTGAGTAACGCAATAATTCCTTTCAGCTCTGCTGAGAGTGCGGCTGAAAAAAGCTACTGCTTGCTCTCCGTGTTCTCCCTCCGGGGATAATACTGCCCTGATGCCCTGGTTGCTGATGTCTGTGTCCACAATGAAAGGGCGATTCGGGTCGGGATACTGCAGGATGGGGGCTCCGATGAGCATTGAGCGAAGCCGGGAAAAAGCAGCAGCAGTTCTCACTCCACTGAAACGCACGGCCCTTCTGTGTCAGCTGATGCAGCGGGCTAGTGATGGTGGCAAAGTCTTTCACAAATCTCCTATAATAGGAGACCAGTCCGAGAAACCTCCGTAGCTCTCCCACATCCCATGGCACTGGCCAGTTTTTCACCACTGCCACTTTCTCTGGATCGGTGGCGACTCCCGCTGTGCTGACGACGTGGCCCAGGAAGGTGGTCTCCCGCCAAAATAGGTGGCATTTCCATGGGTGTAGCCGCAGCCCGGCCTGTCGGATGGTGTCCAATACTTCCCGGGGGTTGGACAGGGCGCCGTCAAAGTCAGCTGCGTGGACCAGCAGGTCATCCAGATAAACAATGCAGCGGCTCCGGGGCACGTGTGCTAACACTCGCTCCATCAGACGTTCAAAGGCGGCCGGGGCTTTGCAAAGTCTAAACGGCATCATCACCTTGAACTGATACAGTCCCTGCCCGATGGATAAGGCTGTTTTTTGGTGGGCTACAGGTGGCAGCTCTACCTGCCAATAGCCGCTGTGGAGATCCAGCGAGCTGAACCAGCTGGAGCCGGTGATGTAATCCAGCGCATCATCGATGCGGGGCCGCGGGTAGGAATCCTTGCAGGTGACATCATTCAGGTGCCAGTAATCCACACAGAACTGCCACGAACCGTCCTTCTCCTTAACCAGCACCACCGGCGCCACCCAGGGGCTGCTGGTGGGCTCAATAATGTCTGCCTCCAGCATTTCCTGTATTTTTTGTTCTGCTGCCGCCGCCTTGAAAAAGGCAGACGACGGGGGCGGAGCCGGATCGGCCTGGTCTCACCGGTGTCAATCCTGTGCTGCACCAAGCTGGTTCAGGTGCAATCCTCATGCTTGGCAGTGAAGACATCCATGTAGCAGTCCAACAGCTCCCTTCAGCTGGCATCTCTGTCCCGATTCCAGTCCGCTGCAGCTCTGCTGGAACAAATCCTCGACCGCCTGCTGCGTTTCTACTGACACCTTTACCTACTCTGCTGTGGCCCTCCCCCTTGCTGTCTCTATCAGTGGTCACGCTCCCTCTGCTCGTGCTGGTGGTGCCGTTGTGTTCAGTAGTTCCGGTGACCCACCCGGTTCGGTCCGCCCTTGTGGCCCCTCGATCACACAGGCCTCCGGGTTCCTCCTCTGGGCCCTGCTGCAGAGCATGATGGTCTGAGCCCCCAGCAGGAGGAACGATCTGGCGATGTCAATTTTTGCGCTCCAAGCTGCGAGCAGATCGAGTTCAGTAATGCAGGGGTCTTGAATGTCAGCCAGCCAGAACGGGTGGTTTGTGTTCTGGCCTGTCACCCCCACCACAAGAACTCGCCGCCCTCCCAGTCTGGCATGCTCACCAGTGGCTGTGGTGACACAGTGCCCGGTGGGTTCCCACCCCTGCGGTTCTTCCTCGTCTGTACCTGGCAGCGCTCCGGGTCGGACCAGGGAGATGGTAGAACCTGTGCCGATCAGGGCCCGGATCGGCGTGTTGTTCAACCTGCACCGTAGGTACATCCCGGGCGAGTATCCAATTCGGCCTACACGTGGTGACAGCTCAACGGGGAAAATTTCTGTGGGAGGTGGCAGTTCCCCTCCATGCCACCTTGCTGTAGTTTAACATTGGCGAGGGGCCGGTTTGTCACGAGGATGGGTGCCGGGCAGTACTGTGTGATGTGTCCTGGGTCCCTGCAGCGGAAGAACCCTTCCTCGCGCCGCCGTGGCCGTCTTCTCCTTGGCCGCGCTGCTGTGGTCTGGTGCAGTTCCTCCTCCTCCTCCTTGCTCTCAGCCATGGCCTGGAAGGCTCGCTGCCTCAGTGCCGACACATCAGCTGCAAAATCCATTAGCGGTTCCACCTGCTCCGCTTCTGCCACAGCCGTCTCCCAGCTGCTCGCAGTGTGAATCCGGATATGGCTCTGGAGCTGGGCCAAACGGAGCCCCCAGATGAAGTTCCAGAGGGCAAGCTTCTCCACTGTCCCTGGCTCGAAATCCGGGTAGCTACACCATGTCAGTAACTGTATGTCCGCTGCATAGGCTCCCAGGCTCTCTCGGCTGCCTCACCAGTGGTTGGCCAGCTACTCCTGGGTGTGCTCAGCATTGGCCGCTCTCCCAAACCACCTCCGGAGTGCCCCTTGCGACGTTCCTCGGGCCGGAGATCGGACAGTGTGCGGAGATCCCTTCTATCCAGGGCCAGCACGACCTGCACAGCGGTCTCGTCAGGTGGCCAGCCGTTCAACACAGCAGCCAGCTCGACCTGGACCAGATAGTCGTCCAGCAGGGTCTCACTGTTAAGGTGGGGAAGTTTGGCCTGCTGGCGGATGGGTGGGACGGTCGCCTCTTTGTCAATCGCCGCCCCTGGTCGCAGTAGAATCGCCGGCCCGTCCTGCCCTGAAAACTAAATAACTAAAAGACAGACAGACAAACCAACAAACTAGAAAGAACTCAGAGAGCACAGACCTCCACCAAGGCTCATTCCATCCCTCATGGATCACCTCCAAAATGTACTGGGTTTGTGTGTAGGCCTAGAGCCACTTCTGGTGAAAATTGCATCAAAGTCTATACATTAGTTTTGGAGTATCGTTGCTAACACACAGTGAGAAGATAAGAGCCTTGGCTGAGGTATGCATTCTCAGATCACCACCAAAATGGATTGGATTCGTCCTTAGCCCAAGAACCACCTCTGGTGAAAATTTCATCCAAATCCATTCAGTAGTTTTAGAGTATTGCTGCTAAAACTCTAGAATCAGAATCAGAATGAGAATGAGATTTATTGCCATTGTTCATGTAGTACACAAACTAGGAATTTGTCTCGGTGCAATGCTGCAACATTAAACATGGAGTAGCACTAAAGATGAAAATAAAAAACTATGCATGCAATAAAAGGTAGAATATGAATAAGTAATACTAATCTATGCAATTTTTAAATATATTAACAAGCAGCAGATATTGTGGAGTTCCACATAGTGCAGTCGGTAGTGCAAAAAGAAAACAGTGATAATTGTCATGAGCCCGGTTGAGCTGCTGTACATAGTGCACGAGAGTCTAATAAGTCACTCAGTGTTTAGCAGTCTGATGGCAGAGGGGAAGAAGCTGTTCATGTAGCAGGAGGTTTTAGTCTGAATGGACCGAAGTCTTCTGCCTGAGGGGAGGGGGGCAAACAGTGTGTGTCCAGGGTGTGAAGGGTCGGCTATGAGCCGACCTGCACGCCTCGGGGTCCTGGAGATGTACAGGTCCTGGAGGGATGGGAGCTTGCAGCCGATCACCTTCTCAGCAGCGCGCACAACGCGCTGCAGTCTTAGTCTGTCCCTGGCGGTGGCTCCTGCGTACCACACAGTGATGGAGGTGGTGAGGATGGACTCAATGATGGCCGTGTAGAACTGCACCAACATCTTGGTGGGTAGCTTGAGCTTCCTCAGCTGCCGCAGGAAGAACATCCTCTGCTGGGCCTTTTTGATGAGGGAGCTGATGGTCGGCTCCCACTTGAGGTCCCGGGTGATGATGGTGCCAAGGAAGCGGAAGGAATCCGCAGTGGTGATGGGAGAGTCTGTGAGGGTAAGGGGGGGCAGAGGGGCTGTGACTTTTCTGAAGTCCACGATCATCTCCACTGTCTTCAGAGCGTTCAGCTGCAGGTTGTTGTGGCTGCACCAGGACGCCAGCTGGGCCACCTCTCTCCTGTAGACGGACTCGTCGCAGTTGGAGATGAGCCCGATGAGGGTGGTGTCGTCCGCAAACTTGATTAGCTTGACAGACTGGTGGCTGGAGGTGCAGGAGTTGGTGTACAGGGAGAGCAGGGGGGGAAAGTACACAGCCCTGGGGTGATCCGGTGCTGATGCTAACAGAGTCTGAGACAGTCTTTCCCAGCCGCACATGCTGCCTCCGGTCCGTCAGGAAGTCGGTGATCAACCTGCAGAGGGAGTCAGGCACGTTGAGCAGGGACAGCTTGTCCTGGAGCAGAGCGGGGCGGATGGTATTGAATGCAGAGCTGAAGTCCACAAACAGGATCCTGACGTAGGTTCCCGGGGAGTCCAGGTGCTGCAGGATGGAGTGGAGGGCCAGGTTGACTGCGTCGTCCACAGACCTGTTGGCTCTGTAGGCAAACTGCAGCGGGTCCAGGAGGGGAGTGGTGATGGTCTTGAGGTGGGGCAGGACCAGGCGCTCAAAGGACTTCATGACTACAGAGGTGAGCGCTACAGGTCTGTAGTCGTTAAGTCCAGTGATCCGTGGCTTCTTGGGGACAGGGACGATGGTAGAGGTTTTGAGGCAGGCCGGCATGTGGCATGACTTCAGGGAGGTGTTAAAAATGTCTGTGAAGACAGGAGTCAGCTCCTCCGCACAGTGTCTCAGGGTGGAGGGAGACACGCCATCCGGACCGGGGGCCTTGCGCGGGTTCAGTCTGGAGAACTGTCTGTGCACGTCCTGCTCACTAATGGCAAGTGCAGGGGGGGAGGAGGGGGGGCGCCTTTGATGAAGTGGGGACCATGGAGGCAGTGGCGCTGGGGGGAGGGAGGAGTTGGACACAGCTGACGAGGTGTCAAAACGGGCATAGTGTTGGGACAGTCTTTGACAAAGGGCTTTGTCATCCTGTCCTTTAGAAGCCTGAGGCCGATAGTTGGTGATTTGCCTCAGTCCTCTCCACACAGAAGCAGAGTCGTTAACAGTGAACTGTTGCTGGATTCTCTCAGAATACACAGATTTAGCTCTCCTCAGCTCTCTTCTAAACCGGTATTAGGCCTCCTTGTAGCAGTCCCTGTCTCCACTTTTCAGCGCTGCTTCCTTCTCCTTCCTGATCTGTCTGAGCTTAGCTGTGAACCAGGGCTTGTCGTTGGAGTAACTCACCCTGGTGCGCGATGGAAGAATGCTCTCCTCACAAAAGTGGATATATGAGGTCACAGTGTCCGTGTATTCATCCAGATCATGCGTGGCTCCTTTAAACATGTCCCAGTCAGTTATTTCAAAGCACGTGCGCCGCTCCTCCCCAGCTTCACTGGTCCATTTCCTCGTAGTGCTCACAACAGGTTTTGTGAGCTTCAGTCTCTGTCTGTATGTGGGAATCAGGTGGACCATCACGTGATCAGATAGTCCGAGCGCAGCGCGGGGAACAGCATGATACGCGTCCTTAACTGTAGCGTAACAGTGATACAGCGTGTTCTCTCCTCTGGTGGGGCATTTAATAAACTGTTTGTATCGGGGGAGATCGTGGCTCATGTTGCTCTGGTTAAAGTCGCCAACCACAATAACCAGAGAGTCCGGGAAAGTCCGCTCCGCTTGCAGAATGTGATCCGCAAGCGCGTGCTGAGCCTCGCGCACATCCGTGTCGGGCGGGACGTAAACAGCGTCCAGGATGAATGAAGCAAACTCACGCGGGGAATAAAATGGCTTGCAGTTGATGAATAAATATTCCAGAGCAGGAGAACAGTGTTGGGAGATCACAGTTACATCGGAGCACCAGCTGCTGTTGATGTAGAAGCAGACTCCTCCACCTGTGGTCTTGCCGGAGAGCCCCGTGTCTCGGTCAGCACGAAACAGCTGAAATCCCTCGAGGAGGAGCGCGCTGTCCGGTGTCTTTTCCTTGAGCCAGGTCTCAGTGAAGCAGAGGGCACACAAGGTGGAGAGGTCCTTAAATTGCATCAGCAGTCTCAGTTCATCTACCTTGTTATAAAGAGAGTTGACGTTGGACAGAAATATTCCAGGCAAAGCCGTGCGCGTGCCTCTCCTCCGAAGCCGCACGAGGGCGCCCGCTCGTCTTCCTCTCTTTCGCCGTCTCACTTTTTGTGCTTAAAAGTAAACCAGATCGGCGGCAGGAGCCAAAAAAACTGGGAGTAGGTCCGTGGGAGTGAAAGTCCTGATATTTAGTAGCTCTTCACGGGTGTAAGAGCAGGCAGACACACAACTGACGAACAAAAACAAACAAAAAAAAAAGCGCAGCGAAGCACCATGGCGACCACTGTGGGCGCCATCTTGGATCTGAGCCTTGGCAGAGGTATGCATTTTGAGATCATTACCAAAATCTAATCATGTGTTCACTGTGCCATTACACAAATTTCCTGAAAATTTGAAAGAAAGGCGCTATGTTATTATTATTATTAACAGACAGAGAAATGACAACAAAAACAATTAAACCTGCAAGCAGGTGTAAACGGCACTTCGCCCCACACGCGCCCGCGGAACACAGCGCCCATAGTCCCTCGCTGGCTGGGAAAATGTGCCGTCATCACTGCAACGGCTGCATGCATAATAAAGTAAACCATTTGGCTCAGATCTTCCTGTGAGCAGTAAGTGGCATTATCTCTTTTGTCATGGCATGTCCATGGTAACATGTTTGATGTCATACTAACATTGATGTTCAGTTATGATAATGGCTGTGTTCTGATGAAACTCAGAAAATTTCACGTCATTCTGGCCAGCTGAGTGTGAGTAATAAATAAAAGAGTTTTCAGCAATTCTTTCGTTATCCACTATGTGGCGCTATATGTTTTGTCAGGTATTTTGAGGTCATTGCGTCCGGGGTGGCAATTTTTTTCCTTCATGGAAAGTTTTATGGCCATCGGACAAGTTTTGCCCGTCAGTAAATTTTCCTTTAATCATTAGGGGGCGCTATGAGTGTTGTTTATTATTTGTATATAGACGAGTTTGGGGAAGGGAGAATATTGATCGTATAAAATTTGTTGCAAATCATGCAAAGTATGTCCAATTTACAAGGGTCTAATGTTGTTACCACTAGGCGGTGCTAAAACTTTTGTTATTTTATATAGGACTGGTCAGGGTTTGATTATTATCCATTTTTGAAAATTTGGTGGAAATCAGAAAAAGTTTGTCCAATATACAACTTTCCGAAATTTCATGGCGTGTAGTCAACCATCGCCATATTGCCATGGCAACACTTCCCTGTAAGTTATGTGTTGTCCACCCATATTGGACTGCATATGACAGTGACCTAAACATATGTTGAAAAATTTAGACCTCCAAGACCTTCCCACCCCGCCCCATAAGCTCATGGGTTGAATGGCGAGAAGGGCGTGTCCATGGTAACATGTATGACGTCATAATAACGTTGATGTTCAGTTATGATCATGTCTGTATTCTGATGAATCTCTGAAAATTTCACATCATTCTGGCGAGCCGTGCGTGAGTAATAAATAAAACAGTTTTCAGCAATTCTTTCGTTAGCCACTATGTGGCGCTATATCTTTTGTCCGGTATTTTGATGTCATCGTATCCGGGGTGGCACTATTTACCTTGATGGGAAGCTTTGTGGACATCAGAAAAAGGTTGTCCAAGATACAACTGTCCGAAATTTCATGGCGTGTAGTCAACCGTCGCCATGTTGCCATGGCAACACTTCCCTGTAAGTTATGTGTTGTCCACCCATATTGGACTGCATGTGAGAGTGACCTCAACATATGTTGAAAAATTTAGACCTCCAAGACCTTCCCACCCCACCCCATAAGCTCATGGGTTTAATGGCGAGAAGGGCGTGTCCTTGGTAACATGTATGACGTCATACTAACGTTGATGTTCAGTTATGACCATGTCTGTGTTCTGATGAATCTCTGAAAATTTCACGTCATTCTGGCCAGCCGTGCGTGAGTAATAAATAAAAGAGTTTTCAGCAATTCTTTCATTAGCCACTATGTGGCGCTATATCTTTTGTCCAGTATTTTGATGTCATTGTATCCGGGGTGGCACTATTTTCCTTGATGGAAAGTTTTGTGGACATCAGACAAGTTTTGCGGAAGTTACAGCTGGTTGAATTTGTAAGGGGAGGAGTCAAACTTCACCATGGTGCCCTGGCCACGCCTTTTGAGATTTTGACTTAATTTATATAACTTTTAATGGCCAATGCCTATAGATGTCGCCATGCAAAAATGAGCTCAATTGGAGCAGGTCCCTAGGACAAGTGCGTTGAAATGCGAGGTGTGACTTTTTTCCCGAATTGGAGGTGGTGCGACTTTGAGGCAAGATGGCGGCCTTCCTGTTGGCGGTGGTTATGGGCCACAATGATGTTTTTTGCATGTCTTGAGGTGATTCACACCTCACCCAAATTTGATGTGTCTACGGCAAAGTTTATGGTCTTCTGTCTCCATAGACCTTGTATGTTTGACCCCACCCACAAAAATGAGGGGTGGGGGGGCACATATTTTTTCCAGTTTATCGAATTTTTTGCCCGGTCAGAGGGGTTTGCCAAAAAAAATTGCGTTTTGGTTAACGTTCAGAGGGTGAAAAATGCGATCCTTTAGGCAGAATAATAATAAAGAAACATGAGCGGATACAATAGGGCTTTCGCCGACTGACGTTGTCAGTGGCTCAGGCCCTAATAAGACTACATAATAATAATAATAATAATAATAATAATAATAATAATAATAATAATTAAACCTGCAGGCAGGTGTAAACGGACCTTCGCCCCCCCGCGCGACCGCGGAACCTGCCGCCCGTCCTCCCTCGCTTTGAACACTACCTGCTGGCCATTTACTCCAAGCGACTTCTTCCACGCAGCATTAGGTGGAGGTGCCGTAGTCATTGTGCCCAAAATCCTCCACTCTCATTTCAGGACAACACCTCACATCACCAGTAACTATACAGGGAACAGACATCGAGATGGTGACATCCTATAAGTACCTGGGTGTTCATCTGAACAATAAACTAGACTGGTCACACTATACTGACGCACTCTACAAGAAGGGACAGTGCAGGCTGTTCCTACTGAGGAGACTCAGGTCTTGTACAAGGGGCGCTGCTGAAGACATTGTATGACACGGTGGTCTGCTGGGGCAGTGGCATTATGGCAGCCGATAGGGAGAGACTGAACAAACAGATCAAGAAAGCTAGCTCTGTCCTGGGGTAGCGTGTTGTCCCAGTGGAGGAGATAGGAGAGAGAAGGATGGTGGCTAAATTGTCATCTCTGCTGAAGTCCGAGTTCCACCCTATGCAGGACATACTGAACGCACGGTGGAGTTCATTTAGCAGCAGACTACATCATCCTAGGTGCACAACCGAGAGGTTTCGCAGGTCCTTCCTCCCAACGGCTGTCAGACTGTACAACCTAAGTAGGGCTGCTCTTAGAGATAGGCTAAAGACGTGACAACCTAATAGTTTTGAATGCAAAAGATGCAATAGACTTACACAATGGTCCCCTCCAGCATACAATTAGGAAAATACCGGTCACTATGGAGGGTGAGAATATGTATGGGTACATAATCATACCATATAGGATAACTAAGTAGACGGTTGTGCTGTTTCATCCCATCTAGCAACAATGCTCTGCACTGTGTGTGTATATATATTTACATATGTATTCCATCTAGCTACAATGCTCCGCACTGGGTGTTTATATATCTACATATTATTCCATCTAGCTACAATGCTCTGCACTGTGTGTGTTGAAGCGCGCTGGTCGCCATGGAAACAGTTCTGTACTATCTACATGTACTGTCAATCAGCCCTAGTGATTCCTTCATGCATTTTTTTTTTCTGTTAGTGAGAGAAAAAGAGAGAAAAAAAATTTCAGCAATTCTTCCTTTTAAAAATAGGGGCGCTAAAGCTTTTGTTTGTTATTTTTATGTAGACTTGTTTGGTGCAGGACTAATATCAATCGTAGAAAATTTAGTGCAAATTGTTTCAAGTTTGCCCCATGTATAAATGTCCGTTATTGAAATGCAATGAGTGGGTTTCCATGGCAACTGAGCTTATCGCAGGACAAAACCAGCTCAGTATGAAAGAGATTTTGCAGAGAAGTTCAGGAGATGCGTTGTCCAAGATATAACTTTCCGAAATTTCATGGTGTGTAGTCACCCGTCACCATGTTGCCAGGGCAACACTTCCCTGTAATTTATGTGTTGTCCTCATATGTGTTGTCCACCAATATTGGACTACATATGACAGTGACCTCAACATATGTTGAAAAATTGAGACCTCCAAGACCTTCCCACCCCTCCCCATAAGGTCACGGATTGAATGGCGAGGAGGGCGTGTCCATGGTAACACGTATGATGTCATAGTAACGTTGATGTTGAGTTATGATCATCTCTGTGTTTTGATGAATTTCAGAAAATTTCACGTCATTCTGGCAAGCCTCGCACGAGTAATAAATAAAACAGTTTTCAGCAATTCTTTCCTTTACCACTATGTGGCGCTATATCTTTAGTCATGTATTTTGATGTCATTGCGTCCGGGGTGGCACTATTTTCCTTCATGGAAAGTTTTGTGGACATCGGACAAGTTTTGCCCGTCAGTAATTCTTCCTTTAATCATTAGGGGGCGCTATGAGTGTTGTTTATTATTTGTATATAGATGTGTTGGTGGACGGAAGAATATTGATCGTATAAAATTTGTTGCAAATCGTGCAAAGTATGTCCAATTTACAAGGGTCTAATGTTGTTACCACTAGGTGGCGCTAAAGCTTTTGTTATTTTATATGTGAATGTTCGGGGTGGGATTATTATCCATTTTTGAAAATTTGGTGGAAATCAGAAAAAGTTTGTCCAAGATACAACTTTCCGAAATTTCATGGCGTGTTGTCAACCGTCGCCATGTTGCCATGGCAACACTTCCCTGTAAATTATGTGTTGTCCACCCATATTGGACTACATATGACAGTGACCTCAACATATGTTGAAAAATTTAGACCTCCAAGACCTTCCCACCCCGCCCCATAAGCTCATGGGTTGAATGGCGAGAAGGGCGTGTCCATGGTAACATGTATGACGTCATAATAACGTTGATGTTCAGTTATGATCATGTCTGTGTTCTGATGAATCTCTGAAAGTTTCACGTCATTCTGGCCAGCCGTCCGTGAGTAATAAATGAAACAGTTTTCAGCAATTCTTTCCTTAACCACTATGTGGCGCTATATCGGTTGTCAGGTGTTTTGATGTCATTGCGTCCGGGGTTGCACTATTTTCCTTCATGGAAAGTTTTGTGGACATGGGACCATTTTTAGCCGAGTTACAGGTGGTTGAAGTTGTAAGGGGAGGAGTCAAACTTCGCCATGGCGCCCTTGCCACGCCTTTTGAGATTTTGACTTAATTTATATAACTTTTAATGGTCAATGCCTGTAGATGCCCCCATGTAAAAATGAGCTCAATTGGATCTGGTCCCTAGGACAAGTGCGTTAAAATGCAAGGTGTGACTTTTTTCCAAATTGGAGGTGGGGCGACTTTGAGGCAAGATGGCGGCCTTCCTGTTGGCGGTGGGTATGGGCCACAATGATGTTTTTTGCATGTCTTGAGGTGATTCACACCTCACCCAAATTTGATGTGTCTACGGCAAAGTTTATGGCTCCAGTCTCCATAGACCTTGTACGTTTGACCCCACCCACAAAAATGAGGGTTGGGGGGGCACATATTTTTTCCAGTTTATCAAATTTTTTGCCCGGTCAGAGGGGTTTGCCAAAAAAACATCGCGTTTTGGTTAACGTTCAGAGGGTGAAAAATGCGATCATTTAGGCAGAAAAATAGCAAATAATAATAATAAAGAAACGCGAGCGGATACAATAGGGCTTTCGCCGACTGACGTTGTCAGTGGCTCAGGCCCTAATAATTAAACCTGCAGGCAGGTGTAAACGGACTTCGCCCCCTGCGTAACCGCGTAACCCGCCGCCCGTCCTCCCTCGCTTTGAACACTACCTGCTCGCCATTTACTCTAATCGACTTCTTCCACGCAGCATTAGGTGGAGGTGCCGTAGTCATTGTGCCCAAAAACAATGTCTCCAAACTTTCAGTCATGTCCCTCTGCTGAAGTCCCTCCACTCTCATTTCAGGACAACACCTCACATCACCAGTAAATATACAGGGAACAGACATTGAGATGGTTACATCCTATAAGTACCTGGGTGTTCATCTGAACAATAAACTAGACTGGTCACACTATACTGACGCACTGTACAAGAAGGGACAGCGCAGGCTGTTCCTACTGAGGAGACTCATGTCTTTTGGTGTACAAGGGGCACTGCTGAAGACATTGTATGACACGGTGGTCTGCTGGGGCAGTGGCATTATGGCAGCCGATAGGAAGAGACTGAACAAACAGATCAAGAAAGCTAGCTCTGTCCTGGGGTAGCGCGTTGTCCCAGTGGAGGAGATAGGAGAGAGAAGGACGGTGGCTAAACTGTCATCTCTGCTGGAGTCCAAGTTCCACCCTATGCAGGACATACTGAACGCACGGTGGAGTTCATTTAGCAGCAGACTACATCATCCTAGGTGCACAACCGAGAGGTTTCGCAGGTCCTTCCTCCCAACGGCTGTCAGACTGTACAACCTAAGTAGGGCTGCTGTTAGAGATAGGCTAAAGACGTGACAACCTAATAGTTTTGAATGCAAAGGACATACAATGGTCCCCTCCAGCATACAATTAGGAAAATACCGGTCGCTATGGAGGGTGAGAATATGTATGGGTACATAATCATACCATATAGGATAACTAAGTAGACGGTTGTGCTGTTTCATCCCATCTAGCAACAATGCTCTGCACTGTGTGTGTATATATATTTACGTATTTATTCCATCTAGCTACAATGCTCCGTACTGGGTGTTTATATATCTACATATTATTCTATCTAGCTACAATGCTCCGCACTGTGTGTGTTGAAGCACGCTGGTCAGCATGGAAACAGTTCTGTACTATCTACATGTACTGTCAATCAGCCCTAGTGATTCCTTCATGTATTTTTTTTTTCTGCTAGTGAGAGAAAAAGAGAGAAAAACATTTTCAGCAATTCTTCCTTTTAAAAAGTAGGGGCGCTAAAACTTTTGTTTGTTATCTTTATATAAACATGTTTGGTGCAGGACTAATATCAATCGTCAAAAATTTAGTGCAAATTGTTGCAAGTTTGCCCCATGTATAAATGTCCGTTTCTGAAATGCAATGAGTGGGTTTCCATGGCAACTGTGCTTTTCGCAGGAAGAAAGTGACTTCCACCAAAGGTAGTCCAATGCACTCTGAGGAACCACTGAAAAGGTGATGTCATCGTGACTACTGGTCTTTGTGCAAAATTAGAAACAATTTTGTGCAGTACCTCATGTCAGCAGTAGGTGTGGGTGTGACAGTTTTGTGAATATTGATATACAGACACGTTCAGAGTGGGATCAGTATGATTTGTGCAAAGATTTTTTCCAAATCAGGCGAGAATTGTCTGAGCTGTAACTGTCATGTTTGGTTTGGTGAGAAAGCCATTGAAGAACGGCAGTTGCCATGGAATCAGTTCTGTACTATGTGCATGTACTATCAATGAGCCCAAGTCATTCCTTCATGTAATTTTGTTAAGCTGGTGAGAGAAAATTTAAAAAAAAACAGTCATCAGTAATTTTTCCTTTAATCATTAGGGGGCGCTATGAGTTTTGTTTATTATTTGTATTTAGCAGCAGACTACATCATCCTAGGTGCACAACCGAGAGGTTTCGCAGGTCCTTCCTCCCAACAGCTGTCAGACTGTACAACCTAAGCAGGGCTGCTCTTAGAGATAGCCTCAAGACGTGACAACCTAATAGTTTTGAATGCTAAAGACTTATACAATGGTCCCCTCCGGCATACAATTAGGAAAATACCAGTCGCTATGGAGGGTGAGAATATGTATGGGTACATAATCATACCATATAGGATAACTAAGTAGACGGTTGTGCTGTTTCATCCCATCTAGCAACAATGCTCTGCACTGTGTGTGTGTTTATATATTTACATATTTATTCCATCTAGCTACAATGCTCCGCATTGGGTGTTTATATATCTACATATTATTCTATCTAGCTACAATGCTCCGCACTGTGTGTGTTGAAGCACGCTGGTCGGCATGGAAACAGTTCTGTACTATCTACATGTACTGTCAATCAGCCCTAGTGATTCCTTCATGTATTTTTTTTTTTCTGCTGGTGAGAGAAAAGGAGAGAAAAAAAATTTCAGCAATTCTTCCTTTTAAAAAGTAGGGGCGCTAAAACTTTTGTTTGTTATTTTTATATAAACATGTTTGGTGCAGGACTAATATCAATCGTCAAAAATTTAGTGCAAATTGTTGCAAGTTTGCCCCATGTATAAATGTCCGTTACTGAAATGCAATGAGTGGGTTTCCATGGCAACTGTGCTTATCGCAGGAAGAAAGTGACTTCCACCAAAGGTAGTCCAATGCACTCTGAGGAACCACTGAAAAGGTGATGTCATCGTGACTACTGGTCTTTGTGCAAAATTAGAAACAATTTTGTGCAGTACCTCATGTCAGCAGTAGGTGTGGGTGTGACAGTTTTGTGAATATTGATATACAGACACGTTCATAGTGGGATCAGTATGATTTGTGCAAAGATTTTTCCAAATCAGGCGAGAATTGTCTGAGCTGTAACTGTCATGTTTTGTTTGGTGAGAAAGCCACTGAAGAACGGCAGTTGCCATGGAATCAGTTCTGTACTATGTGCATGTACTATCAATGAGCCCAAGTCATTCCTTCATGTAATTTGCACGGTGGCGCAGTGGTTAGCACTGTGGCAGCACAGTTTACCCTTGGCCGGGGGATTGTGGGGATCGTGGGATCGTGGGTTCGATCCCAGCCCCCGACCAACAGTGATCTGTGTGGAGTTTGCATGTTCTCCCCGTGTTGCGTGGGTTTACTCCAGGATTTCTCCGGTTTCCTCCCACATGCCAAAAACATGCATGTTAGGTTAATTGGCTGTTCTAAATTGTCCCTAGATATCTGTTTCCTATAGGCCCTTAGAATAGAGGGTTAGTATTAATGAAAGCGCTTTGAGTGGTCTTTGTGACTAGAAAAGCGCTATATAAGTGCAGGTTAGTTAGTTAGTTAGTTAGTAATTTTGTTAAGCTGGTGAGAGAAAATAAAAAAAAAAAACAGTCGTCAGTAATTTTTCCTTTAATCATTAGGGGGCGCTATGAGTTTTGTTTATTATTTGTATATAGACGAGTTTGTGGAAGGGAGAATATTGATCGTATAAAATTTGTTGCAAATTTTACAAAGTTTGTCCATTTTACAAGGGTCTAATGTTGTTACCACTAGGCGGCGCTAAAACTTTTGTTATTTTATATAGAAGTGTTCAGGGTGGGACTCTTATCGATTGTCGAAAATTTGATGTAAATCAGAAAAAGTTTGTCCAAGATACAACTTTCTGAAATTTAATGGCGAGTAGTCAACCGTTGCAATGTTGCCATGGCAACACTTCCCTGTAAGTTATGTGTTGTCCACTGATATTGGACTACATATGACAGTGACCTCAACATATGTTGAAAAATTTAGACCTCCAACACCTTCCCACACCTCCCCATATGCTCATTTATTGAATGGCGAGGAGGGCGTGTCCATGTTAACACGTTTGATGTTATACTATTTTTGATGTTGAGTTATTATCACGGCTGTGTTCTGATGAATCTCAGAAAATTTCACATCATTCTGCCCAGCCGCTTGTGAGTAATAAATGAAACAGTTTTCAGCAATTCTTTCATTAACCACTATGTGGCGCTACATCGGTTGTCAGGTATTTTGATGTCATTGCGTTCAGGGTGGGACTATTTTCCTTCATGGAAAGTTATGTGGACATGGGACCAGTTTTGGCCGAGTTACAGGTGGTTGAAGTTGTAAGGGGAGGAGTCAAACTTTGCCATGGCGCCATGGCAACACTTTCTTGTCAGTTATGTGTTGTCCACCCATATTGTACTATATGTGTCAGTAACCTAAACCTATGTTCCAAATTTCATGACTCCAGGACGTTCTCACCCCTACCCATAAGGTCACGGATTCAATGGCGAGGAGGGCGTTTCCATGTTAACACGTTTGATGTTATGCTATTGTTGATGTTCAGTTATGATCATGGCTGTGTTCTGATGAATCTAAGAAAATTTCACATCATTGTGCCCAGCCGCTTGTGAGTAATAAATGAAACATTTTTCAGCAATTCTTTCATTATCCACTATGTGGCGCTATATCGGTTGTCAGGTGTTTTGATGTCATTGCGTTCGGGGTGGGACTATTTTCCTTCATGGAAAGTTTTGTGGACATGGGACCATTTTTAGCCGAGTTACAGGTGGTTGAAGTTGTAAGGGGAGGAGTCAAACTTGGCCATGGCGCCCTGGCCACGCCTTTTGAGATTTTGACTTAATTTATATAACTTTTAATGGCCAATGCCTGTAGATGCTCCCATGCAAAAATGAGCTCAATTGGATCTGGTCCCTAGGACAAGTGCGTTAAAATGCAAGGTGTGACTTTTTTCCAAATTGGAGGTGGGGCGACTTTGAGGCAAGATGGCGGCCTTCCTGTTGGCGGTGGGTATGGGCCACAATGATGTTTTTTGCATGTCTTGAGGTGATTCACACCTCACCCAAATTTGATGTGTCTACGGCAAAGTTTATGGTCTCCAGTCTCCATAGACCTTGAAAATTTGTGTACGTTTGGCCCCACCCACAAAAATGAGGGGTGGGGGGGAACATATCTTTTCCAGTTTATCGAATTTTTTGCCCGGTCAGAGGTGTTTGCCAAAAAAAATCGCGTTTTGGTTAACGTTCAGAGGGTGAAAAATGCGATCATTTAGGCAGAATAATAATAATAATAATAATAATAATAATAATAAATTAAACCTGCAGGCAGGTGTAAACGGGATTTCACCCCCCCCCCCCCCCCCCGCGCGACCGCGGAACCCGCCGCCCGTCCTCCCTCGCTTTGAACCCTACCTGCTGGCCATTTAGTCCAATCGACTTCTTCCACGCACATTAGGTGGAGGTGCCGTAGTCATTGTGCCCAAAAACAATGTCTCCAAACTTTCACTCTTCACACTTTCACTTTATGCCCACACAGGTCAACAGCAAGTCTCTTCCAGGGTCGATCAGGTAGAGGGGTTGACAAGAGAGGCTCTTTTCGCTGAGCTGGTCTCATCTCACGACACACCTGACAGGACTGGACTTTGCGTTTGATTTCAGATGAGATGCCAGGCCACCACACAGATGTGCAGGCCCGCTCTCTGCATTTTGTCAGACCTTGATGTCCATCATGTATTCGATCCAAGATGTCTGCTCTGAGCACATCCGGAATCAGCATGCGGCTTCCTCTGGTGATAATTCCATCGCATTCAGACAGTTCATTTTTAATGGGAAAATAGTCTTTGATAATTGCTGGGACATTGCATATGTATTCTGGCCATCCTGACTTGATGTACCACAACACCAACTGTAGGTTACAGTCAGCTGCTGTAGAGGTCTTTATAGTGTCTATTTTATGTGTAGTAGCTGGCAAGTTATCAATAACTGCTGCTATGTAACACGCTACATCAGAGTGAGTATCAGTCTCGTTTTCTACGCACTGTAGTGGACTTCTTGAGAGTGTATCAGCTACTACCAAGGTCTTTCCCGGAGCATATTCGGCTGTCGGTTTGAATCTCATAAGTCTCATAAGTAGCCTTTGGCACCGTATTGGCACATTGTCCAGGTCCTTTTTGTTCATGAGAGGCACCAAGGGTTTGTGATCTGTAACCAACTTAAAATCTTCCAGACCACAGAGGTACTTCTCGAATCTCTCACATGCCCAGACACTCGCCAAACACTCCTCTATCTGTGCATATCTAGTCTCGGCCTCTGACAGACGACGTGAGCAGTATGCCACAGGTTTCCAGTTTCCATCGGGCAGTTGCAGTAATACTCCAGCTATACCATAGCTGCTGGCATCGGCTGATACGGCAGTAGGTCGATTCACATCATAGAATTTCAGAACTGGAGAAGTAGACAGAATGTCTTTGATGCGTTGAAATTCTTCCTGCTGAGAATGGTCCCACATCCACACTGACTTGGATTTCAACAGTTCATATAGTGGCTGGCCCACTGTTGACAGATTTGGGATATATTTCCCTAGGTAGTTAAACATGCCTAGGACACGCTTAAGGTCATGCACGTTCTGTGGTGAAGGGAGCTCGCGGATTGCCTTGACTTTATCAGGGTCGGGTCTCACGCCTGATTTGTCAATTTCTTGGCCCAAGAAGTGAAGCTTGTTTTGTCTAAACTTACATTTTTCTCTGTTCAGTTTAAGTCCGGCTGACTCGATCCTTTCCAGTACCTTGCTGAGACGCTGGTCGTGCTGTTCAGGAGTGTTGCCGTACACCAGTATGTCATCCATGTAGATAGCCACGCCTTCCAGGCTGTTGAGGGTTTCTGTCATTTTGCGCTGAAAAATTTCAGGAGCGCTTGAGATCCCAAATGGAAGACGTTTGAATGCATATCTCCCAAAGGGTGCGATAAAGGTTGTTAATTTACTGCTTTCTGGATGGAGAGGAATCTGCCAAAACCCGGAGGCAGCATCCAATGATGTGAATGTGGTTGCTCCACTAAGTTTTGCAGTGATTTCCTCTGCAGTAGGAAGAACATACCTCTCTATTCGTACAGCTTCATTTAACCTCTTTAAATCGACACAGATCCGCACTTTTCCATTTTTCCTTGGGACTGGCACCATTGGCGCGCACCAATCTGTAGGATCAATCACAGCTTCAATCACATTATTCTCCTCCATACGCTGCAATTCCTCTTTAACCTTCTGCAAAAGTGGCAAAGGGACACGACGGGCAGTGTGCACTGTGTATGGCTGAGCATTCTCTTTTAACAGGATTTTAACTGGTTCTGTTTTAAGTGTTCCATGCTCACCAAATGCTTTGTGTACTTCTTCAACACGCTTCACAAGCCCCATCGACATTGCTGTATCTCTGCCCAGCAAATCGTTTGCATTATTGCCACTGATGACATACACAGGAAAAGTATATGGGTTTTCTTTGTTTTCCCCACTCTCATTTCAGGACAACACCTCACATCACCAGTAAATATACAGGGAACAGACATTGAGATGGTGACATCCTATAAGTACCTGGGTGTTCATCTGAACAATGAACTAGACTGGTCACACTATACTGACGCACTCTACAAGAAGGGACAGCGCAGGCTGTTCCTACTGAGGAGACTCAGGTCTTTTGGTGTACAAGGGGCGCAGCTGAAGACATTGTATGACACGGTGGTCTGCTGCGGCAGTGGCATTATGGCAGCCGATAGGAAGAGACTGAACACACAGATCAAGAAAGCTAGCTCTGTCCTGGGGTAGCGCGTTGTCCCAGTGGAGGAGATAGGAGAGAGAAGGACGGTGGCTAAACTGTCATCTCTGCTGGAGTCCGAGTTCCACCCTATGCAGGACATACAGAACGCACGGTGGAGTTCATTTAGCAGCAGACTACATCATCCTAGGTGCACAACCGAGAGGTTTCGCAGGTCCTTCCTCCCAACGGCTGTCAGACTGTACAACCTAAGTAGGGCTGCTCTTAGAGATAGCCTAAAGACGTGACAACCTCATAGTTTTGAATGCAAAAGACATACAATGGTCCCCTCCAGCATACAATTAGGAAAATACCGGTCGCTATGGAGGGTGAGAATATGTATGGGTACATAATCATACCATATAGGATAACTAAGTAGACGGTTGTGCTGTTTCATCCCATCTAGCAACAATCCTCTGCACTGTGTGTGTATATATATTTACATATTTATTCCATCTAGCTACAATGCTCCGCACTGGGTGTTTATATATCTACATATTATTCCATCTAGCAACAATGTTCTGCACTGTGTGTGTATATATATTCTATTTACATATTTATTCCATCTAGCTACAATGCTCCGCACTGGGTGTTTATATATCTACATATTATTCCATCTAGCTACAATGCTCTGCACTGTGTGTGTTGAAGCACGCTGGTCGCCATGGAAACAGTTCTGTACTATCTACATGTACTGTCAATCAGCCCTAGTGATTCCTTCATGCATTTTTTTTTTCTGCTAGTGAGAGAAAAAGAGAGAAAAAAATTTTCAGCAATTCTTCCTTTTAAAAATAGGGGCGCTAAAACTTTTGTTTGTTATTTTTATGTAGACTTGTTTTGTGCAGGACTAATATCAATCGTCGAAAATTTAGTGCAAATTGTTGCAAGTTTGCCCCATGTATAAATGTCCGTTATTGAAATGCAACGAGTGGGTTTCCATGGCAACTGTGCTTATCGCAGGACAAAACCAGCTCAGTATGAAAGAGATTTTGCAGAGAAGTTCAGGAGATGCGGTCTATCATGCAGTTTTTAGGTTTATTAGGGCAACAGGACTAATTTCAAGGATATAGGACAGTAATGCCATTTCGAATCACAGTCCGTTCCAGAAGGTGGCGGTAATGCTCCTACAAGGCTTTTGCCAACCACCATAAAACCTCAGAAGAAGACGACGTACGTCAGTCCTCACGCACCCAGCCTGTAAGTTGGTTTAAACGTAACATTTTGCATGTTAACCGTTAGATATAGTAAGTTCGCCGTTTATTTTGTTATAAGTTGTGTGAGAAAACATTGCTAACTTTGTTTCCCTTGAGATTAGCGTTTTAGCTAACGTTCGCGGATAGCCCGTTAGCATTAGCATGTTTGATCTGGCCAAGCACACCTGAAAGTTGGTTTAAACTTTACATTTTGCATGTTAACCGTTAGATATAAGTGCTACGTTTATTTTTTTATAAGTTGTGTGAGAAAACATTGCTAAATTTGAAACTGAAAACTTCCTGTGGAATACATACCTCCACCAAGGCTCTTATATCCTCACACACTTTTCCAACAATACTCCAAAACTACTGGATGAATTTGGATGAAATTTTCACCAGAAGTGGTTCTTGGCCTTCACACAAACCATTACATTTTGGGGGTGATCCATGACTGCATACCTCTACCAAGGCTCAAACTTGTTGCAGTGATTTAGTAGGATTATGTAGAAACTACTGGATGGATTTTGCTGAAATTTTAACCAGAGATGGTCCTTGGCTTGCAGACGAATCCAATGAATAATTGAAATATTATTTTAATGTTTTTATTAAATATGTACTTTTTTTTTTTTTTTTAATACAGGCACTTCCTCTCCCTCCATGTCCTCTCCGCTTCAATGCTGTGATTCCTGATGCGATGTATGTGCGTTTTCCATGGGAGAAGTCACATGATATGACCAACACAAAGAGGCGCTGCTTGCTACGGGCCCATGACCATTGCAGTCATTCATAGTTATTGTTTGGTTTTTGCTCTGCAAAATTATGGTCAAAAGTGTAAATTGTGATAATATTTTGGCTTTTTCCCCTTAAACAATGTGTTTCAAATTTATATTGAAACAGTAATTTTATTAAAATATAAAGAAAAATCATTCATAAAATGATCCACAAATTTATAATAGTCTCAAATGTACAGGAAAAGTCAATTTTACAAGAGGAAATTACAAATTTGAGGGAAATGGTTTCAAATGTAGATAGATTGACAAAGAAAAGTATAAAATGATAAGAAAATTGTTGTAAATTTTGGAGAACAACCTTCAAGATTGAAGTCATGAGTAATTTTAAGAGGACAACAGATTTCCACTGTTGTACAAGCTGTACATTGACTACATTACATCAAATTGTCATATCTTCAGTGTTGTCCCATGAAAAGATATAATAAAATATTTATAAAAATGTGAGGGGTGTACTCACTTTTGTGAGATATTGTATATTGGAAGATGGTGAACTGTAATCTGTTTTTGTAGAAATATTTATGGAACTGTTTTTGAATGGATGATATGTCCAGTGGGAGGTGCTTGGTCATTAAAATGGGGTTGCTGTGAGGCTGAGGAGTCTGAACTTTGCTGCATCGTAGGTAACGATTCTGCTGTTTGTAAATGAGACAGTGGCCTGTTTTCTCCCATTTTGAAGGAGTTGTTAGAGGACTTCATTTTAAAGAGACAAAGATCTTTAATACACTCTCAGACTCAGAGCAGCTGTTGGTCTCTTTGGATCTGCACATCACTGATTAGGTAAGTGTTACCATGGAGAAGGATGACTCCTCGCCATGAGACATTGGAAATATATAGCCGGAATTCATCGGAAATAAATATTCTCAATTTCTAGAGCTTAAAATATTCAGAGTTTAAAAGTTAATTTTAAAATTATTAACTTCTACATGAGAGAACATCATACAATTTTTGTTGTTGGTGGGGCTTCGAGGTTTTAGGTCCAATTTTGTATCTGCAATTGTTCAACTACAGAGAGCTGCTTAGGCACTAGTGGGTGTGCAATTTTTGCCTCAAATGTGTTGCTGTTAGGTACATTAGGTCCATTTTTTTATCTGCAATTGTGCAAGTACAGAGAGGCATTTAGTAAACAATTCAGAGTTTAAAAGTTAATTTTAAAATTATTAACTTCTACATGAGAGAACATCATACAATTTTCCTTGTTGGGGGGCTTTGAGGTTTTAGGTCCATTTTTTTTATCTGCAATTGTTGAAATACAGAGAGCTGCTTAGGCACTAGTGGGTGTGCAATTTTTGCCTCAAATGTGTGGCTGTTAGGTACATATGTTCAAAAATTTATAAATCCTAAAACCCCTCAGACCCGGCAAAGAATTCGATAAACAGGAAAAGATATGTCCCCCCCCAAACGTACACAAATTTTCAAGGTCTATGGAGACTGTAAACTTTGCCACATAAAATTTGAGTGCAAAAGATGTGCAAAAAATATCTCTTTGTGGGGTGCTTTGAGATTTTTATTAGGTCCATTTTTTATCTGCAATTGTGCAACTACAGAGATGCATTTAGTAAATAGTGGGTTAGCAATTCTTTCAGTAACCACTATGTGGGGCTATATAGGTTTTCAGGTTATGATCATGGCTGTGGTCTGATGAATGTCAGAAAATTTCACATCATTCTGCCCAGCCGCACGTGAGTAATCGATAAAACAGTTTTCAGCAATTCTTTTGTTAACCACTATGTGGCGCTATATTTGTTGTCAGGTATTTTGATGACATTGCGTTCGGGGTGGAACTATTTTCCATTATGGAAGGAATGGTGCACATCAGAAAGAGTTTGCCCGACTTACAGGACTTTGAAGTTGTAAGGGGAGGAGTCAACATTCGCCATGGTGCCATGGCAACACTTCCTTGTCAGTTATGTGTTGTCCACCCATATTGGACTATATGTGACAGTCACCTAAACCTATGTTCCAATTTTCATGACTCCAGGACGTTCCCACCCCTCCCCATAAGCTCACGGATTCAATGGCGAGGAGGGCGTGTCCATGTTAACATGTTTGATGGTATGCTATTGTTGATGTTCTGTTATAATCATGGCTGTGTTCTGATGAATCTCAGAAAATTTCACATCATTCTGCCCAGCCGCTTGTGAGTAATAAATGAAACAGTTTTCAGCAATTCTTTCATTAACCACTAAGTGGCGCTATATCGGTTGTCAGGTGTTTTGATGTCATTTCATCGGGGGTCGCACTATTTTCCTTCATGGAAAGTTTTGTGCACATGGGACCATTTTTGCCCGAGTTACAGGTGGTTGAAGTTGTAAAGGGAGGAGTCAAACTTCGCCATGGCGCCATGGCAACATTTCCTTGTCAGTTATGTGTTGTCCACCCATATAGTACTATATGTGTCAGTAACCTAAACCTATGTTCCAAATGTCATGACTCCAGGACGTTCTCACCCCTCCCCATAAGCTCACGGATTGAATGGCGAAGAGGGCGTGTCCATGATAACACGATTGATGTTATACTATTGTTGATGTTCAGTTATGATCATGGCTGTGTTCTGATGAATCTCAGAAAATTTCACCTCATTCAGCACAGCCGCTTGTGAGTAATAAATTAAACAGTTTTCAGCAATTAACCACTATGTGGCGCTATATTGGTTGTCAGGTATTTTGAGGTCATTGCGTCCGGGGTGGCACTATTTTCCTTAATGGAAAGTTTTGTGGACATCGGACAAATTTTGGCCGAGTTACAGGTGGTATAATTTGTAAGGGGAGGAGTCAAACTTCGCCATGGCGCCCTGGCCACGCCTTTTGAGATTTTGACTTAATTTATATAACTTTTAATGGGCAATGCCTGTAAATGCCCCCATGTAAAAATGAGCTCATTTGTATCAGGTCCCTAGGACAAGTGCGTTAAAATGCGAGGTGTGACTTTTTTCCGAATTGGAGGTGGGGCGACTTTGAGGCAAGATGGCGGCCGTCCTGTTGGCGGTGGGTATGGGCCACAATGATGTTTTTTTTCATGTCTTGATGTGATTCACACCTCACCCAAATTTTATGTGTCTACGGCAAAGTTTATGGTCTCCAGTCTCCATAGACCTTGTACGTTTGGCCCCACCCACAAAAATGAGGGGTGGGGGGGGCACATATCTTTTCCAGTTTATCGAATTTTTTTCCCGATCAGAGGGGTTTGCCAAAAAAAATTGCGTTTTGGTTAACGTTCAGAGGGTGAAAAATGCGATCATTTAGGCAGAATAATAGTGAAAAATAATAATAATTAAACCTGCAGGCAGGTGTAAACGGACCTTCGCCCCCCGCGCGACCGCGGAACCCGCCGCCCGTCCTCCCTCGCTTTGAACCCTACCTTCTGGCCATTTTTCTCCAATCGACTTCTTCCACGCACATTAGGTGGAGGTGCCGTAGTCATTGTGCCCAAAAACAATGTCTCCAAACTTTAACTTATGTCCCTCTGCTGAAGTTCCTCCACTCTCTTTTCAGGACAACACCTCACATCACCAGTAAATATACATGGAACAGACATTGAGATGGTGACATCCTATAAGTACCTGGGTGTTCATCTGAACAATAAACTAGACTGGTCACACTATACTGACACACTCTACAAGAAGGGATAGCGCAGGCTGTTCCTCCTGAGGAGACTCAGGTCTTTTGGTGTACAAGGGGCACTGCTGAAGACATTGTATGACACGGTGGTCTGCTGGGGCAGTGGCATTATGGCAGCCGATAGGAAGAGACTGAACAAACAGATCAAGAAAGCTAGCTCTGTCCTGGGGTAGCGCGTTGTCCCAGTGGAGGAGATAGGAGAGAGAAGGACGGTGGCTAAACTGTCATCTCTGCTGGAGTCCGAGTTCCACCCTATGCAGGACATACTGAACGCACGGTGGAGTTCATTTAGCAGCAGACTACATCATCCTAGTTGCACAACCGAGAGGTTTCGCAGGTCCTTCCTCCCAACAGCTGTCAGACTGTACAACCTAAGTAGGGCTGCTGTTAGAGATAGGCTAAAGATGTGACAACCTAATAGTTTTGAATGCAAAAGATATACAATGGTCCCCTCCAGCATACAATTAGGAAAATAGCGGTCGCTATGGAGGGTGAGAATATGTATGGGTACATAATCATACCATATAGGATAACTAAGTAGACGGTTGTGCTGTTTCATCCCATCTAGCAACAATGCTCTGCACTGTGTGTGTATATATATTTATATATTTATTCCATCTAGCTACAATGCTCCGCACTGGGTGTTTATATATCTACATATTATTCCATCTAGCAACAATGCTCTGCACTTTGTGTGTATATATATATTTACATATTTAGTAATACATATTTAGTTTAGAGTAATAAATAAAACAGTTTTCAGCAATTCTTTCGTTAGCCACTATGTGGCACTATATCTTTTGTCCGGTATTTTGATGTCATTGTATCCGGGGTGGCACTATTTTCCTTGATGGAAAGTTTTGTGGACATCAGAAAAAGTTTGTCCAAGATACAACTTTCCGAAATTTCATGGCGTGTAGTCAACCGTCGCCATGTTGCCATGGCAACACTTCCCTGTAAGTTATGTGTTGTCCACTCATATTGGACTGTATATGACAGTGACCTCAACATATGTTGAAAAATTTAGACCTCCAAGAGCTTCCTACCCCGCCCAATAAGCTCATGGGTAGAATGGCGAGAAGGGCGTGTCCATGGTAACATGTATGATGTCATACTAACGGTGATGTTCAATTATGATCATGTCTGTGTTCTGATGAATCTCTGAAAATTTCACGTCATTCTGGCCAGCCGTGCGTGAGTAATAAATAAAACAGTTTTCAGCAATTCTTTCGTTAGCCACTATGTGGCGCTATATCTATTGTCCGGTATTTTGATGTCATTGTATCCAGGGTGGCACTATTTTCCTTGATGGAAAGTTTTGTGGACATCAGAAAAAGTTTGTCCAAGATACAACTTTCCGAAATTTCATCGCGTGTAGTCAACTGTCGCCATGTTGCCATGGCAACACTTCCCTGTAAGTTATGTGTTGTCCACCCATATTGGACTGCATCTGACAGTGACCTCAACATATGTTGAAAAATTTAGACCTCCAAGACCTTCCCACCCCGCCCCATAAGCTCATGGGTTGAATGACGAGAAGGGCGTGTCCATGGTAACATGTATGAGGTCATACTAACGTTGATGTTCAGTTATGATCATGTCTGTGTTCTGATGAATCTCTGAAAATTTCACGTCATTCTGGCCAGCCGTGCGTGAGTAATAAATAAAACAGTTTTCAGCAATTCTTTCGTTAGCCACTATGTGGCGCTATATCTATTGTCCGGTATTTTGATGTCATTGTATCCAGGGTGGCACTATTTTCCTTGATGGGAAGTTTTGTGGACATCAGAAAAAGGTTGTCCAAGATACAACTGTCCGAAATTTCATCGCGTGTAGTCAACCGTCGCCATGTTGCCATGGCAACACTTCCCTGTAAGTTATGTGTTGTCCACCCATATTCGACTGCATATGACAGTGACCTCGACATATGTTGAAAAATTTAGACCTCCAAGACCTTCCCACCCCGCCCTGTAAGCTCATGGGTTGAATGGCGAAAAGGGCGTGTCCATCGTAACATGTATGATATCATACTAACGTTGATGTTCAGTTATGATCATGTCTGTGTTCTGATGAAACTCTGAAAATTTCAAGTCATTCTGGCCAGCCGTGCGTGAGTAATAAATAAAACAGTTTTCTGCAATTCTTTCATTAGCCACTATGTTGCGCTATATCTTTTGTCCGGTATTTTGATGTCATTGTATCCGGGGTGGCACTATTTTCCTTGATGGAAAGTTTTGTGGACATCGGACAAGTTTTGCGGGAGTTACAGCTGGTTGAATTTGTAAGGGGAGGAGTCAATCTTCGCCATGGCGCCCTGGCCACGCCTTTTGAGATTTTGACTTAATTCATATAACTTTTAATGGCCAATGCCTATAGATGCCGCCATGCAAAAATGAGCTCAATTGGAGAAGGTCCCTAGGACAAGTGCGTTCAAATGCGAGGTGTGACTTTTTTCACGAATTGGAGGTGGGGCGACTTTGAGGCAAGATGGCGGCCTTCCTGTTGGCGGTGAGTATGGGCCACAATGATGTTTTTTGCATGTCTTGAGGTGATTCACAACTCACCCAAATTTGATGTGTCTACGGCAAAGTTTATGGTCTCCAGTCTCCATAGACCTTGTACGTTTGACCCCACCCACAAAAATGAGGGGTGGGGGGGCACATACTTTTTCCAGTTTATCAAATTTTTTGCCGTGTCAGAGGGGTTTGCCAAAAAAAATCGCGTTTTGGTTAACGTTCAGAGGGTGAAAAATGCGATTATTTAGGCAGAAAAATAAAAAATAATAATAAAGAAACGCGAGCGGATACAATAGGGCTTTCACCGACTGACGTTGTCAGTGGCTCAGGCCCTAATTAAACCTGCAGGCAGGTGTAAACCGGCCTTCGCCCCCCGCGCGACCGCGGAACCCGCCGCCTGTCCTCCCTCGCATTGAACCCTACCTGCTGGCCAGTTCCTCCTATCAACTTCTTCCACGCACATTAGGTGGAGGTGCCGTAGTCATTGTGCCCAAAAACAATGTCTCCAAACTTTCACTCATGTCCTTCTGCTGAAGTTCCTCCACTCTCATTTTTGTTTTACACAAAGCAGAAAAATGCCCCTTTTTCTGACATTTCTTGCAGTCTGCATTGCGAGCAGGATATTCTTTAAATGAATTTCCATGTGCTTTTCCACACCTGCCACATCTGGCAGGCACAGAACACAGCAGAAGTGTGGTGGACTTGCAGGCAGCCAGAAGAGCTTGGTGAGTAGTCAACCATCTTCATGTTGCCATGGCAACACATCCCTGTAAGTTATGTGTTGTCCACCCATATTGTACTACACATGACAGTGACCTCAACATATGTTGAAAAATTTAGGCCTCCAAGACCTTCCCACCCCTCCCCATAAGCTCACGGCTTGAATGGCGAGGAGGGCGTGTCTATGTTAACACGTTTGATGTTATACTATTGTTGATGTTCAATTGTTATCATGGCTGTGTTCTGATGAATCTCAGAAAATTTCACATCAGTCCGGCAACAAAATAGATCAAGTGGAAAAGATATGTGCACCTCCACCACTCATTTTTGTGGGTGGGGCAAATGTGCGGAGCGGGTTTAATCTCTATCATCGCAATTCCGGTGAAAGTCCGACACATTTTGTCCAAATTACAACTATCCAACAAATTGCGATCAGGTAAACTCGGACATGTGGCCATGGTAACAGTTACATTTCAGGTACATGTTGCAGAAACCACAGAACTACTGAAGATAGTCATGTTGACTTACGTTCCACATTTGGTGACTCTTGGACATTCCCAACCCTCCAAAGTATAAAACATATTGATTGGCAAGGAATGGGTTTTCATGGCAACTGTGCTTATCGCAGGACAAAAGTGACTTCCACCGAGGATAGTCCAATGCACTCTGAGGAACCCCTGAAAAGGTCATGTCATCATGACTACTGGTCTGTGTAAAATTAGAAACAATTTTGTGCAGTACGTCATGTCAGCAGTAGGTGTGGGTGTGACAGTTTTGTGAATATTGATATACAGACATGTTCAGAGTGTCATCACTATGATTTGTGCAAAGATTTTTCCAAATCAGACAAGAATTGTCTGAGCTGTAACTGTCATGTTTTGTTTGGCGAGAAAGCCACTGAAGCACGCCAGTCACCCTGGAAACAGTTCTGTATTATGTACGTGCGTGAGTAATAAATAAAACAGTTTTCAGCAATTCTTTCGTTAGCCACTATGTGGCGCTATATCTATTGTCCGGTATTTTGATGTCATTGTATCCAGGGTGGCACTATTTTCCTTGATGGGAAGTTTTGTGGACATCAGAAAAAGGTTGTCCAAGATACAACTGTCCGAAATTTCATCGCGTGTAGTCAACCGTCGCCATGTTGCCATGGCAACACTTCCCTGTAAGTTATGTGTTGTCCACCCATATTCGACTGCATATGACAGTGACCTCGACATATGTTGAAAAATTTAGACCTCCAAGACCTTCCCACCCCGCCCTGTAAGCTCATGGGTTGAATGGCGAAAAGGGCGTGTCCATCGTAACATGTATGATATCATACTAACGTTGATGTTCAGTTATGATCATGTCTGTGTTCTGATGAAACTCTGAAAATTTCAAGTCATTCTGGCCAGCCGTGCGTGAGTAATAAATAAAACAGTTTTCTGCAATTCTTTCATTAGCCACTATGTTGCGCTATATCTTTTGTCCGGTATTTTGATGTCATTGTATCCGGGGTGGCACTATTTTCCTTGATGGAAAGTTTTGTGGACATCGGACAAGTTTTGCGGGAGTTACAGCTGGTTGAATTTGTAAGGGGAGGAGTCAATCTTCGCCATGGCGCCCTGGCCACGCCTTTTGAGATTTTGACTTAATTCATATAACTTTTAATGGCCAATGCCTATAGATGCCGCCATGCAAAAATGAGCTCAATTGGAGAAGGTCCCTAGGACAAGTGCGTTCAAATGCGAGGTGTGACTTTTTTCACGAATTGGAGGTGGGGCGACTTTGAGGCAAGATGGCGGCCTTCCTGTTGGCGGTGGGTATGGGCCACAATGATGTTTTTTGCATGTCTTGAGGTGATTCACAACTCACCCAAATTTGATGTGTCTACGGCAAAGTTTATGGTCTCCAGTCTCCATAGACCTTGTACGTTTGACCCCACCCACAAAAATGAGGGGTGGGGGGGCACATACTTTTTCCAGTTTATCAAATTTTTTGCCGTGTCAGAGGGGTTTGCCAAAAAAAATCGCGTTTTGGTTAACGTTCAGAGGGTGAAAAATGCGATTGTTTAGGCAGAAAAATAAAAAATAATAATAAAGAAACGCGAGCGGATACAATAGGGCTTTCACCGACTGACGTTGTCAGTGGCTCAGGCCCTAATTAAACCTGCAGGCAGGTGTAAACGGGCATTCGCGCCCCCCGCGCGACCGCGGAACCCGCCGCCCGTCCTCCCTCGCATTGAACCCTACCTGCTGGCCAGTTCCTCCAATCAACTTCTTCCACGCACATTAGGTGGAGGTGCCGTAGTCATTGTGCCCAAAAACAATGTCTCCAAACTTTCACTCATGTCCTTCTGCTGAAGTTCCTCCACTCTCATTTTTGTTTTACACAAAGCAGAAAAATGCCCCTTTTTCTGACATTTCTTGCAGTCTGCATTGCGAGCAGGATATTCTTTAAATGAATTTCCATGTGCTTTTCCACACCTGCCACATCTGGCAGGCACAGAACACAGCAGAAGTGTGGTGGACTTGCAGGCAGCCAGAAGAGCTTGGTGAGTAGTCAACCATCGTCATGTTGCCATGGCAACACATCCCTGTAAGTTATGTGTTGTCCACCCATATTGTACTACACATGACAGTGACCTCAACATATGTTGAAAAATTTAGGCCTCCAAGACCTTCCCACCCCTCCCCATAAGCTCACGGCTTGAATGGCGAGGAGGGCGTGTCTATGTTAACACGTTTGATGTTATACTATTGTTGATGTTCAATTGTTATCATGGCTGTGTTCTGATGAATCTCAGAAAATTTCACATCAGTCCGGCAACAAAATAGATCAAGTGGAAAAGATATGTGCACCTCCACCACTCATTTTTGTGGGTGGGGCAAATGTGCGGAGCGGGTTTAATCTCTATCATCGCAATTCCGGTGAAAGTCCGACACATTTTGTCCAAATTACAACTATCCAACAAATTGCGATCAGGTAAACTCGGACATGTGGCCATGGTAACAGTTACATTTCAGGTACATGTTGCAGAAACCACAGAACTACTGAAGATAGTCATGTTGACTTACGTTCCACATTTGGTGACTCTTGGACATTCCCAACCCTCCAAAGTATAAAACATATTGATTGGCAAGGAATGGGTTTTCATGGCAACTGTGCTTATCGCAGGACAAAAGTGACTTCCACCGAGGATAGTCCAATGCACTCTGAGGAACCCCTGAAAAGGTCATGTCATCATGACTACTGGTCTGTGTAAAATTAGAAACAATTTTGTGCAGTACGTCATGTCAGCAGTAGGTGTGGGTGTGACAGTTTTGTGAATATTGATATACAGACATGTTCAGAGTGTCATCACTCCAAATCAGACAAGAATTGTCTGAGCTGTAACTGTCATGTTTTGTTTGGCGAGAAAGCCACTGAAGCACGCCAGTCACCCTGGAAACAGTTCTGTATTATGTACATGCACTATCAATGAGCCCAAGTCATTCCTTCATGTAATTTTGTTAAGCTGGTGAGAGAAATATTTAAAAAAACAGCCATCAGTAATTCTTCCTTTAATCATTAGGGGGCGCTATGCGGTTTGTTTATTATTTGTATATAGACGAGTTCGGGGGAAGGGAGAATATTGATCGTATAAAATTTGTTGCAAATCGTACAAAGTTTGGCCATTTTACAAGGGTCTAATGTTACCACTAGGAGGCGCTAAACTTTTGTTATTTTATATAGTGTACTGAGTGTTCAGGGTGGGAATATTATCCATTGTCGAAAATTTGATGAAAATCAGACAAAGTTTTTCCAAGATAAAACTTTCCGAAATTTCATGGCGTGTAGTCAACCGTCACCATGTTGCCAGGGCAACACTTCCCTGTAAGTTATGTGTTGTCCACCAATTTTGGACTACATATGACAGTGACCTCAACTTATGTTGAAAAATTGAGACCTCCAAGACCTTCCCACCCCTCCCCATAAGCTCATGGATTATATGGCGAGGAGGGCGTGTCTATGTTAACACGTTTGATGTTATACTATTGTTGATGTTCAGTTATTATCATGGCTGTGTTCTGATGAATCTCAGAAAATTTCACGTCATTCTGGCCAGCTGAGCGTAAGTAATAAATAAAACAGATTTCAGCAATTCATTCGTTATCCACTATGTAGCACTATATCTTTTGTCAGGTATTTCGATGTGATTGCATCCAGGGTGGCACTATTTTCCTTCATGGAAAGTTTTATGGACATCGGACAAGTTTTGCCCGTCAGTAATTTTTCCTTTAATCATTAGGGGGCGCTATGAGTGTTGTTTATTATTGTATATAGACGAGTTCCGGGAAGGGAGAATATTGATCGTATAAAATTTGTTGCAAATCGTGCAAAGTATGTCCAATTTACAAGGGTCTAATGTTGTTACCACTAGGAGGCGCAAAAACTTTTTTTAATTTTATATAGGAGTGTTCAGGGTGGGACTATTATCCATTGTCGAAAATCTGATGAAAATCAGACAAAGTCTGACCAAGATACAACTTTCTGAAATTTCTTGGCGAGTAGTCAACCATCGCCATGTTGCCATGGCAACACTTCCCTGTAAGTTATGTGTTGTCCACCCATATTGTACTACACATGACAGTGACCTCAACATATGTTGAAAAATTTAGACCTCCAAGACCTTCCCACCCCTCCCCATAAGCTCATGGATTGAATGGCGATGAGGGCGTGTCCATGGTAATACGTATGATGTCATACTAACGTTGATGTTCACTTATGATCATCCCTGTGTTCTGATGAATCTCAGAAAATTTCACGTCATTCTGGCCAGCCGCGTATGAGTAATAAATAAAACAGTTTTCAGCAATTCTTTCATTATCCACTATGTGGCGCTATGTCTTTTGTCAGGTGTTTTGAGGTCATTGCGTCCGGGGTGGCACTACTTTCCTTCATGGAAAGTTTTGTGGAGATCAGACAAGTTTTGGCCGAGTTACAGGTGGTTGAATTTGTAAGGGGAGGAGTCAAACTTCGCCATGGCGCCCTGGCCACGCCTTTTGAGATTTTGACTTAATTTATATAACTTTTAATGGCCAATGCCTGTAGATGCCCCCATGTAAAAATGAGCTCAATTGGTTCAGGTCCCTAGGACAAGTGCGTTAAAATGCGAGGTGTGACTTTTTTCCGAATTGGAGGTGGGGCGACTTTGAGGCAAGATGGCGGCCTTCCTGTTGGCGGTGGGTATGGGCCACAATGATGTTTTTTGCATGTCTTGAGGTGATTCACACCTCACCCAAATTTGATGTGTCTATGGCAAAGTTTATGGTCTCCAGTCTCCATAGACCTTGAAAATTTGTGTACGTTTGGCCCCACCCACAAAAATGAGTGGTGGGGGGGGAACATATCTTTTCCAGTTTATCGAATTTTTTGCCCGGTCAGAGGGGTTTGCCAAAAAAAATCGCGTTTTGGTTAATGTTCAGAGGGTGAAAAATTTGATCATTTAGGCAGAATAATAATAATAATAAATTAAACCTGCAGGCAGGTGTAAACGGACTTCGCCCCCCCACGCGACCGCGGAACTCGCCGCCCGTCCTCCCTCGCTTTGAACAGTACCTGCTGGCCATTTACTCCAATCGACTTCTTCCACGCAGCATTAGGTGGAGGTGCCGTAGTCATTGTGCCCAAAAACAATGTCTCCAAACTTTCAGTCATGTCCCTCTGCTGAAGTTGCTCCACTCTCATTTCAGGACAACACCTCACATCACCAGTAAATATACAGGGAACAGACATTGAGATGGTGACATCCTATAAGTACCTGGGTGTTCATGTGAACAATAAACTAGACTGGTCACACTATACTGACGCACTCTACAAGAAGGGACAGCGCAGGCTGTTCCTACTGAGGAGACTCAGGTCTTTTGGTGTACAAGGGGCGCAGCTGAAGACATTGTATGACACGGTGGTCTGCTGCGGCAGTGGCATTATGGCAGCCGATAGGAAGAGACTGAAAACACAGATCAAGAAAGCTAGCTCTGTCCTGGGGTAGCGCGTTGTCCCAGTGGAGGAGATAGGAGAGAGAAGGACGGTGGCTAAACTGTCATCTCTGCTGGAGTCCGAGTTCCACCCTATGCAGGACATACAGAACGCACGGTGGAGTTCTTTTAGCAGCAGACTACATCATCCTAGGTGCACAACCGAGAGGTTTCGCAGGTCCTTCCTCCCAACGGCTGTCAGACTGTACAACCTAAGTAGGGCTGCTCTTAGAGATAGCCTAAAGACGTGACAACCTAATAGTTTTGAATGCAAAAGACATACAATGGTCCCCTCCAGCATACAATTAGGAAAATAGCGGTCGCTATGGAGGGTGAGAATATGTATGGGTACATAATCATACCATATAGGATAACTAAGTAGACGGTTGTGCTGTTTCATGCCATCTAGCAACAATGCTCTGCACTGTGTGTGTATATACTGTATATTTACATATTTATTCCATCTAGCTACAATGCTCCGCACTGGGTGTTTATATATCTACATATTATTCCATCTAGCTACAATGCTCTGCACTGTGTGTGTTGAAGCACGCTGGTCGCCATGGAAACAGTTCTGTACTATCTACACGTACTGTCAATCAGCCCTAGTGATTCCTTCATGCATTTTTTTTTCTGCTAGTGAGAGAAAAAGAGAGAAAATTTTTTTCAGCAATTCTTCCTTTTAAAGACCCCACAGCAGCCGTGGTTTTGTGACATGTGCATTAGAGTAGTGCTGTAGCATGAGACAGTTATGCGCTATAACATGGTAGAACAATGATACATATTGATCATGCATGTCAGTTTCAACCCCTGAAAAGGTCATGTCATCATGACTACTGGTCTTTGTGCAAAATTGGAAACAATTTTGTGCAGTACGTCATGTCAGCAGTAGGTGTGGGTGTGACAGTTTTGTGAATATTGATATACAGACATGTTCAGATTGGCATCAGTATGATTTGTGCAAAGATTTTTCCAAATCAGGCGAGAATTATCTGAGCTGTAACTGTCATGTTTTGTTTGGCAAGAAAGCCACTGAAGTACGCCAGTCGCCCTGGAAACAGTTCTGTACTATGTACATGTACTATCAATGACTGGTGACAGTCCGACAAAGTTTGTCCAAATTACAAATATCCAACTTATTGCGATCAGGTAAACTCGGACATGCGGCCATAGTAACAATTAGAAATCAGGTACATGTTGGAGACAGCACAGAACTACAGAAGAGAGTCATCTTTACTTAAGTTCCACATTTGGTGACTCTTGGAGTTTCCCAACCCTCCAAAGTATAAAACATATTGATAGGCAAGGAGTGTGTTTTCATGGCAACTGTTTTTATCGCAGTACAAAAGTGACTTCCACTGAGGGTAATTCAATTCACTTTGAGAAACCATTGAAAATGTCATTTCATTCTGACTACTGGACTTGGTTCAAAATGTGATACAAATTTGTGCAGTACGTCATGTCAGCAGTAGGTGTGGTTGTGACAGTTTTGTGAATATTGATATTCAGACATGTCCGAGTGGGATCACTATTATGTGTGCAAAGATTATTGTAAATCAGGCAGGAATTGTCTTAGGTGTAACTGTCATGTTTTATATGGAGAGAAAGCCATTGTAGCACGCTGGTCGCCATGGAAACAGTTCTGCACTGTCTACATGTACTGTCAATGAGCCCTAGTGATTCCTTCATGTATTTGTTTTTTCTGCTGGTGAAAGAAAAAGAGAGAAAATAAAAATTTCAGCAATTCTTCCTTTTAACAATAGGTGCGCTAAAACTTTTGTTTGTTATGTTTATGTAGACATGTTTGGGGCTGTACTACCCAGGTGGCTTACTGCTATGCTTCCTAATATTAATAATGAGTTCTGTTTTTTATTATGTATTCAGTAGCATATTATTATCTGAGCACCATCTCACCAGTGGGACTCATCTCCTCCTGAAATGAGGCCCACTATTGTTGTGTCATCTGCAAACTTCTCTATAATGTTTGTGGGATGAACAGGTATGCAGTGATATGTGTACAATGAATACAAAGTGGGGCTCAACACACAGCCCTGTGGACAGCCTGTGTTAAGCATTACTGTAGAGGAGGACTGACTACAGTGCGGCTGCAATAATTTAGCTATAACTTCCAAAAATTATGTTGTAATGCATCCCCTGAAGACTGCTTCTCTTCTCTTCTTGTACTTTGCCTCCCTCTAGTGGTTGCCTGTCTTAACTCTCCACACACTCCTTGACTATGTATAGAGGAGGTGGCTTACTGCTATGCTTCCTAATATTAATAATGAGTTCTGTTTTTTATTATGTATTCAGTAGCATATTATTATCTGAGCACCATCTCACCAGTGGGACTCATCTCCTCCTGAAATGAGGCCCACTATTGTTGTGTCATCTGCAAACTTCTCTATAATGTTTGTGGGATGAACAGGTATGCAGTGATATGTGTACAATGAATACAAAGTGGGGCTCAACACACAGCCCTGTGGACAGCCTGTGTTAAGCATTACTGTAGAGGAGGACTGACTACAGTGCTGCTGCAATAATTTAGCTGACATGTTTGGGGCCGTACTACCCAGGTAAGGTTGTGAGAAATCTGAACAACCAGAAACTTAAAAGCCTCTACCCTCTCCACACACTCCTTGACGATGTATAGAGGAGGTGGCTTACTGCTATGCTTCCTAATATTAATAATGAGTTCTGTTTTTTATTATGTATTCAGTAGCATATTATTATCTGAGCACCATCTCACCAGTGGGACTCATCTCCTCCTGAAATGAGGCCCACTATTGTTGTGTCATCTGCAAACTTCTCTATAATGTTTGTGGGATGAACAGGTATGCAGTGATATGTGTACAATGAATACAAAGTGGGGCTCAACACACAGCCCTGTGGACAGCCTGTGTTAAGCATTACTGTAGAGGAGGACTGACTACAGTGCTGCTGCAATAATTTAGCAATTCGCCATGGCGCCATGGCAACACTTCCTTGTCAGTTATGTGTTGTCCACCCCTATTGGACTATATGTGACAGTCACCTAAACCTATGTTCCAATTTTCATGACTCCAGGACGTTCCCAACCCTCCCCACAAGCTAACGGATTGAATGGCGAGGTGGGCGTGTCCATAGTAATACGTTAGATGTCATACTAATGTTGATGTTCAGTTATGATCATGGCTGTGTTCTGATGAATCTCAGCAAATTTCACATCATTCTGCCCAGCCGCTTGTGAGTAATAAATGAAACAGTTTTCAGCATTTCTTTCATTAACCACTATGTGGCGCTATATCGGTTGTCAGGTATTTTGATGTCATTGCGTTCGGGGTGGGACTATTTTCCTTCATGGAAAGTTTTGTGGACATGGGACCATTTTTGGCCGAGTTACAGGTGGTTAAAGTTGTAAGGGGAGGAGTCAAACTTTGCCATGGCGCCATGGCAACACTTCCTTGTCAGTTATGTGTTGTCCACCCATATTGTACTATATGTGTCAGTAACCTAAACCTATGTTCCAAATTTCATGACTCCAGGACGTTCTCACCCCTCCCCATAAGGTCACGGATTCAATGGCGAGGAGGGCGTGTCCATGTTAACACGTTTGATGTTATGCTATTGTTGATGTTCAGTTATGATCATGGCTGTGTTCTGATGAATCTAAGAAAATTTCACATCATTGTGCCCAGCCGCTTGTGAGTAATAAATGAAACATTTTTCAGCAATTCTTTCATTATCCACTATGTGGCGCTATATCGGTTGTCAGGTGTTTTGATGTCATTGCGTTCGGGGTGGGACTATTTTCCTTCATGGAAAGTTTTGTGGACATGGGACCATTTTTAGCCGAGTTACAGGTGGTTGAAGTTGTAAGGGGAGGAGTCAAATTTGGCCATGGCGCCCTGGCCACGCCTTTTGAGATTTTGACCTAATTTATATAACTTTTAATGGCCAATGCCTGTAGATGCTCCCATGCAAAAATGAGCTCAATTGGATCTGGTCCCTAGGACAAGTGCGTTAAAATGCAAGGTGTGACTTTTTTCCAAATTGGAGGTGGGGCGACTTTGAGGCAAGATGGCGGCCTTCCTGTTGGCGGTGGGTATGGGCCACAATGATGTTTTTTGCATGTCTTGAGGTGATTCACACCTCACCCAAATTTGATGTGTCTACGGCAAAGTTTATGGTCTCCAGTCTCCATAGACCTTGAAAATTTGTGTACGTTTGGCCCCACCCACAAAAATGAGGGGTGGGGGGGAACATATCTTTTCCAGTTTATCGAATTTTTTGCCCGGTCAGAGGGGTTTGCCAAAAAAAATTGCGTTTTGGTTAACGTTCAGAGGGTGAAAAATGCGATCATTTAGGCAGAATAATAATAATAATTAAACCTGCGGGCAGGTGTAAACGGACTTCGCCCCCCCACGCGACCGCGGAACCCGCCGCCCGTCCTCCCTCGCTTTGAACAGTACCTGCTGGCCATTTACTCCAATCGACTTCTTCCACGCAGCATTAGGTGGAGGTGCCGTAGTCATTGTGCCCAAAAACAATGTCTCCAAACTTTCAGTCATGTCCCTCTGCTGAAGTTGCTCCACTCTCATTTCAGGACAACACCTCACATCACCAGTAAATATACAGGGAACAGACATTGAGATGGTGACATCCTATAAGTACCTGGGTGTTCATGTGAACAATAAACTAGACTGGTCACACTATACTGACGCACTCTACAAGAAGGGACAGCGCAGGCTGTTCCTACTGAGGAGACTCAGGTCTTTTGGTGTACAAGGGGCGCAGCTGAAGACATTGTATGACACGGTGGTCTGCTGCGGCAGTGGCATTATGGCAGCCGATAGGAAGAGACTGAACACACAGAACAAGAAAGCTAGCTCTGTCCTGGGGTAGCGCGTTGTCCCAGTGGAGGAGATAGGAGAGAGAAGGACGGTGGCTAAACTGTCATCTCTGCTGGAGTCCGAGTTCCACCCTATGCAGGACATACAGAACGCACGGTGGAGTTCATTTAGCAGCAGACTACATCATCCTAGGTGCACAACCGAGAGGTTTGGCAGGTCCTTCCTCCCAACGGCTGTCAGACTGTACAAACTAAGTAGTGCTGCTCTTAGAGATAGCCTAAAGACGTGACAACCTCATAGTTTTGAATGCAAAAGACATACAATGGTCCCCTCCAGCATACAATTAGGAAAATAGCGGTCGCTATGGAGGGTGAGAATACGTATGGGTACATAATCATACCATATAGGATAACTAAGTAGACGGTTGTGCTGTTTCTTCCCATCTACCAACAATCCTCTGCACTGTGTGTGTATATATCCATCCATCCATCCATCCATCCATCTTCTACCGCTTTTCCGGAGGTCCGGGTCGCGGAGGCAGCAGTTCAAGCAGAGAAGCCCAGACTTCCCTCTCCCCAGCCACCTGCTCCAGCTCTTCAGAGGGGATACCAAGGCGTTCCCAGACTAGCTGGGAGACATAGTCTCTCCACCGAGTCCTAGGTCTGCCCCGGGGTCTCCTCCCAGTGGGACGTGCCTGAAACACCTCAAGTGGGAGGCGTCCAGGAGGCATCCTAATCAGATGCCCATACCACCTCAACTGACTCCTTTCAATGTGGAGGAGCAGCGGTTCTACTCTGAGCCTCTCCCGGATGACTGAGCTCCTCACCCTATCTCTGAGGGTGAGTCCAGCAATCCTACGGAGAAAGCTCATTTCAGCCGCTTGTATCCGCGATCTCGTTCTTTCGGTCATTACCCAAAGCTCGTGACCATAGGTGAGAGTAGGAACGTAGATTGACTGGTAAATCGACAGCTTTGCCTTAGAACTAAGCTCCCTCTTCACCACAACAGACCGGTACAACGTCCGCATCACTGCAGATGCTGCTCCAATCCGTCTGTCGATCTCTCGCTCCATTTTCCCCTCACTCGTGAACAAGACCCCAAGATACTTAAACTCCTCCACTTGGGGCAGGAGCCTGTCCCCAACCCGGAGAGGACAATCCACCTTTTTCCGGCTGAGGACCATGGACTCGGACTTGGAGGTGCTGATTCTCATCCCAGCCGCTTCACACTCAGCGGCAAACCGTCCCAGCAAGAGCTGTAGGTCATTGCTGGATGAAGCCAACAGGACAACATCATCTGCAAACAACAGAGATGAGATCCTGTGGTCACCAAGCATGACACCCTCCATTCCCTGGCTGCGCCTAGAAATCCTGTCCATAAAAATTATGAACAGGACCGGTGACAAAGGGCAGCCCTGGCGGAGTCCAACTCTCACTGGGAATGACTCCGACCGAGTGTTGGCAATGCGAACTAAACTCTCACAACGGTCGTACAGAGACCGAATAGCTCGTAACAACAAGCCCGATACCCCATACTCCCGAAGCACCCCCCACAAAAATCCACGAGGGACGCGGTCAAATGCCTTCTCCAAGTCCACAAAACACATGTAAACTGGTTGGGCAAACTCCCACGAACCCTCAAGAATTCTCGAGAGGGTAAAGAGCTGGTCCGATGTGCCACGGCCAGGACGAAAACCACATTGCTCCTCCTGAATCCGAGGTTCGACCAACGGCCGGACTCTCCTCTCCAGTACCTTGGCATAGACCTTCCCAGGGAGGCTGAGGAGTGTGATCCCTCTAAAGTTGGAGCACACCCTCCGGTCCCCTTTTTTGAAGAGAGGAACCACCACCCCGGTTTGCCATGCCAAAGGCACTGCCCCCGACCTCCACGCAATGTTGCAGAGGCGTGTCAACCATGACAACCCAACAACATCCAGGGCCTTGAGGTACTCGGGGCGAATCTCGTCCACCCCCGGGGCCCGGCCACCAAGGAGATTTTTAACCACCTTGGCGACCTCAGCCCCTGTGATAGGCGAGTCATCCCCCTCGTCCCCAAACCCTGCTTCCTCTGTGGAAGGCGTATCAGTGGGATTGAGGAGATCCTCGAAGTATTCCTTCCACCGCCCGACGATATCCCCAGTTGAAGTCAACAGTGTCCCATCCGCACCATACACAGTGTGGACGGGGAGCTGCTTTCCCCTCCTGAGCCGCCGAACAGTTTGCCAGAATCTCTTTGAAGCCGACCGAAAGTCTTGTTCCATGGCCTCACCGAACTCCTCCCATACCCGGGTTTTTGCTTCAGCAACCACCCGAGCTGCACTCCGCTTGGCCTGCCGGTACACCTCAGCTGCTTCGGGAGTCCCACAAGCCAACCAAGCTTGATAGGACTCCTTCTTCAGCTTAATGGCCCCCCTCACCACTGGTGTCCACCACTTGGTTCGGGGGTTGCCACCACGAGATGCACCGACCACCTTGCGGCCGCAGCTCTGGGCTGCCGCTTCAACAACAGAGGTGGAGAACATGGCCCATTCAGACTCCATGTCTCCAGACTCCCTCGGAATGTGGTTGAAGTTCTTCCGGAGGTGGGAGTTGAAGACCTCCCGGACAGGGGCCTCAGCCAGACGCTCCCAGCACACCCTCACTATACGTTTGGGTCTACCAGGTCTGAATGGCTTCCTCCCCTGCCATCGGATCCAACTCACCACCAGGTGGTGATCAGTTGACAGCTCTGCACCTCTCTTTACTCGGGTGTCCAAGACATACGGTCGCAGGTCTGATGATACGATAACAAAATCGATCATCGACCTGCGGCCTAGGGTGTCCTGGTGCCAGGTGCACATATGGACACCCTTATGCTTGAACATGGTGTTCGTTATAGACAGACTGTGGTTAGCACAGAAGTCCAATAACTGAACACCACTCGGGTTCAGATCGGGCAGGCCGTTCCTCCCAATCACCCCCCTCCAGGTTTCACTGTCGTTGCCCACGTGCGCATTGAAGTCCCCCAGTAGGACAATGGAGTCTCCAGGAGGAGCACCCTCCAGCACCCCAGTCACAGACTCCAAAAAGGGTGGGTACTCTGAAACATCATTTGGTGCATAGGCACAAATGATGGTCAGGACCCGTTTCCCAACCCGAAGGCGCAGGGAAGCAACCCTTTCGTCCACCGGGGAAAACTCCAATATAGAGGCAGCAAGGTGGGGCGATACAAGAATACCTACCCCTGCTCGTCGCCTCTCGCCCGGGGCAACTCCAGAAAAGGCCAAGCTCCAGCCCCTCTCCAGGAGACTGGTTCCGGAACCGGAGCTGTGTGTTGAGGTGAGGCCGACTATATCTAGCCGGTATCGCTCAATCTCGTACACCAGCTCAGGCTCCTTCCCCACCAGAGAGGTGACATTCCACGTACCAAAAGCCAGTTTAGAAAGCTTGGGATCAGTCCGTATATATGTATATATACTTACATATTTATGTGTGTATATATATTTACATATTTATTCCATCTAGCTACAATCTAGCTACAATGCTCTGCACTGGGTGTTTATATATCTACATATTATTCCATCTAGCAACAATGCTCTGCACTGTGTGTGTATATATATTCTATTTACATATTTATTCCATCTAGCTACAATGCTCCGCACTGGGTGTTTATATATCTACATATTATTCCATCTAGCTACAATGCTCTGCACTGTGTGTGTTGAAGCACGCTGGTCACCATGGAAACAGTTCTTTACTATCTACATGTACTGTCAATCAGCCCTAGTGATTCCTTCATGCATTTTTTTTTTCTGCTAGTGAGAGAAAAAGAGAGAAAAAAATTTTCAGCAATTCTTCCTTTTAAAAATAGGGGCGCTAAAACTTTTGTTTGTTATTTTTATGTAGACTTGTTTTGTGCAGGACTAATATCAATCGTCGAAAATTTAATGCAAATAAGATAAGATAAGATAAGATAAGATAAGCCTTTATTAGTCCCACAACGGGGAAATTCCAGGATTGCAACAGCACAGGTATAGCAACACTCAGAGCAACAATCAGAAGGCAAGAAAAAAAACAAGCAAGCAAGAGCAGCTAATAAACATATGTACGTATTACTATAAAATATATATATATATACACACACACACAGACACACAGTGCAGAGCATTGTAGCTGGATGGAATAAATATATGAATATATGAACACACAGTGCAGAGCATTGTAGCTAGATGGAATAAATATGTAAATATATAAACACCCACAGTACGGAGCATTGCAGCTAGGTGGAATAAATATGCAAGTATATAAACACACACAGTGCGGAGCAATGTAGCTAGATGGAATAATATGTAGATATATAAATATATAAACACACCCAGTGCTGAGCATTGTAGCTAGATGGAATAAATATGCAAATATATAAACACACACAGTGCAGAGCATTGTTGCTAGATGGAATGAAACAGCATAACCGTCTACTTAGTTATCCTACATGGTATGATTATGTGCCCATACATATTCTCACCCTCCATAGCGACCGGTATGTTCCTAGTTGTATGCCGGAGGGGACCATTGTGTAAGTCTATTGCATCTTTTGCATTCAAAAAACTATTAGTTTGTTACGTCTTTTTGCTATCTCTGCGAGCAGCCCTGCTTAGGTTGTACAGTCTGACAGCAGTTGGTAGGAAGGACCTACGAAACCTCTCGGTTGTGCACCTGGGATGATGTAGTCTGCTGCTAAATGAGCTCCTCAGTGCATTCAGTATGTCCTGCATAGGGTGGAACTCGGACTCCAGCAGAGATGACAGTTTAGCCACCGTCCTTCTCTCTCCTATCTCCTCCATCGGATCAAGGCGCTGCCCCAGGACAGAGCTAGCTTTCTTAATCAGTTTGTTCAGTCTCTTCCTATCGGCTGCAGTAATGCCACTGCCCCAGCAGACCACTCCAAAAGTGATGGCTGATGCCACCACCGTGTCATAGAATGACTTCAGCAGCGCCCCTTGTACACCAAAAGACCTGAGTCTCCTCAGCAGGAACAGCCTGCGCTGTCCCTTCTTGTAGAGTGCATCAGTATTGTGTGACCAGTCTAGTTTATTGTTCAGATGAATACCCAGGTACTTATAGGATGTTACCATCTCGATGTCTGTTCCCTGTATATTTACTGGTACTGTGAGGGGCTGCCCATGCCTGCGGCAGTCCACCACCAGCTCCTTAGTTTTCCTCGCGTTGATCTGGAGGCAGTTCCGATGGCACCAGTCCACGAAGTCCTGGATAAGCCCTCTGTACTCAGCTTCATCTCCATTGGAGATGAGGCCAACGATCGCAGAGTCATCAGAGAACTTCTGTAGATGGCAGTGTGTTGTGTTGTGTGAGAAGTCCGCAGTATAAAGAGTGAACAGGAAGGGAGCCAGCACCGTTCCCTGGGGGGCCCCCGTGCTACTGATGATCGTGTCGGACACACAGTCCCGGGTTCTCACAAACTGAGGCCGGTTCGTGAGGTAGTCCAGGATCCATGATGACAGGTGCTGGTCCACCCCTGCGCGCAGCAGCTTGTCCTTCAGGATCATCGGTTGGATGGTGTTGAAAGCACTGGAGAAGTCAAAGAACATGATCCTCACCATATTCCCGGGCTTCTCCAGGTGGGACAGAGAACGGTGAAGGAGGAAGATCACCGCATCCTCCACCCCAATGCCATGCTGGTAGGCGAACTGGAGTGGATCCATCGCTGGTTCCACCAGGGGGCGGAGGTGAGCAAGGAGCAGTCTCTCCAGGGTCTTCATCAAGTGGGACGTCAAGGCCACCGGTCTGTAGCTGTTCAGGTCTTTGGGGTGGGAAGTTTTTGGTACAGGTACCACACAAGATGTTTTCCACAGCTGTGGTACCCTCCCCAGTTTCAGGCTCATGTTGAAGATATACGTCACAATCCCACACAGCTGGTCTGCACAGGACTTGAGGAGCTTTGCGCTGATGCCGTCCGGTCCCGGCGCCTTCCTCGCCTTGATCTTCCTCAGCTCCGTCCTCACCTGGGTCCTGGTCAGGGTAAGGATGGGGGGCTGTGTGTTGGGAGTGGGGGGGTGTTGGTGGAGTGGGGAGTGGGCAGCAGGACTTGATTTCTTTAGAGGCAGCAGTGGTTGTTGTGCAGTCAGGGGGGAGGGCGGTTGGTCAAATCTATTGAAAAACAGATTCAGGTTGTTCGCCCACTCCCTGCCCCCTGTGGCCTTGGGGGAGGTATTCTGGAGCCCCGAGATGGTTTTGAGGTTTCTCCAGACCCCGCTGATGTCGCTCTGTTGCAGCTTGTCCTCCATCTTCTTCCTGAAGCTGTCCTTGCCTTCTCTGATCTTTCTCCTCAGCTCCCTCTGTACGGACTTCAGCATCTCCCTGTTCCCTGACCTGAAGATCCTCTTCTTCTCTCTCAGAAGTGTTTTTATCTCAGGGTTGATCCAGGGTTTGTTGTTTGAGTGACGCCGTATGGTCTTGGTGGGAACGGATTTGTCCACACAGAAGCTGAGGTAGCCCGTGAAGGTGTGAATGAGGCCATCGATGTCCTCACCATGTGGATCGCAGAGCTGCTTCCAGGCGGTGGCTTCAAAACAGCCCTTTAGGGTGTCCATTGTCTCCTCAGACCATAACTCCACAGTGTGCATGGCCGGAGGTTGTCTGTGCACTAGGGGTTTGTACACCGGCTGGAGATGAACCAAGTTGTGATCCGATCTCCCGAGTGGGGGGAGTTGTGATGAGGTGTACGCCTCCTTAGTGTTTGCGTAGAATAAATCCAGTGTTTTATTGTCTCTAGTGTGGCATGTGACATAATGGGTGAACGTGGGTAGAATGGGAGACAGTGAAACATGGTTGAAATCGCCTGAGATGAGGAGAAGAGCATCTGGGTGTTCTGTCTGCAGCCTGCTGGTTACTGAATGGATGACGTCACGTGCTGTCCCAGCGTTCGCCGTCGGATTTGCATAAACAACAATGCAGATCACGTGTGAGTGTTCTCTCGGGAGATATGTAGGCCTCATGCTAACAGCTAGCAACTCAATGTCTTTGCTGCAGTGTCGTTGTTTAACAGTGATATGTCCCGGTCTGCACCAGTTGTTGTTAACATACATTATCACTCCACCGCCCCTAGCCTTGCCACTGTCTGGTGTTCGGTCAGCTCGTATCATGTGAAAACCCTCCAGCTCAATGTTAGCATCTGCTGCTAGTTCAGTTAGCCACGTCTCAGTAAACAAAAGGAGAGAGCACTCCCGGTATGTGCTATCATAACGGGAGATAGCCGCTAGCTCATCTAACTTTCCCAGTATCGACCGTACATTTCCCATGACAACAGATGGAAGGGAGGGTCTGTACCTTATATTTTTTGTCCTCCGCCTTACTCCAGCCCGGCAGCCGCGGCGTTTTCGCCTCAGTTCTCTCGGTATGTCGAGTTTTTCCAATGGGACCGGGTGGCGGTTGAATGCTAGCAGCTGTTCTCTGCTGTATCGTATCCTGCTATAGACAGTGGCTCCGTCCACCGGCTCAGGAGACATTTAGGACGATCTGTGTGTCCGTGATATAAGTGGGGTGAAAAAAAAAGACGGATCAAAAGAGAGAGGAAGGGAAAAAGACTCGGAATCGAGCCGCTGTTGCAAAAGGCAGCCGACTCGTGTGGCGCCGAGAGAAAAAAAAAATTGTTGCAAGTTTGCCCCATGTATAAATGTCCGTTATTGAAATGCAATGAGTGGGTTTCCATGGCAACTGTGTTTATCGTAGGACAAAACCAGCTCAGTATGAAAGAGATTTTGCAGAGAAGTTCAGGAGATGCGGTCTATCATGCAGTTTTTAGGTTTATTAGGGCAACAGGACTAGAAAATAAAAATTTCAGCAATTCTTCCTTTTAACAATAGGTGCGCTAAAACTTTTGTTTGTTATGTTTATGTAGACATGTTTGGGGCCGTACTACCCAGGTGGCTTACTGCTATGCTTCCTAATATTAATAATGAGTTCTGTTTTTTATTATGTATTCAGTAGCATATTATTATCTGAGCACCATCTCACCAGTGGGACTCATCTCCTCCTGAAATGAGGCCCACTATTGTTGTGTCATCTGCAAACTTCTCTATAATGTTTGTGGGATGAACAGGTATGCAGTGATATGTGTACAATGAATACAAAGTGGGGCTCAACACACAGCGCTGTGGACAGCCTGTGTTAAGCATTACTGTAGAGGAGGACTGACTACAGTGCTGCTGCAATAATTTAGCTGACATGTTTGGGGCCGTACTACCCAGGTAAGGTTGTGAGAAATCTGAACAACCAGAAACTTAAAAGCCTCTACCCTCTCCACACACTCCTTGACAATGTATAGAGGAGGTGGCTTACTGCTATGCTTCCTAATATTAATAATGAGTTCTGTTTTTTATTATGTATTCAGTAGCATATTATTATCTGAGCACCATCTCACCAGTGGGACTCATCTCCTCCTGAAATGAGGCCCACTATTGTTGTGTCATCTGCAAACTTCTCTATAATGTTTGTGGGATGAAAAGGTATGCAGTGATATGTGTACAATGAATACAAAGTGGGGCTCAACACACAGCCCTGTGGACAGCCTGTGTTAAGCATTACTGTAGAGGAGGACTGACTACAGTGCTGCTGCAATAATTTAGCAATTCGCCATGGCGCCATGGCAACACTTCCTTGTCAGTTATGTGTTGTCCACCCCTATTGGACTATATGTGACAGTCACCTAAACCTATGTTCCAATTTTCATGACTCCAGGACATTCCCAACCCTCCCCATAAGCTAACGGATTGAATGGCGAGGTGGGCGTGTCCATAGTAATACGTTAGATGTCATACTAATGTTGATGTTCAGTTATGATCATGGCTGTGTTCTGATGAATCTCAGCAAATTTCACATCATTCTGCCCAGCCGCTTGTGAGTAATAAATGAAACAGTTTTCAGCATTTCTTTCATTAACCACTATGTGGCGCTATATCGGTTGTCAGGTGTTTTGATGTCATTGCGTTCGGGGTGGGACTATTTTCCTTCATGGAAAGTTTTGTGGACATGGGACCATTTTTGGCCGAGTTACAGGTGGTTGAAGTTGTAAGGGGAGGAGTCAAACTTTGCCATGGCGCCATGGCAACACTTCCTTGTCAGTTATGTGTTGTCCACCCATATTGTACTATATGTGTCAGTAACCTAAACCTATGTTCCAAATTTCATGACTCCAGGACGTTCTCACCCCTCCCCATAAGGTCACAGATTCAATGGCGAGGAGGGCGTGTCCATGTTAACACGTTTGATGTTATGCTATTGTTGATATTCAGTTATGATCATGGCTGTGTTCTGATGAATCTAAGAAAATTTCACATCATTGTGCCCAGCCGCTTGTGAGTAATAAATGAAACATTTTTCAGCAATTTTTTCATTATCCACTATGTGGCGCTATATCGGTTGTCAGGTGTTTTGATGTCATTGCGTTCGGGGTGGGACTATTTTCCTTCATGGAAAGTTTTGTGGACATGGGACCATTTTTAGCCGAGTTACAGGTGGTTGAAGTTGTAAGGGGAGGAGTCAAACTTGGCCATGGCGCCCTGGCCACGCCTTTTGAGATTTTGACCTAATTTATATAACTTTTAATGGCCAATGCCTGTAGATGCTCCCATGCAAAAATGAGCTCAATTGGATCTGGTCCCTAGGACAAGTGCGTTAAAATGCAAGGTGTGACTTTTTTCCAAATTGGAGGTGGGGCGACTTTGAGGCAAGATGGCGGCCTTCCTGTTGGCGGTGGGTATGGGCCACAATGATGTTTTTTGCATGTCTTGAGGTGATTCACACCTCACCCAAATTTGATGTGTCTACGGCAAAGTTTATGGTCTCCAGTCTCCATAGACCTTGAAAATTTGTGTACGTTTGGCCCCACCCACAAAAATGAGGGGTGGGGGGGAACATATCTTTTCCAGTTTATCGAATTTTTTGCCCGGTCAGAGGGGTTTGCCAAAAAAAATTGCGTTTTGGTTAACGTTCAGAGGGTGAAAAATGTGATCATTTAGGCAGAATAATAATAATAATAATAATAATAATAATAATAATAAATAAACGCGAGCGGATACAATAGGGCTTTCGCCGACTGACGTTGTCAGTGGCTCAGGCCCTAATAATAATTAAACCTGCAGGCAGGTGTAAACGGACCTGTAAACGGTCCGTGTAAACGGACGCGCGACCGCGGAACCCACCACCCGTCCTCCCTCGCTTTGAACAGTACCTGCTGGCCATTTACTCCAATCAACTTCTTCCATGCAGCATTAGGTGGAGGTGCCGTAGTCATTGTGGCCAAAAACAATATCTCCAAACTTTCAGTCATGTCCCTCTGCTGAAGTTCCTCCACTCTCATTTTGGTTTTACACAAAGCAGCAAAATGCCCCTTTTTCTGACCTTTCTTGCAGTCTGCATTGCGAGCAGGACATTCTTTAAATTAATTTCCATGTGCTTTTCCACACCTGCCACATCTGGCAGGCACAGAACACAGCAGAAGTGTGGTGGACTTGCAGGCAGCCAGAAGAGCTGGATGACATGGTTGCCTGTGATAACCAAAACTGTGAAATTGAGTGGTTCCATTTAGGATGTGGGGGACTCTGAAGCAGCAACCCCACAGCAGCCGTGGTTTTGTGACGTGCGCATTAGAGTAGTGCTGTAGCATGAGACAGTTATGCGCTATAACATGGTAGACAATGATACATATTGATCATGCATGTCAGTTTATATTCTTGTATTGTGTCATGGTTATGGTTACAGTTTTGCATCTTTGAAATAAAGAGCTGCACTTTGTAAGCCATTGTGTACTTTATTCCAAAAATTGTTACAAAGCAAGCAAGTGTATTTATATAGCATATTTTGTCTGCTTATGTCAAAAAGGTGTGCAATATGTTCAAGAGGCAAATTAATCCGCAAATGTATCTTAGTTAAAAGGAGAATTTGAAATTGGGAAATCTTAGGGACTGTTCAGGGTGGGACTATTATCCACTGTCAAATATTTAATGAAAATCAGAAAAAGTTTGTCCAAGATACAACTTTCCGAAATTTCATGGCGTGTAGTCAACCGTCACCATGTTGCCAGGGCAACACTTCCCTGTAAATTATGTGTTGTCCACCCATATTGGACTACATATGACAGTGACCTCAACATATGTTGAAAAATTTAGACCTCCAAGACCTTCCCACCCCTCCCCATAAGCTCATGGATTGAATGGCGAGGAGGGCGTGTCTATGTTAACACATTTGATGTTATACTATTGTTGATGTTCAGTTGTTATCATGGCAGTGTTCTGATGAATCTCAGAAAATTTCACGTCAATTCCGGTGACAGTCCGACACATTTTGTCCAAATTACAACTATCCAACATATTGCAATCAGGTAAACTCGGACATGTGGCCATGGAAACACTTACATTTAAGGTACATGTTGCAGAAACCACACAACTACTGAAGAGAGTCATGGTGACTTACGTTCAACATTTGGTGACTCTTGGACATTCCCAACCCTCCAAAGTATAAAACATATTGATTGGCAAGGAATGGGTTTTCATGACAACTGTGCTTATCGCAGGACAAAAGTGACTTCCACCGAGGATAGTCCAATGCACTGTGAGGAACCCCTGAAAAGGTCATGTCATCATGACTACTGGTCTTTGTGCAAAATTAGAAACAATTTTGTGCAGTACGTCATGTCAGCAGTAGGTGTGGGTGTGACAGTTTTGTGAATATTGATATACAGACATGTTCAGAGTGGGATCAGTATGATTTGTGCAAAGATTTTTCCAAATCAGGCGAGAATTGTGTGAGCTGTAACTGTCATGTTTTGTTTTGCGAGGAAGCCACTGAAGCACGCCAGTCGCCCTGGGAACAGTTCTGTACTATGTACATGTACTATCAATGAGCCCAAGTCATTCCTTCATGTATTTTTGTTAAGCTGGTGAGAGAAATATTTAAAAAAAACAGTCATCAGTAATTCGTCCTTAAATCATTAGGGGGCGCTATGCATTTTGTTTATTATTTGTATATAGATGAGTTCGGGGAAGGGAGAATATTGATAGTATAAAATTTGTTGCAAATCGTACAAAGTTTGGCCATTTTACAAGGGTCAAATGTTGTTACCACTAGGAGGCGCTAAACTTTTGTTATTTTGTATAGGAGTGTTCAGGGTGGGAATATTATCCATTGTCGAAAATTTGATGAAAATCAGACAAAGTTTTTCCAAGATACAACTTTCCAAAATTTCTTGGTGAGTAGTCAACCATCGTCATGTTGCCATGGCCACACATCCCTGTAAGTTATGTGTTGTCCACCCATATTGTACTACACATGACAGTGACCTCAACATATGTTGAAAAATTTAGGCCTCCAAGACCTTCCCACCCCTCCCCATAAGCTCATGGATTGAATGGCGAAGAGGGCGTGTCCATGGTAGTACGTATGATGTCATACTAATGTTGATGTTCATTTATGATCATCGCTGTGTACTGATGAATCTCAGAAAATTTCTCGTCATTCTGGCCAGCCGCGCATGAGTAATAAATAAAACAGTTTTCAGCAATTCTTTCGTTAACCATTATGTGGCGCTGTATCTTTTGTCAGGTGTTTTGAGGTCTTTGCGTCCGGGGTGGGACTATTTTCCTTCATGTAAAGTTTTGTGGACATCAGACAAGTTTTGGCCGAGTTACAGGTGGTTGAATTTGTAAGGGGAGGAGTCAAATTTCGCCATGGCGCCCTGGCCACGCCTTTTGAGATTTTGACTTAATTTATATAACTTTTAATGGCCAATGCCTGTAGATGCCCCCATGTAAAAATGAGCTCAATTGGATCAGGTCCCTAGGACAAGTGCATTAAAATGCGAGGTGTGACTTTTTTTCCGAATTGGAGGTGGGGCGACTTTGAGGCAAGATGGCGGCCTTCCTGTTGGCGGTGGGTATTGGCCACAATGATGTTTTTTGCATGTCTTGAGGTGATTCACACCTCACCCAAATTTGATGTGTCTACGGCAAAGTTTATGGTCTCCAGTCTCCATAGACCTTGAAAATTTGTGTATGTTTGGCCCCACCCACAAAAATGAGGGGTGGGGGGGAACATATCTTTTCCAGTTTATCGAATTTTTTGCCGGGTGTGAGTGGTCTGGCAAAAAAACATCGCGTTTTGGTTAACGTTCAGAGGGTGAAAAATGCGATCATTTAGGCAGAATAATAATAATAATAATAATAATAATAATAATAATAATAATAATAATAATAAAAATAATAATAATAATAAATTAAACCTGCAGGCAGGTGTAAATGGTCTTCGCCCCCCGCGCGACCGCGGAACCCGCCGCTCGTCCTCCCTCGCTTTGAACACTACCTGCTGGCCATTTACTCCAATCGACTTTTTCCACGAAGCATTAGGTGGAGGTGCCGTAGTCATTGTGGCCAAAAACAATGTCTCCAAACTTTCACTGTGTTCTGATGAATCTCTGAAAATTTCACATCATTCTGGCCAGCCGTGCGTGAGTAATAAATAAAACAGTTTTCAGCAATTCTTTTGTTAGCCACTATGTGGCGCTATATCTTTTGTCCGGTATTTTGATGTCATTGTATCCTGGGTGGCACTATTTTCCTTGATGGAAAGTTTTGTGGACATCAGAAAAAGGTTGTCCAAGATACAACTGTCCGAAATTTCATGGCGTGTAGTCAACCGTCGCCCTGTTGCCATGGCAACACTTCCCTGTAAGTTATGTGTTGTCCACCCATATTGGACTGCATATGACAGTGCCCTCAACATATGTTGAAAAATTTAGACCTCCAAGACCTTCCCACCCCGCCCCATAATCTCATGGGTTGAATGGCGAGAAGGGCGTGTCCATGGTAACATGTATGACGTCATACTAAGTTAGATGTTCATTTATGATCATGTCTGTGTTCTGATGAATCTCTGAAAATTTCACGTCATTCTGGCCAGCCGTGCGTGAGTAATAAATAAAACAGTTTTCAGCAATTCTTTTGTTAGCCACTATGTGGCGCTATATCTTTTGTCCGGTATTTTGATGTCATTGTATCCGGGGTGGCACTATTTTCCTTGATGGAAAGATTTGTGGACATCAGAAAAAGTTTGTCCAAGATACAACTTTCCGAAATTTCATTGCGTGTAGTCAACCGTCACCATGTTGCCCTGACAACACTTCCCTGTAAGTTATGTGTTGTCCACCCATATTGGACTGCATATGACAGTGCCCTCAACATATGTTGAAAAATTTAGACCTCCAAGACCTTCCCACCCTGCCCCATAAGCTCATGGGTTGAATGGCGAGAAGGGCGTGTCCATGGTAACATGTATGACGCCATACTAAGGTAGATGTTCAGTTATGATCATGTCTGTGTTCTGATGAATCTCTTAAAATTTCATGTCATTCTGGCCAGCCGTGCGTGAGTAATAAATAAAACAGTTTTCAGCAATTCTTTCATTAGCCACTATGTGGCGCTATATCGGTTGTCAGGTATTTTGAGGTCATTGCGTCCGGGTTGGCACTATTTTCCTTCATGTAACATTTTGTGGACATCGGACAAGTTTTGGGCGAGTTACAGGTGGTTTAAGTTGTTAGGGGAGGAGTCAAATTTCGCCATGGCGCCCTGGCCACGCCTTTTGAGATTTTGACTTAAATTATATAACTTTTAATGGGCAATGCCTGTAGATGCCCCCATGTAAAAATGAGCTCAATTGGATCTGGTCCCTGGGACAAGTGCGTTAAAATGCGAGGTGTGAGTTTTTTCCGAATTGGAGGTGGGGCGACTTTGAGGCAAGATGGCGGCCTTCCTGTTGGCGGTGGGTATGGGCCACAATGATGTTTTTTGCATGTCTTGAGGTGATTCACACCTCACCCAAATTTGATGTGTCTACGGCAAAGTTTATGGTCCCCAGTCTCCATTGACCTTGTACGTTTGGCCCCACCCACAAAAATGAGGGGTGGGGGGGCACATATGTTTTCCAGTTTATCGAATTTTTTGCCGGGTCAGAGGGGTTTGCCAAAAAAAATCGCGTTTTGGTTAACGTTCAGAGGGTGAAAAATGCGATCATTTAGGCAGAATAATAATAAAAAAAAAATAAAGAAAGAAACGTGAGCGGATACAATAGGGCTTTCGCCGACTGACGTTGTCAGTGGCTCAGGCCCTAATAAACGCGAGCGGATACAATAGGGCTTTCGCCGACTGACGTTGTCAGAGGCTCAGGCCCTAAAAAAAAAATTAAACCTGCGGGCAGGTGTAAACGGGTTTCGCCCCCCCACGCGACCGCGGAACCCGCCGCCCGTCCTCCCTCGCTTTGAACAGTACCTGCTGGCCATTTACTCCAATCGACTTCTTCCACGCAGCATTAGGTGGAGGTGCCGTAGTCATTGTGCCCAAAAACAATGTCTCCAAACTTTCAGTCATGTCCCTCTGCTGAAGTTGCTCCACTCTCATTTCAGGACAACACCTCACATCACCAGTAAATATACAGGGAACAGACATTGAGATGGTGACATCCTATAAGTACCTGGGTGTTCATGTGAACAATAAACTAGACTGGTCACACTATACTGACACACTCTACAAGAAGGGACAGCGCAGGCTGTTCCTACTGAGGAGACTCAGGTCTTTTGGTGTACAAGGGGCGCAGCTGAAGACATTGTATGACACGGTGGTCTGCTGCGGCAGTGGCATTATGGCAGCCGATAGGAAGAGACTGAACACACAGATCAAGAAAGCTAGCTCTGTCCTGGGGTAGCGCGTTGTCCCAGTGGAGGAGATAGGAGAGAGAAGGACGGTGGCTAAACTGTCATCTCTGCTGGAGTCCGAGTTCCACCCTATGCAGGACATACAGAACGCACGGTGGAGTTCATTTAGCAGCAGACTACATCATCCTAGGTGCACAACCGAGAGGTTTCGCAGGTCCTTCCTCCCAACGGCTGTCAGACTGTACAACCTAAGTAGGGCTGCTCTTAGAGATAGCCTAAAGACGTGACAACCTCATAGTTTTGAATGCAAAAGACATACAATGGTCCCCTCCAGCATACAATTAGGAAAATACCGGTCGCTATGGAGGGTGAGAATACGTATGGGTACATAATCATACCATATAGGATAACTAAGTAGACGGTTGTGCTGTTTCATCCCATCTAGCAACAATCCTCTGCACTGTGTGTGTATATATATTTACATATTTATTCCATCTAGCTACAATGCTCTGCACTGGGTGTTTATATATCTACATATTATTCCATCTAGCAACAATGCTCTGCACTGTGTGTTTATATATATTCTATTTACATATTTATTCCATCTAGCTACAATGCTCCGCACTAGGTGTTTATATATCTACATATTATTCCATCTAGCTACAATGCTCTGCACTGTGTGTGTTGAAGCACGCTGGTCGCCATGGAAACAGTTCTTTACTATCTACATGTACTGTCAATCAGCCCTAGTGATTCCTTCATGCATTTTTTTTTTTTTCTGCTAGTGAGAGAAAAAGAGAGAAAAAAATTTTCAGCAATTCTTCCTTTTAAAAATAGGGGCGCTAAAACTTTTGTTTGTTATTTTTATGTAGACTTGTTTTGTGCAGGACTAATATCAATCGTCGAAAATTTAGTGCAAATTGTTGCAAGTTTGCCCCATGTATAAATGTCCGTTATTGAAATGCAATGAGTGGGTTTCCATGGCAACTGTGCTTATCGTAGGACAAAACCAGCTCAGTATGAAAGAGATTTTGCAGAGAAGTTCAGGAGATGCGGTCTATCATGCAGTTTTTAGGTTTATTAGGGCAACAGGACTAGAAAATAAAAATTTCAGCAATTCTTCCTTTTAACAATAGGTGCGCTAAAACTTTTGTTTGTTATGTTTATGTAGACATGTTTGTGGCCGTACTACCCAGGTGGCTTACTGCTATGCTTCCTAATATTAATAATGAGTTCTGTTTTTTATTATGTATTCAGTAGCATATTATTATCTGAGCACCATCTCACCAGTGGGACTCATCTCCTCCTGAAATGAGGCCCACTATTGTTGTGTCATCTGCAAACTTCTCTATAATGTTTGTGGGATGAACAGGTATGCAGTGATATGTGTACAATGAATACAAAGTGGGGCTCAACACACAGCGCTGTGGACAGCCTGTGTTAAGCATTACTGTAGAGGAGGACTGACTACAGTGCTGCTGCAATAATTTAGCTGACATGTTTGGGGCCGTACTACCCAGGTAAGGTTGTGAGAAATCTGAACAACCAGAAACTTAAAAGCCTCTACCCTCTCCACACACTCCTTGACAATGTATAGAGGAGGTGGCTTACTGCTATGCTTCCTAATATTAATAATGAGTTCTGTTTTTTATTATGTATTCAGTAGCATATTATTATCTGAGCACCATCTCACCAGTGGGACTCATCTCCTCCTGAAATGAGGCCCACTATTGTTGTGTCATCTGCAAACTTCTCTATAATGTTTGTGGGATGAAAAGGTATGCAGTGATATGTGTACAATGAATACAAAGTGGGGCTCAACACACAGCCCTGTGGACAGCCTGTGTTAAGCATTACTGTAGAGGAGGACTGACTACAGTGCTGCTGCAATAATTTAGCAATTCGCCATGGCGCCATGGCAACACTTCCTTGTCAGTTATGTGTTGTCCACCCCTATTGGACTATATGTGACAGCCACCTAAACCTATGTTCCAATTTTCATGACTCCAGGACGTTCCCAACCCTCCCCATAAGCTAACGGATTGAATGGCGAGGTGGGCGTGTCCATAGTAATACGTTAGATGTCATACTAATGTTGATGTTCAGTTATGATCATGGCTGTGTTCTGATGAATCTCAGCAAATTTCACATCATTCTGCCCAGCCGCTTGTGAGTAATAAATGAAACAGTTTTCAGCATTTCTTTCATTAACCACTATGTGGCGCTATATCGGTTGTCAGGTGTTTTGATGTCATTGCGTTCGGGGTGGGACTATTTTCCTTCATGGAAAGTTTTGTGGACATGGGACCATTTTTGGCCGAGTTACAGGTGGTTGAAGTTGTAAGGGGAGGAGTCAAACATTGCCATGGCGCCATGGCAACACTTCCTTGTCAGTTATGTGTTGTCCACCCATATTGTACTATATGTGTCAGTAACCTAAACCTATGTTCCAAATTTCATGACTCCAGGACGTTCTCACCCCTCCCCATAAGGTCACGGATTCAATGGCGAGGAGGGCGTGTCCATGTTAACACGTTTGATGTTATGCTATTGTTGATGTTCAGTTATGATCATGGCTGTGTTCTGATGAATCTAAGAAAATTTCACATCATTGTGCCCAGCCGCTTGTGAGTAATAAATGAAACATTTTTCAGCAATTCTTTCATTATCCACTATGTGGCGCTATATCGGTTGTCAGGTGTTTTGATGTCATTGCGTTCGGGGTGGGACTATTTTCCTTCATGGAAAGTTTTGTGGACATGGGACCATTTTTAGCCGAGTTACAGGTGGTTGAAGTTGTAAGGTGAGGAGGCAAACTTGGCCATGGCGCCCTGGCCACGCCTTTTGAGATTTTGACCTAATTTATATAACTTTTAATGGCCAATGCCTGTAGATGCTCCCATGCAAAAATGAGCTCAATTGGATCTGGTCCCTAGGACAAGTGCGTTAAAATGCAAGGTGTGACTTTTTTCCAAATTGGAGGTGGGGCGACTTTGAGGCAAGATGGCGGCCTTCCTGTTGGCGGTGGGTATGGGCCACAATGATGTTTTTTGCATGTCTTGAGGTGATTCACACCTCACCCAAATTTGATGTGTCTATGGCAAAGTTTATGGTCTCCAGTCTCCATAGACCTTGAAAATTTGTGTACGTTTGGCCCCACCCACAAAAATGAGGGGTGGGGGGGAACATATCTTTTCCAGTTTATCGAATTTTTTGCCCGGTCAGAGGGGTTTGCCAAAAAAAATTGCGTTTTGGTTAACGTTCAGAGGGTGAAAAATGCGATCATTTAGGCAGAATAATAATAATAATAATAATAATAATAATAATAATAATAATAATAATAATAATTAAACCTGCGGGCAGGTGTAAACGGACTTCGCCCCCCCACGCGACCGTGGAACCCGCCGCCCGTCCTCCCTCGCTTTGAACAGTACCTGCTGGCCATTTACTCCAATCGACTTCTTCCACGCAGCATTAGGTGGAGGTGCCATAGTCATTGTGCCCAAAAACAATGTCTCCAAACTTTCAGTCATGTCCCTCTGCTGAAGTTGCTCCACTCTCATTTCAGGACAACACCTCACATCACCAGTAAATATACAGGGAACAGACATTGAGATGGTGACATCCTATAAGTACCTGGGTGTTCATGTGAACAATAAACTAGACTGGTCACACTATACTAACGCACTCTACAAGAAGGGACAGCGCAGGCTGTTCCTACTGAGGAGACTCAGGTCTTTTGGTGTACAAGGGGCGCAGCTGAAGACATTGTATGACACGGTGGTCTGCTGCGGCAGTGGCATTATGGCAGCCGATAGGAAGAGACTGAACACACAGATCAAGAAAGCTAGCTCTGTCCTGGGGTAGCGCGTTGTCCCAGTGGAGGAGATAGGAGAGAGAAGGACGGTGGCTAAACTGTCATCTCTGCTGGAGTCCGAGTTCCACCCTATGCAGGACATACAGAACGCACGGTGGAGTTCATTTAGCAGCAGACTACATCATCCTAGGTGCACAACCGAGAGGTTTCGCAGGTCCTTCCTCCCAACGGCTGTCAGACTGTACAACCTAAGTAGGGCTGCTCTTAGAGATAGCCTAAAGACGTGACAACCTCATAGTTTTGAATGCAAAAGACATACAATGGTCCCCTCCAGCATACAATTAGGAAAATACCGGTCGCTATGGAGGGTGAGAATACGTATGGGTACATAATCATACCATATAGGATAACAATGTAGACGGTTGTGCTGTTTCATCCCATCTAGCAACAATCCTCTGCACTGTGTGTGTATATATATATTTACATATTTATTCCATCTAGCTACAATGCTCTGCACTGGGTGTTTATATATCTACATATTATTCCATCTAGCAACAATGCTCTGCACTGTGTGTGTATATACAGTATATTCTATTTACATATTTATTCCATCTAGCTACAATGCTCCGCACTGGGTGTTTATATATCTACATATTATTCCATCTAGCTACAATGCTCTGCACTGTGTGTGTTGAAGCACGCTGGTCGCCATGGAAACAGTTCTTTACTATCTACATGTACTGTCAATCAGCCCTAGTGATTCCTTCATGCATTTTTTTTTTCTGCTAGTGAGAGAAAAAGAGAGAAAAACATTTTCAGCAATTCTTTCTTTTAAAAATAGGGGCGCTAAAACTTTTGTTTGTTATTTTTATGTAGACTTGTTTTGTGCAGGACTAATATCAATCGTCGAAAATTTAGTGCAAATTGTTGCAAGTTTGCCCCATGTATAAATGTCCGTTATTGAAATGCAATGAGTGGGTTTCCATGGCAACTGTGCTTATCGTAGGACAAAACCAGCTCAGTATGAAAGAGATTTTGCAGAGAAGTTCAGGAGATGCGGTCTATCATGCAGTTTTTAGGTTTATTAGGGCTACAGGACTAGAAAATAAAAATTTCAGCAATTCTTCCTTTTAACAATAGGTGCGCTAAAACTTTTGTTTGTTATGTTTATGTAGACATGTTTGGGGCCGTACTACCCAGGTGGCTTACTGCTATGCTTCCTAATATTAATAATGAGTTCTGTTTTTTATTATGTATTCAGTAGCATATTATTATCTGAGCACCATCTCACCAGTGGGACTCATCTCCTCCTGAAATGAGGCCCACTATTGTTGTGTCATCTGCAAACTTCTCTATAATGTTTGTGGGATGAACAGGTATGCAGTGATATGTGTACAATGAATACAAAGTGGGGCTCAACACACAGCCCTGTGGACAGCCTGTGTTAAGCATTACTGTAGAGGAGGACTGACTACAGTGCTGCTGCAATAATTTAGCTATAACTTCCAAAAGTTATGTTGTAATGCATCCCCTGTAGACTGCTTCTCTTCTCTTCTTGTACTTTGCCTCCCTCTAGTGGTTGCCTGTCTTAACTCTCCACACACTCCTTGACTATGTATAGAGGAGGTGGCTTACTGCTATGCTTCCTAATATTAATAATGAGTTCTGTTTTTTATTATGTATTCAGTAGCATATTATTATCTGAGCACCATCTCACCAGTGGGACTCATCTCCTCCTGAAATGAGGCCCACTATTGTGTCATCTGCAAACTTCTCTATAATGTTTGTGAGATTAACAGATATGCAGTAATATGTGTACAATGAATACAAAGTGGGGCTCAACACACAGCCCTGTGGACAGCCTGTGTTAAGCATTACTGTAGAGGAGGACTGACTACAGTGCTGCTGCAATAATTTAGCTGACATGTTTGGGGCCGTACTACCCAGGTAAGTTTGTGAGAAATCTGAACAACCAGAAACTTAAAAGCCTCTACCCTCTCCATACACTCCTTGACGATGTATAGAGGAGGTGGCTTACTGCTATGCTTCCTAATATTAATAATGAGTTCTGTTTTTTATTATGTATTCAGTAGCATATTATTATCTGAGCACCATCTCACCAGTGGGACTCATCTCCTCCTGAAATGAGGCCCACTATTGTTGTGTCATCTGCAAACTTCTCTATAATGTTTGTGGGATGAACAGGTATGCAGTGATATGTGTACAATGAATACAAAGTGGGGCTCAACACACAGCCCTGTGGACAGCCTGTGTTAAGCATTACTGTAGAGGAGGACTGACTACAGTGCTGCTGCAATAATTTAGCAATTCGCCATGGCGCCATGGCAACACTTCCTTGTCAGTTATGTGTTGTCCACCCCTATTGGACTATATGTGACAGCCACCTAAACCTATGTTCCAATTTTCATGACTCCAGGACGTTCCCAACCCTCCCCATAAGCTAACGGATTGAATGGCGAGGTGGGCGTGTCCATAGTAATACGTTAGATGTCATACTAATGTTGATGTTCAGTTATGATCATGGGGTGTTCTGATGAATCTCAGCAAATTTCACATCATTCTGCCCAGCCGCTTGTGAGTAATAAATGAAACAGTTTTCAGCATTTCTTTCATTAACCACTATGTGGCGCTATATCGGTTGTCAGGTGTTTTGATGTCATTGCTTTCGGGGTGGGACTATTTTCCTTCATGGAAAGTTTTGTGGACATGGGACCAGTTTTGGCCGAGTTACAGGTGGTTGAAGTTGTAAGGGGAGGAGTCAAACTTTGCCATGGCGCCATGGCAACACTTCCTTGTCAGTTATGTGTTGTCCACCCATATTGTAATATATGTGTCAGTAACCTAAACCTATGTTCCAAATTTCATGACTCCAGGACGTTCTCACCCCTCCCCATAAGGTCACGGATTCAATGGCGAGGAGGGCGTGTCCATGTTAACACGTTTGATGTTATGCTATTGTTGATGTTCAGTTATGATCATGGCTGTGTTCTGATGAATCTAAGAAAATTTCACATCATTGTGCCCAGCCGCTTGTGAGTAATAAATGAAACATTTTTCAGCAATTCTTTCATTATCCACTATGTGGCGCTATATCGGTTGTCAGGTGTTTTGATGTCATTGCGTTCGGGGTGGGACTATTTTCCTTCATGGAAAGTTTTGTGGACATGGGACCATTTTTAGCCGAGTTACAGGTGGTTGAAGTTGTAAGGGGAGGAGTCAAACTTGGCCATGGCGCCCTGGCCACGCCTTTTGAGATTTTGACCTAATTTATATAACTTTTAATGGCCAATGTCTGTAGATGCTCCCATGCAAAAATGAGCTCAATTGGATCTGGTCCCTAGGACAAGTGCGTTAAAATGCAAGGTGTGACTTTTTTCCAAATTGGAGGTGGGGCGACTTTGAGGCAAGATGGCGACCTTCCTGTTGGCGGTGGGTATGGGCCACAATGATGTTTTTTGCATGTCTTGAGGTGATTCACACCTCACCCAAATTTGATGTGTCTACGGCAAAGTTTATGGTCTCCAGTCTCCATAGACCTTGAAAATTTGTGTACGTTTGGCCCCACCCACAAAAATGAGGGGTGGGGGGGAACATATCTTTTCCAGTTTATCAAATTTTTTGCCCGGTCAGAGGGGTTTGCCAAAAAAAATCGCGTTTTGGTTAACGTTCAGAGGGTAAAAAATGCGATCATTTAGGCAGAATAATAATAATAATAATAATAATAATAATAAATAAACGTGAGCGGATACAATAGGGCTTTCGCCGACTGACGTTGTCAGTGGCTCAGGCCCTAATAATAATAAATAAACGCGAGCGGATACAATAGGGCTTTCGCCGACTGACGTTGTCAGTGGCTCAGGCCCTAATAAACGCGAGCGGATACAATAGGGCTTTCGCCGACTGACGTTGTCAGTGGCTCAGGCCCTAATAAATAAACGTGAGCAATTACAATAGGGCTTTCGCCGACTGACGTTGTCAGTGGCTCTGGCCCTAATAAACGTGAGCAATTACAATAGGGCTTTCGCCGACTGACGTTGTCAGTGGCTCAGGCCCTAATAAACGCGAGAGGATACAATAGGGCTTTCGCCGACTGACGTTGTCAGTGGCTCAGGCCCTAATAAATAAACGTGAGCAATTACAATAGGGCTTTCGCCGACTGACGTTGTCAGTGGCTCTGGCCCTAATAAACGTGAGCAATTACAATAGGGCTTTCGCCGACTGACGTTGTCAGTGGCTCAGGCCCTAATAAACGCGAGCGGATACAATAGGGCTTTCGCCGACTGACGTTGTCAGTGGCTCAGGCCCTAATAAATAAACGTGAGCAATTACAATAGGGCTTTCGCCGACTGACGTTGTCAGTGGCTCTGGCCCTAATAAACGCGAGAGGATACAATAGGGCTTTCGCCGACTGACGTTGTCAGTGGCTCAGGCCCTAATAATAAGACTGTCATAATTGTACTGACCATACAGTGGGGCTGGGCAATTCCACCTTAAATCAATATGATTGTTTATTGAATCTTTGAGTTCAGTTTTCTTTTTTTTTTCTTCTCTCTTCTCCCTTACAGTTTACTGACAAGATTCATAATTATTAAGCAATATTACACAAAAATGCGGTATCAAACCACTTTTTTTTGCAGTTATTAACTTCAAATTCACATAGTATCCATATTCTCAACCGCAACAAACTTGTAAGAAATATGACCATGACAAAGGCACAAACACTCACCTGGCACACCAACAGATGTGAACATGTTCCTCCAAGCATTTGTTTTCAAATTTTGATCATGACATCTTTTTAGTGTCAGATCAAAGAGTACCGGGTTGTTTGATGCAGCAAAGTTCAGCCTCCACCTCCTCCACCATCACCTACCGTTCTCGTCTTCTTGTACTGGCATCCTATGTCCCACCTTTCCTTAATTCTGATTGGTTGCTTAGAAAGGTCTGACACTGATGCGCACAGCTGTACAGTAGTTTGAAAAGTTGACCTTTTTTCTCCGCTGCGACGAGAACCGGCCACTGCTCAAAGTGTTTCAGCGCTGAGGGTGCCCAGCGCTGAGAGCACTGAAATACACAGAGAATGAATAGAAAATAGCTGCCCACAGCAGAAAAAACGAGTTTGGTGGACACGCCCCCTAATACTTTTTCTGCAGTGTTTTGGTTCTGGGTTGCAGGTGGCCTTATGGCATGGCCACATACGTAACTCAGTGGGCATGTCTTAAAGGGGCAGTACATGAAAAGCACCATATTAATATAAATAAAATAATATTTTAAAAAAATTCTGCATCCAGATTGTGATTCAAATTGCCACCAAAATCTAGTCATCTGTTCCTTGCGCCATTAAACACCTTTATTGAAAATTTCATCAAAATCCATTTATAACTTTGAGTAATGTTGCTAATAGACAAACAAACCAACCAACAGACAAACCAACGGCACTAAAAACATTACCTCCTTCCTTGGCGGAGGTAACTAGTGCAGTGCCCGGTCACCTGACCATACAAGGAGTTGTTCAGTTCTGCTGAACTCCTTATAAGGTGTTGTTCAGTCATAGAATTCTGGTCACATGAGCATTTAAGGGGTTGTTCAGTTCCTGCTGAACTAAACAACACCTTAAAAGGAGTTGTTCAGAAGTCATTAAAAGAACTCCTTATAAGGAGTTGAGAACACAGACACACTGTTCTGATATGAGTTCACATGACCATATAAGGAGCTGTTCAATACAACACCTAATAAGGAATTGTACTTGTATGTACGCACAGAGCTACCCCCCCTCCCCCCCGTAGCTTTCACTACTCACAGTAGATGTGTGGCCTAGAGTCAGTGAAACAGGGATAGGTACCGCCCCATACACCATAGTTTCCCACATGCTGTGAAAGGGATTGACTAACTAACTAACTTACCTTGTATACGCAAGGAGTTGTTCAGAACTCCTATTAAGATCTCCTTATATAAGGAGTTGTTCTTAAATGGTCACATGACCATATAAGGAGTTCTTGTTGGGTTCTTCTAAGGAAGACACGGTGCCAGAGCTCGGCTTGGGCCCAAATTTTTAAGATTTTATCCCACCGGCTTCCAGAGTCTGCCATATGAATTTCAGCCCCCAACTCCCACCAGTTAATACCTTTTTGACCTGTGTTTATTTAATAGCTCCAATAGGATGTTCAATAAAGATTTCCCCTCCTAAACTTCCACTTATCTGGGGAGGCTGAAATTTACAGCGGTTACTGGGCTTAACATTATAGGTGTAAATCAAAATTTTCAGCCAACAAATCCCAGCAGTTATATCTTTTCCACCTCTGTGTTCATTTAATAGCTCCCCAATGGAAGTTCATTAAAGATTTCCCCTCCTAAACCTCCACATATCCGGGAGGCTGAAATTCAGAGATGCACACCCTTGTATCCTCAACAAAGCACGTATCAAATCTGAGGTCAGTCTGACAAACGCTTTGAGAGATATGTGTGGAACAGACAGAATGACACACACACACACCTACACCCACGCATGCACAAGCGCACACACACACGTGTACACACACACACACACACACACACACACACACACACACAGAATAATTGCATGATAAAAGAAACAAAAAAAATTATTAAACTCTACTGTGGTGTGGGGATTTAAAAACTGGATTAGTTTTATTTTGAAACATATTCTCTCTTATACAGTAAATAAATCACTGTTTATTACCTTCACCAAGAGGATTGTAAATTGTCGTTTTCAAGGCCAGTGCAAGTTGATCAACAATGATATCAAGTAATATAAACTTGCCAGATTGTAGCCAGTGGCTAATTTCCATCTGTTGTCCATGAGTTACAATTTTTCCTTCCCCCATTCTAATATGCTTAGCACCAAGCTAGAGGGCGGGAAGTAGAGGTAAAGGTGTGTAATTGCACATGGAACAGATGATTAGATTTTGGTGATGATCTGAGAGTGCATACCTCCACCAAGGGCTTTGTTTGTATTTATGCACCAGGATTACACAAAAAGTACTGGATAGATTTGGTGAAATTTTCACCAGAGGTGGTTCTAGGCCTACACATAAACCCATTACATTTTGGAGGTGATCCATGAGGGATGGAAGGAGCCTAGGCGAAGGTATGCCAAGAACACGGGAAAATCCATGGGTCATAAACGATACCACGCTGTCACTTGACTATTAAGACTCAGAGGTGTAACTGAAGAATAACTCACGGAAACCCCTAAGTATGAGGCAATTTTTAAGGTAGTTACCAAAAAATAAAAAAAAAAATGAATAAAATTAAAAAAAAAAAAAAATCAGTGTATTAGGTAATTTCAAAATTGGAATCCAGTAAGTACCAATTGACTTTGGAGTAGAAATGAAGTCAAAAGTTACCAAAAAAATTGGGGGTACTTGCACAATTAAACTCTTAAACTTGTCTCAATCAATTTTTTTTTTTTTCAACCCTTTTACAGCCATGGTACATTATTTTATTTTACTGAAAAAAAAAAAAAAAATCCAGCGGCACACCACCGATCAAAACTGTTACAAAATGACACACTGTAGCCTAGTACAGCATATGTTTGCACTCATTCATCCATGTCGTCACCACCGCCTGTTGCAGGTACCCAGCCAGCATGCCCATGTGGACCCCATGACTGGTTAAACCTGGGCTATCTTGTGGGTCCCATGTGGGGTTGTCCGTCGGTTACTTGTTGTCCCCATCTGTGTTTGCCCACATGGACTTTACCTGTGGTACAGGCAAGCAAGTAATATGTTTACCTTCTTAAAACCCACTGAGCCCCAATGGGTTTAATGTGTTCGAGCAGTGTTCAATAACACCGGAGTCAATGTTTTTAGGTTTACAATTTCCAGTGGCGGGAGAAAGTGTTGGAGGGAAGTAGGTACACAAGCACGATGGATAGTTACATAGGGGCAGGAGGAGTAGAGTCACCACTGCTGTCAAGTAGAGTCCAACATTCCCATGCAGAGGGAGAGGACCTGCCTCCTAGTATAGGGTTGCGCCAATGAAAGCCAGGTGGTAAATTAATACAGCTAGTATTGATCATGCAATCAGCAGTGTTAGCACAGGAGAGGAAGTGAGAACAATTGTCATGAGCTGAGCACTGGAGGTTCCGCCATGCTCAGTCTCGTAGCCTTTTCTCTGTATTTATATATTTGTTGTATTTTTGTGCATTTTGGTTTTTATTATCCATGCAATGTTCCTTATTTTCCTGTTTATGTCTTAGTTTTACTATGGTCTGATTCTTCACCAATTGGTACCCATTTCTCAGTTTGTACTTGTTTATATTTTATTCTCCCATTCTTTACCATTCCTTATTATTGCGATTGACAGCTGTCAGGGCTTTTCCTGGTTGTTTTTTCCGTGTGGGCGTAGCCCTGTCAGCTGGGCGCTCTCCTCTCGTTACTTCGCAGCTGATCCTATTAATTAATTATTGCTACGTTTTTTCCCTCTCATGTGACCCCACTCTTGTCATCGCTTGTGTTATTTGTTCTGACCCTATTTAAGGACTGCATTTTCATTTCATTTTTGCGGCAGTCTTAATGATCCTTCTTCCTCGACACCAGAACCCCTTCCCTGTTCTGGTGTGTTCATTGTGGTCCTCCTGTCATAAGTTACTTTCTTATCTTTTGGATTTTTGCGTTGATGCATTTTGGAACTTTATGTTTTGTTAATAAATGCCACAAACTGCAGTCAGCGCCTGGGTCTGTCTCTCTCTGCCCTGAGGGGCAAATCATGACAACAACTCTGGAATACTACACAACATCTTGGCAAAATGGTGCTTTGTATATATTTTGCATATACAGTATGTAGTGTCCAAATATAGACAGAGGATGAGAACTATTATTCTTAACCTGGCTGTCCAATCAGCATTTGAAGTCGAATCTCATCATAGTTCAACCACAAAACGTTTACATCAATTCTTCATTCAAGGAGTTTCTGGATGGAACATAAAGCAGTAGATATTTTCAAATATTACTATTTCATAAAATAGACCAGATCAAATTTACAAAAAAAAATAGAAAAAAAAATTAACAAAATGACTAAGCAACAAACGGCGTCGGAGTGAACTGCCAACCTTTCCAGGTATAATTAGAGTCCATTGATTGCAGAGCACTCTACCACTCTCCCAAATGGCTTTGGCCACAATCCATCTATTATTGTGATTCATATGCTGATGTATGACAGCGAGAGCAACACGAGCTTCCTCATATTTCCTGTTTGTGCTCGCTGTGCACCATAATTTACATCCTGATTTCTTCATTGAGATGACGATCTTGGCGCACACACACACACACACACACACACACACGGGTACATCTGCAGCTATGCACTGAAGCACCCGGGGTCATTTCGAAACACGCCAGCGTTCAGTAGAAATGCTAATATTGCTCCGGGGGTTGTTTTGCACAAGTAACTTGCACTCATTTCCTGAATCACCTTTCACACAAAACAATGAAATTAATAATTAAATCAGTAATAGCTTCAAATCGACATTTTAAATGGTGAAATAATGTGGACTGCTTTGGGATGTTCTCCGGTGTTCCTTGACATTCAAATGCAAAACAGTTTAAAAAAAAAAAACTATGCTGTATTTTTTTTTCTTCACAGAGACACGGTAAATCCTAATTTATTAAATCACATGTGTGGGCGCAAGCAAAAGGCAGTGCAGGTGATAATTAACATGACAGAAGGTGGACAGATTGCAGCCCACTCTGTTTTCAAGATAATAGGCTTTTAGAAAAGAGATAAAATATATACTTTTTAAAATCTGAAATCTCTTTTCCAACTGGCTCCGGCCTTGAATCCCCCACAGAGATTGATTTTTTTTTTAGAAGTTATTCTAATTCTACTTTGCCAAAGGAAAAAAAAAGGCAGGATATTGTCAGGGTGCAAATCAAGGGCTGGAACAAGGGCGACAACCCCAAATATTATCATAAATCTGTCCATATCTATATACTGTATATAAAAGGGATTCTGCGGTGTGGGTATGTATGTATGTATATGGCAGAAAATTTGTCCCCTTGCTAACTCAGAGGTCACTTGACCGTGGGTTCTCATCTCTTGCATGGTGAATCCACAGTACCTGAAGAGTACACCTGACATGGTTTCATTTACCACTTGACCAAAGATGACCTTTATAACATGATCTTTACTGGTGGAGGTGTACACCAGCAGAGGAATCCAGCGCACCTTGCACAATCGGCAGAGTATAGGATCTGCGGGTCTCTCTCCACAGTACAGGCGTTGTGGACTGATGGGAAGATGACGGTACAGGTTACCGCTGGGTGCTGTGACACCAAAACTATATTACATACATTTACTTATATTTGCGGCGGATGCAAATAATAAGCAGCGTTGTTGAAGGTTTTAAATGAGTTTTATTATATCATCCAGCCGTCACGAGCTCCGCTCCCGGCGCCGTGCATGTGCGCCGGGAGCGAGCCCACGGCTCTCAGAGAAGGAGGACACAATGTCTGTGTCCTGCAGCAGCAGTTGCACAATCAAAATGAGAGAGTGAGAGAGTTTGCGTTACAGAGGTGCAGCATATATACTCAACTACAACAATACATCAAAGGGCATACCCCAGCAGTTGGCATGATCAAAAGAGATAACAGAACGGCATGAGACATTTGCATTTGAGAGACATATTGATCTCAGTCCCTAGGTCACAGTAAGGACAAGGACGCATGAACACAATGCATGAAAGGCAACATTAACATCACAGAAGTGAGCCAGAAGAAACGAGTCTGTCTGTAGACATTAATACACATTTCACTGTTCTGTTAATTGCTCTAGCCGAGCGCTGTGTCTGACCAGTCTGTTTGTGGGGGTTTACAACAAAGCACATCTACATATTGATCTCAGCCTCTAGGTCACAGTGAGGACAGGACGCATGAACACTATACATGAATGGCACATTACATCACAATACATGCATGGCACATTGCATCACAATACATGAATGGCACATTACATCTCAGTAGTGCAGCGGGAAAAACCGAGACAAGAGAGCTGAGTCTCCTGTGTGTTGTGGGGGGGTTGAATCAACCCGCCACATATTCCTATTTCTTGACTTTAATCCACTCATATAACCATCTAGGGGTGTACACCGGGGAAAGAATCAAGTGTACCCTGGATCCAGTCTTGCACACCAAGCTGCTCTCTCACCATGGTTCTCTCTCCACACCCATGGTGGAGTGTCACCTGGCGGGAAAACAGAGACAAACTGTGCTGCTCGCTTTCATAATACACTCGCTGTGGATGGGGAAAATGGAGGTGTATGGTACTGAAGGAGTCCTGCGGACCCCAACCAGACAGTGGCTGGGTGGACTGCAGGCAAAGCCTGATTTTTGCCCATCTGTGGAGCTTATGCTCCATGTGTTCAGAGGAGCATATGAAGAGTTTGTTTGCAAAAACCGATAAACCCCACTTCCATGAAAATTTCACTCTTTACATCAAACAACTGTTAACGCTACCTACTTATAGAAGTTCAGTGTTTTGTCTCAAAAGCCGATATGCTATAGATGCTACAAATTCATGTTGTTGATAAATGCCAGGAGCGTTTTTTTTTTTTTTTTTTTTACAAAAGCAGATCACTCCACAGGGCAAATCAGCGCTTGGTATTTGGGTCACGTGACTCATCTTGGCTGCCTTCTGGGTTTGCTCACTCTGACTGATTTTCCTGGCTGTGTTCGGAATGTTCACTCACTCACTCACTCCCTACTCGCTATATAGTGAATTTAGATATAGTGGACTATACAGTAAACTTAATTTAACAATAAAATTAATCGCTTTCGGACACTACTGGGCTTGTTTTTGTGGCACGGTTATTGATGTCATCACGTGAGACAGTAAAATGTTACAGACTAACGGTGGTAAAAAAAAATAAAAATGAATACCTGCATGTAATTTGTAGTAACTGTGTATTAAATCAAATTGTTTTTGCTTAATTATTAAATACAAATACCTCAAGGTAGTTTATGTTGTGATGTGAAGCTCTTCTCTCACTGCTCCATTGGCTGCGCATTCACTATATAGTACATTATATGGGGAAGGAGTTTTTTTTTTTTCCCCAGCATTATTCCTTTTCTTTTTATACTGTGCACATGAAGAGAGAGAGAAACGCCATTTCAATTCTTCTGTATGTCCTGTTGTCCTGTACAGGACATACAGGACTCCCCGCCTTTCCGGTGGTGGCGTCACGGGGAGTGTAAAGGGCTACAGCGGAAGGGGCTCTGTCTCTGTTGACTGTATACCCCTTGGACCTGTACGGAGCAACTCCTGTTGGTCTTTGTAAATAGTTAATAAAGTGAGTTAAACTATCATCCTCCCCTCCTCCTTTGACCACTGGTTTCCAGACACAACATTTGGCAATGAGGAGAAAAGGTATGGAGCGAGCTTCCACTGCTTTTCGGCCATTTTTAGAAGTTCCAGGGGAGCCACCCATGCCGTGGACCAGGTGGTACACAGCCTTTGAGAACTATCTGGTGGCTCTCAACCTTGGTGAGCTTGAAAAGCTGCGTGCAAAGGCAATTCTGGTCCATAATCTCGGGATGGAGGACCAGAGGATCCTTAGTACGTTAGGAGGTGGTGATCGTTTTCAAGTAGTGGTGCAGCTAATGGCGCACTATTTTCGCTTCCCTGAAAACATCATCGTATGGCGAATTCAGCCTCGGCAGCGCCGCCCAAGGGTATGTCCTTTCCCCACTGCTCTTCTCCCTCTATTCCAACGACTGCACCTCAGAGGACCCTTCGATGAAGCTCCTGAAGTTTGCGGACGACACCACAGTCATCGGTTTGATCCGGGATGGTGATGAGTCTGCATACAGGCGGGAGGTGGAGCAGCTGATCCTCTGGTGCGGCCAGAACCATCTTGAACTTAACCCAGCCAAAACGGTGGAGATGACTGTGGATTTCAGGCGACACCCTCCTTCATTCCCCCCACTCACCATCCTCAACAGCACAGTGTCCACTGTGGACTCCTTCAAGTTTCTGGGTACCACAATCTCCCGGAACCTGAAGTGGTCCTCCCATATAGACACTGTCCGGAAAAAGGCCCAGCAGAGGTTGTTTTTTCTGCGTCAGCTTAAGAAGTTTGATTTGCCTCAGGAGCTGCTGGTTGTCTTCTACACTGCCATCATCCAATCTGTCCTCTGTTTTTCCATCACTGTCTGGTTTGGATCTGCCACTAATCAGGACAAGACCAGACTGCAGCAGACCATTAGGTCTGCGGAGAGGATCATTGGTACCGACCTACCCTCCATTGAGAACTTATATCGGTCCATAACCAGGAAACGGGTGGGAAACATCTGTGCTGACCTGTCACACCCCGGCCACAAACTGTTTGAACTTCTGTCTTCTGGTCGTCGTTACAGATCACTGAAGGTCAAAACCACCCGTCACAGGAACAGTTTCTTTCCTCAAGCCATCACTCTGATGAACTCCTAACATTCACCTAGTCCTACCTGTTGCAGTACTCATGACTTTTCATCCATTCTTATATTGCACATAACTCTCACACTGCTTTTTACTTCATTCACATTATATCACTGAATCTGAGTTCACATTGAAATACTGTATGGCTGTATATTTTTTCATATATTTCTGCAAAATGTGGATAGTCTGAGTAAATAACTGCATATATTCCTGTATATATTTGCATCCTTTTATAGAAACGTGGACAGACTGTAATTTACTGTACATACTCTGTTGTCATTGATCCTTATTTAAATCTTATTTAATTCCTCCACCTGAACAACGAGAGCAAGTTTTTAGCCAAAGTCAAATTCCTTGTATGTGTTGTGCATACTTGGCCAATAAAGCTGATTCTGATTCTGATTCTGATTCTGAGAGCATGGCTCCTGACATTCGCTGGAGGACTATCACTGACCACGGCTGTGGAGTTGGCACAACAGTACGAGGCAGCAGACATGCTGGCCAAAAACCTCAGCAAAAAGGAAGTGCCACAGAAGAATGAGCAACAGTGGAAGGCGCTGGCTACAGACCCGGACAGCAAAGCCGGCACGAGTGACGAGGAGTATGCCAATGCTGTAAAAGTTAGGTCCGCCCTGGGAACTCCAAGATGTTATGACTGTGGGTCCGCTAGGCACCGATACAAGGCAAGAGAGTGTCCAGCCAAAGGGGAGTGCTGTGGGAAGTGCGGTCAATTTTATCACTTTGCCAGGGCCTGCAGAAACTTTGAATGAGGAGACCGGAAACCGGAGGGGGGCTCCTCTTCAAAAGAGCCTACAGTGGTTCACACAGTCTCTCCGAATACGGATGGACGGATCTACTGTAGTGTCGAATTGGACGGAGTCGAGTTACCGTTACTAGTGGACACGGGATTGGCGATCTCCATACTAAATTGGGCAACGGGGAAAAGTTTGTTTCCAAACTACAGAGTGGGCAAGTTAGTGGCGACCTGTTATTGCTACGGTGGTAACCTATTTAACATTGTGGGCTCACTATGACTGTCAGCGAGGTACAGGTTGGCAGGAATGTGTGATGTCCATTTCATGGTGTCTGCCGAAGGGTCAAATCTAATGGGATGTGACATGTTCTATGGGCTTGGTTTCACAACAGCCAGAGGCATTGGTGAGGAGTGGTCCGGCTGCGGGCTCGTGGGACCGGCCCTTTCCAATGGTGGAGGATGATGAAGTGTGGGACAACAACTGGCTCGGGACAAGGGAAGACAGGTTGGACCAGCACTATGGGGCATCACTGCGGGGTGATCCTGGCAACAGAGTTAAGTTACCCTGGACGAGGGAACCGAATGGCAGGGAGGGATACCAGCAGTTGCAGATAGACCCAGCAGGCAGGCACCTCCTGGTTCCAGGGTTCAGATGAGTACTGCCGGAGAACAGGGCACTGCCATGGCTGCTTCACCACAGGAAATGAAAGAGAGCGGGGCAAGACCGAGTGGTGCGAAATCCAGATGCACCTACGAGCAAGGTCCTAGGTGAATCTCTGACCAGGTCGGCGGGACTTTCCGACAAGGGAAGCCCGGTCACAACGTGATGGATTGAAGAAGCCGGTTAGAGCTCCCCTTCGTATTGGCGGCAGGGTCTGCACTAGGGTTGAAGCTCGGCTCAGAGGGATCCACAAATCATGGGAGCAGTGAGATGACCAGAGGTGGCTGCGGGTGGTGACAACCATGAGGACGGCTAATTAGGGCTGTCTGATGGATCCAGGAGAAACCCTAACGAGCTGTGATGTGTAGTTGAAGACAGACGCCAGCGCAGCTCATCTCCAGCGAAGAAAAGGAGAAGATGCTAAGGGAGGGAGCCGCCAGACGGACATCCTAGGGTGGGTCTCCATTGGAGTCCATAAGGTGACTTTAAAGGGGGGTTAGCAGCATGTTTTGTTGTTCTGAATAGAGTGTTATTTTTAATTTTCTGAAGCCGCTTAGCTTATGAATATTGTTGCGTTATTTCCCTGTATGCGTGGAAAAAAAAATTGTGAAATGGGAATTTCCCAACACTGTTTGTTTGGTTTGCCCTTGTGGGGTGGGAGTGTTGGGGTGGGGGCCACCATTAGGTAATTGTATATATTGTTTATTGGTGTTTAATGTTTGCTGTGTTATGATAATGTATATATGTTCAGGATTATTTTCTCTTAGCACACGGCCAGTTTCTTTTCATGGATTGTAATGGCTGAGGCCGCAAAATAATCTGCCGGGCCGTGTAGGGGAAGCCATTAGTCCACCTGGCCCCTCTAGAGTTTTTGTGTAGTGTGCATGGATAGGTTAAGTATTTATGTTGTATATTTTACTGCTTAGCGTGTGAGTTGGGTTATAAATTTTGGGAGGGTCTGATTGGTGTGCCTGTGCATTTTTCTATGGGGGGAGGGGTGTTGGATATTATACTGGGTGTACTAATATAGCGGTATCCTGGGTGTAGTGGGAGGTGATGCCCCGCCTTTCCGATGGTGGCGTCACGGGGAGTATATCAGAATCAGAATCAGAATCAGAATCAGAATCAGCTTTATTGGCCAAGTATGCACAACACATACAAGGAATTTGACTTTGGCTAAAAACTTGCTCTCGTTGTTCAGGTGAAGGATTTAAATAAGGATTCAATGACAACCACAGTATGTACAGTAAATTACAGTCTGTCCACGTTTCTATAAAAGGATGCAAATATATACAGGAATATATGCAGTTATTTACTCGGACTAACCACACTTTGCAGAAATATATGAAAAAATATACAATCACACAGTATTTCAATGTGGACTCAGATTCAGTGATATAATGTGAATGAAGTAAAAAGCAGTGTGAGAGTTATGTGCAATGTAATAATGGATGAAAAGTCATGAGTACAGCAACAGGTAGGACTAGGTGAATGTTAGGAGTTCATCAGAGTGATGGCTTGAGGAAAGAAACTGTTCCTGTGACGGGTGGTTTTGACCTTCAGTGATCTGTAACGACGACCAGAAGATAGAAGTTCAAACAGTTTGTGGTCGGGGTGTGATGGGTCAGCACAGATGTTTCCCGCCCGTTTCCTGGTTATGGACCGATATAAGTTCTCAATGGAGGGTAGGTCGGTACCACTGCGGAAGGGGCTCTGTCTCTCTTTGCTGTAGACCCCTTGGACCTGTACGAAGCGACTCCTGTTGGTCTTTGTAAATAGTTTATAAAGTGAGTTAAACGGTCACCCTCACCTTCTCCTCTGACCACCAGTTTTCAGACTGAACAGATTGGACACCCCTGTTTTAATGTATAGTCCACATCTGTGTTTTGCACTCAAGTGGCAGCTAATTTCAGCACTTGTTTTTGTATTTTTTGAATGTTTTGCCGTAGTTATGGTACTTGTTGCTGGTAGTCGTGGTTGTGCCATAGACTGGATAAATGGAGGCTCCTCACCAGCAATGTGTGGATCATGCACTGAAAATTAAAAAAGGACCGTTGGTGTAATCGGTGGTTCAGACACAGGAAAGACACAACGGCACCAGATACGTGTTCACTTTTATGAATGTCACAGATCTGATGTTTATGCACTATATATGTCACCAGATGCAAGGCTGCATGAAATAAAATAATAATTAAAAAACAGTAACAGTTTGCTTCCTACAGGTGCGTTCACACCAAACGCAAACAGGCAAATTTTTCACGCAGCACGATTGCATTATGAATCAATGAAAACATGCCAACAGACATGAATAGTGAGATGCAGCCAGGAGAAGTTGTCTTTAAAACTTCTGCAGCTGTGTTCAACCTGCTGTGGAAATTCCCAAAATAACGTTATGCTTAGCTTTACATTATCTGACCAGAGGCTCACCTGAAAATGTCATCTCAAACCTCTAAAACTTCACAGATGATGGGATATCATTTTTTTGATATAGCCTACAATTAGGGAGGGATCATGTGTTTCTGAACCCTCCCTTAGTTATGCTGCTAATAGGTTTAGTCAGCCGGGGGACCTCCAGTAATGCACTGGGCCTCACTCCTTTTCTCACTGTCAATGAAATATTTTTTTTGCTGGTCATTAACATTTGTTTGTTCTCTCCCATAGATTGAGTCCCCATCGTGCTGTTTGCTCTCTACATGTCTGTTCTTTTCTTCTTCTCTATCCCCTCACCCCCCAGCCAGTCGCAGCAGATGACTGCCCCTCCCTGAGCCTGGTTCTGCTGGAGGTTTCTTCCTATTAAAAGGGAGTTTTTCCTCTCCACCGTCGCCAAGTGCTTGCTCACAGGGGATGGCCTGATTGCTGGGGTCTTTCTGCAACTGTGGGGGTTCCCCCTACAGTTGATAGTGCTATGAGATGACTGTTGTTGTGAAATGGCGCTATATTAAATAAAGTTGAATTGAATTGAATTGAATTGTTTATGTTGCTAGCTTGCCAGCTTGCTAGGATGTCCATGGCCAGAAACCATGGGTAAATCTCCAAAATCCCGATTAAGCTAAAGAGTTCCCATTCCTCCTGTCTCCCGGTGAGTGAGTTTCATTTTCTAAGTAGTTTACTCTGCAATGGTGAAAATTTTACTCCGGTGACAGCAGACTCTCAAATCTAGCAGCTAGCTAGCTGTACTTTTTTTTTTTGTATTTGTTGCACTGCCTTGGAAATGGAATTAATATTAGCAGCTTCAGCATGCATTAATTGTTAAATTATCAAAAAATATAGATCAATAAAAAGTTGAACAATCGTCAGAAAATGTTTGTACATGTTAAGTTAAATAACAAACATTCATGGCATGACATGGCATGAACATTTTAATGTCGGGGTAAAACAAACAGCTGCAGCTGTCTGTTTCACCCCAACATTAAAACACCCCAACACGGTGTTGTAGTTCTTTGTGGCTGTGACTAGATTCCACGTCTGCTCTGAGGTCAGTTTGATTATGTCCAACATCTAACGTAACAAACTAATAGTTTTTTTTTTTTTTGTTTTTTTTTTGAATGCAAAAGATGCAATAGACTTACACAATGGTCCTCTCCGGCATACAACTAGGAACATACCGGTCGCTACGGAGGGTGAGAATATGTATGGGCACATAATCATACCATGTAGGATAACTAAATAGACGGTTATGCTGTTTCATCCCACCTAGCAACAATGCTCTGCACTGTGTGTGTTTATATATTTACATATTTATTCCATCTAGCTACAATGCTCTGCACTGGGTGTGTTTATATTTATATATCTATATATTTATTCCATCTAGCTACAATGCTCCGCACTGTGTTTTTATATATCTACATATTATTCCATCTAGCTACATTGCTCCGCACTGTGTGTGTTTATATACTTGCATATTTATTCCACCTAGCTGCAATGCTCCATACTGTGGGTGTTTATATATTTACATATTTATTCCATCTAGCTACAATGCTCTGCACTGTGTGTCTGTGTGTGTGTGTGTGTATATATATATTTTATAGTAATATGTACATATGTATATTAGCTGCTCTTGCTTGCTTGTTTTTTCTTGCCTTCTGATTGTTGCTCTGAGTGTTGCTATCCCTGTGCTGTTGCAATCCTGGAATTTCCCCGTTGTGGGACTAATAAAGGCTTATCTTATCTTATCTTATCTTATCTTATCTTTTAACAAAATGCATCCGACTTTATTGTGGTGGAGACACTGATATAGCTCAGAGCTTTTATTTGTTTACACTGTTTGCATCTTAGCAGCAGAGCTAACTAACAGAGCTACTGTCTTCCAGGCCACTTTTTAAAGTCATCTTCCCATCACTCCATAGTCGTGGGAAGTGGTATGAATTTATTACTTTTTTTGAGATGCAAAAGGCCATGTTCCCACATTTTTGATGCCAAAGTCATTGTTTTTTAACAAGGAAAAGTGTCTCGTTTCAGTGACAACCATATGTTCTAAACTAGTACCGGAAGTTGCACCCATAATTCACGCAAGAAATCATGTTGGCTAGGAATAAGGTGGATACTTACATACTATCAATATTTTGTTGCTGTTTTACATAATTTTTTCCTTTGTTTTGACCTACTGTTATCAATCAATCAATCAATCAATCAGTCAATCAATCAATCTTTATTTTTGATAGATTAAAAGTACAGATTAAAAGAAACAGAATAATATAACAAAGGGGGAAAGAAAATCCAACAAGGTCAAATTAGACAATAACTCCTCTGATTATACAGTTCAACATAAGTTATCCGAAATGGATGATGGCCGAAGCCGCAGCTTATATTGCCCACCCATATTCCATCCAAGAATTCAAAAGAAAAACAAACAACAGCGATTACAATTATTGTTATGGGTTGTTCTATAATTTATAATTCACATTTCCCAGCTTTAGGTTTTTTTTTTGTTTGTTTTTGTTTTTTCTTGGCCTTTCCATAATGTTGGTGTCCAAAACTCAGAACATATTATAAAATTACTGATCCAACCATAGAAAAAAATATTCCATTGACCGTTCTGCAGAGTAACTGATTAAGATGGAAATGTGAGTGCGTACAAATTAGCCACTTCTCATCAGATGTCTAAAATGTTCATTGGTGCAGCAAGTTTCTATATGATAACCTTGTGTCAAGGTTTGTCCCTCAGGGCAGATAAGTGAACTCTGTTGTGTGACGAGCGTTTAGCATTTTATTGACATCACAAAAATAAAGCAGCTCAGGAGCTGTAACACAAAACAAGGTTATGGCCTCGCAAGCAAAAACTCAAGAGTAGAAAGGACAAGGCAGAAGTGCGTGGGTTCACGTCAAAATGACTTATCATGCAGCACCCAGTTGAGAGGCTGCATCCCTTAAATAAGGCAGACTCTAATCAACAGAAACACAAAACAGCCATGAAAAATGAGGAAACTAAAAACGCAAAAACATGCAAGACTATGGTAGCATCAATCCCTTTGGCTCTAAACTATAATAATCTATAAAATCACTATTTACCCTAAAGAAATTTTTTCACCCAAAAGTCTGGTAAAGAATTGTTTCCTTCCTTCCTTCAAGTGTGTGAATGTGTGTGTGAATGGGTGGATAGCAGGATCTGTAAAGTGCTTTGGTCATCAAGAGATGAGAATAAAAGCAACATATAAGTGAATGCCATTTACCATTTTACTATTTCACCTAAGAACCCCAGTTTGAAAACAAATTCCATGGTAAAAGGGACAATAAGGATCCCATTTTGTGCCAGGGGCAGATTAGTTTGCAATCATTAATCTTGGAACTCCCTCCCCAACCAGGCAGTTATATGCTTCAATTACTGTTTGAGACATTCCAGATACAGTGAACGAATTCCACCGGTCTCTCGGAATTACCCACAGCTCAACATTACCCCCTGGTGGACAACTACGGAATATGTTTGCATTACTTCTGTCAACTGCTGGACTTTTTTTTTTTTTTTTTGGACTGAACATTAACTCTCTCTTCAAGTTTTCATTCCTCAGGATAATTCTCAGGACACTATTTAAAGAGATGACCAACTCTTTGTTGGACAATGATGGGTTTGAAATGTTTCATTAATCATTGGCTTTAAATGTATTGCATGTTTGAAAATGCTTAAATGAACCTTATTCTAATGTATTTTAATTATAGAAGGACAAGTTTATGAAAGTGCATGCTTACTGAAAGTTAGTCATGGATCACTGGCTTAGACTTTATACATAGGTATATAATTTAAATTTAACAGTTAATATGTGTGTGACTTCTAAAACTTACTCAAGACATCTGACTGGCTCAGCCAATCACAAGCCAGTCTCTGTTGGGCAACCCCCCCCCCCCCTCATTCCATTGGTCCATTACAGACAAAGGACTGTTTTCTCATTGGACCAGAGTTCATGTAAACCTCCCGTGATGGGAGACAATTGGTTCTCTTTCATGTCAGTCAAGTTTTTCCCCTCAAAACTTATTTAGTTTAAGTTGAGGAACGCCCTAGTTGGAGAGAGTTGTTCTATATGAAAGTTTTGTCTAAGTTGTCTGTGTCCTGCCTTGAATTCTCTTTCCTTTAAATGTCTGTGGGAAAATACTTTTTCTTCTGTTTTGAGCTCAAACTTTTATATGGAGTGGAACTCCATGTTCACAGACGTTTTTCTATTTTATTCTGTTAAAATTTCTGTATTGATTTTCTTTAACTTCTTTTAAAAACTTGTGTTTTAAAGTGGACTGATCATTTTTCTCACACTGGAAGCTGTTTTTGCTAATCCACATGACATCTTAAAAACTTGGATTTTATGGCTTAAATATGTATATATATATACAGTATATATATATATATGTGTGTGTGTGTGTGTGTGTGTATGTATATATATATATATATATATATATATAAATATATATATATATATATATATATGTGTGTGTGTGTGTGTGTGTGTGTGTGTGTGTGTATATATATATATATATATATATATATATATATATATATATATATATATATATATATATATATATATATATATATATACTGTGTATATATATGTAGTCTCTTCAATTCTGTGACTTTGATAAGACTGAACTATCTCCAATTTATTTGGACCAGAGAACGCCGCTAAAAAATTCTCGTGTTGTCCGCATGGCATGCTCTGCAGCCAGCAGCCTCATCGTTGCCTGATCTCAGCTCCTGACTGCTTGCCCTGGGAAGAAATATCAATGGCAGGTATCCTCCAGTATAATCTTCAAATCAAGCTTCAGCTAAGGATCCAGCTAGAAGCCAACGGAAAAAAAAGGTCACGTGAACAAGATTCCTTTGTTTCAACTGCTGAGTAATGTGATGTCCATCACCTTAAAGTATGTCATAATTTGTCTCAGGTTTAAAACTAGTTCATAACTCTGATCGGAGCTATAATCAGAATCAGAATCAGAATGAGCTTTATTGCCAAGAATGTTTACATGTAAACAATCGAGGAATTTGACTTGACATTGGGCACGCTCAATAAGCGCTTCCCAATGATGAGGCAGCTATGCAAGGCGCCTGTCATACAGTGAAGGGTAAAGAGGGGGATGGAGGAGTGATGACACATTGGGCAGAGAGAAAAAAAACATAGTTTATCAAAATAAAGCTCGTATGAGCAAAATTGTGATTACATAGAAAAAAAAACATCTAATGCACAATTAGCAGACAATACAGATCTCACAATAACAGAGCAGCAAGGTTGAGAGAGACAGTGTGAGTGTGTGTGTGTCAGTGTATGTGTATCAGTCATGTAATGTTGTATGCAGTGTATGTATCAGTTACTGGTGACAGCAAAAATCCTCCCTGGCAACGTTTAGACGTTATGTCTTTAGTGTCCTCAAAACACAGATAGCACAGATAGCAGATAGCTATAGAAATAAAAAGAAATACGATTCCTCTTTTCATTAAATTTCATTTTTTATTTTTAGAATAACTCCGAATTTTCTTTTTCATATAATCAGCTTTCATCATTTTCTCCATAAAATTGCGTCCAATTTTATGTATATTTTTGTTTCAGTTATTTCATAGTCTCCCATTGCATTACAGTTACAAATTCATACTAAGATTTCCTTTGTTCAAAAAATGTGATTTCACTCTTTTGCTCAATAATCCATTACCGGTTAACCTCTTGCACTCCGGTGTACTGTGGACGGGCACGTCTCTGCGTCCCAGAACACACGAGGGCGCTGCGTCCAAGCCTGCACTGAAAAAAAAGCTGCATTTCCGTTCTTCCACTACAGACACAGCTGCGAACAGATCAGATATGATTGACCTCTCATTCGACTAATAAGAGCCTTGAATTGGGTTTCTGAAACCTTGAAGAACCAATGACTGAAAACCTAGCAAGAAGGACCCGCCTACCAATGGTGTGAATGCAGCGTGCCAATTGAAGCACAGAAGTTTGCAAGTTGTTTTGTATAAGGCTGGGTGAAGACAGACTGCTGCAGCAGATGAAAAAAAGGACCTGCAGGAAGAACCTGCCACAGACCCAGCAGCACGGAGACCATCCACAAGTGTGACCTGTGTGACAGGGACTGCCATTCGCGCATCGGCCTGTTCAGCCACAGGCGGTGCTTTTTTTTTTTTTTTTTTTACTCCAGCAGAATAGACGTTTAGGATTCTCTTCCATGGCCATCATAGACCGACGGAGACTGACGACGAAGGTCGTAAATCATTCGCCAAAACCGCAATCATGGAAGCGCAAAACCGTAATAATGGAATTATGTTTTGACCGGCTCGCTAGACCAGAACCACGAGCGGACCAGCGTTGTGTTCGTCTGACAAGGAGGAAGAGAAGTTCGCCAGGACACTGCTGCTGTGAAGAGGTAAGTGTTATAAGCTAAATTATTCTTTATCCCTGAAAATTGTAATCAAAAATGACTTTTGACCGATCGGTAAATTACAACTGTGCGGCGCACGAAGTCCGAAGTCCTTGCACCGTGGTACACAGTTCGTGCACCGCGTCCGGACCGTGAACGCCCCCCCACTGCTACTCTTCTGTAGCGGGAGGGGGGGGGGGAAGCCGCGGTGACCGCGCCGCGGTCGCCACATCGCCACATGAGTCTATTCCGTCATGTAGCGATGGCCGATGTCCGTCCTCTGTAGCGAGGGGGGGGGAACCCCCCCAGACACACACACAGCCCTGAGTGTCACCTTTAATTAGAGCCCAAGATGAAGCTTCTATATTGAATCATTCAAAAATTACAGACAATTTTCCAAACTGTGCCATTTGGCACAATTTGGCACAGTTCAAAAACGCCTGGGAACTACCTGACAAAAAAGCTGTGTAATATATTCCTTTTTTAGGGTATTGTTACAAAATTTTGACCTCAGCTGGATAACACTTGGTTCTACAGTTCTGTTGCATTTTCCAGCCCGGATCTGAAGCTGTGTGTTATTTGCAAGCATTTGTATCCAAAAAAACACCCAGGCCAAATTTATTTTCTTCAAGTTCAGTATGTTTAGATGACTGTAACTCAGTGGCCGGAGCACTTAGAGAAATTATGACTGTTTTGCCAAAAAATTCAAAGTGTTTTCTTTTAAATGAAACCAACCCCATGAAGATGCTGCAAAGGGTTGAAGAACAGCTTTCGATTTACTTTGGGCACGTTACTTTTTGACGTTTTTAGGGAAATTGACCGGAGTGCAAGGGGTTAATATGATATTTGATACATGTTGATCATTTCACCTGCTTACACATCAATTGAATGTAATGTCATTTAGTGTGAGTCTGATCATTAAAACTGTAAACAATATATAGAAATTTCTGCTTGATTTTGTTTTCCTGTGTCTGTTTTTGAAGTCACCCAGTAGAATTCACGAATATTTGAGACTGATTGATTGAAGTTAAAGATTAGTTATTAATAAATTGTCCAAGTTTTGGACTGGTTCCCCTACGTGTGTTTTCCTCTTGTTTGTGAGTGTTTGTGGTCATCAAGTAACCCTTCGTTTCCACATACACCTATAAGTCTAAATTAAATCATCTTTGCACCTAGTAACTGTTTCCTACACTATAGTGGAAAGAAACACAAATGAACTCAATGCCAAGATAAAAAAAGAACATGAATGTGACTATAATAATGACAAACAGGACTAAAGCAAGAATGATCAAAACACAACCATGACCATGATAACAGATAATGAATAAAAAAAAAATCCTAGACAATGAATTAAAAGCAAGGATGTGGGTTAAAGACCATGTCCTGGAAACAAGAAATATAAATCATGGTATAAGGCGAGGACAAGGCTCCAGCCCACACTCTGACACCTTGCCATTGCTTTTTCTGTAGCATCATGCTTAACGCATCTCGAATGCATTGTGTCACTGTTGTATGTCTATGTATGTGGACAAAATGTGTGTGTTATTGTAGTAGCACCACCATTAAACACAGCATGCTATATTCAACAGGCATCAATGCTAGTCATAAGGTATGATAAGATATTATAAGATAAACCTTTATTAGTACCACAATATAACTGAATAAAATACATTTAAAACACCAATGCTAAGCACCCATGCATTTTTTTCTTTTAAAATGACAAATTTGCTAATATTTTCTTGTAAATTTTTTTTTTCTATTAAATTTGAGACTTTTTTCTTGTAAATTTGCTGTTCATTAAAGATTTCTGCCAACTCATTAACCACATACTGAGAGGAACAAAAATTGGCACAGTTTTCAGCCTTTCTCTACATAGGTACCACCAAGGGTAACACACTTCTCCCATCACTTTATGCAGCTGTGGAAACCTCACCTGTAGAAGTCTGCTGGTTGCCTCAGAAGCCACAACTTGACTTTGGAAATAAGCATTTCATCGTCAAGGAAGTATTTGCCCTTCCAAAACGATTTAATGGTTGGAAATGGTTGGTTCGGGTGGTGTGGTGGAGCAGTGGTTAGCACTGTGGCAGCACAGCAACTCACCCTTGGCCATGGGATTCCTGGTTCGATCCCAGCCTCTGACCAACAGTGATCTGTGTGGAGTTTGCATGTTCTCCCCGTGTCTGCGTGGGTTTACTATGGGAGTTCTCCGGTTTCCTCCCACAGGCCAAAAACATGCAAGTTAGGTTAACTGGAGACTCTAAAGTGGCACTAGGTGTGAATGTGTGTGTGAATGGTAAAGGGATAGCGCCATACCGTGGCTGCTTCATCCATCCAGGTGGATGCCCTCAATTTCCCCTCTGGGGATCAATAAAGTATACAAAATCAAAAAATCAAAAATCAAAAATCGAAAGAGGTGGATGCCAGATGGTGTGAGGTTGGGAGAGTAAGGGGGTTTAGGAAGGATTTCATAGCCATGCTTCCATTTGGGCAACATCCGAGGCATTGTTTTACAGGAGGCGGACAGCTTTGGTAAGCATGCCACACTTCTTGGTTTTGACGGCCTTCTGAAATTTCTGCAGCAGTGAAGTGCAGTAAGTCCTGGTAATTGTGATAGTTTTTGCTAGGAACTCAATCATCAATACTCCATGTCGGTCCCAAAAGACCGTGATGGTTGGAAAAGGGCCTTCTTTGGAGGTGGTGAGTTGTTGAGATGATGCTTCCATTGCTTCAACTGGTCTTTAGTCTCTAGATCATAGTGATGGACCCATGTTTGGTCCTGTGTGATTAGTCTGTCGAAGAAGTCCTCCTGGTTTGCTTTCCTGGCACATGACCAAAAGAGTCTGGGAGCACATGACTTGTTCCTGCTTCTGGAATGGTGTGAGAAACTGGGGAATCCATTAACTTCATAAGCATGTTAAAGGAAGACCTGGAATGTTGACAGCTTTGCATGTGCCTCTGTCAGCGGCTCCCATGATTATTTGCCTTTGTGACATTTGATTTGTCACGTTTCCCTGTTTAATTCCTTCCTGCCTCAATGCTGTTTGCTCTCCTGCTTCTTTGTTCAGCTGTTAAATATTTATGCGATGCAATGGCAGTGGATTTACATATTTTACATCATTTAAATCATGTCAAATTTGTCATATTCCTTGGGATGTGGATAAACTAATAGACCATTTTGCTTCTTTTATTTATCCATCCATCCATCCATCTTCTTCTGCTTAATCCTTTTCGGGTCGCAGGGGTGCTGGAGCCTATCCCAGCATCTTTGGGTGAGAGGCAGGGTCCACCCTGGACAGATCACCAGTCCATCACAGGGACAACACAGAGAGACAGACAACCATTCACTCTCACGTTCATACCTAAGGACAATTTAGAATCCCCAGTTTGATGCCAATTAACCTAACTTGCACGTTTTTGGCATATGGGAGGAAACCGGAAAAATCTCGGAGTAAACCCACGCAGACACGGGGAGAACATGCAAACTCCACACAGATCAGTGTTGGTCGGAAGCTGGGATCGAACCCAGGATCCCCCGGCCAAGGGTAAGTTGCTGTGCTGCCGCAGTGCTAACCACTCCGCCACCGTGCTACCCCTTCTTTCTTTTATTTAGTTTTACTGAAATTGACTGAAGCACAAAAACAGTGAAAAATAAATTGTTCCACATGTCTTTGCACATAACAGTGCCAATAGAGATCAATTTGAATTTTGATTTATGTCTAAATATAAGTTTTAGTCGCTTAATGGCTATGAAGCAGAGTATGGAAATGTAATCCCCCCCCCTCAGCCATCAGGGAGCCCTCAAACTACAAGTTCACCCCCAAACTTCTTTTGGGGGAAGAATTGAAATTACCTTATTTTTTTTCTCATAAACTTTCTTCTTTTTAATTTGGGACATTTTCTTTTAAATTTGCAACTTTCTTTCTCATAAGTTTGGAACATTTTCTCATAAATTTTCAAGTTTTTCTCATGAATTGAAAGCTTTTTCTTTTCATATGGTAAGTTTTTCTGTTCAACTTGTAGCTTTTTTCTCATAAATTTGCAACTTGTAAATGTGCAATGTTTTCTTGTAAATTTGCAACTTTTTTTCTTTTAAATAAACATCTTTGTCTCAAAAAATTTAAATCTTGTTCTTGTAAATTTTCATTTTTTTTCACATAAATTTCTGACTTTTTCTTGTAAATTTGCAACATTTTTCTCATAAATTGTAAACTTTTTTCTTTTAAAAATGACGTGGGCTACATTGACAATTGGAGCTCTTTTTGGGGAAAACCTGGTCTTATGAGACGAGACAGCATTCATCCCACTTTGGATGGTGCTTCTCATTTATCTAACAATCTGGCATCTTTTTTATCCAAATTTCCAAAACCATGACTACTCAGAGTTGGGACCAGGAAGCAGAGTCACAGTCTTACACGCCTCTCTGCAGCTCCTCTTCATCCGCCACCCCTCAGCTTAGCCCCTGTCTTACCCATCAGAGAATCGTTGTCTGCTCCCTCCAAAGTGAATAAAAATATAATGTATAAGCATCCCAAAGTGATAAAGCAAAATATTGGTAAAACTCAAATTAAACATAAAGCCTCTAAATTGAATGATTTGGCCTCTGTTCCTCCTCATAATTTAAAAATTAAATGTGGTTTGTTAAATATTAGGTCTCTAACTCCCAAGTCTCTGTTAGTCCATGATCTGTTAATTGATCATCAGATTGATTTAATTTCCCTTACAGAGACTTGGTTAGGACAAGAGGATTATGTTGGTTTAAATGAATCAACCCCCTCTGGTTATTTAAACTGTCAAAATCCCAGAAGTTCTGGTCGTGGAGGAGGAGTAGCAACAATTTACCATTCCAAATTACTAGTTAATGTAAAACAAAAAACATGTTATAATTCCTTTGAGGGCCTGGTCCTCAGTATTGGGCACTTTAGCAATTTCAGGTTAAACCCAATTTTATTTGCCATTGTTTATCGTCCCCCATCAACCTATTCAGAATTTTTATCCGAATTTGCTGATTTCTTAGCTGATTTAGTGTTGAAATCTGATAGAATAATTATAGTAGGGGACTTTAATATACATGTGGATGTAGATAGTGACTGCCTTAATGTGGCTTTTAATTCAATATTAGACTTGATTGGGTTTTCTCAGAAAGTAGGAAATTCTACTCATTACCTCCACCATACATTGGACCTTGTTCTGACATATGGCATAGAAATAGAAAATCTTGTAGTGTCTCCTCATAACCCTGTACTGTCAGACCATTGTCTGTTAACCTTTGATTTTACTATTTCTGACTATTTGGCTCCTAAAGAAAAATATTATCACAGTAGATGCCTCTCAGATGATGCTGTTTCCAAATTTATGCAGATTGTTTCCTCTATGCCATGTGTCAACACAACGGAAATAAGCTATAGACAGCTTGCTCCTTCTGTAATTGATAACATGGTGGATAGTGTTTCAGCTTCTCTGCATCAGGCTCTAGACTTGGTGGCCCCCTTAAAAAAGAAAAAGTCTAATCAGAGATTTTTAACTCCTTGGTTCAACACAGAAACTCGTAGCTTAAAACAGAAGACTCGTCAATTAGAAAGAAAATGGTGCTCTACTAATTTAGATGAAATCTATTTAGCTTGGAGAAATCATCTTTTAATTTATAAAAAATCTCTTAGAAAAGCTAGAACAAGTTATTACTCTGCATTAATAGAAGAGAACAAGAATAATCCCAGGTTTCTTTTCAGTACTGTAGCCAGGTTGACAAAGAGTCAGGACTCTGTCAATCCTAGCATCCCCTTAGAGCTTACTAGTCAGGACTTTATGAACTTTTTCAATAATAAAATTTCATCCATCAGAGATAAAATCAATCAGATTCTTCCCACAGTTAACTTAAATACTGTAACTACTACAACTCCTTCTATTGATGTCTGTCTTGATGAGTTTACTCCAATCAACCTTTGTGAGTTAGACAAAGTAGTTTCCTCATCCAAACCTTCAACTTGTCTTTTAGATCCTATTCCTACCAGGTTATTTAAAGAAGTCTTCCCACTTATTGGTAGCTTTATTCTTCATATAATCAATTCTTCATTAACTTTAGGCCATGTACCGCAGGCTTTTAAAACGGTTGTAATTAAACCCTTACTCAAAAAGCCAACGCTAGATCCAGGAGCTTTAGCTAACTATAGACCAATCTCTAATCTCCCTTTCATTTCAAAAATCTTAGAAAGAGTTGTTGCTACACAATTATTTGACCACCTGCAGGGAAATGGTTTACTTGAAGAGTTTCAATCTGGGTTTAGAATCCATCATAGTACTGAAACAGCCTTAGCGAAGGTCACTAACGACCTCCTCATTGCATCTGATAATGGACTAGTTTCTGTACTTGTCCTTTTAGATCTTAGTGCAGCTTTTGATACTATTGATCATAATATTCTACTTGATAGATTAGAACACTATGTTGGACTTAATGGAACTTCGTTGCAGTGGTTTAGATCTTATTTATCTGATAGGTTCCAGTTTGTTCATGTAAATGATGAGTTTTCTTTCAGCTCAAAGCTTAGTCACGGAGTTCCACAGGGATCTGTGCTAGGCCCTACTCTTTTTAGTTTATATATGCTTCCGTTAGGCAACATTATTAGAAAGCACTGTATACATTTTCATTGTTATGCAGATGACACACAATTATACCTGTCAATGAAGCCAGATGATACTAATCAATTAGCCAAGTTAGAAGCCTGTCTTAAGGAAATCAAAGCTTGGATGACTTGTAATTTCCTGCTATTAAATTCAGATAAGACTGAAGTCATTCTTGTTGGTCCAAAAAACCTTAGAAATTCCTTTCCAAATCAAACTTTCAGTTTGGACGCAGTTACTCTTTCTCTTAATAGCTCTGTGAGGAACCTTGGAGTTATTTTTGATCAGGATTTGTCCTTCAATTCACATATTAAATTTGTTTCTAAGACTGCCTTCTATCATTTGCGTAATATTGCCAAGATTAGGAGCATCTTGTCTCAGAGTGATGCTGAGAAGCTGATCCACGCTTTTGTTAGCTCGAGATTAGATTATTGTAATTCTTTATTATCAGGCTGTCCTAAAACATCTTTAAAAAGTCTTCAGCTGATCCAAAATGCTGCAGCAAGAGTTTTAACAGGTACTAGAAAGAGAGATCATATCTCTCCGGTTCTGGCCTCCCTTCATTGGCTTCCCATAGAGTTTAGAATTAAGTTTAAAATCCTTCTTCTTACTTACAAAGCTCTAAACAATCAGGCTCCTTTTTATTTAAAAGATCTGATACTACCGTATTATCCTAACAGAGCACTACGCTCCCAAAATGCAGGATTACTTGTAATACCTAGAATCTCCAAAAGTACAATGGGAGGCAGAGCCTTCAGTTATCAAGCTCCTCTCCTGTGGAATCAGCTGCCAATCTGGATTCGGGAGTCAGACTCGATCTCTGTTTTTAAGAATAGGGCTAAAACCTACCTTTTTGATATAGCCTACAATTAGGGAGGGATCATGTGTTTCTGAACCCTCCCTTAGTTATGCTGCTAATAGGTTTAGTCAGCCGGGGGACCTCCAGTAATGCACTGGGCCTCACTCCTTTCCTCACTCTCTATGAAATATTTTTTTTTTGCTGGTCATTAACATTTGTTTGTTCTCTCCCATAGATTGAGTCCCCATCGTGCTGTTTGCTCTCTACATGTCTGTTCTTTTCTTCTTCTCTATCCCCTCACCCCCCAGCCAGTCGCAGCAGATGACTGCCCCTCCATGAGCCTGGTTCTGCTGGAGGTTTCTTCCTGTTAAAAGGGAGTTTTTCCTCTCCACCGTCGCCAAGTGCTTGCTCACAGGGGATCGCCTGATTGCTGGGGTCTTTCTACAACTGTGGGGGTCCCCCCTACAGTTGATAGTGCTATGAGATGACTGTTGTTGTGAAATGGCGCTATATAAATAAAGTTGAATTGAATTGAATTGAATTAAATATGTACATTTTTTGTCATAAAATTTCAGTTTTTTGTTGCAAATTGCAATTTTTTATCATAAATTTTCAACTTTTTTCTTTTCAATTAGCAGTTTTTTCCTCTAAAATTTGACATTTCCTTGTAAATTTACAATTTTTTTTCTCTCCTATATTTGATTTTTTTTTCTTTTGAATTTGCAGCTTTTCTAAATTTGCAACTTTTTTGTAAATTTGCAGTTTTTTTTAAAATTTACAACTTTTTCTCATGAATTTGCAACTTGTAAATGTGCAAAGTTTTTCTTGTAAATTTACAACTTTTGTCTTGTAAATTTGCAAGTGTTTCTTTTAAATATGCAACTTTTTTTCTCAAAAATGTTCAACCTTCTTCTTTTAAATTAGTAAGATTTTCTCTTAACCGTTTAAATGTCCCAGGCGCTGTTTTGCACCATAACCCCTAGTGGTCAAGGGTGGTAAAGATTTTTTGTCAAGAAAATAGTTCAGATTTCCAAGATTATAACTTGAAAGTTGCAAGAGATAATGGCTTACTGTGAATTAGAAAGATGTAGAAAAGGATCCAACGTTTCAGATATGAATAATTTTATGTATCTAATTTGCAAAATGTTGCAGCAGCTATATAAATTACATAACTCAGTCAAAAGTGGACTTTGGACATATTTACACAAAGAGTGGTTCTGTTTTTTGACACTGTTTTTTCTACAGGGGCATTTTGTTATCTTATCTTCAAAGTATATGAACCACAAAATCAGTACAATGTAAAGAAACAAAGAAATTTGTCACTTACTGTTGGCGAAGGGGGCTGGCTGGCTGGCTGGCATTGTCAGTCCATTTTCATCCATTGTGGTCATTATTCTGTGTTCTGTCGGTCATTTGCGCTCTCTCTCACATCTAGAAAGTCTTATGATTATCCCACATCAATTTCGTTTGTATTCCACGGCAATTTTTTGTTTACATTTTTGACGATGCATGGCAGCCATATCTGTTTTCTAAGCTCAAAGAAGGACAAAGAATAATAATAATAAGGATTTCTTCTTCATTAGTGTATTCCGTGTCAGCCATGATTCCCCCAACGCATGTCTGCCACCTTCTGAGCTGGCATGATCAGAACAAATCCTCAGTACAGCTGGGGATTCAAAGGGATGTCAGATTCAGTTGACAGGCGCAGTTGCTGCACTGTGCCACTAGGGGTGGTGAAAATCTGCCAGTTAAAGTTAAATTGGTGACATTTTCTTGTAAATCTGATTCTTCTTTCTTGTAAATTTGTGACTTTTTGTTGTAAAATCTATGCATGTTTCTCATAAATTTGTCTTTTTTTCCCTTGTAAATTTGCAACTTTTTCTCATCAGTTTGCTACTTTTTTCAAAATAAATTGGAAAGTTTTTGTTTTGGCATAAATTTTAAACTTTTAGCTCTTGAATTCTCATAAACATGATTGGTTTTTGTTTCTTTTAATTTGCAACATTCATATGGATTCTGGTTAATTTTTATTCTATTTATTTATTTCATCTTGACAGTGAACCAATATTCTGTTTTTGTTGGGAGGGGAGAGATTTTTATAAAGTAAAATGTAAAATAAAAAATCATCCCCGGCCCTCTTCATCACCCTTCATCCATTCTGTCCCTGACACCAGCGGCTCTGACTTAATGGCAGCATATTATGAGCCTGGACGGAGAACAGAAACTCCTCTATTGTGTCTTCCTTCCCACACTTACCAAGGTGTTTTTGGCAGTGTTGCTTTGACACAATGAGCCCGCGATGGATAACAGCTCCGCTCCAGAGGTTCACAAAAACCTTTTTGGTGAAGTCGGAGAGGTCGACAGGTCCAAGAAAAAAAGAAAAAAAAAAAAAAAGGCTGACATGAAGGAATGAAGAGGCTTAGAGTGATGACATAAATTAGTTCTTTCAAGCAAACACTAAAAACACTGCTGGTAAAAAAAAAAAAATAAAATAAAAAATGAATAAAATACACAAAGGGAGAGAGGTAACAATGGTCACATTGTTGGCTTGTTATTTTGTAAGGAGCAGCCCAGCCAGCATGCCCATGTGGGCCCACGATAGGTTTAATCTGGTCTGTCTTATGGGTCCTATTGGGTTTGTTGGCCCATCTGTGTTTGCCCACATGGACTTTACCTGTGGTACAGGTACGCAGATAATCTGTTTACCTGCTTTGGGGCGGTAGTAGCTCAGGAGGTAGAGTGGGTCTTCCAATAACCGGAGAGATGGCAGTTTGAATCTCACTCTTCCCAGCCATCCTGCCTCTGTGTCCCTGGCAGTGTTGAGCAAGTAACAAATTACATTTACTAGTTACAGTGGTGTGAAAAAGTGTTTGCCCCTTTCCTGATTTTTCATATTTTCTGTTTGTCACATTTAAATGTTTCAGATCATCAAACAAATTTAAATATTAGACAAAGGTAATACAAGTAAACACAAAATGCAGTTTTTAAATGAAGGTGTTTATTATTAAGGGTAAAAAAAAATCCAAACCTACATGCCCCTGTGTGAAAAAGTGATTGCCTCCTCCATGTTAAAACATAAATTAACTGTGGCTAATCATCCATCCATCTTCTTCCGCTTAATCCTTTTCGGGTCGCGGGGGGGCTGGAGCCTATCCCAGCATCTTTGGGCGAGAGGCAGGGTACACCCTGGACAGATCGCCAGTCCATCACAGGGCCAACACAGAGAGACAGACAACCATTCACTCTCACGTTCATACCTAAGGACAATTTAGAATCCCCAGTTTTGATGCCAATTAACCTAACTTGCATGTTTTTGGCATGTGGGAGGAAACCAGAGAAATCCCGGAGTAAACCCACACAGACACAGGGAGAACATACAAACTCCACACAGATCACTGTTGGTCGGGAGCTGGGATTGAACCCAGGATCCCCCGGCCAAGGGTGAGTTGCTGTGCTGTTGCTGTGCTGCCGCAGTGCTAAGCACTCCGCAACCACGCTGCCCCTGTGGCTAATCACATCTTTGGAAAGCTGAGTTCAATTTCTCTAACCACACCCTAGCCCGATTACTGCCACACCTGTTCTCAATCAAGAAATCACTTAAATAGGACCTGCCTGACAAAGTGAAGTAGAACAAAAGATCTTTAAGAGCTAGACATCATGCTGTGATCCAAAGAAATTTGGGAACAAATGAGAAACAAAGCAATTGGGATCTATCAGTTTGGAAAAGGTGAGAAAGTCATTTCTAAAGCTTTGGAAGTCCAGTGAACCACAGTAAAGCCTTTTCCACCAAGATTGTTCCTGTGCTTAACTGGAGCCAGAGCCTGACTTGGCACCAGTTCTTTGGTTTTTGACCAGCTAAGCATTAGTCCCAGGCTCTCAAAAGTGGTGCTAACCTGGCCAAAACTCCTACCTGGGCCAGAGCTGTGAACCAGTTGACGGTAACGTCTACTGCCGTGGGCATGGTTAACTGACCGGCTTCAAAACATGACTGACCACTATGTTGCATTCCAAACAGCAGAGCAAGCATGACGGATTCCAAAACCAAACAGATTTGGAGCAAAGAGGAGGCATATTTCCTGGCTCTGTCTGTCATGAATCACCCCTCGGGGCAAAAAGAAACAGACCCACGCGCCAACTGCAGTTTGTGGCATTTAATAACAAAATACAAAGTTCCAACGTACTTCAAAGTAAAAATCCACACACAGAAAATAAGGTAAACTTACAGTATGCGCAGGAATGAACTGGGAATAAACTCACCAGAGCGAGGAAAGAGCTCTGGTGACGAGGAGAAAGTTAAACTAGACTGCGGCAGTGAACAGAAAAAACAACAGTCTATAAATACTGAAAACATAATTGATGGCAGATGCGGATTTACATGAGCGGGCAGGTGATCTAATTATTTACACAGAACACACAGAGGAGATAATGACAAAGTGGGAGTGTCCAGAACAGCTGTGAGGCTCACGCCGCTAGGAGACGAACACTGAGAGTGAAAATAAAACAGGAAAAAATACTAACAGAATCATGACATAACAATAAGGGCAAGAAAACCACATCAAAATACTGACAGTCAAAAACACATCTAGAATCACTACACAGAAAAATAATACAATGCTGGGAGAACACAGAAAATATTTATAACTTAAGAGTCTGAGCCCGGTGACGCACCGCGCTCAGCCTCGTGACACTGTCCCTGGCTCCATGGACATGAGCAGAAGTACAAGAAAAGCTGGAGGGGGCCACTTGGGCAAAGCCCATTTTGATCTGATGAACTGTTTTTAGGGATAGGCCAGCCAACCGGGAACATCCTAACTGCCATGGATGAGTTGTACAAACTGCCCCAAACGCTTCTGGTAAGTGTTTGTCTTTAAAATGCCAAAAGTTAATGAATATATATATATATATCCACTTGTATTGATTTGTAACGACCAAAGTGCGGATATTTTTTACTCACTCTTGTGCCTACAGTATTACTCTTGTGCCTTCAGCCTAAACAGTTCAGCTTGCATAGGTGTGTGTCCATCGGTGCCTCGTTTGAAGAAGTCTGGTACTTGTCCTCCTGTCAGAACAATGATGGTACTGATTTTGACATCCTGCAACAGGTGACAATGGCTGCACTGCGCCCGAAGTGTGCTCCAAACTTTTCAGATGGCGACCGGGATGGTCACACTTTTTCAACGCTGAGACAAAGTCGCTGATTTCTTCCCATTAAAAGAACCTAATCAACAGCGATCGGCACTCGTGACGGACCCCACGGGCTGAATTTCCACCCCCGTCAGAATCCCGTCGGAATGCCCCTTTAATCGGGTAGAACCGCTGCACTCTATCTGAAGCTTCTGCCAAGCTAATACTGGCTAGCTTAACACTAGCCCCTGTGCGTCACCTAACTCCAACACGAAGCGGCTCAGTCCCCGGTGAGGGCTTACCGGAGGAACCAACCGAGGCGGCTCAGTCCCCGGTGAGGACTTACCGGACGAACCAACCGAGGCAGCGATTGGGAGCTCGGGCGCGGCGTTGGTGAGAGACGGGGGCCACCTGGATTCAGCAGGACAGTGGCCTGAATCGGAGCCCAATTTGCGAGGCCCAGCCGAGGAACTACCAGACTGACGGCGGTCGGTGACGGGGCCTAGCGGAAGAGCCACCCAGCCAGACGACAGCGAGCGACGGTGATCGGCCACCGATCGGCGGAGGTGATCGGTGGATTAGAGCTACGCCGGCGGAGTGCGACATAACTGGCGGTGACGGGGCCCAGTGGAGGAGCCACCCAGCCAGACGGCGACGAGTGGCTGTGATCGGTGGATTCCGGCTGCGCCGGCGGTGTGCAACATAACTGGCCAGGTAGACGGAGGCAGGCGCCGGCGATAGCCTAGCCGGATTCTCTGTTTATTTCTATCCACAGGTCAGTAAAATGCCACCCAAAAAAGAGGAAATGGAAGAAATTAAAAAATCTCTGAACTTTGTGTTAGAAGAATTGGCCAAAATGACTAACCAACAGGCCAAAATAATAAACCTAATAGAAGAGGTACAAGCCCTACATTCAATAATAAAAGAAAAAGACAAAAAAATTATGGACCTGGAGCAACACGGGCGTCTTTTGGAGCAACGCGTCGAGGATCTTGAACAAGGTTCTCGCATTGATGACCTAGTTATAAGTGGACTAGACATCAGACATCAGTCCTACGCCCATGCCGCAACAGGACTGAGTGGTGAACATGCTTCCATAAGTGAATCAATGTCCCTAGAAAACCAAGTGCTTCAGTTCCTTAATGATAAAGACATTAAGGTAGAAGCCAATGCGATCTCAGCCTGTTATGCTTTACCGAAGAAAGATAACAAAACAAAGAAATCAATTGTGATGCGCTTTGTTAACAGGAGGGTGAAAAATGACATACTGAGGCAGGCCAATAAACTAAAGGAAACTCACGTTTACCTAAATGAACACCTGACAAAAAAAAACGCTGAATTAGCACGGCAGGCACGGATGCTAAAAAAACAAAATAAGATACAGTCAACCTGGACAAGAAATTGTAGAATTTGGATTAAACTAAATGGAACACCTGAGCAAGCAAAAAGTATAATGATCAGAGATGCTACTGACTTAGATAAATACAAATGAACACTGACTATGAAACACAGAGTGAGGAAACTCAAACTCTAAAAATATGCCACTATGCTGAACATAAACCACAAGAGATGGAGAATGATATTGATCCTGATAACCACTTTTTCAATAATATTCATAACCACTGTGAATATTACACTGAAAAGCAATTCAAAAGTCAAGTGCAATTAGATGGTAAACTGTCAATAATACACTTCAATAGCAGAAGTCTTAACAAAAACTTCTCACAGATTCAGGACTATTTAAAACAGCTAAACAGAAAATTCACAGCTATTGCAGTCTCGGAAACCTGGCTTAATGCAGACCAGGCTCCCCTGATGGCAATAGAGGGATATCAGATGTTTAACATTAACAGATCTCAAAAAAAGGGTGGTGGTGTTGCACTGTATGTTGATGACCTATATAGATGTAAGCTTGTAAATGAAATGTCCTCAGCACTACCAGGGATTTTGGAATGTGTTACTGTTGAGATTGACCTAGACAAAACAAAAAATCTAATCATAAGCTGCATATACAGAACGCAGGGGACTTGAATTGAGACATTCAGAGATAAATTAGTCGAGCTGTACAATAATATTACTAGTAAGAAAATGGTAGCAATTTGTGGAGATTTCAATATTGACCTACTTAATCCACATCAACAAAATGTAGTTACAGAGTTCATGAACTCTATGTACAGCATGAGTCTATATCCCACAATAACACATCCCAGTAGAATCACAGTTCACTCTGCGACACTTATTGACAACCTGTTTGTCAATGTTATCCATAAGAAAATAGAAAGTGGATTATTGATAAATGATATAAGCGACCACTTGCCAATCTTTGCACTTATCCATGGCCACACGGGGCCCAACCCAGAAAAAATCTCAAAATCGTTCAGACACAACTCACCAAACGCAATCAGTTCTTTTAAAGAGGACTTGCTGAAGCAAGACTGGACAGAAGTCTATGTATCAGATGTAAATGAAGCCTATGACACATTTATAAACATCGTAACCACTCTTTATGAAAAAAACTGCCCATTAGTTAAAAAAAAGCTTAAACACAAATTTGCTGACAAACCATGGTTAACCAAAGGACTACAAAAGGCGTGTAAAAAGAAAAATTTACTATATAAAGCTTTCATAAAGAAAAGGACAAAAGAAGCAGAGCAACGGTATAAAACATACAAAAATAAGTTAACATATATAATAAGATGCAGTAAAAGAGACTATTACAGTAAAGAACTGGAAAAAAACAAAGACAATATTAAAAATACATGGACAATAATCAACAGTATCCTTGGAAATAAAAGCAGAAATACTAGCTACCCAACTAATATTCCAAAAAATAATAAATCGACTCCGAATGTGAATATAGCTTCACCTGCAGATGAATTTAATAATTTTTTTGTTAACATTGGACCTAAACTGGCCCGAGAAATACCCACTACGGCGCCTACAGGTGATACAATATGCAATAACACTGCTGTAAAAGACACCATCTTCATAAAGAACACAGACGAAAGAGAGGTCATTGAAATTGTTAAATCGTTCAAAAGTAAAACATCTACTGACTGCGATGGTATTGACATGCTACTAATCAAAACTGTTATCGAATGCATAGTGAAACCACTGACGTATATCTGTAACCTGTCTCTCCAATCGGGTATATTTCCCAATGCAATGAAAATAGCTAAAGTAATTCCGATTTACAAGACAGGCGACAGAGGGGAACTCTCAAACTACAGACCAATTTCACTATTACCGCAATTTTCCAAGATACTTGAAAAAATATTCTATGAGAGAATTGACAACTTCATACTGAAGAATGATTTATTGTGTGAGCAGCAATATGGGTTCAGACACAAAAGGACAACAGCATATGCCTTAATGGAATTTACAGAAAAAATATCAACAGCCATTGAAAATAAAGAGTATTCAGTTGGAGTATTCCTGGATCTTAAAAAAGCATTTGATACAGTAGATCACAATCTATTATTAAAGAAACTACAAAATTGTGGTATTAGAGGGGTAGCACTGTCCTGGTTAAGTAGTTACTTAAATAATAGATATCAGTTTGCATGTGTTAACAGCAAGAACTCAGAGTTACTGAAGGTCACCTGTGGAGTCCCACAGGGTTCAGTTTTGGGACCATTATTATTCAATATGTATATAAATGATATATGTAAAGTTTCAGAAAAAATGGACTTAATATTGTTTACTGATGACACTAATCTGCTATGCAGTGGAAACAATTTGGGACAACTTCTGGATACACTCGGAAAGGAATTAGGAAAGCTGAAACTGTGGTTTGATTCAAACAAATTAACGCTCAATTTAAGCAAGACAAAATTTATAGTCTTTAACAACCATCACAACTACCCAGTACCCAAACTCAGTGTAAATGGTGTAGAGATTGAAAGGGTATCCGAAACTAAATTCCTTGGAGTAATAATTGATAACAAACTGTGTTGGAAGCCACATATTAATTATATAAAAGGTAAAGTATCCAAATCAATTGCAATATTACGCAGAGTGAAAAATTTGCTGAATCAACCCACACTATACACCTTGTACCATTCATTAATACTCCCATACATGACATATTGTAATGAAGTATGGGGAAATACATATAAAACAAACATATATCCACTCTTTATGCTTCAAAAAAGAGCTATTAGAATAATCAACAAAGCAGCTTACAGGGAACCAACAAACCCACTTTTTCTTAAACAAAAAACTCTCAAGTTGAAAGATCTGATTGACTTTAAAACTGCAATAATAATGTTCAAAGTGAAGAATCTATCACTGCCCGCAAATATCCAAAAGTTGTTCCAAACAAGGGAGAAACGATATCACTTCAGAGGAACATGTATATTTCAAAAGCCTACAGTGAGAACAACCACCAAGCAACACTGTATTTCAGTGCAAGGAGTCAGATTATGGAACGATTATGGACCTGAATTAAAATCATGTACAAAGCTTGGACAATTTAAAAAAAAAACTAAAGGAAGAAATACTCCAAACATATTTACAAGACGACATGTAAACTCACATAAGGATTGACATTTCCAGCCTGTGTTGTGTTGTAGCTTAGTTTTTCTTTTTTTCTCTGTGACACTATGTCTTAGATTTGTTTTTGAATAGTAACCGCTTAACTTAGACTAGCTCAGTTTTCTTTTTCTCTCAGTCACATTTTGTCTTAGCCTTGTTTTAAATTGTAATCGCTCTTGTCTTGTTTTCTCTTTTTTCTCCTTTGAATTCTTGGATGGAATATGGGTGGGCAATATAAGCTGCGGCTTCAGCCATCACCCATTTCGGATAACTCACGTGGAATTGTATAGTAGAAGGAGTCTTTGTCTAATTTGACCTTGTTGTTATATTATACAGTTTCTTTTAACCTGTAATGTACTATCCGAAATAAATAAAATTCATTCATTCATTCATTCATTCATTCATTCATTACAGTATTTTCCTTTAGCTATACTAACAAGCTAACAGTGCTTTTACCACAACCAAGTGTTTCTCCTCGCTATAAGGAAATGCTCGTTTGAGAAAAAAAGAACAAAAATATTACCGTCTTACAGAATAGTTTTTTATAACGATATCCAATGCAAAATACGCTGCTTCTGTGGTATCAATACTGTGTATGAAATGATGCCTTGTGTTGTGTATATGGGAGATTTTTCTCCCAAAGACGCTAATAACATCGTCATTTTTACTATTTTGGTAATATTTCCATAATCATGGGCCATTTGTTTTTTTTTTTGTGTGTTTAATTGTGTGTTCTGTAACCGTGTGTTATCTCTTACTCTATTGCACAGTAACCTGGTGGATCACCCACAATTTCATTGTACTGTACAACTGTACAGTGACAATAAAGCTTATCCTATTCCTATTCTTCTACTCTATAATCAGACATGTAAGCTTTGGTAATACTGATATTGAATAAAAATGCCTTCTATGTCTGCACATTTCTGAATGGAAGGCTTTAGTGGTACACTGCACAAACTAAAACACTTTTTTTGTATTTACAGATTTATCACACCTGGATGATGAGGGAGAATCACCCAGACCCGCGGTGTCCAGCTCACCTTCACCAGCACCAAGCTTGTCCTCTTGCTCTTCCTCCTCTCCTCATCAGACCAGATTAGGTAATATATGTTCAGATCATGACCCATTCACACAAAGGAGTGAGTGAAATAAACCAATTATACACTTGAATTGAATCTTCTGATGTCACTAACAGTAAATGGATGTTAAATAGACACATTCAATCTTGGATTAACGATTCCTGTGTTTTTCAGTGTGTGGTTATTTTATATTGCTTTTTATTTTTGTACTTTCAAACAGGGAAACGGAAGCGGGACACAAACATGGACGTCCTTCTTTACTACCTGGAGAGGTCAGATGAGAGACAGCAGGAGCAGAGCAGGAGGGATGAGCAGCTGATCTCTGCTTTGCTGCAAAGCATCCAGAGAGTGGAGGACAGTACCAGTACCCTTGTTGGACTGATGGGACACATTGTGTCTGTGCTTGAGGGACTGCAATAAAAGTAACTATTGCGGCGTGGCATGAAAAAATATAAACAGCGATGCTGTGGTTTTAAGTGAAGCTTTATTATATCATCCAGCCGTCACGAGTTCCGCTCCCGGCGCCGTGCATGCGCGCCGGGAGCGAGCCCACGGCTCTCAGAGAAGGAGGACACAAGAGTCTGTGTTTCCAGCAGCAGCAGTTGCAGAAGTGAGAATGAGAGAGTGAGAGTGAGAGAGTTTGCATTACAGAGTTGCAGCATACTGTATATACTGGACTACAACAATACATCAAAGGACATACCCCAGCAGTTGGTATGATCAAAGAGATAACAGAACAGGCATAAGACATTTGCATTTGAGAGACATATTGATCTCAGTCCCTAGGTCACAGTGAGGACAGGACGCATGAGCACAATGCATGAAAGGCAACATTAACATCACAGAAGTGAGCCAGATGAAACGAGTCTGCCTGTAGACATTAATACACATTTCACTGTTCTGTTATTTGCTCTAGCCAAGCGCTGTGTTTGACCAGTCTGTTTGTGGGGGTTACACCAAAGCACATCTACATATTGATCTCAGCCTCTAGGTCACAGTAAGGACAGGACGCATGAACACTATAAATGAATGGCACATTACATCACGATACATGCATGGCACATTACATCTCAGTAGTGCAGCGGGAAAAACCTAGAGAAAAGAGCTGAGTGTCCTGTGTGTTGTGGGGGGGTTGAATCAACCCGCCACACTATCACAGCACTGATGTTTTTTGGCTGTGTGTACATAATATTTCATATGTAGCAGTCTTAAGTTTTTGCACATTTTGTAAATAAAAGCCTTCTTTCCTTAAGTGTTTTTTTTTCTGCTTCCATATTAAGAAATTGCTATCCTCACACCAAACATATGCATGAAATGTAAAGCTATTTAGGATAAACAATGCAAATAACTATAACATTACAGTGGTGGGAAGTGAAAGTACAAGTACTGAATTATTGCACTTAAGTTCATTTTTTAGGTATTTTTAAAATATATCATGAATTTGTGGACTATACTCACATATTTTTGACAACTTTTTTCACATGCTCTAAAGAACAAGAAGTATCAAACTATAAATCTATGCACTTTTTCTGTGGAAAATGGTCCAAGTTGCCTGCTTCAAAAATGATAATTAATGAGTTTATATTGTTTTGACAACATACCACATGACATTCTGTCAGCTCTGGACAAGATCACTTCTGGGGAAATTATTTTTAACTTGTACACTTTAGATTCTGTCTCTTGTTACCCCTACATGAATAAAAACTTGAATGAGTAATTTAACCAAAATAGATGAATTCAAGTACATAAGGTGTATACCTTTAACAACTCTGTAAAAGTGCCTATAAAATACATACATACACCATAAATACTTCAAAACAGTGTCATGTGTGGGGCTGATGTTTCAGCCACGCCCATGATTTGTGGCTGTAGCTTCCTAATTTATTGTTAATTGGTCCCAGCTGGCAGGTTGTTAGAGCCCTGAGCCAGAGCTCCTTGCCAGTCTACAGCCACTCCCCTTTCTCTCTCTCCTTGCCAGATACTCACCGGCTGTGTGTAATCACTGGTTGTTATCCTCACAGACATTTACACACATGCAAGCACACACTCAAGCACACTTTTTCATGCATGCACACACACATACATTCCTTCTTACTCACATATGCTGACACACACTCATACATGGATTCCGGCCGCACACCTGCATCCACTTGTCACTCATTAGTCTGTTTGGTATGTATTGGGTGACAGTGGGGGCATTCAGTGTCGCGGCGTAAGCCAGCACTAGACAGTTCAGTCTGAAGTCATTCCTGTCTAGGCTACACCAGCCTATGTTGATGTCCTGGAGCTGTTGGTGTTTTTCCCATTGGACTACTCCAGCATTGTTTTTTTCTAGAGCCCGCTGAGCTCCGATGCCCAATGTAAGTCTTTCTCAATATTATTAACTGCCCTTCCTTGTCCGCTGCCCAGTTCCGCCCTGGGAGCACGTGGGGCTTCTTCCCCAGCCAATGGAGCTCAGACATCCATTGCTTTGATTGCCAGACTGTGTTTTCGACTGAACATATTGTGCATTTTGTGTTTCCCCATATTGTTAAATAAACACGTCTTCTTCACCTGCATTTTGGGCTCGCACTAATTCAATTGTTCGCTGTGTGTTTACGCAGCAGACATGACAGAGTATACTGAGGATCGATTGTCAGATGAATCTTTTTTATTCATTAACGCTTTTGTACTGCTTCACATGTCATATTTTGTAAATGATATGGCAGGCACTAAACAGATTAATGCTCCTCACTGTTAAAATACTCCATTAAAACTGCCCTAATGTAATCCCGTCTACACTGGCATGATCAGGTAGTGGTTGAACTGGGGGCTGACTGTGATCATGTGTGTCTGGGAGTCCAAAGTTGTAACCATGTTCCTCACAAATATTATCAAGTATGCAGCAGGTGAGCACTATTTTCTTGCTCAGCTCCAGTTTGCAGTCATTGCTTGTCAGGAGGGCCCTCCATCATCCTTTCAAGCCGCCGAAGGCCAATTCCACAACTGAACATGCACGGCTCATCCGGTAGTTGTAGTTACGTTGTTCAGGGGTAAGTCTGCCTGTGTCCGAGAAGGGTTTAATCAGCCACCTCTACATGGGGTTGGCTGGATGGTGAAATCTGGTGTCATGCCAAAAACTGATCACTGTCTAAAAGAGACAGGAGGGCCCCTTGTACTGCCTGGTCTCAGTCCACCTACAATGTGTCTAAATGTTTGAGGTTTTATCACATCTGAAAAATTATAGTGTTGGCCAAAGTGTTGCACTTTGGATAACAACTTATAAAATTTATCAGATTGCAACTATCCATCCATCCATCTTCTACCGCTTTTCCGGAGGTCCGGGTCGCGGAGGCAGCAGTTCAAGCAGAGAAGCCCAGACTTCCCTCTCCCCAGCCACCTGCTCCAGCTCTTCAGAGGGGATACCAAGGCGATCCCAGACCAGCTGGGAGACATAGTCTCTCCACCGAGTCCTGGGTTTGCCCCTGGGTCTCCTCCCAGTGGGACGTGCCTGAAACACCTCAAGTGGGAGGCGTCCAGGAGGCATCCTAATCAGATGCCCATACCACCTCAACTGACTCCTTTCAATGTGGAGGAGCAGCGGTTCTACTCTGAGCCTCTCCCGGATGACTGAGCTCCTCACCCTATCTCTGAGGGTGAGTCCAGCAATCCTACGGAGAAAGCTCATTTCAGCCGCTTGTGTCCGCGATCTCGTTCTTTCGGTCATTACCCAAATCTCGTGACCATAGGTGAGAGTAGGAACGTAGATTGACTGGTAAATCGACAGCTTTGCCTTAGAACTAAGCTCCCTCTTCTCCACAACAGACCGGTACAACGTCCGCATCACTGCAGATGCTGCTCCAATCCGTCTGTCGATCTCTCGCTCCATTTTCCCCTCACTCGTGAACAAGACCCCAAGATACTTAAACTCCTCCACTTGGGGCAGGAGCCTGTCCCCAACCCGGAGAGGACAATCCACCTTTTTCCGGCTGAGGACCATGGACTCGGACTTGGAGGTGCTGATTCTCATCCCAGCCGCTTCACACTCAGCGGCAAACCGTCCCAGCAAGAGCTGTAGGTCATTGCTGGATGAAGCCAACAGGACAACATCATCTGCAAACAACAGAGATGAGATCCTGTGGTCACCAAGCATGACACCCTCCAGTCCCTGGCTGCGCCTAGAAATCCTGTCCATAAAAATTATGAACAGGATCGGTGACAAAGGGCAGCCCTGGCAGAGTCCAACTCTCACTGGGAATGACTCCGACCGAGTGTTGGCAATACGAACCAAACTCTCACAACGGTCGTATAGAGACCAAATAGCTCGTAACAACAAGCCCGATACCCCATACTCCCGAAGCACCCCCCACAAAAATCCACGAGGGACGCGGTCAAATGCCTTCTCCAAGTCCACAAAACACATGTAAACTGGTTGGGCAAACTCCCACGAACCCTCAAGAATTCTCGAGAGGGTAAAGAGCTGGTCCGATGTGCCACGGCCAGGACGAAAACCACATTGCTCCTCCTGAATCCGAGGTTCGACCAACGGCCGGACTCTCCTCTCCAGTACCTTGGCATAGACCTTCCCAGGGAGGCTGAGGAGTGTGATCCCTCTAAAGTTGGAGCACACCCTCCGGTCCCCTTTTTTGAAGAGAGGAACCACCACCCCGGTTTGCCATACCAAAGGCACTGCCCCCGACCTCCACGCAATGTTGCAGAGGCGTGTCAACCATGACAACCCAACAACATCCAGGGCCTTGAGGTACTCAGGGCGAATCTCGTCCACCCCCGGGGCCCGGCCACCAAGGAGATTTTTAACCACCTTGGCGACCTCAGCCCCTGTGATAGGCGAGTCATCCCCCTCGTCCCCAAACCCTGCTTCCTCTGTGGAAGGCGTATCAGTGGGATTGAGGAGATCCTCGAAGTATTCCTTCCACCGCCCGACGATATCCCCAGTTGAAGTCAACAGTGTCCCATCCGCACCATACACAGTGTGGACGGGGAGCTGCTTTCCCCTCCTGAGCCGCCGAACAGTTTGCCAGAATCTCTTTGAAGCCGACCGAAAGTCTTGTTCCATGGCCTCACCGAACTCCTCCCATACCCGGGTTTTTGCTTCAGCAACCACCCGAGCTGCACTCCGCTTGGCCTGCCGGTATACCTCAGCTGCTTCGGGAGTCCCACAAGCCAACCAAGCTTGATAGGACTCCTTCTTCAGCTTAATGGCCCCCCTCACCACTGGTGTCCACCACTTGGTTCGGGGGTTGCCACCACGAGATGCACCGACCACCTTGCGGCCGGAGCTCTGGGCCGCCGCTTCAACAACAGAGGTGGAGAACATGGCCCATTCAGACTCCATGTCTCCAGACTCCCTCAGAATGTGGTTGAAGTTCTTCCGGAGGTGGGAGTTGAAGACCTCCCGGACAGGGGCCTCAGCCAGACGCTCCCAGCAAACCCTCACTATACGTTTGGGTCTACCAGGTCTGAATGGCTTCCTCCCCTGCCATCGGATCCAACTCACCACCAGGTGGTGATCAGTTGACAGCTCTGCACCTCTCTTTACTCGGGTGTCCAAGACATACGGTCGCAGGTCTGATGATACGATAACAAAATCGATCATCGACCTGCGACCTAGGGTGTCCTGGTGCCAGGTGCACATATAAGATAAGCCTTTATTAGTCCCACAACGGGGAAATTCCAGGATTGCAACAGCACAGGGATAGCAACACTCAGAGCAACAATCAGAAGGCAAGAAAAAAAAAACAAAAACAAGCAAGCAAGAGCAGCTAATATACATATGTACATATTACTATAAAATATATATATACACACACACACACACACAGACACAGTGCAGAGCATTGTAGCTGGATGGAATAAATATATGAATATATGAACACACAGTGCAGAGCATTGTAGCTAGATGGAATAAATATGTAAATATATAAACACCCACAGTACGGGGCATTGCAGCTAGGTGGAATAAATATGCAAGTATATAAACACACACAGTGCGGAGCAATGTAGCTAGATGGAATAATATGTAGATATATAAAAACACAGTGCGGAGCATTGTAGCTAGATGGAATAAATACATAGATATATAAATATAAACACACCCAGTGCTGAGCATTGTAGCTAGATGGAATAAATATATAGATATATAAATATAAACACACCCAGTGCAGAGCATTGTAGCTAGATGGAATAAATATGTAAATATATAAACACACACAGTGCAGAGCATTGTTGCTAGGTGGGATGAAACAGCATAACCGTCTATTTAGTTATCCTACATGGTATGATTATGTGCCCATACATATTCTCACCCTCCATAGCGACCGGTATGTTCCTAGTTGTATGCCGGAGAGGACCATTGTGTAAGTCTATTGCATCTTTTGCATTCAAAAAAACTATTAGTTTGTTACGTCTTTTTGCTATCTCTGCGAGCAGCCCTGCTTAGGTTGTACAGTCTGACAGCCGTTGGTAGGAAGGACCTACGAAACCTCTTGGTTGTGCACCTGGGATGATGTAGTCTGCTGCTAAATGAGCTCCTCAGTGCATCCAGTATGTCCTGCATAGGGTGGAACTCGGACTCCAGCAGAGATGACAGTTTAGCCACCGTCCTTCTCTCTCCTATCTCCTCCATCGGATCAAGGCGTTGCCCCAGGACAGAGCTAGCTTTCTTAATCAGTTTGTTCAGTCTCTTCCTATCGGCTGCAGTAATGCCACTGCCCCAGCAGACCACTCCAAAAGTGATGGCTGATGCCACCACCGTGTCATAGAATGACTTCAGCAGCGCCCCTTGTACACCAAAAGACCTGAGTCTCCTCAGCAGGAACAGCCTGCGCTGTCCCTTCTTGTAGAGTGCGTCAGTATTGTGTGACCAGTCTAGTTTATTGTTCAGATGAATACCCAGGTACTTGTAGGATGTCACCATCTCGATGTCTGTTCCCTGTATATTTACTGGTGCTGTGAGGGGCTGCCCATGCCTGCGGCAGTCCACCACCAGCTCCTTAGTTTTCCTCGCGTTGATCTGGAGGCAGTTCCGATGGCACCAGTCCACAAAGTTCTGGATAAGCCCTCTGTACTCAACTTCATCTCCGCTGGAGATGAGACCAACGATCGCAGAGTCATCAGAGAACTTCTGTAGATGTCAATGTGTTGTGTTGTGTGAGAAGTCCGCAGTATAAAGAGTGAACAGGAAGGGAGCCAGCACCGTTCCCTGGGGGGCCCCCGTGCTACTGATGATCGTGTCGGAAACACAGTCCCGGGTTCTCACAAACTGAGGCCGGTTCGTGAGGTAGTCCAGGATCCATGATGACAGGTGCTGGTCCACCCCTGCGCGCAGCAGCTTGTCCTTCAGGATCATCGGTTGGATGGTGTTGAAAGCACTGGAGAAGTCAAAGAACATGATCCTCACCATATTCCCGGGCTTCTCCAGGTGGGACAGAGAACAGTGAAGGAGGAAGATCACCGCATCCTCCACCCCAATGCCATGCTGGTAGGCGAACTGGAGTGGATCCATCGCTGGTCCCACCAGGGGGCGGAGATGAGCAAGGAACAGTCTCTCCAGGGTCTTCATCAAGTGGGACGTCAAGGCCACCGGTCTGAAGCTGTTCAGGTCTTTGGGGTGGGAAGTTTTTGGTACAGGTACCACACAAGATGTTTTCCACAGCTGTGGTACCCTCCCCAGTTTCAGGCTCATGTTGAAGATATATGTCACAATCCCACACAGCTGGTCTGCACAGGACTTGAGGAGCTTTGCGCTGATGCCGTCCGGTCCCGACGCCTTCCTCGCCTTGATCTTCCTCAGCTCCGTCCTCACCTGGGTCTTGGTCAGGGTCAGGATGGGGGGCTGTGTGTTGGGAGTGGGGGGGTGTCGGTGGAGTGGGGAGTGGGTAGCAGGACTTGATTTCTTAGGGGCAGCAGTGGTTGTTGTGCAGACAGGGGGGAGGGCGGTTGGTCAAATCTATTGAAAAACAGATTCAGGTTGTTCGCCCACTCCCTGCCCCCCGTGGCCTGGGGGGAGGTATTCTGGAGCCCCGAGATGGTTTTGAGGTTTCTCCAGACCCCGCTGATGTCGCTCTGTTGCAGCTTGTCCTCCATCTTCTTCCTGAAGCTGTCCTTGCCTTCTCTGATCTTTCTCCTCAGCTCCCTCTGTACGGACTTCAGCATCTCCCTGTTCCCCGACCTGAAGATCCTCTTCTTCTCTCTCAGAAGTGTTTTTATCTCAGGGTTGATCCAGGGTTTGTTGTTTGAGTGACGCCGTATGGTCTTGGTGGGAACGGATTTGTCCACACAGAAGCTGAGGTAGCCCATGAAGGTGTGAATGAGGCCATCGATGTCCTCACCATGTGGATCGCAGAGCTGCTTCCAGGCAGTGGCTTCAAAACAGTCCTTTAGAGTGTCCATTGTCTCCTCAGACCATAACTCCACAGTGTGCATGGCCGGAGGTTGTCTGTGCACTAGGGGTTTGTACACCGGTCGGAGATGAACCAAGTTGTGATCCGATCTCCCAAGTGGGGGGAGTTGTGATGAGGTGTACGCCTCCTTAGTGTTTGCGTAGAACAAATCCAGTGTTTTATTGTCTCTAGTGTGGCATGTGACATACTGGGTGAACGTGGGCAGAATGGGAGACAGTGAAACGTGGTTGAAATCGCCTGAGATGAGGAGAAGAGCATCTGGGTGTTCTGTCTGCAGCCTGCTGGTTACTGAATGGATGACGTCACGCGCTGTCCCAGCGTTCGCCGTCGGATTTGCATAAACAACAATGCAGATCACGTGTGAGTGTTCTCTCGGGAGATATGTAGGCCTCATGCTAACAGCAAGCAACTCAATGTCTTTGCTGCAGTGTCGTTGTTTAATAGTGATATGTCCCGGTCTACACCAGTTGTTGTTAACATACATTATCACTCCACCGCCCCTAGTTTTGCCACTCTCTGGTGTTCGGTCAGCTCGTATCATGTGAAAACCCTCCAGCTCAATGTTAGCATCTGCTGCTAGTTCAGTTAGCCACGTCTCAGTAAACAAAAGGAGAGAGCACTCCCGGTAAGTGCTATCATAACGGGAGATAGCCGCTAGCTCATCTAACTTTCCCAGTATCGACCGTACATTTCCCATGACAACAGATGGAAGGGAGGGTCTGTACCTTATATTTTTTGTCCTCCGCCTTACTCCAGCCCGGCAGCCGCGGCGTTTTCGCCTCAGTTCTCTCGGTATGTCGAGTTTTTCCAGTGGGACCGGGTGGCGGTTAAATGCTAGCAGCTCTTCCCTGTTGTATCGAATCCTGCTATAAACAGTGGCTCCGTCCACCGGCTCAGGAGACATTTGGGACGATCTGTGTGTCCGTGATATAAGTGGGGTGAAAAAAAAAAAGTGATCAAAAGAGAGAGGAAGGGGAAAAAAAACTCGGAATCGAGCCGCTGTTGCAAAAGGCAGCCAACTGGTGTGGCACCGAGAGATGATGCCCTTATGCTTGAACATGGTGTTCGTTATGGTCAGACTGTGGTTAGCACAGAAGTCCAATAACTGAACACCACTCGGGTTCAGATCGGGCAGGCCGTTCCTCCCAGTCACCCCCCTCCAGGTTTCATTGTCGTTGCCCACGTGCGCATTGAAGTCCCCCAGTAGGACAATGGAGTCTCCAGGAGGAGCACCCTCCAGCACCCCAGTCACAGACTCCAAAAAGGGTGGGTACTCTGAAACATCATTTGGTGCATAGGCACAAATGATGGTCAGGACCCGTTTCCCAACCCGAAGGTGCAGGGAAGCAACCCTTTCGTCCACCGGGGAAAACTCCAATATAGAGGCAGCAAGGTGGGGTGATACAAGAATACCCACCCCTGCTCGTCGCCTCTCGCCCGGGGCAACTCCAGAAAAGGCCAAGCTCCAGCCCCTCTCCAGGAGACTGGTTCTGGAACCGGAGCTGTGTGTTGAGGTGAGGCCAACTATATCTAGCTGGTATCGCTCAACCTCGTACACCAGCTGAGGCTCCTTCCCCACCAGAGAGGTGACATTCCACGTACCAAAAGCCACTTTAGAAAGCTTGGGATCAGTCCACCAAGGTCTCCGCCTTTGACCGCCACCTAATCCACATAGCACCGGACCCCCATGATCCCTCCTGCAGGTGGTGAACCCACTGGAGGGCGGACCCATGTAACTCCTTCGGGCTGAGCCCGGCCGGGTCCCATGGGTGGAAACCCGGCCACCAGACGCTAGCCTTCGAGCCCCTCCCCCAGGCCTGGCTCCAGGGTGGGGCCCCGGTAACCCCATACCGGGCGGGGTACACTGAATCCTTGATATAGAATTTATCATGAGAGTCTGTTGGATCGTTCTTAGTCTGGCCCTTCACCCAGGACCAGTTTGTCTTGGGAGACCCTATCAGAGGCAAATTGCCCCCGGACAACATAGCTCCTGGGATCACTGGGGCACGCAAACCCCCCCACCACGATAAGGTGACGATCCATGAGGAGGTCATGGATCACCTGGACAAGTTTCGCGGACAATGCCTATAGATGCCGCCATACAAAAATGAGCTCAGTTGGATCAGGTCCCTAGGACAAGTGCGTTCAAATGCGAGGTGTAACTTTTTTCCGAATTGGAGGTGGGGCGACTTTGAGGCAAGATGGCGGCCTTCCTGTTGGCGGTGGGTATGGGCCACAATGATGTTTTTTGCATGTCTTGAGGTGATTCACACCTCACCCAAATTTGATGTGGGTGTTAGTATGACGTTAGTATGACGTTAGTATGACATCAACGTTAGTATGACGTCATACATGTTACCATGGACACGCCCTTCTTGCCATTCAATCCATGAGCTTATGGGGAGGGGTGGGAAGGTCTTGGAGGTCTCAATTTTTCAACATATGTTGAGGTCACTGTCATATGTAGTCCAATATGGGTGGACAACATATAACTTACAGGGAAGTGTTGCCATGGCAACATGGCGACGGTTGACTACACGCCATGAAATTTCGGAAAGTTGTATCTTGGACAAACTTTTTCTGATTTCCACCAAATTTTCAAAAATTGGATAATAATCCCACCCTGAACATTTCTATATAAAATAACAAAAGTTTTAGCGCCGCCTAGTGGTAACAACATTAGACCCTTGTAAATTGGACATACTTTGCACGATCTGCAACAAATTTTATACGATGAGTATTCTCCCTTCCCCAAACTCGTCTCTATACAAATAATAAACAACACTCATAGCGCCCCCTAATGATTAAAGGAAGAATTACTGACGGGCAAAACTTCTCCGATGTCCATAAAACTTTCCATGAAGGAAAATAGTGCCACCCCAGATGCAATGACATCAAAATACCTGACAAAAGATATAGCGCCACATAGTGGTAAATGAAAGAATTGCTGAAAAATGTTTCATTTATTACTCACAAGCGGCTGGGCAGAATGATGTGAAATTTTCTGAGATTCATCAGAACACAGCCATGATAATAACTGAACATCAACAATAGTATAACATCAAACGTGTTAACATAGACACGCCCTCCTCGCCATTCAAACCATGAGCTTATGGGGAGGGGTGGGAAGGTCTTGGAGGTCTCAATTTTTCAACATATGTTGAGGTCACTGTCATATGTAGTCCAATATTGGTGGACAACACATAACTTACAGGGAAGTGTTGCCCTGGCAACATGGTGATGAGAGATGGAGATCCATGATCCATGATAAGGTGACCATGATCAGGGACGCAAACCCCCCCACCACGATAAGGTGACGATCCATGAGGTGATGGAGACTGCAACTGATTGCAATGTTTACATGCAAAAACCTCATTGTTTTGGAGGTAAATTGAATATATATTTATACAGTATCTACATGTATTTCTGGCATCCTTGTCTTGAAGAGGCGATGGTGAAGTGTGTCTTGTCAAGGATTGGCGCAGCACCTGGAGTGCCTGTGTAGACCAAACCTTGAGTGGCAGTCTTTGTTGCAGTTGGCACAGATTAAGGATGATGGATGTTGTTCCGCCCCTGCGCGCTCGTGTCTTGCAGTACACCTCCTCTCCTGTTTTTCCCTCAAACTTGCTTCAGCCCTGCTCATTCCTTCTCTTAGAAAGTGGAGCCAAATGTCACGCTCCTTGGCCACCTCCTCCCAGTGGTCGCTGTTTATTTCTACGTATCAGAGATCACGTTTGTAGACAGCTTTGTACCTCAACAGGGGTTGTCTTACCAGATGAATGCCTTCCCGCAGTTCACCGTAGATAATTTCTCTGGGTAGGTGGTTTGGCACCATGCGGTGCACATGGCCAAGTCATCGAAGATGCCCTTGGCTGAGAAGTGTGGAATACTGGGTAAGCCAGCGTGCTCAACTACCTCCGTGTTGGTGAGTCTATCTTGCCATTTGATGCCTAAGAGGCGTCGGAGGGAGCACAGATGGAATCCATTGAGCCATTTCTCCTGTCTGGCATAAGTTGTCTAGGACTCGCTGCCACATAGGAGAGTTGACAGAACACAGGTTTGGTAGAGACAGAGTTTGATCCTCTCGCTCAACAGATCATTGTTCCACACTTGTTTGTTGAGCTTCACCATCACAGCAACTGTTTTGGCTATTCTGGAATTAATTTCTGCATCTAGAGAGAGAGAGAGATGGTAACTGTGGACCCCAAGTAAATGAAGCTGTCGACCACAGCAAGCTGAGTATTGTTAATGGTGATGACAGGGGGAGCATGAGCGTTTTGTGCCATGATGTTTGTTTTCTTTATACTGATGGTGAGCCCAAACTGTTTGCATGCGTGGGATAGCCAGTCAATCATACACTGGAGGCTGTCTTCGCTGTGTGATGTAAGGGCTGCATCATCCACAAAGAGTAGCTATCTGATTAGGACATCTGTCAGTCTGGTTCTTGCATGCAGTCGTGTGATGTTGAAAAGTTTTCCGTCCGATCTTGTGCGAATGTAGACACCTTCAGGGCAATCATCAAAAATATAATGGAGGCGCACTGAGAAGAAGATTCTAAACAGGGTTGGTGTAAGGACGCAGCCCTGTTTCACTCCACTGCTAACTGGAAAGGTATCTGAAGTTGCACCATTGATGAGGACAGTGCTTTGTGAAATGAGGTGATTATCCCCAGAAGTTTTGGAAGACAGCCTATTTTCTGCAGAAGCTGAAAGAGCCCACTTCGACTAAAAAAGTCAAAGGCTTTTGTCAGGTCCACAAATGCAATGAATAGTGGCTGCTGCTGCTCTCAACACTTCTCCTGCAGCTGACGGAGGGAGAAGATCATGTCCACTGTGGACCTTTTGGCTCTAAAGCCACATTGTGACTCAGGATAGACTCGCAAAGCAAGACTCTGCACGCGTAAAAGAGTGACATGGGTGAAGACTTTGCCAACAACGCTGAGTAATGAAATTCCAAGATAGTTGTTACAGTCACTGCGATCCCCTTTGTTCTTGTACAATGCGACTATGTTTGCGTCACACATATCTTGAGGCACATATCCTTGCTCCCAGCAGAGGCAGAGAAGTTCATGTAGAGGATGTAGGAGTGCTAATTTACCACTTTTTAAAACTTAAGGGGGGGAGGGGGGTGCCATCTTTCCCCGGAGCTTTACCACTGCTAAGAAAGTTGATGGCTTTGCTGAGCTCTTTCAGGCTGGGCATTTCATCTAGCTCCTCCGTGACTGGCAAGCTGGGTAAGGTGTCGAGGGCAGTGTCTGTCACGATGTTCTTGGTTGAGAAAAGTTCTAGGTAGTGTTCAACCCAGCACTGAAGTTGTCTGCTCTGGTCAGTGATGACTTCGCCTGATTTGGATTTGACGGGGGCTGTTTTAGTGTTGGTGGGACCGGTTGCTGTTTTGATGCCCTTATACACCCCTTGGGCATGGACACAGTCGGCAGCTACCTGTATGTTGGCATACAGGTTCAGCCAGTACTCATTGGCACAACGGCGGGTGATCTGCTGGGCCTTGCTCCTTACTGCTCTCAGGGTGTTGAGTGTGCTAGGACAAGGATTCTGCTTATAAGCTAGCAGTACTTTCCGTTTGGCCTCTGTGACTGGTTGCATTTCATTCCAGTGTGCCTCGAACCAGTCTGCGTTTCTGCATACTTTTTTACTGTATGCAGTCACAGAGGAGTCGTATATGGCGTGGCGGAGGTAGGACCATTTCGCATCTGCTTGGTTGTTGCTGTTTGAATAATCTTCGAGTTTTCGTTGAAGGATGTCGCCAAAAGTTTGGACCCTTTCAGTTTCAGAAGTGATGCAGGTTTAAATGCGTTGTCAGCCCTTTATTTTTGCATGGTAGATTTTCTTGGGAATCAGTCTGACTTTGCTGGCAACAAGTGAGTGCTCGGTATCACAGTCTGCGCTGTGATAGCTTCTTGTGTGGAGGACGCTGCAGAGGTTGGCTCTTCTCGTGATGACGAGGTCTAGCTGGTGCCAGTGGCAGGACCTGGGGTGTCTCCAGGACACTTTCTGCAGATCTTTACACATGAAGTAGGTGTTGGTAATACACAGGCTGTGATGACAGCAGACTTCCAACCACCTCTGTCTGTTCTCTTTCATCCTGCCAATGCCAAAGTGGCCAAGACAGGATGGCCAATGCTGCCAGTCAGCTCCAACACGAGCATTGAAGTCACCTAGCATGTAAATGCCTTCTGAGCTGGGGATTTTGGATATTTCTTCCTCGAGAGCCTCATAAAAATCAATCTTTGACCTCTGGGGTGGATGTAAGGGTTGGAGCATATACAGAAATAATGTTCACAAATCCTGATTCTGTCTTCAAGCGGAGAGCGTGTATCCTCTAAGAACCTCCTGTGGGAGTTTCCGTGGAAGTGATCAGTGAGTTCCTCAGAGCAAATCCTACACCGTGCTGCCTGGGTTTGTCCTGAGACAGGCCCTGCCAATAGAAGTTGTAGTCCATCCACCCATCCATCTTCTTCCGCTTAATCCTTTTCGGGTCGCGGGGGGGCTGGAGCCTATCCCAGCATCTTTGGGCGAGAGGCAGGGTACACCCTGGACAGATCGCCAGTCCATCGCAGGGCCAACACAGAGAGACAGACAACCATTCACTCTCACAGTCATACCTAAGGACAATTTAGAATCCCCAGTTTGATGCCAATTTACCTAACCTGCATGTTTTTGGCATGTGGGAGGAAACCGGAGAAATCCCGGAGTAAACCCACGCAGACACGGGGAGAACATGCAAACTCCACACAGATCAGTGTTGGTCGGGAGCTGGGATTGAACCCAGGATCCCCCGGCCAAGGGTGAGTTGCTGTGCTGCCGCAGTGCTAACCACTCTGCCACCGTGCTGCCCCTAGAAGGTGTAGTCTGTTTCTCTAAGTGAACCACTGTGGCGAGTTTCTTGGAGACAAGCAATGTCGATGTTGAGTTGTGCATGTTCTTTGTTGATGATGGATGTCTTACATGAGTCATCCATTCGTTGGAGATCATCAGAGAGTCTGGGGCACATTGTGTGTATGTTCCCGCTTGTGAATCGAAGAGCTGGAGTCTTCATTGTTTTTTCTTTTGAACTGCCTGGTGCAGATTGACGCTTGTTTGTCAGGAAGGTTCCTTAAGCTCTACGCACCCAGCAGAGCAGGCAAGCCATGGAAGGGCAACACCTTTCTGGCTGGGGGCTGCCCAGCTTGAGGTGAGCGGTAGCTGCCCAATGAAGCTGTGATGACTTCTCCTGCAATCAAACAAGACCCCAGGCATTCCTTCTTATGCCAATCGTCCACAGCTTTTAACCGGTAGACTGCCTCGTCCCGTGTTGTGCCGGAATCTTGCAATGCCGCTGGAATGGCCTCTCCAGTTTGCGCTTCAGGCCTGGGTAAGTGAATATGGAGACACTGGGCTTCCCATACATCAGTGTCCCCCCTTGGAGTCACTGGCAGAGTCCAAAGGAAAGGATGAACCAATACAATTTAGGGCCAGATTCACTGCAGGAGCTGCCAGAAAGTAGTGCAGAGTGACTACTATCTGCCTCAGGGCTCCACTCTGGATTTGTTTTTGGGGTTTACTAACGAAGCCTTTCCTGCGATCATGTATAGCTACAAAGCAGCAAAGGTTTAGAATCAGGGTTTTCCTTCCCCTAGATGGACTGCCTTCCCAGGCTTAGGGCTCCATCTTCCCTGGGCAACTGGTTTTAAGGCAAAAGTGGCTCACCTTCGCCCCTTTTCTTGTCAGTTATAACAGTTTTGCCGCAGGAAGGCCGAGAGTTGGACTTTGGCTGTCAGAGGCTATTTGACTTGCATGCCATAGAAAGCATTTCAAGAGGTTGTGAGAGCCCAGCCTCACAACCCGCCCCTGGCTATAGCAGCTTTATGAAACCACATGTACACTACCGTTCAAAAGTTTGGGGTCACCCAGACAATTATTTTGTGTTTTCCATGAAAAGTCACACTTATTTACCACCATGAGTTGTAAAATGAATAGAAAATATAGTCAAGACATTGACAAGGTTAGAAATAATGATTTGTATTTGAAATAATAATTTTTTCCTTCAAACTTTGCTTTCGTCAAAGAATCCTCCATTTGCAGCAATTACAGCATTGCAGACCTAACATGATTGCACAAGGATTTTCTAATCATCCATTAGCCTTCTGACACAATGAGCAAACACATTGTACCATTAGAACACTGGAGTGATAGTTGCTGGAAATGGGCCTCTATACACCTATGTAGATATTGCACCAAAAACCAGACATTTGCAGCTAGAATAGTCATTTACCACATTAGCAATGTATAGAGTGTATTTCTGATTAGTTTAAAGTTATCTTCATTGAAAAAAAATGCTTTTCTTTCAAAAATAAGGAAATTTCTAAGTGACCCCAAACTTTTGAACGGTAATGTATATATCCAGTAAATCTATACATTTTTCCATGTAACCTTGTTACTGAATTATTTTAATTGCTTTTAAACCTAGATCAAGTTTGTTTTGGGTTCAAAATGCATCATAAGTGTTAACCACTTGCGCTCCGTTGTTCCGCGGGCGGGCAAGTCTCTGCGTCCTATGACGCACGAGGGCGCACGAGAGCGCCCTCGTGCGCGCTTGGACGCATGACGCATGATGGTGGTGATGGTGATGTAGTGGCGTCCAAGCGCCACTCAAAAAAAAAAAACTGCAGAGACAGCCGCGAACAGATTAGTTCATCTGATTGACCTCTCATTCGACTAATAAGAGCCTTGAATTGGGTTTCTGAAACCTTGAGGAGCCAATGAATGAAAATCTAGGAAGGAGGACCCGCCTACTGTGAACGCAGGAGCCAATTGAAGCACAGAAATTCAGGCTGGGTGAAGCGATATTTACTGCTGCAGCAGATGAAAACAAAGCTGGACGAATCTACTACAGACCCAGGCTCACCCAGCAGCATGGAGAACACCCACAAGTGGGACCTGCACTCATTCCAGCAGAATAGACGGAGGCCGACGACAAAAGTCGTAAATCATTCGCCAAAACGGCAATAATGGAATTATGTTGATCGGGATCCACGAGCGGAGCAGCGTCGCGTTGGGGGAAGAGATGTTCGCCATGACTCTGCTGCTTTGAAGAGGTAAGGTGTTATAAGCTAAATTATTATTTATCCCTGAAAACTGTAATCCAAAAATGACTTTTGACCGATCAGTAAATTACAACTGTACTGCGCACAAATTACGAAGTGCGTGCGCCGCGATAAACGGTTCATTTGCCATGTTCGGACCGTGAACGCCCCCCCCCCCCCCCGCTGCAGAAGAGGTGCGGGGGGGGGGGCGTTCACGGTCCGAACGCCCCCCGGTCCGCGGGGGGAAGCATATCAGTCTATTCCATCATGTAGCGATGGCCCTCTTCTGTAGCGAGGGTGGGGCGTTCACGGTCCGTTCACGGTTCCCCCCCCACACACACACACACAGTAGCGAAGGGGGGGGGGAGCCGCTGTGAAAACATGCAAGGAGTGTAATCCGTCTGTAGCGAGGGCCGAAGTCGGTCCTTGGTAGCGGGGGGGGGGGGACGACCCCCCGCCCACACACACACACACACACACAGACACAGCCCTGAGTGTGACCTTTCATTAGAGCCTAAAATGAAGATTCTACATTGAATTATTCAAAAGTTACAGACGTTTTTCCAAACTGTGCCATTTGGCACAATTTGGCACAGTTCCAAAACGCCTGGGAACAGCCTGAGAACAAAGTTGTGTAAAATATTCATTTTTTGTGGTATTGTCACCAAATTTGGATCTCAGCTGGATAACACTTGGTTCTACATTTCTGTTGCATTTTCCAGCCGGATCGGACAGCTGTGTGTTATTTACAAGCATTTGTATCCAAAAAAACACTGTGTCCAATTTTTTTTTCTTCAAGTTCAGTATGTTTAGATGACTGTAACTCAGTGGCCGGAGCACGTAGAGAGATTATGTTTTTTTTTGCCAAAAAATTCAAAGTGTTTTCTTTTAAATGAGACCAACCTCATGAAGATGCTGCAAAGGGTTGAATAACAGCTTTCGATTTACTTTGGGCACGTTATTTTTTGGCATTTTTAGGAAAATTGCCCGGAGTGCAAGTGGTTAAATATATCTTATTATACCTAACTAAGTACTGTTTACCTGTTGAAATATATATTTTACAGCCCAATATAACCCCATAACAACAATATGGCACCTGGCGATCATTTTTTGGAAACTGACTACTTTTTGGCATGACATATAAGGCGACCTCCATCTTGTAATGCGCCGTAACACCACCTATTACAGAACTGATATAAATATAAGGTTTAAAAGTGTAGTCAGTGCTAGCTAGTTGAGCTACAGATTTGAGCTAGCAACGGTTGATACCTGAAATATTGATAATTACCGTTTTCCTTAAATGTAGCTGCCATTCTGTGCGATTAAGAATAAAACTATATTTGGATGGTAATACAGGTTTGGAATAATAAAAGCAGCAGTCCCAAAGAGAAAACAAACTCCTCCATGTTGACAAGTTAGCACTGCTTCTTTTTCTCCTCTTTTTTCTTCTTCTGCGGTGTTCTGTGGGGTTGCATAAGGACGCTTCATACTACATAATGATGTAGCCCTAACAAAATCCCCGACTACCTCCATGTCGGTGGAAAACCAACTGGTTCTTATGAGGCACTACAGTTGAACTGGTTAAGCACAGGAACAAGCACCAGAACAAGCACCAGAACCGAACTAGCACTGGTTCTTATTTTGTGGAAATAAGGGAAGTGCGAGCCATTATCCAAAAATGGAAAAAACATGGAACAGTAGTGAACCTTCTCAGGACTGGCCAGCCGACCAAAATTACCCCAAGAGAGCAGCGACAACTCATCCAAGAGGTCACAAAAGACCCCACAATAACATCCAAAGAACTGCAGGCCTCACTTGCTTCAGTTAAGGTCAGTCAGTGTTCACGACTCCACCATAGGAAAGAGACTGGGTAAAAATGGCCTGAATGACAGAGTTCAAAGATGGAAACCACTGCTGAGCAAAAAAAAAACAAAAAACAAAACAAAGGCTCCTCTCAGTTTTGCCAGAAAACATCTTGATGATCCCCAAGACGTTTGGGAAAATACTCTGTGGAGTGACGAGACAAAAGCTGAACTTTTTGGAAGGTGTGTGTCCCATCACATTTGGTGTAAAAGTGACACAGCATTTCAGAAAAGGAACATCATACCAACAGTAAAATATGGTGGTCGTAGTGTGATGGTCTGGGGCTGTTTTACTGCTTCAGGATCTGGAAAACTTGCTCTGGTAAATGGAACCATGAATTCTGCTGTTTACCAAAAAGTCCTAAAGGAGGATGTCCAGCCATTGTCATGCAATGGCCCTCACGAGCCATCAATGAGACGCCGAGAGCTCGCCGATGAGTTTGCGTTATTTATTAATACAAAGAAACAGTACAAAATAATAAGCCACATGGGGCAACAACACGAACATACACTTGAGGGACAGATAACAGGTTACAAGGGAAAAGTGCACTATGAAACGGGCTAAAAGGGAAAACACAGAGGAGAGAAAACTCCTGAATCCAAGAACGGGATGAAACCGTGGAATATCCGACAAAGGTCGCAGCCCGGAGTAAACTGAGTTGCTCTCTAAAATAGCGTTTCAATAGACTCAGCTGATGAGAATGACAGCTGATTGATAATCAGCTGTCTCAGCGGAGCGCAGCTCTGACAGCAGGAAGCCCCGCCGAGACACTGTCACAATAAGAGCACGAAGGCCCAATGGTAACCCAGAGTAGAGAACGGAGAACTACCGGACCACCCGAGTGCGGACAGAGTCAGCACTCGGATCGTAACAGTAGCCCCCCGTTCACAAGGCGAATTCCAGGCGCCGTGTAACATCAACCCACCCACCCCCCACCCAGAGGGTCAACCAGACCACCCCAGGGAGGGAGGCGGGGGAAGGCCAGGCGGGCAAGAAGCAAGACACAAAATCAAGGAGAAAGAAAAAAAAAAACAACCAGAATACAGCAACCAGTATAGAAGAAAAACACAGAAAACGGCCCTCGAACAAACGGCATAAATGGGGCCATACTGAGGCACAATGCAATAGTCTGCCGTGCAGAACAAATGACAACAACTTTACACTGTGTGCCGAATTTGATATAACCAGACATATAGTATATAGTATATATAAAAAAACATTCACTTCCAATGGAGGACCTTAGAAGCAATGCAATAACATTGATATATTGCCTGCAAATTACAAATAACATGTATACACAAGGCTGAGAGAAAAAAAAAGGTATAAACGAGAGCTATGGAGCTGATGCATACATTTTCCTCTCAGATACGATGTAGAACTGGGTGATGGAGACACAAATATAAATACCTCTTGAAAAGTGTAGTGTAACTTAGAATCAGTAACATTTACATCAATAATTAGTTCAAATTGGCTTCTTTATAAGCGACTTCTGGTGAGAGAGAGGAGGGGGAGAGGGATGACAGCAGGCAGAGCGCAATAGAGAAAAAACCCACAAATTCAGGTGGTCTGTCTGCATCTAGCGTCCAGATCGCTAATGGGGGGAAGAGAATCAGTTCGGGCGGTCTACCCAGAACGCCAAATGGGCGAAGCAATGTCCCAGGCGGCCGACCCATATGATTCCGCCACCAGAACCGCTGGAGAGCACTCGGAGATGGCCTCCCTATGGAGAGGGAAAGTGAGGGAGGGCGGAACCAAAGATGGGAAGTCCCAGCGGCCCCCGATGGGCGGAAACGAGGAATGGAAAAAAAAACAAGGAGACAGTCCAGCTATGATCGGCGGAAGATCTGCAGCTCCACCTCCGAACTTCAGATTAGGCACAGTCCTCCCGTCGGACCCCACTTGAGCCCGAGCTGCACCCACGATGGACCCAGATTGGATCGCTGCTGCACCCACGATGGACCCCGACTGGGTCGGAACCGCACCGGGAACGACCTTCAACCCCGAACCCAGGTCCTCCAGAGCAGAGACTAGGACCGACTCATCACCGGCGACCCTGGAAGAAGGCTCAGGAGAGAGAAAACGACCGGACTCAGGATCACCGGTAGCAACAGAATCCAGTGAGACAGGCTCAGATGCAACGGACGGCTGCACCCGGCTCGTCTCCTCGAGAGACAGGCAAAAATGCTCGAGAGTAGAAAGAAGGAAGATAAGGTAGAGCACTTGCCTGATCTTGGGTTCTGTCACCGTCCAGGACTTTGGCGATCCAGGCTCAGGACGAAGAAGGACGTCCGCTAGCTCCCACTTGGCGACGGCGGGCCCCGTAGCCGGCATGATGGTCTCCACAGCCTGAGGACCCTCCAACACTGACGACCACGGTGATGACCCGCATGGCGTGGGGGCAGGAGATCCTTGACCTGCTGGGTCGGACCGCTTCTCCATGGAGACCCGGGGACGCTTCATCGTCGGCGCAGGCTCCAAACAGCAGTCCGCCCTCCTCCTCTGCCCATGACGTGGCTGCGGGGCTGGAACCAGGCTCTCCAGGCCCGCAGGCTTCCTCCTTGTCCAGTGGCTTAGGCCTGGCACCGCAGGACACTTGGGGAAAGGAGACACAAAGGTGGCAGGTTCGTCATTAATTTACCTACTAACGATGGTGGCGTATGCACAACACGAGGCTCAGTGTCTCCTCAGATTTTGCGGATTAGCAGTGATATTTCTGCTCATTTCGGGTCTATTCGTTCAGAACAGCTTCGCTTTCACATCCTACACCCGAAATGAGCTTTTGGACATTGGATTACAAAATAACGATCTTTTTATCAGCAACCTACGTCTCATCCGTAGGTTGCTGATAAATCCGTAGGTCCGTCTCATCGGTTCCGCCGGACCGGCGGCGCCACACGAGTCGGCTGCCTGTTGCAACAGCCTTTTTTTTTTTTTTTTTTTTTTTTTTAATCTTCCTTCTTCTTTCTACACCTTTCACTCTGTATATATATCACGGACGCACGGATCGCCCCGGGGGTCTCCCGGGTCGGCGGACGGAGCCACGGTTTGCAGCGGGAGACGTTACAGCGGGGAGGAGCTAGTGCTAGCTAGCACTTGGCCGCCGCCCGGTGCTAATGGGAAACTCGACATACCGGGAGCTGTAGCGAAAACGACGCGGTGCCGGGCTGGAGTTTAGGCGGCGTGGAAGAAATATAAGACAGAATAATAAAGAGCGATGGCAAGAACCAAGCAGACCGCCCGTAAAATCTACTGGAGGAAGAAGCGCCCCCCCCCCCCCCCCCACACCACCACCAGGGCTGCTCGGAGAGGCGCCCCGGCCACCGGCAGAGTGAAGAAACCTCGCCGTTACAGGCCCATGGCTCTGAGAGAGATCCGTCGCTGCCAGAGATCCAAGGAGCTGCTCATCCGCAAGCTGCCCGCCCAGCGCCTGGTGAGGGAGATCGCTCAGGACTTCAAGACCGTCCTGCGTTTCCTGAGCTTCGCCGTCATGGCTCTGCAGGAGACCAGCGAGGCCCACCTGGTGGTCTCTTCTTCGCTAAGGGGGTCACCATCATGCCCAAAGACTTCCAGCTGGCCCGCTGCATCCGCGGAGAGAGAACTTAGACTTTCTGCTGCACATTCACCAGCCATAATGCTCTGCACTGTGTGTCTATATATATACATTTATAGTAATATGGACATATGTTTACTAGATGTTGTTTTTTCTTGCCTTCTGATTGTTGCTCTGAGTGTTGCTATCCCTATGCTGTTGCAATCCTGGAATTTCCCCATTGTGGGACTAATAAAGGCTTATCTTATCTTATCTTATCTTATCCCTGAGCTCCGGAGAACACCCAACTCTAGGCAAGCTACCCGGCCGACCGGAAGTGTTCACAGGCGGTGTAGAGACCGTAAACAAAGGCGGGGGAAGCGCAGAGGGCTAAGAGCTAAGCTAAAGCTAACACCGCACCGGCTTTCTCTACCCAGCATTTTCCTCGCTAATGTCACTGGCGAACAAAATGGATGAGCTACGGCTTCGGATCACCAACAATAAGAAACTTATGAACTGCAATATCATGATTTTCACAGAAACATGGCTACACAGTGGAATACCCGACAATGCTATTGAGCTAGCCAGACAACACACTCTCCGGGCAGACAGAGCAGCTGGTGACTCCGGTAAGACCAGAGGTGGGGGAGTGTGCATTTATATTAACAAGGCTTGGTGCATGAACTCTGTCACTGTTGGGAGACATTGCTCAGCTAACCTGGAGTTTCTCATGGTTAAATGTAAACCTTTCTATCTGCCACGGGAGTTCACTTGTACCATCATAACAGCTGCTTATATCTCTCCGGAAGCTAATGCTAAGCTTGCTATGAACGAACTGCATGCAGCTATTAGCAAACAACAAACTGAACACCCAGAGGCAGCATTTATTGTGGCGGGTGATTTTAACCACTCTAACCTCAAGACAGTGCTTCCTAAATTCTACCAGCATGTCTCTTGTCACACAAGAGGGGACAAAACATTGGACCACGTTTACACCAATATTGTGGGAGCCTACACAGCAACTCCCCTCCCCCACCTAGGTCAGTCTGATCACTTATCTTTGTTCCTTACCCCCAAGTATGTACCGCTCATCAACCGGGTGAAGCCTTCAGTGAGGACCATCAAAGTGTGGCCAGATGGGGTTGACTCTGTACTCCAGGAAAAGTTTAGGAACACAGACTGGAGTATGTTCACCTCTCAGGCTACTTGTGGCTCCCACATAAACATTAACTCTTACACCCACTCAGTCCTGGACCATATCAACACCACTATTGACAGTGTCACCATGGAAAGACAGATCACCACGTACCCAAATCAGAAGCTGCGGATGAACAGAGAAGTGCAGCTTCTGCTAAAGGCACGTAACAATGCCTTCAGATCTGGTGACGCACAGGACTACAGTTCATCCAGGGCAGATCTGAAGAGGGGCATCAAGAAGGCCAAGCACAGCTACAAGCTGAAGGTGGAGGAACATTTTGTGGACTCTGACCCCCGACGCATGTGGCAGGGCATTCAAGCTATCTCTGATTATAAGCCCAGCAACTTCACACCTACCGCCATGACTGTGTCCTTTCTCAATGAACTAAATGACTTCTATGCTCGTTTTGACAAGGACAATAATGAAAAGAATATCAATTTCCCACCCTCTGACGACCTCCACTACCTCACACTCACCGACACCGACGTCCGTAACGCACTGAGTCATATCAACGTACGTAAGGCTGCTGGCCCTGATGACATTCCTGGGCATTTGCTGAGGGCATGGGCTGAGCAGCTGGCAGGGGTCTTCACCGACATCTTCAACCTGTCCCTGGCCCAGGCGGTGGTACCAGCGTGCTTCAAGACCGCTTCTATAGTACCAGTGCCGAAACATTCAACACCATCGTGCCTAAATGACTATCGCCCTGTGGCACTGACACCCATAGTCATGATGTGCTTTGAGTGACTGGTCTTGGCACAGCTCAAAAAATGCCTGCCCCCTACACTGGACCCTTACCATTTTGCCTACCGGAGTAATAGGAGTACAGAGGATGTGGTTTCTACAGCGCTGCACTGTGTACTCTCACATCTGGATGACAAGAACACCTACGCAAGAATGCTGTTTGTTGACTTCAGCTCAGCATTCAATACAGTCATCCCCTCCAAGTTGATCACTAAACTTGGGGACCTGGGAATCAGTACCTCCACCTGCAACTGGATCATGGATTTTCTGACCAACAGACCCCAGCATGTTAGGTCAGTCCCCAACCGCTCTTCCACCATCACACTCAACACTGGTGTACCACAGGGCTGTGTGCTCAGCCCATTCCTCTACTCCCTCTCCACCCGTGACTGCAGGCCTATGTATGGATCCAATTCCATCATAAAGTTCGCAGATGACACCACGGTGATCAGACTCATCAGAGACAACAATGAGTCAGACTACAGGGCAGAGATTGAGCACTTGGCTACTTGGTGCGCTGACAATAACCTGCTCCTTAACACCAGCAAAACCAAGAAGCTCATAGTGGACTACAGGAAGGAGAGGGGAGAGACACATGACCCCATCCATATCAACGGCATGGCTGTTGGACGTGTCTCCAGCTTCAAATTCCTGGGGACCCACATCTTGGAGGACCTGTCCTGGTCAGTTAACACCACCAGCCTGATCAAGAAGGCCCATCAGCACCTCTTCTTCTTGAGGACACTGAAGAAGAACCATCTCTCAGCTGACATCCTTGGCAACTTCTACCGCTGCGTGATAGAGAGGACCCTGACCAACTGTGTTACAGTCTGGTATGGGACCTGCTCTGTCGCTGACCGTAAGGCGCTGCAGCAGATGGTGAAAACCGCCCAACGCATCACAGGGACTCCACTTCCAGCTATAGAGGACGTCTACAGGAAAAGATGTCTGCGCCGGGCACGGAGAATTCTTAGGGACTCCACCCATCCTGCTCATGGACTGTTCCAGCTTCTCCCCTCTAGAAGGTGTTTCAGAAGCCTTCGGACTAGAACCAGCAGGTTTAAGAACATCTTCTTTCCAACAGCTGTCACGCTATTGAACTTAGTTCCTCACTGAACCTCCACTTCTCTCCCCTTTAACACCCCCCCCCCCCCGTGCTTCCTCAAACTGTATACACATATATATAATTGTACTCCAACTTTCTACACTGGCCTATCCGTATATATTTGCTTAAATCGTACATACTGTCAATTACTGTATATACTGCACTGCTGTCCTTTGCACTTCTGATTGGATGCTAAACTGTATTTTGTTACCTTGTATTCATACATGTGTAATGACAATAAAGTTGAATCTAATCTAATCTAATCTAAAAATTTCTGCAGCAGGTGGAGGAAGCTCGGGGGGCTGTGAACCCCGAACTCCACCCCCAGGAATCAAACTAGGCAATCCACCCAATACAGGAAGAGAATGAATAGACACTTGACTGATTCCCGGAGGACTGATGGAACCCGCCGCAGTGGACTTGAGTCTTCCCTTCCCCCGCTGGATGGTGACGGAGGCCCCCCCGGGAAGACGAGGAGGAGCTGCTCGCAATGGATCGAGGACGGGCCTCGCCAAAGCAAGACTCTTGGCACACACAGCAGCCGGGGAAGACGTCGAGGAGGAGGGGATGACAGCCGAGACAAACCGGGCACGATGAGCTGACGGGACAGCAGGGAAAGATGACCCGGGGGGAGAGGCTGCTGGGATTATCTCCTGACGAGACGCAGGGGTGGCAGCTGTCTGAGAGGTTGAGTCCTTGTGATGACCCGGAACTGGATCCGGATGGGGTTCTTGTTGAGTCTTTCTGTTCGCTGTATGACTACGGTCACCGGCCGAGGGCGAGGCAAAGGAGAAGTTCGGGCTTCTTCAGGGATCACCCCTGGGCGGTGCGACCTCCTGGCCTGGAGCGGGGACAGGAACGGGATTCCAAAGTGAGGAGCGAGGATGCCTCCCCTTCGGCTTTCTGCCGGAGTTTCCCTCCAGCCCACGAAGTATCCTGCGTTGTGTGGCAATGTCTGCCCTCTTCGCAACGACTTCAAGGTGGTCGGAGTAGCGAGAAAGGCGATTTAGGATATCCTCAGCGAGATCCAGGTGCCGGCGTACATTGCGGGGAGAGTCGTAGAGGGTAGCGGTGACGAGCGTTCCATCTACATAGTCTAGTGCCTCCGCCAGCTTGTAGCCCAGGCTTCGAGCGCTGCCCCTGAAAGACGACATTATCCTCCCAGCATGTGGGCACCCAGACAGGAAAGAACAAGTCCAGTTAGGCAAAACTCACCGGGCCTGACGTCTCAGTCTGGCTGCGACCTACTGTCATGCGATGGCCCTCACGAGCCATCAATGAGACGCCGAGAGTTCGCCAATGAGTTTGCGTTATTTATTAATACAAAGGAACAGTACAAAATAATAACCCACATGGGGAAACGAGACGAACATACACTTGAGTGACAAATTACAGGTTACAAGGGAAAAGTGCACTATGAAACGGGCTAAAAGGGAAAACACTTACAGAGGAGAGAAAACTCCTGAATCCAAGAATGGGATGAAACCGTGGAATATCTGCTAAATGTGCATTGAGGGTTTTTTTGCCTGCAATCAAAATTTTGCTCACTTTGAGCGCCACTTTGATAAAACATGTTTTTTTCTCTCGCCTACTGTGTCATATCCATTCCCTTTTTCTTTTTTTTCCTTTCTTCTTTATGACTTGCGCCTAGCGGCTGCGCCGGCCTTGGATGCGCTCTGCAGAGCGTGCCCAAATGCCAAGTCACGTTTCGTTACCTTGTATTCATACATGTGTAATGAAAATAAAGTTGAATCTCATCTCATCTCATCTCAATATCCGACAAAGGTCGCAGCCCGAAGTAGCCTGAGCTGCTCCCTTAAATAGCGTTTCAATAGACTCAGCTGATGAGAATGACAGCTGATTGATAATCAGCTGTCTCAGCAGAGCGCAGGTCTGACAGCCGGAAACCCCGCCGAGATGCTGTCTCAATAAGAGCCCAAAGGCCCAATGGTAACCCAGAGTAGAGAACGGAGAACTACAGGACCACCCTAGCGCGGACAGAGTCAGCACTCGGATCATAACAGCCATCTGTTTATGACCTCAACCTGAAGCGCACTTGGGTTCTGCAGCAGGACAATGATCAAAAACACACCAGCAAGTCCACCTCTGAATGGCTTAAGAAAAACAAAATGAAGACTTTGAAGTGGCCTAGTCAAAGTCCTGACCTGAATCCGATTGAGATGCTGTGGCATGACATTAAAAAGGTGGTCCATGCTCGAAGACCCTCCAATGTGGCTGGATTACAACAATTCTTCAAAAATGAATGGGCCAAAATTCCTCCACAGCTCTGTAAAAGACTCATTGTCAGTTATTGCAAACGCTTGATTGCAGCTGATACTGCTAAGGGTGGCCCAACCAGTTATTAGGTTTGGGGGGCAATCACTTTTTCACACAGGACAATGTAGGTTTGGATTTTTTTTCCTCTTAATAATAAACACCTTCATTTAAAAACTGCATTTTGTGTTTACTTGTGTTATCTTTGTCTAATATTTAAATTTGTTCGATGATCTGATACATTTAAGTGTGACAAACATACAAAAAAATGAGAAATCAGGAAGGGCGCAAATTCTTTTTTCACACCACTGTACTTCTTTTCAAAAGAAATTGAGTTACTTTACTAATTACTGCATGAATAAAGTAATTAGTTACTTGGAAAAGTAACTTTCATATTACTTTTAAATGCATACTTACATCATCTTGTACACATAGAAAGAAAATTTATTTAATGGATTACATTGCAGGCTTTTTAATGTCAGGCTGAAAACAGACTGTTTCAGACAGAGCTTTTAGAACATGTTCAGTCTGCCTTATCCTGCCTTGAGAGCTCTTATTGCGGGAAAAATCTGAAGAAAATCAACATGATATTGCCAGTAATTTCTTCATTTTGGTGAGAGTTGGCAACACTGCATAATGCTGTCCATGTTATCTTCCCTTGATGATATGGATTTAATCTGATGTACAGTGATCCAAAGAAAATGTTCATTATCCACAGTCCAAATGTCTGCTGTGACAGAGACATGATCCAGTCCCTCATATTCCCCTTGGAGATCAAAATCTATTTCTGAATAATCTTTTATTAGGAAGCAGGTAAGTGTGTTTTAACTTCAGTGGATCACAGTCTCTGCTGTCTTATGGAAAGTGACTATTATCACATCTTCAGTCTGTAACAACATATCTGGAAATCAGACCTTGCTTGTCAGGTTCTTGCTCAGTAACAAACTATCCAGATGCATACCTCTGCTTGATATCCAGCCGTGGGTGTTGAGACAAATGGCGTTCACTTATATAATGTTTTTTTCTCATCTCTAGATGTCCAAAGTGCTTTATAGATCCTGCTTTCCACCCATTCACACACTGATGGCGGCAGAGCTGCCATGCAAATGCACTGGCCTGACCCACCAGAAGCAACTGTTTGGCTATTCACATGTCTTTGTTTTTCATTTCAGCAGCATGTTCAAGGAGGGTTTCCAGAGCTCCTTTTGATAAGTACTGTAAGCGGGTTGGGTTCATGCTAAGTCATGCAAATGACCAGCTTTTGTTACCATCCCCCAACTTGCTCTCCTGGAAGGTGACAATCACTGGAAACTTTGAACCTGATTTTCTCAGAGAAGTATGTAGTTTGAGAGGTGCTAACATTCAAATGGCCACACCTTCAAATCTTTTCAGAATTCCATATGTTAGAAATCATTGGAAAGTTTTGATTCCACACTTTTAGAATCTGTAAATAATTCAAAATACCCTTCACACATGAGGAAATAAATTGAAAATTTATGAGAAAAAAGTCCAAAATTTATGAAAAAAAAGTTGTACATTTATACCAAAAAGGGTTGAAAATCTTCTAGAAAGTTCAAAATGTACAAGAAAATGTCACAAATTTATGAGAAAAACTCACAAATTTAAAAGAAAATAGCAAATTTACATTTAAAAAAGTAACAAATCTATGAGAAAAGTTGCAGGATTACAGTAAAAAAGTGAAAAAACTTACGAGTAAGTTCCAAAATGACTAGAAAATGACAGCAAATTTGCTCAAAAAAGTCACAATTTCAAAAGAAAATAGCAAATTAATGAGAAAATGTGGTGAGCCGCTCTGTGTGCCTGCTGCTCTAAAGGCCCTTTTCCACTAGCCTCACTTGGCCCTACACCGCACCACTCAGCCCGCTTTAGGCGCTTTTCTACTAGCCCCAGCACCGGTTAGCAGGTACTTTTTTCGTACCTGATCCAGGGCAGGGTCTAACTGGGCTGAGTAGGGCTGAGTATGGCTGTGATATGACTTTAAGAGACTGGTCGCCGCTGATTGGTCAGGTTGTAACATCATGAAAGCGACTTTTTCTGCTGAATTTACTCCACGACCGCCATTTGTAATTGTTCAGCAGTGAACACAGTGCGCCCCTTTAATACGGTATATTATATTAATATACTGTATAATCGTCGTCGGCCTCCATCGGTCTATGATGACCATGGAAGAGAATCCTAAATGTCTACTCTGCTGGAACAGCACCGCCTGTGGCTGAACAGGCCGATGCGCGAATGACAGTCCCTGTCACACAGGTCACACTTGTGGGTGGTCTCCGTGCTGCTGGGTCTGTGGCGGTTCTTCCTGCGGGTCCTTTTTTCATCTGCTGCAGCAGTCAGTCTCTCTTCACCTGCCTTGAGCTGTCTGGTCAGGGTGCCTCTCCATTTGGAGCGGTCCGTTGCAAGGTCCTCCCAGCGCTCTGTGTTGATATCCAGGGCCTTCATGTCTCTCTTGCAGACATCTCTAAAGCGCAGCTGTGGGCGGCCAACGTCTCTCCTGCCAGTTGCCAGTTCTCCATAGAGGACGTCTTTGGGGATTCTGCCATCCTCCATACGGTGAACGTGGCCTAGCCAGCGGAGCCTGCGCTGCCTGAGTAGAGTGAACATGGAGGGAAGGCCGGCGCGGGACAGAACTTCTGTGTTGGGCACTTTGTCCTGCCAGGATATGTCCAGGATGTGGCGAATGCAGCGCAAGTGGAAGGAGTTCAGTCTCTTTTCCTGCCGGGCGTATGTTGTCCACGTCTCACTCCCATAGAGCAGTGTGCTGATGACGCAGGCGTTGTACACTGCCATCTTCGTCTTGACAGAGAGTTTGGGATTCTCCCACACTCGTGTGGTGAGGCGAGCGAGTGTGAAGGCTGATTTTCCAATCCTCTTGTTGATCTCTGTATCAAGGGAGAGGTTGTTGCTGATCGTGGACCCCAGGTACGTGAACTGATTCACGACCTCCAGCTTGTAGTCATCAATGGTGATGGTTGGTGGTGCTTCCGTGCCTTGCGCCAAGACGTTAGTCTTCTTCAGGCTGATGGTAAGCCCAAAGTCCTTGCATGCCTGGGAGAAGCGGTCCATCAGGGTCTGAAGCTCCTGCTGTGTGTGGGTTGCGACTGCAGCGTCGTCTGCGAACAGCATGTCTCTGATTAGAGCCTCGCGTACTTTGGTTCTGGCTTTCAGGCGGGCGAGGTTGAAAAGCCTGCCGTCAGATCTTGTGTGCAGGTAGATTCCCTCTGCTGCTGTGCTGAAGGCATGCCTCCGGAGCATAGCAAAGAAAATCCCAGAGGGTTGGCTCAAGTACACAGCCCTGTTTCACTCCGCTGCGTATGTTGAATGGCTCTGAGACGTTGCCATCGTGCTGCACTATCCCCTGCATGTTGGTGTGAAACGATTCGATGAGGCTTTGCAACTTTGGTGGGCATCCTATCTTTGGCAGGATCTTGAAAAGGCCCTGTCTGCTGACCAGATCGAACGCTTTGGTGAGGTCGATGAAGGCGACGTACAGAGGCATGTTCTGTTCTCTGCATTTCTCCTGGAGTTTGCGGATGGAGAATATCATGTCTACCGTCGATCGCTCAGCGCGGAAGCCACACTGAGACTCGGGGTAGACACGTTCGGCAAGCTTCTGTAGACGAACGAGAATATACTGTATAATATACTTATATAATAATATACTCCTAATATTATATATTAGGAGGTGCGCAATTTTCTTTCTATATTAGGCGACGATCGCATCCAGCGCGAGTTGGACGGATCTACTCGAAATGCAGGTGTCCGAGCAGATGGCTTCCCAAGGGCACATCCGTACTGCCAAACAGTGTCGGCAGAAGCTGAAAAAGCTGAAAAGCGATTACCGAGCAGTGAAGGACCACATTGCTCGAAGTTCAGCGGATGGAAGGAGTGGAAGTGGTTCGCTGAGAGACATTGGGCTCGACACGGTCACAGTCACGGTCACGGCCTTGGAAACCGTGGATGGTGAGTGTTTATTTGATATTGCGCATCTGTTCGCCACTTGATCCTTTCTGTGCCAAGCTCACTGTTTTTAAGAAATAGGAAGGTTGTTAGATTGTGGGTAATGGTTGTTACTGAGGCTTGCGTATTGTTTTGCAGCCAACTGCAGATTCACGCTTGCTTTGTGTTAAGTATTAAACAAGGAAGCACGGTGGTGCAGTGGTTAGCACTGTTGCCTTACAGCTAGAAGGTTCCTGGTTCGAATCCCCAGGCTGGCAGGGGTTGGAACCTTTCTGTGTGGAGTTTGCATGTTCTCCCTGTGCTGCGTGGGTTTACTCCGGGGGCTCCGGTTTCCTCCCACAATCCAAAGACATGCATGTTAGGTTAATTGGCTGTTCTAAATTGTCCCTAGATATCTGTTTCCTATAGGCCCTTAGAATAGAGGGTTAGTACTAGTGAAAGCGCTTTGAGTGGTCTTTGTGACTAGAAAAGCGCTATATAAGTGCAGGTTAGTTAGTTAGTAGTTAGTTAAGTATTAGCGCGAACAAAACGCTGAATTACGCTTATTGTATTCCGGTTAAAAACTTGAGTGTTGTGTACATGTTGCACTTTGGTGTTAAGTTTTAAATTGCGTGCATTTTCTTTCTAGAATCGCATTTCATATCACAGGGGTCCACCTCAGTGGACATGATGGACACACCGGACTCTCCTGGTGCTGCGTCTGCGTGTGCGTCTGCCGGAGCGCCAGCTGAATCGACTCCACATCACCAGCTCCATCTGGATCACGTTCAAGTGCCGGTAAGGCACAATAACCACAATTTTTTTTTTGGTTGAAACAGGTCCAGCAGCGGAAACCAGGGTCGAAAATCCATCCATCCATCCATCCATCTTCTACCGCTTAATCCTTTACAGGTCGCGGGGAGCTGGAGCCTAACAAGTTATGTACCAAATTGATTAATGCAATTTCCTGTAGCTGCATATTAATTAATTGAAAATGTCTTTTTAAATGTACAAAAAGGTTATTCTTTGGTCTTCACTTATCGGTGTTCCACAACCATTTTTAGGTGTGGTGATTGAAGTGCTGTTGTAACTCCTGTTTTAGACAAATAAAGCTCATGAACTGCCGTTGAAATCAACATGCTTCATTGAAATGCTTCGTGTCAGCTGACTGTATTAACCCATTCAGATTTCTGCGGCCACACTACAAGCAACTAGTTTAAACATTACCCATCCATCCATCCATATTCTTAATCTTAATCCTTTTTAGTTTTGCAGGGGGGCTGCAGCTGAAGACAGCACCCTGCGTGTTGCAAAATCTGCTCTACTGAGGGGCAGCAACATGACAGTTCAGCTTATATACAGCAATGAAGCATAATATAATAGTGACATTCCACCACAGACTTTCACCTGTGTAATTCCATAATATATGTAGTGATCCAGCTTTAACGACCATGCCTTTCTGTCTTTCCATCTAGGCAAGACGAAAACAGACAACTCCCATCGCTGACCTTACATTAGCGATGGTCAACATGCATGACGAAGAGATGCGGCTCTTGGAACGACAACATGACCAGCGGCAAGAATCAGGAGTACATGCAGCATTTGTGACAGGTGGCCGCAGATGTGCGGGCAGATGCGCGTGAAGCCCTGGAACAGGACGCTGCGTTACGAAAGGAAGAGCTCGCAGAGATGTCATCGCCCTGTCTGTTTTTTTGTTTGTAAATTTTGCTTCGGGAATAAAATTGTATTGTTTGCATCAAAAGTCTGGTTTATCTGTTATGACACCGTATGAGAAAAGCCAATAATTACATACACATTCCATTCTCTGTTCACTCCACATGCTGCTGTTCATCAGGTCAGATGTATAGCCTTCTAATGGTAATGTAATTTTTAACAACACAACGAAACGTAATGTCTTGGTAGGTTTTTTTTTTTATTTTAAACAAATTTGCAATGCGGAATCCATTTCTCTTGAACGGGTACATTTTTTAGGTTATAAGCAGTTGTACAGGTGTGCTTGAACTTGTAGACACTGATAAAGGTAAGTACATGTAAGTTGAATGTTGCATCGCCAGTCCAAATTTAATAAATTAAGAAGGAATCTAGCAAAAATTTGGCACTAATAACAGTAGACAGATCGGACAAGGATACACAACTGTGTTTTTGTTGCACACGACTGTTGTTACCAACAAGTGCCAAATTTATATTCCCTTTTCCCAAAAATTAAAAATCAGTTTGTAAGTAAAAGTGGGAGACTTTTACATGGGAAAATATGACATGTATCAGCACATGATTTATAGTTCAATTTGCATTTCCACCTAAGCAAAAGTGGCTTGTCGAGCTGGATTTTTGTGAAGATGGCCTGTGAGGTGTTTCTGCATGTAATTACATACCTGTCAAGTGATACGGTTTCGCCGTATTTTAATACGGGGAAAATGCAATTTTAGCAAATACGGGCGTATTGCCATTTCTGTACGCCAAAGAGAAAAATATAAGGGAAAAAAAATTGAGAGTGTGGGGAGGAACCCGTCGTGTGTGACCCCCACAGCGTACGGGGCTGGCAGAGCGCTCAGCGTGTGCAATTATCACAACAGAAGTGTGGACTCATCATTAGGCTGATGGCTTCGCACCTTCTTAACAGATAAGCATTATGAACAAGAGGACAGGTAGATGGACCATGCACAACATTTTATTTACAAAAAACATTTTTGAAATATGTATGCACATAAATGTGGACAAAATAGACAAGTATTGCATCACAGCATCTCGTGTTATATTGTAATGTGCAGCTTGACATGGCGATGTCCCACCGGGAGGTTTGAACTCACACCTCTCGCTCCGGAGTCCCACATTCTACCTGTATCGCCAATAGGGTCAACCCACTTGTCAAGCCAAGTAGGGTGCTCATATTGAGTTCGCTACAATATCACCACCCTGCTCCTCTGCTCTCTGTGCCGCTGCCACCACTGGTTCATCTACTGCATCATCCAATGTAGTGTCAAACGTCTCTCCATGACTCTCACACAGATTGTGCAGAGCACAACAAGTCAGCACCATAGATTTAACCAGTTTCATGTCACAGTCATTCCTCCTTCCTTCTGTCCTCGTCATCAGCCATGTTTGTTGTGGAGGATTCAGTCGCGTGTGTTTCACGTCACGAGGGTGTGGCGCCGCCTGCTGTTCAACAAATCCCACCCACAGCAGGTGTGCCAGCAGGTGCGCCAGCAGTAGTTGAAAAGCAACTGAGGCCGAACTGAACCGAAGTGAGTAGAGCCGGGTTTTCAAATCGGGGATGAGCAGGGCTAGTGGAAAAGGGACTTAATTGTCCCCACAGCTGCACGCACACCTGCTCCTTCTATTAGGCAGTCTTCTTAAGGAGCGCTGCCTATCATTCTGCACGGAGACATCAATGCTCCATTTGGATGTAGAATTCTGTGCAAGAGTCTACTTCTCCTTCTACAAGGGAGTCTCACCTCCCTCACCTCCCCTGCTACGCTTGCTCATCTGGGAGTTTCGTTGCCCCAATGCACGTATGCTTTTTGCAAGAAACTATTCCTCTCCGCTTCTTCCATCTATCTCCCCTGTGCACAGGTGGATTCCCCTGGGCGGACTTCCTCCTCCTGGGGGCAGACTGTGACCTTCACCTACACCCTGAGGATACACTGTTTTCCACGAATGAACTATTCTCCCCTACAGCACCTGAATCATCTACATGCGACGGACCAAGGCACAGGCATTCGGGGCGGCTTGGATGTTCTTCGGCACTTCAACGTCTCACCTGCACCGTAGGACTAAGTAACCACTTGTTTATGCAATCCATTCACAGAGAGCTCAAACTCTTGTCTCTCCTCTCTCCTAGGGTTGCCAGACTGGTCCTCGCTCGGCTTGTGCTCCTGCACTCATCCACATTCACACTCCCGCTCACATTCACTCACGCATCAAATAAAGATAATTGCGTTTATTCTGAGTCTGTGTCTGCATCTGGATTTGTCCAAACATGTCAGAAAATAAGTTCAAAAAAAGTAAAGAGGTAAAGTTCATGAGGGCAAACACAGATGGAGCCAACATGGCTCCATGGAAAATCTATGGACCCATAAGACAGCCCTGATTTAACCTTTGGTGGGGCCCACATGGACATGCTGGCTGGGAGGCCACTATTTCCTTTTTTTAATCTCATATGTTATAGCAGGAGGCAGCGCGGTGGTGGAGTGGTTAGCACTGCAGCAGCACAGCAACTCTCCTTTGGCTGAGGGATCCTGGGTTCCATCCCAGCCCCTGACCAACAGTGATCTGTGTGGAGTTTGCATGTTCTCCCCGTTTCTGCATGGGTTTACTCTGGCTTTTCTCCGGTTTCCTCCCACATGCCAAAAACATGCAAGTTAGGTTAATTGGCATCAACTGGGGATTCTAAATTGTCCTTTGGTATCAATGTGAGAGTGAGTGGTTGTCTGTCTCTCTGTGTTGGCCCTGCGATGGACTGGCGATCTGTCCAGGGTGGACCCTGCCTTTTGTCCAAAGATGCTGGGATAGGCCCCAGCCCCCCCGCGACTCGAAAAGGATTAAGCAGAAGAAGATGGATTGATGTTATAGCGGCTTATCAATGAACTGTAAACTGTTCAGCACATGATAACTAGCCTACTTACATTTTTAAACCAATATTTGAAATAGTAGGAATGAGTCTGTGGTCACATGCTGCCTAGTGGATAACGTTTGTTTAGAGCGTTTGATTGGTTCTGCTGTGACATAGGCCAACTGGTGCTGGGATTCGTAGGGGACAGGAACTTAATAAGGACTGGTCCTGTATGAGATACTCTCTCCTGTCGTGTCTCCATTATGGGGGTAGGAACTATCACTCTCCAAAGGATTTGTTGGCAACGTAATTGTTTGACAGTCTCGACCATGACAAAGTAAAATGCTTTTAAAATATATCAAAATCTATTATGTATATGAAATTGAAATTTTTGATATTGTGTAATATAATATAATTAATAATTTAATATAGAGTATATTGACCATTGCATTCAAATTCTTCATGCAACACCATCCTTCTCCTCACTCCACTGGTCCTGCTGGCTTCCTGCCTGTCTTCTGTAATGTAAATTGCTTGTCTTTTTTTTTTTCTTTTTTTTTGTCTACATGTGAATCTTAATACCTCTATATAAACCTCATGCACCCTTTAGGGGTGGCAGGTTTGGGGAGAGACACAGAGACATGGAATCTCTCCAGGCTGACCACCTGTGCATATAAAAATATACTAGTGCATGCCCATAGAAAGCAAGTATTCTTGTCTGAAAACAGGTAGCCCAACCAGGCTTTACAGGCCCAAATGTAGGCTATGCTTGAAAGTGGAATACAAAGAGGTGTAGCCTATATGTAGGCAATTGCATGTTAGACTTTGACAAATATGAAAGGGACTGAACACTGAGATTTATTTGACTGTGTGACTGTTAACTACAGAATTATGAAAACGAATGGTACATCCAATATTAGTGACTATTTAAGAACCCTTGTTTATTTGTTTGTCAGACTTATTTATCTGATCTTTAATTACCTATATTCATAAGTGTTGTATCTTGCACTTTGGGAAATGGGAGTTGTTCAGTCATCATTATAATTGTTTTAGTTTATATGTGCAGTTTATAGTCTATCGTCAATAAACTCATGCAGCATTATAACAGGACATGTTTACAAATATTTGACACCTATTGTAATGCATCCTTTTATATTTTAGTAATATTATAAGTACAAAACACTGAACATTATTATACTCTGAAGAATGACCCGTTTGTCTGCAACTGTTGCATCAGTGTTGCCAATTTATAAGTAAATAAAAAATTACTTATTTTGTTATTTGGGCGGTTTTTGTCACGGTCGTTGTTTAGTGAAAGCGTTGTTTAGTGAAATCGTACATATGATGCACATCATGTCTGCATATGATATGCAATTGATCTGGCTATTCCACTCTACAGTCATGGTGGTATTATTATTAACTTTTAATTTTTAGATAGCCGTGCACCGGGAGGAGCGCCATGTTGAACCTGCGGTACCACAAAGGATGATGATGATAGATGGTGGCTCGTCAACCTGGGAAGGTAGCCCTTCTAGGGGAAGGTAAACCCTGATTTCAAACCTCCGCTGCCTTGCGGCACACCCGGTCACGGGAAAGGCTTCAGGAGTCAACCCTGAGGAAAAATCCGGAGTCGGAGCCCCTAAGGCAGTTCTCTGTTGTGCTCAACATCGTTCTGGCAGCTCCTGCGACGGCGCTGGTGCCGAACTATAGCAGCCCTGCTGTTCCTTTGGATTCATCAGTGACGTGGAGAGGGGGGACATGCTACATGGGTAACATCTTGTCCTCCATATCTTCTTGCCCAGGCTTGAATCCTACCAACGCCCAACGCTGGAAAGTAGAACACCGGTGCACATCGGCCTGTTCCAGCAGAGTAGACGTTTAGGATTCTCTTCCATGGTCATCATAGACCGACGGAGGCCACCGCCACCACAAAGGACAGCGGTGGCACATGGGTGAAGCACAGGTGAAGCAGCAGCCGAGACTCCCGTTAATCAGGCAGGCTGGGCCTGGCTTCCTGCAAGAACTGCCATAAACCGGTCCGCCCCCCCTCCTCCCACGCATCCGTGCACCTCGCGTTCTCCACATATCAATGGCAGAAACACAAAATCTCCTCTGAAAAATACCCTTTTTTTTGAGAAAACTAAAAAAAAAAAAAAAAGTTTTTGCTTTCTTGCAGAATGCTATGCTATTTTTTTTTTCACAAGAATAATTTTCTGTCACAATAAAGGGTGGGAAAGTCTCGCATACAGATGTGAGCAGCCTTCCTTGTTCTCATCATTCAAAGTGAAATCCGCAAATCAGAAAATCCTGCAGAGGAGGTTTTGCATTTTAGCTATCAATATGCCAAATTATCCTTTAGAGCTACGCAATCACGGCAACATTATAATGTCATTTTAAGCATTAAATCATCAGTATTCTCCTTTTCTGGTCAAATTTGTCGCTTTTCCCTTTGTTTTGTTTACAGAGCACTCTGGTGACTGGTCATGATGCCGTATATTATATAATCACTACGGAGTTAAAGCAAAGCCCTGCCTACACTTCTAGAAGCCAGAGCATGAAGAAACGGAGCAGTGGCTAAACTTTTATTGATAAAAATTACATATTTTCACTGAGCAACTCCATACTTGGGGATGCACACCCTCATAACCTCAGCAAAGCTCATAAAACCTGAGGTCAGTCTGACAAATGGTTTTGGAGATATCTAAGGAACACACACAGAAACAAGAGACAGAAATTTGTTGCATTTATAGATAGATAAAACAACCTCACTGGGATTCTTTATTTTGTCTCTGTCAATGCACAATACATCATATTTCCATGATAATTTGGGGAATTGTCTGGGATCGCTTGTAAGATCGACCCATCTCAGAAGTGACTAATTGCTGATCATCCTGGAAAGAACAAAGCATTTCTGGGCCTCAGCCTCATTGTTGGAGACGAAGGGTTGATCATGTCATGTGGTGATCCTCGCGGATCACCAAGAGACGCCTCAGAGTTCACCAGAGAGTTTGGCTAAGATGTTATTTATTCACAGACGTGACACAACAAGGCTGTAAGCCCCCTAGGGCAAACACACACATGGACGAGACTTAGGCTAAACTGTGACAAAGCTATAACAACGAACCTGACATGTAGGTCTACGGCACTCTCAAGCACGACGAGGCGTAGACCCAGACTTGACGAGAAAAGTCAGATGATACTCCTGCGTCTTACCGTCGTCAGTGCTGGGCTTAAAAGGGGGAAGCACTAACGACGGTAATGACAAACAGCTGACCGGCCCTTGACAGGCGGAAGCCCCACCGAGCACTTTCACAATAAAAGCCCGGTGAGGCCAGAAAACAGCCCGCAGCTGTCAAGGCCGGCAGCGAGAAGAACTTAGCCTGAGTGCGATCAGAACCGGCGCTCGGGTACCCTCCCTCCACGGGCGGACTCCGAACGCCCCAAGGAACCAACCTGCCCCCCGCCCCCCCAGGGCGGGAGGCTGGGGACAGGTGCGGAGGGAGAGAACCAACCCAGGAACAAAACAGACAGAAACAAAAAAAAACCATACAGGACAATGACAAGACTAACAAGAAAATGCACAAGGGAAAGAAAACAAAAACCAGAACTACAGGGTCAGAAAAATTAAATACAAGAACAGAGCATTCTCGCTCATACCAGACTATACATGAAACAAAAAAAAACCAGAGCACTACTCGCTCATATCAGACTATACATGAAACAGAAAAAACAGAGCACTACTCGCTCATATCAGACTATACATGAAACAAAAAAACAGAGCACTACCCGCTCAACCCAGACTATACATATGCCAACAAGGCTACCGCGAGGCATGAAACGCCAGAAACAAAATAACCAGGACCAAAAAAAAACAACCAAAAACACAAACACAAACACTGAGACAAACCCAGGGACCACTACCCCCCCCCCCCGACAGTTTATCTCGACCGGCAGAGACCAAGTGCCCCAGGAACAGTACAGGTGGTCTCCCCACGTCCAACAGCCGGCCGGTAGTCAAAGGAGGCGGACCAGGTGGCTCACCAGAGTCCAAAATCCCGCACGTCCGCTCCTCCGGTGGTCGAACCAGGTTGCCCCAAGGCACACACAACAGGTCGGGTGGCCGAACCGAGGCGCCGAACCGGTGAAACAGTCTCTCCGATGGCCGACCCGTGTCCCTCAGCCACCAGTCCAGAGCATCAACAACCCGCAGCGGCCTCCCTGACGAGAACAAAACTCAGGAGAACAGGGGCGAGCGAACAGGGACCCCCATGGCCCCCGGCGATGATGAATAGGGGCGGTGACTCAGAGGGAATTGATGAGCAGGGCGAGCCAGGAATCCGCTCCGCGAAGAAGGGTCTGCAGCTCCTCCTCCACCTATGGACCACGCTCGCGCTGCATCACCGCTGGACCCAGATTGGCTCCCAGCTGCACCCACGTTGGGCCCCGATTGGGCCAGAACCGCACCCGCGGTGGACCCCGATCGAGCCTCCGGTGCACCCTCGTTGGACCCCGATTGGGTCGGATCCAAACCCGCGGTGGACCCCGACTGGGCCTCCGACGCACCCTCGTCGGACCCCGATTGGGCCGAAACTGCCTCCGCGGTGGACCCCGATTGGGCCCCCGGTGCACCCACATTGGACCCCGATTGGGCTGAAACCGCCCCCGCGGTGGGCCCCGATTGGGCCTCCGGTGCAGCTCCGCTGATGAACTCCACCCCCGAACCTGGGACCTCCACCTTTGTGACACCGACCTGTTCTCCGCCGGTGACACTAAAACAAAGCTCGGGGACAGGAAAACCGGGATCAGCATCACCGGTAGCAACGGAACCCAGCGAGACGAGCTCGGACGCAGCAGACGGCTGCTCCTCACTCGTCTCCCCGAGAGGCAGGCAAAAATGCTCAACAAAAGAGGACAGAGACAGAAGAGGGAGCACTTGCCTGAACTCGGGTTCCGTTGCCACCCAGGACTCCGACGATCCAGGTTCTGGGCGACTCTCGTCAGCTGGATCGGACTCAGCTGTGTCGGGCTCCGCAGCTGGCATGATGTCATCTGCAGCCTCAGGTTCCGCCCACGCTGCTCTCCACTCCATCAACCCGTTTGGCGTGGGGGCAGGGGACCCTTGACTCACTGGCTCGGACAGCTCCGGCGAGGAGACCCGGGGACGCTTCTTCGTCGGCTCAGGCTCCGGGCCGCAGTCCGCTCCTCTCCTCCGTCCAAGACGTGGCTGCAGGGCCGGATGCAGGCTTTCCAGCACTGCAGGGGCCCTCTTCGTCCGACGACGCTGGCCTGGCGTCGCGGACCGCTCGACGGGGGAGAACACAGAGGCAGTGGATTTAATAATTTCTTCCACAGCAGGTGGAGGGAGCTCGGGAGGCTGCGAACCCCGAACTCCGCCCCCAGGAGTCAGACAAGGCAGATCATTATTAAGATGTGACAAACAAACGAGCACTTGCCTTCCTCCTGGGGCAGAGATGGTTCCTGCTGTGGGGGACGTCGTTCCTCCTTCTCCCCGCTGGATGGCAACAGAGGACCCCCTGGGAAAACGAGGTGGGGCCGCTCTCGGAAATTCACTGACGGGATACGCCGGCAGCGAGTCCAGCCGGGGATTCCGCTGAGGGTTGCCCGCGCCGTTACGCCGACGTCCTCGTCGGCCCCCAGACAGCGCGTACTCCTGGACCTGCTCCGGGACGGGAACGGGACACCAACGCGGGGAGCGAGGATGCCTCCTCCTCTGCTTCCCGTTCTCTTCCTCCTCCAGCCCACGAAGAACCTCGCGCTGAGCGGCGAGTTCCTCCCACCTCGATATTACCTCCGGATGGTCATCATACTCGAGGGGAAGGGTGTCCAGATACTCCTCAGCGACGTTCAGATGCCAGCGCATGTCACTGGAGGTGTCGTCAAACGTAGCGGCGAGGAGTGCCCCGTCGGCGTACTCCAACGCGCTTGCTAGCTCCTTACCCAGGCGCCGACCGCGGCCCCCGGATGACGGCATTCTCCAGACGTTGAGACCCAAACGAGAAGAACAAACAGTCCAGTTATGGCACAAACTCCCGGTGAAACGGCGTCTCGATGCGGCGCCTCCGTTTAAGCGACCAGGCAGGAGTATACTGTCATGTGGTGATCCTCGCGGATCACCAAGAGACGCCACAGAGTTCACCAGAGAGTTTGGCTAAGGTGTTATTTATTCACAGACGTGACACAACAAGGCTGTAAGCCCTCCAGGGCAAACACACACATGGACGAGACTTAGGCTAAACTGTGACAAAGCTATAACTACGAACCTGACATGAAGGTCTACGGCACTCTCAAGCACGACGAGGCATAGACCCAGACTTGACGAGAAAAGTCAGACGATACTCCTGCGTCTTACCGTCGTCAGTGCCGGGCTTAAAAGGGGGAAGCACTAACGACGGTAATGACAAACAGTTGACCGGCCCTTGACAGGCGGAAGCCCCACCGAGCACTTTCACAATAAGAGCCCGGTGAGGCCAGAAAACAGCCCGCAGCTGTCAAGGTCGGCAGCGAGAAGAACTTAGCCCGAGCGCGATCAGAACCGGCGCTCGGGTCATAACAGATCACTGCTGAGTAATGGGACCTTCTCCACTGGGATTCTTTATTTCATCTCTCTCCAAGCACAGTGCATCATATTTCCATGACAATATATATATTTTTTTAATTTCTTTTCTAGTCAAATTTGGCACGTCTCATTTAACCAATCAGCATCAAGTCAATCCTAAACCCCACCCAGCAGATTTTGGGGATGATCTGAAGTACCTACCCCTTAGTTCCTGAAAAATTGGTTGCAGGTTCCTGTAGGGAAAACAGGGTTATGGTACTGTCAACCAGTCCTAGCAGTGTAAGCTCTCATAGTTGAACAGTTTAAGATTCAGTTTGAGAGAAAAACAAAACAAAAAAGTTCACTGTCGCTCAGAGATGAGGAAACAGTTGTAGTCTCTAGTTGTCAACCCCAGTAAGAAACCTTTCCCATCATATTATGTGACAGCCATAATGCTGATGATAAAGGTTCAAAAAAAGGGAATATCATAAATTATCCTTATTATTCTTAATTTTCACTGCAGCCTTATACTGCTAGGAATGCTTTCCAGTTAAATACTTCCTTTTTTTAGCGTATCCCACAAAAATAGCATTCCCTTTCAAAGAGAGGCACAAGATTTCAACAAACGGCATGGAAATTATATCGTGCACACACATTCAACTCAGCACACACAATTCCCCTTCCATCCATTCGCAGTGTCAATCTGACGCCTAAGCCATGCCAGCTTTGTTGCACCTGTTACTACTGAGACGCTGCCCCGTTAGCCAAGCTGTTCATGTCTGTGTCATCCCCTCCCTATCTGTCTGAGAGACAACTGCATTTCTCACAAAGCCTCAAGAAGAATGTGGCAATTATACTAATACCCTGATATAAGTACTTTGTGGATGAACAAGCAAACAGAGCGCAGATGTTCAGAGACGGAGATGATAGAAGGAAACAAAGAGCTTATGGAGGTCTCGGCTGAACTGATATAGTTACACTGAGTGTAGTAACAGAAAGTTAAGGTGAAGATGAATCATGAGGGATGTGAACGTACAGTATATATACCCTACTTCTAACTTTCTTTTTTAGCCAGAGGTTGTTGCTCCCTACTTTGACTCGGGTTTGGTTTCCAGTGCTTGAATACCCCTCTCACTGCAACTGTAGGCCACAGATCTGAAATGCAGCACCACTCCAAGACAAAGAAAAGAACAAAACAAGTCTGAAAGTTGTGTTAATGGATGTACTGTGTAAAGCAAAAGGATGACTCATTTCTCAGCTGGTTTTTGCTTTAATATTTACTTTTTCTCACTTTAATCCTCGGCTGTTGTTTGCACTGTGATATATTTACGCAGGTGTCTTAGGCTAAAATCATTCACCGAGTACAAAGTCTCTTGGATGATATATTTAAAGAAACACACTGTGTAAGAACATGCAGACATTAAATCTGATGTCTGTCACAGTCCAAGATGTGTTATGACAAACCATGGTGCCCTCAGAGGCAGAAGTGTTTGCTTGCTCCACTTGCGAATGCCGTCTTTTTCTTCTTTTTGTGTGGTGTTTTTGTTTTTTCTACAGCACACAAATGCTATGCTCTGTTAACATACAACAGACAGGCACTGCTGGATATTGCCAATACACACAATGTTCTTGCTTTTACCGGTTTTATACCACGGAAGCTGCAACTCCTTGTTCACTCTTGCAGTAGCCACCACCACCCCCTGGAAGGCCCCGAAGCACCAAGCTCAAGTGAACAAGCTGATCCCAGGAGAATGCTCTGAAGACGTCAATGCAAGCGAGGCAAAAGGGGGGGCTTCATGCTAGGCTAAAAGCTTAAGCTAGCCGACCATACCTACTTAGCCTCTTGCTAGCCAACGGTCTAACTTGCGGTCTCTGGACTTGCAGTCTCTGGACTTGTGGTCTCTGGAGAACAAACTGCTGAGGGCCAGGATAACGCCACAGACTCACTCTGTACACAAAGGGGACCGGACCACAACCTCCGGTAAAGCTAAATGGGGAGGTGTGTGTGTGGTTGCCAACAACTCATGGTGTGGAGATGTATGGGCTGTCTACAAGCACTGTTCACCAAATATGGAGTTTCTTCTGCTGAAATGCCATCCCTACTATCTACCAAGGGAATTCACTGCTGTTTTTGTTGTTTGTTCCTGTACCTGACCTACAGATAAAAAACTTAAACAAACCCTGTCACAAAACAAGTTAAACGCTAAACCCCAGAGACTGAGTGCACCCTGCAGGACAGTTTTGCCCAGACAGACTGGGATGTGTTTCAGGCCGACTCCTCTCTGGAGAACTCTTCTGTCAACATACAGGGCTGTGCTGAGTATGTGACTGGGTACATCAGCACTTGTGTCGACAACATCGTGCCCATTATTCAAGTCAGGAAGTTCCCTGACCACAAACCATGGATAAACAGTCAGGTACGCCACATGCTGCATGTTCACTGAGTTGCATTTAGATCAGGCAATGAGCCTGAGTACAAAGCTGCAAAGTACAGACTGATAAAAGCCATCACAGCAGTTAAGAGGTAGTACAGAGAGAAACTGGATGGTGTTTACTCTACTGCTGACTCCAGGCACATGTGGCAAGGCCTGCAGCACATCAAAGACTACAGAACTACCACCAGCACCATCAGCTCTATAGAAAGCCTGCCAGATGATCTCAACACCTTCTACACCCGCTTTGAGTCCTCCAGTCACAGCACAGAAAGGAGGCACACACACACACACACACACACACACACACACACACACACACACACACACTTTGACCACTCGACTCCCTTTATCTCCCCCAACAGTCTCAATAGGCCAGGTGTACAAACCTCTTAGGAGGGTCAACACCTGCAAGGCAGTAGGGCCAGACAACATCCCTGGGTGGGCCCTCAGAGCTTGTGCCAACGAGCTGGCTGATGTTCTCACCTCCATTTTCAACCTTTCCCCCAGTTAGAGCACCGTTTGCTCCTGCTACAAGACCACAACCATCGTCCCCAAGAAGAGTCCACCTACCTGCCTGAATGACTACAGGCCAGTAGCATTCACTCCAATCATTATGAAGTATTTTGAGAGAGTGGTGCTGGCCCACATTCAGAGCACCATAGTGGACCCCCTGCAGTATGCCTACCAGCCCAACAGGTACACCTTGGATGCCATGACTGCTGCACTCCACTACTCCCTCTCCCTCCTGGAAAACAAAGACTTCTGCATCAGGATACTTTTTGTTGATTACAGTTCTGCTTTCAACACGGTCATCCCACATAAACTCACCCATAAACTGTCCACACTAGGCTTGCACCCCACCCTTTGTGACTGGCTTTTAGACTTCTGGTCTGTCCAGATTGGACTCACAGCTTGGTCACCTCTCACAAGTGTTTCCTCAGTTTTAAAGATACTGTTGTTCAACCTTTCATTAAAATCCTAACCTGGACACCAATACTCTTTCTAATGATAAAACAATCTCCAAACTGCCCTTTTTTTGCCAGAGTTCATGAAGAGTTGGTCTATTCACAGTTACAGTCTTATATGCTGGAAAGAATGCACAGTTACTTTCCATTGTTTTGTAAATGACCTACAAATCTACCAGCCATTAAAGTATAGCCCATTATCTGTGCAGACCTTATTAAACTGCCTAAAAAAATGAGAAAGACCAGCTAGATTCTAATCTCCTCCATCAAAACAGCCAAAAAAGAGATTATTTTATTTAGAAACCCAGACATTTTTAATGGCATTGGTCTTTTATCTGTATTTACTTAACCCTTTTTAAGGAATCTTGGTGCTTTGCTTGATCGATCTTTTAAAATTCAATTCAATTCAACTTTATTTCTATAGCGCCATTTCACAACAACAGTCATCTCATAGCACGTTCAACTGTAGGGGAAACCCCACAATTGCAGAAAGACCCCAGCAATCAGGCGATCCCCTGTGAGCAAGCACGTGGTGACGGTGGAGAGGAAAAACTCCCTTTTAACAGGAAGAAACCTCCAGCAGAACCAGGCTCAGGGAGGGGCAGTCATCTGCTGCAACTGGCTGGGGGTGTGAGGGGATAGAGAAGATGAGAAGAACAGACATGTACAGAGCAAACAGCATGATGGGGACTCAATCTATGGGAGAGAACAAACAGATGTTAATGACCAGCAAAAAAAAGTATTTCATTGAGAGTGAAGAAAGGAGTGAAACCCAATGCATTATTGGAGGTCCCCCGGCTGTCTAACCCTATTAGCATCATAACTAAGGGAGGGTTCAGAGACATATGAGCCCTCCCTTATTGTAGGCTATATCAAAAAGGAAGGTTTTAACCCTATTCTTAAAAACAGAGATCAAGTCTGATTCCCGAATCCAGATTGTCAGCTGGTTCCACAAGAGAGGAGCTTGATAACAGAAGGCTCTGCATCCCGTTGTACTTGTGGAGATTCTAGGTATTACAAGTAATCCAGCATCTAATCTCTGATTAGACTTTTTTTTTTTTAAAGGGGCCACCATGTCTAGAGTCTGATGCAGAGAAGCTGTAACACTATCTACCTTGCTATCAATTACAGAAGGAGCAAGCTGTCTATAGCTTATTTCCGTTGTGTTGACACATGGCATAGAGGGCGCATAAATTTGGTTACAACATCATCTGAGAGGCATCTACTGTAGTAATATTTTTCTTTAGGAGCCAAATAGAATTAGTAAAATCAAAGGTTAACAGACAATGGTCTGACAGTACAGGGTTATGAGGAGACACTACCAGATTTTCTATTTCTATGCCATATGTCAGAACAAGGTCCACCGTATGGTGGAGATAATGGGTAGAATTTCCTACTTTCTGAGAAAACCCCATCGAGTCTAATATTGAATTAAATGCAATATTGAGGCAATCACTATCTACATCTACATGTATATTAAAGTCCCCTACTATAGTTATTCTGGTTTCATTATTATTCATTATTATTTTGGTATATCTAGTTTCAGCACTAAATCAGCTAAGAATTCAGCAAATCCGGATAAAAACTCTGACTAGGTTGATGGAGGGTGATAAACTATGACAAATAAAACTGGGTTTAGCCTAAAATTGCTAAAATGCCCGATACTGAGGATCAGGCCCTCAAAGGAATTATAACATGCTTTTTTGCTTTACATTAACAAGTAATTTGGAATGGTAAATTGTTGCTACTCCTCCTCCACGACCAGAACTCCTGGGATTTTGACAGTTTAAATAACCAAAGGGAGATGATTCATTTAAACCAACATAATCCTCTTGCCCTACCCAAGTCTCTGTAAGGGATATTAAATCAATCTGATGATCAATTAGCAGATCATGTGCACTGTCCTTTGAATCTCTCCCCTGTATAGCTCGAGGGACCCGGCCAACAGCACAAGCCAACATCACAGCTCCAGGCGGTAAGTTCCACGCACTTCTCACTCAGTTCCCAGCACTCACGGTCCCGACGTTTTTGGCGGCCATCGCTAAGCATGGGGTGGAGCACTTTATCACCACCACCGGGCCGCCCATTTTCGCAAGACCTTGGCACTTGGACACAGCTAAACTGGCCATAGCGCGCGAGGAGTTCGCCAACCTGGAAAGGTTGGGCATCATCAGGCGTTCGAACCGCCCATGGGCATCCCTGCTACACATGGTCCTTAAGGCTGAGGGCTTGTGGCGACCGGGCAGTGATTTCCGCAGGTTGAACAACGGCACAGCACACGACCGCTACCCGATTCCCCACATACAGGATTTTTCCGTTCACCTCGCCGGCACACACATTTTTTTCCAAAATAGACCTGGTCCACGGTTACCACCAGGTCCCAGTGCATGCGGAGGATGTACCCAAAACAGCGGTAATAACTCCATTTGGTTTATTCGAGTTCCTGCGCATGCCATTCGGGTTAAAAGGAGCGGCACAGATGTTCCAGCGCATGATGGATGCAGTGCTGCGCAATCTCCCGTTCGTGTTCGTCTACCTGGACGATATCCTGGTAGCCAGTGCGTCTGAAGACGAACATGAAACCCACCTCAGGACGGTTTTCCGGAGATTGGAGGAGCACGGATTAATAGTCAACCTGGTGAAATGCCAGTTCGGCGTGACGGAGATTGATTTTTTGGGGCACCGCGTCTCTCCAGAAGGAGCGATCCCATTGCCCGACAAAGTGCGCGCCGTGGCGGATTTTCCCAGGTCTCAGACGGTCAGGGCACTGCAAGAATTTTTGGGGATGGTGAACTTTTATCACTGTTTCCTTCCCCGCACGGCACGGCTCATGCAACCATTGTACACCATGCTCAAGAGACAGAAACCCGCGGATGGGGTCGAATGGACCCCCAAGAGAGTGCGGGCGTTCTTAGAGGTTAAGGCAGCCCTGGCAAACGCCGCACTGCTGGCGCATTCGGACCCGGCGGCCCGGCTAGCGCTCACCACCGACGCATCAGACGTGGCCATAGGGGCTGTCGTGGAGCAGCGCGTCGCCGGGGCTTGGCAGCCGCTTGCCTTTTTCAGCAGAACTTTGCGCGACAGTGAAAGTAAATACAACGCGTTCGACAGGGAGTTGCTGGCTCTCCACCTGGCCATATGCCACTTCCAGTTCTGGCTGGAAGGGCGCAGCTTCACCACTTTCATGGACCACAAGCCGCTAACGTTCGCGATGGCCAAGGTTTCAGAACCGTGGTCGGGCCAGCAGCAGAGACAGCTGGCCGCGATCTCAGAGTTTACTACCAATATTCAGCATGTGTCGGGTAAACTGAATGTGGTGGCGGACTGCCTCTCGCGTGCCGTGGTGGCCCCAGTCTACGTGGGGATAGATTCCGCAGCCATGGCCGAGGAGCAGATTAACGATGCAGACGTGCTCACACTCCAGTCTGGACCAACAGGGTTAAGGCTGGAGAGCAGGGTACTGCAAGACGGCATGCCCCCCCTAATCTGCGATGTCTCCACGGGACGCCCGCGTCAGGTGGTCCCGGTCGCGTGGCACCGCCGCGTGTTTGAGTCGGTTCACACCCTGGCGCACCCAGGAGTGCGCGCTTCGGTCAAAATGGTGGGAGAGAAGTTTGTGTGGCTGAGCCTACACAAACAAGTAAAAGAATGGGCTGCGGCCTGCGTGGCGTGCCAACGAGCCAAGGTACACAGACACACGAAGGCTCCCTTGGAGCCGTTTCGGGTACCGGCTAAGAGGTTCGACCATGTTCACGTGGACCTCGTGGGCCCCCTCCCGCCATCACAGGGGTGCACGCACCTCCTGACAGTGGTGGACGGCACCACACGCTGGCCAGAGGCAGTCCCGCTGGCGGCAACCACCTTCGCGGATGTGGCATGCGCTTTTTTAACAGCATGGGTGGCGCGTTTTGGAGTCCAGTCGGACATTACATCCGACAGGGGCCCTCAATTTGTTTCCGACCTCTGGTCCGCGATGGCCCGCAGCCTGGGTGTTGCAATTCATCGCACAACCGCGTACAACCCAAAGGCCAATGGGTTATGCAAGCATTTTCATAGATCACTGAAAGCAGCACTCAGGGCTTCACTGACGGATGCAAATTGGGTAGACAGGTTGCTGTGGGTATTATTGGGGTTGCGCTCTGCGCCAAAAGAGGATTTGGAAGCTTCCCCGGCAGAGCTTGTTTTTGCACAGCCCCTACGGCTGCCCGGGGAATTTCTGCCAGATAATCCCGCGCCGGACAGCTCCCTGTCTCAACTTTTGCAGCGTAGCGCAAACACAGGCACGCTGCCGGGCCAGGCCCACCACTGTTTTCCACGTGCTTTCGTGCCTAAAACCTTGAAGAACACGGAGTTCGTGTTCGTCAGACACGACGCCCACTGCCCTCCATTGCGCCCACCTTATGATGGACCGTTCAGAGTGTTGGAAACAGGGGATAAGCATTTTTTGCTAGACTTGGGAGGTCGGCGGTAGAAAATTGGCATAGACAGAATCAAGCCCACCTTTGTAGCAGTGGGCAAGCAAGTGCTGTTGGCTAGGGTCCCTCGGCGTGGAAGACCCCCACGGAGAGCCCCCCAGGGAAACGATTCACCAGAGCAGCCACATGGACAGAGTGAAGTCCCCCCCCCCTCGCCACGGCCCACCCGCAGTCAGACACACTCCCAGCAGCCCCCCACCGGCACAGCAGCGCCATGGAGGCGGTAAACCCCAGTTACAGCAGATATGGGAGGAGACTGAAGCCAAAACGGCATGTGGACTGATGTTCTATCTAAGATGCTGGGGTGGCGGTATGGGGAGTCAGGTTATGCAGCATCTCAGGCAGAGACAGTGAATAAACATGGGAGAACAATGCCCAGGGGTGTTCCTGGAGATATAGCAGGAAGGAGTCAGAGACATAGGGGGTTGAATGCAGTGTAATGTAAATGTCACGCTGTGTGATGAAAAATGCCATGAAACGTGTGAAGAGTGCTTTGGGAAAAAGAGGAGAGCTTGCTGAAATGATTCAGTCTGTTCTGTGCTTGTGAGATGTGGAGTGTGTCATGGACTAGCAGAGACTTGGAAGTTAGAGACCTAATATTTAACAAACCGAGGAGGAACAGAGGTCAAATCATTCAATTTAGAGGCTTCATGTTTTATTTGAGTTTTACCAACTTTTTGTTTAATCACTTTGGGACGCTTATACATTATATTTTTATTTACTTTGGAGGGAGTAGACAATGATTCTATGATGGGGAAGACAGTGGCTAAGTTGAGGGGTGGCGGATGAAGAGGAGCTGCAGAGAGGCATGTAAGACTGTGACTCTGCTTCCTGGTCCCAACTCTGAGTTGTCAATGCCAGATTGTAAGATAAATGAGATGCACCATCCAAAGTGGGATGGACACCGTCTCATCTAATAAGACCAGGTTTTCCCCAAAATGAGCTCCAATTGTCTATGTAGCCCACATTGTTTGCAGGACACCACACAGACAGCCAGTGGTTGAAGGACGACAAGTGGCTAAACTGGATAAGCAAAATGGGGCAGTGGTGAAAAGTAGTTTTTATCAGCTTAGGCTTCTTGCCAAAGTCAAGTCTTACCTGCTGGCTTATGACCTGGAGTGAGTAATCCATCTCTTCATATCCTCAAGGCTGGACTTCTGTAATACCCGTTATACTAGTGTGGATCAGTCATTGCTGCACTGTTTGTCCAAAATGAGGCTGCACGACTGTTGACAGGCACAAAGAAATTTGACCACATGACCAAAGTTTTGGCATCACTGCACTGGTTGCATGTCACCTACAGGATCCTGTTTAAGACCCCGATCCTTGTTTTTAATTTTTGAATGGTCTGGCTCCTCTATATCTTACTGAGATCCTCACCATTTACATGCCAGTTAGAACAATGAGGTCATCCTCGCAGTTACTTTTAAACATTCCACGCTGTAAGCAAAAAACTTGAGCAGACCAAGCTTTTTCAGTGGCAGGTCCCAGATTCTGGAATGTTCTACCTTTCCACATTAGAACAGCTGAGTCACTTTGCCACTTTAAATCTTTGGTGAAAACACATCACTTTGCCCTGGCTTTTAACACAGGTTGAGCTTGGACATTATGGATTTTATGGATTTTATTTATTCTAATTTATGACTGACTAATTGTGTTAATGTATTGTTTATGCTTTTGTTTTTATCTATTAGTATGCTTGTTCCATTATGTACAGTACTTTAGGTAGTGCTTGTTTTTTTAAATGTGCTTTACAAATAAACTTGACCTTGACCAGGACAACATCATCCTGAAGATCACAGTTGACACTGCAGTGACAGGAAGAATCACTGGCAGGGACGATGCGGCCTACAAGAGGGAGGTGGCCGGTCTGGTGTCATGGTATGAGGACAACAACCTTAACCTCAACAAAGACAAAACAAAGGAAATGATAGTGGACATGAGGAAGGAGTACCTAAGTACTTCGGTGTCCACATCACTGAGGACCTCACCTGGACAATAAACACCACACAGCTGGTCAAAAAGGCTCAACAGTGGCTGTACATTTTGAGGAGGCTGAGGAAGTTTGGGATGTCACCCAGGATCCTCAGCAGTGTTGGGAGTAACGCGTTACTGTAACGCCACTACTTTTGCAGTAACATGCTGTGTAACAAAATTACTGTTTAAAAATTCAGTAATGCGTTACAGTTACTGAAATTTGATCAGATGCGTTACTCGCATTACTCTTTTTATTAATATGGATAGATATTTTTAGCACAAACAGAAGATCATACAACTTGCAGTTGCTAGACACCCTCCTCATCAGCTGCCAACTTGGGGATGAATACATAGTTTCTTTGGCTATTGGCGGGACAACTGCCATCCCCAGCGCCTCAAGCCACTGGAGGTTGTCATGCCAAAGGCAAAGGAAAGCAAATAAATAAGCAAATAAATATAAACTGACCCTACCGTAAATGACGCAGCCACCACACAGTCTCCTCCGCGGGTCCGTTTCCTGTCCTGCCCCAGTTCACATCACAACCCTATGAAGACATGCCGTGGCGGTAGGGACTTCTCATATCAAGCCCTGATCACCTGTTGTCCAAGCAGTAAGTAGCCCCTAACAGCTCCTACCTCTGTGGTTAAACATCAGTATTTTTGGAGCAAGAAGCTCATATTTAATGTCCGCATTAAATGCATTTAAAGTTTTCTTACGCACAGAGAAAAAGTGACTGATTTGGTGCAGTAAAGAACAGCTACTTCTAAGCGGTGACATTTCATTTATCTGTTCCATTTTATTTTATCTCATTCATTTACATGCTGTTGTGATATGCACCTATTTCATTGAAGTAAATCCTGTAAATATGCATTTTTAATAGGCTGGTCCAGGGGCATCAAACATAAGGCTCGTGGGCCAAAAATCGGCCCAACAGGGGGTCAAAAATTTTCTCTGTGAATTCATAGCTTTAGTTGTAGTGAATTTCTGACTTTTTACTGATTACAATAGTTTGTGTAAATCTGAGACAATTTTTTTTTTCTGTAAGGTAAGACTTTTTTCTCATCAGTTTTCTTTTTCTTCTTTTTCTGAGAAAAAAGGAGCCCTTGATCTTGCTGTGTGTGCAAGATGATTTAAGTATGAATTTAAAAGTAACATGAAAGTTACTTTTCCAAGTAACGAGTTACTTTAATCATGCAGAAACTAAAAAGTAACTCAGGTACTTTTGAAAAGAAGTAACTAGTAACTAACTAGTTACTATTTTTTAGTAACTTGCCCTCAGTAACTTCTACTACAGCTGCACTGTTGAGACTATCTTGACCAGCTGTTTCACTGTGTGGTACGGCAGCAATACTGTCATGGACTGCAGACACCTGCAGAGAGTGGTGAAGACTGCAGAGAGGATCATCAGGACTCCACTGCCGGTTCTGCAAAGCATGTACAACTGCACACAGGAGTCCACAGCAGAGCTGCCGCCATTCTCATCCCCAATATGGACTGCTCACACTTCTTCCCTCAGGTCAGAGGCATAGAAGTGTGAAATGGACTTCAAGACTGAAGAACTCTCTTTCCCACTGCCACCAGACTCCTAAACAGTTGATAGGAGTCTGTAATCATATAACTACCTCATGAAACTGCATCCAACTGTTTATCGTTTACTTTGCATATGTGCAACTGTACTCATTGCTGAAACTGTTTACATTCACTGTTCTCAGTGCACAAAAGCTAATGTACTAATTTGCACAATGTATTTAGTATTTGCAGCTCCATTTTTATAGTTTGTATAGTTTTTATTGTTTATATTTTTGCTCCTTGCTGTGTATATTATGTATTTTATCATTTATCTTATTCATTGACATATTTTATATTGTGTGGCATTCATGGCAGAAAGCAAAGGAAGATGTTCTTTGTACAGGAAAACATGCTTCCTTACTGTCCATATGACAATAAACTTGATTTGATTTGCTATGTTATGCATCTACTTGTGACATGACTGAGATGATGGAAGATGTAAGTTTTCGTATTTTATTGAAATAGAAAGTGGCAATTCAAAGTGGTCTGACTTATAGGGGAGGTGAAGGGAGAACGTGAGTATATGGCAGGGAAAAGAGTGGCAATAGTATCTGCTGAATGAATCTCATGCTTAGGTGAGGAGATGACAATGGGGTCCACTTCCTGAAGATGTGGAGAGCCAGTGGTGAGTATTGTTTGTCCACTTACAGGAGGAGGTGATAAGTAAATCGTGAGAAGTTACCCCCGGTCCAGGGATTTTTCCTAAGATGACAAAGTTATTGATCTTGCAATGCTGAATCCTAACTTTGTTTTCCAGGTGGCTGTAGAATGAGGGCGTCCAAGGTGACAAGAGGTAGGCAACACCAAGGAGAGGCATGGGAGAAGATCCTGGCAGGTAATAATGAAGATGAATTTTTTGCAGGCTTAACATGGGAATCCAAGGGGTCTTCAGGATGATGAGAGTACAGAGGCTAGGCACATGGGTGGCAAGGAGCAGGAAAGGGCGGCAAGGGAAATCCCAGGAGGAATTGAGGAAAGATGGAGGCTTTTATCCCCCAGCTGTGATCAGAGCAGGTGTGCAATAAGGAGCAGCTGCAGGTAATGAGGTAATTAGGAAATCCGAGCGTGCAGAGTGTTCTCAACTCTGCAATAATAACTCAACATTTTTTTTAATGCATATTGAAAATATAGTGCCTGTCTTTGTGTGGGAGTGGATCAAAATACAAAGATTGAGAAGTATTGTATAAAGGTGTTGGTTGAAGCAAAAATATGGTGTCATATGTTTATGATTTCAAACAAATGAAAGGTATGGTATAATTGCAAAAAAAAAAAAATAAATAAATAAAAGCTTCCCAGTTTTGGTTGGTCAGTTTCCTAACAGATGAGGGTTTCTCGTGGGTGGGTTGTTGGCCCTCTACATATGGTAATGCTCTCTTGGGTCTATTGGACACACAACAAGGCCAGACCAAGGAGATGGGTTCAGAAAGGCTGGCACAGGACCGCCCGTGACTGAGAGCACTCGTGGACATGAACGGCTCTAAGCGCAATGACGTCTCAGAGGTTAACAGTTAGCATGATACCAGACATCAAGCTTGAGCAATAACTAACTAATTAACTGTGTTGGATCTAGTATTGTGTAAATAAAGCTTAAATAAATTTACTTTTCTCAGCAAAATAAGAAAGTAGTTAAACCAACTTTAGTTAAGTCCTGATGAGTGGTTAAAGAGTTAAAGCGTTAATCAGCAGTCAACTCAACACCCCATTGATTACTTGCGATTATTTGGAGTTTTGACCTTATATTTAAAAAAAGTTGCAAATTTACTTGATAAAAAGTTACAAATTTATGAGAACAAAGTTGCAGATTTACAAGAAAAAAAGTTGCTGATTTAAAAGAAAAAAATTGCAAATTTATGAGGAATAAAACTGCAGATTTCCAAGACAAAAAGGTGCAAATTTATGAGAAAAAAGTTGCTGATTTAAAAGAAATAAAATGCAAATTTAAGAGGAAAAAAGATGTAGATTTACAAGAAAACAAACAGGTGCAACTTTACAACAAAAAAGTAGCAAATTTATGAGAAAAAAATGCAAATTTGAAAGAAAACAGTTGTAAATTAATGAGTAAAAACTCCAAATTTATCAAAAAAGTGTCATGAATCACACCTCTGGCCAGGAACCAAGACCCAGATGCTGAACTGTGATTTGTGTGAATTTAATATAGAACACAAAAATATACAAAAGAACAGAACACTTACAATAATTAGGCATAGCAGGAGTCACATCTGAACTAGGTTTAGGACGCAGCGCTGAATGGAGATGCCGCCGCCCTTAAATAAGACAGGAGGGATAATTACAACAAGAGACAGGTGTGAATCACAAGAGCAGGGAGTAATCAGTCCAAACTAGTGACGACTGTGCTAGAAGGTAGTGATGGCAGAAATGGAACGATCGAGAGATCGAATCATTTGGAACAATTGATTCAGAAAAAGAATTGATGTTTTGGAACATTTGAAACATCTCCCCACAGCGACACCTGGTGGCCAAATGTTATAATACTACACTGAACCAGTCAAGTGTTTTTGGGTCTTTATCTCAACGTTTCGTGTTTTGTTCAGGTTTCTAGTATTATTTGTCTGAAAATAAATATTTTTTCAGTTAGTATTTGTAGGGGGTGCTTGTTTACAAAATAGACATCAGTCCCTGTTTTTAGGGGGTGCGTGTGTACATTCAGTTCTTTTTGCCTTCCTGTCAAGGAACAACAAAAAGACTGAGTTAGGAGGAATGCTGCCATGCAACTTCATATATTGTAAATATATGTAACTATATGTAAAATATATAACTATATGTAAATGTACAACAATATGGCTTCTTTTAGTGATCAAATGCATAATTATATTTATTGTAAATAATAATAAAGGTGTATAAATAATAAATGTATACTCGTATGTGTATTAAAAGAACATGAATACATGCCATAAACCTTACGCTGGCCATGGCTTGATTCAGCACTCGGTTGTGTTGATCTAGGAATGCAGGCGTCAGCATGTTTTGTCCGTAGGCGTCTCCACCTACTTGTTGTATTGCTACAAAATGCAAGATGTTGCATATAGTGCATACATTTAACTTTTTTTCCCTCAAGAAGGTCATAGTGATCCCAGACAGCTGACCTGGGATGCTTTCTACCCCCATCCATTTCCAAATAATGTAAATCCAAAAGCAGCTCAGTCCAAGACACTCAGAGAGGCAAGACTTCACCAACAAACTGAACTTCAGAGCAGCTTTGAAAAGTTTCAGGCATGTGGGCTGATGAACCAGCAGCCAGTCAGGCAAGGACACCAGAAATTAGTATTTTACATATAAACTATTTATATAACACATTAATTGTGCATAGAATAGGCAATTTAATATTGTGCAATGGCAGCATTTTATTATTCCATTTGAGAAACGGGATAACACAATCACTGCATAAAACAACGGTGACATTTGAAAACAGTTGGTGACGTAATGGAACGCGAAATGGAACAGTCACGTGACCTCCTCTTTCTGATACAGACCTCGGAACAATGATTTTTATTTATTTATTTTGGATAGATTAAAAGTAAAGATTAAAAAGAAACAGAATAATATAACAAAGGGGAAAAAAATCCAACAAGGTCAAATTAAACAATAACTCCTCTGATTATACAGTTCAACATAAGTTATCAGAAATGGGTGATGGCTGAAGCCACAGCTTATATTGCGATTCAATTGCTTATATTGATTCAATTCAGAAGTTCCACCTAGGTTTCGGTACGCACTAAAGCACTGTTTTGACTTTGCCATCACTAGTTTTCATATAATTGGCATTTTAATTTTGTGTAATGGAGGTCAGACATCATAGATAAAACTAGAGACACTTTAAATAACTGATTGAACTCATCACCTACATTAACACTAACACTTCCGGTGTTGCAAAATAATAAACCAAAATAATAACAATATTTTTGTTTTGACTATAAAACAATAAGAGCAAAATTAAACACAGGTATGCCCCAAAATTTGATAATATATTTTTTTTCTACCTAAGTTTAGAAAAGGACAAAACAAAAATGAGACCAAAAATTTGTTTTTTCTGATTTTATTTTGAATTGGAATTACAAATGAAGGAACCATACACGGATTTGTATTCACTTGCCGAAACAAAAACGACTGTGACGTTTCAAAACAACTGGGGGCGGAATGGAATGCGGATATGGAACAGTCACGTGACACCGTCCTTCTGATACAGACCTCGGAACAGCGTTTCGAATCACAAGTTCCGCCTAGGTTTCGGAACATTCCAAAACACTGTTTCGATTTTGCCATCACTACTAGAAGGGAACCTGAACTGACAGGGGAAACAAACACAACACACCGTCAAAACAAAAGAACAGGAGGACATAAATACAAAATGAGAAATACTGAAGGTGCTGTAGAATAATCATGAATACCACCCTGTAGAATAATCAAATGGGCATTAGCACGGGTCTCCAACCGTGCTCTGCATCATGACAGAGCCCCCTGTCCAAGGGGTCAATTTCAGACACCCCAAGGTAACATCAAAAAGGAGAAAGCTCTAGGGCTAAAGCTGTGTCAGGACTTGGAAGGAATATCTCAGGGAATATCTCAGTTAAATTTTAATCCTGTAATCCTGCAAAAAATGAAAACAAATTTAAATAAGTTGGCAAAGATTAAACTCAGCCTATGGGGTAAAATAAGTATTGTAAAGATGGTGCTAGCCCCTCACTTTAACTATATTGTTACAATGCTACCATATAAAATACCAGACATAACTTTTAAAAAACATGAAAACACAGTTAAACATTTTATGTGTGTGTGGGGGGGGGGGGAGACCAAGAATTAGTTTAAGTAAATTGTATGCCCCTAAGGAGAAAGGAGGGTTAGGCCTGCCCAGTCCTAGATTGTACTGCTTGTCATTTGAACTAGCTAAATTGGCAAAACACTGGAAGTCTGTGGACAGTATGGGTTGGGTAAATATATAGTCAGAACTGTGTTTTCCTTTCAGTGTCTTTGATAGGTTTTCTCATAATCCAGGAAATATAAAAAATCCTATCCTCAGTCATGCAAGAGATGTCTGGGATAAATATCATAGAATAAGCTGTCAGTGTATGTTCAGAAGTATTCATCATTGTGGAAAAATCCTGCAGTCCGCATTGGGAAGATGACTATATGCTGGGAGCAGTGGCGTTCCAGTGGCATACATACTATAGGAGACCTACTGTATATCTAACTAACTAACTAACTAACCTGCACTTATATAGCGCTTTTCTAGTCACAAAGACCACTCAAAGCGCTTTCATTAACACTAACCCTCTATTCTAAGGGCCTATAGGAAACAGATATCTAGGGACAATTTAGAACAGCCAATTAACCTAACATGCATGTTTTTGGCATGTGGGAGGAAACCGGAGAAATCCCGGAGTAAACCCACGCAACACGGGGAGAACATGCAAACTCCACACAGATCACTGTTGGTCGGGGGCTGGGATCGAACCCACGATCCCACGATCCCCACAATCCCCCGGCCAAGGGTAAACTGTGCTGCCGCAGTGCTAACCACTATATAGTGACATAATATTCTTATCTTATGAAAATTTAATTCATCATGGCTTGGAGGGCAAGGGTCAATTTTGGAGGTACCTACAGATAAGAAATTACCTGACATCTGTTTTCAAAAGGGTTGATTAACAGTTTCATATCCTTTTTTGACCTGCCGCTGAAACACCACACAGCTTCACAGTTTTATAAAATCACTAATTACTTCATAAGTACTGACTGTATCAATATGAAAAGGCTTTGACAGAAAGATTTAGGAGAGGAAACTGATGATAACAGATGGTGTAGAATTGTGGAAGAATGTGGAAAATTTGTGAAAGAAGCTAAAGGGAAGTTTACTCAGTACAAAATATTATTTAGATATTACCATGCTCCGCTGAGATTGTATAGAATGAAAATGGCAAAAAGATAGTTTATGTTGGAAATGTCAAACAACAATGGGAACATTTTTGCACTTTCTGGGATTGTTGTCAGAAAAAATTCTAACCCAAAATGGCCTTATCAATTATATCTGGGTGGTATGGTTCAAAAATTCCTATGATTCCTGTTCTTTGTTTGCTGGGGGACAGATAGCAAACCTCAAACATTTCAAAAATGGATTTTTCAGTGATCGTAGTTGGTTTTATCACGGCATCAAGGATTAAATTGAGACACTGGAGAACAACGGAAGTTCCAACAGTGAGAGAATGGACCGATGAGATGGTGGAGACAGAATCACATGAACGGATGCTCAGTAGAGTGAAGGGAGAGATGGGCCAGAGACCCTCAGCGTGGGACCTTCTTTGGACACATATGAAAAGAACCTCTGACTAGTGGTTTAGGTTAAATTTTAATGATCTGCCAAGAGATAACCATGCCCTAGTTTATACATCATCACTTTATATATTCACCATATGTACAACAAGCTGTCTGGTATTATTTCTCTTTTATAAACCATGTACATGGCCTTCCAAAAAATTAAATAAAAACTCAAATTTAAAAAAAAAAAAAAGGAGAAAGAAAAACAACAAGCCCCCCGCCCCCTTAAAAGGAAAAGAACCATAACCCAACCCTGGAGGGCAGTGGGGGAAATCAGGCTACGAGGGAACAAAAGAAAAAGAGCAAAGAAAAAGACCCTTGCTCCGCACCAACAACAGAGCAAAACAGAAACCTAGGCCCAGTGGGCAGAGATAAAAACAGTTTGGGTGGTCATATAGAGTCCCAGACTTGCCAGATGGTGCAGTGGAATGAGTCGGGTGGCCTTCCACAGTACGTAGCCCACCCAGCTAAGAGGCACAGTCTTTTGGGAGGTCTACCAGAGTCTGTTAGCCATCCGAACAGATGGAGTACTCCATCAGGTGGCCTCCAAAGACCCAGGAGCAACCGGATCGCATGGCATGACGCGCCCCCACATGGAGGTGGTAGCTGGGCCCAGTATCCCTCGCGGACAGCAGGGACTAAGGGGTGGACACCTGATGCATTAGATGGCTTCCCAGCAGGGAGACCTGGTGACGATGACGACTGGTGAGCAAGGAAACCAGGCAGTGATAATGAAGGATGAGCAGGGGAATCAGGTGACAAGGATGGCCAACCAGCAGGGACCTCAGGGGACGATGGAAGACCCTTGGCGACCTCAGGTGAAGGAACAGGACCCTCGGTGACATCAGGCAATGGAATGGGACCCGCAGCGACCAAAGACAGAAGGGAACCCACGACAGCCTCGGACGGAGGAGGAAAACTCACAGTGGCCTCAGGTGGAGAAAAGAAGTCCATGATGGCCTTGGGTGGAGGAGGAGAACCCACGACGGTCTCGGGCGGAGAAGAGGAACTCACGACAGCCTCGGGCAGAGAAGAGAAACCCACGACAGACTCAGGGAGAGAAGAGGAATCCTCGGTAGAACCGGGCTGAGGGCCCACAGCAACCTTGGAAAGAGGCGCAGCACCCTCAGAGGCCCCGGACTGGGGCGTAGCAGCACCCATGGAGGCCCCTGACTAGGGTGTAGCAGCGCCCGCGGCGGCCGCAGACTGGGGAATAGAAGCCCCCACAGTGGCCCCGGACTGGGGCGCAGCACCCACCATGGTCCCCAGGTTGGGGCATTGCATCCACAGTGGAGTCAGGCTGGGGCGCAGCACCTAAGACTTCCCCAGGCTGGAGCGCAGCACCCAGGATGGCCTTGGGTGGAGAATAGGAACCCTGGGTGGAACCAGGCTGAGGGCCCACAGTGACCTTGGAAAGAGGCGCAGCACACTTGGAGGCCAATGACTGGGGCATAGCAGGACCCACGGAGGCCCCGGACTGGGGCGTAGCAGGACCCGCGGAGGCCCCAGACTGGGGAGTAGCACCCACGGTGGCGCCAGGCTGGAGCGTAGCACCCATGATGGCCTCAGGCTGGGGCGCAGCACCCTCGACAGCCCCAGGCTTGAGCGCAGCACCCACGACAGCCCGGACGGAGAGGGAGCAGCACCCACAGATACCTCAAATGGAGGGGGAGCGGAGGTCCCAGACTGGAACGAAGCACCCACGGAGACTTCAGCCAGAGGAGAAGAAAGCACCCATGGAGGTCCTGGACTAGGGCGAAGCACCTGCAGAGACATCAGCCAGAGGGGGAGCAGCACCCACAGAGGTCCCGGACTGGGACGAAGCGCCTGCAGAGACCTCAGACGGAGGGGGAGCAGCACCCATGGAGGTTGACGGACTAGGACGAAGCACCTGCAGAGACCTCAGCCAGAGGGGGAGCAGCACCCACAGAGGTCCCGGACTGGGATGAAGCACCTGCAAAGACCTCAGTCATTTGGGGAGCAGCACTTACGGAGGCCCCAGGCTGGAGGCGTTACACCCACAGAGACCTCAACCTGAGGGGCTGGACCCATGAAGACCTTGGGCAACAAGGCTGGACACACAGGGACCTTGGGCGAGGAGGCTGGACCCACAGAAACATCTGGTGAGGTTGGATGATCCACGGTGGCCCTAGGGAAAGGCTCCGACAGATGGGACATTGACACCAGGTCAGGGTCACCAGTGGCAGTGGAGCCTGGCGAGGTGAGCTCAGGTGCAGCTGATGGCTGCACCTAGCCTTCCCCACCAAGATCCAGGCAAGATCTCTCCAAAACAGATAAAGTGAAAACAAAAAAAAAAGCGCTTGCCTGAGCTCAAGCTCCACTACCATCCAGGACTCCATCGATTCAGGCAGAAACGTCTCGTATATGGCCCTCTGCTCCAGCTCTGCTGCGGTGGCCCCTGCAGCAGGCATGGTGGAGGATGCAGTCCCAGGACCTCCAGGTGAAGCGCCCAACACAGGTGGCTCATCATGTGTGGCAGCTGAAGGTCCCCTCACCACTGGCACTGAATCCCCCATAGCTGAAGCCAGGGGATGCTCTATTGTCAGCGCAGGCTTCAGGTCACTAGAAGCTCTCTCCCTCCATCCGGACCATGGCTGCCAGGCTGGGACCAGGTCCTCCAGGACCACAGGCTCCTCCATCGTCCGGTGGCTTAATCCCGGGGCCAGCGGACACTCAGGGAAAAAAGGAGGAGAAACGGAAGTAGCAGGTGAGGAATTTGCATCTGCAGCAGGCGGTGAGGACTCAGTGGACTGCAAAGGCTGAGCCTTACCACCGGGAATAAGGCAGGATAATTCGTTTTTAGGAAATAGAGAATGAAAAATCACTTGCCTGAATTCCCGGGCCACGATGGTATCTGCTGCAGCAGGCCCAGTGTTATCCCTCTCAGTGGTTGCAGCGGTAGTGGGCCCCCCTGAAGAACATGGAGGAACCGCCCCTGCAGACTCGATGACGGGCGTAGCTGGGGATGTGACAGCCTGATCTTCAGCAGCGGATGGAGATGCCATGGAGGAGAGGGTAGCAATAGCGACCAAGGAGGGAGAGGAAGCTGACGGGACAGCCAGTGAGGATGAACTAGGATGAGAGGAGGAGACTGTTTAGGTAATTTTTTGACACAACAAAGAGGGTGCTGCTGGCTGAGAGGCGGAGGAGTTCTTCAGGTAAGCTGTAGCTGGATAGCAGCGGGAAGTTTGAACCGTCTGCACTCGGTGACTCTCCCCCATCAGGACAGTACTATCGTGGCTCGGGAAGAAGTGGAGGTCGGTTCTGGAAGGCAGTGTCTTTGGGCTGACGAACGGAGATAGGCGGAAGACGTCTGTTTCGGGGAGCACCTCCTCATTGGCTCGGACCCCACTGGAAGCAAGCCTACCACCAGCCCGGGAAACGACTGCTGGAGAGTGGAGACGGTTGACAACAGTTCCACGAACTTGGGATGCTTCCTCAAACCGGGATGCGCCTCCACTATCCTTACCGCTGCATCCACGTTCTGCCACACCTTCTTCGGGCTGCGGGAGGCAAGAGCTTCAGTGACGAAGTCCTGGATAAAGTGAGCCGCCCACTGCTCCTCCAGGCTGGGACACCCGGCAGCCGACCCTCCTTTATTGGCTGAGACCGAGCGTGCTGGGGGCATGCTTACTTCTCTTCCTCCGGCAAGACAAAAACAGGTGGGTGAAAAGAAAAAACGCACACTCATAGCAGCTGGATGACTCACCGGCCGCATCCTACTGTCATGAATCACCCCTCTGGGCAGGAACGAAGACCCAGGCGCTGAACTGTGAGTTGTGCAAATTTAATATAGAACACAAAATTATACAAAAGAACAGAACACTTACAATAATCAGGCGTAGCAGGAGTCAAAACAAAGGAACAGGAGGACATAAATACAAAATGAGAAATATTGAAGGTGCTGTAGAATAATCATGAATACCACCCCTTAGGCAGGGAACAGCAGGTGGAAACAAAAATAGGTTCAAGACCAAAAACTAGAATATATAATAATAAATACACCAGAAGACTCACAACAGAAACAAAAGGCAAACTCAGATGACATCATACATATAGAATATTAACCAGAAGTGGGAAACTATTCAATTCAATTCAACTTTATTTATATAGCGCCATTTCACAACAGTCATCTCATAGCACTATCAACTGTAGGGGGAACCCCCACAGTTGCAGAAAGACCCCAGCAATCAGGCCATCCCCTGTGAGCAAGCACTTGGCGACGGTGGAGAGGAAAAAACTCCCTTTTAACAGGAAGAAACCTCCAGCAGAACCAGGCTCAGTGAGGGGCAGTCATCTGCTGCGACTGGCTGGGGGGTGAGGGGATAGAGAAGAAGAAAAGAACAGACATGTAGAGAGCAAACAGCACGATGGGGACTCAATCTATGGGAGAGAACAAACAAATGTTAATGACCAGCAAAAAAAAATATTTCATTGAGAGTGAGAAAAGGAGTGAGGCCCAGTGCATTACTGGAGGTCCCCCAACTGACTAAACCTATTAGCAGCATAACTAAGGGAGGGTTCAGAAACATATGATCCCTCCCTAATTGTAGACTATATCAAAAAGGTAGGTTTTAGCCCTATTCTTAAAAACAGAGATCGAGTCTGACTCCCGAATCCAGATTGGCAGCTGATTCCACAGGAGAGGAGCTTGATAACTGAAGGCTCTGCCTCCCATTGTACTTTTGGAGATTCTAGGTATTACAAGTAATCCTGCATTTTGGGAGCATAGTGCTCTGTTAGGATAATACGGTAGTATCAGATCTTTTAAATAAAAAGGAGCCTGATTGTTTAGAGCTTTGTAAGTAAGAAGAAGGATTTTAAACTTAATTCTAAACTCTATGGGAAGCCAATGAAGGGAGGCCAGAACCGGAGAGATATGATCTCTCTTTCTAGTACCTGTTAAAACTCTTGCTGCAGCATTTTGGATGAGCTGAAGACTTTTTAAAGATGTTTTAGGACAGCCTGATAATAAAGAATTACAATAATCTAATCTCGAGCTAACAAAAGTGTTGATCAGTTTCTCAGCATCACTCTGAGACAAGATGCTCCTAATCTTGGCAATATTACGCAAATGATAGAAGGCAGTCTTAGAAACAAATTTAATATGTGAATTGAAGGACAAATCCTGATCAAAAATAACTCCAAGGTTCCTCACAGAGCTATTAAGAGAAAGAGTAACTGCATCCAAACTGAAAGTTTGATTTGGAAAGGAATTTCTAAGGTTTTCTGGACCAACAAGAATGACTTCAATCTTATCTGAATTTAATAGCAGGAAATTACAAGTCATCCAAGCTTTGATTTATTGTACTGATGAGGTCTTAAACATCTTTTTAGTGAACACAGAGATTACTGATAATGAAACCTGCTGAAAGAAAAGTGGAAAAACAAAGGCACAAAAAAGGCGATAGAGCTAAATGTTACTCCTTAATTTTCAGTGATAAAGAAAATGTGTTGGCATCTGCCTGCATTAACATAAGCCTTCCCGTCACTGCACTGTGTTTAAATGCAACACCACACAGAAGAAATTACACAGAAGAAATTAAAATGCACAACTACTTAATGTAAACCACTTTAGATTTAAATGTTATTTTGGCAAACCATGTTTTTTTTGAATACCTGAAGATTACGATTTGAATTCTTAATATTTTCATAATGCTAGTTTGGCAGTGAACTGTCTCTCAGTCCTGAAGTAAAAAGTTGTACTTTCCAAAGTCAAATTCATCAGGCATGATTAGCATGTCCTCCCTCGCTTTGGCCAACTTCTGTCGCAGGAAAACTCTTCGTTCAATCCACTCCTGCAGCTCCTCTGGGCTGTGGGCGAAGTCGCAGCTCACACCGTCAGGACAGCCACGGTCCAGCTTGGGGCACATTTCAAAGCGAGCACCCGGGAAACGGTAGCTCCAGGTCAGAGCCTCATCTTCTCCCTCACAGCTGAACACTCGGTCCTTGTGCTTCTCAGAGGAAATGTGCCGCTGCCACTGCCGCTCACTGTTGCTGTGTCGGCCACACAGCCGGCAGAATAAGCCGTTCATTAGTTCTGCATAGTCAGTTGGCATGGTGATGAATTTTTCCTCTGTCGCAGGCTGGCTGAGCATCTCTCCATCAACTTGGTGTTTGGGGCCAGATAACGTCAGCCACATGTCATACATTTGCTGCATGTCCACCAACTCGTTGTTCTTCATATATGTCCACATCTCCTTTTCTTCTTGGCTGTGAGCAAATGTGCAGTTCCCAGTATAGGTGCATCTTCTCTTCTCCAAAATCTGGAGACAGAGCTCATAGTGCAAAGGGAAGTTCTTGACATGAGGCAGAGGTCGGACCTGAACCCATTTATTTCCCTCTGAGGACTTTACGAGCAGAACCCGCCTGTCTTTGGTCCACGCATGTCTGGCCTTGGCACTGCAGTACTTGAGGTTTTTGTCTGGCTCGCTGATGCGTCCATCCCTCCAGCACAGAGAACACACGAACTTCATCCTCATATCCGGGCTCTTGGCAGCAGCAGCACCTCCTCCTTTGAGTTTATTCCCACCCCCTCCAGGAAACGATCTATTTCCTTTCTGTTTAACTGAACATTGCTCCTGCTTGTCATGGTACTTCATAGATATTTTCACAATCTCCTCAGGGCTAATACCTGTATCTTGCTGCACTTTCCAGGTTTTCAGCTCGATGGCCGAATGGGCGTAATGGCAGTCGTCCTCTCTCGGGCAGCCATAGCGGATGACCTGGCGGCACATATCCAAGTGGCATAGGATGCTCAGCGGACGCACCTTTCTGTAGTTCACGATGAGGGTCCTCATCACAAAAGCCAAACACTTATGAGCATCAAAGTTGTGACGAGCATCCAAATTAGAGCAAATGGTCTCATTTCCTTTGCTGCGTTTACTGATTATTCTTGGTTTACTGTCATAACACTCCTGACAGAGGAATATGAACATGCCTCTGTTGTCCTGCAGGAGGCGTATGATGCTGTTCACAGGGTCCAGTTTGACCGCTGGCATGTCAAACAGCAGGTTTCTGTCCAGCGTTCCCTTCCTCTCTTCAGTCCAAACATCAATCTCTAACTGGTTGTAAGCAAACGTGCATCTCTCTCCGTACTTGCACAGGCCCAACTCCCCAGACTTCAGCACCTCTTTACACAGCACAAAAGGCCCAGTGAAGGACTTATAGTCAGGAATCGTTCGCACTCGTGTCCACTGAGAAGGAGGTTCCGTCTTACGTCTACATAGCAGAATCCCTCACTTACAGTTGTGGACCAGGTCTGGTTTGTGAACAAACGAATATATCCCTTTACCTTCTCGGGGGTAACAGGTGGAGCAGGCCTGCAGGAACTCATGCGTTGAGGACAGGGGGTTTGAAGCAGCAGCTGACCTGTAGTTATCTTTGGTGTAAGATTTTGAAGCTTGTATTACTGTAGCTGCAGCGCTGTGAAGGACTGTTGAACTGAAATCAGAGAGTGAATCCAGACCAGTTCCAACAACAGAGGTTGCTGGTGAAGCTAAATTCAAACATTCCGCTGAGGGAAAAGCATCCAGAGCATCCAGGGAGTCCAGCTGGTTCATGGCTTTAGTACTCATTGTAGGGGCATCACCGCTCTGCCTGCTTTCAACTGACACAGTATCTAGTGGATTTAATTCATCTAATTTATCAAGTGATGTGTCCTTTAGATCCAGCTCTGTTTGGGGCTCAGCAACATCTTGAGCAGCAAAAGAACTTGGCGCCATATCGGAGACATCATCGAGGCAATCAAGTGAATCAAGACCATCCAGGTCACCCAGAGCTGTGGGGTTTGAAGCCAAGCTTGACGGTACTGCACCACCTCCAATGTCAGGGGCCAAGAGGTCGTCCAGGATATCTAGAGTTGCAGCTGAGATGTGGCCACCAGAAGAAAAGGAGTCAAGTGAGTTTAACTGGTTGACAGATGGGCTGAAAAAGGCCGGGGGTAGCTGGGGTGTTGGGGCGGGCAGGACGGATGGAAGTTTGTGAATGCAAGGCAACCCATTGGTGGGGACTGATATTACCATCTGGCCATGAGGCTCATTCAGTCCCTGCTCAGTTTGGAAGCCATCGAGTAGGCTGTCAATGTCATCTCCCATCAGCTCAGCATCATCTAAAGTGTCCACAGTTTGAGGTAATTCAGAGGAAGCAGGCTGGCTGCTGGTGGGGATGGAGGACTGAGGCGTGCAGGGAACTCTGACTGGTGCAGCGGGAACTGAAGGATCCAGATCGTTTCCTACAGGATCACCGGACACCTTTGCACTGACATAAGGTTTACGAATTCTTAGTCCCAGATGCATGGCTAGCTGCTGTGCAAGCTCGTTCACCTGTTTGTCCTGAGGAGTGATTAGCAGACAGTCGGCAGTGCAGCTGTAGGCCTCCTTGTACTTGCAAAGATCCTTCAAACAAAGTGCCTTCCTGTACAGTGCTCTGCGGCTTTCCTTACACACTTCCAGAGCACTGTCGCAGTCCTGCATAACTTTGTCGTATTCCCTCATACTGTGGTAGGCAGCAGCCCGGTTGACATACAGGCTCTCCAGCAGAGCTTCAGGGATTTGGAGGTCCTCTGCTTTAGCATAGCACGAGACATTAAGGCCTTCGGTGAACTCTGTGATGGCCTCCTGTCATTGTCCATCTCGAAATAAAGCATTTCCCTCTTCAAGCAGGTTGCACACCAAGCGAGTCAGGAAATCCTGGTAGTCCTCAGGATCTGGGTACGCCAAGGAAGACTGGATAAAAGCCAGAGCTTTTCTGATCTCTTGCTTGCGCTTCAGACGGTCGGGGTCCATGCTCGTTCACGGATGAAGTGAAGAAGTTCAGTAAACCTTAGCAGAGTTTATAAGACTGTCATGCTGCTCCGGAGGCCACTAACGGCGGGCGGAGCTGGCAGACCCGTAGAAAGCGGACACCAAACTACTCTCCGGGCCCGGTGAGTTTCGAGGCAGGAGCACCCACGGAGGGAACAGGGAACAGGGAACAATTTCCTTAAGACAGGCTTCTAACTTGGCTAATTGATTACTATCATCTGGCTTCATTGACAGGTATAATTGTGTGTCATCAGCATAACAATGAAAATGTATACAGTGCTTTCTAATAATGTTGCCTAACGGAAGCATATATAAACTAAAAAGAGTAGGGCCTAGCACAGATCCCTGTGGAACTCCATGACTAAGCTTTGAGTTGAAAGAAAACTCATTATTGACATGAACAAACTGGAACCTATCAGATAAATAAGATGTAAACCACTGCAACAAAGTTCCATTAAGTCCAACATAGTGTTCTAATCTATCAAGTAGAATATTATGATTGATAGTATCAAAAGCTGCACTAAGGTCTAAAAGGACAAGTAAAGAAACTAGTCCATTATCAGATGCAATGAGGAGGTTGTTAGTGACCTTCGCTAAGGCTGTTTCAGTACTATGATGGATTCTAAACCCAGATTGAAACTCTTCAAGTAAACCATTTCCCTGCAGGTGGTCAAATAATTGTGTAGCAACAACTCTTTCTAAGATTTTTGAAATGAAAGGGAGATTAGAGATTGGTCTATAGTTAGCTAAAGCTCCTGGATCTAGTGTTGGCTTTTTGAGTAAGGGTTTAATTACAGCCGTTTTAAAAGCCTGCGGTACATGGCCTAAAGTTAATGAAGAATTGATTATATGAAGAATAAGGCTACCAATAAGTGGGAAGACTTCTTTAAATAACCTGGTAGGAATAGGGTCTAAAAGACAAGTTGAAGGTTTGGATGAGGAAACTATTTTGTCTAACTCACAAAGGTCGATTGGAGTAAACTCATCAAGACAGACATCAATAGAAGGAGTTGTAATAGTTACAGTATTTAATTTAACTGTGGGAAGAATCTGATTGATTTTATCTCTGATGGATGAAATTTTATTATTGAAAAAGTTCATAAAGTCCTGACGAGTAAGCTCTAAGGGAATGCTAGGATTGACAGAGTCCTGACTCTTTGTTGACCTGGCTACAGTACTGAAAAGAAACCTGGGATTATTCTTGTTCTCTTCTATTAATGCAGAGTAATAACTCATTCTAGCTTTTCTAAGAGATTTTTTATAAATTAAAAGATGATTTCTCCAAGCTAAATAGATTTCATCTAAATTAGTAGAGCGCCATTTTCTTTCTAATTGACGAGTCTTCTGTTTTAAGCTACGAGTTTCTGTGTTGAACCAAGGAGTTAGAAATCTCTGATTAGACTTTTTTCTTTTTTAAGGAGGCCACCAAGTCTAGAGTCTGATGCAGAGAAGCTGAAACACTATCCACCATGTTATCAATTACAGAAGGAGCAAGCTGTCTATAGCTTATTTCCGTTGTGTTGACACATGGCATAGAGGAAACAATCTGCATAAATTTGGTAACAGCATCATCTGAGAAGCATCTACTGTAATAATATTTTTCTTTAGGATCCAAATAGTCAGAAATAGTAAAATCAAAGGTTAACAGACAATGGTCTGACAGTACAGGGTTATGAGGAGACACTACAAGATTTTCTATTTCTATGCCATATGTCAGAACAAGGTCCAATGTATGGTGGAGGTAATGAGTAGAATTTCCTACTTTCTGAGAAAACCCAATCGAGTCTAATATTGAATTAAATGCCACATTAAGGCAGTCACTATCTACATGCACATGTATATTAAAGTCCCCTACTATAATTATTCTATCAGATTTCAGCACTAAATCAGTTAAGAAATCAGCAAATTCGGATAAAAATTCTGAGTAGGTTGATGGGGGACGATAAACTATGGCAAATAAAATTGGGTTTAACCTAAAATTGCTAAAGTGTCCAATACTGAGGACCAGGCCCTCAAAGGAATTATAACATGTTTTTTGCTTTACATTAACTAGTAATTTGGAATGGTAAATTGTTGCTACTCCTCCTCCACGACCAGAACTTCTGGGATTTTGACAGTTTAAATAACCAGAGGGAGTTGATTCATTTAAACCAACATAATCCTCTTGCCCTAACCAAGTCTCTGTAAGGGATATTAAATCAATCTGATGATCAATTAACAGATCATGGACTAACAGAGACTTGGGAGTTAGAGACCTAATATTTAATAAACCACATTTAATTTTTAAATTATGAGGAGGAACAGAGGCCAATTCATTCAATTTAGAGGCTTTATGTTTAATTTGAGTTTTACCAATATTTTGCTTTATCACTTTGGGATGCTTATGCATTATATTTTTATTTACTTTGGAGGGAGCAGACAACGGTTCTCTGATGGGGAAGACAGGGGCTAAGCTGAGGGGTGGCGGATGAAGAGGAGCTGCAGAGAGGCGTGTAAGACTGCGACTCTGCTTCCTGGTCCCAACTCTGAGTAGTCATGGTTTTGGAAATTTGGATAAAAAAGATGCCAGATTGTTAGATAAATGAGAAGCACCATCCAAAGTGGGATGAATTCTGTCTCGTCTCATAAGACCAGGTTTTCCCCAAAAAGAGCTCCAATTGTCAATGTAGCCCACATCATTTTTAGGACACCACACAGACAGCCAGCGGTTCAAGGATGACGAGCAGCTAAACATGTCATCACTGGTCAGATTGGGGAGGGGCCCAGAGAATACTACAGTGGCAGACATCGTTTTTGCAAAGTCACACACCGATTCTATATTAAGTTTCGTGACTTCCGACTGCCGGAGACGGATGTCATTAATGCTGGCGTGAATAACAATTGTGGAATATTTACAGTTACTTTTAGCCAGCATTTTCAAATTTGACTCGATGTCGCCTGCTCTGGCCCAAGGAATGCATTTGACGATGGCCGCTGGAGTCTCTAGGTTCACGTTTCTGACTACAGAGTCACCAATGATCAGAGTTTTTTCATCAGCGGGTGTGTCGCTGAGCGGGAAAAAACGATTAGAAACGTGAACAGGTTGGTGGTGTACCGGGGCTTTGCGACTAGGCTTCCTTCTCACCGTCACCCACCCAGTCTCCTCGCTGCTGTGGAGAGCCGGGGGACCGCTGACAGTGGGGCCTAAGCTAGCTAGCTCCGCTGCAGCTAAGGGGCGTCCGTCGAGATTAACTGGCGCAGACGGTGTTTCAATGCAGCGGAGCCAGGATTCCAAATCAGACAACCTCGCCTCGAGCACCTCATAAAGACAACATTTATTACATTTACCGTTATCACTAAAAGAGGCAGAGGTGTAGCTAAACATCTGACAGAGAGAGCACACCAGAGGAGGAGAGGAAAGAGAGCTAGTAGCCATAGCTAGTGGCTGGAGAGCAAACCACACAGGCAGACAGCAAAACAGGAAGTGACGATACGTTACAACAAGGAAGTGACGATCCCAGATGCCCAGATGCCCCTAGTGAAAATAATCAGAATAATCAAATGGGCGTGAGCACGGTTCTGCAACCGTGCTCCACATCATAAGATAAGATAAGATAAGCCTTTATTAGTCCCACAACGGGGAAATTCCAGGATTGCAACAGCACAGGGATAGCAACACTCAGAGCAACAATCAGAAGGCAAGAAAAAAACAAGCAAGCAAGAGCAGCTAATATACATATGTACATATTACTATAAAATATATATATACACACACACACACACAGACACACAGTGCAGAGCATTGTAGCTGGATGGAATAAATATATGAATATATGAACACAGTGCAGAGCATTGTAGCTAGATGGAATAAATATGTAAATATATAAACACCCACAGTACGGAGCATTGCAGCTAGGTGGAATAAATATGCAAGTATATAAACACACAGTGCGGAGCAATGTAGCTAGATGGAATAATATGTAGATATATAAAAACACAGTGCGGAGCATTGTAGCTAGATGGAATAAATATATAGATATATAAATATAAACACACCCAGTGCTGAGCATTGTAGCTAGATGGAATAAATATGTAAATATATAAACACACACAGTGCAGAGCATTGTTGCTAGATGGGATGAAACAGCATAACCGTCTACTTAGTTATCCTACATGGTATGATTATGTGCCCATACATATTCTCACCCTCCATAGCGACCGGTATGTTCCTAGTTGTATGCCGGAGGGGACCATTGTGTAAGTCTACTGCATCTTTTGCATTCAAAAAACTATTAGTTTGTTACGTCTTTTTGCTATCTCTGCGAGCAGCCCTGCTTAGGTTGTACAGTCTGACAGCCGTTGGTATCATGACAAAAAGTTTAAAATTTACTATAAAAAAGTTGCAAATCTGAGACTGGTTACTGATTTATGAGAAAAACAAGTTGCAACTTTACAACAAAAAAATAACAAATTTAAGAAAAACAAGTTGCAAATCTGAACAAAAAAACTGCAAATATATGAGAAAAAAAGTTGTTGGCTTTCCATACTTACAGCCCAATGGCTGCCACAGTCCGGGAGGTCGGGAAGTATTGTAGCAGTGAATTGCATCCCAGGATGAAGGTTTCCATGTCAGGAACTGAGCCGGCTCGGTTTCCCCCGGCTTGGTGCCGGCCCCTCTGTGGGTACGTGCCATGTTGTGTGTGTGTTAATATGTATTTCTGTGTGCTCTGTCGTACCCATAGCAACTGCTGTCTGGCCGGCAGTGGTGAGGCAGCCTCTTGGGCTCATGCTGAAGTGAGCGCTGTTTAACTGTCTGCCGGTCAGACCATGCCCCCTCTCTATTACTGCCAGCTGTTCCCACTCCCGTGTGCCATCTCCCCGCTCCTCGCCCAGGTGTGATCAATTTGTGGATCCAGCAATGCATGTACTTAAGGAGCTTTTTTCCAGTCATGCATTGCTGGGTCATTGTACTTCATTAATAATCAGTGCTCATCGTATGAAGTCTCGTCGAAAGGACTGTGTCACTCGGTGCTGTTGGACTTACTCGGACAGGGTCCAGTCATGTGAGTATAATCTGTGTGTGTGCTTTCCCCGGTATTCTCACCTCTGACTGTTGAGCGTCCTGGAGGACTCCTGAGCCATAGTGATTTGTAGACACTGCAACTGTGTATCAGTGTGTTGAACGCAATAAATGTGTGTGTGGTGTAACCCAGAGCATAAATCCTTGTCCTTTTTCCCCTCCTCCGTGCGCTGTGGAAAAGCACACCAGGAGTTCATGACACTCCATGAGTCAAAACAGAAGTAAAGAAGGGGTGTTCTGAATGGTGGGCTCCATTTCAGTGAATCACTGGAGGACTCTCCCGACAACGGCAACGGTAACCAGTGTCCGCCGATGACCCAGACCCTGCCATTTCCAGAACCCGCCGGGCCGCAATGTATGGTGAGGTGACAGACTTCACAATAACTGTTTGGTCCCATGTTGTGTTGAATGAGTTTTATAATGGCTTGAACTGGGATCAGCATTGGTAAGGATGCAGTGTGCTTGATTATCAATAACTTATTTTGTTGTAGGTGAGCCACAGTGAGTGAAAAAGATCAAACAAAGTGTGATGTATGATATTGGGCATATCTGGGAGTGGTGCGTGTCCTGTGGATGACGTCACCACGGCATATATATTGGGTGGTCCACCATCTCAGGTTAGTCTTAAGTTTGGAGTCTTGAGATAGAGTTGGTATGAGAGGTGGTTGGCAACCGGCCCCATTACACACGTGCTTGTACTTATTCATTTATTGTAATAAAGTTCAGTTGAACGGCAGCATCCCCATTGGTCGTCATTGCCAGGTTTGTGGACATAACATTTGGCGACAAGAATTACAAACCATGGACGCATGATTGAGACAGGGCCCTGATACGGTGGAACTACTGGACGATGGGCGCTCCAGTACCGGCAGAAATGTCACATTTGCAGTGCAGTATGGTGAAAAAGTAATTCCAGCATTCCGGTTATAGGTGACACGCCAGGGGGAAAACATTATGGGATGGGATTTATTCTGCGAACTAGGTTTACCTCTCACAATCGGCGGGCAGACAGTCGGCGGCCCAGGCCCAGTTTACGCAGGCTTCTTGAACATGGGTGCAGCCAAAGAGCATAGTGTAGACAACAAACGTAACACAGAGAGTAGATTAGGCACGGACGGTGAAGTCGACATGCAGAAAGAACAGACACCGGACTCACCTCTTTTCCTTGTACAGCCAGAACTGGAGCTGGAGAGAGGGAGCCTGGGTCTAACCAGATAAATGCTGATGAGGTAATTCAGAACAGCACTGACAACACGCCATCCACTCTGTGCGCTGAGGAGGAGAGCTGCCTGGGAGGAGGGCAGCGGCTGGACTTGCCTCCATTCCTCGCTCAGCTGGAGCTGGAGGAGAGGGAGCCCATTCCTATCAAGAACGACACCAACACCAAAGCGTCCACCCCGCACACTCAGGAGGAGAGCCTCCTGGGAGGGTGACAGTCGGACTCGGCTACCTCCCTCCCTCAGCCAGAACTGAAGCCAGAGGGAAGGGATCCCGAGCATGCAGAGAACCCTGAAACACAGCAACAGCAACTGGGCACAAACACAGCTCAAGACGCGGCACAGCAGAGTACTTCAGACGGCAGAGAGGATGAACCAGACTGCTTCCGTAACCTTGCTCAACAAGCTACGGAGGTTATGACTGACCTGAAGGATGAAGAGTCCACTTCAACTAGCGACACCGGAGAGGCACCGGATACCTTCTGTACCCATGATGAGTTTCAACCGACAATGGAGACAATGGGTGAAGGGTGATAAACGGAACTGCCGCAGCACGACGGAGGTCCCGAGCCGAAAAAGCACGCAGAACCACAGAGAGCACAACAATGCATAAAACCAAGTAAGTAGCTGCTCCAAGTCATGCACTGGGTTCGGGTTCGCACCAGTGAGAGACCGGGATGGCGATTGACCAGGCCATAGCCAGCGAAGCAATGGGCATTGCTGAGGGTTGTGGCAAAGCTGGGAACAGAGTGCTTTTGGCTGAAAAACAGTTCAGTTCGGCACAAAAACCAACTACGGCATGTCCAGGTGGCTGCTCCAGACGGCGAGGCTTCGCAGGAGTCAGCTACCGCAGTGTGGGACCCAGTCCCAAGTGTCATGAAGATTGGCTCTGGCCCCAGGGGTCCAACAGCTCCAGGGATGTGGCTGCCACGGGCCCACTACAAAGCCCCTTGGGCAGAACTGCTTTCCCCGTGGAAAGCTGTCAGCAACAAGAAAAAGACTGTTCAGGTAGGAGCACAGCTGACACGGCGGCAGTATAACCCACCCAGCCTCGCTGGGTTCCACAGTGGTCTACCCGCAGACCCTAGCTGTTAGGTTTGGTGGTGTTCTAAAAAAGAAAAAGAAAAAAACTAACAACAGTGTTCTTTAATAAAAAGAGTGGGTGTTCTATAAAATGTGTTCTTTATAATAAACAATAGGTGTTTTTAATAATTCATATACTGTACATAGAAAACTAGAGAAGCACTCGGAGAGCGCAGACCTCCGCCAAGCACCACAGTTCCCCCCCATACGGTGTTTGTGTGTACGTTTTCAGATTCCTTGACCATGAAAACATATGACTAGCAATTGGATTCACAATGATAGGATTAGTGGTTCAGTAGTAAAAGCATTACCTCCTTGGCGGAGGTAATAAACTGAAATGTTGGTGTTGTGTCCATCTCCTCCATCTGCAAACTCCCAGGCTGCGGGCGTTGCAATTCATCGCACAACCGCGTACAACCCACAGGCCAATGGGTTATGCGAGCGTTTTCATAGATCACTGAAAGCAGCACTCAGGGCTTCACTGACAGATGCAAATTGGGTAGACAGGTTGCCGTGGGTTTTATATTGGGGTTGCGCTCCGCGGCAAAAGAGGATTTGGGAGCTTCCCTGGCAGAGAGATTGTTTTTGCGCAGCCCCTATGGCTGCCCGGGAAATTTCTGCCAAATAATCCGGCGCCGGACAGCTGCCCGTCTCAGCTTTTGCAGCGTGGCGCAAACACAGGCACGCTGCCGGGCCCTGCCCACCACTGTTTTCCGTGTGCTTTTGTGCCTAAAACTTTGAAGAACGCGGAGTTTGTGTTCGTCAGACACGACGACCAGCGCCCTCCATTGCCCCTGCACACATGTTGAAAATGGCCGTATCTCACAATGTTAAAGAATCCTTTAAAAAATCCCTGTATCCAGACGGTGATCCGGATCATCCCCAAAATTTAATCAGTTCTTCCTTGTACCATTTCCAACAACGCCTGAAAGTTTCATCGAAATCCGTCCAAAACTTTTTGAGTTATCTTGCTAACCAACAGACAGACAAACAGACAAACAAACAGACAAACAGACAAACAGACAAACGCTGGCAAAAACATAACCTCCTGGCCTGCGGCCTGGCGGAGGTAATAAGCTTGTTGAAGTACAGAAAATACATAATGCCTGAACAGTAAAGTTAATTACGCAATATAACAAAAATAATTCTTTTGTAAGTTGTCTGGGTTTTTTCAACTGATTTAAGACAATTTTGCACCGCTGAATCTAAAAATAAGATAAGATAAGATAAGATAAGATAAGATAAGCCTTTATTAGTCCCACAACGGGGAAATTCCAGGATTGCAACAGCACAGGGATAGCAACACTCAGAGCAACAATCAGAAGGCAAGAAAAAAAAAAACAAAAAAAAAACAAAAAACAAGCAAGCAAGAGCAGCTAATATACATATGTACATATTACTATAAAATATATATATACACACACACACAGACACACAGTGCAGAGCATTGTAGCTGGATGGAATAAATATATGAATATATGAACACAGTGCAGAGCATTGTAGCTAAATGGAATAAATATGTAAATATATAAACACCCACAGTACGGAGCATTGCAGCTAGGTGGAATAAATATGCAAGTATATAAACACACAGTGCGGAGCAATGTAGCTAGATGGAATAATATGTAGATATATAAAAACACAGTGCGGAGCATTGTAGCTAGATGGAATAAATATATAGATATATAAATATAAACACACCCAGTGCTGAGCATTGTAGCTAGATGGAATAAATATGTAAATATATAAACACACACAGTGCAGAGCATTGTTGCTAGATGGGATGAAACAGCATAACCGTCTACTTAGTTATCCTACATGGTATGATTATGTGCCCATACATATTCTCACCCTCCATAGCGACCGATATGTTCCTAGTTGTATGTCGGAGAGGACCATTGTGTAAGTCTATTGCATCTTTTGCATCCAAAAAAACTATTAGTTTGTTACGTCTTTTTGCTATCTCTGCGAGCAGCCCTGCTTAGGTTGTACAGTCTGACAGGCGTTGGTAGGAAGGTCCTACGAAACCTCTCGGTTGTGCACCTGGGATGATGTAGTCTGCTGCTAAATGAGCTCCTCAGTGCATCCAGTATGTCCTGCATAGGGTGGAACTCGGACTCCAGCAGAGATGACAGTTTAGCCACCGTCCTTCTCTCTCCTATCTCCTCCATCGGATCAAGGCGCTGCCCCAGGACAGAGCTAGCTTTCTTAATCAGTTTGTTCAGTCTCTTCCTATCGGCTGCAGTAATGCCACTGCCCCAGCAGACCACTCCAAAAGTGATGGCTGATGCCACCACCGTGTCATAGAATGACTTCAGCAGCGCCCCTTGTACACCAAAAGACCTGAGTCTCCTCAGCAGGAACAGTCTGCGCTGTCCCTTCTTGTAGAGTGTGTCAGTATTGTGTGACCAGTCTAGTTTATTGTTCAGATGAACACCCAGGTACTTATAGGATGTCACCATCTCGATGTCTGTTCCCTGTATATTTACTGGTGCTGTGAGGGGTTGCCCATGCCTGCGGCAGTCCACCACCAGCTCCTTAGTTTTCCTCGCGTTGATCTGGAGGCAGTTCCGATGGCACCAGTCCACAAAGTCCTGGATAAGCCCTCTGTACTCAGCTTCATCTCCGTTGGAGATGAGACCAACGATCGCAGAGTCATCAGAGAACTTCTGTAGATGGCAGTGTGTTGTGTTGTGTGAGAAGTCCGCAGTATAAAGAGTGAACAGGAAGGGAGCCAGCACCGTTCCCTGGGGGGCCCCCGTGCTACTGATGATCGTGTCGGAAACACAGTCCCGGGTTCTCACAAACTGAGGCCGGTTCGTGAGGTAGTCCAGGATCCATGATGACAGGTGCTGGTCCACCCCTGCGCGCAGCAGCTTGTCCTTCAGGATCATCGGTTGGATGGTGTTGAAAGCACTGGAGAAGTCAAAGAACATGATCCTCACCATATTCCCGGGCTTCTCCAGGTGGGACAGAGAACGGTGAAGGAGGAAGATCACCGCATCCTCCACCCCAATGCCATGCTGGTAGGCGAACTGGAGTGGATCCATCGCTGGTTCCACCAGGGGGCGGAGATGAGCAAGGAGCAGTCTCTCCAGGGTCTTCATCAAGTGGGACGTCAAGGCCACCGGTCTGTAGCTGTTCAGGTCTTTGGGGTGGGGAGTTTTTGGTACAGGTACCACACAAGATGTTTTCCACAGCTGTGGTACCCTCCCCAGTTTCAGGCTCATGATGAAGATATAAGTCACAATCCCACACAGCTGGTCTGCACAGGACTTGAGGATCTTTGCGCTGATGCCGTCCGGTCCCGACGCCTTCCTCGCCTTGATCTTCCTCAGCTCCGTCCTCACCTGGGTCTTGGTCAGGGTCAGGATGGGGGGCTGTGTGTTGGGAGTGGGGGGGGGTGTTGGTGGAGTGGGGAGTGGTAATGATCAGTGTTTACCACTAGGCGTCGCTGCTACCTTGTTACCGCTTGTTGGAATGATGCACTCAGTAGAATAAGAAACGGCCAACATGGGAGCCGATGTGAAAGTGTCTGTGTGAGCTGCCGCTAAAAATAAAGTTACGTTGGTTCAACTGCAAGTCTCTTCTCTCCTCAACGAACACGAACACAACATGGTACCAGGAGTAAACTGCATGAACTGAGCGACCACGTGAGAAGTCGTCATGGAGTTGAAGCCGCCGGAAAACCTGAAATTGGCAGGTAACGTGGATGAAAAATGGCGGGCATTCAAGCAGCAGTTCAACTTGTATGTCACGGCCATGGGACTGGACACGAAGCCGGACTTGAGAAAGGTAGCACTTTTGCTGAACTTAGCGGGGCCACAGGCCATTGAAGTGTACAACACGTTCGTGTTCGGAACGGGTGAAGACCCAAATAAGCTGGATGTCGTGCTCGCTAAGTTTGATGCTCACTGCACTCCTAAGAAAAACGAGACATATGAAAGATACATGTTTAGATCTCGTATGCAGCAACAGAGTGAGCCCTTTGACAGTTTTTTGACAACTCTCCGTTTGAAAGCACAATCCTGCAATTTTGGGACATTGAAGGACTCAATGATCAGAGATCAAATTGTTTTTGGTGTTGAGGACAAAAAGTTAAGAGAGAGACTGCTTCGTGAGACAGAGTTGACGCTGGAGATGGCTGTTAAACTCTGCCAGGCAAGCGAACTGTCCCAGAAGCACATGAAAACGTTCTGCGGCATGCCAGGCGCCACACCTCCGAGTGAAGGAGCAGCGGTCGGCGCCGTGTCATCTCAGAGCGGGAGGCGTCGCTCACGGGCCGGGACTGCACAGCGGACTGAGGATCCCACGTTCTTCTGCAAGCGTTGCGGATTACAGCACAAGCCAAAGCAATGCCCAGCGTTTGGTAAAGTATGCTCCAACTGCCATGGAAAGAATCATTTTGCAAAGCAATGCTTCACCAAAAGAAAGGAAGGAAAGAAAGGCAAAAACGTGAATGTAGTCGAAGACACAGACTTAAGTGACACTTTCTTTGTGGGCATCGTTGACTGTGAAAATGAAGAAGAAAAAGTCAACAGCATTACCAATGAGGACAAGTGGACCACTCCTCTGCTGGTTAACGGGACTATCGTCACTATGAGACTGGACACTGGTGCAAAAGCTAACCTCATTAGCATGTCTGATGTAAAGGAAATGCAGGTTAAGCCACACATATACAGAAAGAAATCAGGGTTGAAAGATTACAATGGGCAACCCATACAGTGTTTTGGTACCTGTAAACTGAATGTTGTTGTTAAAGGTAAAGTGCACAATGTAAACTTTTCTGTTGTGAATGAGAAATGTGAATCACTGTTGGGTGATAAAAGCTGTGAAGAGCTAGGGTTAGTGAAAAGAGTGTACTGCATTGAATCAGATTCCAAGTGTGACACTAACGCTATTGTGCAAAACTTTTCTGATGTGTTCAAAGGTTTTGGCACACTGCCCTTTACATATAAAGTCCAGCTAAAAGAAGGCGCCCAACCAGTTGTGCACGCACCACGTAGGGTCCCAGCTCCACTGCGTGAAGCCCTCAAACGAGAACTGGACAGGATGACCAACTTGGGCGTGATCAAAAAGGTGCAGGAGCCCACAGACTGGGTCAACTCGATTGTCGTCACAAAGAAAAAGAATGGTGAGTTGAGAATGTGCATGGACCCAAAAGATCTAAATGAGAACATTAAGCGCGAGTACTACCAAATCCCCACACGTGAGGAAATAGTCAGTGAGATGGCAGGAGCTAACTACTTCACAAAGCTCGACGCTTCTCAGGGTTTCTGGCAGTTAAAACTGGATGACAGCAGCACTAAGTACTGTACTTTTAACACACCTTTCGGTAGATACTGTTTTCTTAGGCTGCCATTTGGAATAAAATCTGCACCAGAAATATTCCACAGAGCGATGGAACAGATCATTGAAGGCCTAGAGGGAGTCAGAGTTTACATAGATGACATTATTGTATGGGGCTCGACTCTCCAAGAGCACAACCAGAGACTTAACAAAGTGATGGAGCGCATTCAGAAGTACGGGCTGAAACTCAATAGAGCCAAGTGTGAGTTTGCAGTACAAGAGATTCTCTTCCTCGGAGACAAACTCACAGCTCAAGGCATACAACCAGATGGCGATAAAGTGAAAGCAATACTGAACATGCCAAGACCAACAGACAAAACGGGCGTGTTACGCATCATGGGAATGGTAAATTTCATAGGCAAATTTATTCCCAACCTCACAGCAAAGACGTCATGCATCCGAGAGCTCTTACACAACGACTGTGACTTTAAATGGGCCGAAAAACATGAGCAAGAGTGGCAAAGACTTAAGCAAACTCTTACCAGAGCACCAGCATTAGCCTACTATGACCACCGGAAAAAGCTCAAAGTGTCAACTGACGCGTCCAAAGATGGCATCGGAGCAGTGCTCCTACAGGCAGAAGGAGAGTACTGGAAACCAGTAGCCTATGCGTCAAGGGCTATGACAAAGTCTGAATGCAAATATGCCCAGATTGAAAAGGAGTGTTTAGGCGTTTCCTACGGGCTGGAGCGGTTTCACAGTTATGTCTATGGACTGCCGTCTTTTACTGTGGAAACTGACCACCGCCCACTCGTCTCCATTATCAAGAAGAATCTTAACGAAATGTCCCCACGGATCCAACGCCTAATGATGAAAATGCAAAGGTACGATTTTGAACTGGTTTATACACCGGGAAAGCACCTGATACTCGCAGATGCCTTGTCCAGAGCACCTGCTGAAAAGTGTCTGAGTTCCACAGATGAGGATATTGAAAATCACATCAACATGGTGTCGTGTGCTCTGCCAGTATCTGACACAAAGTCGAAACAAATAGCTGAGGTGACATTACAGGACACCGAGCTACAGCGTGTCATTCAGAACATGGACGAGGGATGGCCTGCAGGATCTTGCCCTCGCTATTACCATGTCAGAGGAGATCTCAGTTTTGTTGATGGACTATTACTGAAGAAAGGAAGAATAGTCATCCCTGAGGCTCTAAGACCAGATTTGTTAAAGAGGATACATGAAGGACACCTTGGGATTGAAAAATGTAAAAGGAGAGCAAGGGAGTCAGTGTACTGGCCTGGACTAAACAAAGACATCGAGACGCTTGTGAGTAGTTGTGAAACGTGCCAGAAACACCGAAGTAAACAAAGCAAAGAGCCAATGGTGATATCTGAAAGTCCTGCATCCCCTTGGCACAAAGTAGGGATAGACCTGTTTCACCTTAAAGGCAAAGACTACTTAGTAGTCATGGACTACTTTTCCAACTTTCCAGAAATGGCACTACTCTCAAGCACTACATCAGCCTGTGTGATCACTCATACCAAATCCACATTTGCTCGGCATGGCATCCCACACCTTGTGGTGACAGATAATGGACCATGTTTCAGTAGCAGGGAATGGCAGCAGTTTGCAGAACAGTATGAATTTCGGCATGTGACGTCAAGCCCACACTATGCACAATCAAATGGACAAGCAGAAAAAGGCGTCCACATTCTGAAGCAACTGCTTAAGAAAGCTGCAGACAGCAACTCGGATCCATACTTGGCTCTACTCAGTTACCGCGCCTCTCCACTTCAGTGCGGACTGTCACCTGCTGAGCTACTAATGAACAGAAAGCTGCGTACAACGCTTCCCAGCTACCCAAATGCTACTTCACAAAGGAAAGATACAAAACTCAGAAACAAGCTTGAGAAGCAGAAACTGAAACAAAAGACATTCTATGACACTTCAGCCAAACCACTCTCTCCACTGGCCAACAACGACCCAGTTAGGATCGAGGATGCATCTGGCTGGAACACTAAAGGAGTTGTATTACAGGAAGTTGCTCCAAGATCATTCACAGTGAGAACCGAGGATGGACAGGTGCTCAGGCGCAATCGCCGCAGTCTCCTCAAGACTCCACAAGCACCTGGTGGGCCCAATAATGCTCACCCAGAATCTCCCACAACCACACCTCTTATGAACTGTGAAGCAAATGTTCCACCTGACAAAGATGAACCGAGAAGATCAAAACGAGAAATAAAGAAACCAGATAGGTTGGACTTATAAGAAAAAAAAAAAAAAAAGCAAAAAGCAAAGAATAAGAAAAATGTAACAGATGTTAATTTCTTTGGGCATGTTGATTCAGGGAGAACTGAAATTTGTGTTTTGTATTAGTCCATTCATACTGAATACATATACACTGTTTTGCATCAATGTTTATTAATGTTTATTCACCTCAAAGAAAGGGGGATGTAATGATCAGTGTTTACCACTAGGCGTCGCTGCTACCTTGTTACCGCTTGTTGGAATGATGCACTCAGTAGAATAAGAAACGGCCAACATGGGAGCCGATGTGAAAGTGTCTGTGTGAGCTGCCGCTAAAAATAAAGTTACGTTGGTTCAACTGCAAGTCTCTTCTCTCCTCAACGAACACGAACACAACAGGCAGCAGGACTTGATTTCTTAGAGGCAGCAGTGGTTGTTGTGCAGACAGGGGGGAGGGCGGTTGGTCAAATCTATTGAAGAACAGATTCAGGTTGTTCGCCCACTCCCTGCCCCCCGTGGCCTGGGGGGAGGTATTCTGGAGCCCCGAGATGGTTTTGAGGTTTCTCCAGACCCCGCTGATGTCGCTCTGTTGCAGCTTGTCCTCCATCTTCTTCCTGAAGCCGTCCTTGCCTTCTCTGATCTTTCTCCTCAGCTCCCTCTGTACGGACTTCAGCATCTCCCTGTTCCCCGACCTGAAGATCCTCTTCTTCTCTCTCAGAAGTGTTTTTATCTCAGGGTTGATCCAGGGTTTGTTGTTTGAGTGACGCCGTATGGTCTTGGTGGGAACGGATTTGTCCACACAGAAGCTGAGGTAGCCCGTGAAGGTGTGAATGAGGCCATCGATGTCCTCACCATGTGGATCGCAGAGCTGCTTCCAGGCGGTGGCTTCAAAACAGTCCTTTAGAGTGTCCATTGTCTCCTCAGACCATAACTCCACAGTGTGCATGGCCGGAGGTTGTCTGTGCACTAGGGGTTTGTACACCGGCCGGAGATGAACCAAGTTGTGATCCGATCTCCCGAGTGGGGGGGGTGGTGATGAGGTGTACGCCTCCCTAGTGTTTGCGTAGAATAAATCCAGTGTTTTATTGTCTCTAGTGTGGCATGTGACATACTGGGTGAACGTGGGTAGAATGGGAGACAGTGAAACGTGGTTGAAATCGCCTGAGATGAGGAGAAGAGCATCTGGGTGTTCTGTCTGCAGCCTGCTGGTTACTGAATGGATGACGTCACACGCTGTCCCAGCGTTTGCCGTCGGATTTGCATAAACAACAATGCAGATCACGTGTGAGTGTTCTCTCGGGAGATATGTAGGCCTCATGCTAACAGCTAGCAACTCAATGTCTTTGCTGCAGTGTCGTTGTTTAACAGTGATATGTCCCGGTCTGCACCAGTTGTTGTTAACATACATTATCACTCCATCGCCCCTTGCTTTGCCACTGTCCGGTGTTCGGTCAGCTCGTATCATGTGAAAACCCTCCAGCTCAATGTTAGCATCTGCTGCTAGTTCAGTTAGCCACGTCTCAGTAAACAAAAGGAGAGAGCACTCCCGGTAAGTGCTATCATAACGGGAGATAGCCGCTAGCTCATCTAACTTTCCCAGTATCGACCGTACATTTCCCATGACAACAGATGGAAGGGAGGGTCTGTACCTTATATTTTTTGTCCTCCGCCTTACTCCAGCCCGGCAGCCGCGACGCTTTCGCCTCAGTTCTCTCGGTATGTCGAGTTTTTCCAATGGGACCGGGTGGCGGTTAAATGCTAGCAGCTCTTCCCTGTTGTATCGTATCCTGCTATAAACAGTGGCTCCGTCCACCGGCTCAGGAGACATTTGGGACGATCTGTGTGTCCGTGATATAAGTGGGGTGAAAAAAAAGACTGATCAAAAGAGAGAGGAAGGGAAAAAAAAACTCGGAATCGAGCCGCTGTTGCAAAAGGCAGCCTACTCGTGTGGCGCCGAGAGAGACATCAAATGGAGATGGATGCCCCCATGAAAGCCACTATTGTTCAAATGACATCTGTTTCTCTCGATAAGGTCAGGTTTTTATATTTTAAGTTATAAGCAGTTGTACAGCAGTTGTACAATTGTACTGTAAATTGAATAGTAGACATTTATAAAGGTAAGTACTTGTAAATTGAATGCTACATCATCATTGTTCAAAATTCAGAGAATTTCAAGAAATAAAAAAAGAATTTTGCATCATATAAAGCGAAAATACCCGTACATGTAAACAAAAACGTAAAAAGCATGTGGCCATAGTTCAAGAAGTTGACCTGATTTAGCAAAACCAATGTGATTTTTGGATTCAGCACATCAAAATTGTCCTAAATCAGCTAAAAAACTTAGACAATAAATTTGGTGTTGACCAGTGTTGTTTGATCTTATACTTACCTGAATAAGAATGTTTAATGTGTTTAATATATGCAAGTCTCTCAGTGATGCGTGCGTTTAAGTAATCATAAGTAATTGATAAGTGGGAATTTGGTCTGTTAAATTGGGGAGGGCTATCTGCTAAAGCTGATGATATATTTTCCATTTTTTGCAAGAGGATTGGGAAATGCGATGTATGATATTGGGCATATCTGGGAGTGGTGTGTGTCCTGCGGATGATGTCACCACGCCATATATATTGGGCTGTCCGCCATCTCAGGTTAGTCTTAAGTCTGGAGTCTTGAGATAGAGTTGGTATGAGACGTGGTTGGCAGCTGGCCCCATTACCCACGTGCTTGTGCTTATTCATTTATTGTAATAAAGTTCAGTCCAATGGCAGCATCCTTGTCGGTTGTCATTTCCAGGTTTGTGGACATAACAAATGTGGAGCAGATCAAAGACAAAAAGCACGCCAATTAATACTTTAAGACAAAGCCATAGAGGGAGGCGGCTTCCGCGACCTCCATGTCGTCTGCTTCTTCTTCTTCTGATTCATCTTTTGCTCAGTCTCTCCTCCTCTGTGCCTGTCTACGTAAGAAGATTCAGTGCTACAACCCGCCATAAAGGCTGACAGAAAGGCTGACACACCATCTACAGTATCTTGACACTCCCTGTCTCCATTTCTGCACGTTTGCAGATCTTCCGTTCCCTCTTTGCTTTGTTACTCTCCGAAGCACAAAATTATCAAAGTTTGAGACACTGACATATCGCAAATACGCTGATAAAATCAAAGAAGCCTTTTGTCACCAGTAAACAGACATTTTTATTGTGCTAAACTGAATCAGTCTGTTTACAGTTTATTACAGTTACAGTTTTACACTTGGCGAAGAAATAAAGCGTGGAGGACCGTTACGGCCGAACTCTGTTCACAATCAATTCCCATTTTCAGCATAAGTGCCTCATAAAGTCCATCAATATAATGTTAGAAAAGCTGGAAATCTTCATTCAGAAAAACAAAGTAAAAAATGAGCCTGTGGTCAGTTCTCTAAAACCAACATATTGTAATATCTTGCAACACGTATGAGCCTATATAGTGACAAAAACTTCTTTTTCTTCTTCTTCTTTCAGTTGCTCACTTCAGGGGTCTCCACAGTGGATCATCTGCCTCCATCTCACCCTATCCATTGCATCTTCCTCTGTAACACCAACCCTCTCTGTGTCCTCCTTCACTACATCCATGAATCTTCTCTGTGGTCTTCCTCTTCTCCTCCTGCCTGGCAGCTCCATCTTCAACATCCTTTGTCCAATATCTCCACTATCCCTCCTCTGCACATTTTCAAACCATCTCAGCCTTGCCTCGCTTACTTTGTCTACAAACCGCTCAACCTGAGCTGTCCCACTGATATACTAAATTCAAATCCTGCACCTCCTGGTTACTCCCAATGAAAGTCTTAGCATCTTCAACTCTCTGCCACCTCCAGCTCCATCTACTGTCTTTTCGTCAGTGCCGTCATCTCCAAACCATACATAATAGCAGGTCTCACTACTGTCTTGTAAATCTTCCCTTTCACTCTTGCTGCTACCTTTCTGTCACAAATCACCCCTGACACTCATCTCCACCCACTCCACCCTGCCTGCACTCTCTTCTTTACCTTTCTTGTGCATTTTCCATTGCTTTGGATGGTTGACACCAGATATTTAAACTCATCTATTATGATTACCTCTACTTCTTTCATTTTCACCATTGCACCTCCCTCCCTCTCATTTACACTCATGTATTCTGTCTTGTTTCTACTGACTTTCATTCCTCTTCTCTCCAGAGCAAACCTCCACCTCTCCAGGTTCTCTTCCACCTGCTCCCTACTCTCACAGCAGATCATAGTGTCGTCTGCAAACATCATGGTCTGCGGAGGCTCCTGCCTTACCTCATCTGTCAGCCTGGCCATTACCATGGCAAACAAGAAGGGGCTCGGAACCGATCCCTGATGTAATCCATCCCCCACCTTGAATCCATCTGTCACTCCTACAGTGCACTTCACCACCGTCTCGCTGTCCTCATACATGCCCTTCACCACCCTCACATACTTCTCTGCCTCTCCTGACTTTCTCATACAGTATCACACTTCTTATCTTGGCACCATATCACATGCTTTCTCTAGTTCCACAAAGGCACATGCAACTCCTTCTGACCTTATCTATACTTCTCCATCAGCACTCTTAGAGCAAACATTGCATCTGTAGTACTCTTTCTTGTCATGAAACTGTACTGCTGCTCACTGTTTGTCACCTCTCCTCTTTACCTGGCTTCAGCAACTCTTTCCCATATCTTCATAGTGTGGCTGATCAACATGATGCCTCTGTAGTTACTACAGCTCAGAGCATCACCTTTGTTCTTAAAACTGGTACCAAAAAATTTCTTCTCCACTCCTCGGGCATCGTCTTACTCTCCAAAACTGTGTTAAAAAATCTGGTTAAAAAGTCCACTGACATCTCTCCTAATCCTCTCCATACCTCCACAGGCATGTCATCTGGACCAACCGCCTTTTCATTCTTCATCCTCTTCAAAGCTGCCTTCACTTCAGCCTTGCTAGTCCTCGGAACTTCCTTGTTCACCATCTTTCTTTCATCCATTCTCCTGTCTCTCTCATTTTCTTCATTCATCAGCTCCTCAAAGTACTCCTTCCACTTTTTCAACTCATGCTCATCATTTGTTAGTGCATTACCATTTCTGTCCTTAATCACCCTAACCTGCTGTACATCCTTTCCAGCTTGATCTGTAATTATAGCCAATCAGTACAACTCCTTTTCTCCTTCCTTAGTGTCCAGCCTCTCATACAACTCACTATATGATTTATCCATTGCCACCTTTCTCTTTGCCATGCACCTAGATTCCAAATACTCCTGTCTATGTTCATCTCCCTCACTATTCCACTTTTTCGTTGCTAACCTCTTCCTTTTGATACTTTCCTGTACCTCCTCATTCCACCACCAAGTCTACTTGCCTTCCTTCTTCTGTCCACTGGATACACCACATGCCTTTCTACCTGTTTCCCTCAATACTTTTGCTGTACTTTCCCAGTGATCTGATAATTCTTCCCTACCACCCAGAGCCTGTATCTTATGCAGAAGGAGTAATCTGAAAGAGATAGGAGACTGGAAGGTGGTGGCAGGGGAGAATGTAGCTAGACAGTATCAGATGGTAGTCTGTAGGATGACTTTGGAGATGATACAGGCTCTGGGTGGTAGGGAAGAATTATCAGATCACAGACCACTTGTGTGCACCTTCCTCCACTCTTGTAAGTCACCCTATGTCCCTCTCTCTTCTTGAAGTATATGTTCACCACAGCCATTTCCATGCTTTAAGCAAAATCCACAACCATCTGTCCTTCCACATTTCTCTCCTTAAGTCCATACCTACGCAGGACCTCCTCATCACCTCTGTTCCCTTCACCTACATGCCCATTAAAGTCCGCTCCAATCACCACTTTCTCCCCCTTGGAACACTCTCCACCACTTCATTCAACTTACTCCAGAATTCCTCATTCTTTTCTACCCGACAGCCAACTTGTGGGGCATACGCACTGACAACATTCAACATGGCACCTTTCACTCCGAGCTTCAAAGTCATGATTCTGTCTGACTCCCTCTTTACCTCCTGAACATTCGTCACATACTCTGCCTTCAAGATTACTCCTACTCCATTTCTCTTACTATCTACACCATGGTAGAACAGTTTAAATCCACATCCAATGCTCCTAGCTTTACTTCCCTTCCATCTGGTTTCTTGAACACACAGTATATCTACCTTTCTTCTCTCCATCATATCAGCAAACTCTCTGCCTTTACCAGTCATAGTCCCTCCATTTAACATCCCTACTCTCACCTCCACACTTCTACCTTTCCTTATCTCTCTCTCCTTCCTAACACGCCTTCCTCCTTTCCTCCTCCTTGATCTTTGACCAACAGTAGCCCAATTTCCACCGGCAACCCTGTCAGTTAACAGCACTGGTTGTTACGATTCCCCATGCGCTACTGTGCGGCGCATGGAGGAAGAAATGCAAAACCCAATTGCAGGGGTAGAACGTGTACTTTATTAACAAAATCCTAAACAACAAGTTCCGCAATAGTCACGACTTGTACAGAGTGGAGATGATGCAGTATAGGCCACCAAACAAACAGGGACACTGCCCGGATGCACAGCAGCCCAGGGAGAGGGAATGCCTAGTGCCGCAGCATATCCGTCAGCACGAAGAGAAAGGCAGACACAACTTACGGGCTGTGGCGATCCAGGGCGGTCCGTGCTGTCTGGAGGATGCAGATAAGGCAGGGTCAGCCGCTAACACCAAGGAAATACACAATCTTGAAATGTTAGAGAGACGGCGACGTCAGGCTGAAAGTAACGTAGGTAATGGGTACAAACATACACGGAGGAACACGCTACCATATATGAAGCTGAATGCACCAACGGTCTCTTCCTACTAACACGGCGTTAAAGTAATAATCATACTAACGAGGGAAGAGACCGCTGGTGTGAGGGTGCGTGGGCTGAACTTAATTTGCACCATGTGTGTATGAATGAGTATCTGCGTCTAAGAATGGTAGTGAATGAAGTGTGTGCGTGTATGTGTGTGAAACACCTGTAATGAGAAACAGCTGATGGCACTGACAGGAGGAGGAGGCGTGCCCAAGCTGTCAGGGAGAGAAGGACCCAAATAACTCCCTGAAGCGCCTGATGAAAAATGGGGCAAAACATTTTTTTTTTTTTTTTTTTTTTTTCTCTCGGCGCCACACGAGTCGGCTGCCTTTTGCAACAGCGGCTCGATTCCGAGTCTTTTTCCCTTCCTCTCTCTTTTGATCCGTCTTTTTTTTTCACCCCACTTATATCACGGACACACAGATCGTCCTAAATGTCTCCTGAGCCGGTGGACGGAGCCACTGTCTATAGCAGGATACGATACAGCAGAGAACAGCTGCTAGCATTCAACCGCCACCCGGTCCCATTGGAAAAACTCGACATACCGAGAGAACTGAGGCGAAAACGCCGCGGCTGCCGGGCTGGAGTAAGGCGGAGGACAAAAAATATAAGGTACAGACCCTCCCTTCCATCTGTTGTCATGGGAAATGTACGGTCGATACTGGGAAAGTTAGATGAGCTAGCGGCTATCTCCCGTTATGATAGCACATACCGGGAGTGCTCTCTCCTTTTGTTTACTGAGACGTGGCTAACTGAACTAGCAGCAGATGCTAACATTGAGCTGGAGGGTTTTCACATGATACGAGCTGACCGAACACCAGACAGTGGCAAGGCTAGGGGCGGTGGAGTGATAATGTATGTTAACAACAACTGGTGCAGACCGGGACATATCACTGTTAAACAACGACACTGCAGCAAAGACATTGAGTTGCTAGCTGTTAGCATGAGGCCTACATATCTCCCGAGAGAACACTCACACGTGATCTGCATTGTTGTTTATGCAAATCCGACGGCGAACGCTGGGACAGCACGTGACGTCATCCATTCAGTAACCAGCAGGCTGCAGACAGAACACCCAGATGCTCTTCTCCTCATCTCAGGCGATTTCAACCATGTTTCACTGTCTCCCATTCTACCCACGTTCACCCAGTATGTCACATGCCACACTAGAGACAATAAAACACTGGATTTATTCTACGCAAACACTAAGGAGGCGTACACCTCATCACAACTCCCCCCACTCGGGAGATCGGATCACAACTTGGTTCATCTCCGGCCGGTGTACAAACCCCTAGTGCACAGACAACCTCCGGCCATGCACACTGTGGAGTTATGGTCTGAGGAGACAATGGACACCCTAAAGGGCTGTTTTGAAGCCACCGCCTGGAAGCAGCTCTGCGATCCACATGGTGAGGACATCGATGGCCTCATTCACACCTTCACGGGCTACCTCAGCTTCTGTGTGGACAAATCCGTTCCCACCAAGACCATACGGCGTCACTCAAACAACAAACCCTGGATCAACCCTGAGATAAAAACACTTCTGAGAGAGAAGAAGAGGATCTTCAGGTCAGGGAACAGGGAGATGCTGAAGTCCGTACAGAGGGAGCTGAGGAGAAAGATCAGAGAAGGCAAGGACAGCTTCAGGAAGAAGATGGAGGACAAGCTGCAACAGAGCGACATCAGCGGGGTCTGGAGAAACCTCAAAACCATCTCGGGGCTCCAGAATACCTCCCCCCAGGCCACAGGGGGCAGGGAGTGGGCGAACAACCTGAATCTGTTTTTCAATAGATTTGACCAACCGCCCTCCCCCCTGACTGCACAACAACCACTGCTGCCTCTAAAGAAATCAAGTCCTGCTGCCCACTCCCCACTCCACCAACACCCCCCCACTCCCAACACACAGCCCCCCATCCTGACCCTGACCAGGACCCAGGTGAGGACGGAGCTGAGGAAGATCAAGGCGAGGAAGGCGCCGGGACCGGACGGCATCAGCGCAAAGCTCCTCAAGTCCTGTGCAGACCAGCTGTGTGGGATTGTGACGTATATCTTCAACATGAGCCTGAAACTGGGGAGGGTACCACAGCTGTGGAAAACATCTTGTGTGGTACCTGTACCAAAAACTTCCCACCCCAAAGACCTGAACAGCTACAGACCGGTGGCCTTGACGTCCCACTTGATGAAGACCCTGGAGAGACTGCTCCTTGCTCACCTCCGCCCCCTGGTGGAACCAGCGATGGATCCACTCCAGTTCGCCTACCAGCATGGCATTGGGGTGGAGGATGCGGTGATCTTCCTCCTTCACCGTTCTCTGTCCCACCTGGAGAAGCCCGGGAATATGGTGAGGATCATGTTCTTTGACTTCTCCAGTGCTTTCAACACCATCCAACCGATGATCCTGAAGGACAAGCTGCTGCGCGCAGGGGTGGACCAGCACCTGTCATCATGGATCCTGGACTACCTCACGAACCGGCCTCAGTTTGTGAGAACCCGGGACTGTGTGTCCGACACGATCATCAGTAGCACGGGGGCCCCCCAGGGAACGGTGCTGGCTCCCTTCCTGTTCACTCTTTATACTGCGGACTTCTCACACAACACAACACACTGCCATCTACAGAAGTTCTCTGATGACTCTGCGATCGTTGGCCTCATCTCCAATGGAGATGAAGCTGAGTACAGAGGGCTTATCCAGGACTTCGTGGACTGGTGCCATCGGAACTGCCTCCAGATCAACGCGAGGAAAACTAAGGAGCTGGTGGTGGACTGCCGCAGGCATGGGCAGCCCCTCACAGTACCAGTAAATATACAGGGAACAGACATCGAGATGGTGACATCCTATAAGTACCTGGGTATTCATCTGAACAATAAACTAGACTGGTCACACAATACTGATGCACTCTACAAGAAGGGACAGCGCAGGCTGTTCCTGCTGAGGAGACTCAGGTCTTTTGGTGTACAAGGGGCGCTGCTGAAGTCATTCTATGACACGGTGGTGGCATCAGCCATCACTTTTGGAGTGGTCTGCTGGGGCAGTGGCATTACTGCAGCCGATAGGAAGAGACTGAACAAACTGATTAAGAAAGCTAGCTCTGTCCTGGGGCAGCGCCTTGATCCGATGGAGGAGATAGGAGAGAGAAGGACGGTGGCTAAACTGTCATCTCTGCTGGAGTCCGAGTTCCACCCTATGCAGGACATACTGAATGCACTGAGGAGCTCATTTAGCAGCAGACTACATCATCCCAGGTGCACAACCGAGAGGTTTCGTAGGTCCTTCCTACCAACGGCTGTCAGACTGTACAACCTAAGCAGGGCTGCTCGCAGAGATAGCAAAAAGACGTAACAAACTAATAGTTTTTTGAATGCAAAAGATGCAATAGACTTACACAATGGTCCCCTCCGGCATACAACTAGGAACATACCGGTCGCTATGGAGGGTGAGAATATGTATGGGCACATAATCATACCATGTAGGATAACTAAGTAGACGGTTATGCTGTTTCATTCCATCTAGCAACAATGCTCTGCACTGTGTGTGTTTATATATTTGCATATTTATTCCATCTAGCTACAATGCTCAGCACTGGGTGTGTTTATATATTTATATATCTACATATTATTCCATCTAGCTACATTGCTCCGCACTGTGTGTGTTTATATACTTGCATATTTATTCCACCTAGCTGCAATGCTCCGTACTGTGGGTGTTTATATATTTACATATTTATTCCATCTAGCTACAATGCTCTGCACTGTGTGTCTGTGTGTGTGTGTATATATATATATTTTATAGTAATACGTACATATGTTTATTAGCTGCTCTTGCTTGCTTGTTTTTTTTTCTTGCCTTCTGATTGTTGCTCTGAGTGTTGCTATCCCTGTGCTGTTGCAATCCTGGAATTTCCCCGTTGTGGGACTAATAAAGGCTTATCTTATCTTATCTTATCTTAGGTCAGAACTGGGTTTGGAACCACCAAACCCAGGTTCATGACACCGGTGGCGGTCGTTGTTAACCCTGGCCTCGACCAATCCGGTATGAGAACCTTGGTTCCAAGGTTGTCATAGCCAGGAGCGGCACTGGGGTTAAGCTCCCAGTGCTCATAAAATGCTCCTTATGGCGTGCGTCTCGAAAAGCCTCTGACAACTAAGTCCAACTCCTAGCCTGCCCGTGTGGCTTAGTCTCTAAGCCCGGCGGAACTGCTTTTACTAATAGGAGAAGGGGCGAGGGCAGATCTCTGGCGCCTTAAAACCAGATGTTTCGGGTAGATGGTGGCTCGTCAACCTGGGAAGGTAGCCCATCTAGTGGAAGGTAAACCCTGATTTCAAACCTCCGCTGCCTTGCGGCACACCCGGTCACAGGAAAGGCTTCGGGAGTCAACCCTAAGGAAAAATCCGGAGTCGGAGTCCCTAAGGCAGTTCTCTGTTGTGCTCAACATCGTTCTGGCAGCTCCTGTGACGGCGCTGGTGCCAAACTGTAGCAGCCCTGCTGTTCCTTTGGATTCATCAGTGACGTGGAGAGGGGGGACATGCTGCATGGGCAACATCTTGTCCTCCATATCTTCCTACCCAGGCTTGAATCTTACCAACGCCCAACGCTGGAAGGTAGAACACCAGATCACTGGAGAGGACACTCCAGCTTCGCCTTTGGCATAGACAAAACATGGGGAATGACAGTTACCGGTTATAAGCCACCGCTCAATTGGCATAGAGCCCGGCGCCAGGGGTTATTCCCGACGGTGGGAGGGATCATCAGATCTCACTGGACAGCTACTGCCCGCCTCAAGCTGGGCAGCCCCCAGCCAATAAGGTGTTGTCCCACCACAGCTTGCTTTCCTCATTGGGTGCAAGGGGATGAGGAGAAGTCCGAACAGCAGGCTGAGAACCTTCGCACCAGGCAAGACAAAAAAACAAAAGAGACCAACTCTAAAACTGGGAACTTGGAACGTCCACACTATGATGACAGGACTCCCTGCTAACCTCAAGGACATCAACGACACCAGAAAGACTGCCATCATCAATAATGAGCTGAAGAGACTGGAAGTGGATATTGCCACTCTCCAAGAAACACGGTTGGCTGACGCAGGCACACTGAGAGAGAAGGACTACACATTCTACTGGCAGGGAAAGGGCAGTGACGAACACAGGGAACACGGAGTGGGCTTTGCAGTGAAGAACACCTTGCTGAAGATGGTGGAACCAGGCAGCAATGGCTCTGCACGACTCCTCACCCTCCGCTTGAACACCACTCAAGGCCCAGTCACCCTCGTCAGTGTGTATGCCCCAACACTGACAGCCACACCAGAGGCAAAAAACGAGTTCTACGAGAATCTCACAACAACTGTCAGGATCATCCCCAACTCTGAACAACTCATTCTCCTTGGAGACTTCAATTCCAGAGTGGGTGCTGACCACGACTCCTGGCCCTCCTGTCTTGGACCATTTGGCGTGGGCAGAATGAATGACAATGGACAGCGGCTGCTTGAGTTCTGCACATATCACGATCTGTGCATCACAAACTCGTTCTTCAAGACCAAGCCCCAACACAAGGTTTCCTGGCGACATCCGCGCTCAAAGCACTGGCACCAGTTGAACTTGATCCTGACCAGGCGCACCTCACTGAAGAACGTGCTAATCACCCGTTCGTTCCAGAGTGCAGATTGCGACACAGACCATTCATTGGTGTGTTGCAAGGTCAAGCTGCAGCTGAAGAAATTAAATCATGTTAGACAGCCTGGAAAGGCATGGATTGACACCAGCAAAATGGCCCAACCAGAACTTGTTGAGCAGTTTGCCTCCACCTTTGAGAAGGAACTTGGTTCACCACAAGAAGGAGAATCTGCAAAGCAGAAGTGGGAAGAGCTGCAAAACACCATCCACCGCACAGCTTTGGCTACCTTTGGGAGGAAGACCTCGAGGTCACAGGACTGGTTTGATGCCAAGTTGACCGAGATGACCCCCTTCATTGAAGCCAAGCGCTCAGCACTTGCTGAGTACAAGAAGTACCCAAACGAGAAGAATCTCCAGATTCTCAGGGCTGCGAGAAGCAAAGTTCAGCAGACTGCTCGGTGCTGTGCCAACGAGTACTGGACTCAGCTCAGCCAAGACATTCAAACCGCTGCCATAACAAGGAACATCCGTGGTATGTACGACGACATCAAGAAAGCACTTGGTCCGGCTCAGAGCAAGACGGCCCCCCTCAAATCCTCCGCTGGGGAGATGATCACAGAAAAGAACAAGCAGATGGAGAGATGGGTGGAACACTACTCCGACCTCTACTCCAGACAGAACACCGTGACACCGTCAGCCCTTGATGCCATCGACTGCCTGCCATCAATGGACGAACTTGACGCCGAGCCAACCATTGACAAACTCAGCAAGGCCATTGATAGCTTGGCCGCTGGCAAGGCACCCGGCAACGACGGCATACCCCCTGACCTGATAAAGCACTGCAAGACCGCCCTACTGCTGCCATTGCATGATGTCCTCTGCCAGTGCTGGAAGGAAGGTGCCGTACCACAGGACATGAGGGATGCCAAGATCATCAACCTCTACAAAAACAAAGGGGAGAGAAGCGACTGCAACAACTACAGGGGCATCTCCCTCCTCAGCGTTGTTGGCAAAGTCTACGCATGAGTTGTTCTCGTTCATCTACAGAAGCTTGCCGAACGTGTCTACCCCGAGTCTCAGTGTGGCTTCCGCGCTGAGCGATCGATGGTAGATATGATATTCTCCATCCGCCAACTCCAGGAGAAATGCAGAGAACAGAACATGCCCCTGTACATCGCCTTCATCGACCTCACCAAAGCGTTCGATCTGGTCAGCAGAGAGGGCCTTTTCAAGATCCTGTGAAAGATAGGATGCCCACCAAAGTTGCAAAGCCTCATCGAATCGTTTCACACCAACATGCAGGGGATAGTGCAGCATGACGGCAACATCTCAGAGCCATTCAACATACGCAGCGGAGTGAAACAGGGCTGTGTACTTGCGCCAACCCTCTTTGGGATTTTCTTTGCTATGCTCCCGAGGCATGCCTTCAGCACAGCAACAGAGGGAATCTACCTGCACACAAGATCTGATGGCAAGCTTTTCAACCTCACCCACCTGAAAGCCAGAACCAAAGTACGCGAGGCTCTAATCATAGATATGCTGTTCGCAGACGCTGCAGTTGCAACCCACACACAGCAGGAGCTTCAGACCCTGATGGACCGCTTCTCCCAGGCATGCAAGGACTTCGGGCTTACCATCAGCCTGAAGAAGACTAACGTCTTGGCGCAAGGCACGGAAGCACCACCAACCATCACCATCGACGACTACGAGCTGGAGGTCGTGAATCAGTTCACGTACCTGGGGGCCACGATCAGCAACAACCTCTCCCTTGATACAGAGATCGACAAGAGGATTGGAAAATCAGCCTTCACACTCACTCGCCTCACCACACGAGTGTGGGAGAATCCCAAACTCTCTGTCAAGACGAAGATGGCAGTGTACAATGCCTGCATCATCAGCACACTGCTCTATGGGAGTGAGACGTGGACAACATACGCCCGGCAGGAAAAGAGACTGAACTCCTTCCACTTGCGCTGCATTCACCTCATCCTGGACATATCCTGGCAGGACAAAGTGCCCAACACAGAAGTTCTGTCCCGCGCCGGCCTTCCCTCCATGTTCACTCTACTCAGGCAGCGCAGGCTCCGCTGGCTAGGCCACGTTCACCGTATGGAGGACGGCAGAATCCCCAAAGACGTCCTCTACGGAGAACTGGCAACTGGCAGGAGAGACGTTGGCCACCCACAGCTGTACTTCAGAGACGTCTGCAAGAGAGACATGAAGGCCCTGGAGATCAACACAGAGCACTGGGAGGATCTTGCAACGGACCGCTCCAAATGGAGAGGCACCCTGACCAGACAGCTCAAGGCGGGTGAAGAGAGACTGACTGCTGCAGCAGATGAAAAAAGGACCCGCAGGAAGAACCGCCACAGACCCAGCAGCACGGAGACCACCCACAAGTGCGACCTGTGTGACAGGGACTGCCATTCGTGCATCGGCTTGTTCAGCCACAGGCAGTGCTGTTCCAGCAGAGTAGACGTTTAGGATTCTCTTCCATGGTCATCATAGACCGACGGAGGCCGACAAAAGTTATTCTAATTTAAAGCCAGCTCCTTGATCCTGATCCTTGTAACACTGGCTTTTTAAAGTCAAAACAAATGTTTGTTGCAAATTAATGAGAAAAAAGTGGCAAATTTATCAAAAAAACCCTGCAAATTTATTTGAAAAAAGTTGCAAATTTACGAGAAAAAAGTTTCAGATTTCCAAGAAAAAAGCTGCACATCTATTTGAAAAACATTGCTGATTTTAAGAAAAGCATTGCAAATTTAGATGAAAAAAGTTGCAGATTTGATAGAAAAATGTTTTAAATTATAAAAAAATGTTGTAGTTTTAAAAGAAAAAAGTTGCAAATTTTTGAAAAAGTTGCAAACTTTCAAGAAAAAAGGTGCAGATTTTTGACGAAAAGCTTGTAGATTTAAAGGAGGAAAGTTGCAGCTTTTTGAGAAAAAAGTTGCAATTTACATGAAAAAAATTGTAAATTCCTGAGAAAAAGTTACAATTTGATTAAAAAAAGTTGCAACTATACAACAAAAAGTAGCGCATTTGTGAGAAAAAAAGTTGCAAATTAGGAAAGAAAAAAATTACAAATTTATCAAAAAAGTAGCAATTTTACTCAAAAAAAGTTACAAATTTATGAGAAAAGAGGTGCAGATTTAAAAGAAAAAGGTTTGACATTTACCAGAAATGTTCCTAATTTGCGAGCTTTTTTTCCTTGTTTTGCATTTAGCATTGGTATTTCAGTCTTAATATTCAAGGTTCATGATGATATTAGTGGGGGAACAATTCTCTGTTTCTTCCAGGTTTGGGTGGACATCCCCCCCCCCCCCCCACCTTTGGTTGCATTTAGTAAGGCACTGACCAAACTGGCCAATCCAATGACTCACCATCAAGGTCTCTGTCGGAAATGTCAGCCACACAGATGAAACCATTTCAAAGACAAACCGCCACTTGATTTGCCACTGAAATTTTGTAGCTTCAAGACAAAATGAATCAAGCGACGGGGGTGCAGAAACAGCTTCCTGCTAATTTTAAAATGTCAGCCTTTCATGTAATGATTTAAAAAGTGCAACATGTCATGCTAGACTATTGGGACAGATTACCGCTGATAGTCAAATTTCTGTGACTAATTATTACCAGCTTTAGAAGAAATGTTCATTTTTCACCCATGTATCAGTTCTACCATGGTGGAGTACAGTTTGCTCGGTGAGAGAGAAAAGCATTAATGGGAAAGATCATGAATAACCAAAGAGACAGCAAGCAAAGAAAAAGAGAGGAAATGAGATGGGGAGAGGGCTTGTATGACAAGTGTGGCGGGGAATACGGCAAAGCAAACAAAAACCGTTTGGGGAAAAGGCGAGGGAAAGTCTATCTAAATAGAGGACAATGATGTGTCATTTCTAATATGTATGGTGCTCATTTATGGAATCAGATACAGTATAATTTCTTAAGGCAAAAAAATAGTCACGGCCCGTTGATACTGCTGCTGCATCGGCGGTGAATGAGAAAGGAGTGAGGAGAGGAAATGAAAAGACAGGCAGTGAGATGAGGTAGTGGATAGAGCTGAAGGAAGGGGAAGAAAATAGCAATATGAGAGCGAATACAATAGGAGGAGAGCACACGGAAGAATGAAACACAAAAGGCTGCTCTCCGATAATAAAGCTTTCGGTAAACATGGAGACTGCTGGCGTCAATTATTGAATTCTTCAGAACACTTGGTATAAATTTTCAACTTTTTCTTGTAGATTTGAAACTTTTTTCTCAAAAAAATGTTTTTGATTTTTTTTTAGTCTGGCCCTTCCTGAGTGAAGGGCCAGACTAAGAGCAATCCAACAGACTCCCACGATGAATAAAAAAATCAAGGATTCAGTGTACCCCACATGGTATGGGGTTACCGGTGCCCTGCCCTGGAGCAAAGCCTGGGGGAGGAACTTGATGGCTAGTGTCTGGTGGCCAGGTTTCTGTCCATGGGACCTAACAAGGCTCAGCCCGAAGGAGTTATATGGGTCCGCCCTACAGTGAGCTCACCACCTGCAGGAGGGACCATAGGGGGTCCGGTGTAATGTGGATCAGGTGAGGGTCAAAGGCAGAGACCTTGGCGGCCTGATCCCTGGCTTTCAAAGGAGCGGAGCAGCATCTGCCATGATGCGGGCATTGTACCATCTGTTGTGGTGAAGAGGAAGCTGAGCTCTAAAGCAAAGCTGTCAATTTACCAGTACGTTCCTACCCTCACCTATGGTCATGAGCTTTGGATAATGACCAAAAGAATGAGATTGCAGATACAAGCAGCTGAAATGAGCTTTCTCCGTAGGATTGCTGGACTCACCCTTAGAGATAAAGTGAGGAGCTCAGTCATCTGGGAGACGCTCAGAGTAGAACTGCTGCTCCTCCACATCGAAAGGAGCCACTTGAGGAACATCCTACTGGGAGGAGACCCCAGGGCAGACCAAGGACATGCTGGAGAGACTACGTCTCTCAGCTTGTCTGGGAATGTCTTGGTGTCCTCTCTGAAGAGCTGGAGCAGGTGGCCGAGGAGGGGGAAGTCTGGGCTTCTCTGCTTGAGCTGCTGACCTGGACCCCTGGAAAAGTGGTAGAAAATGGATGGATGGATGGATGTGTTTTCTCTCAAAAACTTGCAGCCATTTTCCTGTACTTTTTTATTATTTTAAAGATTTCTCCTTGTGCATAAGATTTTTTTCTCAAAAATCTGCAACAGTTTTTCTCATAAATTTTGAACTTTTTTCCCTCATAAATTTGCAGCTTTTTTCTTATACATCTGCAACTTTTTCAAATAAATTTGCGACTCTTTTTCAAAAACTTGCCACTTTTGTCTCTTTTCTTTTTCTTTTAAATTGACATATTTTTCCCCTGTAGATTTTCAACTTTTTCCTCTTGAATTTGCAACTTTTTTGATTTTTTTTTCATCAATTTTTTTTTCTTGTAAATTTTTACCTTTTCTCCCCATAAACTTTTTAACCTTTTTCTCACAAATCTGATTTTTTTCTCATAAATCTGCAACTTTTTAATCATAAATTTGTCTTTTCTCTCAAAAATTTGCAACTTTTTTCTCATAAAGTTGCACATTTTTTCCCCATAAAAAAATAATCTTTTTCTCATACATTTGCAAAGCTCATCTGAATGCTGAATAACTTTTTTTCTTTAATTTTGTGAAATCAGTTTTTAATTTTTGACGTTTTTACTTTTAATTAGCATCTTTTACTGTATCATATCTTTTCACATTTATCGTTGCAAATTTATAACTAATTTACATTTATGCAGTTGTACGTCATGCTAAATTAGTGAATACCCCTCCCCATTGTTAAAAAGGTAACAAAATATATTGCAGTAAGAATTATTTCATGTGTTTAAAAACTTAAAAATAATAATAATCATCCCACCCAAGGCTGTGAAGGAATCTCGGAGTGCTTTGCTCAAAACAAAATGTGTGGGGATGTTCTAGAAAGGAATGTGGTTGTGTTTTCACAACAAGCACTTTTTAAACTTTATTCCCACATTCAAATGGCGACAAAGTAGAGGGAGTGAGGCGATAAAGACCGATGCGATGAGAGCAGGAGTGACAGGGAACAGAACGGGAGGAGAGCTTCTGGTTTTCTCACTGATATCAAAGACTCCACTGTGATACAGCTGGCTCTGCTTTGTATCGCAAGGTCAGCGAAGAGGTCGCACGGGTTTACATGCCCTCATGAAGCCACATATTTCACTTCTGGATGAGGATATTGTAGCAAAAAAATAAACACCAAACACAAATGCTGAACATGAAGAAATATTTGGTCTGAAAGCAGGTGATATTGGATTACAGACATTTCATATTTGTATTTGCGTGTATATTTAAGGAGAAATGGGACCAAAATGTTTTCATTATATTATTGGTATATTCATATTGAGTGACCCCTGCACTTTTTCCTCAAAAATTGACTTTTTTCTCATAAATTTGTAAGTTTTTCCCTGTAAATTTAAATATTTTAAACTTTTTTTCCTGATTAATTTGTGACTTTTTTCATGTAAATTTTCCAACCTTTGTCTGATTAATCTGCATTTTTTTTTTCCTGTAAATTTGCCATTTCTTCCTATCCACCGGGCGGAGCTTCCGGTTTCGGCTCCAGTAGCGTTAAAACAATCAGCAAGAGTGGAGTAGCAGGAGAATATAAAATAGCATTTTTAAAAGTTTTTCAAATTCATTTTTAATGTATAGTCCACATACGTGTTTTGCACTCAAGTGGCAGCTAATTTCAGCTCTTCTATTTTTTGTATTTTTTGAATGTTTTGGTGTAGTTCTGGTACCGGTTGCTAGTGTTCGTAGTTGTGCCACAGACTGTATAAATGGAGGCTTCTCACCGGCAATGCGTAGATCAAGCACTGAAAACGAAAAAGGACTGTTGGTGTGATCGGTGGTACAGATACAGGACAGACACAACACCACCAGGTATGTTTTCACTTACTGTATATGAATGTCACAGATCTGACGTTTATGTGTTATACGTATATGTCACCAGAATGAAGGCTGCATGAAGTAACATAATAAATAAAAAATAGTAACAGTTTGCTTCCTAAGGCTTAATGATTTAAGAAAGATATCAAATAGTTTTTTGTGGCGAGGTTTGCCTTCATTGCACTGCCTTGGAACAATAAGGACTGGCAGCTTCAGCATGCATTAATTTTTAAATTATCACAAAATATAGATCAATAAAATTCTGAACAATTGTCAGAAAAGGTCTGTACATGTTTAGTTGAATAACAAGCATTCGGGGCATGACAGCAGCATGAGCATTTTAATTTTGGGGTAAAACGAGCAGCTGCAGCTGTCTGTTTCGCCCCGACATTAAAACACCCAGGCACGGTGTCGTGGTTCTTTGTGGCTCTGACTAGATTCTGCGTCTGCTCTGAGGTAAATTTGATTATGTCCAACATCTTTTAACAAAAGGCAGCAAACTTTACTGCGGTGGAGACATTGATATCAGAGCTTTTATTTGTTTGCAGCGTTAGCATTTTAGCAGCAGCGCTAACAAACAGAATTACAGTCTGCCAGGCCACTTTTTAAGGTCGTCTTCTCATCCCTCAATAGTCATGGGAAGCGGTATGATTATATTACCGTTTTTGAAGTGCGAAAGGCCATCTTCCCGCATTTTTGATGCCAGAGTCATTGTTGGTAGCTAGCCACTGGGCCAAGGATGAACCCATTAAGTTTTGGTGATGATCTGAGAGTGCATACTTCCACCAAGGACCTTGTCTGTATTTGTGCAGTGGGATTACACAAAAACTGCTAAATGGATTCAGATGAAATTTTCACCAGAGGTGGTTCCTGGCATAGAGACAAACTCTTTACATTTTGGTGATGATCCAGCAATGCATACCTCCACCAAGGCTCTTATCTTTTTACAGTATATTAGCAACAATACTCCAAAACTACTGGATGGATTTGGATGAAATTTTTACCAGAGGTGGTTCTTGAGCTAGAGAAGAGCCCATTTTATTTTCATGATGACCTGAGAATGCATACCTTCGTCAAGGCTCTTATTTCCTCAGTGTTTTAGCAAGAATCCTCCAAACTGCTGGATAGACTTTGATGCAGTTTTCACCAGAACTGGGCCGTGACCTACAAACGAACCCATTACATTTTGGAGGTGATCCATGGGGGACAGAAGGAGCCTTGGCGGAGGTATGCGCTCTCTAAGTGATTTTCTAGTTTCTCATGGATTTGAAAGTTTTTTTTTGTTTTTTCAAAAATATGCAGCTTTTGCTTATAATTTTTTTTCTCTCATAAATTGGGGATTTTTTCCTGTAGATTTCCAACTTTTTTTCTAAAAAAAAAATATGGCTGCTATCTCTGAAATGTGCAGTTTTTTTTCCTTGTAAACTGGCAGTATTTTCTGTAAGTTTTCATCTTTTTTCAAATACATTTGTTACTTTTTCTCAGAAATTCAACTTTATTCTCATAAATCTGTAACTTTTTATTCTAAATTTGTGACCTTTTTTCTGATTATTTTGCAACTTTGTTCCTCAAAATTTTTTTCTCAAAAAGTTGTCACTTTTATCTCGGAAAATACACCATTTTCAAAAACTGAATATTGAAAGAATAAAGACTATTGTGGTTTCAGTGGTCAATATGACCCATTCTTGGAACACTATAAGCAAAAAAAAAACATTCAGTTCAATTCAACTTTATTTACACTACCGTTCAAAAGTTTGGGGTCACTCAGACAATTATTTTGTGTTTTCCATGAAAAGTCACACTTATTTACCACCATGAGTTGTAAAATGAATAAAAAATATAGTCAAGACATTGACAAGGTTAGAAATAATGATTTGTATTTGAAATACTAATTTTTTCCAGATACTCAACCTGCTCAAAGGAAGGTCAGTTTTATAGCTTCTCTAACCAGCTAAACTGTTTTCAGCTGTGTTAACATGATTGCACAAGGGTCTTCTAATCATCCATTAGCCTTCTGATGCAATGAGCAAACACATTGTACCATTAGAACACTGGAGTGATAGTTGCTTGAAATGGGCCTCTATACACCTATGTAGATATTGCACCAAAAACCAGACATTTGCAGCTAGAATAGTCATTTACCACATTAGCAATGTATATTAGATATTAGAGTGTATTTCTGATTAGTTTAAAGTTATCTTCATTGAAAAAAACAGTGCTTTTCTTTCAAAAATAAGGAAATTTCTAAGTGACCCCAAACTTTTGAACGGTAGTGGATGTAGCACCATTTCACAACAACAGTCATCTCATAGCACTTTCAACTGTAGAGGAAACCCCCACAATTGCAAAAAAAACCCCAGCAATCAGGCGATCCCCTGTGAGCAAGCACTTGGCGATGGTGGAGAGGAAAAACTCCCTTTCAACAGGAAGAAACATCCAGCAGAACCAGACTCAAGGAGGGGCAATCATCTGCTGCGACTGGCTGGGGGCGAGGGGATAGAGAAGATGAAAAGAACAGACATGTAGAGAGCAAACAGCACAACGGGGACTCAGTCTATGGGAGAGAACAAACAGATGTTAATGACCAGCAAAAATATTTCATTGAGACTGAAGAAAGGAATGAAGCCCAGTGCATTGTTGGAGGTCCCCCGGCTGTCTAAACCTATTAGCAGCATAACTAAGGGAGGGTTCAGAGGCACATGATCCATCCTTAATTATAGGTTATATCAAAAAGGAAGGTTTTAACCTTATTCTTAAAAACAGAGATAGAATCTGACTCCCGAATCCAGATTGGCAGCTGGTTCCACAGGAGAGGAACTTGATAACTGAAGGCTCTGCCTCCCATTGTACTTTTGGAGATTCTAGATATTACAAGTAATCCTGCATTTTGGGAGTGTAGTGCTCTGTTAGGATAATAGGGTAGTATCAGATCGTTTAAATAAAAAGGGCGCTGATTATTTAGATCTTTGTAAGTGAGAAGAAGGATTTTAAACAATTCTAAATTCTATGGGAAGCCAATGAAGGGAGGTCAAAACCGGAGCCATATCTCTCTTTCTAGTACCTGTTAAAACTCTTGCTGCAGCATTTTGGATCAGCTGAAGACTTATTAAAGATGTTTTAGAACAACCTGATAATGAAGAGTTACAATAATCTAATCGAGAGCTAACAAAAGCGTGGAATAGTTTCTCAGCATCACTCTGAGACATGATGCTCCTAATCTTTGCAAGATTATACAAATGATAGAAGGCAGTCTTAGAAACAAGTTTAATATATGAATTAAACAAAAAAAAACAAACAGATCTTGATCAAAAATAACTCCAAGGTTCCTCACAGAACTATTAAGAGAAATAGTCACTGCATCCAAACTAAGAGTTTGATTTGGAAAGGTATTTCTAAGTTTTTTTTGGACCAACTAGAATGACTTCAGTCTTATTTGAATTTAATAGCAGGGAAATACAAGTCATCAGAACTATGATTTCCTTAAGACAGGCCTCTAACTTGGCTAATTGATTACTATCATCTGGCTTCATTGACAGGTATAATTGTGTGTCATCTGCATAACAATGAAAATGTATACAGTGCTTTCTAATAATGTTGCCTAGCGGAAGCATATATAAACTAAAAAGAATAGGGCCTAGCACAGATCTCTGTGGAACTCCATGACTGAGCTTTGAGTTGGAAGAAAACTCATTATTAACATGAACAAACTGGAACCTATCAGATAAATAAGATCTAAACCACTACAATGAAGTTCAGTTAAGTCCAACATGGTGTTCTAATCTATCAAGTAGAATATTATGATCAATAGTATCAAAAGCTGCACTAAGGTCTAAAACGATAAGTACAGAAACAAGTCCATTATCAGATGTGATAAGGAGGTCATTAGTGACTTTCAATAAAGCTGTTTCAGTACTATGATGGATTCTAAACCCAGATTGAAACTCTTGAAATAAACCATTTCCCTGCAAGTGGTCAAATAATTGCATAGCAACAACTCTTTCTAAGATTTTTTGAAATGAAAGGCAGATTAGAGATTGGTCTATAGTTAGCTAAAACTTCTGGATCCAGCGTTGGCTTTTTGAGTAAGGGTTTAATTACAGCAGTTTTAAAAGCCTGTGGTACGTGGCCTAATGCTAATGAAGAATTGATTATTTGAAGAATCGAGCTACCAATAAATGGGAAGACTTCTTTCAATAACCTGGTAGGGATAGGGTCTAAAAGAACAAGTTGAAGGCTTGGATGAGGAAGTTATTTTTATCTATCTCTAAAAGGTCAATTGGAGTAAACTCATCTAAACAGATATCAGTTGCAGGAGTTGTAGTAGTTAATGTATTCAAGTTAATGGTTGGAAGAATCTAACTGATTTTATCTCTGATAGATGAAATTTTATTATTGAAAAAGTTCATAAAATCCTGACTAGTAAGATCTAAGGAAATGCCAGGATTGAAAGAGTCCTCACTCTTTGTCAACCTGGCTACAGTGCTGAAAAGAAACCTGGGATTATTCTTGTTCTCGTCTATTAATGTGGAATAATAGCTTGTTCTAGCTTTCCTAAGAAATTGTTTTTATTAATTAGAAGATGGTTTCTCCAAGCTAAATAGATTTCATCTAATTTAGTGGAGCACCATTTTCTTTCTAACTGACAAGTCTTCTGTTTTAAGCGACAGGTTTCTGTGTTGAATCAAGGAGTTAGAAATCTCTGATTAGACTTTTTCTTTTTTAAAGGGGCCACCATGTCTAGAGTCTGATGCAGAGAAGCTGTAAGACTATCTACCATGCTATCAATTACAGAATGGGCAAGCTCTCCATACCTTATCTCTGTCGTGTCTGTTACACCCAGAGGGCGAAGAAGAGGCAAAGTGGTGGACTTTTCAGCGGTTTATTGACTTTCTTTTACAACACCAGGCACGGCACTCTGACACGGGACATCACTCGATAACGGCCACATCACTCTTCACCATTTTTCCTTCACACTCTAGAACATTCTCCACTCTTCTTCTCTCGTGCTCTAACACTTAACAGCGTCCCATCACTACCAAGCGCCACCTGTGGCACAAAAGCGCTACTGCTTTCACTGACAAACAGTTTAAATTAAAACAGTCCAAATTACAGTCCTGTAGTTACATTTCCTATAAATGCTCATATTTACCATCATCATTTAAATTACAGTCTTTTAGATACATTTATTAGAAATACTTATATTAGCCATCAGCATCTAATCAAGAATGTTTTCTGGGGTTTCCTAGAGGTTGTCCAAAATTAAATTTTTCCTACATGTTGACACATGGCATAGAGGAAACAATCTGCTTAAATTTGGTAACAGCATCATCTGAGAGGCTCTACTGTAGTAATATTTTTCTTTAGGAGCCAAATAGTCAGAAATAGTAAAATCAAAGGTTAACAGACAATGGTCTGACAGTACAGGGTTATGAGGAGACACAACCAGATTTTCTATTTCTATGCCATATGTCAGAACAAGGTCCAACGTGTGGTGGAGATAATGGCTAGAATTTCCTACTTTCTGAAAAAACCCGATCGAGCGTAATATTGAATTAATTGTCATATTAATGCAATCAATATCTACATCTACATGTATATTAAAGTCCCCTACTATAATTATTCTATCTGATTTCAGCACTAAATCTACTAAGAATTTGGCAAATTCGGATAACAACTCTGAGTAGGCTGAGGGAGGATGATAAACTATGGCAAATAAAACTGGGTTTAACCTAAAATTGCTAACATGCCCAATACTGAGGACAAGGCACTCAAAGGAATTAAAACACGTTTTTTGCTTTACATTAATCTAACTGTTCCAGTCGCCATATGGCAACATAACCCCTAGTGGTCAAGAGTGGTAAAGATTTTTTGTCAATAAAATAGTTCAGATTTCCAACGTTATAACTTGGAAGCTGCAAGAGATAATGGCTTACTGTCAATTAGAAAGATGAAGAATATGATCCAAAGTTTCAGATAGAAATAAATTTACACATCTAATTTGCATAATGTCACGGAAGCAATATAAATTACATAACTCAGTCAAAAGTGGATTTTGGATGTATTTACACAAAGAATGGTTCGGTTTTTTTTTGACACCGTTTTATCTACGGGTCATTTTGTTATTTTTTCTTCAAAGTATATGAATCATAACATCAGTACCATGTAAAGAAACAAAGAAATTTGTCACTTACTTTTGGCAGAGGGGGGCTCGCTGGCTGGCGTGGTCGCTGCGTTTCCGTCGATCTTGGTCATCATTTTGTGTTCTGTTGGTCATTTACACTCTCTTTCACATCTATAAAGTCTTATGATTATCCCACATAAATTTTGCTTGTATCCCACGGCTATTTTCTGTGTACGAAGCCGTTTATTGGACGGTGTACAATGGTGCGGTTCCAAGGTTGTCATAGCCAGGAGCGGCACTGGGGTTAAGCTCCCAGTGCCCATAAAATGCTCCTTATGGCGTGCGTCTCGAAAAGCCTCTGGCAACTAAGTCCAACTCCTAGCCTGCCCGTGTGGTTTAGTCTCTAAGCCCGGCGGAACTGCTTTTACTAATAGGAGAAGGGGCGAGGGCGGATCTCTGGCGCCTTAAAACCAGATGCTTCGGGTAGATGGTGGCTCGTCAACCTGGGAAGGTAGCCCATCTAGGGGAAGGTAAACCCTGATTTCAAACCTCTGCTGCCTTGCGGCATATCCGGTCACGGGAAAGGCTTCGGGAGTCAACCCTGAGGAAAAATCCGGAGTCGGAGCCCCTAAGGCAGTTCTATGTTGTGCTCAACATCGTTCTGGCAGCTCCTGCAACGGCGCTGGTGCCAAACTGTAGCAGCCCTGCTGTTCCTTTGTATTCATCAGTGACGTGGAGAGGGGGGACATGCTGCATGGGCAACATCTTGTCCTCCATATCTTCCTGCCCAGGCTTGAATCCTACCAACGCCCAACGCTGGAAGGTAGAACACCGGATCACTGGAGAGGACACTCCAGCTTCGCCTTTGGCGTAGACAAAACACGGGGAATGACAGTTACCGGTTATAAGCCACTGCTCAATTGGCGTAGAGCGTGGCGCCAGGGGTTGTTCCCGATGGTGGGAGGGATCATCAGATCTCACTGGACAGCTACTGCCCGCCTCAAGCTGGGCAGCCCCCAGCCAATAAGGTGTTGTCCCGCCACAGCTTGCTTTCCTCATTGGGTGCATGGGGATAAGGAAAAATCCAAACAGCAGGCTGAGAACCTTCGCACCAGGCAAGACAATAAAACAAAAGAGACCAACTCTAAAACTGGGAACTTGGAAAGTCCGCACTATGATGACAGGACTCGCTGCTAACCTCAAGGACATCAACGACACCAGGAAGACTGCCATCATCAATAATGAGCTGAAGAGACTGGGAGTGGATATTGCCACTCTCCAGGAAACACGGTTAGCTGATGCAGGCACACTGAGAGAGAAGGACTACACGTTCTACTGGCAGGGAAAGGGCAGTGACGAACACAGGGAACACGGAGTGGGCTTCGCAGTGAAGAACACTTTGCTGAAGATGGTGGAACCGGGCAGCACTGGCTCTGCACGACTCCTCACCCTCCGCCTGAACACCACTCAAGGCCCAGTCACTCGCGTCAGTGTGTATGCCCCAACACAGACAGCCACACCAGAGGCAAAAGACGAGTTCTACGAGAATCTCGCAACAACTGTCAGGATCATCCCCAACTCTGAACAACTCATTCTCCTTGGAGACTTCAATGCCAGAGTGGGTGCTGACCACGACTCCTGGCCCTCCTGTCTTGGACCTTTTGGCGTGGGCAGAATGAACGACAACGGACAGCGGCTGCTCGAGTTCTGCACATATCACGATCTGTGCATCACAAACTCGTTCTTCAAGACCAAGCCCCAACACAAGGTTTCCTGGCAACATCCGCGCTCAAAGCACTGGCACCAGCTAGACTTGATCCTGACCAGGCGCACCTCACTGAAGAACGTGCTAATCACCCGTTCGTTCCAGAGTGCAGATTGCGACACAGACCATTCATTGGTGTGTTGCAAGGTCAAGCTGCAGCTGAAGAAATTCCATCGTGCTAGACAACCTGGAAAGGCACGGATTGACACCAGCAAGATGGCCCAACCAGAACTTGTTGAGCAGTTTGCCTCCACCTTTGAGAAGGAACTTGGTGTACCACAAGGAGGAGAATCTGCAAAGCAGAAGTGGGAAGAGCTGCGAAACACCATCTACCGCACAGCCTTGGCTACCTTTAGGAGGAAGACCTCGAAGTCACAGGACTGGTTTGATGCCAAGTTGACCGAGATGACTCCCGTCATTGAAGCCAAGCGCTCAGCACTTACTGAGTACAAGAAGTACCCAAACGAGAAGAATCTCCAGATTCTTAGGGCTGCGAGAAGCAAAGTTCAGCAGACTGCTCGGCGCTGTGCCAACGAGTACTGGACTCAGCTCAGCCAAGACATCCAAACCGCTGCCATAACAGGGAACATCCGTGGTATGTACGATGGCATCAAGAAAGCACTTGGTCCGGCTCAGAGCAAGACGGCCCCCCTCAAATCTTCCACTGGGGAGATGATCACAGAGAAGAACAAGCAGATGGAGAGATGGGTGGAACACTACTCCGACCTCTACTCTAGACAGAACACCGTGACACCGTCAGCCCTTGATGCAATCGACTGCCTGCCATCCATGGACGAACTTGACGCCGAGCCAACCATCGACGAACTCAGTAAGACCATTGATAGCTTGGCCGCTGGCAAGGCACCCGGCAACGACGGCATACCCCCTGACCTGATCAAGCACTGCAAGACCGCCCTACTGCTGCCATTGCATGACGTCCTCTGCCAGTGCTGGAAGGAAGGTGCCGTGCCACAGGACATGAGGGACGCCAAGATCATCACCCTCTACAAAAACAAAGGGGAGAGAAGCGACTGCAACAACTACAGGGGCATTTCCCTCCTCAGTGTTGTTGGCAAAGTCTACGCACGAGTTGTTCTCGTTCGTCTACAGAAGCTTGCCGAACGTGTCTACCCCGAGTCTCAGTGTGGCTTCCGCACTGAGCGATCGACGGTAGACATGATATTCTCCATCCGCCAACTCCAGGAGAAATGCAGAGAACAGAACATGCCTCTGTATGTCGCCTTCATCGACCTCACCAAAGCGTTCGATCTGGTCAGCAGACAGGGCCTTTTCAAGATCCTGCCAAAGATAGGATGCCCACCAAAGTTGCAAAGCCTCATCGAATCGTTTCACACCAACATGCAGGGGATAGTGCAGCATGATGGCAACGTCTCAGAGCCATTCAACATACGCAGCGGAGTGAAACAGGGCTGTGTACTTGCACCAACCCTCTTTGGGATTTTCTTTGCTATGCTCCTGAGGCATGCCTTCAGCACAGCAACAGAGGGAATCTACCTGCACACAAGATCTGACGGCAGGCTTTTCAACCTTGCCCGCCTGAAAGCCAGAACCAAAGTATGCGAGGCTCTAATCAGAGACATGCTGTTCGCAGACGACGCTGCAGTCGCAACCCACACACAGCAGGAGCTTCAGACCCTGATGGACCGCTTCTCCCAGGCATGCAAGGACTTCGGGCTTACCATCAGCCTGAAGAAGACTAACATCTTGGCGCAAGGCACGGAAGCACCACCAACCATCACCATTGATGACTACAAGCTGGAGGTCGTGAATCAGTTCACGTACCTGGGGTCCACGATCAGCAACAACCTCTCCCTTGATACAGAGATCGACAAGAGGATTGGAAAATCAGCCTTCACACTCGCTCGCCTCACCACACGAGTGTGGGAGAATCCCAAACTCTCTGTCAAGACGAAGATGGCAGTGTACAACGCCTGCGTCATCAGCACACTGCTCTATGGGAGTGAGACGTGGACAACATACGCCCGGCAGGAAAAGAGACTGAACTCCTTCCACTTGCGCTGCATTCGCCACATCCTGGACATATCCTGGCAGGACAAAGTGCCCAACACAGAAGTTCTGTCCCGCGCCGGCCTTCCCTCCATGTTCACTCTACTCAGGCAGCGCAGGCTCCGCTGGCTAGGCCACGTTCACCGTATGGAGGATGGCAGAATCCCCAAAGACGTCCTCTATGGAGAACTGGCAACTGGCAGGAGAGACGTTGGCCGCCCACAGCTGTACTTTAGAGACGTCTGCAAGAGAGACATGAAGGCCCTGGATATCAACACAGAGCGCTGGGAGGACCTTGCAACGGACCGCTCCAAGTGGAGAGGCACCCTGACCAGACAGCTCAAGGCGGGTGAAGAGAGACTGACTGCTGCAGCAGATGAAAAAAGGACCCGCAGGAAGAACCGCCACAGACCCAGCAGCACGGAGACCACCCACAAGTGTGACCTGTGTGACAGGGACTGTCATTCGCGCATCGGCCTGTTCAGCCACAGGCGGTGCTGTTCCAGCAGAGTAGACGTTTAGGATTCTCTTCCATGGTCATCATAGACCGACGGAGGCCGACGACGACAATGGTGCATAGCGGCCATATTTGCTTTCTGGGCTCAAAGAAGCAAAACAGGAAAAGGAAATAAGTACTTCTTATTCTTGGGTGTATTACGTGTCATCCATGAGTCCTCCAACACGTGCCTTCCACCTTCTGAACTGGCAGATCAGTACAAATCGCCAGTACAGCTGGGGAGTTAAAGGGATGTCAGAGTGAGTTGACAGGCACAGTTGCTGCCCTGTGCCACTGGGGGCGCATGACCTGTCCATGAAATGTGGCCAGTTAAAAGGTTGACTAGTAATTTGGAATGGTAAATTGTTGCTACTCCTCCTCCACGACCAGAACTTCTGGGATTTTGACAGTTTAAATAACCAGAGGGAGTTGATTCATTTAAACCAACATAATCCTCTTGCCCTAACCAAGTCTCTGTAAGGGATATTAAATCAATCTGATGATCAATTAACAGATCATGGACTAGCAGAGACTTGGGAGTTAGAGACCTATTATTTAACAAACCACATTTAATTTTTTAAATTATGGTGAGGAACAGAGGCCAAGTCATTAAACTTAGAGGCTTCATGTTTAATTTGAGTTTTACCAACTTTTTGTTTAATCACTTTGGGATGCTTATGCAGTACATTATATTTCATGAGTGATTTCATCATTCATGAGTAATTGGCTAAAATGCTAACTTGAGCTAGCTGCTAACCACCTCGCCATTGTGCCGATGTAGCATCCTGGTGAAAATATAACAAAATAAGCCAGAATGACAAGATACATCGGCTGTGGATTAGTGAACCAGGTGGAAACAGGGATGTTTATTAATGTGACTGAAATCTAAAGAAAGTAAAAATATAGACCACACTTGGTAAGCTAAATCCATAGCTCTGAAGCTCATTCCATGGCTTGGCTCCCCACCATCTAGATAGCAGTGTCATGTGTCAAGGCTGGTCTTACTTTTTCTTGACCGAGAGGAACAAACCCGGAAGAGTTAAAATGGCTAATCGGAGACAGAAACAATATAAAAGCTTTGTGAGTGTTTTAAGAGAAATATTTTGATCACTTTTTAAGAAAGTTTGGGATTAGTACGCCAAGGTCTCCGCCTCCCTCATGGATCATGGATCCCTCATGGATGACGATCCCCCTCATGGATCGTCACCTTATCGTGGTGGGGGGGTTTGCGTGCCCCAGTGACCCCAGGAGCTATGTTGTCCGGGGCAATTTGCCTCTGATAGGGTCTCCCAAGACCAACTGGTCCTGGGTGAAGGGCCAGACTAAGAACGATCCAACAGACTCTCATGATAAATTGTATATCAAGGATTCAGTGTACTCCGCCCGGTATGGGGTTACCGGGACCCCACCCTGGAGCCAGGCCTGGGGGAGGGGCTCAAAGGCTAGCATCTGGTGGCCGGGTTTCCACCCATGGGACCCGGCCGGGCTCAGCTCGAAGGAGTTACATGGGTCCGCCCTCCAGTGGGCTCACCACCTGCAGGAGGGATCATGGGGGTCCGGTGCTATGTGGATTAGGTGGTGGTGAAAGGCGGAGACCTTGGCGTACTGATCCCAAGCTTTCTAAACTGGCTTTTGGTACGTGGAATGTCTCCTCTCTGGTGAGGAAGGAGCCTGAGCTGGTGTACAAGGTTGAGAGATACCGGCTAGATATAGTCGGTCTCACCTCAACACACAGCTCTGGTTCCGGAACCAGTCTCCTGGAGAGGATCTGGAGCTTGGCCTTTTCTGGAGTTTCCCCGGGCGAGAGGCGACGAGCAGGGGTGGGTATTCTTGTATCGCCCCACCTTGCTGCCTCTATATTGGAGTTTTCCCCGGTGGATGAAAGGGTTGCTTCCCTGCGCCTTCGGGTTGGGAAACGGGTCCTGACCATCATTTGTGCCTATGCACCAAATGATGTTTCAGAGTACCCATCCTTTTTGGAGTCTGTGACTGGGGTGCTGGAGGGTGCTCCTCTTGGAGACTCCATTGTCCTACTGGGGGACTTCAATGTGCACGTGGGCAATGACAGTGAAACCTGGAGGGGGGTGATTGGGAGGAACGGCCTGCCCGATCTGAACCCAAGTGGTGTTCAGTTATTGGACTTCTGTGCTAACCACAGTCTGTCCATAACGAACACCATGTTCAAGCATAAGGGTGTCCATATGTGCACCTGGCACCAGGACACCCTAGGTTGCAGGTCGATGATCGATTTTGTTATCGTATCATTGGACCTGCGACCGTATGTCTTGGACACCCGAGTAAAGAGAGGTGCAGAGCTGTCAACTGATCACCACCTGGTGGTGAGTTGGATCCGATGGCAGGGGAGGAAGCCATTCAGACCTGGTAGACCCAAACGTATAGTGAGGGTGTGCTGGGAGCGTCTGGCTGAGGCCCCTGTCCAGGAGGTCTTCAACTCCCACCTCCGGAAGAACTTCAACCACATTCCAAGGGAGTCTGGAGACATGGAGTCTGGAGTCTGGGCCATGTTATCCACCTCTGTTGTTGAAGCGGCGGCCCAGAGCTGCGGCCGCAAGGTGGTCGGTGCATCTCTTGGTGGCAACCCCCGAACCAAGTGGTGGACACCAGTGGTGAGGGGGGCCATTAAGCTGAAGAAGGAGTCCTATCAAGCTTGGCTGGCTTGTGAGACTCCCGAAGCAGCTGAGGTGTACCGGCAGGCCAAGCGGAGTGCAACTCGGGTGGTTGCTGAAGCAAAAACCCGGGTATGGGAGGAGTTCTGTGAGGCCATGGAACAAGACTTTCGGTTGGCCTCAAAGAGATTCTGGCAAACTGTCCGGTGGCTCAGGAGGGGAAAGCAGCTCCCCGTCCACACTGTGTATGGTGCGGATGGGACACTGTTGACTCTGACTGGGGATATCGTCGGGCGGTGGAAGGAATACTTCGAGGATCTCCTCAATCCCACTGATACGCCATCCACAGAGGAAGCAGGGTTTGGGGACGAGGGGGATAACTCGCCTATCACAGGGGCTGAGGTCGCCAAGGTGGTTAAAAATCTCCTTGGTGGCCGGGCCCTGGGGGTGGACGAGATTTGCCCTGAGTACCTCAAGGCCCTGGATGTAGTTGAGCTGTCATGGTTGACACGCCTCTGCAACATTGCGTGGAGGTCGGGGGCAGTGCCTTTGGCATGGCAAACCGGGGTGGTGGTTCCTCTCTTCAAAAAATGGGACCGTAGGGTGTGCTCCAACTTTAGAGGGATCACACTCCTCAGCCTCCCTGGGAAGGTCTATGCCAAGGTACTGGAGAGGAGAGTCCGGCCGTTGGTCGAACCTCGGATTCAGGAGGAGCAATGTGGTTTTCGTCCTGGCCGTGGCACATCGGACCAGGGTGCTTCGGGAGTATGGGGTATCGGGCTTGTTGTTACGAGCTATTCGGTCTCTGTATGACCGTTGTGAGAGTTTGGTTTGTATTGCCAACACTCGGTCGGAGTCATTCCCAGTGAGAGTTGGACTCCGCCAGGGCTGCCCTTTGTCACCGATCCTGTTCATAATTTTTATGGACAGGATTTCTAGGCGCAGCCAGGGAATGGAGGGTGTCATGCTTAGTGACCACAGGATCTCATCTCTGTTGTTTGCAGATGATGTTGTCCTGTTGGCTTCATCCAGCAATGACCTACAGCTCTTGCTGGGATGGTTTTCCACTGAGTGTGAAGCGGCTGGGATGAGAATCAGCACCTCCAAGTCCGAGTCCATGGTCCTCAGCCGGAAAAAGGTGGATTGTCCTCTTTGGGTTGGGGACAGGCTCCTGCCCCAAGTGGAGGAGTTTAAGTATCTTGGGGTCTTGTTCACGAGTGAGGGGAAAATGGAGCAAGAGATCGACAGACGGATTGGAGCAGCATCTGCAGTGATGCGGATGTTGTACCGGTCTGTTGTGGTGAAGAGGGAGCTGAGTTCTAAGGCAAAGCTGTCGATTTACCAGTGAATCTATGTTCCTACTCTCACCTATGGTCACGAGCTTTGGGTAATGACCAAAAGAATGAGATTGCGGATACAAGCAGCTGAAATGAGCTTTCTCCGTAGGATTGCTGGACTCACCCTCAGAGATAGGGTGAGGAGCTCAGTCATCCGGGAGATGCTCAGAGTAGAACCGCTGCTCCTCCACATTGAAAGGAGTCAGTTGAGGTGGTATGGGCATCTGATTAGGATGCCTCCTGGACGCCTCCCACTTGAGGTGTTTCAGGCAGGTCCCACTGGGAGGAGACCCCGGGGCAGACACGGTGGAGAGACTATGTCTCCCAGCTGGTCTGGGAACGCCCTGGTATCCTCTCTGAAGAGCTAGAGCAGGTGGCGGGGGAGAGGGAAGTCTGGGCTTCTCTGCTTGATCTGCTGCCTCCGCGACCCGGACCTCCGGAAAAGCGGTAGAAGATGGATGGATGGATGGATGGACTTTTTAAGAATCCGGTAACCAACAGACAAATTTCAGAACATTAAAACCTACAAGAATACAATTTTTAATTGTATATCCATTACAGTTGCTGGGGATGGGTTTTCCCATTAATATCAGCTAGCGGAGCAATGTTAAAGAGATTACTGTTGTATGCTAAGCTAGTTAGCGGTTCGACTAAAAGTTACAGTTGTTCAATATTTATTACCTTTAACTTCATCCCAATCTGCTTGCTGTTTAAATAAACAAAACACTTTGAAGCACACAAAGGAAATTAACCTGCACATGACATAGAAACCTGTTTTAGTGGCACATCAAACCACAAGTCTAAATGCTGACAACAGCGTTAGCCGCAGGCACCTCAAATGGCTTCACCCAGAAAAATTATTCAGACTTAAAGAGGTTGGTGGGGGATGGTGGGAGGCCATCTGTGTCCACAGTGAGGGACTGTTGTTACTGTAATGGTTTAGGTTAGACAATGACATTACTCTGTTAGATTTGGTGTAATTGTCAAAGGGCTCATTTTCAAGCATTTTGAAAACTTAAGCTCTTAAAAGGTTACCACTAGAAGGTGCTTTTTTCCACCTTTTCTACACTTTGTGCTACTACCTTGACTGTAGTTTTTTTTTTTTTTTTTCACAACTACAGAAGGGGCTGTTTGACCTACTTACAAAATGTGAAATATACAGTGGGGGAAAAAAGTATTTAGTCAGCCACCAATTGTGCGAGTTCTCCCACTTAAAAGATGAGAGAGGTCTCCAATTTTCATCATAGGTATACCTCAACTATGACAGACAATATGATAAAAAAAAAAAATCCAGAAAATCACATTGAAGGATTTTTAATGAATTAATTGGTAAATTCCTCGGTAAAATAAGTATTTGGTCAATAACAAAAGTTCATCTCAATACTTTGTTATATACTAACTAACTAACTAACCTGCACTTATATAGCGCTTTTCTAGTCACAAAGACCACTCAAAGCGCTTTCATTAATACTAACCCTCTATTCTAAGGGCCTATAGGAAACAGATATCTAGGGACAATTTAGAACAGCCAATTAACCTAACATGCATGTTTTTGGCATGTGGGAGGAAACCGGAGAAATCCCGGAGTAAACCCACGCAACACGGGGAGAACATGCAAACTCCACACAGATCACTGTTGGTCGGGGGCTGGGATTGAACCCACGATCCCACGATCCCCACAATCCCCCGGCCAAGGGTAAACTGTGCTGCCGCAGTGCTAACCACTGCGCCACCGTGCAGCCCAATATATACCCTATATACCCAGCCCAATATATACCCAAATATACCCTTTGTTGGCAATGACAGAGGTCAAACGTTTTCGGTAAGTCTTCACAAGGTTTTCACACACTGTTGCTGGTATTTTGGCCCATTCCTCCATGCAGATCTCCTCTAGAGCAATGATGTTTTGGGGCTGTCGCTGAGCAACACGGACTTTCAACTCCCTCCAAAGATTTTCTATGGGGTTGAGATCTGGAGACTGGCTAGGCCACTCCAGGACCTTGAAATGCTTCTTACGAAGCCACTCCTTCATTGCCCGGGCGGTGTGTTTGAGATCATTGTCATGCTGAAAGACCCAGCCACGTTTCATCTTCAATGCCCTTGCTGATGGAAGGAGGTTTTCACTCAAAATCTCATGATACATGGCCCCATTCATTCTTTCCTTTAACGGATCAGTCGTCCTGGTCCCTTTGCAGAAAACAGCCCAAAGTATGATGTTTTCACCCCCATGCTTCACAGTAGGTATGGTGTTCTTTCTCCTCCAAACACGACAAGTTGAGTTTTTACCAAAAAGTTCTATTTTGGTTTCATCTGACCATATGACATTCTCCCAATCCTCTTCTGGATCATCCAAATGCTCTCTAGCAAGCTTCAGACGGGCCTGGACATGTACTGGCTTAAGCAGGGGGACACGTCTGGCACTGCAGGATTTGAGTCCCTGGCGGCGTAGTGTGTTACTGATGTAGCCTTTGTTACTTTGGTCCCAGCTCTCTGCAGGTCATTCATTAGGTCCCCCCCATGTGGTTCTGGGATTTTTGCTCACCGTTCTCATGATCATTTTGACCTCACGGGGTGAGATTTTGCATGGAACCCCAGATTGAGGGAGATTATCAGTGGTCTTGTATGTCTTCCATTTTCTAATAATTGCTCCCACAGTTGATTTCTTCACACCAAGCTGCTTACCTATTGCAGATTCAGTCTTCCCAGCCTGGTGCAGGTCTACAATTTTGTTTCTGGTGTCCTTTGACAGCTCTTTGGTCTTGGCAATAGTGGCGTTTGGAGTCTGACTGTTTGAGGTTGTGGACAGGTGTCTTTTATACTGATAATGAGTCCAAACAGGTGCCATTAATACAGGTAACGAGTGGAGGACAGAGGAGCCTCTTAATGAAGAAGTTACAGGTCTGTGAAAGCCAGAAATCTTGCTTGTTTGTAGGTGACCAAATACTTATTTTACCGAAGAATTTACCAATTAATTCATTAAAAATCCTTCAATGTGATTTTCTGGATTTTTTTTTCTCATTTTGTCTCTCATAGTTGAGGTATACCTATGATGAAAATTGGAGACCTCTCTCATCTTTTAAGTGGGAGAATTTGCACAATTGGTGGCTGACTAAATACTTTTTTCCCCACTGTATATGGAAAAAAGCCACTCTTCTGTCTTTATTGCATTCTGTAAGTGTAATAATATTAAAACTGCTACATGATGCTTTTTCCACTATTTTCTACTGTTTGTGTTACGTTCCTTGACTGTAGTTATTTTCACAACCATAGAAGGGGCTGTTTGCATGACTTACAAAATTCAATTCAATTCAATTCAATTCAACTTTATTTATATAGCGCCATTTCACAACAACAGTCATCTCATAGCACTATCAACTGTAGGGAGGACCCCCACAGTTGCAGAAAGACCCCAGCAATCAGGCGATCCCCTGTGAGCAAGCACTTGGCGACGGTGGAGAGGAAAAACTCCCTTTTAACAGGAAGAAACCTCCAGCAGAACCAGGCTCAGGGAGGGGCAGTCATCTGCTGCGACTGGCTGGGGGGTGAGGGGATAGAGAAGAAGAAAAGAACAGACATGTAGAGAGCAAACAGCACGATGGGGACTCAATCTATGGGAGAGAACAAACAAATGTTAATGGCCAGCAAAAAAAAAAAATATTTCATAGAGAGTGAGGAAAGGAGTGAGGCCCAGTGCATTACTGGAGGTCCCCCGGCTGACTAAACCTATTAGCAGCATAACTAAGGGAGGGTTCAGAAAACACATGATCCCTCCCTAATTGTAGGCTATATCAAAAAGGTAGGTTTTAGCCCTATTCTTAAAAACAGAGATTGAGTCTGACTCCCGAATCCAGATTGGCAGCTGATTCCACAGGAGAGGAGCTTGATAACTGAAGGCTCTGCCTCCCATTGTACTTTTGGAGATTCTAGGTATTACAAGTAAACCTGCATTTTGGGAGCGTAGTGCTCTGTTAGGATGATACGGTAGTATCAGATCTTTTAAATAAAAAGGAGCCTGATTGTTTAGAGCTTTGTAAGTAAGAAGAAGGATTTTAAACTTAATTCTAAACTCTATGGGAAGCCAATGAAGGGAGGCCAGAACCGGAGAGATATGATCTCTCTTTCTAGTACCTGTTAAAACTCTTGCTGCAGCATTTTGGATCAGCTGAAGACTTTTTAAAGATGTTTTAGGACAGCCTGATAATAAAGAATTACAATAATCTAATCTCGAGCTAACAAAAGCGTGGATCAGCTTCTCAGCATCACTCTGAGACAAGATGCTCCTAATCTTGGCAATATTACGCAAATGATAGAAGGCAGTCTTAGAAACAAATTTAATATGTGAATTGAAGGACAAATCCTGATCAAAAATAACTCCGAGGTTCCTCACAGAGCTATTAAGAGAAAGAGCAACTGCATCCAAACTGAAAGTTTGATTTGGAAAGGAATTTCTAAGGTTTTTTGGACCAACAAGAATGACTTCAGTCTTATCTGAATTGTGCAATATATACAGAAATAGCCACTTTTCTGTGTTATATTGCGCACTTTGTAAGTGTAATAATGGAAAAAGCAATAGCAGGTGCATTTTTCACAATTTCTACTTTTTGTGCTACTTTACTGTTGTCACAACTAGGCTATAGAATGAGCTGTTTGCACTACTTACAAAATGTGCACTTTTCTGTGTATATTACACATTCTGTAAGTGTAACAGTGTAAAAAGCACTAAAAGGTGCTTTTTTCCCTATTTTCTACTGTCCGTACTATATTCCTTGACTATAGTTATTTCCACAATTATAGAAGGAGTTTTTTTTTTTTTTGTTTTTGCACTTCTTACAAGCTGTGGAATATATACAGAAAAAGCTACTTTTCCATGTATATTACACATTTTGTAAGTGCAATAGTGGAAACAGCACTAGAAGGTGCTTTTTTCACAATTTTCTACTGGTTGTGCTACTTTCCTTGATTGTAGTTATTTTCATAACTATAGGAAGGGCCTTTTGCACTTCTTACAAAGTGTGCAGTATATATGGAAAAAGCCACTTTCCCCTGTATATTACACATTTTCTAAGGATGGGTAAATATTCAATTTAGTGCATTTTTGTGAGACTGTGGTTTGTGTTGGGCCAGGCCACTGAGAAAATATTGCCACACATTCAAACTAACGTCACGCACACACAAACATTTCCCAAGACACCTAAAAACGTATGAAAAAAGAAGCACGCACACACACACAGAGCGACCCCATCCCTCTAGCAGGGATCATCTTGACATTCTCTGTGAACACGCCCGAATGTTGTGTGGCATGTTTGTAATATCAACAGCTCAGAGAATGTTGAGGGAATGTTCAGGGCTAATCTAAATTAGATTGGGGCGGATTAGGGAGGCTGGGAGGGGAGCCGGCGTGCTCATCATTCCCTGGCAGCATCTTCAGCGACACCCGATCAGTCGAGCAGATGCACCGAGGCTGCGAGACAGAGACCGGGGGGGAAGAGGGGTATCACAAAAGTTCACTGAATTTGGATTATGTGTGTGTGTGTTTGTTTGGGTTCTTGGCAGATTTTAAATGAATAACTCATAAAATAGAGACAGCAATGCAAGGGATACACAACTCAGCTGATTCAAAAAAAGGTATTAGGGTGGATGTATCGGGGTGAGAGTGATATGGAATGGAAAATAAACAAACAGCCATGGTTACAGTAGTTCAGATACACTGAAAAACCAACAAAAAGGAAGAAAGTGAGACGATATGTCAAGTTTTTACAGGTCATTCATTCATCTATTCATCTTCTACTGCTTATCTGAGGGTCTGGCTGGTGGAAGCAGCAGCCTAAGCAGAGAAGCCCAAACTTTCCACTAACCTTGTAACCTCCTCCAGCTCTTCAGGGAGGATACCAAGACATAGTCTCTCCAGCGTGTCCTGGGTCTATCCCACAGTCTCGTTCCAGTGGGACGTGCCTGAAACACCTCACATGTGAGCGGTCCAGAAGGCTTCTCAATCAGTTGCCAAAACCCCATCAGCTCACTCCTTTCGATGTGGAGGAGCAGTGGCTCTACTCTGAGCGCCTCCCAGACAATTGATATCTCTAAGAGTGAGTCCAGCCACCCTGAAGAGAAAGCTCATTTCAGTTGCTTGTACCCATGATCTCATTCTTTAGGTCATCATCTAAAATTAATGACCATAAGTGAGGGTATGAACATAGATTGACTGGTAGCTTGACAGTTTTGTTTTAGAGCTCATCTCCCTCTTCACCAAAACAGACCAGTAAAACGTCCACATCACTGCAGACGCGGCTCCAATCACTATGTCAATCTCCTATTCCATTTTCCCCTCACTCATGAATAAGACCCCAAGATAGTCTACTTGAACTCCTCCACTTGGGGCAGGACCTTGTCTCCATCCTGAAGAGGACAGTGCATCCTTTTCCAGCTATGGACTTGGAGACAGTGATTCTCGTCCCGGCCACTTCGTATTTGATAGCAAGTCATTCCAGTAAGACCTGTGGGTCATTGCTCAATGAGGCTAACAACACCACATCTACAAACAGCAGAGATGAGATCCTGTTGTCACCGAACATGACACGATCTGTTTCTTGGCTGCACCTAGAAATCCAGTCCATAAAAATAATGAACAGGATCAGTGTCAAAAGGCAGCCATGCCTTTACTCTTTCTCTTAATAGCTCTGTGAGGAACCTTGGAGTTATTTTTGATCAGGATTTGTCCTTCAATTCACATATTAAATTTGTTTCTAAGACTGCCTTCTATCATTTGCGTAATATTGCCAAGATTAGGAGCATCTTGTCTCAGAGTGATGCTGAGAAGATGATCCACGCTTTTGTTAGCTCGAGATTAGATTATTGTAATTCTTTATTATCAGGCTGTCCTAAAACATCTTTAAAAAGTCTTCAGCTGATCCAAAATGCTGCAGCAAGAGTTTTAACAGGTACTAGAAAGAGAGATCATATCTCTCCGGTTCTGGCCTCCCTTCATTGGCTTCCCATACAGTTTAGAATTAAGTTTAAAATCCTTCTTCTTACTTACAAAGCTCTAAACAATCAGGCTCCCTTTTATTTAAAAGATCTGATACTACCGTATCATCCTAACAGAGCACTACGCTCCCAAAATGCAGGTTTACTTGTAATACCTAGAATCTCCAAAAGTACAATGGGAGGCAGAGCCTTCAGTTATCAAGCTCCTCTCCTGTGGAATCAGCTGCCAATCTGGATTCGGGAGTCAGACTCGATCTCTGTTTTTAAGAATAGGGCTAAAACCTACCTTTTTGATATAGCCTACAATTAGGGAGGGATCATGTGTTTTCTGAACCCTCCCTTAGTTATGCTGCTAATAGGTTTAGTCAGCCGGGGGACCTCCAGTAATGCACTGGGCCTCACTCCTTTCCTCACTCTCTATGAAATATTTTTTTTTTGCTGGTCATTAACATTTGTTTGTTCTCTCCCATAGATTGAGTCCCCATCGTGCTGTTTGCTCTCTACATGTCTGTTCTTTTCTTCTTCTCTATCCCCTCACCCCCCAGCCAGTCGCAGCAGATGACTGCCCCTCCCTGAGCCTGGTTCTGCTGGAGGTTTCTTCCTGTTAAAAGGGAGTTTTTCCTCTCCACCGTCGCCAAGTGCTTGCTCACAGGGGATCGCCTGATTGCTGGGGTCTTTCTGCAACTGTGGGGGTCCTCCCTACAGTTGATAGTGCTATGAGATGACTGTTGTTGTGAAATGGCGCTATATAAATAAAGTTGAATTGAATTGAATTGAATTGAGCCATGGTGGAGTCCAGCTCTCACTGGGAACAAGTTCAACTGATTGTTGGCAATATGAATCGAACTGTCATGATGATCATATAGAGACCAGATAGCTCATTACCCCAAACCAGGCCCCACAAGGAACCATGGGTGATGTGGTCTAATGCTTTCTCCAAGTCCACAAAACACATGTGGACTGGGTGGGAAAACTCCCACAAACCCTTAAGGATCACTGAGAGGGTGAAGAGTTGGTCTGATGTACCGCAGTCTTTTTTTACTGGTCAGTCAGAGGGTATTATCATAGTTTTTAGCTCATCCCGGCAAGGCAACAGGAGCTAATGCGATGACATGGCATTCATCATCCATCAATCTCTCTACCCCTCTGTCTGTCCACATTTCACAGGAATCTCTGCTTCTCCTAGGCATTTGCCCCGATGCTCACCAAACCCATAATGATCCTCAGGTGGGTTTGCATCCAGGTTGTGCTCAAGGTCAAACATCAGGAGATCTGGGTACTTCAGGTGATTTCATGAACTTTGCTACTCCTTCTAGGAAACTGTCTCAGTGTTGATCAAACTCACTCACAAGGATCCTAAGGAAGGTCTGTATACAGGTTGTGCTCGGTCAATGTCAAAGGTCAGGAAATCTTGGCACGTACATGATTTTGTATAAATCACTCCTTTTAAGCAATGGAACTCACTTAAAATGACCCTCAGGAAGATCTGTACCAAGGTTGAGGCCAAGGTCATTGTCAAAGGTCAAAAGATCTGGGCATTTGTGAATGAAGAGAAGTGTTACTCCTCCGAGATCACTGACCTTAACTGCAAGCACATCCTCAATGGGTCTGCATCTAGGCTGGTGTCTCAGTGATCTTAGAAAGATTTCTTTAGTTTACCATAAAAGTTGCTGAAAATTTTAATTTTTGATCATTCAAGGATCTGCCAAACATTTACCAAGAGACAGATTTTGTGAAACAGTAAACAGTAAAGTGATTCACTTTGAACAAAAATTAAAAAAACAAACAAACAAAAAAAGCAACTGTCTTTTCGTATGTGTCCTCACATACAGTGGTGTGAAAAAGTATTTGTCCACTTCCTGATTTCTCATTTTTTTGTATGTTTGTCACACTTAATGTCATGAGCTCCCCGTGCGCCTTTCTAATGCGCATGGCGAGGGGAGAAAGGATGAGGATTTAAGTGCAGGGATACACCAAACACACATTTATTAACACAAAACTTAACATACAGACACAGAACAGCTTGGATCCTCGTTAGTGCAGCGCACAGGCAGTTACATAGTGGGGGGGGGGGGGCAGACCGAGTCGTCACAGTGAGAATCCAAAAAACACAGACAGTCCTTCGTTGACGTGACGGTGGACCGGGAAAACGACCATCCAACACGTACAATAATCCAGCGGCGTCTGTCTAGCGAAGAGTTCCTTTAATACAGACACCACTGGTGTGACAAATAGGAATCACCTGGGCGAGGCACAGACAGATAATTACCGGGGACTGGAAACAGCTGATGCGCCAGACGGAGAGTGAGGGGGCATGGCTAGGCCAGCAGCCTGTCAGCAGCATGAGAGAAAGGAGATGATGACTAACAGCTGATGGTCAGGCAGTGGCTAGAGGCATGGCATAAGTACAAGAATACATCAAAACACACATAACCAGCAAAGCCAACCCCACAAAGAGATAGTGGCCGAGCCGGGGAAAGCCAAGCCGGCTCGGCATGTGACAGAGCCCCTCCTTCTAGGGGTGGATACCAGACACCCACAGTAACATTGTAAGAACCCCCCCCCCCCACACACACCAATCCCCACAGGCAAAACAATGACACACAAACCCAGGTGGGAGGTAGGGGGAACTGGAAAGGAGTGAACACAATACCCCGCCCAGGGTCCATAATTAACCCCCCCAAGTCCACAGGTGTTGGGGCTCAGGAGGCCACCCAGAGTCCCAAGCCCAGCAGAAGGTCCGGTGGACGGAATCCGGCGGCCTGTCGGACAACATGGGCCACCAGACCCGGGGAGTCAATTCTTCTGGCGGCCGGCCCAAGTTGCTCAGCCACCAGGATGGAGGGAGTGAAGCAGGAGGCGGCCTGCCCACCAGAAGGCTGACTGGAGGGCAACCAGACCGGGGAGAGGGAACCTCCACGGCCTCCTCAGTGGCACCCGTGGTGGACCCCGACCGGGCCGGCTCCGCTGCACCCATGACAGACTCCAGTGGGAGCCTCACTGTGCCCACAGTGGCCCCTGACCAGGCCGGTTCCGCTGCACCCGCGGTGGACTCCAGCGGGAGCCTATCTGTACCCATGGTGGCCCCTGACTAGGCCGGCTCCGCTGCACCTACGGTGGACTCCAGCAGGAGCCTGGCCACATCCACGGTGGCCCCTGACTGGGACGGCTCCACTGCACCCGCGATGGACCCCGATTGGGCCAGAGCTGCACTCACGGTGAGTGGACCAACCCGCAGGAGCACCAGGCTGGGGAGACGATCGATGGGAGGAGCCCTGACGACCCTGGCAGGAGAAGCTGGAGCAGCGACATCCACCTGTGGCAGGACCGGACCCTCGGTGACCTCTGGTGGCAACACACCTTCTCTGGCAAACCTGGATGAAGGCTCAGGGGAAGCAGGAGAAGAAAGATGGTTAGGGTCGCCGGCAGCGGCGGAGCCCAGCGAAGGAAGTTCAGGCGCAGCTGTGCGCCAGAGCCAGGCAAGATCTCTCTAAAACTGACATAAGAAAAACAAGAGAGATTACTTACCTGAGCTCGAGCTCCACCGTGGTCAATCTGGGCGATGAACACTCGGGCCCCGCCTCCAAGAGGTCCAGCTCCGGCTCCCAGTCCACTGCAGATGCCTCTGCAGCTGGCAAGATGGTGTTGGCAGTCCTGTTGTCCACCTGCAGCAGCTCCAATGCTGGGGATTTCACCGGCGTGGCTGCAGGGGGACCTCTCCATGCTGACTCTGGGAAAGGATTATCCGAGGCCACTGGCTCCTCCCACGTCTGATGGCCCTGACCTTGGGCCAACAAGCCCTCTGGGAGAATAGGAGGAGACACGGAGAGGGGAAAAGGTGAGTTAATATTTGCAGCTGGAGGAGAGAACCCAGCGGACTGCTGAAACTGGGCCTCTCCCTCGGGAGACAGACAAGGTTTACAATTGGATGGAGTAAAATGAAAAAACACTTGCCTGTCAGCCCGGCTCACGATGTTGACAGCTGCAAACCGTTGGCAATCACCCCTCTCCGTTTCATTGACTCCTTCAATGGATTGTAGAGGAGCCGGCTCTGATGACGTGGAGGTGGGTGTGGCTGGGACAATCTTGGAGGGCCTCTTGGCAACTGGAGCAATGACGGCCGCTGAAGACGAGAGGGGCTTCCTCCGGCGAGGCTTCCTTTTCCTCACGGTCGGTTGGGGCATCAGATAGTCAGGGATTCTGATCACACCATCCGGCCGCAAGTAATCAAGGTCGATGATCTCCAGAGAAACAGGGAGTGAAGGCGGTGTAGCTGCGGGGGACTCGAGTGCTGGGAGCTCCTCACCCAACCCCGTGGAAGTCACGGTGACAATCTCCCGGAAAATCTCGGCTGCCTCCGGATGGTCCCACAGGCTATCCCGATTCATCACTCTGACAGCAGCGTCCCGAGCCCGTTGAACTGCCTCGGGAGAACAGGGCTCCAGCGCCCGCAAGAGAAGGTCCTCCAGCAGACAGAACGAGCGCAGCTCCCTCTCCAGCAGCTCAGCCATAGTGCCCGGAAAGCAGGTGAGTAAAAAACGAGACAGTAAAAACAATTAAAAAAATGATTTGTGTGGGTGTAACCCGTTAATCCTATGATTGGCTGGATTATTCTGTCACGAGCTCCCTGTGTGCCTTTCTAATGCGCATGGCGAGGGGAGAAAGGATGAGGATTTAAGTGCAGGGTTACACCAAGCACACATTTATTAACACAAAACTTAACATACAGACACAGAACAGCTTGGATCCTCGTTAGTGTCCTCAAGGTAGCTCTACACACACACTGGAGGAAAACAGCTGCAGAACAGTGCATAGGCAGTTACTCACAGTGGGTGGGGCAGACTGAGTCATCACATCGAGAATCCAAGACACACAGACAGTCCTTCGTTGACGTGACGGTGGACTGGGAAAATGACAATTCAACGCGTACAATAATCCAGCGGTGTTTGTCTAGCGAAGAGCTCCTTTAATACAGACGCCGCTGGCATGACAAATAAGAATCACCTGGGTGAGGCACGGAAAGATAATTACCGGGGACTGGAAACAGCTGATGCGCCAGAAGGAGAGTGAGGGGGCGTGGCTAAGCCGGCAGCCTGTCAGCAGCATGAGAGAAAGGAGATGACAGATGCTGACTAACAGCTGCCGGTCAGGCAGTGGCTAGAGGCATGGCATAAGTACAGGAATACATCAAGAAACACATATCGAGCAAAGCCAACTCCACAAAGAGATAGAGGCCGAGCTGGGAAAAGCCAAGCCGGCTCGGCACATGACACTTTAATGTTTCAAATCATCAAACAAATTTAAATATCAGACAAAGATAACACAAGTAAACACAAAACACAGTTTTTAAATGAAGATATTTATTATTAAGGGTAAAAAAAATCCAAACCTATATGACCCTGTGTGAAAAGTGAATGCCCCCCCCCCCCCGTTAAAACATAAATTAAATGTGGTTTATCACATCTTCAGGAAGCTGAGTTCAGTTTCTGGCCTGATTACTGCCACATCGGCTTACAATCAAGAAATCACTTAAATCGAACCTGCCTGACAAAGTGAAGTAGACCAAAAGATCCTCAAAAGCTAGACATCACTGACATGATTAATAAAGCTTCACAGCACATGTGCACGATGCCACAGCACAGGAGGACCCACACAGAGGGGCACATTTGAAAGTTTTATTAAATATCAAAAACCAAAGCCACAGATGCAGAAACAGTCACTCGCCAGAGGAATGGCCATGTGGAGAGAAGACAAGAGCTGTGAGCAGAGGAATGGAGTAAGGGGAAATGGGCGAGGCAAATTGCCACTTACTTAGGAAATCCAGGGAGAACCAGCAGGACCCATAGAGGAATTGACAAACAAGTAGGGTAAGGGGGAAGATGAGCTGATGGTGCCTGACTGGGTGGAGTAGGAAGCTCAGGACGGTGAGTTGTGGCAGGACAGCGCGCGCAGTCCAAGAGACACACTTACACGGTAGCAGCAACCTCAGGAAAAAGCAGAAATAAGGTGAGACAGCATGTTCACACTTATAACTTAGACTTGCTTGCCTATTTGCGGGCAGTATACCCAGACGAGCCAGCATTGACTGCTCGGAGAGAGCCTCCTTAAGTACGCTGGCTGATGAGCGTGTGCAGGTGTGTCTTCTGCCTCAGGTGCCGTGATGAGTTGGTGAATGTGAGGCAGGATGGGAGGGGCGCGCTCTCACTGCCCATGACAGCCCCCCGCCCCCAGGAGCACCTCCTGGCGGTCCAGAGGGCTTACACGATGATTGGCCCGGAGCATCTCCTTGTCCAGCACTCATGACGAGGGAGTCCAGGACCATTCCTTCAGGCCGTAGCCCTCCCAGTCCACCAAATACTGCAGACCATGGCCCCGATGCCGAACATCCAATATGCGCCGTACAATGAAGGCAGGGTGGCCGTCGATGATCCGAGGAGGGGGAGGCAACTTCAGTGGGGGGGAGGGGCCAGAGAGGACTGGCTGAGAGGGGCTTGATGTGGGCAACATGGAAAGTGGGGTTCACCCATAGGGTCGGAGGCAGCTTCAGCTGGACCGACGCATTGTTGATCACCCGAGAGATGGTGTAAGGTCCAAGGAAGCGGGGGGACAGCTTCTATGATTTCTCTTTAAGAGAGATCTGACTCGCCGCCATCCAAACCTGCTGTCCTATGACATATTTAGGGGTCGGAACCTGCATCCTAGCAGCAGCAGCCCGGGTGCATTCCATGGTGCGAGTAAGGGTTGCCCGAGTCGACCTCCAGACGCGTCAGCAGCGATGAGCATGGGCCTTTATGGATGGAACCGAGACCTCCCTCTCGGCCATGGGTAGGAGAGGTGGCATGTACCCCAAAGACGCCTCAAATGGGATGAGTCTGGTTGCTGAAGATACCACAGAGTTCATGGAGTACTCCACCCAGGTCAGATGTGTGCTCTAGGATGATGGGTTATTAGCTGCTATGTACTGCAAGGCAGCCTCCAAGGACTGATTGGTGTGCTCCGCCTGCCCATTGCTCTGAGGATGATTTCCATAAGAGAGACTTACAGTGGTTTCCAGGGTCCAGCAAAAGGCCCTCCAGACCTGGATGTAAATTGTGGACCCCAGTCAGACACAATGCCCGTAGGGATGCCGTGGACCCGGATCACATGTTTGGTGAGGAGGACCGCCATCTCCAAGGCTGAAGGGAGCTTCGGGAGGGCAACCAGATGCACCACCTTGGAGAAGCAGTCCATGATGGTCAGGATCACTGTCTTGTCATGGGAGGGGGGAAGTCTGGTGATGAAGTCCATGGCGATATGAGACCATGGACAAGGGATGGGGAGGGGGTGGAGGAGACCCGATGGGGGGGAAGAGTCCTATTTCCCCCGGACGCAGGTCTGACAGGCCTTCACATATTCTTGTATGTCCCGCCACAGCATGGGCCACCAGAACGCTCGTCGGACGAAGTCCACAGTTCAAGCAATGCGCGGATGGCACGCTAAGCGACTGATGTGACTCCACTGGATGACATCCCTGCGGAGGGTGGCCGGGACGTACAGGCGGTTCCGGGGGCACCCTACTGGCACCGGCTCCTGGGACTGGGCCTGACAGACTCTCCGCTTGATATCCCAAGGAAGGGCTCCAAGGACGCACGAAGGCAGTATGATGGTTTGGGGGGATGAAGGGGGGCTACTTCCCTGGAATCAAACTGGTGCAATATCGGGTCCAGATTGGTGTTCCGGGTGCCAGGCCGGTAAGTGATGGTAAAATTAAATTGCTGGAAAAATAGCACCAAGCGAGCCTGCCTGGCGTTCAGTCGACAGGCCGACCACAAGTACTCAAGGTTCTTGTGGTTGGTCCACACAACGATGGGGTTGATGACCCCCTCTAACCAGTGCTCCACTCCTCTGATGCCCACTTAATGGCAAGCAGCTCTCTATCTCCTACATCATAATTCCTCTTGGCCAGCGTCAGCCGATGAGAGAAATATGCGGACGGGCGAAGCTTCTGATCGGAGGGCGTGCGCTGTGACAGCACAGCGCCAACCCCCGAATCAGATTCCACATCGAGGACAAACTGAAACTGCGTGTCGACCTGGGCCAAGATAGGTGTTTCGGTGAACAGGTGCTTTAATTTGACAAGAACCTGCTCAGCTGCCTCAGTCCACCGAAAGGGGACCTTAACAGAGGTCAGCTGCGTCAAGGGCAGTGCTACCCCACTATAGTTCCTGATGAACCTGCAGTAAAAGTTTGCAAACCCAAGGAAGCATTGAAGCTCCCTACGAGAGTGGTGAATTGGCCAATCTAACACTGCCTTCACCTTGGGTGGCTCCCCCTCAGCCACGATGAAGCCCAAGAAGGTGGTAGATGTTGTGGAGAACTCACACGTTTTGGCTTTAACGTAAAGCTGGTTCTCCAGGAACCATTGTAAAACAGCCCTGACATGGACCTCATGTCCCACTGGTGAGCGGGAGAAAATAAGAATATCATCAAGGTAGACAAACATGAATTGATCAAGCATATCGTGGAGGATGTCGTTAATTAACCACTGGAAGACGGCAGGGGCATTAGTGAGCCAGAATGGCATCACTAAATACTTGAATTACCCCAGTGTGTTTTAAAAGCCGTCTTCCACTCATCACCCTCGCGAATGCAGACCAGATGATATGCGTTCCTGAGGTCTAGCTTGGTGAAAACTCATGAGTGCTGAAGGAGCTCGAACGCTGAAATGATCAAAGGCAAAGGGTACTTATCTTTGATGGTAATAGCGTTTAGCTCCCGGTAGTCGATGCATGGGCGCAACGAGCCATCCTTCTTCCCGACAAAGAAGAATCCGAGCCGAAGATGGCCGAATCAGGCCGGCATTCAGCGATTCCTTCACATATTGCTCCATCGCCTCCCTCTCCAGGCCAGAAATGCTATACAGCCGGCTGGACGGCAGCCTCGCCCCCTGGATGAGGTCATCAGCACAATCATAAGAGCGGTGAGGTGGCAGCGACAATGCTCTTGACTTGCTAAAGACCTCAGTTAAATCGTGATATGCCTGGCGAATGAGGCTGAGGTCCAGCAGCTCGGCCAGAGAAAGGAAATGGGCAGAGATTGGGAACATTCAGCTGAACGCATGCAGTGGGCCAAACAAAATGGCTCCAGGTGGAGTTGGTGTTTTTATCCCAATTCATCATGCGGTTATGCTTCCGGGGCCATGGGTAACAAAGAACCACCGGGGAAGATGATACAGGGAGAACCAGGAACGACAGCTCCTCCCGGTGATTCCTGGAAAGGAGGATGGATATAGACACTGTGCTATGAGCGACCACCGCGACCTCACGGCCAGATATAGTTGTGATCCTCTGACCACGGGGCAATTTACATGTGGGAATACCCACCTGCTTAACGAACTCAGCAGACACGAAATTACCCTCTGATCCTGAGTCAACCAGCGCCTCAGTCACCTCTCGTCCCCCGGCAATTGCACGAGGGCCGAAACTGAAAAATTACCGGGGGGAGTAGATTTGGTCGCGCCCACCAGACCCCCAAGGTTACTGATGGACTGTGTCTTTTAGCCGCTGGTGGCATTTGTCCAGACTGTGGTTCATTAAACCACAGTATGTGCACGTGCCAGACCTTCGTCTTTGCCGGCGTTCATCATCGGTCAAGAGCCGAGAGAGCTTAATCAGTTCGGGTGAAGAGCTGGTGCCACCAGTGCGAGTAACCCTGGCGGACACACACTCAGCATGCGGGTGAGAGGAGGACTTGCGCTCCTTCGCACGCTCACGGTACCAGTTATCTAATTCAACTGCCTGATCTATGAGACCGTTGAGAATCTCCGGGACAGGGTGAACCACCAGATCATCACGGAGTTGATCCTTCATCCTGTGGAGGAACGCACTGTGTACTGCGTAATGCAATATCTTTCCACCCCGAATCAAAACACTACAAACCGGAACTCCACCGAGTACTCGGCCACAGACAGGGTGCCCTGGCGGAGCGTCATCAGGCGGCTCATAACGTTGCCCTGACTCTCGGTCCAGCCAAACGTGCTAGAAAATGCAGCCACAAATTGCTCACATGTATACTGATGCCCCTCGGGGTTGTCTAATGTGGACCATGCCCAATCAAGGGCTCCATCCCTGAGCAACACAGTAAAGAACCGGCTCTTGGCCACGTCGCCCGGGTACTCCTCCCCAACCTGCTCCAAGTACGTTTGAACTTGGATAAGAAAGCCCTTACATCTCCCCACCTCCCCCGGATACGGGGAAGGTGTGGGAACGGTGGTAGTACGGCACACCATGGCGTGTGGAGCAGGCTGGGGGGGAGTGGCTGGAGGAGGCACTGTTGCCCAAAGTGTCATCATATTCGATACATGTTGCGTCAACACAGCAAGCTGGTGCTCGGTCACCACTAGATGGCTCAGAGTGGACTGCTCCTGTGGTGAGGCACTGGCTGCGCTATCTTCCTGGCTATCTCATTCTGTCATGATTAATAAAGCTTGACAGCACACATGCACAATGTCACAGCACAGAAGGAACCACACAGAGGGGCACATTTGTAAGTTTTATTAAATATCAAAAACCAAAGCACACAGATGCAGAAGCAGTCACTTGCCAGAGGAGCAGCCCTGTGGAGAGAAGACAAGAGCTGTGAGCAGAGGAATGGAGTAAGGGGAAATGGGTGAGCCAAATTGCCACTTACTTAGGAAATCCAGGGAGAACCGGCAGGGCCCAGTAAGGAATAGACGAACCAATAGGGTAAGGGGGAAGATGAGCTGATGGTGCCTGACTGGGTGGAGTAGGAAGCTGAGGACGGTGAGATCTGGCAGGAGAGCGCGTGCAGTCCAAGAGACACACCTACATGGTGGCAGCAACCTCAGGAAAAAGGAGAAATAAGGTGAGACAGCATGTTCACACTTATAACTTAGACTTGCTTGCCTATTTGCGGGCAGTATACCCAGACGAGCCAGCGTTTACTGTACGGAGAGAGCCTCCTTAAGTACGCTGGCTGATGAGTGGTGCAGGTGTGTCTTCTGCCTCAGGTGCCGTGATGAGTTGGTAAATGTAAGGCAGGATGGGAGGGGCACGCTCTTGCTGCCCATGACACATCATGCTGCGATCCGAAGAAATTCGAAAACAAATGAGAAACAAAAATATAAATAAAGCAATTTCTAAAAGCTTTGGGACTCCAGTGGCCCACAGTGAGAGCCATTATCCACTAATGGCGAAAACATGGAACAGTGGTAAACCTTCCCAGGAGTGGCCAGCAGACCAAAATTACCCCAAGAGTGCAGTGACGACTCATCCAAGAGGTCACAAAAGACCCAACAGCAACATCCAAAGAACTGCAGGCCTCACTTGCCTCAGTTAAGGTCAGTGTTCATGACTCCACCATAAGAGATTGGGCAAAAATAGCCTGCATGCCAGATTTCCAAGACAAAAACCACTACTGAGCAAAAAGAACATAAAGGCTCGTCTTAGTTTTGCCAGAAAACATCTTGATGATCCCCAAGACTTTTAGGAAAATACTCTGTGGAGTGATGAGACAAAAGTTGAACTTTTTGGAAGGTGCGTATCCCATTACATCTGGCATAAAAGTAACACAGCATTTCAGAAAAGGAACATCATACCAACAGTAAAATATGGTGGTGACAGTGTGATGGTCTGGGGCTGTTTTGCTGTTTAAGGACCTGGAAGACTTGCTGTGATAAATAGAACCATGAATTCTGCTGTCTACCAAAAAATGCTGAAGAAGAATGTCTGGCCATCTGTTTGTGACCTCAAGCTGAAGCACACTTGAGTTCTGCAGCTGGACAATTATCCAGAACACACCAGCAAGTCCACCTCTGAATGTCTTAAGAAAAACAAAATGTGTCATGGTCCGAGCGCCGATCTCGTCCGCACTCAGGCCATACATCTTCTCCACCAGGTTTGACAGCAGAGTTACTTTCTGGCTCCCCGAGCTCTTATTGTGACAGCGCTTGGAGGAGCTTCCTGCTGTCAAAACCGAACAGCTGTACTGCATTCGCGGCTCATCAGTGGCCGGCATTTAAGCGGACGCTGAATGCAGCCCAATGCGGCAGTCTCGTCGAATGTCCCTTATCATTCCACATCTTCTTATCGTTAACAAGCATCCCTCGTCCACGGTCTGGATCGTAAGTGAGCTTTGTGTTAACCTTATGTTTTTCTTGCCTAGTGTTTTGTGCCTTAGCCCACCGTGGCTCATTACTTTGTTACTTTGTGTTATCCTTTATCCTTAATAAACATCATTGCAAACTCATCGGTGACTTGTGGCGTCTTATGGTGGCTCGCGAGGGCCACCCATGACAGTAGACTGCTGCCAGAGCGCCTAAACGGAGGCACCAAACCGAGACGCCATTCCCGGTGAGTTTGCATAAAGTGGACATTTGCTCTTTCCTGTCTGGGTACTGCGTGCTGATAGAATGTCGTCGCGGAGGGGCCACGCTCAGAGTCGGGGACTACGGGCTGGCGGAGGCTTTGGAGTACGTGGACGAAACGCTCATTGCTGCCTCCCTCCTCGACTATCACAGCAACGTACGCTGGTACCTGGACCTTGCTGAAGATGTCCTCAATCATCTCCCTCGCTATGCCGACCATCCTGAAGTCAACGTTAGGAGGGCCGACTTCGCTGCACAGCACGAGATTCTCCGTATGGTAGAGGAGGACTATGGCAAGAAGCAGAAGAGAAGGCATCCCCGCTCCCCGCTTTGGGATCCCGTTCCTGTCCTCGATCCACCCCAGGAGTTCGCGCCATCCAGGGGTCGTCGAAGACGTCGACATTCCGGCCTAGATAAGCATCAGCAAGAACCCCATCCGGATCCTGTTTCGGGTCGTCGGAGGAACTCTGCCTCCCAGCCAGCTGCTCCTTCGGCGTCACGTCAGCAGGGAATCCCCGCAGCCTCACCCCCCGGGCCACCTGTTCCCGCTGTCCCGTCAGCTCGTCGTGCCCGGATTGTCTCGGCTGTTGTCCCCTCCTCTGTGACATCACCTCCAGCAGCAGAGAGAGTTCTGTGTCCTGCCCCAGCGAAGCCCGTTCGTGGTCTGTCACGAGCGGCCCCTCCTCGTCCTTCCAGGGAGCCCTCTGTCACCATCCAGCGGGGAAAGGGAGGAGCTATGTCCCCTACAGCAGGCACCATCCTCCCTCCGGGAGACAGGCAAGTGCAAGTTCCTTCTTCTCACCAAATTTGTGTTTTGTCTTGTCTGACTCCTGGGGGCGGAGTTCAGGGTTCGCAGTCCCCCGAGCTCCCACCACCTGCTGTAGCTTTTATTATTAAACCTGCTGCCTCTGTGTCTCCCTCCGCTGAGTGGTCCTCGATGCCAGGCCAACGTCGCTGGATGAGGACGGGGCCTGCGGCTCTGGAGAGCTTGGTTCCAGCCCCGCAGCCACGTCATGGGCAGAGGAGGAGAGCGGACTGCAGCGTGGAGCCTGCGCCGACGACGAAGCATCCCCGGGTCTCCACAGACGAGCAGTCTGATCCAGCAGGTCGAGGGTCCCCTGCCACCACGCCGTGCAGGTTGTCGGCGTGGACTTCAGTGCTGGAGGTTCCTCAGGCTGCAGAAGCCATCATGCCAGCTGCCGAGCCCGACATAGCTGAGTGGGAGCCGGAAGACGATCTCCTTCCGTCTGAGCCCGGATCGTCGGAGTCCTGGACAGCGGCAGAACCCGAGTACAGGCAAGTGCACTACCTTGTTTTTCTCCTCTCTATTCTGGAGCACTTTTGCCTGTCTCTCAGAGAGACGAGCCAGGAGCAGCCATCTGCTGCACCCGAACTCGTCTCGCTGGGCTCTGTCGCTACCGGTGATCCTGATCCCGGTTCTTTCCTTTCTCCTGAGCCTTCTCCCAGGGTCACCGGTGCGGAGCTGGTTCCGATCACTGTGCTGGAGGTTCCGGGTTCAGGGTTGGAGGTTGGTACTGGAGCTGCACCGACCCAGTCGGCGTCCGACGCAGGTGCAACCGAGACCCAATCGGGGTCCATCGTGGGTGCAGCGCCAGTAGGGTTCAAGGTCAGTGAGGGAGCTGCAGATCCCCTGCTACCTGACACTGGACAAGCTCGTCATCTTCTTCTCTCCCCTCATCCAAGTCACCGCCCCTGCTTATCGTCACCTGGGGCCGTTGGGAGCCTTCTACGCTCGGCCCGGCTCTCCCACGTTTTTTTCCCGCTAGGGAGGCCACCGCGGGCTGTTTTTCCATGGTTGTGGTGGCTGAGGGATTCGGGTCGGCCACCCAAGAAACTGTTTCGCCGGTTTGGCGCCTTGAGTCATCCACCCGACATTCTGTGTTTGCTGCGGGGCGACCTGGTTTGGCCGCCAGAGATTTGGATTCTCCAGGCCTGGGACTGGGGTAGGCCACCCGACACGTTCTGATCCACTTATTCCCCTGTTGGCCTTGGGGCACAGAGAGATACCAGAACTGTCCCCATGGGTTTTTGGTCCCTGCTTGTCACCATTTCCCTGTACTGTCTGGGTTGAAGGTCATGCGGGGCGGTAATCTTGTTCTGTGTGTTGCCTGTGTTAATGTGTTTTTTTTTTTCTTCTGCCTTGGTCATCCTCTGTGTTTTTGTACCTTTGGGGAATGCAGTATTTTCTGTTTTCTTGTCCTGCAATTGTTTCGTTCATAGCCCGCCTTAATCTTGATTTTTGCATTTGGGAATATTGTGTTTTCTGTTATCATGCCCTGTAATTGTTTCATTTGTGTCTGCCTTAGTCGTGGTTTTGCATTTGGGAACAATGTATTTTCTGTTTTCGTGCCCTGTGTGATTCATGTATTTGGGAGTTTTGTCTTTTTTTTTTCTGGTCATCCCCGTGCTCTGTTCTCATTATGTCTTTTGGTTTATGGCTGGGCCTCCGCCCACCTTGGGGGGGTGGGGCTTGGGTGTCCCTGGGCGTTCAGAGCCTGCCCTCGGGGGGGGGGGGGTACTGTCATGGTCCGAGCGCCGATCTCATCCGTGCTCAGGCCATACATCTTCTCCACCAGGTTTGACAGCAGAGTTACTTTCTGGCTCCCCGAGTTCTTATTGTGACAGCGCTCGGAGGAGCTTCCTGCTGTCAAAACCGAACAGCTGTGCTGCATTCGCGGCTCATCAGTGGCCGGCATTTAAGCGGACGCTGAATGCAGCCCAATGCGGCCGTCTCGTCGAATGTCCCATATCATTCCACGTCTTCTTATCGTTAACAAGCATCCCTCGTCCACGGTCTGGATCGTAAGTGAGCTTTGTGTTAACCTTATGTTTTTCTTGCCTAGTGTTTTGTGCCTTAGCCCACCGTGGCTCATTACTTTACTTTGTGTTATCCTTTATCCTTAATAAACATCATTGCAAACTCATCGGTGACTTGTGGCGTCTTATGGTGGCTCGCGAGGGCCACCTATGACAAAATGAAGACTTTGGAGTGGCCTAGTCAAAGTCCTGACCTGAATCCAATTGAGATGCTGTGGCATGACCTTAAAAAGGCGGTTCATGCTTGGGAACTCTCCATTGTGGCTGAATTACAACAATTCTGCAAAGATGAGTGGGCCAAAATTCCTTCACAATGCCATAAAAGACTCATTGCCAGTTATCACAAACACTTGATTGCAGTTGTTGCTGCTAAGGGTGGCCCAACCAGTTATTAGGTTTAGGGAGCAATCACTTTTTCACATATGGCCATGTAGGTTTGGATTTTTTTTCCCCTTAATAATAAACACCTTCATTTAAAAATTGCATTTTGTGTTTACTTGTATTATCTTTGTCTAAAATTTTAATTTGTTTGATGATCTGAAACATTTAATTGTAACATCATCATCATCATCATAGCAGTCTGTCGTGGGCAACAATGACTGTTTCATTTAGGTCTGATCAGATTCCTCCACGCAGCTCTGTAACTTGCCTTCCGCTACCAGACATACAAGAATATGAGAACTCAGAAAGGGGGAAAACACATTTTCACACCACTGTACTCATTACCTCTTTGTAAACAAACCGTGGAATAACTGATAGCACTTGCCGTACAATATTTAGCAGAAAAGAAAATGATACATATTTTCTTGTGTCTTGCTTGGATTCATCAGTGGGTCAAGTCCACATACTTTTCAGTTCCAAAGTGATGTTTGTCAGCAACATCACCTGAGCTTCTGCGCAAGAAAAATGCATGAATTCAACTATAAAGAACTGATTAGCCACTTCATCCTGTGGTGAAGGTCAAGAAAGAATACATGCGGCTGCTAGTAAATAAACCATTTAATATCCCAACTCCATCCATGGCGTGTCCACTCAGGTAAATGCTCAGTTTAATTTGCTCATATGCTTGCAAAACGCGAAACGGAACAATGACAAATGTGTGGCACTGAAAGATCGGTTTGGCGTAATTGCAGAGGGTCAATAGACTTTGCTGGAACTGAGAATTAAATGTACTGACCATTAGTCAACTTAACATTTTCTCAATCAGAGTGATCCATAATTGATCCAACATATGGTTAAATTAAACAGTAAAATAAGAGAGGTAAAAATCCAATTACGTATAACACCATACTATAGTCAATATAGGGGCCACACAGTAAAATCTCATTATACTTTATATATTACCAGGTGTTATGTATGGAAATACCTGGGTGATGAATGAGGCAAGATGAAGTTGGCCAACACAGCTTTATTGATGAACTATATACACAGCAGTACACAGCAAGCACCAACGGGATCATCCGGCATAAGAGGCCGTACTATGGTGGCTAGCCCACAATATAGGGCAGTGCGGTGACGTGACAGGAAGTCCACATCAGCACACTGTGCTTCACAATGAAGGGCCACAATTCTACATACCATATTTCCTCCCCCACTTAGTAAGTCCATAAACATGCATACAAGCAAATCAATCCCAATTTGGAACCTGAATCACGCTCTAAAATTACGGAAACTAATGTACTAAACTGGCCTAACACACTCACAAAAAACAACCTAAAACAGGACTGGTGGATGGACTGCCACACAGCACACACGGCATGGTGGATTATTCTGCCACCAAATAACTAAAAAGTCCATTAATAAAGTAAAATCACAGCCATGCTTTAAACTTAAACACACACACACACACACACACACACACATATATATATATATATATATAGCCATGGACAAAATTGTTGGTACCCCTCTGTTAATGAAAGAAAAACCCACAATGGTCACAGAAATAACTTGAATCTGACAAAAGTGGTAATAAATAAAAATTCTATGAAAATTAAACAATGAAAATCAGACAATGCTTTTGAATTGTGGTTCAACAGAATTATTTTAAAAAACAAACTCATGAAACAGGCCTGGACAAAAATGATGGTACCCCTAGAAAAGATTGAAAATAATGTGACCATAGGGACATGTTCAACCAAGATGTGTCCTTAATTAACATCACAGGTGTCTACAAACTTGTAATCAGTCAGTCGGCCTATTTAAAGGGTGACAAGTAGTCATTGTGCTGTTTGATGACATGGTGTGGACCACACTAAACATGGACCAGAGGAAGCAAAGGGGAGAGTTGTCTCAGGAGATTAGAAAGAAAATTATAGACACACATGTTAAAGGTAAAGGCTATAAGACCATCTCCAAGCAGCTTGATGTTCCCGTGACTACAGTTGCACATATTATTCAGAAATTTAAGATCCACGGGACTGTAGCCAACCTCCCTGGACATGGCCGCAGGAGGAGATGGATAATACAAATGGTAACAAAACAGCCCAGAACAACCTCTAAACACATTCATGGTAAACTCCAAGGTCAAGGAACATCAGTGTCATCAGATCACACCATCCGTCGTTGTTTGAGCCAAAGTGGACTTCATGGGAGACGACCAAGGAGGACACCACTGTTGAAAACAAATTATAAAAAAGCTGGACTGGAATTTGCCAAACTGCATGTTGACAAGCCACAAAGCTTCTGGGAGAATGTCCTATGAACAGACTAGACAAAACTGGAACTTTTTTGCAAGGCACATCAGCTCTATGTTCACAGATGCAAAAATGAAGCATACCAAGAAAAGAACACTGTCCCTACTGTGAAACATGGAGGAGGTTTTGTTATGTTCTGGGGCTGCTTTGCTGCATCTGGCACAGGGTGTCTTGAATCTGTGCAGGGTACAATGGAATCTCAAGACTATCAAGGTATTCTAGAGAGAAATGTGCTGCCCAGTGTCAGACAGCTTGGTCTCAGTCACGGGTAATGGGTCTTGCAACAGGATAATGAAGCAAAACACACAGCTAAAAAGGCCCAAGAACGGCTAAGAGCCAAACATTGGACTATTTTAAAGTGGCCTTCTATGAGCCCTGATCTAAATCCTATTGAACATCTGTGGAAGGAACTGAAACATGCCTTCTGGAGAAGGCACCCTTCAAACCTGAGACAACTGGAGCAGTTTGCTCATGAGGAGTGGGCCAAAATACCTGCTGAGAGGTGCAGAAGTCTCATTGACAGTTACAGAAATCGTTTGATTGCAGTGATTGCCTCAAAAGGTTGTGCAACAAAATATTAAGTCAAGGGTACCATCATTTTTGTTCAGGCCCGTTTCATGAGTTTGTTTTTTAAAATAATTCCGTTGAACGACAATTCAAAAGCATTGTCTGATTTTCATTGGTTAATTTTCATAGAATTTTTATTTATTACCACTTTTGTCAGATTCAGGTTATTTCTGTGACCATTGTGGGTTTTTCTTTCATTAACAGAGCAGTACCAACAATTTTGTCCATGCGTGTGTGTGTGTGTATATATATATATATATATATATATATATATATATATATATATATATATATATATATATATATATATATATATATATATATGTACTGTATACATACTGTATATACAGACAACCCCATAACTATAAATAAAGTGCCACCGCACAGTCACTTGAATGGGAAAGATATAACTGATAACTGGCATGGGGGGGCCCAGGGCAGCCCCTCAGCAGCCCCAACCCTGGAGGCGACAGGCTCCCGGAGCAATGGCTGATATTCTGGACGGAGGATCCTGGATCCCACACCACCATCACCAACTCCCGTCCAGCCTTGCCACCTGGAGCATCCTCCTGGACATGCCGCAGCTGGTTGGCATGCCTCATCGAACCGTCCGACAACCGGAAGCATGCCGCTCCCACCTTTGCCTTTATCTGCAGATGTGCTTGATGTGTGTGTGTCACTAAGTGACTTATAAGACTCTTGTGCATTACGTACAGCAGCTCAACCGGACTCATGACAATTATCACTGTTTTCTTTTTGCACTACCGACTGCACTATGTGGAACTCCACAATATCTGCTGCTTATTAATATATTTAAAAATTGCATAGATTAGTATTACTTATTCATATTCTACCTTTTATTGCATGCATAGTTTTTTATTTTTATCTTTAGTGCTACTCCATGTTTAATGTTTCAGCATTGCACCAAGACAAATTCCTAGTTTGTGTACTACATGAACAATGGCAATAAATCTCATTCTGATTCTGATTCTGATTCTGATGTTTTGCTGGCTGTCGTCTGGCCCATCTTCACCGTGGTCGTTCATCATCCCTAACCCAAACCAAGTCCATAACCCAAAGTGGAATTTTACTTGGCCTGATGAGCTGCTGCTGAGCATGTGGTAACTCCATACTCGTTGATCTGGCCCCATCCTCTTCTATAAACATTGTAGTGTTCACCCTCATAGCTGCAGACCCCCCACCCAACTGTGGCCATGTACCGGAGGCATCTGGGGCTAGCATGGTGTTGGTCATCGGCATGGGTACCGACACTGAGCGAGAACTGGCTGACTTGAAAGTGAGATCGTCAGTTAGCTCTTCATACCATTTGCTTCCAGTGTCCGTCGGGGCGGGTGGGGTGTTTTCTCCCTTAGGTTCCCTGGGTAAGACAAACGGCACACCCTGGTATAGTGATTTAAGCGTCCACATCTACTACAGCCTTTTCTTCTTGCCGGGTAGTCCTGCGCTTTATGGAGGTGCATCTCAGGCCCACAATTCCTGGAACCAGAGTTTCCCAGGGCAGACCTTCGGCTGGCAGCATTGATTTCCTAATAATCTTTGTCCAAGCGATCCTCGCTATCAGGGTCTGTAACATTAGCTGAGGCAGGTGGCTCCGGTGGCTCCTGTGGCTGGCGCCAATTTAGCTCCAAAGCTAGCTTATCAACAGCTTCCAACCGGAGAACGAGCTCAACTGCTTCAACTGCTTCAGCTAATGTCAAGTCATTAGGCACCAATAATAGCCTAGCACACAGCTCAGTGTTGCACGTGTGGTCTGCTAGTTTGTCACATACCATCTCATCTTCAAGTGGTCCAAAACAACACTTGCTAGGTAGCTGCTTCAAGTCAATGACATACTGGCAGATAGGTTCACCTACACACTGGTGTCTCTAGTGAAAGTGAATTCTCCGAACAGTCACCCTGTCTGGGGTGGAGAAGCATTTAGCTAGCAGCTCCAAGATGTCCGCATAAGAGTCCTCCGTACCAAGCATCCGTAGGACCCTCCGGCCTTCAATACTGAGGTTGTGGACTAGAAGCACCCGTGCCCTATCCTTATCGAGCTTCCCGAGGTCCAGCGCCATAATATACATTTGACAGACCTCCAACCAATGAGGCCATGAAACCACTGGCTCACCCGGGAGCTTGAGGAAGGGACGAAGTGGTGTAATGCACGCCTCCATACGTTAATCCTGAGTCACCAAATGTTATGTGTGGAAATACCTGGGTGATGAATGAGGAAAGATGAAGATGGCGAACACAGCTTTATTGATGAACTATATACACAGGTTCCAAGGTTGTCATAGCCAGGAGCGGCACTGGGGTTAAGCTCCCAGTGCTCATAAAATGCTCCTTATAGGGAACCTGTGGTGGTCGTGAAAGAAAAAGATATTATATTGAGCCCCTGTCTCACGTTCTAGTTCAAGTTCAACTTCAAGTTCAAGTTCAAGTTCAAAGCCATGCAATATAAATCCATTGCTGATGTGCTGGTTCTGCTATGGCAGCAAAACATGGGCGCAGCCATACTGGCGGCTACATGGCCTGCCAGGACGCTTCCTGTGATGTAGTAGCATTGGTACCGCGATCTGGATCAATATTGGCTGAGCCTGGAGTGCCCGGATGAGCAGTGGCTGTTGGGATATGGATATCGCAAAATGGCGGAATGTAAAGCCTTTGGATGTCTCAATAATAAGCGAAAAAACAAAGATAAACACTTCTTTTGTGTACCCAAACCCAGCACACCTTGTCGGAAGATCGTCGCGGAAAGGTGGTTGCACAATCTCGTGTTGTAAGATGTGTCTAACTCGTGTGTTTAGATAGGGCAGTTCAGTGCGTGAATGTGAGTGAGTGCGTGCGCGCAGCCGAGGCGCGCCCCCGTGTGTGTGGAATGGCCCCGAGAAGCAAACGGTGTGTGTGAATTGGCGGATGAGTGGAGAGAGAACGAGGCGACCAGAGCAGGTAAAAATTGCTGCTATTAACAGTGCAGTGTGTGAATAAAGCCCCAACATTCAACATCAGTTTTTTGCCAAACACAATGGCCACATTTGCACCAGTCTGCATTGGCCATACTGGCTCGGCCAGCACGCCAGTTTATAGCAGCATTTTCCTCCGAGGAATCTGAAGATTCCGATGAATCAGTGTCATTTTCACCCTCAGAAGACCTTTGTGGCTCAAACCTGTAGCCATGTTGCCCGAATTCTTCCTCAAAGTCCGATAATTCAGCCATAACAGAACAAAAACACTGACAAAAGCACCGTAGTTGCTGCTACACGCTGAGTATCGACTTTTCAGTAACAACGAGGTGACGTCACATCCGCATGTGTCATGGCTGCGCGCATAGTTTTCATTGGCTGGCCATGCCGGCTGTAGTATTTGCATATATCTCTGGTGGTAGATGGCTGGCAATAATTATTTAACCAAATAACGAATACTTTGCCTAATGTTTTCAAGTTGAATGCGCTTAGACGACCACCACAGGTTCCCTTTAAGGCGTGCGTCTCGAAAAGCCTCTGACAACTAAGTCCAACTCCTAGCCTGCCCGTGTGGTTTAGTCTCTAAGCCCGGCGGAACTGCTTTTACTAATAGGAGAAGGGGCGAGGTCGGATCTCTGGCGCCTTAAAACCAGATGCTTCGGGTAGATGGTGGCTCGTCAACCTGGGAAGGTAGCCCATCTAGCGGAAGGTAAACCCTGATTTCAAACCTCTGCTGCCTTGCGGCACACCCGGTCACGGGAAAGGCTTCAGGAGTCAGCCCTGAGGAAAAATCCGGAGTCGGAGCACCTAAGGCAGTTCTCTGTTGTGCTCAACATCGTTCTGGCAGCTCCTGCGACGGCGCTGGTGCCAAACTGTAGCAGCCCTGCTGTTCCTTTGGATTCATCAGTGACATGGAGAGGGGGGACATGCTGCATGGGCAACATCTTGTCCTCCATATCCTCGTGCCCAGGATTGAATCCTACCAACGCCCAACGCTGGAAGGTAGAACACCGGATCACTGGAGAGGACACTCCAGCTTCGCCTTTGGCGTAGACAAAACACGGGGAATGACAGTTACCGGTTATAAGCCACCGCTCAATTGGCATAGAGCGCGGCGCCAGGGGTTGTTCCCGACGGTGGGAGGGACCATCGGATCTCACTGGACAGCTACCGCCCGCCTCAAGCTGGGCAGCCCCCAGCCAATAAGGTGTTGTCCCGCCACAGCTTGCTTTCCTCATTGGGTGCATGGGGATGAGGAGAAGTCCGAACAGCAGGCTCAAAACCTTCGCACCAGGCAAGACAAAAAAAAAAAAGAGACCAACTCTAAAACTGGGAACTTGGAACGTCCGCACTATGATGAAAGGACTCGCTGCTAACCTCAAGGACATCAACGACACCAGGAAGACTGCCATCATCAATAATGAGTTGAAGAGACTGGAAGTGGATATCGCCACTCTCCAGGAAACACGGTTGGCTGACGCAGGCACACTCAGAGAGAAGGACTACACATTCTACTGGCAGGGAAAGGGTAGTGACAGACACAGGGAACACGGAGTGGGCTTCGCAGTGAAGAACACCTTGCTGAAGATGGTGGAATCGGGAAGCAATGGCTCTGCACGACTCCTCACCCTCCGCCTGAACACCACTCAAGGCCCAGTCACCCTCGTCAGTGTGTATGCCCCAACACTGACAGCCCCACCAGAGGCAAAAGACGAGTTCTACGAGAATCTCGCAACTACTGTCAGGATCATCCCCAACTCTGAACAACTCATTCTCCTTGGAGACTTCAATGCCAGAGTGGATGCTGACCACGACTCCTGGCCCTGCTGTCTTGGACCATTTGGCGTGGGCAGAATGAACGACAATGGACAGCGGCTGCTCGAGTTCTGCACATATCACGATCTGTGCATCACAAACTCGTTCTTCAAGACCAAGCCCCAACACAAGGTCTCCTGGCGACATCCGCGCTCAAAGCACTGGCACCAGCTGGACTTGATCCTGACCAGGCGTACCTCACTGAAGAACGTGCTAATCACCCGTTCATTCCAGAGTGCAGATTGCGACACAGACCATTCATTGGTGTGTTGCAAGGTCAAGCTGCAGCTGAAGAAATTCCATCGTGCTAGACAGCCTGGAAAGGCACGGATTGACACCAGCAAGATGGCCCAACCAGAACTTGTTGAGCAGTTTGCCTCCAACTTTGAGAAGGAACTTGATGTACCACAAGAAGGAGAATCTGCAAAGCAGAAGTGGGAAGAGCTGCGAAACACCATCCACCACACAGCCTTGGTTACCTTTGGGAGGAAGACCTCGAAGTCACAGGACTGGTTTGATGCCAAGTTGACCGAGATGACCCCCGTCATTGAAGCCAAGCGCTCAGCACTTGCTGAGTACAAGAAGTACCCAAACGGGAAGAATCTCCAGATTCTCAGGGCTGCGAGAAGCAAAGTTCAGCAGACTGCTCGGCGCTGTGCCAACGAGTACTGGACTCAGCTCAGCCAAGACATTCAAACCGCTGCCATAACAGGGAACATCCGTGGTATGTACGATGGCATCAAGAAAGCACTTGGTCCTGCTCAGAGCAAGACGGCCCCCCTCAAATCCTCCACTGGGGAGATGATCACAGAAAAGAACAAGCAGATGGAGAGATGGGTGGAACACTACTCCGACCTCTACTCCAGACAGAACACCGTGACACCGTCAGCCCTTGATGCCATGCCATCCATGGATGAACTTGACGCCGAGCCAACCATCGACGAACTCATCAAGGCCATTGATAGCTTGGCCGCTGGCAAGGCACCCGGCAACGACGGCATACCCCCCGACCTGATCAAGCACTGCAAGTCCGCCCTAATGCTGCCATTGCATGACGTCCTCTGCCAGTGCTGGAAGGAAGGTGCCGTACCACAGAGCATGAGGGACGCCAATATCATCACCCTCTACAAAAACAAAGGGGAGAGAAGCGACTGCAACAACTACAGGGGCATCTCCCTCCTCAGCATTGTTGGCAAAGTCTACGCATGAGTTGTTCTCGTTCATCTACAGAAGCTTGCTGAACGTGTCTACCCCGAGTCTCAGTGTGGCTTCCGTGCTGAGCGATCGACGGTAGACATGATATTCTCCATCCGCCAACTCCAGGAGAAATGCAGAGAACAGAACATGCCCCTGTACGTCGCCTTCATCGACCTCACCAAAGCGTTCGATCTGGTCAGCAGAGAGGGCCTTTTCAAGATCCTGCCAAAGATAGGATGCCCACCAAAGTTGCAAAGCCTCATCGAATCGTTTCACACCAACATGCAGGGGATAGTGCAGCATGACGGCAATGTCTCAGAGCCATTCAACATACGCAGCAGAGTGAAACAGGGCTGTGTACTTGCGCCAACCCTCTTTGGGATTTTCTTTGCTATGCTCCTCAGGCATGCCTTCAGCACAGCAACAGAGGTAATCTACCTGCACACAAGATCTGACTGCAGGCTTTTCAACCTCACCCGCCTGAAAGCCAGCACCAAAGTACGCGAGGCTCTAATCAGAGACATGCTGTTCGCAGACGACGCTGCAGTCGCAACCCACACAGAGCAAGAGCTTCAGACCCTGATGGACCGCTTCTCCCAGGCATGCAAGGACTTCGGGCTTACCATCAGCCTGAAGAAGACTAACGTCTTGGCGCAAGGCACGGAAGCACCACCAACCATCACCATTGACGACTATGAGCTGGAGGTCGTGAATCAGTTCACGTACCTGGGGTCCACGATCAGCAACAACCTCTCCCTTGATACAGAGATCAACAAGAGGATTGGAAAATCAGCCTTCACACTCGCTTGCCTCACCACACGAGTGTGGGAGAATCCCAAACTCTCTGTCAAGACGAGGATGGCAGTGTACAACGCCTGCGTCATCAGCACACTGCTCTATGGGAGTGAAACGTGGACAACATACGCCCGGCAGGAAAAGAGACTGAACTCCTTCCACTTGCGCTGCATTCGCCACATCCTGGACATATCCTGGCAGGACAAAGTGCCCAACACAGAAGTTCTGTCCCACGCCAGCCTTCCCTTCATGTTCACTCTACTCAGGCAGCTCAGGCTCCTCTGGCTAAGCCACGTTCACCGTATGGAGGATGGCAGAATCCCCAAAGATGTCCTCTGCGGAGAACTGGCGACTGGCAGGAGAGACGTTGGCCGCCCACAGCTGCGCTTTAGAGACGTCTGCAAGAGAGACATGAAGGCCCTGGAGATCAACACAGAGCGCTGGGAGGACCTTGCAATGGACCGCTCCAAATGGAGAGGCACCCTGACCAGACAGCTCAAGGTGGGTGAAGAGAGACTGACTGCTGCAGCAGATGAAAAAAGGACCCGCAGGAAGAACCGCCACAGACCCAGCAGCATGGAGACCACCCACAAGTGCGACCTGTGTGACAGGGACTGCCATTCGTGCATCGGCCTGTTCAGCCACAGGCGGTGCTGTTCCAGCAGAGTAGACGTTTAGGATTCTCTTCCATGGTCATCATAGACCGACGGAGGCCGATGACGACGATATACACAGCAGTACATGGCAGGCACCAGCGGGATCACCCGGCATAAAAGGCCGTGCCATGGTGGCTAACCCACTAAATAGGGCAGTGTGGTGACGTGACAGGAAGTCCACATAACCACACTGCACTAAAAATTAAAGTACCTGGTGTGGTATATGGAATTGTGGCACTTTACTGTGAAATAAAGTGCCACAATTCCATATACCACACCAGGTACTTTTATTTTCCTGGTGTGAATGATTATAATGCAGTTATTAAAACAAGAAATATGTTTGAAACCTGTTTAACAGGTGAAGTGCCATAGTTCACTTCGCAACATATTATGATAATCATTGCAGAATACAGTGAAATTTTGTTTCTGTGATATGAAAGTTTGCAATGTGCATGTCACAGAAAGAGTTAGAGAGTAATCATTCCCCGCATTTTTCTTCTGTTTATACCCACCCCACTTCTTGCAAACACTCCCCCATCTTCCATCTGTCCCCACAGGAGTTTGAACTGCTGCCCGCCATGGGAAACACTTAACCCGTACGGTAGTTCAGTTCACCCTCTTTCCTCGTCTGTGGTCTCGGCATGTTGTGTGCTGCAATTGTGTGCAAACCTTAGCTGAACCATGGCAGGGCCTCAGGATAACAAGTTTGCCTTTGTGAAATTTTCAAAGTCAACTAACCGACCTGCATTCTGCAATAATTAGCCTCTAGTGATGTGTTTTAGTATAAACCCAGCCAATTAACCTAACTTGCATGTTTTTGGCATGTGGGAGGAAACCGGAGAAATCCCGGAGTAAACCCACGCAGACACGGGGAGAACATGCAAACTCCACACAGATCACTGTTGGTCGAGGGCTGGGATCAAACCCAGGATCCCCCAGCCAAGCCCCCATGACCCAAAAAGGATTAAGCGGAAGAAGATGGATGGATGGATGGATAAACCCAGCCAGTGAGTCATAGTGGGCCCCACCATAGGGTTATTCTGGGATGTCTTATTGGTCCGAGTAGGTTTGTCCATGGGTTCGATGCTGGCCCCATCTGTGTTTGTCCACATAGTCTTTACCTTTTGACCTATTTTCAACTTTTCTCATAAATTTGCTATTTTTTTTCTAAATTTGTGACTTTGTCCTTCTTATTTATTAACTTTTTCTTTATATTTTGAAACTTTCTCATGAATTTGCAATTATTTTTTACTGTAAACCTGCAATTTTTTCTCATAAATTTGTCATTTTATTCTTGTAAACTTGCTATTTTCTTGTAAATTTGTGAGATTTTGCCATAAATTTGCAACATTTTTCTTGTAAATTTGAAACTTTCTCAATTTTTTTTTTTACTTTTTTTACTGTAAATTTAGAGCTTTAATTAATAAATCTGAGACTTTTTCTGATGAATTTTCAGTCTATTTTCTCATATTTGCTACTTTTTTGTTAATTAGCAACTTCTACTTTTTCCTCATAACTGTGACTTTTTCTTATAAATTTGCAAAATTGTTCTTGTAAGTTAGTAACTCTTTCCCAGACCAATTACAACAGACCAATCCATCTGATATATCCTATAAAATAAATTAAAGCATCTAACTCACCATTAAGGTCAAGATTACACATGATCTCCAGAAATCAATGAGGACTTATTCCATTTGTTTGTACTTTTACGTGTGACAATTAGAAAAGTTACCTTAAGTAGAAGCACTGACTTCCTCTATGATAATTTCAAATTAAAACAAGAACATAAAAAAAACAATGACAAAAATCATAGGAAGTGTGGTACTGTATGACAAAGTCAGGAGTGGCAGAGAAGTATGTGAGGGTGGTGAAGGACAGGTATGTAGACAACGATGATGGTCCATGGTGATGGACAGACTGACAGATGAGCTCAGGTGGGAGTCTCCGTGAACCATGATGTTTGCAGACAACATTGTGATTGGTAGCAAGAGTAGGGAGCAGGTGGAAGAGAACCTGGAGAGATTTATGTATGCCCTGGGGAGAAGAGGAATGAAAGTCAGTAGAAGCAATACAGGATACATGTGTGAATGAAAGAGAGGCAGGAGGAGCAGAGTTAGTAAAGGTAGATGAGTTTAGGGATCAACCATACAAAGCAATGGAAAATGCAAAAGAGAGGTGAAGAAGAGAGTGCAGGCAGCAGGGCTGTGGATCTTTAGAAATTGCACAATTCAATTTGATTTCAATTTTTTTTTTTTTTTTTTTTTTGTCACAATTGGATTCAGAGTCAATTTTCGATTCAAAACAATTTTTGCATTGCATTGAGCTCTCAGTTCAGTACAAAAACCCACAAATCTCAGAAAAAAGTCCACTGCACTCCAAAAAAATCTGAGGTAAGCTTGAAAGCAGAGTACAGTGTGTTGATGATTAGGGGGGTTATATTTTTAAAAAAAATACATCAGCTGATTTGCAATAACATACTGTTAAAAGAAAAAAAGTAGGCTTAGGTTAGTAACTGCTTTTTTTATTTCTTGAAAACTTTTGAGTTTCAAAAATTGTACACAAGTGAAATAAATTTTGAAAATTTTCCTTTTCAGCATTTCACAATTCATAACAGCTTTTACACAGTGTGTAGGTTTGGTCGCCCTACGGCATTCTAGAAATATAGGCTATTCATTTAAAAACAAAAGTAAATTCTCTCATAAATACTTTGAACATCCATTGAAATAGTAGTGCTACCTGACTGTTTGCAGTCAATGTACAGTTACCTACACAGTAACTTAATGCAATGAAGAAATTCAGTAAGAACTGAATGCAATTGATGCATAAGATTTTAAACCTACACAACTATAAACTTAGGTATCTAAATTCTTCAGAGGCTTAAAAAACAAATTAAAGTTATGAAACAAAATAAAGTGCAGTTAAAAGATTTCATGATTTTTTTTTTAAAAATTTTCCCATTCAGAATTTGCAGGGAGTTTGCTAAAGTGTTGCAGTGTGTGTTGCTCAGCAGGAGGACTTACTGTACAACTTTTTCTGCTTCTTTCAACTCTGGGTGATGGCAGTTAATGCGAGCCCCGGTATTTGCGGCGTTACCAAACTACTTGACTCATTTTGGAAACCTTACATATTACATATGTCATGTCTACCACTTTCTTTCCCGGAATGTTGTCGAAACAAAAATGTGCCCACACGCTTGCCTTCACTGAGGATGGGACAGGCTGAATTTTTCGCTGCTCCATTTTTCTTTATTATGACTGTTTCATCTGGCTGCTAGCTAGTAAGCTACTCTGCATGGTTGTCCTGCGCCGGCAGCGTCAGTGTGTAATTGCATATCATGAAGCGGCAAAACATATCACGTGACCGGACCATGGCACCATTGTAAAAATAATAATGATAGTCAAATCGATTCTTAATTTTTGTGAATCAATTCTGGATCGTGTAAAATGAGAATCTAGATTCTTATGTGAATTGATTTTTTTTCCCAACACCCCTAGAAGGCAGGGTGGAGTGGATGGAGATGAGTGTCAGGGGTGATCTGTTTGCAAAGGATAGCAGCAAGAGTGAAAAGGGAAGATTTACAGATGACATTGAGACCTGCTGTGTTGGATGGCTTGGAGACAGTGGCACTAACAAAAAAAAAATGAAGCAGAGCCGGAGGAGGCAGAATTGAAGATATTAAGATTCTCACTGGGACTGACTAGGAGGGACAGGATTATGGACAATTGCAGAGGAGGGATAGTTGAAATGCTGAAGATGGAGCTGCCAGGCAGGAGGAAAAGAGGAAGACCACAGAGAAGATTCATGGATTTAGTGAAGGAGGACATGGAGAGGGTTGGTGTTACGGAGGAAGATGCAAGGGACAGGGTGAGATGGAGACAGATGATCTTCTGTCGAGACCCCTAAAAGAAGATGTTTTAAAACTAATTGAGGACTTCTGCTCAATGAGTATGAAGGTCTCAGGTACAGTTATGTGAAAAAAATTCGGACACCCCATTAAATATTCAGTTATTTATTAAGAATGTTAAACCTGTTGTGACCACTACAAAGAAATTGACCAGTGAAGCTGGAGAGAAACTGAACACATGCATGGAAATAACTGACTGGGGCATGTTTAAAAGAGCCACACATGATCTTAATGAGTACACAGACACTGTGAACCCATATATCAACTTCTGTGAGGAGGACATTCTCCCATCGCGCACCAGGGTGAGATATTCTAATGACAAGCCCTGGTTCACAGCTAAGCTCAGACGGATCAGGAAAGAGAAGGAAGCAGCGTTGAAAAGTGGAGACAGGGACTGCTACAGGGAGGTCAAATATCGGTTTAACAGAGAGCTGAGGAGAGCTAAATCTGTGTATTCTGAGAGACTCCAGCAGCAGTTCACTGCTAATGACTCGGCTTCTGTGTGGAGAGGACTGAGGCAAATCACCAACTATCGGCCTCAGGCTTCTAAAGGTCAGGATGACAAAGCCCTTTGTCAAAAACTGTCCCAACATTACGCCCGTTTTGACACCTCGTCAGCTGTGTCCAACTCACCCACTCCACCCAGCTCCACTGCCTCCTCAGCCCCTAATTCATCAAAAGCGGTCCCCCCCCTCCTCCTCCTCCTCCTTCCCCCCTCCCCTTGTCATCAGTGAGCAGGACGTGCATAGACAGTTCTCCAGACTGAACCCGCGCAAGGCCCCCGGGCCGGACGGTGTGTCTCCCTCCACCCTGAGACACTGTGCGAAAGAGCTGGCTCCTGTCTTCACAGACATTTTTAACACCTCCCATAAGCAATGTCACGTGCCAACCTGCCTCAAATCCTCCACCATCATCCCTGTCCCCAAGAAGCCACGGATTACTGGACTTAATGACTACAGACCTGTAGCGCTCACCTCTGTAGTCATGAAGTCCTTTGAGCGCCTGGTCCTGTCTCACCTCAAGTCCATCACCACACCCCTCCTAGACCCGCTGCAGTTTGCCTACCGTGCTAACAAGTCTGTGGACGACGCAGTCAACCTGGCCCTCCACTCCATCCTGCAGCACCTGGACTCCCCGGGAACCTACGCCAGGATTCTGTTTGTGGACTTCAGCTCCGCATTCAACACCATCCGCCCCGATCTGCTCCAGGACAAGCTGTCCCTGCTCAACGTGCCTGATTCCCTCTTCAGGTGGATCACCGACTTCCTGACGGACCGGAGACAGCATGTGCGGCTGGGGAAGTCTGTCTCAGACTCTGTTAGCATCAGCATTGGATCACCCCAGGGCTGTGTACTTTCCCCCCTACTCTTCTCCCTTTATACCAACTCCTGCACCTCCTCCCACCAGTCTGTTAAGCTGATTAAGTTTGCGGACGACACCACCCTCATCGGGCTCATCTCCAACGGCGACGAGTCCGCCTACAGGGAAGAGGTGGCCCAGCTGGTGTCCTGGTGCAGCCACAACAACCCGCAGCTGAATGCTCTGAAGACAGCGGAGATGATTGTGGACTTCAGGAAAGTCACAACCCCCCTGCCCCCCCTCACCATCACAGGCTCTCCCATCACCATTGCAGATTCCTTCCGCTTCTTGGGCACCACCATCACCCGTGACCTCAAATGGGAGCCAACCATCAGCTCCCTCATCAAAAAGGCCCAGCAGAGGATGTTCTTTCTGCGGCAGCTGAGGAAGCTCAAGCTACCCACCAAGATGTTAGTGCAGTTCTACACGGCCCTCATCAAGTCCATCCTCACCTCCTCCATAACTGTGTGGTATGCAGGAGCCACTGCCAGGGACAGACTAAGGCTGCAGCGCGTCGTGCGCACTGCTGAGAAGGTGATAGGCTGCGAGCTCCCATCTCTCCAGGACCTGTACATCTCCAGGACCCGGAGGCGTGCTGGCCGGATCATAGCCGATCCTTCACACCCTGGTCACGTACTGTTTGCTCCCCTCCCCTCAGGTAGAAGACTTCGGTCCATTCGGACTAAAACCTCCCGGCACATGAACAGCTTTTTCCCCTCTGCCATCAGACTGCTGAACATTAAGTGACTTTTTGACTCTCGTGCACTATATACAGCAGCTCAACCAGACTCACGTCATTCATCACTGTTTTCTGTTGCATTATCAACTGCACTATGTGGTACTTCACATTATCTGCTACTTGCTAATTTTTTAGAACTGCCTTGACTAGTACTACTCATTATTACTAGTATTGTTATTATTATTATTATCATTATTACTTATTATTACTTATTTTTCTACACTTATTGCACGTTTTCAGTCCTTTAGTTTTTTAGTTTATCTCTTTTTCTCATCATGTTTTTAATGTTGCAGCATGGCATCGAGACAAATTCCTAGTTTGTGTACTACATGAACAATGGCAATAAATCTGATTCTGATTCTGATTCTGATTCTGAGAAATGTTCACATATCTATATCTAGCCTTGTTTTTGTTTTTATTTGCATTTTTTAACATTTATTTTAGCCATTTTAAGTGGGAATGAATGTGGGGGTGTCCTAAAAAAAGATGGGAGGTGTCCTAATTTATTCCTCACTATTTGTTTAGAATTATATTTTATAGAAAATTTGCAAAAAGTCTTCCAATTAATTTTCAATTGTTTAGTTGTAGTACATGAATCTCCCAGTAATTTAAACGCTGATCTCAAATACCGATATGCCCAAATATGTTAAAAAAAAGACACAAGCTTATACAGGGTATCCTAATTTTCTTCACATGACTGTATATTCCATGAATAAAATGCACTTAAAAGTTATTAAAGTATAGTTCTTTTTCATTGATTCTTTCACTCAAGTTTTAGTGATTAATTGCCATTTTTTTTAAGTCAATGAACAGCCTTCAAAGTACCATTGAAGGTGTTTAAACTGTATTACTTGGTAGGTTTAAAAATTTCTTCCAGCAGTTTTAAGCTTAGTATCTGCAGACTGCAACAATATTGTCCAGTGTTGGAGGACTCGAGTCCAGACTCAGCCTTGGAGGGTGATAACTTGGTCTCATCCTCAGCCTCGAGCCCTATGTGGCCTTGGTGACTTGGCTGAGGCCAGCTCGAGGCCATGTAATTTCAGCATTATTTTGTCCTAGATTCAATTTTCCTTAAATAATTTTCAGATATTACTTTTTGATGAATATAACTCAGCCACAGGGGGTGCACAAGCCAATGTACTCCTCAAGCCGGTCCCAAGCACGGGTAAATTTGGAGAGTTGTGTCACGAAGGGCATCCGATGTAAACTCTATACCAAATCAAACATGTGGATCATGAGGAATGAGACTTTCATACCAGCTTGGTTGAGGCCTGGTGATGATCAATGATCACCACCAGTGCTGTTAATCGACAGGGTGCTAGTAGGAGAGGGGGAAGGTTTTTTTTAGGAGGGAGAGAAAGAGAAAAAGAAAGGTAGAAGTATGGAGGTGAGAGTAGAGACATTAAATGTAGGGACTATGACGTAAAGGCAGAGAGCTGGCTGATATGATGGAGAGAAGAAAGGTAGGTATACTGTGTGTTCACAAAATCAGATGGAAGGGAAGCAAGACTGGGGGTGTTGGAGGTGGATCTAAACTGTTCTACCATGGTGTAGCTAGGAAGAGAAATGGAGTTGCAGTAATCTTGAAGGAAGAGTATGTGAAGAGTGTTCAGGAGGTAAAGAGGGAGTCAAGACAGAATCATGAGTTGGAAGCTAGAAGCCAAAGGTGTGATGTTGAATGTTGTCAGTGCGTATGTCCCACAAGTTGGATGTCAGGTAAAAGTTAAAGAGGAATTATGGAGTAAGTTGGATGAAGTGGTAGAGAGTGTTCCCAGTGGGGAGAGAGTGGTGACTGGAGCAGACTTTAAAAGGGCATGTTTGTGAAGGGAACAGATGTGATGAGGACGTTCTGGGTAGGTATGGTCTTAAGGAGAGAAATGTTGAAGGGCTGTGGATTTTGCTAAAAGGATGGAAATGGCTGTGGTGAACATATACTTCAAGAAGAGAGAGGAACATAGGGTGACTTACAAGAGTGGAGGAAGGTGCACATAGGTGGACAAAATCATATAAAGAAAGAGAAATCTGAAAGAGACAGGAGACTGCAAGGTGGTGGCAGCAGGGGAGAATGTAGCTAGATAGCATCGGATGGTAACCTGTAGGACAACTTTGCAAAGCAAGAAGAGGAAAACAGTGAAGGCAGAGCAAACGATTAAGTGGGGGAAGTTACAGAAGGAAGATGGTCACACAGAGTTCAGGAAAGAGTTGATACAGGCTCTGGGTGGTAGGGAAGAATTACCAGATGAATAGGAAAGTACAGCAAAAGTATTAAGGGAAATGGGTAGAAAGGTATATGATGTATACAGTGGACAGAGGAAGGAAGACCAGGAGACTTGGTGGTGGAATGGAGGTACAGGAAAGTATCCAAAGGAAGAGGTTAGCAATGAAAAAGTGGGATAGTCAGGGAAGTGAAGATAGTAGACAGGAGTATTTGGAATCTAGAACTCTCCACGGACTCAGAAGCAGTGCAAACAGCAGGGATTGTAGCAGCTAGTCCTTTCATCGAACCTTGATTTCTGGGGTGACCCAGTGACTGCTGTGAAAGGGCAGCTGACAATCAGGGAAAGAACTGATGATGGCCTTGAGACACTGCTGACAAGAGGGAATAGACCCCAACAGGGCTGGTGTGGGTTAGCGGCTCATACCAGCAGGACCCATCGCTGATGAGCATTCTTTGATCCACCCATCATTGCTACAAAGATCAAGGAGGAAGAACCCCTCCCCCACATGGTCTGCAAGAGTGGGGACGCAAGATGACCCATCATGGATGGATCTTTTGGTAACAGACCATGGAATGGAACTGACAACAACCAGCACTGCAACTGATGAACCGTTAACACTAGCAGGACAAAGCTGCAGAGCTGTGTATGTGGCTGGTCAAAGCTAACAACGGGACCCTAAAATCCACCAGGGCTGAAAAATACCTCTGCGAGCTCAGCAAGAGGCTTTGCATTTACCAATTCTTCTTTGGAAGTAGGGCAAGACAGTCGAGTGAAGTCCAGAGGCAGGAGAACCCCCACGGTCCTCAGGGTATCAGCACCTTGGATGAGGCTCAGCTTCGCATGGACCATCCTGCAGTCACCAGCCTGGAGCCAAACCAGTCATAGACCTGGGCTTGATCAACCTTTGGTGGGTCTGCCTCGAAGGGGGGTGTTTCACTATGAGGACATCAAAGGGTACCAGCATTTGATAGTCTTTCTATGACATCATATAGGATGTATATGACATCATATGGGATGTCTAAGATATATAGGATGTCTATGACATCACATGGGATGTCTATGACATCATTTAGTCTTTATAGGACATCACCATTTCCTATAATCTATATGCTATCAGTATGTGGTGGTAATTCACCTGTAAGCTGGTTGCCAACTGCCAATCAAATCTAAAAGAAGAAGAAGAAGAGCTGGTCAATACTGCTAAGGACCAGTTGCTGTCTGGGAATGAAAAGGAGAGATACCACCTTCGCTTCTAAGGCAAACAGCTAAACTGCGAGACACACACACAGGCTTGATCATCCTGTGGTGGGCCTGCCTCAGTGGAGGGTGTCTTGTGATAAATGGCTGAAACACCCTGTGATACTGAGGTACATAACTGACCATGTGTCCCGGCGGTGAAGCCTTATAGCAGCCATCTCTCAAGAGTCCAAGGACTGATGGTTTTTTTCATAAATAAGAAGTTGTTGAGAACTCCTTATAGGAACTCCTTATACAAAGATGTAGAGTGATGATAATCAAGTCAGTGGCGGTAATGCACCTGTAAACTGGTTTCCACCCGCCAATCAAATCTAAAAGAAGAAGAAGAAGAACTCCCCACGGACTCAAAAGTGGTGCAAACAGCAGGGATTGTAACAGCTAGTCCTTTCATCAAACCTAGGCACATGGCAAAGCAAGAGGTGGCAAACGAAAAGGCATATAGTGAGTTGTATGAGAGGCTGGACACTAAGGAAGGAGAAAAGGATTTGTATTTTTTGTATTTTTTCATTTTGTATATTATAGTTAGTTGGTTTTTTTTGCCCCAAGTATGTCTCAGGGATGTGTGAATGGGTGGGGGGTGTGGGTGGGGGGTGGAGCTATGTGGGAGTGTGTCTTAAATCATGCTGCTTCTATTTATATGGATGCAGAGAGAAACACAATTTCATCTTGCCTGCACTACAGTTGTATGTACAGCAATATGACAATAAAGTTTGATTTGATTTGACAGAAATGGTAATGTACTAACAAATGACAAGAGTGTGTTGAGAAAGAGGAAGGAGTACTTTGAAGAGCTGATGAATAAAGAAAATTTGATAGAGAGGAGGATGGATGAAGGAAAGATGGTGAACAAGGGAGTCCCGAGTATTAGCAAGGCAGAAGTGAGGGCAGCTTTGAAGAGGATGAAGAATGGAATGGCAGTTTGTCCAGATGACATACCTGTGGAGGTATGGAGATGTTTAGGAGAGATGACAGTGGACTTTTTAACCAGATTGTTTAACATAATCTTGAAGAGTGAGAGGATGCCCAAGGAGTGTAGAAGTGTTGTGGTACCAACGTTCAAGAACAAAGATGATTCTCAGAGCTGTAGTAACTACAGGTGACAGTGAGCAGTATTATGGTTTCATGCCAAGAAAGGGTACCACAGATGCAATATTTGTTCCATGAGTGCTGATGGAGAAGTATAGAGAAGGTCAGAAGGAGTTGCATTGTGTCTTTGTGGATCTAGAGAAAGCATATGATAGGGTGGCAAGAGAGGAAGTGTGGTACTGTATGAGAAAGGTGAGAGTGACAAAGAAGTATGTGAGGGTGGTGCAGGACTTGTATGAGGACAGCAAGATGGTGGTGAGGTGCGCTGTAGGAGTGACAGATGGGTTCAAGGTGGGTGTGTGGTTACATATGGGATTGACCCTGACCCCCTTCTTTGCCATGGCGATCGATAGGCTGACAGACACGGTCAGGCAGGAGTCTCCGTGGACCATGATGTTTGCAGACAACATTGTAATCTGTAGTGAGAATAGGGAGCAGGTTGTAGAGAACCTGGAGAGGTGGAGGTTTGCTTTGGAGAGAAGAGGAATGAAAGTCAGTAGAAGCAAGACAGAATACATCTGCGTGAATGCAAGGGAGGCAGTTGTAACAATGAAGGTGGATGGAGTAGAGGTAGTGAAAGTAGATGAGTTTAAATACCTTGGGTCAACCATCCAAAGCAATGAAAAATGCTCAAGAGAGGTGAAGAAGAGTGCAGGCAGGGTGGAGTGGGTGGAGACGAGTGTCAAGGGTGATTTGTGAAAGAAGGGTAGCAGCAAGAATGAAAGAGAAAATTTTAAAAGCGGTAGTGAGACCTGCTATGGCGTTTGGTTTGGAGATGTGGCATTGTCAACAAGACAGGAGATGGAGCTGGAGGTGGCAGAGTTGAAGATGCTAAGATTTTCATTGGGAGTGACTAAGAGTGACAAGATTAGAAATGAGCATATCAGAGGGACAGCTCAGGTCGAGCAGTTAGACAAAGTCAGAGAGGTAAGGCAGAGACGGTTTGGACATGTGCAGAGGAGGGATAGTGGATATATTGGACAATATTGGACAAAGGATGTTGAAGCTTGAGCTGGCAGGCAGGAGGAAAAGAAAAAGACCACAGAGAAGATTCATGGATGTAGTGAAGGAGGACATGGAGAGGACTGGTGTTACAGAGGAAGATGAAGGGATAGGATGAGATGGAGGCAGATGATCTGCTGTGGAGACCTCTAAAGGAAGCAGCCGAAAGAAGAAGAAGACTTTTTGATGAATATAAATCAAAATCCACCTCATAACTTTGGGAAATGTAACATTTTTCATAATCTGACAATGCCCCCCCCCATCCTGAACTGCAGAAGATTAGGTATAATTCAGCTTGTTTATTCCCAGCTCCTCGCCTGTTGGTCACTGACTAAACCAAGTCTGATAGTTTCAAAAATGAACATTACATTCCTCGTTATTTGAAAAGCATTTATATTTTGTCCCATTTCTTAAACAAATCCCCCCATACCGGCAGTGTCCTGCCCCTCCCCTAACAGGTGTGTGCTGTATTTCGATGTGCTGCTCCGCTGAGTTCCGGAGGAGGAGCGGTTCACTTCTGTGTGTGGTCAGACTTGGCACTTTAATGTTACCCCAGCTTGTCGGTGTGCTCTGACCTTTTTGTAATAGGTTTGTAGAAATAATTGACTAAGAATGTTGTTGAAGAGTATGTGATGCTCTATGGACATTTTCACAGATTCACCTGCTCACTGTTCTGATTAGCTCAGCTGCTACTTGCACCACACTCACAGAGAGCTAAACACACATACAGTACTTATTCGTATAACAGGACCTGTTGGGGGCGGGTTCAGAGCCACCTTAAGTCTTACACTTTCAAGTTACAGGATATTATGAAGATTCAAATTGCTGTTTAGCCCTCCTTGTCATCTTTTTTCTTTGGTTGCAGTCTGTACCATCAGCTGTCCATACAGGCAAGACAGAAAACGAGGAAGTAGTAACTCAAAGTATGCTATTCTGATAGGTATGGCAAAAATGTCAGAACACGAGCTAATTAGCCTTTGGCTTTGAGGATTATTAAAAGTACCTGAGAGTCTACAAATCAACTGCTTACTGTTAACAATAAGGATAACGATTAGGTACCAAGACAACAATGTCTAACTTCATCTGAAAGCACCTGGACAGGTCAGTGTGCTCAAGTTAGCCTTTAGCTGTTAGCCTTTTATGCTAATTCAAATTGGATCACATATCAAAAAACTGAAAGCAAAAACAGAAAAACAAACAAGAGAAATTAAGTTGAGGCCTTTGTGAATAATTTATGAACTGATATATGGATAAATTTCCAGGATAAGAGAATATTTTACTGTCTTTTTATAAATATTGTTGTGGTTTATAAATAGTATTGACTAGCCAACAGGAGCATGAGTGTAATTTTAATTTGATGTTTTTTTCTCAATTTTTACATGTTTAACATAAAAAAAAAAATACAATAGCTTCTTAGGCCCCAGTTTTATAGCCTTTTAGTACTTTGTGTAAAGCTTTAAAAAATATTTGCAAGTGAACAACCCTATTTTTTTTTCTACTTTTTCACCCCCAAAATCAAATGTTTTGTTTACCTTGGCTACTGGCAGACAATGGTTGTTGATTTCACACATGGCCATGTCTCAGACCCAGCCGCTTACAAACTGCTAAGGTGTGTGGAATATGACCCAAAAGCAGACACAGGAGGAAACGATTAGGTTCAGGTTCAGGTTACTTTATTTGTACCCGTAGGTAGATTTGTTTTGCAGTCTGGTGACATCCATATTTACAAGCCACAAATTACATTCAACATAGACACAAACACAGGCACACATGAAGCTGACTATAAACATGATAAAAATACTCATGGCTCCATCAATCAGGGTATAAAAAGACAAAGAGATGGGAGAAAAACCAGAGGTAAGAGAGAAGGGTCATATTAAAAGTTAAAAACTAGTCAAAGAGGTTAAAAACTCAAAGGTCTTTAACCCAATAAAATATTTAGAACCCAAGTAACATCCTACAAAAATAAGTAAATATAAAATGGAGTTAATAAATAGGTACCTAAATTATGTGCAATATATTGTTACAGCTTGTTCAACTCTTTGACAGCAGCAGGAACAAAGCAGTTTTTGTAGCGCTGGGTTCTACTTTTTGGGACAGCAAACCTCCGTCTTGAGGGAAGAAGCTGAAAGTTGCAGTGCAAAGGGTGGGAGTCATCATTTAAAATGGAGGTAGCCATCCTCTGTACTTGTCTGGTGTACAGGGATGTCAGGCTCAGCTGTGGCTCACCAAGCAAACGACTGGACCATCTAACTACCTGATCCAAGGATTTCCTCTGTTTGAGTTTTATCTGACCAAACCATGACACTAAAGAAAAGGATAAAAGAGATTCAATAAAAGCCCGATAAAACATTGTCATTATGGTTCGGTCAATTTGGAAGCGTGCAAGTTTTCTCAAGCAATGCAAATGTTGCTGACCCTTTTTGCACACCCTTTCACAGTTCTCTTCAAAGTTTAAATTACTATCAATAATCGTCCCAAGATATTTGTAGGATTGTACACATTCGGTGGTCTGGCCTTTTAGTATGGTGACTTTGTGCCTGGGAGTTTTCCTCCTAAAATCAATAATCATGTCTTTAGTTTTTGTCGTATTCAGCTGCAGGTAGGAATCCTCACACCAGTGAACAAAATCATCAACTACTGGGCCGTGGCCACTCTCACCATCCTGGAGGAGACTGACAATAGCTGAGTCATCAGCATACTTTATAATGTGTCTGTTGTCATGTCTGCTCCAACACATGTTTGTGTATAGGATGAAGAGTAGTGGTGACAACACACACCCCTGAGGAGAGCCAGTAGAAGAGCACTTTAGGTCAGACAATGTACCATTGACCCTTACTCTCTGCGTCCTGTTGGGTAAGAAATCCAGAACCCAACCCACCAGATTATTGCTCAAATCAAATTGTTGCAGGAGCCTTTCAACTAAGATATGAAGTTGGATTGTATTAAAGGCGGAGTAAAAGTCCACAAATAAAAGTCTGGCGTGTGTCCCATTAAAATCCAGATGTTTAAAAAGCATGTTAAACAGAGTGACAGTGGCATCCTCCACTCCTCTGTGAGGCCTATAGGCAAACTGCAGAGGATCCAATGCATGCTCAGTCTGATTTAGGACCTCACATCTGACCAGTTTTTCAAAAATTTTCATTAAAATTGAAGTCAAAGCAACTGGTCTAAAGTCGTTTACCGTCTTAGGACAGCTGGATTTTGGAACGGGAACAACCACGGCTTCTTTCCAGATCTTAGGCACATGTTGTGTCTGTAAGGACTTATTGAAAATGTAATGAAATATAGGACTCAGTTCATGTGCACAGGACTTTACCAAGCGCCCACATATATTATCAGGGCCCTGACTTTTGTTCACTTTTACAGCGCAGAACTCCCTTTTAACATCCTGCACCTCAATATTAAAGTGCTGATTGTCTTTGAGTTTCTGTTTCAAATCTTGGGTTTCTGTGCTAAAATCAAAGGACTCAAAACGACCATAAAAACAATTAAGAGCATTAGCCAGCTCTGTGTCTGAATTAAAACCATCTAAAAACACACGATTACTGCGCTCTGTGCTCTGAAGGCCTGCAATAGTTTTCATACTGGCCCAGGCTGAACCAAGTTTCTTTGTTGCCATCTTGCTTTCCAATTCTGATATATAATTCTGTTTTGCTCTTAAAATTTCGGACTTCAGCTCTTTTGTGGCAACCTGTAGCTCAGAAACAGACCCCTGTTTAAAGGCAAGTGCTTTCCTCTGTAAGCAGGATTTAACTGATTTTGTAACCCATGGTTTGTTGTTGGGATATATTTTGACACGTTTACGTGGAACAATCTTATTTTTACAGAAAGCCATGTATGAGCATGTGACGTCCACCAAAGAGTCCAAATCATCCCCGCAGGCCAGTGTGAACATCTCCCAGTCTGTACAGTTAAAGCATTCCTGGAGGCTGTGCACTGAATCTTCTGTTCACACATCAATGTCTCTGGTCTCCACCTTGCCTCTTCTGAGAGCAGTTTTATATGCGGACAGCAAATGTACACAGTTTTTTTTTTTTTTTTTTGGACTTATTTTGTACCCGTAGGTAGATTTGTTCTGCAGTCCGGTGACAAGCCACCAGCTGCCGGTCGCTGCGTGTGCAAGCGCCCCTTAACTCCCTAACCTGCATGTTTTTAGCATGTGGGAGGAAACCGGAGAAATCCCGGAGTAAACCCACGCAAACACGGGGAGAACATGCAAACTCTACACAGATCACAGTTGTGATCTGAGGATCCTACAGGAGGAAGGGAGAGTGATTTATAGGCCCTCTCTATGGATCCATAGCACAGGTCCAATGTCTTTTTTCTCCTGGTTGGGCAGGAGACATACTGATAAAAGTTTTAAAGTGTCTTCTTTAAAGAAACATGGTTAAAATCCCCAAGAATGAAGTTTGGTGCCTCTGGAGAAATTGACTGCAGCCGCTGGATCACATCAAAGATGGTGCTGGAGGCGGAGTCAGCGTCTGCCCTCGGGTGACTGTACACAGTTGTGATGAAAAGCTGGGGGAACTTGCGAGGCAAATAAAAGGGGCATAGTGACACAGACAGCAGCTCCACATCGGGTGTACAGATGCGCTCTCTGACCGTGACAGATGTGCAGTACTGCTTATTAATGTATAAACATATGCCGCCCCCCTGACGTTTCCCCGTTACCCGATTAGAAGTGAACAATAATATTTACTACAATAATTGTGCAATGAAATGTGCAATGTGATGAACCCAAGGATCTGGCAACCCTAGGAGGGAGAGAGCAGAGGGGCAGGTAAATATAACTGATGAATTGATGAGAAAGAAGAATGATGAGGTGTTTAAGTTAATTTCTTTGCTTACACTTCCGCAGGGGAGAGCAGTTGGGAGCAACCTGCTTCCACACTGGGGAAGCTGGTTGCCAAGGAGAGAGGTGCTGCAGGGATGTTTCCAAGGGATGAAAGAGGATAGACTGGCCAGGCCCGAGGGCTGGGGAGTGAGAGTGAAGAGCAGTGAAGATTACGGTGATAAGTCAACTTACTTTGGGAGAGAGGATGTGCACAGTTTGAGAGTATCCAAATCCAGTTCACAGGGCTACAATATTTCCAGAGTCCAGAGGCAGTCAGGGGTCAGGGCACGGAGGACAAGATGCAGGCAGGCAGATAAGTCCAACAGAGCAAGCAGTGTCAGGCTCTAGAACAAGCAAAAAGTCAAAACATGTAGTGATGTTATGCTCAACATTGCCCACTCGACACTGATTCGAGCGATATAAAGCAGAAGTGTCATGACTAGTGCATCAAGCGCTGTTTCAGCATGCCCACAGTCACATGACCATAACAAGCAAAGCCTCGTTATGTCGGTCACATCATGCGACTTGAGGGCTCACGGGAAGTTTGAGAGGATTGGGTATTTGAATACAAGTCAGGGAGAGTACTACAGAAGGTAGAATTAGGTTTAGGTTCAGTAACATTAAACAAAAACACATTACATTTACTAAAGATTACACAGAGATACATGCATACACACTCATTCACACAAACACTAGAAGATAGATAGATGATAGATAGATGATAGATAGATAGGGTCATGTGAAAAAATTAGGACACCCTGTATAAATCTGTGTGTTTTTTTAACATATTTGGACATATGGATATTTAATATCAATGTTAAAAATACTGGGAGATTCATGTAATACAACTAAACAATTTAAAATGAATTAAAGACTTTTTTTCAAATTTTCTATAAAATGTAATTCTAAACAAATAGTGAGGAGTAAATTAGGACACCCCCACACTGATTCCCACTTAAAATGGCTAAAATAAATGTCAAAAAATGCAAATAAAAACAAAAACAAGGTTAGACATAGATATGTGAACATTTCTTAATAAAGAACAGAATATTTAAAGGGGTGTCCAATTTTTTTTTCACATGACTATAGATAGATGGATGATAGATGATAGATGATAGAAGGTAGACAGATAGATGATAGATACTGTAGATAGATAGACACACAGCATAATAGACAAAGGGATTACCAATGAAAAGTAAAACTGCCGAATAACTTATATACAGCATAGATGAATAGATGTTGACCCGAAAGATACATGAATCATACCCACTGTACAATACAGGACTATCAGGTCCTTTGTATTGAATTTGCCTGCAGTCTCCACAACCAGCTAGCTGCTCCTCTACCTGTAAGCTCACAATCAGTGTTCCCAGTTATCAGTCACATGCGCTGCAACCCCCCTCATGGATCGTCACCTTATCGTGGTGGGGGGGTTTGCGTGCCCCAGTGATCCCAGGAGCTATGTTGTCCGGGGCAATTTGCCTCTGATAGGGTCTCCCAAGACAAACTGGTCCTGGGTGAAGGGCCAGACGAAGAACGATCCAACAGACTCTCATGACCCCCTCATGGATCGTCACCTTATCGTGGTGGGGGGTTTGCGTGCCCCAGTGATCCCAGGAGCTATGTTGTCCGGGGCAATTTGCCTCTGATAGGGTCTCCCAAGACAAACTGGTCCTGGGTGAAGGGCCAGACGAAGAACGATCCAACAGACTCTCATGATAAATTGTATATCAAGGATTCAGTGTACCCCGCCCGGTATGGGGTTACCGGGGCCCCACCCTGGAGCCAGGCCTGGGGGAGGGGCTCGAAGGCTAGCGTCTGGTGGCCGGGTTTCCACCCATGGGACCCGGCCGGGCTCAGCCCGAAGGAGTTACATGGGTCCGCCCTCCAGTAGGTTCACCACCTGCAGGAGGGATCATGGAAGTCCGGTGCTATGTGGATTAGGTGGCAGTCAAAGGCGGAGACCTTGGCGGACTGATCCCAAGCTTTCTAAACTGGCTTTTGGTACGTGGAATGTCACCTCTCTGGTGGGGAAGGAGCCTGAGCTGGTGTACGAGATTGAGCGATACCGGCTAGATATAGTCGGCCTCACCTCAACACACAGCTCCGGTTCCGGAACCAGTCTCCTGGAGAGGGGCTGGAGCTTGGCCTTTTCTGGAGTTGCCCCGGGCGAGAGGCGACGAGCAGGGGTAGGTATTCTTGTATCGCCCCACCTTGCTGCCTCTATATTGGAGTTTTCCCCGGTGGACGAAAGGGTTGCTTCCCTGCGCCTTCGGGTTGGGAAACGGGTCCTGACCATCATTTGTGCCTATGCACCAAATGATGTTTCAGAGTACCCACCCTTTTTGGAGTCTGTGACTGGGGTGCTGGAGGGTGCTCCTCCTGGAGACTCCATTGTCCTACTGGGGGACTTCAATGCGCACGTGGGCAACGACAGTGAAACCTGGAGGGGGGTGATTGGGAGGAACGGCCTGCCCGATCTGAACCCGAGTGGTGTTCAGTTATTGGACTTCTGTGCTAACCACAGTCTGTCTATAACGAACACCATGTTCAAGCATAAGGGTGTCCATATGTGCACCTGGCACCAGGACACCCTAGGCCGCAGGTCGATGATCGATTTTGTTATCGTATCATCAGACCTGCGACCGTATGTCTTGGACACCCGAGTAAAGAGAGGTGCAGAGCTGTCAACTGATCACCACCTGGTGGTGAGTTGGATCCGATGGCAGGGGAGGAAGCCATTCAGACCTGGTAGACCCAAACGTATAGTGAGGGTGTGCTGGGAGCGTCTGGCTGAGGCCCCTGTCCGGGAGGTCTTCAACTCCCACCTCCGGAAGAACTTCAACCACATTCCGAGGGAGTCTGGAGACATGGAGTCTGAATGGGCCATGTTCTCCACCTCTGTTGTTGAAGCGGCAGCCCAGAGCTGCGGCCGCAAGGTGGTCGGTGCATCTCGTGGTGGCAACCCCCGAACCAAGTGGTGGACACCAGTGGTGAGGGGGGCCATTAAGCTGAAGAAGGAGTCCTATCAAGCTTGGTTGGCTTGTGGGACTCCCGAAGCAGCTGAGGTGTACCGGCAGGCCAAGCGGAGTGCAGCTCGGGTGGTTGCTGAAGCAAAAACCCGGGTATGGGAGGAGTTCGGTGAGGCCATGGAACAAGACTTTCGGTCGGCTTCAAAGAGATTCTGGCAAACTGTTCGGCGGCTCAGGAGGGGAAAGCAGCTCCCCGTCCACACTGTGTATGGTGCGGATGGGACACTGTTGACTTCAACTGGGGATATCGTCGGGCGGTGGAAGGAATACTTCGAGGATCTCCTCAATCCCACTGATACGCCTTCCACAGAGGAAGCAGGGTTTGGGGACGAGGGGGATGACTCGCCTATCACAGGGGCTGAGGTCGCCAAGGTGGTTAAAAATCTCCTTGGTGGCCGGGCCCCGGGGGTGGACGAGATTCGCCCCGAGTACCTCAAGGCCCTGGATGTTGTTGGGTTGTCATGGTTGACACGCCTCTGCAACATTGCGTGGAGGTCGGGGGCAGTGCCTTTGGCATGGCAAACCGGGGTGGTGGTTCCTCTCTTCAAAAAAGGGGACCGGAGGGTGTGCTCCAACTTTAGAGGGATCACACTCCTCAGCCTCCCTGGGAAGGTCTATGCCAAGGTACTGGAGAGGAGAGTCCGGCCGTTGGTCGAACCTCGGATTCAGGAGGAGCAATGTGGTTTTCGTCCTGGCCGTGGCACATCGGACCAGCTCTTTACCCTCTCGAGAATTCTTGAGGGTTCGTGGGAGTTTGCCCAACCAGTTTACATGTGTTTTGTGGACTTGGAGAAGGCATTTGACCGCGTCCCTCGTGGATTTTTGTGGGGGGTGCTTCGGGAGTATGGGGTATCGGGCTTGTTGTTACGAGCTATTCGGTCTCTGTACGACCGTTGTGAGAGTTTAGTTCGCATTGCCAACACTCGGTCGGAGTCATTCCCAGTGAGAGTTGGACTCCGCCAGGGCTGCCCTTTGTCACCGGTCCTGTTCATAATTTTTATGGACAGGATTTCTAGGCGCAGCCAGGGAATGGAGGGTGTCATGCTTGGTGACCACAGGATCTCATCTCTGTTGTTTGCAGATGATGTTGTCCTGTTGGCTTCATCCAGCAATGACCTACAGCTCTTGCTGGGACGGTTTGCCGCTGAGTGTGAAGCGGCTGGGATGAGAATCAGCACCTCCAAGTCCGAGTCCATGGTCCTCAGCCGGAAAAAGGTGGATTGTCCTCTCCGGGTTGGGGACAGGCTCCTGCCCCAAGTGGAGGAGTTTAAGTATCTTGGGGTCTTGTTCACGAGTGAGGGGAAAATGGAGCGAGAGATCGACAGACGGATTGGAGCGGCATCTGCAGTGATGCGGACGTTGTACCGGTCTGTTGTGGTGAAGAGGGAGCTTAGTTCTAAGGCAAAGCTGTCGATTTACCAGTCAATCTACGTTCCTACTCTCACCTATGGTCACGAGCTTTGGGTAATGACCGAAAGAACGAGATCGCGGATACAAGCGGCTGAAATGAGCTTTCTCCGTAGGATTGCTGGACTCACCCTCAGAGATAGGGTGAGGAGCTCAGTCATCCGGGAGAGGCTCAGAGTAGAACCGCTGCTCCTCCACATTGAAAGGAGTCAGTTGAGGTGGTATGGGCATCTGATTAGGATGCCTCCTGGACGCCTCCCACTTGAGGTGTTTCAGGCACGTCCCACTGGGAGGAGACCCCGGGCAGACCCAGGACTCGGTGGAGAGACTATGTCTCCCAGCTAGTCTGGGAACGCCTTGGTATCCCCTCTGAAGAGCTGGAGCAGGTGGCTGGGGAGAGGGAAGTCTGGGCTTCTCTGCTTGAACTGCTGCCTCCGCGACCCGGACCTCCGGAAAAGCGGTAGAAGATGGATGGATGGATGCGCTGCAACACTCATCACTCTCCCTTTCTCCTCCCACAGGGTTGTCTAACTCTCCTCCCACTACTCTTCCCTGCGCTGTGAATAAAATCATTGTGCACTTTCTAAATTGTGTCTGGTTGTCTGCTTATGGGTCTTTACACTGTAATCATGTCAACTTGGACTCGGAATGTGGTGACTCAGACTCGGTCTTGGCCTCAGAATATGGTAACTTTACCACAACACTGATATTGTCTTTTTCAAGGAGAATGTAAGCTGGAAGACTATAAATACCCCGTTCTTGTTATTCTTTTCTCTTTGTCAAACATCAAAGCTACTCAATGTTATTAACTTATATCTAACTCTATATACAGAATACGTTTGCTGCTTCGGGCAAAATCTGTCAGATCTAACACTTAAAAGCTTAATGAAAACCTCAAAACAGCCAACTGTCTCACAGCCTTTTTATGATCATAATGTTTGATTATCTAGCCTCATATAAAACCACTTCTAAAGTCCTTGCTGGAAAGCAAATTCAATAAACTGCTGTTTCAAACTGCCTTTATGACAGCACACAATACGTGTTCTGTCAGCTTTTTTTTCTTCTGAAGAACAGCTTCTTCTACTTTTTTTTTCACCCAGAACTTTTATTGCAGCCTTATTTGTGCTGTTCACCAGTTTGTGATAAAAAAAAAAAAAAACAGAAAAACATTATGAAGCTGAAAGTTAGCAATAATCTGTAGGTGATTTGAAGGGAGATTCTATTCCCCTTGTTAGCATAATGCCCAGAAGCATCCCCCTTGTTAACCTGTCATCCCCCCCTCCCCAATCCCCATTAATAAGTGTAAATCCCAACCTGGAAAAAAGAGAGCTTCGTCCCCCCAGTATCATCATAAAACTTTTTGTATAATGTTAAGTAACTGAATAAAATGACCTTTGACCAAAAATTCTAAGCAGAAATGCAAAAAAAAAAAAAAAAAATTCTAACAATTACAATAGGGCTCTCGCCCACTGACAAAATCAGTGGCTCGGGCCCTAATAAGAATAGGGCTCTCACCCAATGACGTTGTCAGTGGCTTGGGCCCTAATTAATGACAAAAAAGTAAATTAAAAAAAAAAATTGCAGATTTATAGGAAAAAAGTTGCAGAGCTATATACAGTATATATACACTACCATTCAAAAGTTTGGGGTCACCCAGACAATTATTTTGTGTTTTCCGTGAAAAGTCACACTTATTTACCACCATGAGTTGTAAAATGAATAGAAAATATAGTCAAGACATTGACAAGGTTAGAAATAATGATTTGTATTTGAAATAATAATTTTTTCCTTCAAACTTTGCTTTCGTCAAAGAATCCTCCATTTGCAGCAATTACAGCATTGCAGACCTAACATGATTGCACAAGGGTTTTCTAATCATCCATTAGCCTTCTGACGTAATGAGCAAACACATTGTACCATTAGAACACTGGAGTGATAGTTGCTGGAAATGGGCCTCTATACACCTATGTAGATATTGCACCAAAAACCAGACATTTGCAGCTAGAATAGTCATTTACCACATTAGCAATGTATATAGTGTATTTCTGATTAGTTTAAAGTTATCTTCATTGAAAAAAAGTGCTTTTCTTTCAAAAATAAGGACATTTCTAAGTGACCCCAAACTTTTGAACGGTAGTGTATATATACAGTATATATATATATATATATACAGTGGGGCAAAAAAGTATTTAGACAGCCACCAATTGTGCAAGTTCTCCCACTTAAAAGATGAGCGAGGTCTCCAATTTTCATCATAGGTATACCTCAACTATGAGAGACAAAATGAGGGAAAAAAAATCCAGAAAATCACATTGAAGGATTTTTAATGAATTAATTGGTAAATTCCTCAGTAAAATAAGTATTTGGTCACTTACAAACAAGCAAGATTTCTGGCTCTCACAGACCTGTAACTTCTTTTTTAAGAGGCTCCTCTGTCCTCCACTCGTTACCTGTATTAATGGCGTCTGTTTGAACTCGTTATCAGTATAAAAGACACCTGTCCACAACCTCAAACAGTCAGACTCCAAACTCCACTATGGCCAAGACCAAAGAGCTGTCAAAGGACACCAGAAACAAAATTGTAGACCTGCACCAGGCTGGGAAGACTGAATCTGCAATAGGTAAGCAGCTTGGTGTGAAGAAATCAACTGTGGGAGCAATCATTAGAAAATGGAAGACATACAAGACCACTGATAATCTCCCTCGATCTGGGGCTCCACGCAAGATCTCACCCCGTGGGGTCAAAATGATCACGAGAACGGTGAGCAAAAATCCCACAACCACATGGGGGGACCTAGTGAATGACCTGCAGAGAGCTGGGACCAAAGTAACAAAGGCTACATCAGAAACACACTACGCCGCCAGGGACTCAAATCGTGCAGTGCCAGACGTGTCCCCCTGCTTAAGCCAGTACATGTCCAGGCCCGTCTGGACATGGTCTGAAGTTTGCTAGAGAGCATTTGGATGATCCAGAAGAGGATTGGGAGAATGTCATACGGTCAGATGAAACCAAAATAGGACTTTTTGGTAAAAACTCAACTTGTCGTGTTTGGAGGAGAAAGAACACCATACGTATTGTGAAGCATGGGGGTGGAAACATCATACTTTGGGGCTGTTTTTCTGCAAAGGGACCAGGACGACTGATCCGTGTAAAGGAAAGAATGAATGGGGCCATGTATCATGAGATTTTGAGTGAAAACCTCCTTCCATCACCAAGGGCATTGAAGATGAAACGTGGTTGGGTCTTTCAGCATGACAATGATCCCAAACACACCGCCCGGGCAATGAAGGAGTGGCTTCGTAAGAAGCATTTCAAGGTCCTGGAGTGGCCTAGCCAGTCTCCAGATCTCAACCCCATAGAAAATCTTTGGAGGGAGTTGAAAGTCTGTGTTGCCCAGCGACAGCCCCAAAACATCACTGCTCTAGAGGAGATCTGCATGGAGGAATGGGCCAAAATACCAGCAACAGTGTGTGAAAACCTTGTGAAGACTTATAGAAAACGTTTGACCTCTGTCATTGCCAACAAAGGGTATATAACAAAGTATTGAGATGAACTTTTGTTATTGACCAAATACTTATTTTACCAAGGAATTTACCAATTAATTCATTAAAAATCCTTCAATGTGATTTTCTGGATTTTTTTTTCTTAGTTTGTCTCTCATAGTTGAGATATACCTATGATGAAAATTGGAGACCTCTCTCATCTTTTAAGTGGGAGAACTTGCACAATTGGTGGCTGAATAAATACTTTTTTACCCCACTGTATATATATATATATATATATACACTACCGTTCAAAAGTTTGGGGTCACTTAGAAATTTCCTTATTTTTGAAAGAAAAGCACTTTTTTTCAATGAAGATAACTTTAAACTAATCAGAAATACACTCTATACATTGTTAATGTGGCAAATGACTATTCTAGCTGCAAATGTCTGGTTTTTGGTGCAATATCTACATAGGTGTATAGAGGCCCATTTCCAGCAACTATCACTCCAGTGTTCTAATGGTACAATGTGTTTGCTCATTGCGTCAGAAGGCTAATGGATGATTAGAAAACCCTTGTGCAATCATGTTAGGTCTGCAATGCTGTAATTGCTGCAAATGGAGGATTCTTTGACGAAAGCAAAGTTTGAAGGAAAAAATTATTATTTCAAATACAAATCATTATTTCTAACCTTGTCAATGTCTTGACTATATTTTCTATTCATTTTACAACTCATGGTGGTAAATAAGTGTGACTTTTCATGGAAAACACAAAATAATTGTCTGGGTGACCCCAAACTTTTGAACAGTAGTGTGTATATATATATATACGTATATATATATATATATATATATATATATTTTTTTTTTTTTTTTTTTCTTCTTCTTCTTCTTCATTATTTTTGGGATAGTGAATGTGCATGAAAACTCAGCATTTTTTGCAGGGACCTCAAGACTGGCAAAAAAAATAATATTTTAGAGGAAATATGAATGACCCCACAAAAATGGCTCTACAGTGCCACGCTTTCGCGTAGAAAGATGAAAATTGGGTGAGATGTTTTTCATGTCAAGACATGCAAACAACTCCATAGAAGTGATGGTCTACACCCAACAGGAAGTTGGCCATTTTGGCAGGAAATGGCAGTGACCTGATTTCCACCTTGCGCATTTGACGTGCATTTGATCAAACTCGTTGTAGGGTTTTAGTCCAATTGAGCTCATTTGTGGTGACAATTATCGATACCCACGTGCCATTAAACGTTATTGAAAACTTTTCCAAAAGCTCAATGGTTTGTCCGTAGGGGTGTGGCAAAGTTTGATGCCTCACCATGATCATTCTATCACCATTCTGACGGCAATAACTCTGGTATGCATTGTCGGATTTCAACCAAATTCAGTATTATGGATATCAATCCAATTCCAAACAGTTCTATAGAACAATATTCATAGAAATCTACAGTGCCACCTATAGGAGGAAGAAAGTTTTGCATCAGAATGTTTGCATCATGTTTTTTTTAATACCTCGGGAACGGAATGTCAAATTGACACCAAGATAGGTATGATGTATATGAGTATGCCTCCGAACAATTACAGCTGTGAATATTCATGAGTAGCAATAGCACCCTCTCTTGGAGACATGAAGGTTACACGAAAGGTTTTCTTCAATATCTCTCAAATAGTCTGATTGTCACCATAAATGGTGCCAATCATCTATACACATGTGCCATCGAAAGCTGTTAAAAAACTTTTCCAAATGCCCGACGGTTTGGCAGAAGGGGCGTGGCCAAGTTTGCAGTATCGTCATCACCCTTCCAATGGCTTTTACTCTGGCATGCATTGACTGATTTCAACCAAATTTTGTGTGGTGAATAGGTAGCCAATACTAATCATTTCTATAATAAAGAATGACACATAGCAACAGCACCCCCAACTGCCAAAGGACAGGAAGTTGTCATAACTCCCATGCCATACTCATGCGCTGCTTGCCAGAATGATGTGCAATTTTCTGAGGTTTATCAGACTACCTGGTTGATCATAACTGCACATCACCTTTAGCATGGCATCGCTGCTGTTACCATGAACACACCCTCCTCGCCATTGTTGGGATGGCTGGGAATGACCTGGAGTCATGAAATCTGGAACATAGGTTGAGGTTACTGTCAATTGTAGCCCTATATGGGTGGGCAACACATAACTGACAGAGAAGTTTTACCATGGTGACATTGCAAAGGTTGACTCCTCGCCATGGAACATCGGAAAGTTGTAACTTGGACAAACTTTGTCTGATTTTCACCAAATTTTCTACCATGGATATTAGTTCTGCCCCACACGCTCCTACATAAAAATGACTGACAAAAGTTATAGCACCACCTACTGCTCACAGGAAGTACTGCGCCAAACGGTTTACGGTTTAGCAGCTGAGGTGGAATCCTGGGTTAACATTAAAAGAAAACAACCCCCCCACACAGAAATCCCACCCCAACAAGGAAAAATAACCCCACCCCAGGTGGGAGGAGGGGGACTCAGGCACGGAGGGACCAAACCAAACCCAAAGAAACTAGACAAAACCCTCAGGATAGCTTCTCAGCAAGGCCCATACTGAAGGGAAACAAAACAAAATCCCGCTCAGGACTCACACAGAACTGGGTACCTAGGCCCCCCTAGACCAAAGAATAAAGTAGTTCTGGTGGTCGCCCGAAGTCCCAGGCCTGACAGACGGCGAGGTGGTAAGAGCCGGGTGGTCTGCCAGAGAACGCAAACCACCCAACCCAATAGCAATGCCTGTAAGGCGGCCGGCCAGAGTTCTTGAGTCACCACCACAGAGATGGTGGTCCAGGGGGCAGCTGCCCATCTGGGATGACCAGAGGATGCGACACCACGATGATGACTGGCTGAGATTCGGGAACCATGATGGCGTCAGGCAGAGGATGAGGGACCATGACAGCATCTGGCAGAGGAGGGGGAGCAAGGATGGCGCCAGGCAGAGGATGGGGAACCATGACGGTGTCTGGCAGAGGAGGGGGGACCACGACGGTGTCTGGCAAGGGAGAGGGGGCCATGATGTCCCTGAGCTTGCCAGCAGCACCCTCGTTGGTCCCAGACTGAGACACAGTTGCACCCTTGGTTGCTCCAGACTGGAGCAAGGCTGCACCCATGGTGGCTCCAGGCTGGAGCACAGCAGTACCCAAGGTGGCTCAATTCTGGAATGGATCTGCACCCTCGGTGGCTCCGGAGTGGAATGGAGATGCACCCTCAGATGCTCCGGGCTGGAACAGAGCTGCACCCTCGGTGGGCCCAGACTGGGCCAAAGCTGCATCCGTGAGGACCCGGGCTGGAACAATCCACCTGTGATGACCTCCACTGGAAGGGAAGCAGCACCCTCGAGGACCTCAGCTGGAGGGGAAGCAGTGCCATGGAGGTCCCCGGCTGGGATGGAGCACCCACGATGACCTCAGCGGGAGGAGCTGAACCCACAATGATCTTGGGAGGAGGTGGATGACCAACTGGGGACCCAGATGAGGACTTGGGCAAAAGAGAACAAACACACGCCGGGTTATTACTACCGGTAGCAGTGGAGCCCGATGGAGAAAGACCAGAAGCAGTTTCCCACTGCAACTGGCTCTCCCCACCCTGAGCAGAACATGAAATCTCTAGCACTGATGAGGTGGTGACAGAACAGAGCACTTGCCTTGTCTTGGGCTCCACCACCGTCCAGGACTCCGACGATCCAGGCGGGGGCGACTTCAGTCCATCCCTCTTGGCGTTCAGTCTCAGCGTGGTGACCTTGGGAGAAAAACACATAGAAGACACTGGAGAAGAATCACCGACAGCAGCGGAGCCCGGCAAGAGAATCTCAGGAGCAGAGGGATTCTGCACCTGACTCCTCCCACCCCGAGCCAGACAATATTTCCCTGAATCTGCAGAAGAAGGAACAGAACAGGGTACTTGCCTGAACTTGAACTCTGCCACCATCCAGGACTGAGGCGAACCCGCTGCAGTGACCTCAACAGCTGGCATGATGGCGGTTGCAGTCGCCGGGCGTCCAAGCGAGACAACCGGGGCAGATGGCTCGTCGGGCATGGTAGCTGGAGGTCGTCTCAGCCTTGGTGCCAACTCCTGCACAGCTGAACCCAGGGGACGCTCAGTCGTCAGCACTGGCTTCAGGTTGCTGGCAGCGTTCTCCCCTCGTCCAACCCGTGGCTGCGAAACTGGGACCAGGTTGTCCAGGACTGCAGGCTTCTCCCTCCTCTGGTGGCACAATCCTGGGGCTGGCGGAAGCCCAGGGAAAATAGGAGGAGACACGAGGGTAGCAGGTGTGGGAAAATTGTCTGCAGCAGGTGGTGAAAACTCAGTGGAGTGCAGGGACTGGGTTTCATCACCGGGAACCTGGCAAGATAATTCATTTTTAAGTAATGGAGAACAAGGATTCACTTGCCTGTATTCCCAGGGCGCGAAGGTCTTTGCCGCAGCAGGCCAAGGGTCATTCCTCTCAGTGGCTGTGGCAATTGTGGGTCCTCCAGAAGAACATGGAGGTGTCGCGCCTGCAGGCACAGTGACAGGTGGAGACTCGGGCTTCTGGCGAAGTGGGCAAGGTGCCGGAGTCAGGGGGTGCTTGGTCGTTGGCACCGACTTTGACATGGATAGGCCCCCATACCTGAGAAGTGGAGCCAGAGAATGCCTCACTGACAGTGCTGGATTCTGCGATGCTGAAACCAAGGGACGTTCACTCGTCGACACCGGCTTTGGGACACAGCGGGCACTCCTCTCCCTCACTGGGTGTGGTGGTGGCGCAGAACCAAGGGTCCCACAATCTGCTCACCCTTCTGTCAACTGGCGGTTCCCTCCCAGGACCGGCAGACATTTTGGGGAGACATGAAAAGGAGGTGAAGAAGTGGCAACAGCAGCTGATGGTGAGAACCCCGTGGACTGTGATACCTGAGTCCCACCACCAGGAATTAGGCAAGCAGTTTCAGTAGAGAGAGAGAGAGAGAGAGAGAGTGAATGAAAACTTGCCTTAATTCCTGGGGCGTGATGGAATCAGTTGCTGTTCCAGAGTCAGGCTCTGTCTCTCCTGGAGCTCCGAGGGCCATCTGGTCGGAGGATGATGGCGTAGGCTTGAGGTGAGAGTGGGAAGCCTTCCACTCCTGAGAATGTTTCTTCATCAGTCCAGGTTGCACTGAGGGAAAATCCTTCACCAGATCCCTGAGTCATCGTCGAGACTCGACCACCATGGTTAGAAGAAGAGTCAAACCTGGGTAGTTCCAGAGATTGGAGCATGCCTCAATGAACCGGGCTGCATTGTCCACAAATCCCAAAACAATCTCGGGAGTGTGGGTGGCTTGAGCCTTTGAGACAAAATCCACAAGTTCTGCTACTGCGCACTCCTCCTCACTAAGTCCAAAGACCCGAAAGTCCATGCTGGCAATTTTACTCAAGCCTCTGGACAACAAAACAGAAAACGTGGGGAAAACAAATGAGCAAACTCACAGCTGCTGGTGCCCACACTGGCAGCACCCTTCTGTCATAAACTCCCTTGTCAGGGCAGAATAAAGTTTCCAAACACCGGCCGTGAGTTTGCAAATTTTAATGGTGAAAATGCACAAAAGAACAAACAAGACCAAACAAAAAACTGGAAGAACTAACAGACACAGGAGAAGCCAAAAATAGCCAAGGTAAGGCGAGGGGAGTCACCAGCTAAACCTGAGAATACTAGCAGTGGAGCACACGCTAGGAGAATTACAAGAGAAAATTCAAAAGACACTTACGTGTGTAGACGATAGTAGGGTGCTGCACCCGACAATGGTGCTCAGCCCCTTAAATAAGGCTACAGACAAAATAAGACAAGTAGCAACAGGTCTGGGCACTGGTGTTTTGTCTTTCTATCAGGCATACTGTATACAGTTCATATGTCACTGAGCTCAACTTCCTAGAAATTTCGTAAGGCCCCTGCCATCGAGCCAACAGCTTACAATTACAAGAGGGTAGCAGTAACAACACCTGCTGACCTGGGTGAAAAACCCTCTTCCTGGCCTTCTTGTCATACCATGTCTTTTGTTTATTCTGCGCCATCCTCATGTGCTCCTGAGCCAAAGCAGTCTTCTGATCCAGTTTTTGTCTCATTTTAATGACGTATGAAACCACATTGTCCTGATCACTTGGAGGACTCTCCCAATGCTCCTTTAACAAATCCAATGGGCCCCTCACCTGATGACCATAAAGTAGTTCAAAAGGTGAGAACCCTATTGAAGCCTCCCGATAAGCAAACAGCAAATACGGTACCCACTGGTCCCAATCCGAACCCATACTAGAAACAAATTTCCGCAGCATGTTCTTTAAAGTCTGGCTAAACCGTTCCACCAGTCCATCAGTCTGAGTGTGATATGGGGTGGTTCTAATTCCCTTGATACCCAACAGTTTATAAACCTGCTGCAAAAGTTTTGACAGAAAATTTGTCCCACAGGACCTCTTTGGGTACACCTACCCTCGAAAATAACTGAATAAAGCAGTTAGCAACCTGCCTAACCTTAATAGATTTCAGTGAGAAGGCTTCTGGGTGCCGAGTAGCATAGTTACATATTACAAGAATGTATTTGTTACCCGAGGAGCTTCTTTCTAGGAGGCCAACTATATCGATCCCTATCCTATCAAACGGTGTTACAATGATTGGTAATGGATTAAGATGGGCCCGGGCTACTCCCCTAGATGATGTAATTTGACATATCTTACATGTTGCACAAAACTCCTTAACTTGGGTATACATTCCTGGCCACATAAACCTTCTAGCAATTCTCTGTAACATTTTTTGGAACACTAGATGACCTGCCCAAGGGATAACATGTCCCAGTTCCATCTCTTTTTGTGGGAGACCTTGTGGCAAAGCTATGGCCCTAACTTCACCTTGCTCTAATGACATACTCGGCCTTAGCCAAACAATCCACTCTGCCCTGTTTCACACCGTCAGTCTCAGAGACCTTTTCAAACCAAGGTTTTAGCAATGGGTCAGCTTTCTGCAGCGCAGCTATGTCAGAAGGAATGTTAAAATCTACTGACTGGCTTAGTTGTGATGTTCCTTCCCCAAGTTCTTAGCTGTAGCTAAAACCTTGTCTCTTCTTCGAGCCTTGGATTTTGGTTGCCTAATTGGGCCTGCCTCTATCCCAGAATCATAAAAAGGCAGCTCCTGAAGAACATTGGCAGCCCTCTGAGCCCTAGTTGAAACCATATTACAATTTTTCATCACAGGTGCCTTTACCCTTTGCTCATCAGCGCCACCTGCCTGTCCCTCCTCAGTTTGATGTTCATCCCTAACCTGTTGTATGATGTCCAATAAAGTTGGAACATCATTGCCAAGAATCACTGAGTAAGGCAAATCAGGCGCAAGAGCTACAGAAAGGAGATAAGTCTGACCCCCCACTGTTAAATAGACCTCAGAATCAGAATCAGAATCAGAAAAAGATTTATTGCCAAGTACATTAACAGATCACTGATAACATCCATCCATCCATCCATCCATCTTCTACCGCTTTTCCGGAGGTCCGGGTCGCGGAGGCAGCAGTTCAAGCAGAGAAGCCCAGACTTCCCTCTCCCCAGCCACCTGCTCCAGCTCTTCAGAGGGGATACCAAGGCGTTCCCAGACCAGCTGGGAGACATAGTCTCTCCACCGAGTCCTGGGTCTGCCCCGGGGTCTCCTCCCAGTGGGACGTACCTGAAACACCTCAAGTGGGAGGCGTCCAGGAGGCATCCTAATCAGATGCCCATACCACCTCAACTGACTCCTTTCAATGTGGAGGAGCCGGACCCCCATGATCCCTCCTGCAGGAGGGATCATGGGGGTCCGGTGCTATGTGGATTAGGTGGCGGTCAAAGGCGGAGACCTTGGCGGACTGATCACTGATAACATACGAGAGAATTTGACTTGACACAGTAATGAACCTGCATTTCCGTGCCGCGGCGCATCTGCAACGCGCCTATCAGCAGGAGGGTACAGGTCGCATAAAGATGATACAATAGGAAGGAGCAAAAAAATCATTGATTCAAAATACTGGTTACATACTTAATCAATATTAAGAGTTCAAGGAAAAAAAAAGCTCATGCACATATATTCGCTACACACAGAATTCACAGGACACAAGAGAGCAGTGTTATCTTTATTCAGTTCATGGATCAATGTGTGTGCGGTGTTGAGCAGTGTTGATGATAATAAGAGAGACCCAAGGACCCTTGGCAGAAGATGTTTTGTCTGTCTGGCGCCAGTCTTATCTGGCGCTGCAGCTGGCTGTCCAAGGCCTTGTGCTCATGATTTTGAAAAAACACAGTCTGCAGACAGCCAGGAGGAATTTTCATGGGGAATAATAATGCCAAATAGGACTGATCACAGAGAAGACTTGTATTTCTTCTGTAGATTCAGTACATTAATCCTTCATTGCGCAGCTTTGAATTCGTCGTGGAAAGACCTGAGCGAACCCATGATGTAATCCACCTTACGAGACAATTCTCCAGTAGTCGCTATCAGGGTCTTCTCCAGTTTTTCAATTTGTTGGATGCACCTCGCCTGGCCAGCATTTTGATAGGTTGAATCCATCTTCAGCAATTTGCGGTAAACCAAGACAATTCCCGTCCCAATCAGAATTATCCCAATCACCAAGATTACGAAGATAAACAAATCTTCAATATCTTCGATAGAGAGATTAGAGAGACACAGCATTTTCCAATTACCTGTGTCACGTAAATAGCCCACTGGAGCCGTTCCAGCGGGGCAGACAGCTTCCCCCGGAGCACTTTTCCTTGTTGAAAAAATAGTGTCAATTGTGTTCAAAGCCCAGCTTATTAACTCCATAATTTCTTTTCGGCGGTCGCAGTTGGACGCAGACAGACAACAGCAAGCTGGGATCCAGTAGTTAGGAGGGCAGGAAAAAGTCAGAGCAGGAGAGAAGAAAAAAGCGTCTACTCTCTTGGGAGTAGACCTCAGTGGTCGTGTACAGCTTTTTATCCCCATGGAACAACTGATATTTATTTCAGACTCACTCCACAAATCCCTAGGGACCAAGTTGGGCAGCACAACAGTTTGACAACAACCTGAGTCTAAAAGGGCCTCTTCACACTGACCATTAAGCAACACCATTGTTTTATACATTTCACTGTGCACTGGGGCTGAAAGAGTGGGTCTAGGAACTGAGCATAATAATGACAGTTTACTATTTCTGGTGGCAGGACATGAATTCTGTGTGTGGCCAATTTTATTACACTGGTAACAGCGTATATCTTGACTCGAAACAAAACGTGACTTTCTACTACCATTATGTTTGCTACTAGTGACCTGACTAGAGCTGGAATACAGTCTGTTTTGCGCTTGACCACCCCTTTCACCCCCATCAAACTTACTCCGTGTGGTGAAAAAGCCGTCACAGCTGAGAGTAGGTCTCCTGCTCCCAGACCTGGCTGACAGGAAGACTTCTGCCAGATGAGCCACGTCCTCTGCAGTCTTCGGGTCCCGCTCTCATATCCAGACTCCCAGTTCCGGGTCCACCATCCGCAGAAACTGCTCCAAGATCAACAGTTCCGTGATGTCTTTCACCGTTGAGGTCTCCGGTTTAATCCATTTGTTAAACAGGTCTTTCAAATGTACATACAGTTCACGGAGGGTTTCATCCTCCGTGTTTTTTTTTTGTTTTTTTTTTTTTTCTTGCCTTCTGATTGTTGCTCTGAGTGTTGCTATCCCTGTGCTGTTGCAATCCTGGAATTTCCCCATTGTGGGACTAATAAAGGCTTATCTTATCTTATCTTATCCTGATGAATGTCCAGGGCGCAAAACCTTCTCCTATAGGTGTTGGGTGTTATTTCATACTTAGTTAAAATTGCTTCCTTCACTTCTGTGTCAGCGATGTCCATGAGCACATATGCACTACGTGCTTTACCAGAGCAGAGGAACCAACTGAATAGCCCACTCCTCCTTACGCCAGCGGCAGACTGTAGCAATTCTCTTGAATGTCGCCAGATAATGCTCGATGTCATCATTGGGAGAGAGCGGATTCAGCCTGGGCTCACGGTGCATCTGCGTTGTCCTCGACTGCACCTGCAGCAGTAGCCCCTCCTCCTGTGGGCCGACCCGACTGGCCGTCACCCTGGGGTCTTCCCCGGAAGCGCCGTCGTCACCGCTGCATTCAGCCCGGCTCCCATACTCCTCTTTCAGCTCCGTCACTTGTGACTGCATCTGGTGAACTTGATGCTACACAGTCTGCCACCTTTGTTCTTGCAGAGAGGCTTCTTCCTCTATCTGATGGTCTCTGACTGTCAGTGAATGCACCACAGACTTCAACAAGCTCGTCAGTTCTCCCAGCTTGTCTAGTCCACTGGTCCCCTGCTCCTCAATTGCCATGCTAGTTTCCAGGTCGTCTAATTGTCCTGTTGTTTCTTCATGGTCCTTTTGGCCATCACTCGTCTTGTCCCGTGTTATCACTCTTTTTTTTTTAACCAAACGTCACACAGTCCGCTTAATTTGTTATCATTGTCATACGTTCCGCTGTCTTTCTTTGAAGCCGCTCTCATCCGGCTGTGCTTTCCTCTTCACCACAGCCATGAAACCGGACCACCTCTGTCACCAATTAGCAGGAACGAACCATTTCTGACACCAAATGTCAAGAAATGGACCACTTCTGACACCAAAATGTCAAGAACGATAGCCGAGCGGTCAAGGCACCAGAGAAAGAGCGGAGGCTTCCAAAGTTTGCAACCAGCAATTTCTGTTTATTCCAATAATCTTTGCAGGCAATAACTCCAACGCACATCTGACACCCCACACAAACCAAATGAAAACACCTGTTCATATACTCAGTGAGATAATTAACCTAATTGGCACATACCATAATCCCAGGTAAGTCAATGAACATTTCATCTTCCCACATATACCCAGTAATATCTAAAAAGGACATAAATACATAAATAATTTCCCCACAATATTTGCAGAATAAATAGCACCATAAATACACCATAAATAATACAATAAATAATTTAAACCCCTATTTACATATTAAATACCCCCTTTACTCCACCATCCTATACTACCTCCTGCTGGTATCCTTTAAAGGCCCTCAAACGGGGGTCTGCGGGTGGGGGAGGGGGTGTGTGAGTGTAGGCTTGTGTATGAGCGGATGTGGAAGTGGGTGTGTGTTGAGTGGGCAGGTGGGGTTGTGTGTTTGTGTAGGTGGGTATGTGTGATGGTGGGTGGAGTTATGTGTGTGTATGGAAGCGGTTACTTGTGGGTAGATGTCTAGGGGGCGGAGGATGCGTGTATGGGTAGGAGAGCTTTGTTGGGTGGCAGGGGTTGGGCAGTCCATCCAGTGGCATGGGGGCTGGCGTTTCGGGGCTTGCTTGTCCCGGCCGCCCTGCTGTTGTGTTGGGGGGTGAGGCACTTTGCTACATCGCCCCTGATGTCATTGGCAGTGGGTGTGCGTTGGTGCTTGGAGGTGGCTGGGGGGGTCATTGGTGCGGGTTGTTGGCTGTGTTTCCACTGGGTTGTTCCGGGGTGGCTGTGGTTGCAGGGCGGCCTGCAGCTGTCGGTGTGTGTCTGGGGTGGGTGGTCGTGGGCCTGCGTGGGCACTCGGGTGTGTCGCCTGGCGTGTTGGGCGCTGTGTGGGTCTGGCCCATTGTTCACTATTGTGACTGTTGTTGTCCATGTTCGTGTGTGTAAGATGAGTGGTAGTATGTTTGGCTGCCCCGTCATGTTAGTGGTGCTGGAGTGCTGGGACGTGATGCTGGTGGGTCCTGGGTTGCTTCCACTGGCGGCCCACGCACTGGGTTGGGATTTGGGGGCAGTGGGTGGCCTCACAAGCCAGTCTGCAAGCTGGCTTCTTGGGGGGGGGGGGGGTCTTGTTTTTGGACCGCCTACCTCCCAGTCTTATTTCCCACCCTCCTCCTCCCCCTGATCTTTTTTGTTACATTTAGGGCTTTGGGGTGGGGGTGTGCCGCACTGTGTCGGTGAAGGGGATACCTTTGCCGCGTGGTGGGGCTGCACTCACCTCAATTTTAATTGCATTTTAGACACTGAGGGCTTGGGGGGATGGGGGCTCTGCTGCCCATCACAGTGGCTAACAATGCTTCAATTACTATCCCCCCAATTTTAATTGCACTTTAGTAGTCCACACATTTATACACAATTATATCATATAACCGACACACACCCACCATGTTCTCTGCGGGGGGAGGAGGTGGGGGTCTTCCCCCACCCCTGTTGCCCTGTCTTGCTGGGGGGGTGGGGGTCTGGTGGGGAGCCTGGGACCTATCATGTTGTAAAAATCCCTGGATGCTACTAATATATAGATACAAATAAGGAAGTGACGGGGGGCTGAATATGAGTTTAAGTGTGAGTGAGAGGGTGATGAATGGAGGTGGTGATGGTGGGTTGGTTTTGTGCGGCGCTTTGCATGCCGGGTGGCATTTTGGGGCACCTGCGGTGGTCTGCTGATTGTTCACTCAGATGGGCGCCGGGGGGTGGGGGTCTGCTTCTGTGGCCTGTGCCGGTGGCCTCCCTGGTCACTGCCGGGCACTGGTGCATGTTCAGGCTCACTGCATCTGCTTTGCAGTTGGCTTTTGAAATAAAGGTGAATGAGGAGTGAATTTAAGTGGGTACTGGAGTGAGAGAGAGAATGGGTCGGTCTGGCTGAGTGAGAGGGGTGTGCATGGAAACATGTGGGTGTGAAGGTATGGGGAGGGGTGTGCCTGCGAGTCGGGAGGGGCTGGATTAGGGGGGTAGTGCCTCTCAGCAATGTGGGCTCACCTGGGCGAGGGGACTTCTTTGGACGTGGGGGTCCCCGGGGTGTGTGGCCGAGGCGCTGGGGCGGGACCGCTGTGGGGGTACCTGGGGGGGCTCGCGCCGGGGGGCGCTGGCTGGCCTCTGTCCTGGGGGGTGGGGTCGCTGGCCTCCTGGTGCCTGGGGCCCGGGGGCGGATGTTGGCCCCGCTGGGGGGGTGGGGGTCAGGCGGGTCCAGGGGTGTGGGCTCACCGCACCGGCTGCCGGGCGGCCTGCCCTCCCTTGATCGTCTCTCCGGGGGTGGATGCTTGGCTTTCCTGGGGCTTGCTGACCTCGGGGCTGGCGGTTGGTGGCGCTGCCTTGCCTGCTCGGGGTCCTCGGGGGGAGGGCTGCTGCGACCGGCCCTCCGTGTCATATCCCGAGCGCTTTGTCCGCGCTCGGGTTATTCCTCTTCCCTGTCAGCTTTTGACAGCTGGTGTCGTCACACGGGTTTCCCGGGCTCTGATTGGCCAGACGCTCGGGAGCTCTCAGCTGTCAGAACCTGGGCAGCTGTGCCGAGTTTCCAATCATGAGCAGCTGGCTTTAAATGTCAGTGCGAGTGAACTGGACGGCGCGGCTGTCTCGTCAGAAGTCCTATGACTTTCCCCTGTCTCCTTACCACATGCTCCCTGGGTTCCTCGACGTATCCCGCTGCATGTAAGTGATTTATTTGGAACTGTCTTCTCCCTCGCTGACGTTCCTTCCTAATTACGGCAGACGAGAGCTCCTCGTCACTGCCATAACTCCCTATTGTGAATTTATGTTGTGTTGTGTAACGAAGCCTGCGTGGCAAGTTATGTTGTACACCTAAGTCCTGTGCTTTATAAATAAAAGAACTGAACTGCAATTTACTGAACTGAGGCGTCTTATGCTGGCTCGTGAGGGCCAGCCGTGACAGTAGACAGCCGCCAGAAGGAGACGCCGTTCTCAGTAAGTTGCGTTCTGGGAACTTTGTCCTTCCTGTCCAGGTACGCGGCGTTGGTAATATGCCATCTCAGCGGAGTCATTCTCGGGGTTCCCACGTCCTGCTGACCAAGGCGCTGGAGGAGGTAGATGAAATCCTCATTATTGCCTCCGACCTCGATGGGCATCCAGACACCTCCCTCGCCCCTCCTCTCCTCGGTTATCAGCCCAATGAACAGTGGTATTTAGACCGGGCTGAGGAGGTGCTTGACCGTCTGCCTTCCCGCTACAACGGTCACCCCGAGGTCGACGCGAGGAGACTCGACATCGCTGCCCAACGCCAGACAATTCTGATGTACGAAGAGGAGGAGGCTGCAAGGTGGAGTGATCTCTGGCTCCAGCTGCCTGAGGCGCTGGAGGAGGTGGATGACTTCATCAGCGCTTCCGCCAGCCTTGACGACTCATCCGAAGCGCACTACTACCTGGACTGCGCTGAGAGAACGCTCGACCGGTTGTCTTCCCGCTACACCGACCTCTTGGACGTCCAAGCGAGGAGACAAGAGATCGCCGTCCACCGCGAGGTGCTCCAGGAGATCGAGGAGGAACGAGGCCAAAGGCGGAGTGACCGGAGCTCCCGCTGCCCGCTCTGGAATCCGGATCCTTCCCTCGATCCAGTCCTGGAGTTCGCACCCTCCGGGGCCCGTCGTAGACGTCGACACCGTGGCCAGAGACGTTCTCGGCGTGACTCCCCTCCGGAATCCGCTCCGGTTCACTGGGCTGACCCCATTTATCCCACTGCTGTCTCTTCGGCGTCTCACCTGGAGGAGACCCCGACAGCCTTTCCCCCCGGGCCTGCTTTCCCCGCTGAGCTGTCAGCGCGTCACGCCCGGGCTGACTTGGCTGTTGCCCCCTCCGCTTCGACGCCTTCTCCAGCGGCTGGGAGTTTGAGAAGTTTTGCTCCAGTGGACAGCGCGGCTACACCATCCCGAGTGGCCCCCTCTCCTCCAAGAGAGTCTCCGGCCACCACCCGGTGGGAGGAGGATGGAATGACGTTCCCAACGGCAGGTTCCACCGCTCCTCCGGGAGCCAGGCAAGTTCAAGTTCACTTTTTTCCATCTAATAGTGATTTGTTCTGTCTGACTCCTGGGGGTGAGGCTCGGGGTTTGCAGCCCCCCGAGCCTCAACTCCCTGCTGATATGTTAATTAAACCCGCTGCCTCTGTGTCTCCCCCTGCTGAGCACGCTTCGACCTCTGAGGAGCGTCACCAGACGAGGAGTGAGCCTGCGGCCCTCGGGCAGAAGACCCCAGCCCCGCAGCCATTTTCTGGGCAGAGGAGGTCGGACGATTGGTTGGAGCCTGTGCCGACGACGGAGCGTCCCCGGGACTCCACAGATAAACAGTCCGGTCCAGCGGGCCGAGAGCCCCTCACCTCCACGCCACATGAACAACTAGCGTGGACGATGACGTCGGGGGGTCCTCGAGCTGCAAGAGCCCCTCTTCCAGGGGCGGATGACGTCGTGACGGAGTGGGAACCGGACGACGACCTCCTCCCGTTTGAACCCGGAGCATCGAAGTCCTGGATGGCGGCAGAACCCGAGATCAGGCAAGTGCTCTATTTTCTATCCCTCCTCTTCTTTCTGGAGCATTATTGCCTGTCTCTCGGGGGGGCGAGCCGGGTGCAGCCGTCTGCTGCGCTCGAGCCTGTCTCGCCGGGCCCTGCCGCTGCCGGTGATCCTGATCCCGGTTCCTTTTGTCCCTCTGAGCCTCTCCCCAGGGTCACTGGAGGCGAACCTGCTCTTGGTGCCACCTTGGAGGGTCCGGCTCTCGGCATGGGGTCCACCAGGAGTGCTCCGCCGGTTCAAGCGGAGCTTGACGTCATGGAGGTTCCGGCCCAATCGGGGTCCGACGCGGGTGCTGCTCTCACCCGATCGGAGCTTGACGTCATGGAGGTTCCGGCCCAATCGGGGTCCGACGCGGGTGCTGCTCTCGCCCGATCGGAGCTTGACGTCATGGAGGTTCCGGCCCAATCGGGGTCCGACGCGGGTGCTGCTCTCGCCCGATCGGAGCTTGACGTCATGGAGGTTCCGGCCCAATCGGGGTCCGACGCGGGTGCCGCTCTCGCTCAATCGGAGCTCGGCACCATGGTCGTTTTGACCCAGGTGGGTTCTGGAGACTGTGTAGCTGACCCGCCGCTGAGCGCTTTCCAGGCCATGCCCCGTCCTCGCCGTGGCCCCTTTTTCCCCGCCTTTGAGACTGCGGGGGTAAATTCCGGCTGGCCCGGTTCGCCGACCTTCCCCCAGCCATTCTGTTGGCAGGCCGATACTGCCCGACCACCCGGTGACCGGCTCTTTCCTTTTGGCGTCCGGGTCCGGCCTCCTGACAAGCTGGATGGTTCTTTTGGCGCCCTGGTCCGCCCACCGGAGACACGGTTTCCCTCGGCCCGGGGTTTGGCTGGGCCGTTAGGGCACGTTCCGCTGCCTTTTCTGGCGGCCTGGATGCTGGGTGCTGGGAGGCCTCCTGAGCGGAGTTGTTTTACTCTATTCCCCAATGGTTTTTTTTTTTTTTTTTTCTTCCTCTCCTTCTCTTGCCCCACCACTGACTTGTGACTGAAATTCCCCACTGGGGATTGGACTTCATGTTTAAGGTGACTGTTTTCCGTGGATGGACATGTTCTCTTGCCATGGCTATCATGAGTATTGTATGTTTCTTTAGGGTGTGGTTGTTTATTTCCTATGTTACTCCCTTACTCGGGTCTAGTTTTCTTTTTTTTTTTTGGCACCTGTGTTGTCTTTTGGTTTTGACGGTTTTCTGTACACATTAACTTGGAGAAGAAGGTATTATTTGTCCTTTTATTTCCTTGATCCTGCCTTGTGGTATTGACTGGTGTTCCTTGTACCCTCATCTTGGCTTTCTTTTTTGTGGTTATGTGAGTGATGTCAATCTAGCGTTGACTTTTCTTTTTATTCATCTTTGTCCCCGTTTATGTACGGTTTCTGCCTTTTTTTTTCTCTCTCCCTCCCTTCCCCGATGTTTTTGCCCCCTTGTTGTGAGTTGGCCCTGCTCTCCCTCCACCTACTTCCCCCTCCACCCTCCCTGGGGTGTGGTGGGGGGGTCTGGATGTTGCGCGCGACCAGGAGTTCGCGTAGAGGGAGGGGCCCTGTCATATCCCGTGCGCTTTGTCCGCGCTCGGGTTATTCCTCTTCCCTGTCAGCTTTTGACAGCTGGTGTCGTCACACGGGTTTCCCGGGCTCTGATTGGCCAGACGCTCGGGAGCTCTCAGCTGTCAGAACCTGGGCAGCTGTGCCGAGTTTCCAATCATGAGCAGCTGGCTTTAAATGTCAGTGCGAGTGAACTGGACGGCGCGGCTGTCTCGTCAGAAGTCCTATGACTTTCCCCTGTCTCCTTACCACATGCTCCCTGGGTTCCTCGACGTATCCCGCTGCATGTAAGTGATTTATTTGGAACTGTCTTCTCCCTCGCTGACGTTCCTTCCTAATTACGGCAGACGAGAGCTCCTCGTCACTGCCATAACTCCCTATTGTGAATTTATGTTGTGTTGTGTAACGAAGCCTGCGTGGCAAGTTATGTTGTACACCTAAGTCCTGTGCTTTATAAATAAAAGAACTGAACTGAGGCGTCTTATGCTGGCTCGTGAGGGCCAGCCGTGACACTCCGCTCGTATGTTTCCTGACAAACCACTCACATGCACACACTTATTTTGCGCGCGTTCTCATATATAGGCACACAGACATACGTACATGTACAAGTGTCTCTCCTTTAACAGGTGCAGAAACCACACTCGTGTTGAGACATCTCCGGTGGAAGAAGCAGTTTGTCTTTTGTTTGTTTTAGTTGTCTTTTTTTTTTTTTGTCTGTTCCCCTCCCTTTTCTTTCCCCCCTTCACACACTTCCTTTCCCTCTTTCCCATCCTGTGGGGTCTTCCATGGGTAAAACAATTAAAATAAAGTATTAAAAGTTATTACAGGAGGAGTTTACAACAATATACAGTGCAAAGTTAGGCACTGTATAGGCTCCTCTTGGCAAAGTAAATCTGTTTTGGCACAGTAGGGTGACAGATCCCTGTTCTGTTTGCCTAGCTGCCTGACAGGACAAAAAAAAAAAAGGCCCTCAAACCCCTGAGGAGTCTTTTGCCCAGATACCACCAGGAAGCATAGCGGCAAAGGCACGTGGTTCCAAGTTTAATCAATTGCCACAGCCAATTAACATAATTAATATTAACAATTATCTCACAAAAGAATTCACTTCAGTCAAAACACATTCTACAATTACACTACTGTTCAAAAGTTTGGGGTCACTTAGAAATTTCCTTATTTTTGAAAGAAAAGCACTTTTTTTCAATGAAGATAACTTTAAACTAATCAGAAATACACTCTATACATTGCTAATGTGGTAAATGACTATTCTAGCTGCAAATGTCTGGTTTTTGGTGCAATATCTACATAGGTGTATAGAGGCCCATTTCCAGCAACTATCACTCCAGTGTTCTAATGGTACAATGTGTTTGCTCATTGTGTCAGAAGGCTAATGGATGATTAGAAAACCCTTGTGCAATCATGTTAGGTCTGCAATGCTGTAATTGCTGCAAATGGAGGATTCTTTGACGAAAGCAAAGTTTGAAGGAAAAAAAATATTATTTCAAATCCAAATCATTATTTCTAACCTTGTCAATGTCTTGACTATTTTTTCTATTCATTTTACAACTCATGGTGGTAAATAAGTGTGACTTTTCATGGAAAACACAAAATAATTGTCTGGGTGACCCCAAACTTTTGAACGGTAGTGTATATGTGCATTTTACAATCCAATGCATGTTAACATTTGCAAATATAAATCCTTTTACACATATAATATTCAATTACCAGGCCATACAGTGGTGATACTCAGTCTTCACACGGGAAAATAAATTATACTGAGAAACAATATAGGGTAAGTCACAACTCAAAATGACAACACAGTACAAATATGGAAAAAAAAGTAGACAACCTGAGCCCGGTGGAATCCCTCCACGCTCAGAAGGTGACAGTATGTCACCTCAGGGCTGTAAGCTGGCATTTTTGTCAAGGAGCTTGTAAAAGAATTAGTGGTGTAACTTCAACCATGATAAACAGCTTTTGATCACGGTTAATCATAGTAAATGCATGAAGTGTGATGCGATTTTCATGCGATTAATCATGATTAAAACCGCACCCTATGTGAAACATATCAGTCTGTGTTTAATTAATGGTGAAACATTTAATCGCGATCAACACAATTAATCACGATTAAAGTGACTCCACTAGAAAATATATAAAAGGACAAAAACAAAATTAGGAGTACAATGCAAAAATGCTGGAGCAACGGATTTTATGAATTTAATGCATGCACAGTATTTTTACATAATGGCGTGCGACAATATGTAAAAAAAAATCAAAATTTCCAAAACTAAAACCATAATTAGCACTATTAATAAATCAGAACAGCACTGAATGTCTCAAACTTGTGTGATGTGTAATTAATAATGACATTTTTCTACTGAAATACAGTAGCAGTTTCTTATATACAGTAAACATTAAACACAATAATCTTATTTAGCTTCAAGCCTGTTATTTTCAGAGCTTATCTGACTGAGTTTCAAGTTCACCACCATGAACCTCAGAGAGGCAAACAAGAGGGAAGAAAAACACCATAAAAATCTCATTATTATTACAGATGTGATAGAAGGATTTCAAAATCAGCATAATTAAAAACATATATATTACAGCTGTCACGTTCCTTCTCGGCATAGCAAACTGCTCTGTTTTCTCATCATCATTTTCTTATCAGAAGTGACTTTAGTAATACTGTAACTGAGCTCCCCACAGGAGGGTAAAAGTTATTTTAAAGAGAGTGAATGAAGTATGTCCTACCATGGTGTTTTCTGAACTGTATAGACAAAACAATTGTAAGACTGAGCTTTAACTTCAGTCATGAAGTCAAGGTTTCTAGCTCTCCATTCAATGGGTAATGTTTCAGTCTCAAAAGAACTGACCCTGTAGAGAAATCTGAACACAAGTTTAATCTAGTTTTGGGGGAATTAACCCAACTTCACTGTCTGCTGTTCTCCAAGCTGACCCCTGCTTCCTGAATCCAGGACACAGGCTGAGTGACTTATTCAGCCAGAGACCCAGTACCCCTACTTGGATTCACAGCAGCTTCCTCATGGTGCAATTGCTTTTGGTAAAATCTGGGTGAATGTTTAAGATCAGGATCATTGACCTATTTTCAATACCTTGTGAGAAGGATCTTCTTCTTTCAGCTGCTCCCTTTAGGGGTCACCACAGTGGATCATCTGCCTCCATCTGACCCTATCCTTTGCATCTTCCTCTGTAACATTAACCCTCTCCATGTCCTCCATCACTACATCCATGAATCTTCTCTGTGGTCTTCCTCTCAGTCTCCGAGATTGTGTTAAACAATCTGGTTAAAAAGTCCACTGCTATCTCTCCGAAACCTCTCCATAACTCCACAGGTGCAGTATGTCATCTGGACCAACCGCTTGTAACGTCCCCGTGGCCTTTTACGCAGCGCAAGGAGGAGAGAGACAAATCCACATGCAGGAGATGTTGTGTGCAATTTATTGTGCAAAAAAAACAAAAGGGAAACAGTCCAGCGACAACAGAAAATACCAAAATGGCGAGGAGGCTCTGGGAAGCTCACGAGATGCTCCTCAGCTCAACAGTGAGTAAGCCCATGAGACCCAAAGTGCTGCAGGACAGCTGGACAGCGGGAGGAAGGCAGCCTGGGCACCCGAGCACGTCCAAGATGGGACTGGAAGCAGCGGGTACAGGAATACTCACTGGAGCCGGAGACAGGGACGTCCATGGACAGAATCCCAGAGCTAGCCTGCGAAAACAGAAAAAGAGGACAAAGATGTCATGCAGAGGGAAGTGGTACCAGAACAGGCAGGGCGTCTAGTCATAAATGCATCTAAACAACAGAATAAACACTGAAGAACACACAGGTCCAACAATAATCCAGCAATTTTCTCCCATGGCCACAGGCCTAAAATAATGCCACACATAATGACGGGAGTGAACGCCAGTGTGCGTAATGAGGGGAAAACATGTGAGTGTGTGCGTGCATGAAACAATAATGACAGCCAGCTGGCAAAACCTGGCAGGAGAGGGGGCGTGGCTGTGAGCTGTCAAAGAGCCGGAAGACCTCAAGGCTCCCAAGGAGGTGCCTGACGGAAAAAATAGGAAATCAAAACACACTAAAGACAGGGCAGCCACCGTGCCATGAAACTGGGCTGGAAGTCCACCCCAGTTCACGACACCGCCTTTCAATTCTTCACCCTCTTCAAAGCTCCCCTCACTTCCGCCTTGCTAATCCTTGGGACTTCCATGTTCACTATCTTTCTTTTATCAATCCATCCACCTCTCATTTTCTTTATTCATTAGCTCTTCAAAGTACTCCTTCCACCTTCTCAACACACTCGTCATCTGTTAGTACATTACCATTTCTGTCCTTAATCAACCTAACTTGCTGTACAGTCTTTCCAGCTCGATCTTTCTGTCTAGCCAGTCGATACAAGTCCTTTTTTTTTTTTCTTAGTGTCCAGCTGCTCATACAACTCACCATATGCCTTTTCCTGTTCCTTTGCTACCTCTGTCTTTGACATGTGCCTGGATTCCAAATACTCCTGTCTGCTTTCTTCTTTCCCCTGACAATCACAGTTTTTCTTTGCTAACCTCTTATTTGAATACTTTCCTGTACCTCCTCATTCCACCACCATGTCTCCTTGTCTTCCTCCCTCTGTCCACTGGATAAACCACATACCTTTCTACCCATTTCTCTTAATACTTTTGCTGTACTTTCCCAGTCACCTGGTAATTTTTCCCTACCACCCAGAGCCTGTATCAACTCCTTCCTGAACTCGGTGCAACCTTCTTCCTTTTGTAACTTCCCCCACTTAATCTTTGGCTGTGACTTCACTGTTTTCCTGTTCTTGTTTTTAACATGGTTAGGGGACCCAGTGACCAGACACAGACTCAATAGATTCAATTAAGTTTATTAGCAAAGTGTAGTGCGTGAGTGCGTGTGTGCAAATGTAATCAGGAACCGCAGGGGGAGAGCAGAACACGGTACGACCTGGAAACCTGTGTGCAGAGATGAAGAATGGCTCAGGTACAGCTCAGCGGCTATGGCCAGGAGGACAGTGTTCGCTGATCTCGTCGCAGCTGCTGGAGGTGAATAGGAGTGAAGATGATGGTGTGGTGTTGTCCGCCACCAGGAAGGATGGTAGGGGGTCCGCCGCCCCAGAGAGGGAGAGAGTCTGCCACCACGGAACTCCGTCTGTGCACAGGGGACTGAGAGAGAGGATGAAAGGAATGAGCTGGGCTTACGTGAGCTTGAGGTGAAGTCCTTCAGACACCGGTGGCAGGAGACTTGGAGCAAGAACAGGATCAGGCTTTGGCAGGAACTTAGGAACATCAGTGAAGGCAGGAGAAGCTTGTCTGGAGCATAGAAAGATGACTCCGCACTGAAGCCAGGGCAGCCCGGTAGATATAGCCCAGGCCCTAATGAGGAGCAGGTGTGTGCACAGCTGGTGGAGATGAGTACAAGAGCAGACCATACAGTACTCCCCCCCCCCCCCCCCATGGGATGCCTCTCGGCAGTCGATTCAACCTACCTGGGTGCATCCGATGGAAATTCCTGATGAGGTCTTTATCCAAGACGAAGGAGGGACACACCCAGGACCTCCATTCCGGCCCGTAGCCCTCCCAGTCTACCAGGTATTCCAGACGGCGACCCTGGCGACGGACATCCAGGATGGCATTGACCTTCCATGCCGGGTCACCGTCGATCACCATAGGTGGAGGTGGAGACCTGGGAGGGGGACACAGTGGGCTGGAACAGAAGGGTTTGAGATGAGAAACGTGGAAGGTGGGAATAGATGCGGAGGGGGAGGGGGAGCTAGGCGCACAGAGACAGGGTTAATAATGTGGGAAATGGCAAAGGGTCCAATGAACCGCTGGGACAGCTTTCTGGAGTCTGCCTTCAGGTTAATATTTTTGGAGGATAACCAAACCTGCTGACCCACCTGGTAGGAAGGGGCTGGCGCCCTGTGGCGGTTGGCAACCGAGGAGTTGTGCTCAGCCGTGCACCGTAGCATGGTCTGGGTCGCTTTCCATAGCCAGCGGCAGTACCTCAGGTGTGCCCGGATGGACAGGACGGCGATGTCTCCCTCCTCCTCAGGGAACAACGGAGGGTTGTAACCGAGCAAAGCCTCAAATGGGGACATTCCGATGGCTGAGGAGACCGTCGTGTTGTGGGCATATTCGATCCATGGTAGATGCGAGCTCCATGATGCCGGGTTGGTGGTGGCCACACACCACAGTGCAGCCTCCAGCTCCTGGTTAGCCAGCTCACATTGGCCGTTGGACTGGGGGTGGTAACCGGATGACAGGCTCACCATAGCCCCAAGGACATTGCAAAAGGATCTCCAAAACTGGGAGATGAACTAGGGACCCCGGTCGGAGACTATGTCCAGGGGGATCCTGTGCAGCCTCACCACATGCTGGACGAGCAGGTCCGCTGTCTCCCTTGCTGTGGGCAGCCCCTGTAGGGGAATGAAATGAGCAGCCTTGGAGAACCTGTCGACAATGGTGAGGACCACTGTGTAGCTATTAGAAGGTGGGAGACCGGTGACGAAATCCAACGCCACATGGGACCAGGGCCTGCTGGGAGTAGGGAGAGGATGGAGCAGCCTGGCTGGAGACGATGACGACGTCTTGCCTGCGGAACACTGGGAACAGGCACGAATATACTCCCCAACGTCCTGCTGGAGTGAGGGCCACCAAAATGTTCTCTGAAAAAGTTCAACTCTGCGCACACTCCCTGGGTGACACAAGAACTTGGAAGCATGGGCCCAATGGATGACTTCGCCCCGGACGGCCGATGGAACAAAGAGCTTATGCGCTGGCCCCCCACCCGGGTCCACCTCAGTATCCTGTGCCCTCATGACCTTCTCTTTGATGCCCCACGAGAGGGCACCCATGACACAAGAAGGAGGAAGAATAGGGTGGTCTTCAGGTTCCGTAGCATCAGAGGCGAACTGCCTGGAGAGGGCGTCCAGCTTAGTGTTCTTGGACCTGGGCCGGTACGTGATGGTAAAATCGAAACGTCCAAAAAACAGGGACCAGCGGGCCTGGCGAGCATTCAGACGCTTGGCCGTCCGGTGGTATTTCAGGTTCTTGTGGTCCGTCCAGACCACGTACGGCTGAGAGGCCCCCTCCAGCCAATGGCGCCACTCGTCCAGCACGAGCTTGACTGCCAGGAGTTCCCTGTCACCAATGTCGTAGTTTCACTCCGCCGGGGAAAGCCGACGAGAGAAGAAAGCACACGGTCAGATCTTGCCATCTGCTGGGGATCAATGGGAAAGGACGGCTCCCACCCTCAAATCTGAGGCATCCACCTCCACCAGACACTGAAGAGCAGGGTTCACCTAAGCCAAGATGGGGGAGTCAGAGAACCTCCTCTTGATAGCCGAAAAGGACATAGCCGCCTCCTCCGTCCACTGAAAGGGAACCTTGGGCGAAGTGAGACGTGTTAAGGGAAAAGCCATAATGCTGTAATCTTGTATAAAGTAGCAATAAAAATTGGCGAACCCCAAAAAACTGCTGTAGCTGCTTCCTGGAAGAGGGAGTGGGCCTTTCAACCACCGCCTTAATCTTACTGGGGTCTGGGAGGATCTTGTTGTGGGAGATAATAAAACCCATGAAGGGTGTCTTGGAGGCATGAAATTCGCACTTCTCTGCCTTGACGAATAGTTTATTTTCCAATAGCCGCTGCAAAACCCACCTCACATGCACCTGATGTTCATCCAAAGACTGCAAGAAAATCAGAATATCGTCAAGGTACACAAACACAAACATCATCATCATCACAGCAGTCTGTCGTGGGCGACAATGACTGTTTCATTTACACTACTGTTCAAAAGTTTGGGGTCACCCAGACAATTATTTTGTGTTTTCCATGAAAAGTCACACTTATTTACCACCATGAGTTGTAAAATGAATAGAAAATATAGTCAAGACATTGACAAGGTTAGAAATAATGATTTGGATTTGAAATAATAATTTTTTACTTCAAACTTTGCTTTTGTCAAAGAATCCTCCATTTGCAGCAATTACAGCATTGCAGACCTAACATGATTGCACAAGGGTTTTCTAATCATCCATTAGCCTTCTGACGCAATGAGCAAACACATTGTACCATTAGAACACTGGAGTGATAGTTGCTGGAAATGGGCCTCTATACACCTATGTAGATATTGCACCAAAAACCAGACATTTGCAGCTAGAATAGTCATTTACCACATTAGCAATGTATAGAGTGTATTTCTGATTAGTTTAAAGTTATCTTCATTGAAAAAAAGTGCTTTTCTTTCAAAAATAAGGAAATTTCTAAGTGACCCCAAACTTTTGAACGGTAGTGTAGGTCTGATCAGATTCCTCCACACAGCTCTGTCCTTAGCCTTCCGCTGCCAGGAACTCCTGTCTATGTCCAACTTCTTCAAGTTTCTTTTTACAGTGTCTTTAAATCTGAGCCTTGGTCTACCCTGATTGCATTTGCCGTCCCATAACAGTGAGTAGAGTAACTGCCGAGGGAGACGCTGGGGGTCCATCCTCTCAACATGTCCGAGCCAGCTCAGGTTCATCTGTATTAGCAAGTCCTCCATTGATGGTAGACCAGCTCGTTTCAACACTTCTATGTTGGTTATCTTGTCTTTCCATGAGATGTTAATTATGGCTTGAAGGTGTCTCATCATGTACGCGTGGAGTTTCTTCACCTGCACTCTGTAGACAGTCCAAGTTTCAGCACCATACAATAGAGTAGCCAGTACTGTCGCTCTGTACACTTTGCATTTCACATGGATAGACGCATGTCAATTGTTCCACAGTCTCTCCCTCAAGTTTCCAAACACAGCGCTTGCTCTTCCCATTCTGAGAGAAAGTTCATCCTCCAGCCTAACTTTCTCTGAAACAGTACTCCGTAGGTACTTGAAAGTCTTGCACTTGACTAGTGGCTCTGTACCAATGCTGATCTCTCCTGGTAGTGATGTTGATAACTGGAACTTTGGTGGCTGATAAAGGCACTCTGTCTTCTTGATGTTGATTTGGAGGCTGAATTGGCTAGCTGCTCTTGCAAATTTCTCCACTAAAGATTGCATATCTTCCACGCTGTGTGCAGCTAGAGCACTGTCATTGGCAAAGAGCATTTCTCTTACTACCTTTATCGTTGTCTTACTCTTGGCTTTAAACTGTGCCACATTGAACAAGTCTGCTTCTTTCCTTGTTTGAATGTATACTCCTTCTGAAGTGTCTTTGAAGGCCACCTCAAGCATGGCTGCCAGATATAGCGAGAAGAGTGTAGGTGCCAGCGTACACCCTTGTTTCACCCCGTTGCTTACTGAAAAGTCTTTAGATACTGAACCACTCATTGCCACGTTTGCTTGCATACCTGTATGGAGTGCCTCGATCAGGCTGACAAACTTCTCTGTACAACCATATTTCTTGAGTACCTGCCAAAGTCCTTGTCGCGAAACGGATTCAAAGGTTTTACTGAAGTCTATGAAGACTACATAAAGCGGCATGTTCTGTTCAATACACTTTTCTCGAACATGTTTCAAGCAGAAAATCATGTCCATTGTGCTTCTTCCACTTTTAAAGCCGCACTGGGTTTCCGGTTGTACATTCTGCGAGATGTGTTCACTGAGTCTGCACAGTGGCGCAGTCATTAGCACTGTGGCAGCACAGTGTACCCTCGGCCGGGGGATCGCGGGGATCGTGGGTTCGATCCTTGCCCCCGGCCAACAGTGATCTGTGTGGAGTTTGCATGTTCTCCCCGTGTTGCGTGGGTTTACTCCGGGATTTCTCCGGTTTCCTCCCACATGCCAAAAACATGCAGGTTAGGGATAAGGGGCGCTTGCGCACGCAGCGACCGGCAGCTGGTGGCTTGTCACCAGACTGCAAAACAAATCTACCTACGGGTACAAAATAAGTAATAAATAAATAAAAATAAATAAATAAAATGAGTCTGTTAAGTAGTACACATGAGAGAATCTTACCAACAGTGGCTAGCAGTGATATACCTCGGTAATTTCCACAATCTTTCCTGTCACCTTTCTTGAACAAAGGCACAATACTTGCATCCTTCCAGTCTTGAGGTACTTTCTGGGCATCCCATATCTCTTGGATGAGCTTGTGCAGGCAGTTGGTCAGCTGAACACCACCAAATTTCCACACTTCTGCTGGAATTCCATCCCTTCCTGGAGCTTTACCATCCTGTGTGGTCCTGATAGCTGCCATTAGTTCATCAAAATTTGGTGGTTCATCCAGACTTGATACAGCTGGTCGCTGCACTAGAGCTTCTTTAGCTTCTTCAGTGAGATCTCCAGGGTTGTTTAGTAGTTGGTCAAAGTGGTCTGCAAATCTGTCCAGGATCTTGTCTTTCTCCTGCAAAGCTGTTTCACCATCAACAGCCTTTAGTTGGATCAATCCTCTTGGTTTAGGGCCGTAGATTTCTCTCATACCTGTGAAGAATGTTTTCATGTCCTTCCTGTCTGCTGCAGTTTGAAGTTTCTCCACTTTTTCATCCCACCGGTTGGACTTCATCTCTCTGGTGTACTTCTGTAGCTCACTCTGAGCCTTTGAGTATTTCATCTTCTTCGACCTTGTGTTACACTGTAGGTTTTCCTGCCTAGCTGTATTCCTCGCTTCTAGTAGTTTCTTCAGGTGTTCATCATGCTCATCAAACCAATTTTGATGTTTCCTCTCAGGGTAACCTAATACATCGCTCGCAGTCTGATACACCATATCTTTCAGTGTTGCCCATTTCTCTTCTATGTCATTCTCTGAGTTGTTGCTGTCCCAGTCTTTCAAGTTTTCATCCATTTCCTGTGTAAGTACTTCCTGCTTCTTTTGGCCTTTCAGTGCACTAGTGTTTAGCTTCTGTGGTGGCTTCACACCCGTCCTGCAGTGCTGTTTTCGTCTGCAAATCCTTAATCTAGATCTCAGCGTAACATGATCAGTACCACAGTCGGCACCTCTCATTGTTCTGGTGTCCAATACATCCCTTATGTCTCTCTGCCTGACTATGATGTAGTCTAATAAGTGCCAGTGCTTGGATCTTGGGTGCATCCATGTCTCCATGTCTTCTTCTGTGTGCCCTTGTGCTTAAATAGAGTGTTGGTTATCACAAGGTTGTACTCTGAACATAGTGCAAGTAGAAGTTCTCCATTAGCATTGCACTTGCCTACCCCATGACTGCCTAGCACTCCTTTCCATTTCTGTGTCCGAACCAATTCTGGCATTAAAATCTCCAACTAGTATCAGTCTGTCATCAGTCGGTACACGCCTGATAGTCTCATGTAAATCACTGTAGAACTCTTCCTTCACCTCCTCTGTGTTGGTCATTGTTGGGGCATATACACTGAGTGTGGCATACATCTTCCGCTGTAGTGGGAGTCTCATAGTCATTATCCTGTCATTGATTGGCACCGGTTCCTCATCAAGCATTGCTGCTATCTACTTTCTAACTGCAAAGTCCGCTCCTGCTTCTCTCCTTTCTTGAGTTGATCTCCCACTCCAAAAGAAGATGTACCCATGGTCTTCCAAGCTGTCATATCCAGGAAATCTTGTTTCACTAAGTGCAGCTATGTTGACATTGCACCTGTTCATTTCCAGGGCCACAAGCGCGGTCTGTCTTTCTGGGTGCTGTGATGTTGTTCTGTCCAACAGAGTGTGTACATTCCATTCTGCTACACAAAAGGCTGCTGTTTTCCTCTTCTTTTGTCTTCCTGCTCCTAGCTTATTTTTCACTGCCTGTCGGAGTGTAAACAGATCAGCGTGGACCTTGTAAGCCCGGGCGACGTCCGAGCCGGTATGAGTTGCTTTCTGATTGACCATTTCATGAAACTGCTTGGAAAATATTTGAGTACTGCTAGCTTTTGCTGGACTTGCAGCACATTCTTGGCAGATAAAGGAATTATCAGTGGCAAGGACAAGCCAAGACAAACTGACTCCAGTGTCTGTTGCAGTGACTGACCAGATGATAGGTTTGTTTATCTCTGCTCTTTGTGTAGTGCATGCCACAATGCACCGACTGGCACAGTCCACCACAGACCTTGCAACAGATGTGTTTATCTGCCAGGATGTCCAGTCTCACACTGTAACTGGGAGTGGTCCACCACAGACCTGTGGCAGATGTTGGTTTTAGTTCTGCCAGGATGCCCTGTTTCACCCTCCAAGCCCTCGGAAGGGCGGGGATGCCGGTTGAGTCACCGACGGCCTGACCCATGAGACAGGTAGTACCGGTTTTCATGGTTATCCGGTAGCAAGCAAGCCTGACCTGACACCAAAAAAAAGGATGTAAGTCTCAGTTAAAAGCTGCCAATTTCTGACCAAAAAAAGTGGAATTTTTTGGGTTAAAAGCTGCAACTTTAGCAAAACATGTATTGATTTGACAAAACATGTATTGATTGACACAAACGCACCCAGGAAATCCCTCAACACGTCTTTAATAAGGCATTGAAAAACAGTGGGGGCATTGGTCAGACCGAATGGCATTACCAGGTAATTAAAGTGTCTGCTGGGGGTCCGACACCCCGTCTTCCACTTGTCGCCCTCCCGGATCCACACCAGATGGTATGCATTGCGGAGATCCAGCTTGGTGAACCAGGAGGCCCCCTGGAGGGAATCGAAGGCAGTGTTGAGGAAAGGGAGGGTGTATTTGTCCTTGACAGAGATGTTATTCAGTTCTCTAAAATCAATACATGGCCTCAGTGAACAGTTCTTCTTACCAACAAAAAAAAAATCCCACCCCCACCGCCGAGGAAGACGACCAAATTATGCCGGAGTTCAGGGATTCTTTAATATAAGCCTCCATGGCCTCCCGCTCCGGAGGTGACAGGCTGTACAGGTGGCTCGATGGTAGTGGGGCTCCGGGATGGAGATTGATGGCACAATCATACGAGCAGTGAGGGGGGAAAGGAAAGAGCCTGGGTTTTACTGAAAGTGGCTCCAAGATCATAGTACTCTGGGGGAACTTTAGACAGATTGGGGGAAGGGGTAATGGGAACACCCAGGGGCATGGATGGCGAGCAAGCGGCTGAAGACAGGCGCCAAGACAGAACGAGCTCCAAGACATCACGTTCCCAGAGCACCAGTCAATGGAAGGGTTATGGAGGCGTAACCAGGGGTAACCGAGAATCACTGGTGACGAGGAGACCGGTAACACAAAGAATCTCAACTCCTCCCAATGGTTACCAGAAATAATGACAGATACAGTTGTGGTCTGCTGAGACACGATGGTGACAGGGGCTTTGGACAGGGCGATGAGTCTCAGTGGGGTTTTGAGCGGCTGACAGGGGAGACCCAGTCGGGTTGCCAGATCCACCGAAATAAAACTCTGCTCTGCCCCAGAATCAATTAATGCATGTGTGACAATTTCTCTATGGTTATGAATGAAACGTATGGGAAGGAGGAACCTGGAGAGGGGATTTAACTGAGGTGAGTCCGTGAGTCCCCCTACTGTGACTCACAGGCTCCCCCTTTTGGCCGTAGAGGGCGTGATGCTACTTTGTGCTCCTCACTCCCACAGTAGAGGCACAGCCCCGACTCGCGGCGGCACTGTTTCTCCACCGGAGGCAACCTGGACTGCCCCACCACCGTAGGTTCCGGGGCCTCGGAGGAATCTGAGGGAGGTAGACCCAATAGGGAAGGCTGAGGGGCGTGGTGATACAGAGCACCCGAGCGACCGGAAGTTCTACATTCCTCTGCCGGTTCCCTTAGTCTATTATCTAAACTAATGGCCAGGGAAATCAACTCGGATAACCTCGTAAGTTTTTCTAAGGGGGATAGCTCATCCCGCAGGCTAGGGCTGGGACTCCTGATAAAAATGCTGCACAGGGACGCGTCCTCCCACCCCACCTTGGTGGCCACCACCTGGAAATCGACGGCGTAGTAAGCCACAGACTTGGTCCCCTGTCTAAGATTCAACAACCGGGAGTTAAGCACACTATCACGGTCAGAATGGTCAAACACTTCCTTAAATTCACAGATAAACTGGCTGTAGGACAGACTGGAATAATTCGCCCTAGCCCTGATGGCATAAGCCCAAGCTAGCGCTCGCCCTTCCATCCATCTTCTTCCACTTAATCCTTTTTGGGTCGCAGGGGGGTTGGAGCCTATCCCAGCATCTTTGGGCGAGAGGCAGGGACAGATCGCCAGTCCATGGACAGATCGCCAGTCCATCGCAAGGCCAACACAGGGAGACAGACAACCATTCACTCTCACAGTCATACCTAAGGACAATTTAGAATCCCCAGTTTGATGCCAATTAACCTAACTTGCATGTGAATGAATGAACGAATGAATGAATCTTTATTTCGGATAGATTAAAAGTACAGGTTAAAAGAAACTGAATAATATAACAAAGGGGGAAAGAAAATCCAACAAGGTCAAATTAGACAATAACTCCTCTGATTATACAGTTCAACATAAGTTATCCGAAATGGGTGATGGCTGAAGCCGCAGCTTATATTGCCCACCCATATTCCATCCAAGAATTCAAAAGAAAAACAAAACAAGAGCGATTACAATTCAGAACAAAGCTAAGACAAAATGTGACAAAAAAAACTAAGCTACAACACAACGCAGGCTGGATATGACAATCCTGTCATCCTGTATATATGTTTGGAGTATTTCTTCCTTTAGTTTTTGTTTAAATTGTCCAAGCGTTGTACATGATTTTAATTCAGGTCCAAAATCGTTCCATAATCTGACTCCTTGCACTGAAACAGTGTTGCTTGGTGGTAGTTCTCACTGAAGGTTTTTGAAATATACATGTTCCTCTGAAATGATATTGTTTCTCCCTTATTTGGAGATGTTTTTGGCATGTGGGAGGAAACCGGAGAAATCCCGGCGTAAACCCACGCAGACACGGGGAGAACATGCAAACCCCAAACAGATCACTGTTGGTCGGGGGCTGGGATCGAACCCAGGATCTCCCGGCCAAGGGTGGGTTGCTGTGCTGCCGCAGTGCTAACCATGCCACCACCGCGCTGCCCTTCCAATAAATTAATTATGTAGCCAATCTTACTATGGTCTGTGGTAACGTCCTCGGGCACCCACTGAAAAACTACCTAACACTGCATGATAAATCCCCTTGCCTCTCCTAACTTACCACTAACGCGGGTGGGAGTAGGGACGGGGGTTAGCAAGGCAGGAGGCCCCTGCCCGGGCTGGTTGACCGGGAAGCTAGCGGTAGCTGAGGAACTATTCGGGGCCGGGATAGCCAGAGGGAATGCCTGTGGACCTACCAGGCGGTCCAACCGGTCTGTAACACAGGCTAATTGGGTGAGGATTATTTGCTACTGAAAAGCTAATTGATCTATTCGAGTCTCCATGTTATTAACTCAGCGTACCAAAGCGCTGTCAGCTGGGTCATTCTGGCGGAGTCGTACTGACATGGTTAGGGGACCCAGTGACCAGACACAGACTCAAGAATAGGTTCAATTAAGTTTATTAGCAAATTGTAGTGCATGAGTGCATGTGTGCAAATGTAATCAGGAACCGCAGGGGGAGAACAGAACACCGTACGACCTGGAAACATGTGTGCAGAGATGGCGAATGGCTCAGGTACAGCTCGGCGGCTACGGCCAGGAGGACAGTGTTCGCTGATCTCGTTGCGGCTGCTTTAGGTAAATAGGAGTGAAGGTGATGGTGTGGTGTTGTCCGCCGCCCCAGAGAGGGAGAGAATCCACCACCACGGAACTCCACCTATGCACAGGGGACTGAGAGAGATGATGAAAGGAATGAGCTGGGCTTACGTGAGCTGGAGGTGAAGTCCTTCAGACACCGGTGGAAGAAGGCTTGGAGCAAGAACAGGATCAGGCTTTGGCAGGAACTTAGGAACATCAGCAAAGGCAGGAGAAGCTCATCTGGAGCATAGAAAGACGACTCCTCACTGAACCCAGGGCAGCCCGGTAGATATAGCCCAGGCCCTAATGAGGAGCAAGTGTGCACGCAGCTGGTGGAGATGAGCACAAGAGCAGACCATAACAGCTTTGCAAAGTCATCCTACAGACAACCATCCGATGCTGTCTAGCTACATTCTCTCCTGCCACCACCTTCCAGTCTCCTATCCCTTTCAGATTTCTCCTTCTGCATAAGATGTAGTCCACCTGTGTGCACCTTCCTCCACCCTAGTAATTAACCCTATGTTCCTCTATTCTTGAAGTATGTGTTCACCACAGCCATTTCCATCCTTCTAGCAAAATCCACAACCACATGTCCTTCCACATTTCTTTCCTTTAGATCATACCTACCCAGGACCTCCTCATCACTTCTGTTCCCTTCACCTACATGTCCATTAAAGTCTGCTCCAATCACCACTCTCTCCTCCATGGGAGCACTCTCTACAACTTCATCCAACTTACTCCAGAATTCATCTTTCTCTTCTACCTGAGATCCAGCTTGTGCGGGATACAGACTGACAACATTCAACATCACACGTCTGACTTTTGTCTTCAAACTCATGATTCTGTCTGACTTCCTCTTTACCTCCTAAACACTCTTCACATAGTGTTCTTTCAAGATTACTCCTACCTCATTTCTCTTCCTGTCTTCGCCATGGTAGAAGAGTTTAAATCCCCCTCCAATGCTCTTCGCTTTGCTTCCCTTCCATCTGTTTTTTTGAAAACACAGTACATCTACCTTTCTTATCTCCATCATATCAGCCAACTCTCTTCCTTTACCAGTCATAGACCCTACATTTAACGTCCCTACTCTCACCTCCACACTTCGACCTTTCCTTTTCTCTCTCTCTCTCCCTCCTAACACGCCTTCCCCCTCTCCTCCTCCTCAATTTTTCATCAACAGTAGCTCAATTTCCACTGGCACCCCATCGGTTAACAGCACTGGTGGCGGTCGTTGTTAACCCAGGCCTCAAACAATCTGGTATGAAAGTCTCATTCATCATGATCCGCATGTTTGATTTGGCAAAGGTTTTACGTCGGATGCCCTTCCTGACACAACCCTCCCCATTTGCCCGGGCTTGGGACCGGCACTAGGAGTACACCAGCTTGTGCACCCCCTGTGGCTGGGTTAGCTTGTAAAAACAGCAACCTTTCAAAAGTTCTACTGATTTACCGCTTAACCACAATTCGTGACTGTAAAAAGATCTGAACAAGCATTAACCACTAACTCCTTCTTCTATTTTAATATGGTGCCATTCTTTTTTAAAATTCAGCAACACATGGCATTAAACCTATAATTTGGTATTAATAACTCATATATCAAATAAAATAAATCACAAAAGGATGTCAATCACAAATCATAAAGATAATAATAATAAAATGTTCACCTCTCGAATTTGAAGATTGAATCTGAAGTCAAGTAGAGAGAAGAATAGGTTATAATTTTAGCCAGCCATCACATGAGGAACTGCAGCAGCTGTTTCCTCAGTAAAAAAAAAAAAAAAATCTTCTTTATTTTAGCAGTTCATGTAGTGGGTAAAACACTGGATCATTCTGTTGGGTGTTGCAGAACAGCCTCAATCCTCCCATGTTGTGTCTGATGGCTGCGTAGACTCCCTGCAGAAGATGAGCAACTTTGGATGTTATACCCTGGTTTTTATAGTCCTTTTCACACTGTTCTAACCCAGTCTCTTACTTTATGATTGGCTAAACAAATCACTCCATTTTGACTCTGGCTTCTTGGATTGGGTCATTGCTATTAATTACCTCATACTCACGCTGACGTATTAAATTATTGTAACCAAGCAGCCACCAGTATGAAAAAAAAAATAATAATAATAATCGCATTTTGGGAAAAAAAAAGTGACGTTACATAAGCTTTAGGAATCAAATGTTACAGTTTTGGGAGTCATTAGTGTTTTGATATTGAAATCGCTCCATAGTTTAAGCACAAAACTTACTTGTAAACAGTTTTTGTTTTTTTTTCTCGTCACGTCAGATGCCGGCCATATTGGTTTGTTCCTGGGAGAGGCAGATGTGCTGATGGGCACATTTCTGTTTGAGGAATGTGGCACTTGTAGTTTTTACCGATGAACAGAAAATTACCGGAAGAAAATATGATGCCCTTCCTCTTCAAACCTAAACAGTGAAACGAGTCTGAATACAATCGATGTGATGAATCAAAGCACCAAGATGCTGACGCCTCAGTGCCTGTGGCAGGGAGACATGGGGCGGGGGGGCTGTAAAAAAGGTGCACTGCCACCTGTACTGCCCCGGCATAGTTATTACAATACCTTTTTTCCCAGCTCCACTGACATTAAAGGTGAGTTCAATTTGTTTTTATTTTGAAAAGAAAGCCGTATGTGGAAATTTTGCCAAATAAAAATTCTATCAAATATGGTGATATAATGATACTGTGGAGAGTGCAATAAAAAGACCAGACTTCGATGGCAGACGGACTTTATTCACTCTCTCACTTCATTCATACACAGAAAAAGCATTCTCGTCATACACCAGGGTCTCTCCTTTTATATCACCCCACTCCTTCCCCCTGCTGCCTGAGATCTTGCATCACAATACATTCAACACATCATCACCCCTACTGTTCCCGCAGCTACTCCTTCCTGCTGCCTGGGGTTCTATATCACCATAACTTCTCCCATCACAATACCTATTGTCCTCATCTGTTTAATCCCCCACGCTCTACCGGCAGAGGGACTATTTGCCTCTCCTCTGCTTCCAGTCTGTGATGATTATCCCAGCGTGGGTTCCCCACAATACAAGCCTTTAGTGTCATGATCCTGGGCAAGGATGGGTGTCGTGCCCAATGTCTAGTTTTAGTTCTGTCTTTTTCTTTCTGTTTCTCTGTTATTTTGTCAAGTTTTTGTCATTGTGTATTTGTAGTAATGTTTACATTTTGGGGTTGTGTTGTTATGGTTTCCGGTTAGGTTTTTTTTTTTTTTTTTTTTTTGACAGCGCTTTTTGGCTGCACGGTGGCGCAGTGGTTAGCACTGCGGCAGCACAGTTTACCCTTGGCCGGGGGATCGTGGGATCGTGGGTTCAATCCCAGCCCCCGACCAACAGTGATCTGTGTGGAGTTTGCATGTTCTCCCCGTGTTGCGTGGGTTTACTCCGGGATTTCTCCGGTTTCCTCCCACATGCCAAAGACATGCATGTTAGGTTAATTGGCTGTTCTAAATTGTCCCTAGATATCTGTTTCCTATAGGCCCTTAGAATAGAGGGTTAGTATTAATGAAAGCGCTTTGAGTGGTCTTTGTGACTAGAAAGGCGCTATATAAGTGCAGGTTAGTTAGTTAGTTAGTTAGCGCTGTGCAGCTTCCGGCTGTCAAACTGGGTGGAGCGGCACATCTTTCATTCATTCTGTTATTTTCTCCACTTACAGTTAGGCCCCAAAATATTTGGACAGTGACACAAGTTTTGTTATTTTAGCTGTTTACGAAAACATATTCAGGATACAATTATATAATCAATATGGGCTTAAAGTGCAGACTCTCAGCTGTAATTTGAGAGTATTCACATCCAAATTGGAGCAAGGGTTTAAGAATTACAGCTCTTTAATACGTAGCCACCTCTTTTTCAAGGGACCAAAAGTAATTGGACAATTGACTCAGAAGGCTACCAAAAAAAAAAAAAAAACAAAAAAAAAACACAAGGCTGCATGGGCTCTTCCCTCGTTAACCTGCCATCAATTAAGCAGTTAAAAGGTCTGGAGTTGATTCCAGGTGTGGTGTTTGCATTTGGAAGCTGTTGCTGTGAACACACAACATGCGGTCAAAGGAACTCTCAATGGAGGTGAAACAGACCATCCTGAGGCTGAAAAAAAGGAAGAAATCCATCAGAGAGATAGCAGAAATGTTAGGAGTGGCCAAATCAACAGTTTGGTACATTCTGAGAAAAAGAGTGCGCTGGTGAGCTTGGGAACTCAAAAAGGCCTGGACGTCCATGGAAGACAACAGTGGTGGATGATCGCAGAATCCTTTCCATGGTGAAGAACAGCCCTTCACAACATCCACTCAAGTGAAGAACACTCTCCAGGAAGTAGGTGTATCAGTATCTAAGTCTACCGTAAAGAGAAGACTTCATGAGAGTAAATACAAAGGATTCACCACAAGGTGCAAACCATTAATCAGCCTCAAAAATAGAAAGGCCAGAATTGACTTTGCCAAAAAACACCTGAAGAAGCCAGCCCAGTTCTGGAACAGCATTCCTGTACCAGAATGATGGGAAGAAGAAAGTTTGGAGAAGAATTGGAACAGCTCATGATCCAAAGCACACCACATCTTCTGTAAAACATGGTGGAGGCAGTGTGATGGCATGGGCATGCATGGCTTCCAATGGCACTGGGTCACTTGTGTTTATTGATGATGTGACAAAAGACAGAAGCAGCCAGATGAATTCTGAAGTGTAAAGGGATATACTTTCTTCTCAGATTTAGCCAAATGCAGCAAAGTTGATTGGAAGGCGCTTCACCAATGATCCAAAACATACTGCAAAAGCAACCCAGGAGTTTTTTAAAGCAACAAAGTGGAATATTCTGCAATGGCCGAGTCAATCACCAGATCTCAACCCAATCGAGCATGCATTTCACTTGCTCAAGACAAAACTTAAGGCAGAAAGACCCACAAACAAGCAACAACTGAAGACAGCTGCAGTAAAGGCCTGGCAAAGCATCACAAAGGAGGAAACCCAGCGTTTGGTGATGTCCATGGGTTCTAGACTTCAGGCAGTCATTGCCTGCAAAGGATTCTCAACAAAATATTGAAAAGTAACATTTTACTTAGGGTTATGTTTATTTGTCCAATTACTTTTGAGCCCCTGAAATGAGGAGCGTCTGTATAAAAATAGCTACAATTCCTACATGTTTAATCATATATTTTTGTTCAACCCCTTGAATTAAACCTTAAAGTCTGCACTTCAATTCCATTGTAGTTGTTTCATTTCAAATCCAATGTGGTGGCATGCAGAGCCCAAATCATGAAGATTGTGTCACTGTCCAAATATTTCTGGGCCTAACTGTATGTATCCACACCTGTGACTCATTGTGAATGGCATATAAGGGCACGGCAAACCTCTGCGGGTTGTCCTGTCCTTCTATCACTGCTACCCGTCCTCAGGAGCTCTGATGCTATCCCTGAGTGTTTTTGGGTCCCACTGTCAAGGGAGAGAGGAGAGCTCCGTCCAAGTTAGTTTTTCCCTTTATTTCCAGCCGTGAGCCCCACTGTCTTTGTGTGTGCTCTGGCTGGATTCTGCTGGATTCGTTCCCAGCTTCTGTCACCCTGCTACATTGAGCCCCGCTCTCATTCCAGCATTTATTTTGTATTTGTATGTTAGCGCCCCACGCTTTATTATTCAGTGTTTGTATGTTAGCGTTCCTGTCTGTCTTTATGTTTAAAATGTGCGAACTCACAGAGAGCGTTTGGTGTCCTTTTTAAGCCCTTGAAAAGGACGTTTCACGACATTTAGTTCCCCTTAATTTTGATGGGGCGAGCTGTAAAGCTGGTAACAGACAGACAAGCAGACAGATACACACATGGACAAATGTAGTGATTATTGTATGCCTGTTGCTTTGCACTGAGGCATAATTAATGTAACCAAGGAGCTCCCAGTACGGAAGAAAAATCGGACATTGGACGAAAAATAATGTGACGTTGTGGAGAGTGTGAAATGAGGAGTCAAGGTTATGAGCAGACGAAGTTTATTACACTCTCCCATCAGTCATACACAAAAAGCATAAACAGCTAAGCACAGCTTCTCCTTTTATATCCACAGCTCGTCTCACATCTCCACGACACTTCACATCACAAGGCATGACATTTCACATCACAATACCTTCACCCTTGACCCCCCACAGCTCCTTCTTCCTGCCAAACTCCCCATGATCTCCTTGCTATTGTCCACCTCTCTTTATTCTCTGCATCCTGACTGGGACACTGTCTGCCGACTCACCCAAGGTCCTACACCCCCCTCCCTTTCCCCAGACAGAGTTTCAGTCCACATGCCTTTTGGGCTTCAGTCTCCTCCCATATCTGCTGTAACCGGGGTTTCTGTGCCGGCGGGGGGCTGCTGGAAGTGTGTCTGACTGCGGGTGGGCCGTGGCGAGGGGAGGGAAACTCCACTTTGCCCGTGTGGCTGTCCTGGTGAATCGTTTGTCTGGGGAGCTCTCCGTGGGGGTCTTCCACGCCGAGGGGCCCGAGCCAGCAGCACTTGCTTGTCCGCCACCACAAAGGCGGGCTTAAGTCTGTCTATGCATATTTTCTCCCGACGCCCTCCAAAATCTAACAAAAAATGCTTGTCCCCTGTTTCCAGCACTCTGAACGGGCCATCATAGGGTGGACGCAACGGAGAGCGATGGGCATCGTGTCTGACGAACATGAACCCCGCGTTCTTCAAAGTTTTCGGCACAAAAGCGCGTGGAAAACAGTGATGGGCCGGACCGGGCAGCGTGCCTGTGTCTGCACTCTGTTGCAAACGCTGAGACGGGCAGTTGTCTGGCGGGGGATTATCTGGCAAAAATTCCCCGGGTAGCCGCAGTGGCTGAGAAAAAACAAGCTCTGCCGGGGAAGCCTCCAACTCCTCTTTTGGTGCGGGACACAACCCCAATAAAACCCACGGCAACCGGTCTACCCAATTTGCATCCGTAAGCGAAGCCCTGAGCGCCGCTTTCAGTGACCTATGAAAACGCTCACATAACCCATTGGCCTGTGGGTTGTACGCAGTTGTGCGATGAATTGCGACACCCAGGTTGTGGGCCATCGCGGACCACAGGTCGGAAACAAACTGACGGCCCCTATCGGACGTGATGTCCGACGGGATTCCAAAACGTGCCACCCATGTTGTCAAAAAAGCGCGCGCCACATCCGCGGATGTGGTCGCCGCCAGCGGGACTGCTTCTGGCCAGCGTGTGGTGCGGTCCACCACTGTCAGGAGGTGCGTGCACCCCTGCGACGGCGGGAGGGGGCCCACGAGATCCACGTGAACGTGGTTGAATCTTTTAGCCGGTATACTAAACGGCTCCAAAGGAGCCTTTGTGTGTCTGCATACTTTGGTTTGTTGGCACGCTACACAGGCTGCAGCCCACTCTTTCACTTGTTTGCGCAGGCCTGGCCACACGAATTTAGCTCCCACCATTTTGACTGATGCGCGCACTCCTGGGTGCGCCAGAGCGTGAACTGACTCGAACGCGCGGCGGTGCCACGCAACCGGGACCACGCAACCGGGACCACCAGGCACGGGCGTCCCGTGGAGACATCGCAGATTAGTGGGGGGCTGCCGTCTTGCAGTACTCTGCTCTCCAGCCTTAACCCTGTTGGTCCAGACTGGAGCGCGCGCACATCTGTATCGCCAACCTGCTCTGCGGCCATGGCTGTATAATCTATCCCTACACAGACTGGGGCCACCACCGCGCGCGAGAGGCAGTCCGCCACCACATTCAGTTTACCCGACACATGCTGAATATCGGTCATAAGAGATCTCGGCCAGCTGCCTCTGCTGCCGGCCCGACCAAGGTTCCAAAACCTTGGCCATTGCGAACGTCAGCGGCTTGTGGTCCACAAACGCAGTGAAGTTGCACCCTTCCAGCCAGAACTGGAAGTGGCGTATGGCCAGGTGGAGAGCCAGCAACTCTCTATCGAACGCGCTGTATTTACGCTCACTGTTGCGCAAAGCCCTGCTGAAAAAAGTGAGCGGTGGGTCCTGGGTTGTTTCCACTGGCGGCCCTCGCCCTGGGTTGGGATTTGGGGGCAGTGGGTGGCCTCACATGCCAGTCTGCAAGCTGGCTTCTGGGGGGGGGGGCGGCCTTGTTTTTGGACCGCCTACCTCCCAGTCTTATTTCCCACCCTCCTCCTCCCCCTGATCTTTTTTGTTACATTTAGGGCTTTGGGGTGGGGGTGTCGGTCGGAGTCATTCCCAGTGAGAGTTGGACTCCGCCAGGGCTGCCCTTTGTCACCGGTCCTGTTCATAATTTTTATGGACAGGATTTGTAGGCGCAGCCAGGGAATGGAGGGTGTCATGCTTGGTGACCACAGGATCTCATCTCTGTTGTTTGCAGATGATGTTGTCCTGTTGGCTTCATCCAGCAATGACCTACAGCTCTTGCTGGGACGGTTTGCCGCTGAGTGTGAAGCGGCTGGGATGAGAATCAACACCTCCAAGTCCGAGTCCATGGTCCTCAGCCGGAAAAAGGTGGATTGTCCTCTCCGGGTTGGGGACAGGCTCCTGCCCCAAGTGGAGGAGTTTAAGTATCTTGGGGTCTTGTTCACGAGTGAGGGGAAAATGGAGCGAGAGATCGACAGACGGATTGGAGCAGCATCTGCAGTGATGCGGACGTTGTACTGGTCTGTTGTGGTGAAGAGGGAGCTTAGTTCTAAGGCAAAGCTGTCGATTTACCAGTCAATCTACGTTCCTACTCTCACCTATGGTCACGAGCTTTGGGTAATGACCGAAAGAACGAGATCGCGGATACAAGCGGCTGAAATGAGCTTTCTCCGTAGGATTGCTGGACTCACCCTCAGAGATAGGGTGAGGAGCTCAGTCATCCGGGAGAGGCTCAGAGTAGAACCGCTGCTCCTCCACATTGAAAGGAGTCAGTTGAGGTGGTATGGGCATCTGATTAGGATGCCTCCTGGACGTCTCCCACTTGAGGTGTTTCAGGCACGTCCCACTGGGAGGAGACCCCGGGGCAGACCCAGGACTCGGTGGAGAGACTATGTCTCCCAGCTAGTCTGGGAACGCCTTGGTATCCCCTCTGAAGAGCTGGAGCAGGTGGCTGGGGAGGGGGAAGTCTGGGCTTCTCTGCTTGAACTGCTGCCTCCGCGACCCGGACCTCCGGAAAAGCGGTAGAAGATGGATGGATGGATGGATGGGTGGGGGTGTGCCGCACTGTGTCGGTGAAAGGGATACCTTTGCCGCGTGGTGCGGCTGCACTCACCTCAATTTTAATTGCATTTTAGACACTGAGGGCTTGGGGGGATGGGGGCTCTGCTGCCCATCATAGTGGCTAACAATACTTCAATTACTATCCCCCCAATTTTAATTGCACTTTAGTAGTCCACACATTTATACACAATTATATCATATAACCGACACACATCCACCATGTTCTGTGCGGGGGGAGGAGGTGGGGGTCTTCCCCCACCCCTGTTGCCCTGTCTTGCTGGGGGCGTGGGGGCCTGGTGGGGGAGCCTAGGACCTATCATGTTGTAAAAATGCCACTAATGTATAGATATAACCAAGGAAGTGACGGGGGACTGAATATGAGTTTAAGTGTGAATGAGAGGGTGATGAATGGAGGTGGTGATGGTGGGTCGGTTTTGGGGCGCCTGCGGTGGTCTGCTGATTGTTCGCTCAGATGGGCGCCGGGGGGTGGGGTCTGCTTCTGTGGCCTGCGCCGGTGGCTTCCCTGGTCACTGCCGGGCACTGGTGCATGTTCAGGCTCACTGCATCTGCCCACTGCACAGCCGGCTTTTGAAATAAAGGTGTATGAGGAGTGAATTTAAGTGGGTACTGGAGTGAGAGAGAATGGGTCGGTCTGGCTGAGTGAGAGGGGTGTGCATGGGAACATGTGGGTGTGAAGGTATGGGGAGGGGTGTGCCTGCGAGTCGGGAGGGGCTGGATTAGGAGGGTAGTGCCTCTCGGCAATGTGGGCTCACCTGGGCGAGGGGACTTCTTTGGACGTGGGGGTCCCCGGGGTGTGTGGCCGAGGCGCTGGGGCGGGACCGCTGTGGGGGTACCTGGGGGGGCTCGCGCCGGGGGGCGCTGGCTGGTCTCTGTCCAGGGGGTTGGGGTCGCTGGCCTCCTGGTGCCTGGGGCCCGGGGGCAGATGTTGGCCCCGCTGGGGGGGGTGGGGGTCGGGCAGGTCCAGGGGTGTGGGCTCACCGCGCCGGCCGCCGGGCAGCCTGCCCTCCCTTGATCGTCTCTCCGGGGGTGGATGCTTGGCTTTCCTGGGGCTTGCTGACCTCGGGGCTGGGGGTTGGTGGCGCTGCCTTGCCTGCTCGGGGTCCTCGGGGGGAGTGCTGCTGCGACCGGCCCTCCGCTCGTATGTTTCCTGACAAACCACTCACATGCACACACTTATTTTGCGCGCGTTCTCATATATAGGCACACAGACATACATGTACAAGTGTCTCTCCTTTAACAGGTGTAGAAACCAGACTCGTGTTGAGACATCTCCGGTGGAAGAAGCAGTTTGTCTTTTGTTTGTTTTAGTTGTCTTTTTTTTTTGTCTGTTCCCCTCCCTTTTCTTTCCCCCCTTCACACACTTCCTTTCCCTCTTCCCCATCCTGTTGGGTCTTCCATGGGTAAAACAATTAAAATAAAGTATTAAAAGTTATTACAGGAGGAGTTACAACAATATACAGTGCAAAGTTAGGCACTGTATAGGCTCCTCTTGGCAAAGTAAATCTGTTTTGGCACAGTAGGGTGACAGATCCCTGTTCTGTTTGCCTAGCTGCCTGACAGGACAAAAAAAAAAAAAAAGTGAGCGGCTGCCAAGAACCGGTCACACGTTGCTCCACGACGGCCCCTATGGCCACGTCCGAGGCGTCGTTGGTGAGCCATATCCGGGCCGCCGGGTCTGGGTGCGCCAACAGTGCGGCGTTTGCCAGGGCTGCTTTAACCTTAGAGAATGCCTGCTCTCACTCCAGAGTCCATTCGACTCCCTCTGCGGGTTTCCATCTCTTGAGCGCGGCGAACAATGGCTGCATGAGTTGAGCTGCGCGGGGGAGGAAACTGTTATAAAAGTTAACCATCCCCAAAAATTCTTGCAGCGCCCTGACCATCTGAGGCCGGGGGAAATTCGCTACAGCGCGCACCTTATCGGGCAACGGTATCGCTCCCTCCGGTGAGACGCAGTGCCCCAGAAAATGAATCTGCATCACGCCGAACTGGCACTTCGCCGGGTTGATTATTAACCCATGCTCCTCCAACCTCTGGAAAACCATCCTGAGGTGGGTTACGTGTTCGTCCTCGGATGCACTGGCTACCAGGATATCATCCAGGTATCATCCAGGTAGACAAACACAAACGGGAGATCACGTCGCACCGCGTCCACCATGCGCTGGAACATCTATCTATCTCCTTTTAACACGAATGGCATGTGCAGGAACTCGAACAAGCCGAACGGAGTTATTACCGCTGTTTTGGGTACGTAAGCCCACCGACCACCCACCCCAGACACACACCGACAGCAGCAGGCTGCCCTGCAGCAACATCCACCTCGGAGCAGCCCGACGGCAACACGGCCACCAACCCACTCCAACGGCCCCCCAACCATCCCAGAGCACCCACACACACTCGCCGCCAATGACACCAGGGGCAATGCGACAAAGCGCCGTACCCCGCGACACAACAGCAGGGCGGCCGAGACAAGCAAGTCCCAAATCGCCAACCCCCATGCCACGAGATGGACCGCCCCACCCCCGCCACCCAACAAAGCTTTCCTACCCATACACACATCCTCCACCCTCACACATCCACCCACAGGTAACCACATCCGTTCATACACACACACACACACACACACACACACACACACACACACACACACACACATGCCACCATCATGTGCACACATACACACACATTCACCATCACACATTCCCTCCTACACCCACACAAAGCCACACATGCCCACACACAACACACACACCCAAGCACCCACTCCCGCACCCTCTCTCACACACGCCCCCACTCACACCCACTCTCACACACGTACACACACACACACACACACACAAACGCCCTCACCCGCAGGGCCCAGAGGACGGGGAGGGTGACCCCCCAGGACGCAGGCACCTGCCCCAGGGCTCCGCCAGGGCCCAAGGGAGGTCACGACCCCGCCGCACAAGGATGCACCGGGGCTGGCCCGCACCCGGGGGAGCACAACTGACCCTGGCCCGGGGTGGGACCCCCCCACTCCCAGCACCAGGGGCCCAGGGCCAGACCCAGCCCCTCCCGGGAGGCAAGCCCAGCAGGCCAGGGGCCACGACCCACCTCCAGTAGAAGCAGATATTTTTGTGACTCAGGCCAATTTTGAACATCCTTTGTCCTGTGTAATGAATTCTATGTACAACTTTATACTGTATGATTTGTAAATTAGAGTTTTTAGTGATCTTAAAGGTGTTTAAACATATTTGTGTCCAGAAGCTTTCATCTTTATTGATCGATAAGTCTGTCTCCCATTTTGATATTGGAAGAGATACTGACTCATCCAGTTTTGATAAGAGTCCATATACACTACCGTTCAAAAGTTTGGGGTCACTTAGACAATTATTTGTGTTTTCCATGAAAAGTCACACTTATTTACCACCATGAGTTGTAAAATGAATAGAAAATATAGTCAAGACATTGACAAGGTTAGAAATAATGATTTGGATTTGAAATAATAATTTTTTCCTTCAAACTTTGCTTTCGTCAAAGAATCCTCCATTTGCAGCAATTACAGCATTGCAGACCTAACATGATTGCACAAGGGTTTTCTAATCATCCATTAGCCTTCTGACGCAATGAGCAAACACATTGTACCATTAGAACACTGGAGTGATAGTTGCTGGAAATGGGCCTCTATTCACCTATGTAGATATTGCACCAAAAATCAGACATTTGCAGCTAGAATAGTCATTTACCACATTAGCAATGTATAGAGTGTATTTCTGATTAGTTTAAAGTTATCTTCATTGAAAAAAAGTGCTTTTCTTTCAAAAATAAGGACATTTCTAAGTGACCCCAAACTTTTGAACAGTAGTGTATTTTCGATATCAGTTTAGGGGAACAAAGATTTAGAAATGCTTCCACTTTGACTGGTACTTCTAAATCTGTCTGATTAAGATTGAATCTTGCTTTTATTATGGATTTAAGCTGTTGGTACTCAAGAAACTTTTTATCACTGATATCGTACTGTGACACTAATTCCTGAAATTGGATAAAATTTCCACCTTGATTAAGATGCTCAAAGTCTTTTATTCCTTTCTCTTGCCATTGTGGAAAGTTTACTGTCCTCTTTTGTTGCAAGATATCAGGATTATTCCAAATGAGTGTGAGTTTACATGGGACAAGTGAAGACCATGTTATTTTTAAAAATTTCCACCAAGCTGCCAGAGAGGAGCTGATATTAATGCTTTTAAAACAGTCATTGCGTTTAATACAGGGACTCATAAAAGGTAAGTCAGAGATATTTAGAAACCCAAAGAGAGCCTGTTCAGCATCTAACCATAGGTTTCCTAGTGGGGTTGATTTTGTCTTTTAGAAACAAACTACAATCTATTGTCTAAGAAGTAATTAAAAAAAATTGTAGATCTAGACCTCCACACTCTTTTGCTTTTTGAAATGTTTTTGGACTGATCAGTGATGGTTTATCCTTCCATGAAAATATATTTATAATTGAGTCTAAAGACTTAAACCAGGCCATAGATGGTTGGATAGGAAACAATGAGAACAAATAGTTGATTTTAGGATGGACCATCATTTTAACGGTTGTGACTCTTCCCATTAGTGATATAGGTAGTGTCCTCCAGCGTGTAAGGTTGTGTTGTATTGTTTTCCAAAGGGGAGTGTGATTTAGTCATAATAACTCTGAGAGTCTGTGGGAAATATCTATTCCTGAGTATTTAATAATACCCGATTGTATTGGAAAATGGATGTATTTTAGAAATTACAATTTTCGGTAAAACTGTTGATTTACCCCTTAATATAGTGTTCTGATAATGATGCAAATTGATCAATGAACGTCACTGTCTGAAGAAGAGAGTTTTGTGAGTTTTCAAGGAAAATCAATACATCATCAGCATAAAGTCTTATCTTGTGTTCTTTTTCCCCAGTTTGAATACCTCTGATATCAACATTCTGTTGTATGGTTGCTGCTAATGGTTCGATAAAGATGGTAAAAAGTGAGGGAGAGACTGGACAACTCTGCCTAGTACCTCTCTGGAGATTAAAGCTTCAGGAAGTCTGATCATTTGTTTGGACAGATGCAGTTAGACAGCTAAATAGTGTTTTAATCCAGTTTATGAAAGATGAAACTAACCCAAACTTATTTAACACCATTAAAATAAATTTCCACTTAACTCGGTCAAAGGCTTTTTCTCCATCCAGAGATAAACTTGTAGTTTCTAAGTTACTGGTCTTACAGTAGTCTATTAAATTAAATATCCTGCCTGTATTATTAACCGAGTGCCTACCCTTGATGAAACCTGTTTTATTTGGATGTATAATAACCAGAATTATCCTTCCCAGCCTTTTGGTGAGAGCTTTTTTTTATTTATTTTATTTATTTATTTATTTTCGGATAGTACATTACAGGTTAGAAGAAACTGTATAATATAACAACAAGGTCAAATTAGACAAAGACTCCTTCTACTATACAATTCCACGTGAGTTATCCGAAATGGGTGATGGCTGAAGCCGCAGCTTATATTGCCCACCCATATTCCATCCAAGAATTCAAAGGAGAAAAAAGAGAAAACAAGACAAGAGCGATTACAATTTAAAACAAGGCTAAGACAAAATATGACTGAGAGAAAAAGAAAACTGAGCTAGTCTAAGTTAAGCGGTTACTATTCAAAAACAAATCTAAGACATAGTGTCACAGAGAAAAAAGAAAAAACTAAGCTATAACACAACACAGGCTGGAAATGTCAATCCTTATGTGAGTTTACATGTCGTCTTGTAAATATGTTTGGAGTATTTCTTCCTTTAGTTTTTGTTTAAATTGTCCAAGCTTTGTACATGATTTTAATTCAGGTCCAAAATCGTTCCATAATCTGACACCTTGCACTGAAATACAGTGTTGCTTGGTGGTTGTTCTCACTGTAGGCTTTTGAAATATACATGTTCCTCTGAAGTGATATCGTTTCTCCCTTGTTTGGAACAACTTTTGGATATTTGCGGGCAGTGATAGATTCTTCACTTTGAACATTATTATTGCGGTTTTAAAGTCGATCAGATCTTTCAACTTGAGAGTTTTTTGTTTAAGAAAAAGTGGGTTTGTTGGTTCCCTGTAAGCTGCTTTGTTGATTATTCTAATAGCTCTCTTTTGAAGCATAAAGAGTGGATATATGTTTGTTTTATATGTATTTCCCCATACTTCATTACAATATGTCATGTATGGGAGTATTAATGAATGATACAAGGTGTATAGTGCGGGTTGATTCAGCAAATTTTTCACTCTGTGTAATATTGCAATTGATTTGGATACTTTACCTTTTATATAATTAATATGTGGCTTCCAACACAGTTTGTTATCAATTATTACTCCAAGGAATTTAGTTTCGGATACCCTTTCAATCTCTACACCATTTACACTGAGTTTGGGTACTGGGTAGTTGTGATGGTTGTTAAAGACTATAAATTTTGTCTTGCTTAAATTGAGCGTTAATTTGTTTGAATCAAACCACAGTTTCAGCTTTCCTAATTCCTTTCCGAGTGTATCCAGAAGTTGTTCCAAGTTGTTTCCACTGCATAGCAGGTTAGTGTCATCAGCAAACAATATTAAGTCCATTTTTTCTGAAACTTTACATATATCATTTATATACATATTGAATAATAATGGTCCCAAAACTGAACCCTGTGGGACTCCACAGGTGACCTTCAGTAGCTCTGAGTTTTTGTTGTTAACACATACAAACTGATATCTATTCTTTAAGTAACTTCTTAACCAGGACAGTGCTACCCCTCTGATACCACAATTTTGTAGTTTCTTTAATAATAGATTGTGATCTACTGTATCAAATGCTTTTTTAAGATCCAGGAATACTCCAACTGAATACTCTTTATTTTCAATGGCTGTTGATATTTTTTCTGTAAATTCCATTAAGGCATATGCTGTTGTCCTTTTGTTTAGCTTTACAAATTATTATTAAGCTTTACAAATTATTTTAAGAACAACATTCAAAAGTGAGATGGGATGGTAGCTGGATGGAAGCATAGGTTCTTTTCCATGTTTAAGGAGCAGGATAATACTAGCCAAATTCATATTTGGAGGTATTACATTATCTTCTTTAATTTGGTTCACCATTTTAAAGAAAGTAGGTGCCATCACAGGCCAGAATTCTTTATAAAATTCAACTGGAAAACCATCTGGTCCTGGAGCCTTGTTGTTTGGGATGTGCTTTAGTGCCTCCTGGAGTTTTGACACCAGAAGAGGTGCATCCAGAGCTGCAATCTGTTCATTATTTAATCGTGGTAAGTTAATATCATCCAAAAATTTATTTATTGCTGAGTCAGATTGGTTAATCTGAGATGAGTAGAGGTTTTCATAAAACTTTCTAAAGGAGTTATTTATTTCTTCGGGCTCATGGGTAATATTTCTAGTCATACCCTTAATAGAGTGGATAGTTGTTTTTTCATTGTTCAATATAAGCTTGTTCGAAAGATATCACTCCAATTTATTACTGTGTTCAAACTTCTCCAGACACAGTCTTTGTATTAAAAACTGTTTTTTTTGTTTGTAATTTCTTTAATTCCAGCTTTAATTTTCTCAGATTGTTAAGTGCCTGTTCCTGTTGAGAAATGGCACAGGTCATCTCCAGTGATTTAATTTTCTGCTCTAACTCCAGTACCAGTGTTTTTTTTTTTTTTTTTTTTTTATTCTTATACAAGCAGTACGAGATTATTTTACCTCGCATGAACCCTTTTGCTGCTTCCCAAAGAATACACAGGGATATTCCTGGCGCATCATTATATTTGTAAAAATTAATTTTCTGGACAATTAGCAGAGTCTTTTCAGTTAACCAACCAATAATCACAGAAGAAATACTATTTCTAGCTTCACTTCATTGGGACACACAAGGAGTCACATGGCCATGGATCTTTCCAGCCCCCTCTGCTGGAAAAGATCCCAAACAAAGGGAGTCCCTCCTATATATAGCCTCTGAGTGGGTGGGCATTACTTTCCACAATACATGTCCATTGTTTCAAACTGTCCTTTTCAGTATCCAAAATAGCTTCAGAGCTCTTTTATTACTTCCATCCTGTCCAGATGTCTTCTCTCTCCTGTTCCTGCCTTTATGGCTCTATGACTTCCTCTCAGCATCTGTTTCCTCTTCAATCTTACACATGCCCATATATTGAAACAAGAACAAAGTGACATGGTACTAGTGACCCAGAGACCAGACACGACTCAAGGTAGATACAATTAACTGTTTTATTGAATAAGTGTGCGTGAGTGGATGCTTGCATGCAGGGTTGTGTAGTGTAGTGTAATGCAATCTGGAATTCCAGCTGGGGCTGGCAGAGCACCATACGACCTGGAAACCCTGGGAAAAGACAGAGGCAGCTAGTGACAGCTTAGCCCATCAGGCACCATGGATGTAACTGTGCTTACTGTCAGAGGTGGTAGAGCGTAGCCCAGATAGGGCCGAAGCTGCAGCCAGGAAGATAATGCCCGCAGGTGGCCGGTGAGCTGGAAGTTGGCGAGGGAGGCTGATTGTCTGCCACCGGGAAGGGAATGGTCCGCCACCACGGATCTCCACCTGTGCACAGGGAAAGCAGACATGGTGAAAGGAAAGCACGGTGGCTTACTTGTTGCTTGGTGGTCCGGGAGACGCAGGCCCGGACAGAGAGCAGCAATGGCTTGGAAGCCGATGTGAAGACACACAGTGAGCTGGGAAGTTTGAAGGCAGGCGTAGCAGGATTCTGGGTTTGGAACCAGACGACTCCGCACCGAGCACTGGCCCTGATGGAATAAATAGGCCAATGGAGATGGCAGGCAGGTGCGCGGACAGGTGTGATGATTGGTGGCCATGACAGTACTCCTCTTCTACGGCACACCGCTCGGCGGGCGTTCCAACCTTCCCGAGTGCGTCCGATGGAAGTCCCTGATGAGCTGCTTGTCCAGCACAAAGGAGGGATGCACCCAGAACCTCCACTCTGACCCATAACCCTCCCAGTCCACCAGGTATTGCAGGCCACGACCCTGGCGACGAATGTCCAGGACGGCGGTGACTGGCCAAGCCGGGTCGCCGTCGATCACCATCGGTGGAGGTGGAGACCTGGGAGGAGGACACAAAGGGCTGGAGCAGACAGGCTTCACCTGCGACACATGAAAGGTCGGGCAGATGCGGAGGGAGGGGGGGAGAGTCAGGCGCACAGATACAGGGTTAACAATCAGGCTGATAGGAAAAGAACCAATGAACCATTGAGATGTTTTCCTACGCTCAGCCTTCAGATTAATGTGCTTCGTAGATAACCATACCTGCTGACCCACCCAGTAGGCGGGAGCCGGGACCCTGTGCCAGTTGGCCACTGTGGTGTTGCGTTCCGCCATCTGTTGGAGTGCCGCCCTGGCCGTCCTCCAGATCCGCTGGCAACGCCTCAGGTGGGCGTGAACCGAAGACACAGCGATGTCCCCCTCTTCCTCCGGGAACAGCGGGGGGTTATAACCCAACGAGGCTTCGAAGGGAGACATGCCGGTGGCTGTCGACACAGCAGTGTTGTGAGCCTATTCAATCCAGGGGAGGTGTGTGCTCCATGATGATGGGTTGGAGGTTGCGACGCATCGCAGTGCCGCCTTCACCTCCTGGTTGGCTCGCTCGCACTGTCCGTTGGTCTGTGGGTGATAACTGGATGACAGACTCGCTGTGGCCCGCAAAGCAGCACAGAAGGACCTCCAGACCTTGGAGACAAACTGGGGTCCTCGGTCAGAGACGATGTCCTGCGGGATGCCATGCAGCCTAACAACGTGCTGGACCAGAAGATCGGCCGTCTCCTTGGCCGTGGGCAACCCCCGCAGAGGGATGAAGTGGGCGGCCTTGGAGAACCTGTCAACCAGTGTGAGAATGGTAGTATAATGGTTGGACGTGGTCAGACCGGTGACAAAGTCCAAAGCCACGTGCGACCATGGCCTGCCCGGGATGGGAAGGGGATGAAGCAGCCCGCTGGTGGTGAAGAGGACATCTTACCAATCGCACACTGAGGGCAAGCACAGATGTAGTCCCCCACGTCCTTCTGGAGAGACGGCCACCAAAACGACCTCTGCAGGAGCGCCACAGTGCGCGCCCTTCCTGAGTGACAAGCAAATTTGGACGTATGACCCCATTGAATGACTTCCCCCCGGACAGCAGAAGGGACAAATAACCTCCTCGCTGCCCCCCCCCCCCCGGGTCGGCCTCGTCAGATTGTGCCCTTAGGACCTTGTCCCTAATACCCCACGAGAGGGTGCCCACGACACACGATAAGGGGAGAATGGGGTGTTCGGCCTTCTCCACCGTCTCGGGGGCAAACTGATGAGACAGGGCGTCGGGCTTGGTATTCTTCGACCCGGGGTGGTAGGTAATGGTGAAGTTAAACCGTCCAAAGAAGAGCAACCAGTGGGCCTGTCGGGCGTTCAGACGCTTGGCAGTCCAAAGGTACTCCAGATCTTTATGGTCGGTCCAGACGATGAATGGCTGCGATGCTCTCTCCAGCCACTGCCGCCACTCCTCCAAGGCAAGTTTGACCGCCAGCAGCTCCCTGTCGCCGATGTCATAATTGCGCTCCGCAGGAGACAGGCAGCGGGAGAAATATGCGCAGGGGCGAATCTTACTGTCCGTTGGGGAGCGCTGGGACAAGACGGCCCCGACCCCCGAGTCAGAGGCATCCACCTCCACCAGGCATTGGAGAGCGGGGTCCACCTGCGTCAGCATAGGCGAAGAAGAGAACTTGTCCTTCAGGTGAGAGAACATAGCATCCACCTCCTCCGTCCATCAAAAAGGCACCTTGGTGGAAGTCAGATTGGTGAGTGGCAGGGCAATGCAACTGCAGTCTTGTACAAAATGGCGGTAGAAATTAGCGAATCCCAGGAACTGTAGGAGCTGCTTCCTAGACGAGGGGGTGGGCCATTCCACCACTGCCTTCACCTTGGCTGGGTCCGGGATAATCTCCTTATGGGCAATGATGAAGCCGAGGAAGGAGGTCCGGAAAACGTGGAACTCGCACTTCTCCGCCTTCACGAAGAGCTTATTCTCCAGCAGCCACTGCAGAACCTGCCTGACGTGGACGCAATGTTCCTCCATGGACTGTGAAAAGATGAGAATGTCGTCCAAGTAAACAAACACAAACATGCCCAAAAAGTCTCTTAGAACATCATTGATAAGACGTTGGAAGATGGCTGGGGCATTGGTCAGCCCGAACGGCATGACCAAATATTCAAAATGCCCGCTAGGGGTCCAAAAGGCCATCTCCCACTCATCCCCCTCCCGTATCTGCACCAGGTGATAGGCGTTGCGCAGGTCTAACTTAGTGAAACAACAGGCCCCCTGGAGGGAATCGAATGCCGAGTTGATGAGTGGGAAAGTGTATTTGTCCTTGATAGTTATGTTATTGAGCTCCCAGAAGTTGATGCAGGGCCTGAGAGAACCATCCTTCTTCCCTACGAAGAAAAAACCCACCCCCACCACTGGTGATGAAGCTCTAATTATGTCCGAACTCAGGGACTCCTTGATATACGAGTCCATAGCCGCGTGCTCCGGAGCAGACAGATTGTATAGTGTGCTAGATGGCAGCGGAGCCCCGGCCCGGAGGTTGATTGTACAATCATACGGGTGATGAGGGGGAAGGGAAAGGGCCTGGGATTTACTGAACATGGCCCCTAGATCGTAATACTCAGGTGGCACTTTCGACAGGTCGGGAGGAGGACAGGCAGGTGCACCCAGAGGCACGGTAGGTGAGCATGCAGCAGACTGCAAACACGCACTCAGGCAAAACGAGCTCCACGAAACCACACTCCCCGAACCCCAGTCAATGGAGGGATTATGCAGGTGCAGCCAGGGATAGCCAAGGATGACCGGAGTGGATGACAGAGGCAAGACATATAGCCCTAACTGCTCCCGATGGCTGCCTGAAATAATGACTGACACTGGGGCGGCCCGATGAGTGACTGTGGCCAACGGGGCTTTAGACAAAGTTATAAGCCTGAGTGGGGTCTCTAACGGCTGCATAGGAAGCCCCAGCCGGGTTGCCAGGCTACCTGAAATAAAGCTCTGCTCGGCCCCTGAGTCAATGAGTGCATGTGTGTTTACCTCCTTGTGTCCATAACTAAAATGAATGGGAATCAAAAAGCGAGTGAGGGGATTACTGCAGGTTGAGTCTGTGAGACCCCCTACTTTGGCGCACGGACTCCCCCTTTTGGCCGCTTGGGACAGGACTCAACCTCATGCTCCGCGCTCCCACAATAAACACACAACCCCAACTCCTGGCGGCGCTGTCTCTCCACGGATGAAAGCTTGAAACCACCCATAACCACAGGCTCCTGGTCTTCCGGGGAATCAGCAGACGGGAGGGCCAGCAGGGGGGGCTGGAGGGATCGGCAAGCCAGGCCACCCGAGCGACCGGAAGTTCTCCGCTCGGCCGCCCGCTCCCTCAGTCGGTTGTCAATACTAATAGCCAGGGAGATTAACTCATGCAACGTAGAAGGCTTCTTCAGGTGGGCCAGCTCGTCCTGTAGGCTAGGGTTCAGACTCCTAACAAAAATACTACATAGAGAGGCATCCTCCCACCAAACCTCCATAGCCACGACCCGGAAGTCCACAGCATAGTCGGCGATGGCCTTCGACCCCTGTCGGAGATTTAACAAACGAGAGGTAAGCACATCTTCACGATCCGAGTGGCCGAATACCTCCTGAAATTCATTTACAAACTGAGTATATGTTAGGGACGCATAATTAACCCTAGCCATCACCGCATATGCCCAAGCTAAAGCTCGTCCCTCTAACAAATTAATCACATAGCCTATGCGACTCTGGTCAGTGGGAAAATCCCCGGGTACCCATTGGAATACAATGTCGCACTGCATGAGAAACCCCCTGGCCTCCCCCAAAATTACCCTTAAAACAGGCGGGAGTCAGGATGGGAGTAAGGCCACAAGCGGGGCCCAGAGTGGGCGGACTAGGGGTAGAACTAGCAGTGGAGCTAGCGGGAGCAGAGGAGATAGCTGGGGCTGCAAGGAAACCCTGTGGGCTGACTAATTGATCTAGCCTGTCCGTGATGCGGGCTAACTGGGCTAGCATCACCTGCTGTTGGTGGGCTAACTGATCTACCCGAGTCTCTAAGCTGTTCATCCTGCACGCTAGCGCGCTGTCTGCTGGGTCACTCTGGCGGAGTCATACTGACATGGTACTAGTGACCCACAGAGCAGACACGACTCAAGGTAGATACAATTAACTGTTTTATTGAATAAGTGTGCATGAGCGGATGCATGCGTGCAGGGTTGTGTAGTGTAGTGTAATGCAATCTGGAATTCCAGCTGGGGCTGACAGATCACCATACGACCTGGCAACCCTGGGAAAAGACAGAGGCAGTTAGTGACAGCTTAGCCCATCAGGCACCATGGATGTAACTGTGCTTACTGTCAGAGGTGGTAGAGCATAGCCCAGGTAGCACCAAAGCTGCAGCCAGGAAGATAGTGCCCGCAGGTTGCCGGTGAGCTGGAAGTTGGTGAGGGAGGCTGATTGTCCGCCGCCGGGAAGGGAATGGTCCACTGCCATGGATCTCCACCTGTGCACAGGGGAAGCAGACATGGTGAAAGGAAAGCGCGGTGGCTTACTTGTTGCTTGGTGGTCCGGGAGGCGAAGGCCCGGACAGAGAACAGCAATGACTTGGAAGCCGACGTGAAGACACACAGTGAGCTGGGAAGCTTGAAGGCAGGCGTAGCAGGATTCTGGGTTTGGAACCAGACGACTCTGCACTGAGCACTGGCCCTGATGGAATAAATAGGCCGATGGAGAGGGCAGGCAGGTGTGCGCACAGGTGTGATGATTGGCGGCCATGACACAAAGATCTTCCTGCGGAGTTTGTATGTGTGTGTGCATGTGTGTGTAGTCTGTGAGTGTAGTAACTGATGTTTATATGTGAATGGTGTATATGTGTGGGTTTGACTTTGCATGTCTGTGTATGTGTGTGGATCTAAGAGATATGTGTATGCAAACACTTTGTGTAATATCTGATTAACTAATCTTCACTATTTATTTATTATTACAATTTTCCTCTCTTCACTCCATTTTATGGAGACAATAACTATAATAAACAGGTATCAGACACCTGATGTTATTCTCATGTGTGATGGGTGAAAAACCTGTAAGCAGTACGTGTTATGGTTCAAGTGCCGATCTCGTACGCGCTCGAGCCATGCACCATTTTTCGGCCATCTGACGGCTGTGTACCCCTTTTGCTCTCCAAGCTTTTATTGTGACAGCGCTCGGAGGGGCTTCTGGCTGTCAGAGCTGTCAGGTGAGCCACATTTCGTCTCATCAGCTGCTCCCTTCTTAAGAGGGCAGTTGGGAGCAAAATGTGCGACAGTCTCGTCGAGAACCTTCCCATGGTCAGACGTTATTGGAGCATCCCTCTGTTCACTCGTTGACCATTCTCCTTCAGTGACTGTAAGTGTGTTACCTTATGTTCCCGTTATTCCCTGTCTTTGATTGTATATTGTCACAGTGTGTTTTAGCCCCTTGTGGCTTGTTAATTTGTTCCTTTTCTGTTCCTTTAATAAACCGTGCAAACTCACTGGTGATTTGTGGTATCTTATGATGGCTCACAAGGGCCATCCATGACAGTAGACTGCCACCAGACTGAGACGCCAGTCCAGGTGAGTTTTGCCTAAATTGGACTTTAGTTTTCCCTGTCTGGGTACCTGTGTGCTGGGGGGTATGTCGTCACACAGGGGCTGCACTCGGAGCCTGGGCTACGAGCTGGTGGAGGCCCTGGACTACATAGATGGGACTATCTTCACGGCTGGCCTCTACGACACTCCCAGCGATGTACGCCAGCACCTGGACCTTGCTGAGGACATTATTAATCACCTTCCCCGCTATTCCAACCACCCGGAAGTCATGGCGAGGAAGGCTGAAATCACTGTGCAGCGGGAGAGACTCCGTGGGCTGGAAGGAAACCCTGGCAGGAAGCCGAAGAGGAGGTATCCTCACTTCTCGCTTCAGGATCCCATTCCTGTCCCTGTTCCAGGCCAGGAGTACGCACCGCCCAGGGGTGATTACGGAGAGAGTGTGTCGTCAGTCGGAATTCCCCCGGAGATGCTACGTCTGACAGCTGTGTCCATCAGGGACCGAGTGGCAGCTGCTCGCTCCGCCATTCACCCTACGCAGGTTATAAAGCATGTGACGGCGGCAGTCAGGCTGGTGGAGAGGAATCCAGCGTTTAAGGACTATCCAGAGTTCGCCGACCTGCTCGCTTCTGTTTCCGCACAGGAGCGGCATTTCCTGAATCTCTCCTTCACCTCGCCCTCTGCCGGTAACCGTCGTCACACAGCTAACTCAAAGCCTCAGCAAGAACCCTTGCTGAGGATCCCGTCCGGATCCTGTTCCGGGTTGTCACCAAGACTCTACCTCTCTGGCAGCTGCCGCTCCTACGTCTCCTCAGGAGGGAATTCCCACAGCCTCTCTCCCAGGGTCACCTCCTCCTGCTGTTCCATCAGCTCCTGGTGCCCGGATCATTTCGGCTGTCATCCCCTCCTCCTCGACATCATCCTCGGCTCCTGTGAGGGATATGAGTCCTGCTTCGCCGACGACCGTCGTGGATCCACCGCGAGCGGCTCCTTCTCGTCCTCCCAGGGGGCCCTCCGTCACCATCCAGTGGGGCAAGGGAGAAACGAAGTCCACTGCAGTGGGTTCCATCGGGCCCCCATGGGTCAAGCAAGTAACTTCATTCTGTTCCCATATTAGATGAATTGTCTTGCTTGATTCCTGGAGGCGGAGTTCGGGGTTCACAGTCCCCTGAACTCCCTCCACCTGCTGCAGTAAATAGTAATGGACCTGCTACCTCTGTGTCTTCTTCCTCTGAGCGTTCCTCGGCGCCAGGCCTACGCTGCCGGACAAGGCGGTAGCCTGCAGCCCTGGATAGCCTGGTTCCAGCCCCGCAGTCATGTCATGGGCAGAGGAGGAGAGCGGACTGCAGTTTGGAGCCTGCACCGACGATGAAGCGTCCCCGGGTCTCCACGGAAGAGCGGTCCAACCCAGCAGGTCGAGGAACCCCTGCCACCACGCCGTGCGAGTCGTCAGCGTGGACGTCAGCGTTGGAGGTTCTTCAGGCTGTGAAGAACATCATGCTGGCTGCGGAGCCCGCCACAGCCGAGTGGGAGCCAGGCGACGACCTTCTTCGTCCTGAGCCCGGATCGACGAAGTCCTGGATGGCAACAGAACTCGAGTGCAAGTAAGTGCTCTATTTTGTCTTCCTTCTAACAATTCTGGAGCATTTTTGCCTGCCTCTCGGGAAGACGAGCCAGGTGCAGCCGTCTGCTGCATCCGAGCCCATCTCACTGTGCTCTGTCGCTACCGGTGATCCTGATTCCGGTTCTTTTCCTTCTCCTGATCCTTCTCCCAGGGTCACCGGTGTGGAGTCGTTCTCGGTCGCTGTGCGGGAAGTTCCGGGTCCAGGGTTGGAGGTCGTTTCTGGTGCTGAGCCGACCCAGTTGGGGTCCAACGCGGGTGCGGCACTGACCCAATCGGGGTCGATCGTGGGTGCTGCTCCGATCCAATCAGGGTCCGTCATGGGTGCCGCGCTGACCCGATCGGGGTCCAACAGGGGTGCAGCGCCGGTTCGGTCCAAGGTCGGTGAGGGAGCTGCAGATCCTCTGCCACCTGACGCTAGACTGGCTCATCACCTTCATCATCTTCATCATCATCCTTCCCCCTATTCATCTTCACCGGGGCCCGTTGGGGTTCTCCATGATCGGCTCGGCTCTCCCTCGTTTTTCCCCTTTCCAGGGAGGCCGTCTTCAATTTCTCCCCTGCAGTCCTGGGGGTTGGGTGATGCGGGTCGGCCGCCTGGAGGACTGCCCTGCCTGTTTGGTGTTCTGGGTCGGCCACCCGACAAACTTTCATGTCCGTTCGGCAATCTGGCCCGGCCGCCAGAGGAATTGTGTTTCCTGACATGGGACTGGGGTAGGCCAACTGAACTGTTCCTTTTCCCCGCCAGCGACATGGACGCTAGATGCAGGGCGGCCCCCCGAACGATCGGCTTTCATGCCGTGGTGTTTAGACTGCTGCCCTGGCGTTCTGGTTCTGTTCTCCTGTAACCTTTTGGGATGTGCGGGGGTCTTATGTACAAAGTTGTATATGTATGAAATTGCATATGTCACCGCTTCCTAGCGGGTGTTTTGTTTTTCCCTCTGTTTAAATTTCCATTCGTTGCCTCTACAGTTTGTGCATGTGGATTTACAACTACAGGGTTTCAACATTTGTAGTGTTTTTTTTTTCTCCCCCCCCCTCCATTGTTGGGGGATGATATGTGTTTTTTCTGGAACTATGTATCCTGGTCATTTGACCCGAGTTTCTGTTTCTGGTCAATGGGCTTAGTGTTCCTTATTCGGGCGTATTATCCCGCCTGTGGCTACATTATTGGGATTTCTGTGTTTTGTTTTGTTTTTTCCTACTCTGTAATTGCCTCATTTGTTCCCTGTATCCATCTTGTTTTGTTTTTTTTCCTCTCTTGCTGGCTCTCACCCTCCAGGCCTGTGCCCCCATCTGCCCACCCTGGGGAGGGGGGGGGCTTGGGTGTCATAGGGTGCTTGTAGTTCGCCCTTGGGGGGGAGGTACTGTTATGGTTCGAGCGCTGATCTCGTCTGCGCTCAAGCCATGCACCATTTTTCGGCCATCTGACGGCTGTGTGCCCCTTTTGCTCTCCGAGCTTTTATTGTGACAGCGCTCGGAGGGGGTTCCGGCTGTCAGAGCTGTCAGGTGAGCAACATTTCGTCTCATCAGCTGCTTCCTTCTTAAGAGGGCAGTTGGGAGCGAAATGTGCGGCAGTCTCGTCGAGAACCTTCCCGTGGTCAGACGTTATTGGAGCATCCCTCTGTTCACTCGTTGACCATTCTCCTTCAGTGACTGTAAGTGTGTTACGTTATGTTCCCGTTATTCCCTGTCTTTGATTGTATATTGTCACAGTGTGTTAGCCCCCCGTGGCTCGTTATTTTGTTCCTTTTCTGTTCCTTTAATAAACCGTGCAAACTCACTGGTGATTTGTGGCGTCTTATGATGGCTTGCGAGGGCCATCCATGACACTACATACTTCCATGAGTAATCATTGAAATGCAATTTCTTGTCAGTCTTCATTCTTTGAGCATTTATACAGGAAAAATTCTCACCTCGTTTCTACTACCTTAGACAATAATAGAAATGAGTTGTCATTTACAAACATTCAGTATTACAATTTCAATATCAAAAATAAAATAAAAAAAACTTCCAATAAATGTATTTACACAATTTTCAGCTGTTACATCATGCTTTAGTCATTATAGGCATATTGTCAATACCAACATTTTTTTCTTGCAGAGACACTGGTAGACATGATTTAAACCTGACTATCCTCATCACTTGAATCCTTGTCACTCTCCTCCTGCTGAGCTAATATGAGATACTGGTGTGCAACAGCAGCATGTGCTGTTTTTCCAATAACGCCTCCACAACAGGGAATTCAGCAACATCCTACACACACAAAGATGGCAATTGTAATCATAAGGGATAATATTATGTTTTTATTTTATTTTATTTTTTATCACTCCTGCCCACCAACCAAAAAAGGATTGTGGTCAGGCAGTGAAGACATCAGGTTCATTCTCAGTGTCTTGGCCAAAACTCAGTCCTAAAAATATTCTTTCCCATCCCTGTCCAAGGAAATAATGCAAGTGTGACCTTTTGGTCAATGCTCTAATGTTAAATTCAACTGATATATTTGTTGCTCAGACTGCATAATGTGGTTTGTATTCCAGGTCCCTCTTTCAGCGCCCTGACTGACTTGATCCAGATACATCATGATCAGATCCGTTCAGTTGCCTATAGTTCATGGTACAATGATTTTGATTTGGAGATTGCCAATCAGTAGGAACTATGGATGTAAAGTGCTGTGATATCACTCAGCATGGTTCAGCCAATACCAGGTCAAGTGAGTATCAATATTTCAGTTTGGAAGTCTCATAAACTATGTTTACTTCCTCAATATGTGGGTAGCCTCTGACAAAATGAACCACCCATCAACAATGTTACCGATAGTAGGATCCTTTACATTTACAGATTTTGATAGGTATTCTACTGTTAGTTTACCATTTGCAGATTTTAACTGTTACTTTTCCTTCTGACTTTGAAAAGCCCTGAATGTCATTAACTGAGGTTACTGATCTACATTCACCTGTGTCACACAAATTTAATCAGAGGTACCGTGAACTTCCAACATTACTTCTGGTAAACACTATGTTATTAACATTAGAGCAAAGTCAGGTAAATGGGAGATGTCTGCTATTTTCTAATAAATTAATTTTGTGCTAATTTTCTGTATACGTGTAGGAGTAAGTCCACTTACCTGTTTTAGTCTTAATCATGCAGTCCAGTTCTGTCGTAGTGCATGTGGGTCATGGGCACCTCCCCATCCCAGTGGCCGGTCTTGCCATCACTCAGTTTCTATTGTGGGGATTCAGAGGGAGCCCAAGGCTCCCGCGGGTCAACCATTACATAAGTAAGTGCAGGTTTTTCTTTCTTTTTTTTTATTTTCCTTTCAAACCTAGATTCCCAACACCAATCTGTTAATCTCTTGAAATTTAGTACAATGTCAAACAATGTTTACAAGTGATCCAGACCAGCTCAGAGCTTTGTGTAAACAGTTTGCTGTTATTCTAAGCTTAGTTTTCACTAAATAACTATATTTTATTTGTCTGAATCAAGTCAAAGAGTTTAATCCATATAAACTAGATTTCATACTTTGATTTAGGTTATAAAAATAATTAAGGATGATTTAAACATTATCATTTCATCTACGTCCAAATCATATAACATAAGAATACAGTGTTCCATTATTCTGTAGGACAGTGCAGTGAGAAATGTCTTGTCCTCCTAACTGATCAACTCATGTAGGATCAGATGGATATAGCTGTTTTTTTTTATTGCTTTGACATGAAGTGTGCACCTTGCTTCTGGGTTAGGGTGCAGAGTTGGATAATTAAGGGGAAAAGTAATCTTTATTTCTACTCTCTACTGTAAAGTTCAGCTAGAGTTTTTTTTATTGTTTTTTTACACACACATTCTAAACTCTAGTTGTTGAAATGTGTCATTATGCTCTGCAAAGTGGGGGAGTCTCAGCTCAGAGCAATATGGATATGTACAGTTTTGAAAGCAGATCACAGCACCTGTCTGAAATCCAATTTTAGGTATATTTTATGCCATAGTTGTTTAAAATAATGTTGTTCCAAGACAGTAGAAATGGTTTTACAACTTACATTCAGGCTTATGCTGTGTCTTCATGTCAGAAAACCCTCCTGCTACCACTAATTTGATTCTTTTCTCTCACACAGACAGGAGAATTCCAGATTTGCTGGCTTTTTTTTTCTCTTCTCTTTCTCTCTCTTAGACTTTTAGTGAATGAAACCGCTGGTCAGTTACTGTGAAATGTAACTTTAATGGTAGTTTTAAGTGTCAGTTATGCAATCCTCAATTCTCGTGAACACGTGCTGCCTACAGATGATTCACAAATGCTGTTTACACATGCTTGGAGAACTTATGAGCAGTTTGTTGACTCTGGAGTGGCTTAGAACTAACACAGCTTCCTGGCAAAATAGGCACGATTTACACAGATTAACACTAAAATGTTCTTGAATGAGATTCAATATTTGAGATGCAGTCAGAAAAGTAAATGGAAAAACAACAATATAATGTATTTTATTTACATGTGGTTGGTTTGATCATCTTTGTCCCATCTCTCTATGCCCCTTTGTTTTAACTCTTTAACATCCTTCTATTTATGGACATAAAAAGTGCCCTCACTGTCTATGTCGCAGTGCTGTGCCTGTCATTTGACATGTCATGTGATGCTATAACACCCACCCCCCCTAGTTGTACTAAGTATTCCACCTCACAAGGTGGCAGACACGTATAACTTACTGCTATTGCCTTGGACGACTAATGGCCCCCATATAACCCCCCCCACACACACACACACACTTCTGGACACCAGAGAAGATGAGTTTGTAAACAAATGGTGATTGATCGCAAGACGGAGGAGGCATTTGCTCCCAAATTTGCCAACTATGATTCTAAAAAGAGATTATTTAGCTAATGAAGGTAAACATTTCTACATTTTTCTTTTAAAAACAGAGCGTGAGCGAAGCCGGTTGATTTGCACCTGCCATCGACCCCCCAGCGCCATGTGACTGGACAGAACAATCACGCCGGTTCCCAGTCGTCAAATGAGATAGATTGCGGTGGAAATAAAAATAAAAAGTACGCTAAAACTCTCTCAATTGGAACAAAAACCTATCCTAGCGTTTAGGCACGGATATGGTAAAGACTAAGGCTGGAAAATTAGGTGGAGGAAAAAGTGATTCGTCAAAACAATCCAAGCTAACAGACTTCCATGCTCGTGACGAAGCAGGAAAATCTCCAAAGACAATGGTGGAGGAGGGAGCTAGTGGCGGAGCGGTGACTGCTGAGGAGGGGACGAGTGCGGTACTTGCTGCCATCAGCTCCATGAGAGCAGACTTTTCATCTAAATTTGATGGGATTATAGCAGCGATAGAAGGAATGAGAAAAGAAATAAGTGATTGTATGGAACGAGTATCGCAGGCGGAGCTCCGAATCTCAAGCGCTGAAGATGACGTCACCAGCCTACAATTAAAGGTGCAAACATTGAAATTAAAAAATAAACGTCTGGAAGATAATATCCTGGACTTAGAATCCCGGTCGCGACAGAATAATTTGAGGCTGGTGGGCCTCCCCGAGGGAGCGGAGGGACGGGATACATGTTCCTTTTTGGAAAAGTTGATTCCAGAAGCACTGAACAACGCGGATCTGCAGTCAACGGTCGTCTTAGAGAGCGCTCACTGAATCGGCCCACCGAGAGATAAGACACCACCGAGGACGCTGATTATGAAGTTCCTCAACTACAGAGACAAGATGATGGTCACCAACGTGGCACGAGCTAAAGGAGAAATTAAATACCAGGATCAACAGGTGCGGTTCTACCCAGATTTGGCTACAGGAATTCAACAATTAAGGAAACAGTTCGACCCTGCCCGTAAAGAGCTGCGCAACCTCTGGATTCGTCACGGAGTGATTCATCCAGCAAGACTGCTGGTCACATATAAAGGGAGAACCCTTATCTTCAAGACCCCTCAGGAGGCGCAGGAACTTATCAAGCAGATCCAAGAGGAGACTGGTGGGAGCTAAGCATGAAGCATGAACAAGATATAAAGGTAGAATATTTAAGCATTTGTACAGGCATCTGATTGATCTGAAATATATAACATGTCTACAAAATACAGATTGTATTATATATAAAAAAAGCTATGATGTACAAAGTTGCTATAAAATTTTGGAGTTATGTTGGAAAAAACTACAGAAGAGAGTTAATGTCATGTCATTAAAAAGTAGTAGAGTCAGGGTGATTGAGAGGAGAAAGAGAGAGTGGTTTGACTGATCCTCGCAGGTGTGGAACAGTCACTCGCTATAACGGGAGACAAATTTTTTTTTTTTGATTTTGGGGGGATTACCACGAATGTGGGGAAAGGGAATTTGTTTTTGTGTAATTTGTAGGATGAATGTTCAACCATCCATGTTTTTGCTTCTCTGTATGAGCATGTTTATATTGCAAGGTAATCTCAAACTCCTTATTGATCATAGATCAAAGCGTTAATCTTAATTTAACTTCATGGAATTGCAGAGGTCTACAAAATCTAAAAACACTTAAACAAGTTATGAATAAAATAAAAGACATAGTGTGGAAGATGTGAAAATGACGAGGCAGTGTTCTTTCTCAGAGTCAGCTTTATTCACATCTCCATCATTTAAAAGCAGAAAAAAGAGTGAATGAAACAGTCAACTCTCGTCATTTTATACCAGGGACTTCACTAACTAACTAACTAACTAACTAACTAACCTGCACTTATATAGCGCTTTTCTAGTCACAAAGACTTCACACCTCATAGATCACATGTCCCACAGACCACCTTGCATAATAAAGACAGTCACAATGCATTTCACCACCTTGCATAATAAAGACAGTCACAATGCATTTCCCTCCATGATATCACTTCCACTGTCTCCCACGCATCCTTTAATCGACCCCCCACAGTCTCCAGCCTTGCATAACAAGGCTAAGCTTCCTGCCTTTGTTCTGACCTGAAATGCGAATCACAGAACCGGTCCAACAGGTCCATTGAGTGTTCACCACACAAGCCCCCCCAGCATTTTAGAAAAACAGAACAACAAGAAAATAACCACATGCATGCCGTGATAGCATCAATACACATCAGTCCACATGCTGGATAGGCTTCAGCCTCCTGCTGAATCTGCTGTAGCTGGGGTTCACCGTCTCTGCGGCGCTGTCCCGCTGGGGATTTGCCGTCTGGGGGCGGAAACCCTTTGTCAGTCTCTGCGGGTGTTTTGGGGAAACATTACTGTGGGAAACATTATTGTGTGAAACCCTCCGTGGTGGTCTACCTCGCCGTGGGGCCTTTGCCAACAGCACTTCCTCCTCTGCCACCACAAAAGCGGGTTTAAGTCTGTCTATGCCAATTTTCTCTTTCCTACCCCCCAAATCTAGCAAAAACTGCTTGTCCCCTGTTTCTAGCACTCTGAATGGTCTGTCATAAGGCGGTCGCAGCGGGGTTCGATGCGCATCATGTCTAACAAAAACAAACTCTGCGTTCTTCAAAGTTTTAGGCACAAAAACGCGCGGAAAACTGTGGTGCGCGGGGCCGGGCAGCGTGCTTGATTCTATGTTACTCCACAACAGCTGAGGTGGGGAGACGTTTGGCGCAGGGTTATCTGGGAGAAACTCCCCAGGAAGCCGGAGTGGCTGCGCAAACACGAGCTCCGCTGGGGAGGCTTCTAGATCCTCTTTAGGTGCAGAACGCAACCCCAATAACACCCATGGTACCTTGTCAACCCAATTTGTATCCGTCAGTGACGCTCTGAGAGCCGCTTTCAATGACCTATGAAAACGTTCGCATAACCCGTTAGCCTGCGGATTGTACGCGGTTTTGCGGTGAATTGTGACACCCAGGCTGCGGGCCATTGTCGACCAAAGCTCGGAAACAAACTGAGGGCCTCTGTCGGACGTAATGTCGTACCGAACGCCGAAGTGCGCCACCCAAGCTGTTAAAAACACGCGCGCCATTTCCTCGGCCGTGGTTGATGCCAGCGGGACCACTTCAGGCCAGCGCGTGGTGCGGTCCACCATTGTCAGAAGATGTGTGCACCCCTGTGACAGCGGGAGGGGTCCAACGAGGTCCACGTGAACGTGATCGAACCTCTTGGCCGGAATGTGAAACGGTTCCAAAGGAGCTCTCGTGTGCCTGTGTACTTTGGCTCGTTAACACACCGTGCAGGCTGCTGCCCACTCTTTGACCTGTTTGCGGAGGCTCGGCCAAACAAATTTCTCTCCCACCATTTTGACCGACGCGCGCACTCCAGGGTGCGCCAAAGAATGAATCGAGTCAAAAATGCGGCAGCGCCACGCGGCCGGTACTACTGGACGCAGCCGTCCAGTGGAGACATCGCAGATTAGGGGGGGGCATACCGTCTTGCAGCACCCTGCTCTCCAGCCTTAACCCTGTTGGTCCAGACTGGAGCGTGCGCACGTCCGCGTCATTAACCTGCTCTGCGGCCATGGCTGCATAATCTAACCCTACGCTGACTGGGGCCGCCACAGCGCGCGAGAGGCAATCTGCCACTACATTGAGTTTGCCCGCCACATGCTGAATATCAGTGGTAAACTCTGATATCGCGGCCAGCTGTCTCTGCTGCCGGCCTGACCCCGGTTCCGAGACCTTGGCCATTGCGAATGTTAGCGGTTTGTGATCAACGAACGCGGTGAAAGCGCGTCCTTCCAGCCAGAACTGAAAGTGGCGGATGGCCAAATGGAGAGCGAGCAGCTCCCTGTCGAACACGCTGTATTTACATTCGCTATCGCGCAAGGTCCTGCTGAAAAAGGCGAGGGGCTGCCAAACCCCGGCTACGTGTTGCTCCACGACCGCCCCTATGGCCACATCTGACGCGTCATTGGTGAGCGCTATGCGGGCCGTTGAGTCTGGGTGTGCCAACAACGCAGCCTTTGCCAAGGCTGCTTTCACCTCTGAGAACGCTTGGTCCCACTCTGGGGACCACTCGATCTTATCCGCGAGTTTCTTTTTTTGAGCACAGTAACGATATTAACGGATAGATCCTTTAGAAATTAATAGTGCCTTTAGAGATTATTATGAAAAACTATATGATACAAAAAATGAAACTGACTTAACAAAACTAAATGGGTTTTTGGATGGATTATCTATACCGTGTATTCCAAATGAAAACAGGGAGATACTGGAGTCTAAAATTAGTCAAGGAGAAGTTGGGCTAGCCATTGATAATGTGAAATCAGGAAAAAGTGCAGGACCAGATGGTCTTCCAGTTGACCTCTATAAAAAAATTTAAGAATAAATTAATAAAACCACTTTTGGAAATGGTTTTAGAAGCATTTCAAAATAGTAATTTATCACCATACATGAATAATGCCTTAATTATACTGTTGCCAAAACCAGGTAAACCCTCTAATAAATGTGAAAACATGAGACTAATAAGCCTATTAAATGCTGGCCTTAAGATAATCTGTAAAATTTTAGCAAGATGACTACAAGAAATATTACCAAATATTATTAACCGAGATCAGAATGGCTTTATAATGGGAAGACAAGGCTTCCAAAATGTAAGAAGACTATTTAATATTATTTATTCCAATAAAGAAGCACTGGATACAGCTCTCCTATCATTGGATGCCGAATGGCCCTTTCTTTTTGAAGTCCTACAAAGGTTTGGACTTGGAAATAATTTCATAAAATGGGTTCAGATAATATACAATAATGATACAGCAGAAATTCTAACAAACAGCAATATCTCAAAATCAATAAAAATCAATAGAGGATGTTGACAAGGCTGTCCACTTTCACCCTTATTGTTTACTATGACAATTGAATCTTTAGCGATGGCAGTACGTCTACATCCACAAATATATGGAATTAAAGTAGGACCAACAGAACATAAAATCTCCCTGTAAGCCGATGACATAATTTTGTTTATGTCGAATTTTGAAAAAATCAATTCCGACCTTGTTAAATTTAATAAAGAACTTTGGGGAAATATCAGGATATAAAATAAATAAAACTAAATCTTCAATATTAATGCTAAATGAGACCCAGAGAAATCACCCAGCACCTGAGGTAAATCAATTCAATGTTGTAAATCAGTTTAAATATTTAGAAATTCAAATTGTGCCTAAGCTAGAATCAGTCGCCAGTGCCAACTATGAAGCCTTAATGACAGATATTAATGAGTTACTTCAGAGATGGATGTCACTACCAATGTCGATGATCGGGAGAATTAATATACTTAAAAGTAATATCTTACCCAAAATACTTTATTTATTTCAATACATTCCTTTACCACCACCCTCAGATCTATTCTCAAGAATTAAAAACAAAAGATAGTGGAATTTATATGGAACAATAGGAAGGCTAGATTACGTCTGTCCTTACTATATTTACCATTTGATCGTGGAGGTCTGAAATGTCCAAACTTTATGTTGTATTACTGGTCAGCACAAATGAGGTCTATAACATATTATTTTTCATCAAATGATCTCCCTCACTGAAATGGAATCATACAATTTACCTTTACCTCTTCCCTTATTCATATACTTGGCTAAAAAATTACAGAAACAAGTTAAAAATCCAATTGTAAAGCATATGATCAAAATATGGTGTGAAACCAAAAAAATATTTAAAAGAATCACACTTATTGTCACAATTTAGCCCAATATGGGATAATCAATATTTTACATATTAATATTATATTAATATTTTTCATATAATATTTTTCTGTGATGTCCCTCACAATAGAATTACAGTGATCCCTTGCTACTTCGCGCTTCACCTTTCGCGCCCTCAGTGCATCGCGGATTTTTCAAAAATATTCATCAAAAATTCAAAATTGAGAAATAATGGGCGGGCGCTAGCAGAAGGCAGGGAGACTACATTAGACCATCAGGTATCAACACTGAGAGCCCCACCTCTCTGTTCGCTGTTCTCGTGACAGCCAAACAACAGAAATACACACAACAGACAAAGGGATTACCCATGGAAAGTAAAAATCTAACACGACTATAGAACCTATATACATCACAGCTTAATATATGATGACCTGTATATAAACACATGAATCATCCCATTGCACAAAGAAGGACTATCAGGAGCAGAGTGAAAAGTGATGTACCAGTTAGTCTGTAAGATGCAGTGTGGCAGCATAGGTATGACCAGAATACAGCATCATAGTGAGTTATTGTACAGTGAAATTGCATATGGCAGGAAAGATTTCCTGTACCTGGCCGTTCGACAACAAAGCTGTAGTAGTCTACTGGAGAAAGTGCTTCGCTGTCTATCTAGTGTGTGGTGGAGGGGGTGATCAGGATTGTCCATGATGGATCGCAGTTTATTTAGTGTTCTCATCTCCACCACTGTCTCAAAGATCTCCGGTCTGAGACCAATTACAGAGCCAGCCCTCTTGATAATCTTGTCAAGTCTGTTGGTATCTCTGGCCCTGATACTGCTACCCCAACAGACTGCAGCAAAGAAGATGGCGCTGGTGACAACAGTCTGATAGAAAAGCTCCAGCATCCTGCTGCACACATTGAAGGATCTCAGCTTTCTCAGGAAGTAGAGTCTGCTCATCCCCTTCTTCTGCACAGCATCGGCGTTGGATCTCCAGTACAACCCGCTGCTGATCCTGACACCCAGATATTTGTAGTCCTCAACCACTCCCACATCCTCCCCACTAATCTGCAGTGGCTGAAAAGGAGCCTTCCTCTTCCTGAAGTCAATCACCATCTCTCTGGTCTTGCTGACATTCAACCTCAGGTGATTCTGCTCCGTCCACTCCACAAATCTGTCTACCAGTGCCCTGTACTCCCCCTCCTCTCCTCCTCTTATACACCCCACAACAGCTGAGTCATCAGAGAATTTTTGCAGGTGGCATGACTCAGTGTTGTACTGAAAATCCGTGGTGTATAAGGTAAAAAGAAAAGGAGAGAGCACAGTCCCCTGTGGCACTCCCGTATCACTAGCCACCACTCCAGACAAGACATTGCCCAGCCTGACAAACTGTGGTCTGCCTGTCAGGTAGTCGGTAATCCAGGAGATCACAGAGCTGTCAACCCCCATCACCCGCAGCTTCTCACCCAGCAGCAGTGGCTGGATGGTGTTAAAGGCACTGGAGAAATAAAAAAAAATGATTCTCACAGTGTCTCCTCCACCATCCAGATGCAGATGGGCTCGTTGCAGCAGGTTGATGACAGCATCTTCAACTCCTAAATGGGGCTGATATGCAAACTGCAGAGGGTCCAGCCACGTCTCCACCTGCGGCCTCAGGTGGGCTAAGACCAGTCTCTCCAGGACCTTCATTACATGAGATGTGAGGGCAACTGGTCGGTAGTCATTCAGATCCGATGGAGATGACTTCTTGGGGACAGGAACCAGGCAAGATGTCTTCCTCAGCACCGGTACTCTCTCCAGACTCAGGCTCAGGTTGTACAGGTGTTTCAGTACCAGAGCTAGTTGGTTGGCACAGTTGGTTGGCACCATCAGTGCCCGAAGCCTTCCACTGACGGAGTCTCTCCAGCTGTTTCTCCACCTGATCTGTAGTCACCGTGAAGTGAGGGAGGGTCCTGGTGCCCCCTGAGGAGGAGGAGGGGGGAGATGGAGAGAGGTTCTGCACGGAAGCATGGGTGGGGAGGGGTGCGTGGGGGTCTGGTTGTGTTGCTCGGGTGACAGACTGTGAGTTGAACCTATTAAAAAACAGATTCAATTCCTCAGCTCTCTCCTGGCTCCAAGATGGCTGCCTGACTCTCCCCTTGTACCCAGTTATTTGTTTCATTCCCTCCCACACATCTTCAGTGTTGTTTTGCCTGAGTTTCTCTTCCAACTTCCTCCTATAATTGTCCTTGCACCTCCTCAGCATCTCTCTCAGCTCATGCTGCACTCCCCTCAGCTTCTCCTTGTCTCCAGCCCTAAAAACTCTCTTCTTTTTGTTCAGAAGTGCTTTCAGGTCACTGGTGACCCATGGTCTGTTGTTGGAGAAGCAGTGTACAGTCTGAGCTGGCATGGTCATGTCTTCACAGAATCTAATGTATTCTGTGATGCAGTCGGTCATATTGTCTATGTCCACCCCATGTGGTTCACAGAGTACGCTCCAGTCTGTCGTCTCAAAGCAGTCCTGCAGTGCATCAGCAGCCTCCTGTGTCCACCTCCTCACAGTCCGTGTATAAGCAGGCTGCCTTTGCACAAGGGGGATATACTTGGGTGTTAACATGACCATGCAGTGATCTGATTTACCAATGGGGGGTAGAGCTGTGGCACTATATGCATCTCTGACATTGGCATACAAAAAATCCAGTGTTTTGTTCTCTCTGGTGGGACAGTCAACAAACTGGTGAAAGTCTGGTAGTGTTTTTCCCACTGAGACATGGACCAGAGGAAGCAAAGGAGAGAGTTGTCTCAGGAGATTAGAAAGAAATTTATAGACAAGCATGTTAAAGGTAAAGGCTATAAGACCATCTCCAAGCAGCTTGATGTTCCTGTGACTACAGTTGCACATATTATTCAGAAATTTAAGATCCACGGGACTGTAGCCAACCTCTGGAAAGTGAGACGGCGGAAGAGAGGAAGACGAGCGGGCGCTCTCGTACGACTTCGCAAGAGAGGCTCGCGAACGGCGCTGCCTGGCATATTTCTGTCCAATACCAACTCTCTCTCTAACAAGGTGGATGAACTGAGACTGCTGATGCGTTTTAAGGACCTCGCCTCCTCAGCTGTCCTCTGCTTTACTGAGACCTGGCTCCGGGAAAATATACCGGACAGCGCGCTGCGCCTCGACGGCTTCCAGCTCTTCCGTGCTGATCGTGACACAGAGCTTTCCGGCAAGACCACAGGAGGCGGAGTCTGCTTCTACATCAACTGTAGCTGGTGCTCTGATGTAACGGAAATTTCCAAACACTGTTCTCCTGCCTTGGAATTTCTTGTTATCAACTGCAAGCCTTTTTATTCCCCACGGGAGTTTGCTTCTTTTATACTGATCGCTGTGTACGCCCCTCCCGACGCGGACACGCGCGAAGCTCAGCGCGTGCTCGCGGATCACATTCAACACACAGAGCGGAGTTTTCCAGACTCGCTGATTATTGTGGCTGGCGACTTTAATCAGTGCAATCTGAGCCACGATCTCCCCCGCTACAAACAGTTTATTAAATGCCCCACCAGAGGATTAAACACACTGGATCACTGTTACACCACAGTGAAAGACGCATATCGCGCTGTCCCTCGAGCTGCACTGGGATTATCTGATCACGTGATGGTTCACCTCATTCCCACATACAGACAGAGATTGAAGCTCACTAAACCTGTTGTGAGCACTACGAAGATACGGACCAGTGATGCTGAGGAGAAGCTGGAAACGTGCATGGAAATATCTGACTGGGGCATGCTTAAAGGAGCCACGCATGATCTGGATGAGTACACGGACACTGTGAACTCATATATCCACTTTTGTGAAGAGAACATTCTTCCATCACGCACCAGGGTGAGTTACTCTAATGACAAACCCTGGTTCACAGCTAAGCTCAGACAGATCAGGAAGGAGAAGGAAGCAGCGCTGAAAAGTGGAGACAGGGACTGCTACAGGGAGGTTAAATACCGGTTTAACAGAGAGCTGAAGAGGGCTAAATCTGTGTACTCAGAGAGACTCCAGCAGCAGTTCACTGCTAATGATTCGGCTTCCGTGTGGAGAGGACTGAGGCAGATCACCAACTATCGGCCTCAGGCTCCTAAAGGTCAGGATGACAAAGCCCTTTGTCAGAGACTGTCCCAACACTATGCCCGTTTTGACACCTCGTCATCTGTGTCCAACTCCCCCCCTCCCTCTAGCTCCACAGCCTCCACATTCCCTACTTCATTTAAGGCACCCCCCCCACCTCCCCCCCTCCCCTTATCATCAGTGAGCAGGATGTGCTCAAACAGTTCTCCAGACTGAACCCGCGCAAGGCCCCCGGCCCAGACGGCGTGTCTCCCTCCACCCTGAGACTCTGTGCGAAACAGCTGGCTCCTGTATTCACAGACATTTTTAACACCTCCCTTAAGTTATGCCACGTGCCGTCCTGCCTCAAATCCTCCACCATCATCCCTGTCCCCAAGAAGCCACGGATCACTGGACTTAATGACTACAGACCTGTAGCGCTCACCTCTGTAGTCATGAAGTCCTTTGAGCGCCTGGTCCTGTCCCACCTCAAGTCCATCACCACCCCTCTCCTGGACCCGCTGCAGTTTGCCTACCGAGCCAACAGGTCTGTAGACGATGCAGTCAACCTGGCCCTCCACTCCATCCTGCAGCACCTGGACTCCCCGGGAACCTACGCCAGGATCCTGTTTGTGGACTTCAGCTCCGCATTCAACACCATCCGCCCCGCTCTGCTCCGGGACAAGCTGTCCCTGCTCAACGTGCCTGACTCCCTCTGCAGGTGGATCATCGACTTCCTGACGGACCGGAGGCAGCATGTGCGGCTGGGAAAGACTGTCTCAGACTATACTAGCATCAGCACCGGATCACCCCAGGGCTGTGTACTTTCCCCCCTACTCTTCTCCCTTTACACCAACTCCTGCACCTCCAGCCACCAGTCTGTCAAGTTGATCAAGTTTGCGGACGACACCACCCTCATCGGGCTCATCTCCAACGGCGACGAGTCCGCCTACAGGAGAGAGGTGGCCCAGCTGGCGTCCTGGTGCAGCAATAACAACCTGCAGCTGAACGCTCTGAAGACAGTGGAGATGATTGTAGACTTCAGGAAAGTCACTACTCCTCTGCCCCCCCTCACCCTCTCAGGCTCTCCCATCACCACTGCTGATTCCTTCCGCTTCCTAGGCACTACCATCACCAGGGACCTCAAATGGGAGCTGACCATCAGCTCACTCATCAAAAAAGCCCAGCAGAGGATGTTCTTCCTGCGGCAGCTGAGGAAGCTCAAGCTACCCACCAAGATGTTAGTGCAGTTCTACACAGCCATCATCGAGTCCATCCTCACCACCTCCATAACCGTGTGGTACGCAGGAGCCACTGCCAGGGACAGACTAAGGCTGCAGCGCGTCGTGCGCACTGCTGAGAAGGTGATCGGCTGCAAGCTCCCATCTCTCCAGGATCTGTACATCTCCAGGACCCGGAGGCGTGCTGGCCGGATCATAGCCGATCCCTCACACCCTGGTCATGTACTGTTTGCCCCCCTCCCCTCTGGTAGAAGACTTCGGTCCATCCAGACTAAAACCTCCCGTCACATGAACAGCTTCTTCCCCTCTGCCATTAGACTGCTGAACACTAAGTGACTCTCGTGCACCATGTACAGCAGCTCAACCAGACTCATGTCAATCATCACTGTTTTCTTCCTGCATTACCGACTGCACTATATAGTTCTCCACAGTATCTGCTGCTGGCTAATATATATTTTAACTGTTGACCAGTATCACTTAATCTTATCCTACACTTTATTACATGTATAGTTTATTTCTCTTATCTTATCATGTTTAATGTTGCAGCATTGTACCGAGACAAATTCCTAGTTTGTGTACTACATGAACAATGGCAATAAACCTGATTCTGATTCTGATTCTGATTCTGATTCTCTCGAGACGTGGCCGCAGGAGGAGACGGATAATACGAATGGTAACAAAAGAGCCCAGAACAACCTCTAAACACATTCATGGTGAACTCCAAGGTCAAGGTACAGTGATCCCTCGCTACTTCGCACTTCACCTTTCGCGCCCTCAGTGCATCGCGGATTTTTCAAAAATATTCATCAAAAATTTAAAATTGAGAAATAATGGGCGGGCGCTAGCAGAAGGCAGGGAGACTACGTTAGACCATCAGGTATCAACACGGAGAGCCGCACAACTCAAAAATCCACCTCTCTTTCCGCTGTTCTCGTGTTGGCTCGGCTCGGAAATCTCGCAAGCTGATTGGCCGAGACGTTTCACCCCGCAAGCTGATTGGCCGAGACGTTTCACCCACCTTCTCTCCCTGCCGAACGCCCATGCAGCAAAGGAAGACCGCATTCATTGCTCTTTATCGCTCGTGTTGCTTAGTCTCGCCGCGTGGAACTTTTTGCTGTTCTCTTGTGCCATTTTATGCGAAATAGTCTTCCCGTCGAGCCACTACGCCGCCTCCTGCAGCTTCTCCAGCTCTATCGAAAGCTGCCCTCGACGATGCTGCGCCTCTAGCACCTCACGATGAGGCGTCACCTGAGGAGCAGTAAAGCTCTCATTAACCTGTGCAGTAAATCATCTTCATCTTGAGTTACGTATCTTGTTATAAGAATAAAAGAGTTCTAAAAACATATTTATGTACACTTTATTTACATCTACGTATGTATGTACACTTACACACACACACACACACGCGTATCATATGAGAGAGAGAGTGAGATAATGAACGTACGTATTATTTATGGGTAACGTCATTAGGGGTGACGCTCCTTCGCGGTTTTTCACTTTTCGCAGTCGGTTCTGGAACCCATTAACCGCGATAAGTGAGGGATCACTGTATATCAGCGTCAGATCGCACCATCCGTCATTGTTTGAGCCAAAGTGGACTTCATGGGAGACGACCAAGGAGGACACCACTGTTGAAAACAAATCATAAAAAAGCCAGACTGGAATTTGCCAAACTGCATGTTGCCAAGCCACAAAGCTTCTGGGAGAATGTCCTATGGACAGACGAGACAAAATTGGAACTTTTTGGCAAGGCACATCATCGCTATGTTCACAGACGCAAAAATGAAGCATACCAAGAAAAGAACACTGTCCCTACTGTGAAACATGGAGGAGTTTCTGTTATGTTCTGGGGCTGCTTTGCTGCATCTGGCACAGGGTGTCTTGAATCTGTGCAGGGTACAATGAAATCTCAAGACTATCAAGGTATTCTAGAGAGAAATGTGCTGCCCAGTGTCAGACAGCTTGGTCTCAGTTGCAGGTCATGGGTCTTGCAACAGGATAATGACCAAAAACACACAGCTAAAAACACCCAAGAATGGCTAAGAGTGAAACATTGGACTATTCTAAAGTGGCCTTCTATGAGCCCTTATCTAAATCCTATTGAACATCTGTGGAAGGAGCTGAAACATGCCATCTGGAGAAGGCACCCTTCAAACCTGAGACAACTGGAGCAGTTCGCTCATGAGGAGTGGGCCAAAATACCTGCTGAGAGGTGCAGAAGTCTCATTGACAGTTACAGAAATTGTTTGATTGCAGTGATTGCCTTAAAAGGTTGTGCAACAAAATATTAAGTTAAGGGTACCATCATTTTTGTCCAGGCCTGTTTCATGAGTTTGTCTTTTAAAATAATTCTGTTGAACCACAATTCAAAAGCATTGTCTGATTTTCAGTGGTTAATTTTAATAGAATTTTTATTTATTACCACTTTTGTCAGATTCAAGTTATTTCTGTGACCATTGTGGGTTTTTCTTTCATTAACAGAGGGGTACCAACAATTTTGTCCACGTGTGTATGGAAACATGCAGAATACGACCCAGACTTCTGCTTCTTTTCATGCATTTTTTTTGCACTTTGTAGACACTGCTGCCGTGGCCCTGAACACAAATTGATCAGTTGCAGATGAAGCAGCTGTCCCCACACTCCGTCCTGTCACCGCACAAGACAGGAGCTCGGCTCCAGAATATAACGGCAGAAGAAGAAGAGAACGAGCTTCTGCCAGGACTCTGAGTTCAGTTTAAAAGATTAGCTTTAATGCCAAGGACATTAAAGCAAGACAACCTTGCTGGTTCCAAGGTAGTCATAGCCAGGAGCGGCACTGGGGTTAAGCTCCCAGTGCTCATAAAATGCTCCTTATGGCATGCGTCTCTAAAAGCCTCTGACAACTAAGTCTAACTCCTAGCCCGCCCGTGTGGTTTAGTCTCTAAGCCTGGCGGAACTGCTTTTACTAATAGGAGAAGGGGTGAGGGCGGATCTCTGGTGCCTTAAAACCAGATGCTTCGGGTAGATGGTGGCTCGTCAACCTGGGAAGGTAGCCCATCTAGGGGAAGGTAAACCCTGATTTCAAACCTCCGCTGCCTTGCGGCATGCCCGGTCATGGGAAAGGCTTCGGGAGTCAACCCTGAGGAAAAATTCGGAGTCGGAGCTCCTGAGGCAGTTCTATGTTGTGCTCAACATCGTTCTGGCAGCTCCTGCAACGGTGCTGGTGCCAAACTGTAGCAGCCCTGCTGTTCCTTTGGATTCATCAGTGACGTGGAGAGGGGGGACATGCTGCATGGGCAACATCTTGTCCTCCATATCTTCCTGCCCAGGCTTGAATCCTACCAACGCCCATCGCTGGAAGGTAGAAAACCGGATCACTGGAGAGGACACTCCAGCTTCGCCTTTGGCGTAGACAAAACACGGGGAATGACAGTTACCGGTTATAAGCCACCGCTCAATTGGTGTAGAGCGCGGTGCCAGGGGCTGTTCCCGACGGTGGGAGGGATCATCGGATCTCACTGGACAGCTACCGCCTGCCTCAAGCTGGGCAGCCCCCAGCCAATAAGGTGTTGTCCCGCCACAGCTTGCTTTCCTCATTGGGTGCATGGAGATGAGGAGAAGTCCGAACAGCAGGCTGAGAACCTTCGCACCAGGCAAGACAATAAAACAAAAGAGACCAACTCTAAAAGTGGGAACTTGGAACGTCCGCACTATGATGACAGGACTCGCTGCTAACCTCAAGGACATCAACGACACCAGGAAGACTGCCATCATCAATAATGAGCTGAAGAGACTGGGAGTGGATATCGCCCCTCTCCAGGAAACACGGTTGGCTGACGCAGGCACACTGAGAGAGAAGGACTACACGTTCTACTGGCAGGGAAAGGGCAGTGACGAACACAGGGAACACGGATTGGGCTTCGCAGTGAAGAACACCTTGCTGAAGATGGTGGAACCAGGCAGCACTGGCTCTGCACGACTTCTCACCCTCCACCTGAACACCACTCAAGGCCCAGTCACCCTCGTCAGTGTGTATGCCCCAACACTGACAGCCACACCAGAGGCAAAAGACGAGTTCTACGAGAATCTCGCAACAACTGTCAGGATCATACCCAACTCTGAACAACTCATTCTCCTTGGAGACTTCAATGCCAGAGTGGGTGCTGATCATGACTCCTGGCCCTCCTGTCTTTGACCTTTTGGCGTGGGCAGAATGAACGACAACGGACAGCGGCTGCTAAAGTTCTGCACATATCACAATCTGTGCATCACAAACTCGTTCTTCAAGACCAAGCCCCAACACAAGGTTTCCTGGCAACATCTGCGCTCAAAGCACTGGCACCAGCTGGACTTGATCCTGACCAGGCGCACCTCACTGAAGAACGTGCTAATCACCCGTTTGTTCCAGAGTGCAGATTGTGACACAGACCATTCATTGGTGTGTTGCAAGGTCAAGCTGCAGCTGAAGAAATTCCATTGTGCTAGACAGCCTGGAAAGGCACAGATTGACACCAGCAAGATGGCTCAACCAGAACTTGTTGAGCAGTTTGCCTCCACCTTTGAGAAGGAACTTGGTGTACCACAAGAAGGAGAATCTGCAAAACAGAAGTGGGAAGAGCTGCGAAACACCATCCACCGCACAGCCTTGGCTACCTTTGGGAGGAAGACCTCGAAGTCACAGGACTGGTTTGATGCCAAGTTGACCGTGATGACCCCCGTCATTGAAGCCAAGAGCTCAGCACTTGCTGAGTACAAGAAGTACCCAAACGAGAAGAATCTCCAGATTCTCAGGGCTGCGAGAAGCAAAGTTCAGCAGACTGCTCGGCGCTGTGCCAATGAGTACTGGACTCAGCTCAGCCAAGACATTCAAACCGCTGCCATAACAGGGAACATCTGTGGTATGTACGATGGCATCAAGAAAGCACTTGGTCCGGCTCAGAGCAAGACGGCCCCCCTCAAATCCTCCACTGGGGAGATGATCACAGAAAAGAACAAGCAGATGGAGAGATGGGTGGAACACTACTCCAACCTCTACTCCAGACAGAACACCGTGACACCGTCAGCCCTTGATGCCATCGACTGCCTGCCATCCATGGATGAACTTGACGCTGAGCCAACCATCAACAAACTCAGCAAGACCACTGATAGCTTGGCCGCTGGCAAGGCACCCGGCAACGACGGCATACCCCCTGACCTGATCAAGCACTGCAAGACCGCCCTACTGCTGCCATTGCATGACGTCCTCTGCCAGTGTTGAAAGGAAGGTGCCGTACCACAGGGCATGAGGGACGCCAAGATCATCACCCTCTACTAAAACAAAGGGGAGAGAAGCGACTGCAACAACTACAGGGGCATCTCCCTCCTCAGCGTTGTTGGCAAAGTCTACGCACGAGTTGTTCTCATTCGTCTACAGAAGCTTGCCGAACGTGTCTACCCGGAGTCTCAGTGTGGCTTCCGCGCTGAGCGATCGACGGTAGACATGATATTCTCCATCCGCCAACTCCAGGAGAAATGCAGAGAACAGAATATGCCCCTGTACGTCGCCTTCATCGACCTCACCAAAGTGTTTGATCTGGTCAGCAGAGAGGGCCTTTTCAAGATCCTGTCAAAGATAGGATGCCCACCAAAGTTGCAAAGCCTGATCGAATCATTTCACACCAACATGTAGGGGATAGTGCAGCACGATGGCAATGTCTCAGAGCCATTAAACATACGCAGCGGAGTGAAACAGGGCTGTGTACTTGCTCCAACCCTCTTTGGGATTTTCTTTGCTATGCTCCTGAGGCATGCCTTCAGCACAGCAACAGAGGGAATCTACCTGCACACAAGATCTGACGGCAGGCTTTTCAACCTCGCCTGCCTGAAAGCCAGAACCAAAGTACGCGAGACTCTAATCAGAGACATGCTGTTCGCAGACGACGCTGCAGTCGCAACCCACACAGAGCAAGAGCTTCAGACCCTGATGGATCGCTTCTCCCAGGTATGCCAGGACTTCGGGCTTACCATCAGCCTGAAGAAGACTAACGTCTTGGCGCAAGGCACGGAAGCACCACCAACCATCACCATCGACGACTACGAGCTGGAGGTCGTGAATCAGTTCACGTACCCGGGGTCCACGATCAGCAACACCCTCTCCCTTGATACAGAGATCAACAAGAGGATTGGAAAATCAGCCTTCACACTCGCTCGCCTCACCACACGAGTGTGGGAGAATCCCAAACTCTCTGTCAAGATGAAGATGGCAGTGTACAATGCCTGCGTCATCAGCACACTGCTCTATGGGAGTGAGACGTGGACAACATACGCCCGGCAGGAAAAGAGACTGAACTCCTTCCACTTGCGCTGCATTCGCCACATCCTGGACATATCCTGGCAGGACAAAGTGTCCAACCCAGAAGTTCTGTCCCATACCGGCCTTCCCTCCATGTTCACTCTACTCAGGCAGCGCAGGCTCCGCTGGCTAGGCCACGTTCACCGTATGGAGGATGGCAGAATCCCCAAAGACGTCCTCTACGGAGAACTGGCAACTGGCAGGAGAGACGTTGGCCGCCCACAGCTGTGCTTTAGAGACGTCTGCAAGAGAGGCATGAAGGCACTAGAGATCAACACAGAGCGCTGGGAGGACCTTGCAACGGACCACTCCAAATGGAGAGGCACCCTGACCAGACAGCTCAAGGCAGGTGAAGAGAGACTGACTGCTGCAGCAGTTGAAAAAAGGACCCGCAGGAAGAACCGCCACAGACCCAGCAGCACGGAGACCACCCACAAGTGCGACCTGTGTGACAGGGACTGCCATTCGTGCATCGGCCTGTTCAGCCACAGGCGGTGCTGTTCCAGCAGAGTAGACGTTTAGGATTCTCTTCCATGGTCATCATAGACCGACGGAGGCCGCCGCCGCCGACAATGCCAATAATTACAAAAGCGGGAGAATTACTAATCGGTTAATTGCATCAACCACTTCTCTCCAAATATCCTAATTAAGGTGATAGCAGGACAGCACTTGAGATAAGATTTGGCACCATCTGGGATCAGCTACAAATGAGGGATTGCTCTTGGATGCTTTCTGGCACTGATGTTGGACACAAATGAGGGTTAGATGGTCAGTTACAAATGAAACAACCAAAGAAGCAAAGGGACAGCTCAGGGTGGGCTGGGGATGAACGTGACCTCAGTATATCCACTGACTGTTAAGGTGTGTGGCATGTAACCCAAAAGCAGACAAGAGAGGAAGCAATAATAGAAGTGAACAATAATCTTTATTACAATAATTGTGCAAACTAATGTGTAGATATGATAACTTGAGGATCTGGCAACCCTATGGGGAGAGAGCAGAGGGGACAGGTAAGATTAACTGAAGCAGTATGATGAGATTTTAAAGTTACTTTCTTTGTACTTACTCTTCGGCAGGGGAGAGCAGCCAGGGGCAGGTGAAGAACCTTCACAGTGAGGAAGCTGGTTGCCAGGGAGAAAGCTGCCGAGGTGCTGCAGGTGAGTTTTCCAAGGGACTGTTGTGGACAGGCGGGCCAGGCCTGAGTGCTGGGGAGTGAGCGTGAAGAGCAGTGGAGATTACAGTGGTAAGTTGACTTACTTGGGGAATAATTGGGTGCACAATCTGAGAATGTCCAAGTCCAGTCTGTAAGGCTATTTTCAGAATCCAGAGGCAGGCAGGGGTCAGGGCACAGTAGGCTAGAGTCAGGCTGACAGATAATTCCAATTCAACAGGCAGGCTCTAGGTCTATGATAAACAAAAGATCAAAAACACGGCAAGGCAGAATAATATCACGAAGCTGAGCTCAGGACAAGATACAGGGTGTGTTCCGGTTAATGTCACCAGTCAGAGTGAAGGGAGAGCGCCATATTTAAAGGGTCTCCTCTGATTAACCGCAGGTGATGAACGAGGCTGCAGGGAATGAGCCTAATCAGAGGGAGAGAGAGGCAGGGAGACTGAGCACACACAGCGACCATTACAGACTGATTTGATAATTCAAGCAATAAAAGGATAATCACAATCACATATTTCTTCTTGTTTATTTTAAGGTGCCTTGCAATGTTGTCAATAAATTACAGTTCTACTGTGAAGAAAGTTCCCGAATAATCCCTCCGTGGATCACAAAAGTCAGGCAATCTGGGCACTTATGCATTTCATAATAGGAGCACACTGAGACGCATGCAATATCCCCCACCTCCATTTTCTTTGAAGATCCCAATACTTACAGATGGAGAGCAGTGTTCAAATTATTTCAATATAATTACTGCGGGAGAACCAAATTATGATAAACCCATCATCCATGAATATACAATAAAGTATTCAACTCATAGTTGTAAGGCAGGATCCCGAGGTGAACATGTGTAGCAAGTTTGGTGAGAGCTTTATACAATCTATATTAAGAGAGTGTAGGGGGTGCCAACCTTTGACTTTTGACCCCAAACCTGAAGTCAGAGGTCATGGACTCAGAGTGAAGCTGTGTACCATGTTTGGTGATGCTAGCTTTACTTGTTGTACAATAATAAGGCAAAGGGAATGTTAACCTTGACCTCTGACTTTTGACTACAAAGCCAAAGTCAGAGGTCAGGATCCCAGGATGAACCAGTGTACCAGGTTTGGTGAGCCCAGCTCATTTTATAGCAATAGTAAATTTAGCATTTACCATTTACCATAGACCTTTAGACCCAAAATCCATTGTCAGGTCAGGGTGTAAGTTGTCCAAGATGTGTCTTAGATACAATTACTGTATCGATTTGAAAAGCCTACTTCATTTCTTTTTGTCGTTGTTGTCTCTTAGAAGATTTAAGGAAAATCTGATCTCTGAACTTTGACCTAAAGGTCATCCGATGAGAGTCAAATTGCAATATGCGCATCATCAGAGAATATTAAACCATATTACTAAGTTTCAGAACTTTTTGAACAAAACTGTAGAGGGAGTTGTTTTCACAAGACAGTTACTGTCTATGAAGTGAGGTGAAATAGGGAGTAATAGATCAGGGGCTACAACTCCTGCAAAAATGATCCGATCAGAACCAAATTGCAATATCCGCATATTCAGTGTATATCAAACTGTTATGATTGCCCTTTGCAGGACAAAGATGAGGTGCCAAAAGCCAGCAGTGAGTTTTGTTATTTTATTACAGAAGTACCAAAATAAAGTGCCACGAGGGGCCGCTCACAAATACACTAAACACAGGCGACCCCGGAGGGTTAAATGACTAAGCACATGAAGGATCACAAAGTCACTTACATATAAGACAGCCAGGGCAAAACCTTACACTGTAAATGAAGAACTGGAGCCGGACGTGGGGACTCCAGTCTCGATAAGGCGAGATCGCAGCGAGGACTAATTCTCAACAGTGATCTTAAATAGTGCAAAAACTCATTACACACAGGTGAGACAAATAATGAATAAAATGTGAACAGCTGTGACAGGCCGCGGGCTGGCTGACAGGCGGAAGTGCTGCCACGGCGCTGTAAAAATAAGAGCACCAATACACACCATCAAAACAAGCCCAAATAAAGGGACAAAAAGAGAAAATAAGTTACTCGAGCACGGAGCAGGCCAGCGCTTGGGATCACTGCAATGCCCCCGCTTTAAGGGATGGATTCCAGGCATCCCAACCGTAACATCTAGGAAAGAGGACGAGCCCCAGCGCAGCACCCTCAATGGCCTCGACTTGGGGCATAGCCGCACCCTCGATGACCTCAGCTTGAGGCGTAGCAACACTCTCGATGGCTTTGGCTTGAGGCGTAGCAGCACCCTCGATGGCCTCGGCTTGAGGTGTAGCAGCACCCTCGATGGCCTCGGCTTGAGGAGCTGGACCCACGGTGACCTTGGCTTGAGGAGCTGGACCCACGAAGACCTCGGGCAGTGGACCGGAACCCACGGAGACCTTTAATGTGGCAGGACACTTGGTGACCCTGAGAAAAGGCTCAGAAACAAGGGGCACAGGAACAAGGTCAGGGTTACCGGCAGCAGTGGATCCCGGCAAGGCGAGCTCAGATGCTGCTGATAGCAGCACCCGGCTCTTCCCCCCCAAGAGCCAGACAAGATCTCTCCAATACCGAAATAATGAAAACAAAGGAGAATTCTTGCCTGAGCTCAAGTTCCACCGCTGTTCAGGACTCCGTCAATCCAGATGGCAATCCAATTGGCCCGGCCTCCTGGAGGTCCAACTCCAACTCTGCTGCGACAGCCCCAACAGCAGGCATGATGGTCTCAGCAGTCTCTGGATCCCCTGGCGCTGCAGCTCACTCTGCATGGCGACCAGAGATCCACTCCCAGCTGGAACAGAATTCTGCTCAGTGGAGACCTGGGGATGCTTCGTCGTCGGCACAGACTCCATCTGGCAGGCAGTCCTCCTCCTCTGTCCATATCGCGGCTGCGGGGCTGGAACCAGGTTTACCAGGGCTGCAGTCTCCTCCTCCCTCTGGCAGTTTAGTCCTGGCACCGGTGGACACTCGGAGAGCATAGGAGACACAAAGGAAGCAGGTTGCATATTTATGGCTGCAGCAGGTGGTGAGAGCTCAGGGGACTGCATGACCTGAGTGTCACCCCCAGGAATCAGACAAGGTAATTCATCAGTTAGAGATTGAGAATGAAAAATCACTTGCCTGTCTTCCTGGGGTAAGGTGGTCACTGCTGCAGCAGACTCTGTACTTCCCTCCCCTGTTACAGAGATGAAAGTGGGCTCCTCGGGAAGATGAGGAGGAGCCGCTCTTAACGGATCAACAACGGAGGCAGCTGGAAAAGAAGTCACTGGGCTCGCAGCAGCTGGAGGAAGTGCCGTAAAGAAGGAAGGAGCAGCTGAGGCAGTCAGGGGTAGGGGAGCTGGCGAAACAGCTGACTACAAAGACCTGGAGGCTGAAGCTGCTGTCATACCTCTCTTCCATGGCAAGGGAAAAACAGCTGGCTGGGAGACAGGGGAGTCTTTCCGGCGGCCCATAGCTGGATCCAAACGGGGACCTCGCGGTGAGTTGACTCGGTCATTAAACTCCCCTCCATTTCAGAACAGCCGTGTCCCGGGGAGGATATGAGTTCTGTGCAGGATGGCAACATCTTCTGGCTGGAGACAAGGTTAGATTCAATTTAAGGAAACACCGCTGCTGTGCTGAAACTGTGGCCAGCAGCTTGGCGAACTCAGGATAATTACTTAACCCTGGATGTACCTCCACCATCCTAACTGCAGCCACCACGCTCTTCAGAACCTTGCCTGGGCCAGCGGAAGAGAGCGCTTCAGCCATCCAGTCCTCGATAAACTCAGTTGCCCAAAGTTCATCTTCATTGGAACCCCCGGCTGCTCTCCTCCTCCACTGTGCTGGAAGACAGCTCTTCAGCGATGGAACCATGGGAGCTGGAGCCGTAGCAGGAACCTCTTCATGTGCTGAGGAACAGGAGTCCTTCCCTGTTGGCCCCCTCTTAGGCTTCCTGGTGGATCCCTGCTCCAGCTGACGGTTCCTGTGTTGGAGCGCCTAAAGCTTGGTTATCCTCTCCCTTCCCTCAGCGTGCTCGACAAGGCGAGGATGAAGTTTAGCAGCCACCTCCGCGAGGCCCAGATACCACAGTGCGTCCTGGGGGGAACGATTGCGAGGTATGGCCAGAAGGTCATCTGTTTCCATAAGAGCCTGGATGAGCTCAAAACCCAGGCTCATAGGATACCAGGTGGTGAATGACACCAAAACCTGCCCCGAAAAAGAAACGCTGGCACCTGGCGAAGGAAAAATTCAGAGCCAAAACAAAACTCACTGAGGCTGGCACCTCGTTGCGCTGCGATCTACTGTTATTATTGCCCTTTGCAGGGCAAAGATGAGGCGCCAAAAGCCAGCAGTGAGTTTTGTCATTTTATTACAAAAGTACTGTGGCCACACATATGTGACCTACTTTGTGACTGATGTAAGGCCTCACATTTTAGATCAGAACAAAGACAGAGCTTCTTTGGAGATAACAGGAAGCTGCGAGGATGTTAGCTTTGGTATGCAGGGCTTGAGACTGTGGGGGTGTTATTAGAGGATTGAAGAGGAGATGCACTGTAGACTGTGGGGGTGATATCAGAGAGAGGAGATGCATTGTTACTGGCGATTATAATGCAATGTGACCTGTGATGCATGCGACTTGTGAACTGTGAGAGTCCGGGTATTTAAGGATGAGAGTTCCCTGTAAAGCTTTTTTTCTTCATTGAGATGTTGGTGAATGTGAATAAAGCTGCTTTGTGAGAAATCTGTCTCATCATTTTCACATTCCCACACTGGTGACCCAAGACGTAGCATGCAGAAACATGAGAGTTCCCCCGGGCCAGCCTCGTCAGGAGCCCCCAGCCAAGCGAATGCTGCTACGGTCCAGCTACCGGACTTTTGGCAGAACAATCCGCGCTCCTGGTTCCACGCGGTTGAGGCACAATTCAACCTCCGGGGAATATCGGTAGACGACACAAAATTCTTCCATGTGGTCGCAAGACTGGACAACCACATGGCTCAGCATGTGGAGAGCCTTATCGAGCAGCCGCCAGACAGTGACAAATACGACGCGTTGAAGGCTGCACTCATCCAGCACTTCACCCCCTCCGTCCAGGAGTGAGCAGAGAGACTCCTGGCGCTGACTGAGTTGGGAGACGACACACCCGTTAATCTGATGGAGAAGATGTTGAGGTTGAAAGGCTCAGATGACGACCACTTCATCTTCACCCACCTCTTCCTCAGGACCCTACCGTCCGCGACGAGAGCGACCCTGACCAGTTCGCTGTTGTTGGCCCAGCGGGACTACCGCACGCTGGTCCGGGAGGCACAGCGAATTGTCAACACCAGCAGACAGCGCGCGGCCATGGCCGCAGCAGCGGAACTCGGTGCGACGACCGCAGATGGCAGGGGGCCAGGGGCAGAAGTAGCAGACCCACCGACGACGGTGGCGGCGGGAGCCAGGGAAGGAGGAGGGGACGTCCTTTGTTTCTACCATAGCCGCTTCGCAGAGAGGGCACGCAAATGTGTATCACCGTGCCAGTTCAAGCATTCGGGAAACGCCAAGACCGGGGGTCGGTAGCAGCCACGGCCCTCGGGGAGGAGAACAAGCTGCTCTACTTGTTCGACGCACGCTCGGGGAGGCATTTCCTCGTGGACACAGGCTCCCAGTTGAGTTTCATCACACCTTCCTACGCGGACAGGCTGGCAGGTTCCAGAGGTCCCGGGGTGGCAGCAGCGAACGGCTTGGAGATTAAGACCTTTGGTGAGAAGACTCTGCTTCTGTCTCTACACGGCCGTACATTTGAGTGGACTTTTGTTATAGCAGCAGTGAATTTCAATATGTTGGGGGCTGATTTTTTGTGCTCACATGGTTTGTTGGTTGATCTCGCTAACAGGCGCCTGGTTAATGCATTTTCTTTTGATTCTATTCCCTGTACAGAGCAAGTGGCCCCGCCAACAGCACAAGCCAACATCACAGCTGCAAGCGATAAGTTCCATACACTGCTCACTCAGTTCCCAGTGCTCACAGTCCCCACATTTTCGGCAACAGTCGCTAAACACGGGGTGGAACATTTTATTACCACTACCGGACCGCCCGTATTTGCAAAAGCTCGGCGCTTGGACGCAGCTAAACTGGCCATAGCGCGCGAGGAGTTCGCCAACCTGGAGAGGCTGGGCATTATCAGGCGTTCAAACAGTCCGTGGGCTTCCCCACTACACATGGTCCCGAAGGCTGACGGATCATGGCGACCTTGCGGGGCTTTCCGCAGGTTAAACAACACTACAGCGCACAACCACTATCCAATCCCGCATATCCAAGATTTTTCTGTTCATTTGGCAGGGGCTCATGCTTTTTCTAAGATAGATTTGGTCCGCGGTTACCACCAAGTCCCAGTGCGCGCTGAGGACATACCCAAAACAGCGGTAATAACTTCATTCGGCCTATTTGAGTTTTTGCGTATGCCATTTGGGCTTAAAGGGGCTGCACAGACGTTCAAATGCATGATGGATGCGGTGCTTCGCGATCTCCCTTTCGTGTTCGTCTACTTGGACGATATTTTGGTAGCCAGCACGTCCGAAGACGAACACGAAAAACACCTGGCCACAGTTTTCTGGAGGTTGGGAGATCACGGGTTAATAATCAACCCAGCGAAGTGTTAGTTCGGGGTGGCGCAGATCGATTTTTTAGGACACCGCGTCTCCCCTGAAGGAGCGGTTCCGCTTCCTGACAAAGTGCGCGCGGTGGCAGATTTTCCCCGGGCGCATACGGTCAGGGCGTTACCAGAGTTTTTGGGAATGGTGAATTTTTATAACCGTTTTCTCCCCCGCGCGGCGCAACTCATGCAGCCGCTGTATTCCTCGCTCAAAAAACAGAAACCCGCGGATAAAGTCGAGTGGTCTCTGGAGCGGGACCAAGCGTTCTCGGAGGTAAAAGCAGCCTTGGCAAAGGCTGTGTTGTTGGCAAACCCAGACCCAACGGCCGGCATAGCGCTCACTACTGACGTCAGATCAACTGGCGTCAGATGTGGCCATAGGGGCGGTCGTGGAGCAGCATGTAGCCGGGGTTTGGCAGCCCCTCACCTTTTTCAGCAGGACCTTGCGCGATAGCGAACGTAAATACAGCGCATTTGACAGGGAGCTGCTGGCTCTCCATTTGGCCATCCGCCACTTTCAGTTCTGGCTGGAAGGACGCCGTTTCACCGCGTTCGTTGACCACAAGCCGCTAACATTCGCGATGGCCAAGGTTTCCGAACCGTGGTCAGGCCAGCAGCAGAGACAGCTAGCCGCGATCTCAGAGTTTACCACTGATATTCAGCATGTGGCGGGCAAACTCAATGTAGTGGCAGATTGCCTCTTGCGCGCCGTGGCGGCCCCAGTCAGCGTAGGAATAGATTACGCAGCCATGGCCGCGGAGCAGGTTACTGACGCGGATGTGCACGCGCTCCAGTCTGGACCAACAGGGTTAAGGCTGGAGAACAGGGTGCTGCAAGACGGTATGCCCCCCCTAATCTGCGATGTCTCCACTGGACGGCCGCGTCCAGTAGTACCGGCCGCGTGGTGCCGCCGCGTTTTTGACTCGATTCATTCTTTGGCGCACCCGGGAGTGCGCACGTCGGTCAAAATGGTAGGAGAGAAATTTGTGTGGCCGAATCTTCGCAAACAAGTTAAGGAGTGGGCAGCAGCCTGCACGGCATGTCAACGAGCCAAAGTACACAGGCACACGAGGGCCCCTTTGGAGCCGTTTCACATTTTCAATTCAATTCAATTCAACTTTATTTATATAGCGCCATTTCACAACAACAGTCATCTCATAGCACTATCAACTGTAGGGGGAACCCCCACAGTTGCAGAAAGACCCCAGCAATCAGGCCATCCCCTGTGAGCAAGCACTTGGCGACGGTGGAGAGGAAAAACTCCCTTTTAACAGGAAGAAACCTCTAGCAGAACCAGGCTCAGGGAGGGGCAGTCATCTGCTGCGACTGGCTGGGGGGTGAGGGGATAGAGAAGAAGAAAAGAACAGACATGCAGAGAGCAAACAGCACGATGGGGACTCAATCTATGGGAGAGAACAAACAAATGTTAATGACCAGCAAAAAAAATATTTCATTGAGAGTGAGAAAAGGAGTGAGGCCCAGTGCATTACTGGAGGTCCCCCGGCTGACTAAACCTATTAGCACCATAACTAAGGGAAGGTTCAGAAACACATGATCCCTCCCTAATTGTAGGCTATATCAAAAAGGTAGGTTTTAGCCCTATTCTTAAAAACAGAGATCGAGTCTGACTCCCGAATCCAGATTGGCAGCTGATTCCACAGGAGAGGAGCTTGATAACTGAAGGCTCTGCCTCCCATTGTACTTTTGGAGATTCTAGGTATTACAAGTAATCCTGCATTTTGGGAGCATAGTGCTCTGTTAGGATAATACGGTAGTATCAGATCTTTTAAATAAAAGGGAGCCTGATTGTTTAGAGCTTTGTAAGTAAGAAGAAGGATTTTAAACTTAATTCTAAACTCTATGGGAAGCCAATGAAGGGAGGCCAGAACCGGAGAGATGTGATCTCTCTTTCTAGTACCTGTTAAAACTCTTGCTGCAGCATTTTGGATCAGCTGAAGACGTTTTAAAGATGTTTTAGGACAGCCTGATAATAAATAATTACAATAATCTAATCTTGAGCTAACAAAAGCATGGATCAGTTTCTCAGCATCACTCTGAGACAAGATGCTCCTAATCTTGGCAGTATTACGCAAATGATAGAAGGCAGTCATAGAAACAAATTTAATATGTGAATTGAAGGACAAATTCTGATCAAAAATAACTCCAAGGTTCTTCACAGAGCTATTAAGAGAAAGAGTAACCGCATCCAAACTGAAAGTTTGATTTGGAAAGGAATTTCTAAGGTTTTTTGGACCAACAAGAATGACTTCAGTCTTATCTGAATTTAATAGCAGGAAATTACAGGTCATCCAAGCTTTGATTTCCTTAAGACAGGCTTCTAACTTGGCTAATTGATTACTATCATCTGGCTTCATTGACAGGTATAATTGTGTGTCATCAGTGTAGCGTAAAATAGAAATATTAATAAATAATAAATATGATCAGGTATGAATTATTTAATTTATATTGATGCATTGGAATCTGAGATCAAATCTCATTTCCTATACATCAGAAAAGTTAATAACACTCGTAAGGGGCACCAGCTTCTATCTTTAAGAAGCAATTTGATCTTTAATTTCACTTTATACCTGTTTAATCACTCAATAAATTAATCAATAATCAGTCTCAAAAATTTTCCGTGAATTCGATACCTGGGCTTGAACAGACTCAGAATGAAATAAATTCCCAACAACTTCTCTCATTTTTAAATATTTATTAAACGAAATGATTAACAGACATTGCAGTAATTTCATTAATCATAAAATCAATCTTGTAAATGATAGATTAACAATGTCAATATTTTCGGAACCAGGGTTAACTGAGAAACCAATTTCTATCAGTTTGTGTTAACAGATCATGGAAACAACGCAAATTTATGGAGAAAGTTTACTAATTATATGAAAAAGTCCTGGATTAATCTTAAGAAAATAAAAACGAAATTTTAATGAAAAGAAAAGTTATGTTAAGGGCTTCTTAATTTGCATCTGATTAGATACACAAATTATTACCAAACCTCAAAAGTTTAATTCAGCAGATGAATTAAAGTTTTGCAGCTCACGTGATTCCTCGGTGATGATGGTTCTGTAGTCGTCCTCAGCCAAAGATTTCGTGGATGTTAGAGGAAATATCTGCCCGCAGATATTTCAGCATCCACAGTTCGACCTTTAAAAGTCAAGCGGTCGAAGAGGCTGGATTTTGGCTGTATGACCCAGAGTTGAAACTGGGCTAGATGATGACGTTTCTTCAGCGTGTGATGAACAGCCTTGATTCCTCAGCTGCACGTGATGTGGGAGCTGCGTCTTCTCAAGAGGCCTTCGATAATAATTAATTAAAAGATATCTAATCCGATCTCAAATTAAAAGGCTTCGGACTTTAGATAAAAATAGTAGCTTCTGGTGGGTGCTTGGTCAAGAAAAATATTATAAATAAAGTCAAGATTAAAGTTTACATTAAAATTAAACAAACGGTGATTTTACAGAAAGTTTAGCAAAGAAAAAGAGATAAGTAAAAATTGGAGTTTAACTCCGATTAAAAAAAAAATTGAGCTCAAAGAAATAGGAATTCCTAGGCTTTTAAGAGAAAAAGTCAATACAAAGTTACATAAACAAATTACGAGTTATCTGCTCTGTGTTCAGAAAAGCGACACGTGGTTGAGTCTTTGTTCAGACGGTCCTTTGTTCTTCCTTGCTGTGTGTAGACAATGGAGAAGATGATCAGAGAAAGGGGGAGCCGGGAAGAGAGCCAAAAGGGGAGAAGCAAAAGAGACAGAAGCAGGGGTCCCTCTCCTTTATATAAGTCCTGTTGAACTCCGCGGGCTTCCGGGATCTCAGCCAATGAGTGTCCTTCGTGGGCGGGCTCAATGAACCTTTAGTCCAATAACAGGCCTTGTCTGTGAGAGACCAATAGGATGAAGAAGCTGGGGTTCTATGAAGACTGGTGACACGTGATATCAGTCCACCGGATTACACACAATTTTAAATACATTGGAATATACTGTTACACACTTATGTATAACTAAACTGACCTTAGTGTATCTTATAAGCAGTGCTTCTAAATCAACATGCAGGAATAAACATTCATTTAAACATTTTTAACATGCATATAATCACAGATTAATGCATTTCACACATATTATTGATTTTCCACATTAAAGACAGAGTCCATCTGCATTTTCATAGTTTTGAAAAGAATGAAGGTTTAGAATTGAGTTTATAATAATGTACTTTAAAGTTCACTGGTTAAATCCAGCATGTCCAGAGTTTAAGGAAGTTAACTGAGTTGTGGATCTGTTGCATGTTTTATGGGGCAATAAAAGTGAAGCCGGACATTGGGGACATTCCTTAGGTTGGTTTTAACAAAAGAAGGGGGATTTCAGCTGTGGCCTGGGGGGAGAAAATCCATTTTTTGATCGTCTTACTCCTGGGGGAAAAATGTCTTTAAGCAGAAGAATAATTATTGCTGAGCCAAAGTGAGATGATGCTACATCAGCATAACAATGAAAATATATACAGTGCTTTCTAATAATGTTGCCTAACAGAAGCATATATAAACTAAAAAGATTCGGGCCTAGCACAGATCCCTGTGGAACTCCGTGACTGAGCTTTGAGTTGAAAGAAAACTCATTATTTACATGAACAAACTGGAACTTATCAGATAAATAAGATCTAAACCACTGCAACGAAGTTCCATTAAGTCCAACATAGTGTTCTAATCTATCAAGTAGAATATTATGATCGATAGTATCAAAAGCTGCACTAAGGTCTAAAAGGACAAGTACAGAAACTAGTCCATTATCAGATGCAATGAGGAGGTCGTTAGTGACCTTCGCTAAGGCTGTTTCAGTACTATGATGGATTCTAAACCCAGACTGAAACTCTTCAAGTAAACCATTTCCCTGCAGGTGGTCAAATAATTGCGTAGCAACAACTCTTTCTAAGATTTTTGAAATGAAAGGGAGATTAGAGATTGGTCTATAGTTAGCTAAAGCTCCTGGATCTAGCGTTGGCTTTTTGAGTAAGGGTTTAATTACAGCCGTTTTAAAAGCCTGCGGTACATGGCCTAAAGTTAATGAAGAATTGATTATATGAAGAATAAGGCTACCAATAAGTGGGAAGACTTCTTTAAATAACCTGGTAGGAATAGGGTCTAAAAGACAAGTTGAAGGTTTGGATGAGAAAACTATTTTGTCTAACTCACAAAGGTCGATTGGAGTAAACTCATCAAGACAGACATCAAAAGAAGGAGTTGTAGTAGTTACAGTATTTAAGTTAACTGTGGGAAGAATCTGATTGATTTTATCTCTGATGGATGAAATTTTATTATTGAAAAAGTTCATAAAGTCCTGACTAGTAAGCTCTAAGGGAATGCTAGGATTGACAGAGTCCTGACTCTTTGTCAACCTGGCTACAGTACTGAAAAGAAACCTGGGATTATTCTTGTTCTCTTCTATTAATGCAGAGTAATAACTCGTTCTAGCTTTTCTAAGAGATTTTTTTTATAAATTAAAAGATGATTTCTCCAAGCTAAATAGATTTCATCTAAATTAGTGGCCAAGAGGTTCGATCACATTCATGTGGACCTCGTGGGACCCCTCCCGCCGTCGCAGGGGTGCACACACCTTCTGACAATGGTGGACCGCACCACGCGCTGGCCTGAAGTGGTTCCGCTGGCATCAACCACGGCCGAGGAGGTAGCGCGTGCGTTTTTAACAGCTTGGGTGGCGCATTGCGGAGTTCCGTCGGACATTACGTCCGACAGAGGCCCTCAATTTGTGTCAGAACTTTGGTCGACAATGGCCCGCAGCCTGGGTGTCACAATTCACCGCACAACCGCGTACAATCCGCAGGCTAACGGGTTATGCAAACGTTTTCATAGGTCATTGAAAGCGGCTCTCAGAGCTTCACTGACGGATGCAAATTGGGTAGACAAGTTACCGTGGATTTTATTGGGGTTGCGTTCTGCGCCTAAAGAGGATCTAGAAGCCTCCCCAGTGGAGCTCGTGTTGGCGTAACCACTTCGGCTGCCTGGGGAGTTTCTCCCAGATAACCCGGCGCCAGACACCTCCCCGTCTCAGCTGTTGCGGAGTAACATAGAATCAAGCACGCTGTCCGGCCCCGTGCACCACAGTTTTCTGCGCGTTTTTGTGCCTAAAGCTTTGAAGAACGCAGAGTTTGTTTTTGTCAGACACGATGCGCATCGACCCCCACTGCGACCACCTTATGAAGGACCGTTCAGAGTGCTGGAAACAGGGGACAAGCAGTTTTTGCTAGATTTGGGGGGTAGGAAAGAAAAAGTTGGCATAAACAGACTCAAACCAGCTTTTGTGGTGGCGGATGAGCAAGTACTGTTGGCAAGGGCCCCGCAGCGAGGTAGACCCCCACGGGGGGCTTCACAGAGTAATGTTTCCCCAGAACACCCGCAGGGACTGACAAAAGGTTTCCACCCCCAGATGGCAAACCCCCAGCGTGACAGCGCCACGGAGACGTTGAATCCCGGCTACAGCAGATACGGCAGGAGACTGAAGCCTAGACAGCATGCGGACTGATGTGTATTGATTCTATCACGGCATGCATGCTGTTATTTTCTTGTTTGTTCTAAAATGTTTGGGGGGGGGGGTGTGGCCACACATATGTAACCTACTTTGTGACTGATGTAAGGCCTCACATTTTAGATCAGAACAAAGACAGAGCTTCCTTGGAGATAACAGGAAGCTGCGAGAATGTTAGCTTTGGTATGCAGGGCTTGAGACTGTGGGGGTGTTATTAGAAGATTAAAGAGGAGATGCATTGTAGACTGTGGGGGTGATATCAGAGAGAGGAGATGCATTATTACTGGCGATTATAATGCAATGTAACCTGTGATGCATGTGACTTGTGAACTGTGACAGTCCGGGTATTTAAGGACGAGAGTTCCCTGTAAAGCTTTTTTTCTTCATTGAGATGTTGGTGAATGTGAATAAAGCTGCTTTGTGAGAAATCTGTCTCATCATTTTCACATTCCCACAGTACCAAAATAAAGTGCCACGAGGGGCAGAACACAAATACACTAAACACAGGCGACCCCGGAGGATGAAATAACTAAGCACATGAAGGATCACAAAGTCACTTACATATAACACAGCAAGAGCGAAACCTACACTGTAACTGAAGAACTGGAGCTGGACGTGGGGACTCCAGACTCGATAAGGCAAGATTGCAGCGAGGACTAATTCTCAACAGCGATCTTAAATAGTGCAAAAACTCATTACACACAGGTGAGACAGATAATGCAAAAAACGTGAACAGCTGTGACAGGCAGCGAGCCAGCTGACAGGTGGAAGTGCTGCCGTGGCGCTGTCAAAATAAGAGCACCAATACACACCATCAAAACAAGCCCAAATAAAGGGACAAAAAGAGAAAATAATAAGTCACTCGAGCACGGAGCAGACCCGCACTCGGGATCACTACACAAACCAGTGTACCAAGTGTCATGACAATCAGAATAAAACTGTAGGAGTTGATTTCACAAAAGTGGGATGGACAGATGGACAGATGGCCTGACCCATAACATAATCCCCCTTTGCCTTCGCCCAAAGGGGCCAAAGAGTCCCTTGGACGGTCGAAGAGCCCTTTGACGGCGGGGGATAAAAACTGCTTGTCCTCCTAGCTAATTGCCCAAATTCAAAAAAAAATTAATGCACAGTGATCCTCAGATGGGTGTGCATCAATGTTCTGCTCAAGTTATGGGGTAAAGGTCAGGAAATCTAGGCATTTATATGATTTTAATAAAATGATTGCTCCTCTTAGGCATTTGCCCCCAATTCTCAAACTGACATATAATGATCCTCAGGTTTGTCTTCATCCAGGATCAAGGTCATTGTAAAATTTCAGGAGGCCTTGGCATTTATGATTGCATGAAAATCATTACTCCTCCTAGGCGATTGTCTCAAAGTCAGACAACCTCATGCACAGCGGTCCTGAAGTGGGTTTGCCTCTAGGCTGTGCTCAAAGTCAAGGTCAAGGCGATCTGATCACTCTCGGGGTGATCCCATTACACTGAGATTAGCTCCTCCATTGCTGATGGTCTGGTTTTGGGATTTATTACAGAAGTGAACCCATGTCCTCACTGACCTGTTGAAGTTGTTAAAAAATCTCCACTTTAAGATTAAAAGAAAGACGAGGGTCTAATCGTGTTTCATCTTTGTCCCGGAAACACCCGGGACTGTGTTTCTGACACGATCATCAGTAGCACGGGGGCCCCCCAGGGAACGGTGCTGGCTCCCTTCCTGTTCACTCTTTATACTGCGGACTTCTCACACAACACAACACATTGCCATCTACAGAAGTTCTCTGATGACTCTGCGATCGTTGGTCTCATCTCCAACGGAGATGAAGCTGAGTACAGAGGGCTTATCCAGGACTTCGTGGACTGGTGCCATCGGAACTGCCTCCAGATCAACGCGAGGAAAACTAAGGAGCTGGTGGTGGACTGCCGCAGGCATGGGCGGCCCCTCACAGCACCAATAAATATACAGGGAACAGACATCGAGATGGTGACATCCTATAAGTACCTGGGTGTTCATCTGAACAATAAACTAGACTGGTCACACAATACTGACGCACTCTACAAGAAGTTACAGCGCAGGCTGTTCCTGTTGAGGAGACTCAGGTCTTTTGGTGTACAAGGGGCGCTGCTGAAGTCATTCTATGACACGGTGGTGGCATCAGCCATCACTTTTGGAGTGGTCTGCTGGGGCAGTGGCATTACTGCAGCCGATAGGAAGAGACTGAACAAACTGATTAAGAAAGCTAGCTCTGTCCTGGGGCAGCGCCTTGATCCGATGGAGGAGATAGGAGAGAGAAGGACGGTGGCTAAACTGTCATCTCTGCTGGAGTCCGAGTTCCACCCTATGCAGGACATACTGGATGCACTGAGGAGCTCATTTAGCAGCAGACTACATCATCCCAGGTGCACAACCGAGAGGTTTCGTAGGTCCTTCCTACCAACGGCTGTCAGACTGTACAACCTAAGCAGGGCTGCTCGCAGAGATAGCAAAAAGACGTAACAAACTAATAGTTTTTTGAATGCAAAAGATGCAATAGACTTACACAATGGTCCCCTCCGGCATACAACTAGGAACATACTGGTCGCTATGGAGGGTGAGAATATGTATGGACACATAATCATACCATGTAGGATAACTAAGTAGACGGTTATGCTGTTTCATCCCATCTATCTCTCCCGCTACAAACAGTTTATTAAATGCCCCACCAGAGGATTAAACACACTGGATCACTGTTACACCACAGTGAAAGACGCACATCGCGCTGTCCCTCGAGCTGCGCTGGGATTATCTGATCACGTGATGGTTCACCTCATTCCCACATACAGACAGAGATTGAAGCTCACTAAACCTGTTGTGAGCACTACGAAGATACGGACCAGTGATGCTGAGGAGAAGCTGGAAACGTGCATGGAAATATCTGACTGGGGCATGCTTAAAGGAGCCACGCATGATCTGGATGAGTACACGGACACTGTGAACTCATATATCCACTTTTGTGAAGAGAACATTCTTCCATCACGCACCAGGGTGAGTTACTCTAATGACAAACCCTGGTTCACAGCTAAGCTCAGACAGATCAGGAAGGAGAAGGAAGCAGCGCTGAAAAGTGGAGACAGGGACTGCTACAGGGAGGTTAAATACCGGTTTAACAGAGAGCTGAAGAGGGCTAAATCTGTGTACTCAGAGAGACTCCAGCAGCAGTTCACTGCTAATGATTCGGCTTCCGTGTGGAGAGGACTGAGGCAAATCACCAACTATCGACCTAAGGCTCCTAAAGGTCAGGATGACAAAGCCCTTTGTCAGAGACTGTCCCAACACTATGCCCGTTTTGACACCTCGTCATCTGTGTCCAACTCCCCCCCTCCCTCCAGCTCCACAGCCTCCACATTCCCTACTTCATTTAAGGCACCCACCCCCCTCCTCCCCCCCCTCCCCTTATCATCAGTGAGCAGGATGTGCTCAAACAGTTCTCCAGACTGAACCCGCGCAAGGCCCCCGGCCCAGACGGCGTGTCCCCCTCCACCCTGAGACTCTGTGCGAAACAGCTGGCTCCTGTATTCACAGACATTTTTAACACCTCCCTTAAGTTATGCCACGTGCCATCCTGCCTCATATCCTCCACCATCATCCCTGTCCCCAAGAAGCCACGGATCACTGGACTTAATGACTACAGACCTGTAGCGCTCACCTCTGTAGTCATGAAGTCCTTTGAGCGCCTGGTCCTGTCCCACCTCAAGTCCATCACCACCCCTCTCCTGGACCCGCTGCAGTTTGCCTACCGAGCCAACAGGTCTGTAGACGATGCAGTCAACCTGGCCCTCCACTCCATCCTGCAGCACCTGGACTCCCCGGGAACCTACGCCAGGATCCTGTTTGTGGACTTCAGCTCCGCATTCAACACCATCCGCCCCGCTCTGCTCCGGGACAAGCTGTCCCTGCTCAACGTGCCTGACTCCCTCTGCAGGTGGATCATCGACTTCCTGACGGACCGGAGGCAGCATGTGCGGCTGGGAAAGACTGTCTCAGACTATACTAGCATCAGCACCGGATCACCCCAGGGCTGTGTACTTTCCCCCCTACTCTTCTCCCTTTACACCAACTCCTGCACCTCCAGCCACCAGTCTGTCAAGTTGATCAAGTTTGCGGACGACACCACCCTCATCGGGCTCATCTCCAACGGCGACGAGTCCGCCTACAGGAGAGAGGTGGCCCAGCTGGCGTCCTGGTGCAGCAATAACAACCTGCAGCTGAACGCTCTGAAGACAGTGGAGATGATTGTAGACTTCAGGAAAGTCACTACTCCTCTGCCCCCCCTCACCCTCTCAGGCTCTCCCATCACCACTGCTGATTCCTTCCGCTTCCTAGGCACTACCATCACCAGGGACCTCAAATGGGAGCTGACCATCAGCTCACTCATCAAAAAAGCCCAGCAGAGGATGTTCTTCCTGCGGCAGCTGAGGAAGCTCAAGCTACCCACCAAGATGTTAGTGCAGTTCTACACAGCCATCATCGAGTCCATCCTCACCACCTCCATAACCGTGTGGTACGCAGGAGCCACTGCCAGGGACAGACTAAGGCTGCAGCGCGTCGTGCGCACTGCTGAGAAGGTGATCGGCTGCAAGCTCCCATCTCTCCAGGATCTGTACATCTCCAGGACCCGGAGGCGTGCTGGCCGGATCATAGCCGATCCCTCACACCCTGGTCACGTACTGTTTGCCCCCCTCCCCTCTGGTAGAAGACTTCGGTCCATCCAGACTAAAACCTCCCATCACATGAACAGCTTCTTCCCCTCTGCCATTAGACTGCTGAACACTAAGTGACTCTCGTGCACCATGTACAGCAGCTCAACCAGACTCATGTCAATCATCACTGTTTTCTTCCTGCATTACCGACTGCACTATATAGTTCTCCACAGTATCTGCTGCTGGCTAATATATATTTTAACTGTTGACCAGTATCACTTAATCTTATCCTACACTTTATTACATGTATAGTTTATTTCTCTTATCTTATCATGTTTAATGTTGCAGCATTGTACCGAGACAAATTCCTAGTTTGTGTACTACATGAACAATGGCAATAAACCTGATTCTGATTCTGATTCTGATTCTGATTCTAGCAGCAATGCTCTGCACTGTGTGTGTTTATATATTTACATATTTATTCCATCTAGCTACAATGCTCATCACTGGGTGTGTTTATGTTTATATTTATATATCTATATATTTATTCCATCTAGCTACAATGCTCCGCACTGTGTGTGTTTATATACTTGCATATTTATTCCACCTAGCTGCAATGCTCCGTACTGTGGGTGTTTATATATTTACATATTTATTCCATCTAGCTACAATGCTCTGCACTGTGTGTTCATATATTCATATATTTATTCCATCCAGCTACAATGCTCTGCACTGTGTGTCTGTGTGTATATATACAGTATATTTTATAGTAATATGTACATATGTATATTAGCTGCTCTTGCTTGCTTGTTTTTTTTTTCTTGCCTTCTGATTGTTGCTCTGAGTGTTGCTATCCCTGTGCTGTTGCAATCCTGGAATTTCCCCGTTGTGGGACTAATAAAGGCTTATCTTATCTTATCTTTAATTAGAAGATCTGAGAAATCCAAGCTGACAGCAACTGGCAGCTATGATTTACCACCGTCCTCAAACATACAGTACGTCCAACCCTCTAATTGCCAAAACAGAGAGAGAACCCAGGAGTTAAAACATAAAGTCAATGAGGAATGTTTACTCATGACTTGATTGAACTATTTTTTTTTTTTTTTTGCTTTGAGCTAAAGACGAAAAATATGCTTCTATAAATTAAAGAAGCTTTAAGAAGAGAACTTTCATTCCCTGTGAGCATTTCAGTTCTGCCAACTCTCCTCTTCAGACATCCCTTAAACTTGTTGTTTATGCCCTGCAGTGACTGGCAGGCTCCCAGGCAACTGATCTGAGAAAGCATGAAGAAAGAGGAAGACCTTGGGATGTATGAGATTGCAAAGACACAGGCAGCAACATGAATATCCTGAAGCAAAACATTCTACATGCACGTACATACTTATGGGGAAAAAAAAAAGCTCATGTAAAGGTGATCTCTATCCTAAATTCTACAGATATGTACTGTATGTACTGCAAATGAAAGCGGTCATCTACTTCAACAAGACTGATGTCTTAAGAATTAGTTTTTTATTTAAATGACCAAACTTTTCTTGATCATGAAAAAGAACCTTGAAGCATTAACTATTTCACCTGAAATTCTTGCGTTATTCATCAGTGTGATAATATAAAGAGCTCCTGTGGAAAATCCCACCCAGCCAGCATGCCCATGTAGGCCCCACAATAGGTTAAATCTGGGCTGTCTTGTGGGTCCCATGTACGTAGGTTTGTCCATAGGTTCCATTTTGGCCCCTTGTGTTTTCCCACACGGACTTTTCCTGTGACACAGATAAGCAGGTAAGATATTTATCCACTTTAAACCCACTGGGCCACACATGGGTTGAATTGGGTGAGTAGATTTCAGTAACACTGCTGCCATAAGCAAACCTATGAGAAAAAAGTGACAAATTTATGAGGGAAAAAAGTGAAAATTTAGAGAAAAAGAAAACAGTGACAAATGTACAAAAAATAGTAACAAATTTATGAGGAAAAAGTCACAAATTTGTGAAAATTTAGGGAAAAAGAGGTGCACATTTACAAAAAAACCCTTAAAATTACTAGAAAAGAGTTACAAGCTTACAAGAAAAAAGATAGCAAATTTATGATTAAAAAAATTCAAAAAAGTTGCAAATTAAAATAGTAGCAAATAAGTTAATAAATTGAACATTTATGAGAAAAAAGTCACAAAATTATGAGGAAAAGGTTGTATTTTTATATAAAAAAGTTGAAAATTTTTGAGAGTTGCAAATTTACTAGAAAATAGCAAACTTGTGAGGAAAAAAGTAACAAATTTATGAGAAAAAGTTGCAAGATTACAGTAAAAAGTGGCAAATTTATGATAAAGTTGAAAAATTGCAAGAAAAAGTCAAAATGTTACAAGAAAATCCAACAAATTTATGACAAAAAAGTTGCAAATTTGCAAGAAAAAAAATCACAAATTTATGACAAAAAATTTTGAGTATACAGTAAAAAAAATGTTGCAAATTAATGAGAAAGTTTCAGATTTTCAAGAAAAATTGATCAATTTAGGGAGAAAGTAACAAATTTATGAGAAAATAAGTTGAAAATAGGTAAACAGGTAAAGTTCATGTGGGCAAACAAAGATAGAGCCAACATGGAACCCATGGACAAACCCATGTGGGACCCATAGGACACCCTAAATTTATACTTTGGTGGGGCCCACATGGACATGCTTACTGGGAAAGGCTGAGACACATTAATGTACAAACACTGGACCTTTAGTTAACAAGCATTTCTTACAGCTACAGTCATGTGAAAAAATTTTGACACCTCTTTAAATATTCAGTTCTTTATTAAGAAATGTTCACATATCTATGTCTAACCTTGTTTTTTTTTTTACTTGCATTTTTTTTTATTATTATTTTAGCCATTGTAAGTGGGAATGAATGTGGGGGTGTCCTAAAAAAGAATGGGGGTGTCCTAATTTATTCCTCACCATTTGTTTAGAATTACATTTTACAGAAAATTTGAAAAACATCTTTCATTAATTTTTAATTGTTTATTTGCATTATGCGAATCTCCCAGTATTTTTAACATTGATATTAAATATCCATATGTCCAAATATGTTAAAAAAACACACACAGTCTTATACAGGGTATCCTAATTTTTTCACATGACTGTAATCTGAACATTTGCTCTATGTAATGATGTTTAATGTTCAACAAGACTAAAGACTGACAAAAAATAAGAAATGTCTCTACTATAAGTAAATAACTAGAATAAAATGTTGCCACAGTACAATACAAAATAGCTACTAAGGATACTTAGAACTGTCATCCTATCACACCATCCCAATTGACAAAAACATGGAAAGTACAGTACATGAACAACTGGAATCTGACTTGTCAAAAAACAATTTAATAACAGACTACGAGCATGCTTATAGGAAAAATCACTCTACAGCTACAGTACTGACTCTTGTGACAGATACTTGGTTAGAAGAAACTGAAATTAAAAAAAAAATAATAGGTGCAGTTATGCTTGATTTTTCAGCTGCTTTTGACATTATAAATTATGATTAAGCGGAGGAAGATGGATGGATGGATGGATTATGAATTACTATTAAAAAACTAGATTCTTGACAGAGGAGTCAAAAGAATTATCAGAAGAGATATCCAAGAGCCAAAGACCTGGAGTTATCAGGTGCTGCTGTTTCAAAGAAAGCAATAAGTAATGCACTCAACCCACATGGGCTCTATGCCCACTCACCTCACAAGGCTCCCCTGCTGAAGAAAAGCATGTTGAAGCTTGTTTAAAGTTTGCTGTACAACATTTGGGCAAGCCAGTAAAATACTGGGAGAATATAGTCTGGTCAAATGAGACCGAAATTGAACTTTTTGGATGCCACGACACACAGTGTGTTTAGAGGAGAAATGGCACTGTACATCAGCCCAAAAACACCCCACCAATAGTCCAGTTTGGACATGGGAGCATCATGTCGCGGGGGTGTTTTTCAACAAATGATACAGGTAGACTTTGTATAATTGAAGGAAAGATAAATGGATAAATGTGCAGAGACATACTTCATAAGAACCTGTTGCTATCTGCCAAGATGCTGAAGATGAAACAAGGGTGGACATTTCAGAAAGACAATGATCCCAAACACACAGCCAAGGAAACTCTCAACTGCTAGAATAGCCCAGTCAGTCATCTGACCTGAATCCAATTGAAAATCTATGGAATGAACTGAAGATCAGAGTTCAATTCAATTCAATTCAATTCAACTTTATTTATATAGCGCCATTTCACAACAACAGTCATCTCATAGCACTATCAACTGTAGGGGGGAACCCCCACAGTTGCAGAAAGACCCCAGCAATCAGGTGATCCCCTGTGAGCAAGCACTTGGCGACGGTGGAGAGGAAAAACTCCCTTTTAACAGGAAGAAACCTCCAGCAGAACCAGGCTCAGGGAGGGGCAGTCATCTGCTGCGACTGGCTGGGGGGTGAGGGGACAGAGAAGATGAAAAGAACAGACATGTAGAGAGCAAACAGCACGATGGGGACTCAATCTATGGGAGAGAACAAACAAATGTTAATGACCAGCAAAAAAAAATATTTCATAGAGAGTGAGGAAAGGAGTGAGGCCCAGTGCATTACTGGAGGTCCCCCGGCTGACTAAACCTATTAGCAGCATAACTAAGGGAGGGATCAGAAACACATGATCCCTCCCTAATTGTAGGCTATATCAAAAAGGTAGGTTTTAACCCTTTTCTTAAAAACAGAGATCGAGTCTGACTCCCGAATCCAGATTGGCAGCTGATTCCACAGGAGAGGAGCTTGATAACTGAAGGCTCTGCCTCCCATTGTACTTTTGGAGATTCTAGGTATTACAAGTAGTCCTGCATTTTGGGAGCGTAGTGCTCTGTTAGGATAATACGGTAGTATCAGATCTTTTAAATAAAAAGGAGCCTGATTGTTTAGAGCTTTGTAAGTAAGAAGAAGGATTTTAAACTTAATTCTAAACTCTATGGGAAGCCAATGAAGGGAGGCCAGAACCGGAGAGATATGATCTCTCTTTCTAGTACCTGTTAAAACTCTTGCTGCAGCATTTTGGATCAGCTGAAGACTTTTTAAAGATGTTTTAGGACAACCTGATAATAAAGAATTACAATAATCTAATCTCGAGCTAACAAAAGCATGGATCAGATTCTCAGCATCACTCTGAGACAAGATGCTCCTAATCTTGGCAATATTACGCAAATGATAGAAGGCAGTCTTAGAAACAAATTTAATATGTGAATTGAAGGACAAATCCTGATCAAAAATAACTCCAAGGTTCCTCACAGAGCTATTAAGAGAAAGAGTAACTGCATCCAAACTGAAAGTTTGATTTGGAAAGGAATTTCTAAGGTTTTTTGGACCAACAAGAATGACTTCAGTCTTATCTGAATTTAATAGCAGGAAATTACAAGTCATCCAAGCTTTGATTTCCTTAAGACAGGCTTCTAACTTGGCTAATTGATTACTATCATCTGGCTTCATTGACAGGTATAATTGTGTGTCATCTGCATAACAATGAAAATGTATACAGTGCTTTCTAATAATGTTGCCTAACGGAAGCATATATAAACTAAAAAGAGTAGGGCCTAGCACAGATCCCTGTGGAACTCCATGACTAAGCTTTGAGTTGAAAGAAAACTCATTATTTACATGAACAAACTGGAACCTATCAGATAAATAAGATCTAAACCACTGCAACGAAGTTCCATTAAGTCCAACATAGTGTTCTAATCTATCAAATAGAATATTATGATCGATAGTATCAAAAGCTGCTCTAAGGTCTAAAAGGACAAGTACAGAAACTAGTCCATTATCAGATGCAATGAGGAGGTCATTAGTGACCTTCACTAAGGCTGTTTCAGTACTATGATGGATTCTAAACCCAGATTGAAACTCTTCAAGTAAACCATTTCCCTGCAGGTGGTCGAATAATTGCGTAGCAACAACTCTTTCTAAGATTTTTGAAATGAAAGGGAGATTAGAGATTGGTCTATAGTTAGCTAAAGCTCCTGGATCTAGCGTTGGCTTTTTGAGTAAGGGTTTAATTACAGCTGTTTTAAAAGCCTGCGGTACATGGCCTAAAGTTAATGAAGAATTGATTATATGAAGAATAAAGCTACCAATAAGTGGGAAGACTTCTTTAAATAACCTAGTAGGAATAGGGTCTAAAAGACAAGTTGAAGGTTTGGATGAGGAAACTATTTTGTCTAACTCACAAAGGTCGATTGGAGTAAACTCATCAAGACAGACATCAAAAGAAGGAGTTGTAGTAGTTACAGTATTTAAGTTAACTGTGGGAAGAATCTGATTGATTTTATCTCTGATGGATGAAATTTTATTATTGAAAAAGTTCATAAAGTCCTGACTAGTAAGCTCTAAGGGAATGCTAGGATTGACAGAGTCCTGACTCTTTGTCAACCTGGCTACAGTACTGAAAAGAAACCTGGGATTATTCTTGTTCTCTTCTATTAATGCAGAGTAATAACTTGTTCTAGCTTTTCTAAGAGATTTTTTATAAATTAAAAGATGATTTCTCCAAGCTAAATAGATTTCATCTAAATTAGTAGAGCGGCATTTTCTTTCTAATTGACGAGTCTTCTGTTTTAAGCTACGAGTTTCTGTGTTGAACGAAGGAGTTAGAAATCTCTGATTAGACTTTTTCTTTTTTAAGGGGACCACCAAGTCTAGAGCCTGATGCAGAGAAGCTGAAACACTATCCACCATGTTATCAATTACAGAAGGAGCAAGCTGTCTATAGCTTATTTCCGTTGTGTTGACACATGGCATAGAGGACACCCAGAGTTCACAGATGACACCCAGGAACCTTCATGTTTTGAAGACAGTTTGCATGGAAGAATGAGATAAAATCACTCCTGACAAATGCCTGGGCCTTGTTTCTCCATATAGGAGATGTCTGGAAGCTGTTATTACCAACAAAGGCTTTTCTACTAAATATTAAATGAATTTCACCAAGAATGTTCAATACATATTCCCTGTGTCACTTCCACTTTATTAAATATAACTTGTTTTGTGAACACAGTTTCCTCAATTTCTTTGTATGTATGGATTTTTTTTTTTATTATTATTACTTATTTTGTACCCGTAGGTAGATTTGTTTTGCAGTCTGGTGACAAACCACCAGCTGCTGGTTGCTGCGTGCGCAAGCGCCCCTTAACTCCCTAACCTGCATGTTTTTGGCATGTGGGAGGAAACCGGAGAAATCCCGGAGTAAACCCACGCAAACATGGGGAGAACATGCAAACTCCACACAGATCACTGTTGGCCGGGGGCAGGGATCGAACCCACGATCTCACGGTCCCCACGATCCCCCGACCGAGGGTAAAACTGTGCTGCCACAGTGCTAACCACTGCACCACCGTGCAGCCCCATCAAGGGTTACTTGAGTTGTTACTGATATCTGGTGAAAATCTCAGGTCAATGGCTCCATCAGAAATATGTTTAATGAGAAAAATGTTGATGTGTTCAATACTTATTTTCCCTTCTGCATGTATATTGAGATGTATGGTGAAGTATAATGGCTGGTGTAATAATATGGCAGTAAAGAAACAATACAATTATGACTATATAGTAGATCATATACTGTACATGTAGAAAATAATATATTGTTATATGTGATATTTGTATTGTGTATGTAAATTGTGTATTATATTGCTATTGTCCATTGTGATTTTAAACGTGGGTTTCTGAGTTGGACCCCAGGAAGAATAGCGGCAGCCATAAGCTGTCATGAGCGTGCACACACAAATGGAATAGACAAGTCCACTTGCAAGTGAAGAGAGTATTTTAATAAGTAAGGAATCAAACGTACAAGAATTGTCCAACATAGAATTCCAAAAACAGTTCGCAACACAGTAGGTAAACACAGCTCAGCTCAGGTTCGGTCTTAGAGAAAAGCAGTTCACATCAGCCCCAGTGAAACACTGGCCGCTGGGGGAAAACAAGAAATGTAAACCAAGAAGCAGGACTTACATGGACGTGTTGGAGCGCAGCTGGGCTCTGGAAAAAAAAACAAAACAAAACAACAGCAGTCGTAGTCCAAAGGGAAAAAGTCCAAACACAAAGACCAGGCAGAGCAGAACAATTACTGTGTGCAGGGAGTAGACTGTACAATGCACCGATAATTCACAGGAGTACGGACAGGGTTTAAGTAACACCAGCCCTAATAATCACAGTGATTGCCGGTGCGAGAAAGTGATTGAGAGCAGGTGTGGATGATAGTGTGCGTAAGGGTGACAGAGTGTGTGAATGTGTGAACCTGGGCAGGGAGAGGACAGACAATGACGGATTGGAATCACTTGTCAGAAACTGACAGAAGAGAGGGAGAGTGGCTACCAGAGGCAGAAGGCACAGATAATATATGGGAAGCCAAAGGTAACATAAAACACAGATGATATAGAACGGGAGCCCGCCATGAAGCCTGAACTTGGGAAACCACAACCTTGGCACATGACAGAGCCCCCCTCTCAAGGGATGGAAACCAGACACCCAGAGTAATATCCAAAGAAAAGAAAAACCTCTGCCTGCCCCACCACCACCACCACCACCACCAACCCCAACAGGAACAACAACACAAACCCGGAATAGAGAGAACACAATGCCCCACCCAGGGCCCACAATTAACCCCCCCAAGTCCAAAGATGTGGAGGCTTGGGAGGCCGCCCAGAGTGCCAGGTCCAACATGCAGTTCGGTGAACAGAGTCCGGTGGCGTGCCAGAAAACACGAACCATCTGGCCCAGAGACTCAGTCCCTCAGGCCGTCGGCCCACACAATAAAGCCACCAGGACCGGTGGGATAAAGCAGGAGGTGGCTTGCCCACAGGAAGGCTCACTGGAAAGTTACCAGACCATAGGCAGGGAACCCCCACAGTGTCAGACAGGGAGGAGGAGGGGGCCACAGCATCCTCAAGTGGATCCACAGCATCCTCGGTAGTCCCGGCTTGGACACAGCTGGACCTGCGGTGGACCCCCACCGGGCCGGCCCCACAGCACCCGCGGTGGACCCCCAATGGGCTGGCTCTGCAGCACCCGCGGTGGACCCCGATCGGGCCGGCTCTGCAGCACCCGCGGTGAACCCTGACCAGGCCGGCTTTGCTACACCTGCGGTGACCTCCGGCTGGATATCTGCTGCACCCACAGTGACCTCCAGCTGGAGCTCTGCTGCACCCGCAGTGACCTCCGGCTGGAGCTCTGCTGCACCCACGGTGGCCTCTGGTCGGAGCTCTGCTGCACCAGCGGTGACCTCCGACTGCCGTTCTGCTGCATCCGGGGTGACCTCTGGCTGGAGCTCTGCTGCACCCACAGTGACCTCTGGCTTAGGCTCTGCTGCACCCGCAGTGACCTCCGGCTGAGGCTCTGCTGCACCCGCGGTGACCTCCGGCTGGAGCTCTGCTGCACCCATGGTGACCTCCGGCTGAGGTTCTGCAGCATCCTTGGGTGACCAACCTGGATCATCGGCGGCTCCAGGTGTAGTTGACCGCTCTCCAGCGACCCTGAGAGGAAGCTCAGACACAGGGGAGAGAAAGACATGGTCAGGGTCGCTGGCAGCGGCAGAGCCCGGCGGGGTGAGCCTGGGTGAAGCGACGAGCTGCCCCTAGCTCTCCTCACCTAGAGTCAGGCAAGATGGCTCAAAAATGGGCAGAAAAGCGTACTTGCCTGAACTCGGGCTCCACCGCCGTCCAGGACTCTGGCAATCCAGGAAGCACTGGCCCCTCAGGCTGGGAAGACGCTGCACCCACGGAGGTCCCCGATTGGGACAGAACCCCTGCGTCAACCTCCACTGGGGAGACTGGACTGTTGTCAACTGCGGCGGGTTGGACCGGATCAGTAGAGACCCCTGGCAGTGGTGGATCCTCCCCAGCGACCCTAGGAGGATGCTCAGGAATGGCAGAAGATGGAAAGTGGTTAGGGTCGCCGGCAGCAGTGGAGCCTGGTGAGGTGGGTTTAGGTGCAGCTGAGAGCTGCCCCTGACTCTCCTCACCAAGAGCCAGACAAGTTTGCTCTAATTTGGGAGAAAGAGAAACAAACTATAGCACTTTCCTGCACTCAGGCTCCACCGCCATCTAGGACTCCATCGATGACGTCCTAGGCCCAGCCTCCAGAAGACCCAGCTCGACGGGTGGCTCTGCTGCAACAGCTCGGGCAGCAGGCGTGATAGTGACTGCAGTCTTGGGGCCCCCAGGTGATCCTCCCCATGTTGATGACCCATGCAACGTGGAGGTTGAGGGCTGCCTCACCACCGACCCTGGCACCGGATCCTGCAGGGCCTCAGACCTCTCCTCCGTCTGGTGACTTGGCTCGGGAACCGGCGAGCTTACAGGAGCACACAGAGGAGACACGGAGAGGATCGGTGAGGAGTTATAACACGCCGCTGGTGCAGAGAGCTCAGGTGACTGCAGAACCTGAGTCTCTTGGCCAGGGAACAGGCAAACTTGTTTATTAATAATAGAAAAATGAGAAGGAACTTGCCTGTTCTCTTGGTTCTTGATGTCTCCAGCAGCGTCCAGAGTACTCTCACCCCCCTCCATGTCCATGGTGACTCTGAGCTCCTCTATATATGGTGGAGAAGCCCCCCAGAGAGGCACGGGGGCAGATGGATCAGGAGGGAAAAAAGGGCTCTCCACATTGGCGGAGGTAACAGCTATGGAGGAGACGGTTGCAGGGGACACCTCAGGGGAAACAAGCGGCTCTGCTGCAGGATTCTCCTTATCTGGTGAAGGAGAGGTTGCTGACTGGATGATGATGGACTCCTTTGGGTGAGACCTCCGGGAACGGCGACATCGTGGGACAGCAGGTGATTCCTTAACCAGCGCGCGCTCGGGTTCCTCTTCCCTCGGGGAATGCTCCTACATCACCCGGAGACCTCCCTCTGGAAACAGCGGGAACTCGGGGGAAACAGGAGAGACAGGTGGATGTACGGTGACAGCAATTAACAGCTCATTAGGAATCAGACAAGCGGTCTCATGTGAGAGTACGAGTGATTGAACAAGCACTTGACTGAATTCCTGGGGGTGATGATGTCTGCTGTCTCCCCGAGGTCAAATTCGTCATGGCGGTGAGGAAGCTCCGGGATCGGAGCGCGCTCAGACACAGGCTGGAGCTCCAGCTTCCTAGGAAAATACTCCCCCAACTCCGATGCCAAATCTGGGAGGAGCCACGGCTTCACCTCCAAGAGGAGATCCGTCTCCGCCAGCAACACCTGTCTGCATTCCTCCATCTCCTCCACAGATGGAGCGGGCCACGATTCTGGAGAAGGAAGCTGAGTTGTCATAGGCGAAGCTAGGGACTTCCTACAGCACACACGTCTCTTCTTTATATGGACCAGCTCCGGCATCGAAACCTCCTCCATCAAAAGGGAGTTGATGCGGCTGAGCATGTCAGTAGCCTCCGGGTGACTCCACGGGGACGGGAATGGCTCAGGAGGTAGAGCAGGTCATCCAATAACTGGATGGTTGGCGGTTCGAATCTTGCTCTCCCCAGATATCCTGCCGTTGTGTCCCTGGGCAAGACACTTTACCCACCTTGCCTCCTGTGTCCATAACACAGGGTATAAATGTGTATAAATGTTTGGTGGTGGCCGGAGAGGCCGTTGGCGCGGATTGGCAGCCACGTTTCCGTCAGCCTACCCCAGGGCAGCTGTAGCTACAGTAGTAGCTTGCCACTACCGTTGTCTGTCTGGAGTGAATGAATAATATATCTACTTGTAAAGTGTCTTTGAGCGTCTATGATAAAGCGCTATATAAATCTGATGCATCATTATTATTATTATAGGCCAGGGTTCGTCTCCATTACCCATGCCGCGTGGACCTTGCTCTCCCGGACCATCCTCGGAGAGGAAGAGGCCTGCACCTGTGCCAGGAGATCCTTCAGGAGGGACATCGCTAGCCGCTCCAGCCTGTCCATGATTACGCAGGGACTCAGGTAAGGAACACACACAGGGGAAAAAGGTGAGGGGAAAAAGAAAAACACACTCCTCCACCGCTGGGCTCTTTATGGTCGGTGCATTCTGTAATGAGCGTGAGTTTTATGCACACACAAATGGAATAGACAAGTCCACTTGCAAGTGAAGAGAGTGTTTTAATAAGTAAGGAATCAAACGTACAAGAATTGTCCGACATAGGATTCCAAAAACAGTTCGCAACACAATAGGTAAACACAGCTCAGCTCAGGTTCGGTCTTAGAGAAAAGCAGTTCACATCAGCCCCAGGGAAACACTGGCCGCTGGGGGAAAACAAGAAATGTAAACCAAGAAGCAGGACTTACATGGACGTGTTGGAGCACAACTGGGCTCTGGGAAAAAAGCAACAGCAGTCGTAGTCCAAAGGGAAAAAGTCCAGACACAAGGAGCAGGCAGAGCAGAACAATAACTGTGTGCAGGGAGTAGACTGTACAATGCACCGACAATTCACAGGAGTACGGACAGGGCTTAAGTAACACCAGCCCTGATAATCACAGTGATTGCCGGTGGGAGAAAGTGATTGAGAGCAGATGGAGAGCAGGTGTGGATGATAGTGTGCGTAGGGGTGAGAGAGTGTGTGAATGTGTGAACCTGGGCAGGGAGAGGACAGACAATGACAGATTGGAATCACCTGTCAGTGTTACACTCGTCAGGTGAAGAAGAGGCAACTTGACGATTTTCAGAGGTTTATTGTCTTTTGACAACACCAGGCCCGTCACTTTTACATTGAACATCACTCAACAACAACCCTTTTCTTGCTCGCGTATTCTAGCAACTTGACAGTGTCTCATAACAACTGAGCGCCACTTGTGGCGCAAAAGCGCTACTGCTTTTACTGATAAACAGTCCCAAATTACAGTCTTTTAGATACATTTACAATAAATGCTTATATTAGCCATCAGCATCTAATCACATCTAATTAAAAATGTTTTCTGGGGGGGTGTCCAAATTCAATTTTTCCTACACTCACCCCTCGAAAAATTTAATGTCGACCCGACATTACAAAACAACTTTCCGAAGCTTTTTTTTTTTTTCACAGTCCACATTTGGTAACCATGTATCTCATGTAAGTAGGATATTACTAAGTAGGAGTCAGAGTTCATTAGAGCCCATAAAGATGCAAACTGGTAATAGTTCATAGTACACCATGTATCTCCTGTTCCATGCAATACATCCGCAGAAGAGGTCTTTGTGCACGATAACCATCAACCGCTCCATCCACCATGGTGAGTATCTGCATCTTTCCTGAGCGTAAGGGTACTCAATCTAGTCATAGCCTACCAAATAAACCATTATGTGGTGCCTGTACCTTAATAACACACTGAAAATCTTCTTTTTTTTTTAAATCAACAATAAAAGTAACTTGGTGATGAGTTTAGTAACTACTCATTTACTTTCCAACACATCTATGTCTGAACAATGGCTATTTCTAGCTTCTACACATCTTATATTTGTTTTAAACAGATGAAGTGCGAGGCTGGCCTAACTTATCTTAAGTAAATATCAACTTCTGCTTTCTCACTCTTGAAGGATACGTTTTAGCAGAGGTGTGGACAGGTTCCTCCTGGTCACTGGAACCGGATTCAGACAACGCATCACCCTGGTCCTGGTCTGCCTCAGCTGGGTCTGGGACCACTGGATTGCTGACCTCTGGTGCCAGCTGCACATGTGTGGCGTCCTCTGTGTCTTGGTCCTCACCCTCCGGAGTAGTGTCACTGTTCGGGTAGAACTCCGGTGCATCAGCTCTCAGTGGATTGTGACTTTGATTCTTTCCAGCTCGTAGTCCGATTATGGTGCTCCAGCCATCTTCATCCTCATCTACTGTGCTGTTTTGACTGTCCATATATCTTTGCTTTTTAGACTTTCTTTATCTTGTTTTATTAGAGGAAGGCTCCACTGTTTCCATGGGAAGAAAGTCACAGGGTAACAAAAGGTTTCTGTGCATGATCCGAATGCGTCCCTTGCCATTTTCAGGTTTGATTTCATACACTGGACTGTCTGGGTACTTCTTTTGAGTCACTATATACACTTTGTCTTTCCAGAATGATCTTAGTTTTCCTGGCCCACCTTTCTCGGTCAAGTTTCGGACCAGTACTCTGGATCCAGGGAGCAACTCAGCACCGTGAATTTTTCTGTCATAAAGGGCTTTACTTCTCATCCCTTCTTTGTTTGCTGTTTTAGAGGCAAGTTTGTAAGCTTCAGTCATGTTAGCCCTTCACTTTTCAGCATAGTCCTGGTGAGAAGCGATCTGCTCTTTTGTTGTGAGGCCAAACATTAGATCAATGGGCAGCTTTGGACTACGGCCAAATAGCAGAAAATATGGCGCGTACCCCGTAGCCTCACTGCACGTGCAGTTGTAGGCATGAACCACTTTTGCCAGAGAGGACTTCCAGTCTGCCTTGGCTGCTTCGGGCAAGTTTCTGAGCATTGCCAACAGGGTACGATTGAATCGCTCCACCTGCCCATTCCCTTGGGGGTGGTAGGGCATTGTTCGGGACCCCTGCACCCCACTGTACTCCTGGAGTTTTGCAAAGAGTTTATTTTGAAACTCTTTGCCCTGATTGTGGTGGAGACATGTGGGGAAACCAAATTTTAGAGCAAAATCCCCAAATATCTTCTCAGCAGCGGTGTAGGCAGCTTTGTTGCGACAAGGATAAGCCTGGGCAAAGCGAGTGAAGTGGTCCATTAGAACCAGGATATACTCGTATCCTCCTTTGCATCTCTCCAAGTGTAGGAAATCAACGGACAAGAGTTCAAATTGATACGTGGTGACAATATTAGTCAGTGGTGCCCTTGTTGGCTTGTGAGAACGTTTATTCTTTAAACAACTGCAAACTTTAGTGATGTAGTGCTCAACATCCCTTTGCATATGAGCCCAATAAAAGCGCTTCCTTATCAGATTCATCACCCTCTCTACCCCTAAATGGCCCATGTTTTCATGGAGCTCTTTAAACACGAGCTTGTGGAACTTATGGGGTAGAAGTAGTTGGTCATGCGATGTCGTTTTCCTGTAAAGCAGTCCATCATCTTCTAGGTACAATTTGTGTTTTTGCCTGACTAGAGCTGCAATTTTACTGTTCAGCTGTTTTCCACTTCTTGGCCATTGTTTTGACACCACATAAAGCAACACCTCTCCAATTACAGAGTTTTCTTCTTGAGCCCTTTTTAGAGCAGTCTTTGGTATTTCAGCTATAGAGCTGCCTTCTAGATCTGCTTCACTGATGAGAGTGGAAATAGTGACTGGGCAGAACCATGGTTCATTTTCTTGTGACTTTACATTGACTGCCTGCACCACACAGTGCATTACATCAGGATCAACATTTTGTGTGCATTTGTTCCTGTACTGCTCCATATCTACGGGCATACGTGAGAGGCCGTCTGCATCTCTATTGGCTTTCCCAGGGCAGTACTTAATCACAAACTGGAAATCAGCTAGTTCTGCTACCCACCTCTGTGTGGTTGTGTTTAACTTTGCGGTGGTGAGCACATAAGTGAGGGGATTATTGTCCGTATAGACAGTGAATGGTGGGGAATAGTAAAGGTAATCCCAAAACCTCTCACATATGGCCCACTTCAGGGCAAGAAACTTCAGCTTCCCTGAATGAAGGTGGTAGTTTTTCTCTGGATTTGACAGTGTCCTGGAGCCATACTCTATCACCACCAGTTTGCCTTGTTGTCGCTGATATAACACCGCCCCAAGCCCCTCCTGTGAAGCGTCACAGTGCAAAATGAAGGGTTCCTCAAAGTTTGGGTAACCTAACACTAGGGGCTGGGAGAAAAAGTCAATAAGCTGACAGAGCACTGCATGATCCTCAGGGCGCCACTTGATTGCATGGGATGAGGGCAGCTGGCCACTTTCTTTATTTTTGACATGTCTTTTCGAGTTTTGTTTTGCTTTGTCTGTGTGGTCGTTAGCAAGAAGGTCGTAAAGAGGATTTGCTATATGGGAGAAGTTTGGAATATAGCTGCGGTAGTATGAAATAAAGCCTAGCACTTTCCTTAGCTCTCCAACAGTGGAAGGTTGCTGCTGTTTTAGGGCCTGCACAGGGGCAATGTCCGCAGGGTCCATAGTATAGCCCTGTTTTGTCAACATTTTGCCAAGGAAACGTACTTGCTGTTTGAATAACTCACATTTCCGGGGAGTCAGCTTCACCCCATGGCTTTGGTAGTGGTGCAGGACATTTCTCAGGTCTCACAAGCGGTCTTCAAAAGTCTGTGAATGAACAAGGTTATTATCGAGGTAAGGCAGACAAATATCATCCCTCAACCCCCACAAACACTCCTCCATAGACCTTTGAAATGCTGCTGGTGCTGAGGACAAGCCAAATGGAATTCTTACCCATTCGAACAAGCCCCACGGGGTGATAAATGCAGTGAGGGGCCTACTTGACTCTTCCAGGAAGCCCTGGTGATATGCCTTCCCTTGGTCGAGGACTGAAAACCAGGCACTCCCATTCAGACTGTTCAGCATATCTTGTATGCGGGGGATTGGGTGTCTGTCAGGTATAGACTTCTTGTTCAGCTCTCTAAAGTCGCAGCACAAACGCAGACCTCCATCTTTCTTTCGCACACAGACTATTGGACTAGAGTACGATGACTTAGATTTTGTGATCCAGCCCCTGAAAAGCAGGTCTTCTAAATATTCTTTTACTTCTTTATGACGTGGCCTGGGGACAGAGATATAAGTCTTTTTAGCAGGAGTGGGATCTTTGAGTCTTATTTTCAACTGTAAAGAGGGAATTGTCCCTACATCATACTCATCACAGGAAAACGCTTGCTGTTCTTCCCATAGTAGCTGTTTCACTTGCTCTTGTTGTGTGGGAGAGAGATGATTAAGAGTAACTGGGGGGTCCCAAATGCCCATAGTTTCTTTGACGGCACAGTCCATCTCTGTCTCTTCATTTCTTTCTGCTTCACTTGTCATTGGGTCTGCTGCCACCTGGCTTACAGTAGTGGGTCTAATGTCTGCCGGGTAGGTAGTTTTAACTCTCTGTGTCTGTCCCCAAATGGTCTTAGCTGGCAGCTGGATATCACGAGAAGTACTGTTTGTTATAGGGCTGCACGGTGGCGCAGTGGTTAGCACTGCGGCAGCACAGTTTACCCTTGGCCGGGGGATTGTGGGGATCGTGGGATCGTGGGTTCGATCCCAGCCCCCGACCAACAGTGATCTGTGTGGAGTTTGCATGTTCTCCCCGTGTTGCGTGGGTTTACTCCGGGATTTCTCCGGTTTCCTCCCACATGACAAAAACATGCATGTTAAGTTAATTGGCTGTTCTAAATTGTCCCTAGATATCTGTTTCCTATAGGCCCTTAGAATAGAGGGTTAGTATTAATGAAAGCGCTTTGAGTGGTCTTTGTGACTAGAAAAGCGCTATATAAGTGCAGGTTAGTTAGTTAGTTAGTTATAGGTATTTTGAACATAGTCTGACTTCCTTTCCGTAACTGCACCACCCCACTTTGTATCTGCAAACCCTCCAGTAGTTGCGTGTACTGACTCGGCTCAAACAAGACATCATGTGTGTCTGTAAGTGGGCCTGCTCTGACAAAACCTTTAACTGCTTTGGTGTGGCCAGCTGGGATGGTGACTATCTTGTTGCCAACTTTTACCATTCCTTCCCCCAGCCTATCCTCCTCACTTTGCATCACCTTCAAAAATACCTCTGTTTTCTTACAATCAAATGAGAAGGCTGCACTAACAGCTTCACTGATGGTGCAAGGGGGTTCAATGCCCATCTTCAAGACATGCTCAATCACATTGAACCCAATGATAGGCTGCTCTGCCACCCCATCCTCATTCACCACTAACACAGGAACTAAGACCTCCACCGGTTGGCCACTATCTGTCGGCAGCTTGAAAGTAACTTCAACCCACCCTGAGAATGGAATTGGTGTCTGGTTCACTGCCCTCCCATACAGAATACTTGGACCCACCAACTCAGCTAAGTCCCTGACTGTGGTGTGTGGCATGTGCTCCTGTCTCCAGGTGTCATTCATCAAGCAGACATGTGACCCTGTGTCCCACAACGCTTCTGTCTCCTTATCGTTGAGAAAGCAGGTTATGACATATTTTTTTCCTACCAGATTGAGCAACTGTGATCTGCGATTAGGGGACAGTAGATTGACACTGACCGTTTCTTCAGGAGGTACCTCTGCTTTAGCTACCAGCCTTGCTTCTAACTTCCGAATACTGTCAGTAACCAGCTTGTACAGATCTTGTGTGTTAGCTTGTTTTGATGTGGTTGTGACAGTACTGACAGCCATGTCTACTTGCCCTGTCTTTTTACCAGGTCTCTTCCCCGTCCGACATTCCCTTGACATGTGGCCACTTATTCCACATTTGAAGCAGTGGTCGCACTGATCTCCATTGTTGGTGGACTGACAGCTTTTGCAACCATGTGTCCTGCTCGCTCTTTGAGCATGGGGGGCTCTGGGAGACTCACGTATGGCCTTCTTTATCTCCTCCATTTCACCCTTCAGTTGCGTGACTATGTCCAGGAGCTCAGATTCCGTGCGGGTTACTGTGCTTTGGGGTTTAGGGATTTTACCTTTTGTTGATGGTTGAGGGCGTTCTTGGCCATCCACTCTTCCCACTGTTGCATCTTGACCTGACAGACTTTCCACTCGACGTTCTCAGACTTTGGGTTCTTTTGTGTGCTTCTTGAACTTTTGGTGCCTTTCCCACTCAAGACTGGCTGCTGCATTTGTCTTAGAAATCAGGAGCTCATCTGTGATGGCAGGATCCTCCAGATAGCGCTTCAGTTGGTACTTCACATCAGCACTAATCAGTCCCGTTTCCACTGCCCTCAGAAACTTCCTCTGGATAAGGTCAGAGCTGTACTGCTCTTCCGTGCCAGGCTCTCTGGATGCTACCAAAAGTCTTTCTTTTAACTCAATGGCACGGAACAGGAAGTTCTGAGGTGACTCGTTACGGTCTTGTGTGAGGTTTATCAGGCGATTGTACAAGTCAGTGGAACTATCCTTTTTATAATGTCCTCGCAGGATGGTGCGCAACTGTGGCAGGGTGAGATTTGACTTGATCTCCAGCATATCTCGCAAACTCAGTCCGGGACTCACTGCTCTGACAACAGCCTCGATTATTTCAGCCTCACTGTGATTTTTCTTTAGGCCCATATCAATCTGGTGAATGAGGTTGGAATAAGACAACTTGTCTCTTTTCCCTCTCTCTCCTATCTGACCATTTATCCTAAACTCTCATTTAATGGTCACCTCTGGTAGTAGGGGCGCTGAGGGGACTGCGGGCTGTGCCAGGGAAGGGCGACTTTGTGGCTGAGTTGTCACTTTAGTGGTAAGCCTTGCTATTTCCTCTTCAAGCTTTTTAGTTGAATCAAGAAAACTTTCGTGTAGAGCGGCATATTGTTTTTGTAAACTTGCGAGTGCCTCCGCATCCCGACCCGCGCCGGCCGCCGCCACCGCCTGCGATAACTGTTCGCCTTGTTTAGCTTCGGTAGCACATGTGATTAGCTTTAGCAGAAACGCGCGGGATACATCTTCTTCTTCGTTTTCAATGATCTTTTCAACCTCATCGTTTAACAGTCTTACCAGCATGTACTTTTTAGACGGCTTGACTGGGTTTATCTTTGCAAACAAACAGACCTTGTGTAGCTGTTCGAGCTGTAGTTGCACCAATGCCTCGCTTAGCTTGTCTTGCAGCTGCTCAAATTCCATCATTTCTGCTCGTCTTCTTGTTTATTTGCACACTCACCATCTTAAGCACGACTGAACCATCCTCTGCTACCAAATTTTGTTACACTCGTCAGGTGAAGAAGAGGCAACTTGACGATTTTCAGAGGTTTATTGTCTTTTGACAACACCAGGCCCGTCACTTTTACATTGAACATCACTCAGCAACAACCCTTTTCTTGCTCGCGCATTCTAGCAACTTGACAGTGTCTCATAACAACCGAGCGCCACTTGTGACACAAAAGCGCTACTGCTTTTACTGATAAACAGTCCCAAATTACAGTCTTTTAGATCGTCGGCCTCCGTCGGTCTATGATGACCATGGAAGAGAATCCTAAACGTCTACTCTGCTGGAGCAGCACCGCCTGTGGCTGAACAGGCCGATGCGCGAATGACAGTCCCTGTCACACAGGTCACCTTGCCTGGTGCGAAGGTTCTCAGCCTGCTGTTTGGATTTCTCCTTATCCCCATGCACCCAATGAGGAAAGCAAGCTGTGGCGGGACAACACCTTATTGGCTGGGGGCTGCCCAGCTTGAGGCGGGCGGTAGCTTTCCAGTGAGATCTGATGATCCCTCCCACCGTCGGGAACAACCCCTGGCACCACGCTCTACGCCAATTGAGCAGTGGCTTATAACTGGTAACTGTCATTCCCCGTGTTTTGTCTACGCCAAAGGCGAAGCTGGAGTGTCCTCTCCAGTGATCCGGTGTTCTACCTTCCAGCGTTGGGCGTTGGTAGGATTCAAGCCTGGGCAGGAAGATATGGAGGACAAGATGTTGCCCATGCAGCATGTCCCCCCTCTCCACGTCACTGATGAATCCAAAGGAACAGCAGGGCTGCTACAGTTTGGCACCAGCGCCGTTGCAGGAGCTGCCAGAACGATGTTGAGCACAACATAGAACTGCCTTAGGGGCTCCGACTCCGGATTTTTCCTCAGGGTTGACTCCCGAAGCCTTTCCCGTGACCGGGTGTGCCGCAAGGCAGCGGAGGTTTGAAATCAGGGTTTACCTTCCACAAGATGGGCTACCTTCCCAGGTTGACGAGCCACCATCTATCCGAAGCATCTGGTTTTAAGGCGCCAGAGATCCGCCCTCGCCCCTTCTCCTATTAGTAAAAGCAGTTCCGCCGGGCTTAGAGACTAAACCACACGGGCAGGCTAGGAGTTGGACTTAGTTGTCAGAGGCTTTTTGAGACGCACGCCATAAGGAGCATTTTATGAGCACTGGGAGCTTAACCCCAGTGCCGCTCCTGGCTATGACAACCTTGGAACCAGTCTACGATAAATGTTTATATTAGCCATCAGCATCTAATCACATCTAATTAAAAATGTTTTCTGGGGGGGTGTCCAAATTCAATTTTTCCTACATCAGAAACTGACAGAAGAGAGGGGGAGTGGCTACCAGAGGCAGAAGGCACAGATAAAATATGGAAAGCCAAAGGTAGCATAAAACACAGATGATATAGAACATGAGCCCGCCATGAAGCCTGAGCTTGGGAAACCACCAGCTCAGCTCATGACAATAAGCTACAGCTAATAGGGATCCTAAACAAACAAACAAACAAACTGAAGGCATTTCTTGAATACATAAAATAAACAGCAAATTGTCATGATTTGTCACTGGAGCAACGGAGCAGACAACGGCAGAGGTGCTGCATGTCTGAAGGCAAACCAGGAAAACACGTGGGGCCGATAGCAGAGTTAAGTTGGGTTCAGACCAAATGCGAAAGCGTGATTTGAATACATGTAAAGTTAATGTAAACGTGTAGAAAGCATGCAAATTTGGGCATTTGCTCCTCCAGTGGATTTTGTAGTGCTAGCTAATAATTGACCTTGAGATTCTGCCATCACTGCAGTTAAAGTATCAAAACTGAAGAGTAAGCTAGTTTAAAAATTAGACTGCCGCTAACTTGCAGACAGATGGACTGGGAGTTCTGCAGCTGAATTGTAGTTTCGGAATTATCCACCCATGGATGTGCTCATGAGGTTTGGAGGTAGGGACGATTTTTCTTGTTGAGAGCCCCATCGGATAACATAAACATGACGGTGTTCTGGGGATTTCCATAGCAGGTAGAACACAGATGCAGAAGTTTGAAATGCAACACTGCCCATCTGCAACTCCCTCAGATGATGAATTCATGTCTATTCATGTGTTTACATTGAGTTGATGTAATAGCGCAGTGTAAAAAATTCTCGCTTTCGCATTTGATCTGAACGCACCTTTAGCCATTCAGTCATTAAGAGCTATGTAATACACTCAGCCACCAAAGCCACACGCTCTTGTCTTTGATGATGTTTTATCTGGGCTTTTCTGCTGTCACATTCAGCCAGATTTTGTTAGCCTTGTGGTCACCATTAAAATAGAGATCTTTGGGAAATAACGAAAGAGGGAAGGTGTGGTGAACTGGGGCGAGTTAGCATTAAAAACTATGCTGTGAAAACAGTCCATTTTAAGGGGAGTGTTTTCCACTTGTGTAAAAAGTTAACACAGTAAATCCCGAAGAGTACCAAAACATGTCACAGATATTTCATTAACACCTCTGGAAGCTGTGTCAGCATTAGTGCTGCAATGATTAGTTGACTAATCGACTAGTTGATCATCAGAAAATCACTCAACAACTATTTTGATAGTCAACTAATTGCCTGTGTACCCTTTTCCAGGAAACATTTAAAAAAATATTATTTTTCGAGCCCCCTGAGTCACATGTCGCTGATTTTATCAATTCCTTTTAACGATGCTGCTGGTTTAAACACTTTGGTGTTTTTTCTAGAAAAAACACCAAAGTCTGCTGCGGGATAATGACAGAAGCTTATGATATACAGTTGAAACATCTCTTGATGTGGCAGCATGGAATAAAATGAAAGACTGCAATGTGTTTGACAGTCTACGAAATGCGCCCACACCTGATTCCCAAACAACAGCACCTCTGTTAGTGACGGTAATATTAGCTTATTATTAGTAGTAGAATATTAGCGCGATGCTAGCAGCCTTGCAGGCTACGTTTAATCTGTTTTTTAACTCACAAAACCCAACAAAAAACATCTGATATTTAAATATGATCTGATTCTTTTTAGACAATGATAGTAACAGGTAGCTCTGAGGTTTTACCAACCTGCTTGCCCTCCACATTTTGCTAGGAAAACCAACTGATGCGAGCTGCACACAGAGCTGTGATGAAGTTTGTATTTAAAAGCTTGCATCCATTCATGACCGTATGTGGAATTCATGACCGTAAGGGAATCGATGAAGAATCAGATCGATAAGCAAAATCGACAATGTCATTGATATTGATAAAATCTTTTCGTTTCCCTTCCATATTAGTCAGCATGTCATGAAAAAAAAAATATATATAATGGGCTCTTTAAAAGGAAATCCAAAATGTAAAATGAAAAATCACAAAATAATATAACAAGTATACTGTAAGGATTATCACCAAAAATTCCTCTAAGCCAAAATGAACTCAAACCTCTGACAAAGAACAATAGGATCTTGGTGATATAGCATTATAAGGGAATCCAGTGTCTTGAAGACTGTTATGAAAATGGACTTATGTCTTTTGAATAATGGAAATTTAAATATAATTTGTCTAATAATACCTTTTTTCTTTTCTTCAGTTGAGATCATTCCTTAGGGCCAATGTAGGCTCTGAAATGACTCTACCTGTATTAAGTAAATTGGAGAAACTTGTACATGAGGGGGAGAGTGAACAGATTTATTTCTCAAGTGTACTTTCTTTCAGAGCGGGAGTTCAAAACCAGGTTTGCATAAATCTAGAGTGAGATGGGAATCAGATGGTAGTACAACAGTTGATGAGCAGCTCTGGTCAAAGTTACGCCAAAATAGTTTGTCAGCTACTCTTAATGCCCGATACAGACTCATTATAATTTTCTTCATCAGTTATATGTCACCCGACAGAAAAAAAAAAAATAAAAAAATCTAAGCCTGAATTCTCAGAAATATGTTTTAGATGTGATAAAGAAATTGGTTCTTTTTGCACTTTGAATTGTACAAAGGTGAGGCTCTTTTGGTTTGATTTATGTGATATTATAACCGGCATTATAGGAACTACTAATCCATTAGACCCTGAACTTGGTTTGTTGGAAAATTTTGTAAAAGTTGATACACATTTAATTTCTAACATGTTGATTATTATTATTATTATTATTATTATTATTATTATTATTATTATTATTATGAAATAAATATCAAATAGAATGTATGGAAAATGTGTTTTATCTTGCTAGGAAATTTATAGTTGTAATATGAAAATCTGACTCTTCTCATTGAAAAAATGGTTTTCTGAAATAAATGATTGTATTCTTTTAGAAAAAAAAATACATATAATCGTAGAAAAAGACATGTTACTTCCTTAAAAATCTGGCAACCTTATTTGAAATATATTGATTGCAATATAGAGACGTGACCTTTTTCAGCTTGCCTTATATCTTTTTGGAAACAATTCTTTGCTGTCTCCATGATGTTTGAATTTTGCAGTGACCTTTCTTTTCTTTATTCTTATGTCTGTGTGGGTAATTGTGCTTTTTAATATGACTTTGTAAAAAGTAAAAAAAAATAAAACAAGAATAGTGTAGTATTTAATCAGGAAATTAAAAAAAAATCTTATTCTACTTCAGTGACATGACAAACAGAAACGTTTTAAGCCAAGAGGAAACAGACTGATAGAACTGAAATGAAAGAGTATTAACACACAGTGCTAACAGGAAAAACCTAAACACACATTTGGCTTTTTTTTTTCCTCAGCAAGAAGGAATGCATAATATTTACAGTTCAGCAGTGAAGGTTATGTTGATTCAGATGAGAAAGTACCTGAAAAAAAAATTGGAGAAAAAACACAAGAATGGGCTGAAAGAATTAGTTTGCAGGGCAGGGACTGATGGTACACAGAGCAGTTTATGCTTTCACCAAGAGACTTCCACCATGATTTATCATCTATTTTATTTTATTTTATTTTATTTATTTGTTTATTTATTTATTACTTTTTGGGGGTCCTATAAGCTTAGTGGATTGATGCTAACTTTTAGGTTTTGGTACAAAAAAATAATCACACTATATGGCCAATAGAAATCCAGCAAAGCATTGGTAAGGCAGCTTTCTTGAATACATTAACTTTTCCAATTAATGTGAGCCAATTAATGCATTTTTTTTTAAAACTGGTGCTTTCAGGTCACTCCCTGAGGTGACAGAGGTGGTGGGTTTGTCTCAGAAGTTGGCTCAACTTAAAACAAGAAAAGAATCCTCCTGCGCTACTCCTCCCAGCCATTTGCCATGATGGTCACCAAACTCACCACAATAATCCACAGGTGGATCTGTATCCAGGTTGTGCTTAAGGTCAAGGTCAAAGGTCAGGAGATCTGGGCATTTATGTGATTTCACAAAAATCACTCCTCTTCCTAGGCAATTGCCTCTATGCTCACTAATGATCCTCAGGTGGGTCTGCATCCAGGTTGTGCTCAGTTTTGCCTGGAATTACACATATGACATTTGCTGATTTTTAGAATCTTCTACAAAATAAAGGTGTAGGTTGTCTAACTATTGAAGTATAAGGTTGTGAAAATACATAACTAACTAACTAACTAACTAACCTGCACTTATATAGCGCTTTTCTAGTCACAAAGACCACTCAAAGCGCTTTCATTAATACTAACCCTCTATTCTAAGGGCCTATAGGAAACAGATATCTAGGGACAATTTAGAACAGCCAATTAACCTAACATGCATGTTTTTGGCATGTGGGAGGAAACCGGAGAAATCCCGGAGTAAACCCACGCAACACGGGGAGAACATGCAAACTCCACACAGATCACTGTTGGTCGGGGGCTGGGATCGAACCCATGATCCCACAATCCCCCGGCCAAGGGTAAACTGTGCTGCCGCAGTGCTAACCACTGCGCCACCGTGCAGCCCATAAGCCCATAAGCAGAAAGACTACAAACATAAAGTCATGCTCACTGTCTTTTGGGATTGAGGGATTTCCTATGAAAGTGTACCACAATTTCCGGAACTTACTACACTTCACTGCTTTGGAAAGTGCAGAAGGTGATCAATAGGGAAAGGCATGCCATGCTGGCCAATGGTGTCCTATCTGTAAAATTGAGAAGCATCTTATGTGTAATTAATGGCAAAATTTTATCCAATTCCAATGCATATTTTTTCAGATGTTAGGTCCGATGACACACTAGTAGGACCAGCAGTTATGCTCTACAGTATCGTGACAGTGGTAAATATCACATTAGGACTGAGCAAAAGTGTCGACAAACTGGACTTTCTGAGCATCAGACTGTATCCCTCTGAAGGTTTGTGAGGCAGAGATGTATGGCTCTTCTTCAAAATTGTTCAGTGGAGACGTGGAGAATTGATTCAAAGGCACAAGCTGGCAGATCAAAGATGAGCACATCATCACAAAATCAATAGATCAGGCATTGTTCATTGAGAAATAGAAAAAGGAACTGCAATACAGGTTCAAATCATGAGAAATAGAGAATTCAGCTCAAGTGTCCTCAGAGATAGAGAGGAAAAGACCAGACACTTGTAGTCAGGGTGGGAACCAGCATGGAAACATGCTGTCTACTGAAAAATACCACTTAGATTTTAGATGTTTTTTCCTTGTTTTGCATACTTTCAACCATTTCTGCACTTTTTCTGCACCTTGTCCTGTAAGAACATGTTATTTTAGGACTGCAACTATTACTTCTGTTACTAATTAATCTGCTGATTATTTTTTCAAATAGTCAATTGATTATTTGGACATTTTTTTTGCCCTAGAAATTTTTGAATATTTAAATATTCCTTTGATATTATTGTGACTTTTTCCATGTAAGTTTAGGATGTTTTTCACAACAAATGGCCATTTTTTTGTTAGAAAATCTGTGATTTTCTTTTTTGTGTGTGAGTTTTCAACTTTTTCCACTAAATATTGATCATTTTCTTAATCAAAATCTGTAACAGTTTTTTTTTTTTTTTAATTTTTGTAACCTGTTTCTAAGAAGTTTTTTTTCCTTTTAAGTTTGGAACATTTTTGTAAATGGACATTTTTTTCTCTGACATTAAACAAAAATAATTTCATATATTTGCAACTGTTTTCTTATTTTTTTCAAGACAATTGTGTTTTTTTTCCTATCCACCTATTTCCTGAGGGCGCTGCTGTAGAAACGATTATGGGTTTCAGCTGAAGTAGTGTTAAATCGGTCAGCAAGAGTGGAGTAGTGGGCCATTTAAAATAGCATTTTTAAAAATGTTTTAAATTTGTTTTAATGTATAGTCCACATACCTGTTTTACAGTCAAGTGGCAGATAATTTCAGCACTTGTAGGGTTTTTTTTTAATGTTTTTGTGTAGTTCTGGTATTTGCTGTGATCTGGTGTGAGGCGGCTCACAAATAAGTGCAGCTAAATCTGTGGCTTCAGCAATGCATAGATCATGCACTGAAATCTAAAAAGGACTGTTCGTGTGATCGGTGGTACAGACACAGGACAGACACAACAGCACCAGGTATGCTTTCACTTGCATGAATGTCACAGATCTGACGTTTATATATATCACCAGATGCAAGGCTGCATGAAGTAAAATAATAAATCAAAAAATAGTAACAGTTTGCTTCCTAAGGCTTAATGATTTAAAAAAGATATCTTTTTTTTTTTTTTTTTTTTTTTGCATTCATTGCACTGCATTGCAGTGATATGGACCTTGATATTATCAGCTTCAGTATGCATTAATTTTTAAATTATCACAAAATATAGATCAGTAAAATTTTGAACAATTGTCAGAAAAGGTCTGTACATGTTAAATTAAATAACAAGCATTCACGGCATGACAGCAGCATGAGCATTTTAATTTGGGGGTAAAACAAACAGCTGCAGCTGTCTGTTTACCTTGACATTAAAACACCCAATCATGGTATTGTTGTTCTTTGTGACGGAATAGATTCTACACCTGCTCTGAGGTAAATTTGATTATGTCCAACATCTTTTAACAAAATGCAACCAACTTTATTGTGGTAGAAACATTGATTTATCTCAGAGCTTGTATTTGTTTACAACATTAGTATTTTAGCAGCGGAGCTAACTAACGGAGCTACTGTCTGCCAGGCCACGTTTTAAGGTCATCTTTTCCTCCCTCAGTAGTCGTGGGAAGTGGTATGATTATATTACTCTTTTTGAGGTGCAAAAGGCCGTGTTCCACATTGTTGATGCCGAAGTCATTGTTTTTTAACAAGGAAAAGTGTCCCATTTAGGTGACAACCCCACTTTCTAAACTAGTACAGGAAGTTGCGCACATAATTCACGGAAGGCATCGTGGGGCTAGGAATAAGGTGGATAAATTATATTATTCCTCTGATAGGTTTGTAGCTTTTTTCATGTAAGGTTGTGTTTTTTCTCCAAAAAAAATGAAATTTGTGATTTTTTTCTTGATGAGAAAAGTGGCAAATTTACATGAAAAAACTTGCAGCTTAATGAGAAAAAAATGGCAAATTTACTTGAAAAAAGTGGAAATTAATGAGATAAAAGCGGCAAATATACAGCCGCTTTAAAAAAAATTAAAATTTCATTTTACTATAAAATAATAAAGAGAAAGTTAATTCAGTATACGACAATCTTTCTATGATTACATTAATCATGGTCGGTTCTATCATGTACTGAGTTTAGAATTTTGTCCAAACTCAGTTTCATGACTTGCAGATTAATGAGAAAAAAATGGCAAATTTACATGAAAAAGTGGGAATTAATGAGAAAAAAGTGGCAAATATACAACCACATTAAAAAAAAAAAAAATAATTACTATAAAATAATAAACAGAAAGTTAATTCAGTAAATCACAGTCTTTCTATGATTACATTAATCATGGTCGGATCTGGCGTGTACTGAGTTTGGAATTTTCCCCAAACTGAGTTTCATGACTTTCCTGTATATTCATATTTATCTGCCTTATTGTTATTTCCTGTGAGATCTATACCGCCTTCTGCTGTCCCTTTTTTATCATTATCTGTTGCCTGTATTTAGGTTCTGTTTGCTATTTCCCTGTTGTGTCTTATTTCTGCAGTTGTTGATATGTATTAAGATATTATTTTATTTTGTTTTTCCTGTGTTCCCCTTTTCACTATTGACAGCTGTCAGGGTTGTGCAGCCTCGCGTAGGCGTGCCCTGCCGCCTGTCAAAATGCCAGCTGCCCCTCCCTCACCTGTCATCACCATCAGCCTCTCTCCCTCATTATTATTGTTAGCTGTTTTTAATTGTTATTTGTTGCTTTTTTTCCCTTACTCAGGTCACCCCACATCTGTCACCTCTTGTAATCAGTTTGATCCTTACTTAAGGGAGATTGTTTTTCATATTCATTGTCCCTGCCTCGCCCTTGAAGGAACGTTCTTCCTTGTCTCCGCCAGAGCCCAATCTCGCTCTGGCGTACCTCATTAGTAAGTTGTCTCCTTGTTATTTTACCGTTTTGTTCATCTTATGCACTTTGTTTGCTATTTTTGTTAATAAAATGTCACAAACTCGCAGTCCAGTGCCTGGGTTGTTTTTCTCCATGTGCCGCGTAGTAGTGCACCTGACAGAAGGCAGTGACCAGTGACCAACCCAGCTGCTGTGAGTTTGTGCTTTTTCCATTTTTTTTTTTTTTGTTGTCCCACTCACCTGGGTGTAGGAGCTCATTATGTCCCCTGCTCTCCGGTCCCACACGAACAAAGGGAGATTGGCAGCGGGGTCTCCTAGCATGGAGGAGAAGTGGGCGGCAGACTTTATCCAGAGTTTTGTGGATGAAGCTCTCGCCACCCGCGGTCCCACGAAAACCTGGGAGAGTTTGAATGGAGCGAGGTAATTCTCGAGGCACACTGGTCTCCTGAGATATCCCCAATATGCAGAGCTCCTATCCACGGTCTCCACGCTTCAGCTCTCCTTCCCCGGACTGACAATAAGGGCGCCTCCCGCTGGATCGAAGCCATCATGTAGGCGCTCACCTCAGCAGAAGCTCTTCACCTCTCCCGGTTCACCTACTCCCGGTCCACCACAGCAACCTCATCTCGCCACTATCCGCCGGAAGAATCCTTGTGCCTCTTTGGCAGCCATTCTCCCAATACTGACACTAAAGCCCTCGTCAGCAGTGCAGCCTTCCTCCCTTTCTTCTCTGGCTGAATTCCCAGCTTCCTCCGGGTCTGCAGCTGCTGTTCCCTTCTCCATTTCAGCACCCTCTCCTGCTGCCAGGAGGTCTTCCTTTTGTTCTCCGACGACGTCCATCTCCATGACTGCTGAAACGGCTCCTCAACAATCCTCAGGGGGGCCCACACTCGTCATAGCCACGGAGAGGGATGACGTAGCACCTGCTGCAGTGGACAACAGCAAACTCCAGGGAGACAGGCAAGTTTCATTCCATCCTATCTCTAATTATGATGATATGCCTGTCTGAGTTCCGGTAGATAGGCTCAGGATATGCAATCTCCTGAGTCCTCACTATCTGCTGCAGTAACTTATTGCTCATCCGCTTTCTCCGTGTCTCCTCCTTTCCCCTCGGAGTGTCCGCCAGCCCCGGAACCAGACCACCGGATAATGGAGGAGGCCTTGGCCCTGGGAGTTTCAGTTCCAGCACCTATGGTAAGCTGAACCCCAGTTGCCATGCTGGAAGAGCCACCAGCAAGGACGATTTCAGCTGGGGGCACCATGACTGCAACATCCGTCATGCCTGCTGCAGAGGCCGCCGCAGCAGCATCTGCTTCCGAACCGGACCTCCAGAGGACTGAGCCCGAAGAACCATCGTTGCCTGGATCGTCAAAGTCCTGGACGGCAGTAGAGCTCGAGCTCAGGCAAGTGATCTCCTTTATTTTTCTCTTTTCTGCCCTGAAGAGATCTTGCCTGGCTCTTGGTGAGGCGAGCCGGGTGTAGCCGCCCGCTGCGCCTGAGCTTGCCTTGCCTGGCTCTGCCGGTGCCGGTGACCCTGACCCTGCATCACTGTGTCTTGTCTGAGTTTCCTCCCAGGGTCACTGGAAATGTTCCAGTACCACCAGAGGTCTCCGTGGGTGTAGGCTCACCACTGGAAGACACTGTGGGTGCAGTGTTGACCCAGCCCGGGTCCACCGTGGGTGCAGTGTTGGCACAGCCTAGGTCCACTGCTGGTGCTGCAGCGCTCCAGCCTGGAGCCACCACAGGTGCAGCTAAGCTCCAGCCCAGAGATACCGCGGGTGCAGCTAAGCTCCAACTCGGAGCCACACCGGGTGCAGCTATGCTCCAGCCCGGAGCCTCCACGGGTGGAACTATGTCCCAGACCAGGACCCCCGCAGGTGCAACCATTCTCCTTCCCGAGACTATCGAAGGCACCGCCTCTCCTCCTTCTGTGTCTGACATCATTGGAGTCTGTCCTCGTCCTTCGTTGCTAGACGCCATTGTGCTTCCTTCTCCCCTGCTGACAGATGCCATTGTGGTTCCTTCTCCTCTGCTGCCAGTCACCGACATGGTTCCCTCGCCTTTGCTGCCAGTCGCCGACGTGGCTTCCTCTCCTCGGCTCACCTCCTCAGCTGTGGGTCTCCCTGTGGGGGAGCTGCATTCTGGGCCACCTCACCGAAGCTGGTGGCTGAAGAATCCAGGCCGGCTGGCCGATAAACTGAGCAGTTGGGTCGGTTGGCCAGTTTTCCCTTGCAGGCCACCTGACTCATTCAACCTGGCCGTCCAGCTGGTCTGGGATTTCAGCAGGCCACCAGACTGGGGGCACCATACCATCCACTGGGCGGCCTCCCAAGCCTTCTAGCCTCTGGACTTGGAGGGTGGGGGGTAAATTTTGTGTTTTTAATGGTGTGGGCCCTGAGAAAGGTTGTTTTTTGTACCTTCCTGGCCTGTTCCCCCCACCACCCACCCTGGGTAGATTGTGGTAGTTCCTACTGAGGGGGGCGGAGTCTTTTCCTTTGATGCTACGTTGGGTGTCTGGTTTCCACCCCTTGGGAAGGGGTGTTCTGTCATGTACTGAGTTTGGAATTTTCCCCAAACTTAGTTTCATGAATTTTCTGTATATTCATATTTACGGTGGAGTAAAAAAGTATTTAGTCAGCCACCAATTGTGCAAGTTCTTCCACTTAAAAGATGAGAGAGGTCTCCAATTTTCATCATAGGTATACCTCAACTATGAGAGACAAAATAAGAAAAAAAATCCAGAAAATTACATTGAAGGATTTTTAATGAATTAATTGATAAATTCCTCAGTAAAATAAGTATTTGGTCAACAACAAAAGTTCATCTCAATACTTTGTTATATACCCTTTGTTGGCAATGACAGAGGTCAAACGTTTTCTGTATGTTTTCACAAGGTTTTTACACACTGTTGCTGGTATTTTGGCCCATTCCTCCATGCAGATCTCCTCTAGAGCAATGATGTTTTGGGGCTGTCGCTGGGCAACACAGACTTTAAACTCCCTCCAAAGATTTTCTGTGGGGTTGAGATCTGGAGACTGGCTAGGCCCCTCCAGGACCTTGAAATGCTTCTTACGAAGCCACTCCTTTGTTGCCCGGGCAGTGTGTTTGGGATCATTGTCATGCTGAAAGACCCAGCCATGTTTCATCTTCAATGCCCTTGCTGGTGGAAGGAGGTTTTCACTCAAAATCTCATGATACATGGCCTCATTCATTCTTCCCTTTACACGGATCAGTCGTCCCGGTCTCTTTGCAGAAAAACAGCCCCAAAGTATGATGTTTCCACCCCCATGCTTCACAGTAGGTATGGTGTTCTTTCTCCTCCAAACACGACAAGTTGAGTTTTTACCAAAAAGTTCTATTTTGGTTTCATCTGACCATATGACATTCTCCCAATCCTCTTCTGGATCATCCAAATGCTCTCTAGCAAACTTCAGATGGGCCTGGACATGTACTGGCTTAAGCAGGGGGACACGTCTGGCACTGCAGGATTTGAGTCCCTGGTGGCGTAGTGTGTTACTGATGGTAGCCTTTGTTACTTTGGTCCCAGCTCTCTGCAGGTCATTCACTAGGTCCCCCCGTGTGGTTCTGGGATTTTTGCTCACCGTTCTCGTGATAATTTTGACCCCACGGGGTGAGATCTTGCGTGGAGCCCCAGATTGAGGGAGATTATCAGTGGTCTTGTATGTCTTCCATTTTCTAATAATTGCTCCCACAGTTGATTTCTTCACACCAAGCTGCTTACCTATTGCAGATTCAGTCTTCCCAGCCTGGTGCAGGTCTACAATTTTGTTTCTGGTGTCCTTTGACAGCTCTTTGGTCTTGGCCATAGTGGAGTTTGGAGTCTGACTGTTTGAGGTTGTGGACAGGTTTCTTTTATACTGATAACGAGTTCAAACAGGTGCCATTAATACAGGTAACGAGTGGGAGACAGAGGAGCCTCTTAAAGAAGAAGTTACAGGTCTGTGAGAGCCAGAAATCTTGCTTGTTTGTAGTTTATTTATTTAGCGAATGCAAAGTCCTTAAGCCAAGCAGTTGCCTCCTGGTTTGCTGTATGGAGGGTGTGTAATCCTCCTTCCAGTCTTTGGAGCGGGCAAGCCTCTATGATGTGTTCCATAGTTTGCTCCTCTCCACATGCGCACAGTGGGCTAGGGCTACTGCCCCATCTGTGAAGGCTGGCCAAGCAGGGGCCATGTCCAGTCCTGAAGCGATTGAGTGTAGACCACTGTCTCCTTGGGAGGTTGGTGCCCGGGACCTGTTGGTTGGGGTTTATCACCAGCTGTTTGTTTGGGACCTCCTTGGTCTCCCATTCCTCTTGCCAAGCTGTCTGGATGGTAAAGTCAGCTGGGGGAGGGTTTTTCCAAATCGGCCGTCTGGATGAAAGTCGGGCAGTGGGTGGGGTGTAGATATCTGCATGGATTGGTAAGTGAGGAAAATCTTTAACTTTTTGGAGCATCCTTTGAGTTAATGCTGCTCGCCGGATGTGTGGAGGGGCTATGTTTGACAGTACAGAGAGCCAGGGGAGTGGTGTTGAGCGGATTGTTCCAGTTATAGTTCTCATGGTTGAGTTGAGCTGGGTGTCTACATGGTGTGTGTAAGATGACCTGGACCAGACAGGGGCACAATATTCTGCTACAGAGTATGAAAGGGCCAGTGCTGAGGTGCGCAGGGTGGAGACTGCAGCCCCCCATTTTGCACCAGCGAGCTTGCAGAACAGGTTGTTTCGTACTTTCACCTTAGCAGCCGTCCCCTTTAGACGTTCCTTGAAGGATAAGGTCCTATCAAGGGTCACTCCAAGATAAGTTGGATTTGGGGCATGCTTAAGCTTGAGTCCGCTCAGGTGGATGTTTAGTTCTCTGGCAGCTTTTGCATTGTGGAGATGAAATACACTGGAGACGGTTTTTGCTGGGCTTGGTTTTAGGCGCCAGATTTTGCAGAACTGGTCCAGTTTAGCAAGTTTAGCAAGAAGGGGCAATGGATCAGCGTTCTCGTCGCGCCCTCCGCCAGTACCCGGGCTCACCTGGGGAAGCTAATGATCCTACCAGCAGACTAAATTCGAAGAGACAACGCCTCTGTGCCAAGTCAAAGAAGAATCCTAGTCACAGTCCTAAAGCCGAAAGCAAACAGCCCCAAGAGCACTTTGTGGTAGGATCTGCCCTTCGCATATTACAACTTGTTTGTAGTTGACCAAATACTTATTTTACTGAGGAATTTACCAATTAATTCATTAAAAATCCTTCAATCTGACTTTCTGGATTTTTTTTTTTCTCATTTTGTCTCTCATAGTTGAGGTATACCTATGATGAAAATTGGAGACCTCTCTCATCTTTTAAGTGGGAGAACTTGCACAATTGGTGGCTGACTAAATACTTTTTTGCCCCACTGTATCTGCCGTATTGTTATTTCCTGTGAGTTCTATACCGCCTTCTGTTTTCACTGTTTTGATCAGTATCCGTTGCCTGTATTTAGGTTCTGTTTGCTATTTCCCTGTTGTGTCTTATTTCTGCAGTTGTTGATATGTATTATTTAAAATGTCATTTTATTTTGTTTTTCCTGTGTTCCCCTTTTCACTATTGACAGCTGTCAGGGTTGTGTAGCCTTGCGGGAGCATGCCCTGCCGCCTGTCAAAATGCCAACTGCCCTTCCCTCACCTGTCATCATCGTCAGCTGTTTTTAATTGTTAGTTGTTGCTTTTTTCCCTTACTCAGGTCACCCCACATCTGTCACCTCTTGTAATCAGTTTGAACCCTACTTAAGGGAGATTGTTTTTCATATTCATTGTCGCTGCCTCGCCCTTGAAGGAACGTTCTTAACTGTCTCCGCCAGAGCCCAATCTCGCTCTAGCATGCCTCATTAGTAAGTTGTCTCCTTGTTATTTCATCGTTTTGTTCACCTTTTGCACTTTGTTTGCTATTTTTGTTAATAAAACGTCACACACTTGCAGTCCAGCGCCTGTTTTTTTGTTTTGTTTTTTTGTTTTTTCTCCGTGTGCAGCGTAGAGGCACACATGACAGGATCTACTTAGCAATGTTTGGCTGTTAGAAACTGAAATTTATTACAAAATGATGAACAATCAGAACAAGGTGAGGGTGGTGCAGGACATGAGGAAAATGAAATAGTGTTGAGGTGTGCTGCAGGAGTTGCAGGGTTCAAGGTGGGGGTGGGATTACATCAGGGATTGGTGATGGTGATGGACAGGTTGGACCATGATGTTTGCAGATGACATTGCGATCTGCGGTGAGAGTAGGGAGCAGATTTAAGAAAACCTGGAGTGGTGGCGTTTTGCATTGGAGAGAAGAGGAATGAATGTCATTGGAAGCAAGACAGAATGTAAGAAATGTATATATAACTTAGATGTATAAAATATATAGCCAGAACCTGACAATATTATTATCAGTTATTATTCACAGCTTTTATGTATCTTACCTTGTTTAGATGATCTCCTAATCAGGACCTCCTTAAGTAGATTAACATGTCCTTGTGTTGGAATTCAACAGATACTCATACTGAAGGGTCACTGTCCAGAAAAAAACATTTTACAAATTAACCGTTACATATAATAAAAATTTAACCAGCATCCATGTGAACATTCTGTAATTTAGTTGCATAATTACATGAAAAATATGCAAATTTACTTGAAAATAGTGTGGGAAAAAGTTGTAAATTCACACAAAAAATGTCCAAAATTGTTTTAAATTAATGAGATAAAAAAAGTTGCAAAATAATGAGTAAAAAAGTTGCAAATATACATGAAAAGGTTGCAGATTAATGAGAAAAAGGTGCACATTTACATGAATAAAGTTGCAAATTAAAAAGAGAAAAGTTGCAAATTTAGATGAAAAAATTGTAAATTAATGAGAAAAAAGTTACAGATTTATATGGAAAAAGTTACAGATTAATGAGAAAAAGTCCATAATTGACATGAAAAAAGCTGCAGATTAACAAGAAAAAAGGTGGAAATTTATGTGAAAAAGTTGCAGATTAATGAGAAAAGTTGCAAATTTACATGAAAAAGGTTGATGATTAATGAGAAAAAAAGCTCAGATTCAGATTCACTTCATTTGGTGTCCCACAAGGGGGTCAGATAGCAGCAACAAAAAGGAATGCACCCATACATACGTACAAGTAAAATAAAACTTTCAGAAGAATGTAAACCACAAGGAAACACACATAAATGTTTAATGCAAATTATCATAAAATTTCACAGGGGGGCATGTTACAGTAGGTGCACTAAAATGTAAATACATAAATAAATAAAAGATAGCAATAATAAAAGAATGATTACATTAAATAGATCAAAAACGGCAATAAATAGTTAAAAATGTTAAGACCACAAGAAATAGAATTATGTTCAAAATGAAGTTTCAAGACAACAAAAACATTTGAGGTCATTTTCTCTTAGTGTCAACATTTAGAGATGGCGGCGCGCATGGACACAGCAGCCCCTCTTGGCATCAGCAAGTCTGAGAGTTCTGAATGTTTTGATCATCCCAGACGTACATTCTGTAAAACCTACAACCGTGAGACCTTATTAAACATCAAGGTACTGCACGCTTGCAAGAATCGCGGCGATCGGTTGTGACTTGGACATTCTACGCCAGCATGGAATTCTGTCGGAGTTCCCGCTGGAGGCTACCCGGGAGAGGAGGAAGCGTAAGCAGAGCAAACGCAAGCAAAAGCAAGCAAAAGCAAGGAAAAAGGGCCAGGATTTATGCTAGGCTAAAGGCTAACCCCTCTAGACCAGCAGTACCATCGCTCCTTCTCTCTAATGTCCGCTCCCTCGACAACAAGTTGGACGAGCTGCATCTGCTGAGAGAAACCCCGAGAGAGTGGAGGGACTGCTGTGTGCTTGCGTTCACGGAGACATGGCTCCATGACAACATCCCTGACGAGGCCATTCAACTGCAAGGTACAACAGCGGACAGCGTTTTGGGCGGACAGAGAAACTGCGAGCTCCGGTAAGAGCAGTGGGGGGGGGGGGGCTATGCATCTATGTTAAAAAGAAATGGTGCGTTAACGCCACGTTAGTATCTAAACACTACTCTCCATTGGCGGAGTTCCTTATTGTAAATTGTTGGCCATATTATCTGCTGAGGGAATTCAGCAACGTGTTTGTAGCTGCTGTTTACATAGTGTCGAGCGCTAACGCTAAAGCTAATGCTAAAGAGGCACTCGGAGAGCTGCACAATGCTATTAGTGAAATCCAAACTTCACACCCGGACAGTTTTGTGGTGGTTGCGGGAGATTTTAACCACACCAGTTTAAAGACTGTGCTCGCCAAGTTTAAACACTGTGTAGACTTTAAGACCAGAGGAGACAATATGTTGGATTTGGTGTACACAAACGCAGATGCTTATAAGGCAACACCTCGCCCCCGCCTCTGCCTTTCTGACCACATATCCGTGATGCTGGTGCCTGCCTACAAACCTTTACTGAAGCGCAGCAGGCCAGTAGTGAAACAAATCAGGATTTGGCCAGAGAGTGCAACCTCTGCACTAAAAGACTGTTTTCTGCACACAGACTGGGAGGTCTTCAAAATAGCAGCCTCCCAGGAAGACAAGACAGATGTGGAGGAGTATGCTGAAATGGTCACCAGCTACATCGCGAAGTGCACAGAGGATGTCACTATAGTGAAGACCATCACTGTACGGGGAAACCATAAGCCCTGGATGACTGCAGAGGTGCGCTCGCTGCTCACAGCCAGAGATGCAGCCTTCAGAGCGAAGGACAGGATCGCCCTCCGCTCGGCCAGGTCTGCGCTCTCAAAGGGAATTAAAACGGTGAAGCGCGCCTATGCGGAGAAAATCCAGGGACACCTCTGTGACACTAGGAACACCAAGCAGATGTGGCAGGGAGTTCGGACACTGACGGGCTATAAGTCTAGGCAGGGGGTCAATGATAACGACGCTTCGCTTCCAGACAGGCTCAACTACTTCTTTGCACGTTTTGAAGCATCAAACCCGACAATCAGAGGGAGGGCTGGCCCATCCCCACCATCGGTTGGGCCAGCTATTACCATCAACACAGCGGACACACGGAGGACCCTAACCAGGGTCAACCCACATAAAGTTGCAGGTCCGGACGACATCCCGGGATGTGTGCTCCGAGACTGCGCGAGCGAGTTGGCGGATGTCCTGACTGACATTTATAACATCTCCCTGAGTCAGGACATCGTTCCCAGATGCTTTAAGACGTCTACCATAGTACCGGTGGCAAAGAAACCAGTTGTTTTCCTGTCTGAATGACTATCGTCCTGTTGCACTGACACCAATTGTGATGAAGTATTTTGAACGGCTTGTCAAACCACACATCACAGCCTGCCTCCCTGCATCACATGACCCGCTCCAGTTTGCATATCGTTCAAACCGCTCCACGGAGGATGCTATAGTCACCACCCTGCACTCTGTCATCACCCACCTGGATTAGAAAGACACCTACGCCAGACTCCTGTACATTGATTTCAGTTCAGCATTCAACACCATTATTCCCCAGAGACTGATGGAGAAATTACTCCTTCTTGGTCTGAACACCGCCACATGTCTCTGGATCCTGGATTTCCTGACTGAGAGACCTCAGTCTGTCCAGGTTGGAAATAACATCTCCAACTCTGTCACACTGAGCACCGGATCCCCTCAAGGCTGCGTACTCAGTCCACTGTTGTTTACACTTCTAACACATGACTGTGTATCCAGACACGAGGGGAACCAGATTATTAAGTTTGCAGACGACACCACGGTGGTGGGACTTATTCAGAGGGATGAGGAATCAATGTACAGGGAAGAAGTGAGAGACCTGGAGGGCTGGTGTAGGGAGAACAATCTGGTGCTCAACGTGGACAAAACGAAGGAGATGATTATCGACTTCTGGCGGTCATAGCCTGAACACGTCCCTCTCAGCATCGGTGGCCGTTTAGTGGAGAGAGTGGAGAACATCAAGTTCCTCGGAGTGCAGATCTCACAGGACCTGTCATGGAGCAAGAATTCCTTGGAAATCAGGAAGCGGGCCCAGCAGAAACTGCACTTCTTGAGGAAACTCAAACAGGCCTCTCTCCTCATCTGCATCCTCAGGACCTTCTGCAGAGGTGTGGTGGAGAGTTTTCTGATGTACTGCATTGCTACATGGTACTCCAGCTGCGGTATGTAAGACAAAAAAGCCTTGCAGAGGATAGTTAAGGGAGTTGAGAGGGTAATTGGAGTCTCCCTCCCCTCTGTCCAAGAACTTTTTCAGAACCGTTGTAGGAGCAGGGCACTAAACATTGTCAAGGACCGTTTTCACCCTCTGCATAAACACTTTGAACTTCTGCCATCTGGCAAACGATTCCAGAGCATCAGAGGCAGAACCACCAGACTGATTAACAGCTTCCTTCCACAAGCTGTTCGGACGCTGAACAGTTGATCTGGAATCTCTCATACATACTACTACACCAACATACACTATGTATATTATTTGTATATCATAGTTCTGGTTAGTTTTCAAGTATGTCTCAGGAAAGTGTGAATGGCTGTGGTGGGGGGGGGGGGGTATGTGTGAGTGTGTCTTAAATCATGTTATTTTTACTTATATGGATGCAGAGAGAAACACAATTTCATCTTGCCTGCACTGCAGTTGTATGTACAGCAGTATGACAATAAAGGTTGATTTGATTTGATTTGATTTTGATTTGATTTGGTGACTGTACAGATCCTGAAATTTCCCCATTGTGGGACTAATCAAGGTTTATCTTATCTTATCTTATCTTAGAGACAGGCACAAAGGAAAATTTATATCTGTTTTTATTTCTGAGGGATGATGAGCTGCAACTGCAAGGTCGTTGGTGCATCTCGTGGTGGCAGCCCCCGAGCCAAGTGGTGGACACCAGTGGTGGTGGGGGGGCATTTAGCTGAAGAAAGAGTCCTATCAAGCTTGGTTGGCTTGTGGGACTCTCGAAGCAGCTGAGGTGTACTGGCAGGCCAAGCAGAGTGCAGCTCGGGTGGTTGCTGAAGAAAAAACTCAGATGTGGGAGGAGTTCGGTGAGGCCACGGAGCAAGACCTTCGGTCAGCCTCGAAGAGATTCTGACAAACTGTCCGGCGGCTCAGGAGGGGGAAGCAGCTCCTTGTCCACAATGTGTATGGTGAGGATGGGGCGCTGTTGATGTCGACTGGGGATATCTTCAAGCGGTGGAAGAAATACTTTGAGGCTCTCCTCAATCCCACTGACATGCCTTCCACAGAGGAAGCAGGGCTTGTGGACAAGGAGGATGACTCACCCATCATGGGGGCTGAGGTCACCAAGGTGGTTAAAAATTGCTTTGGTGGCCGGGTCCCGGGGGTGGACGAGATTCGCCCTGAGTACCTCAAGGCCCTGGATGTTGTAGGGATGTCATGGTTGATACACCTTTGCAACATTGCGTGGAGGTTGGGGACAGTGCCTTTGACATGGCAAACCGGAGAGGTGGTTCCCCTCTTTAAAAAGGGGGACCAGAGGGTGTGCTCCAACTTTAGAGGGATCACACTCCTCAGCCTCCCTGGGAAGGTCTATGCCAAGGTACTGGAGAGGAGAGTCTGGCGGTTGGTCGAACCTTGGATACAGGAGGAGCAATGTGGTTTTCGTCCTGGGCGTGGCACATCGGATCAGCTCTTTACCCTTTCGAGAATCCTTGAGGGTTCGTGGGAGTTTGCCCAACCAGTTTGCATGTTTTTTGTCGATTTGGAGAAGGCATTCAATCGCACCCTTCATGTTTTTTTGTGGGGGGTGCTTCGGGAGTTTGGAGTATCAGGCTTGTTAGTATGAGCTACAGGTCTCTATACGACTGTTGTGAGAGTTTGGTTCGTATTGCCAACACTCGATCGGACCCATTCCCAGTGAGAGTTGGACGCTACCAGGGCTGCCCTTTTTCAGTGATCCTGTTCATAATTTTTATGGACAGGAATTCTAGGCACAGCCAGGGAACAGAGGGTGTCACTCTTGGTGACCACAGGATCTCATCTCTGTTTTTTGCAGACGATTTTGTCCTGCTGGCTTCATCCAGCAATGACCTCCAGGTCTTACTGGAATGGTTTGCTGCTGAGTGTGAAGCAGCTGGAATGAGAATCAGCACCTCCAAATCCGAGTCCATGGTCCTCAGCCAGAAAAAGGTGGATTGTCCTCTCCGTGTTGGGGACAAGCTCCTGCCCCAAGTGGAGGAGTTTAAGTATCTCGGGGTCTTATTCACAAGTGAGGAGAGACTGGAGCAAGAGACTGACAGACAGATCGGAGCAGCATCTGCAGTGATGCAGACATTGTACTGGTCTGTTGTGGTGAAGAGGGAACTAAGCTCTAAGGCAAAGCTGTCGATTTACCGGTCAATCTATGTTCCTACCCTCACCTATGGTCATGAGCTTTGGGTAATGACTGAAAGAATGAGCCTGCAGATACAAGCAGATGAATTGAGCTTCCTTCGTAGGATTGCTGGTCTCACCCTTAGAGATAGGGTGAGGAGCTCAGTCATCCGGTAGAGGCTTAGAGTAGAACCGCTGCTCCTCCACATTGAAAGGAGCCAGTTGAGGTGGTTTTGGCATCTGATCAGGATGCTTCCTGGACACCTACCACTTGAGGTGTTTTGGGCACGTCCCACTGGGAGGAGATCCTGGGGTAGACTATGTCTCCCAGCTGGTCTGGGAACGCCTTGATGTCCTCTCTGAAGTGCTGGAGCAGGTGGCATTGGAGAGGGAAGTCTGGGCTTCTCTGCTTGAACTGCTGTCTCCGTGACCCGGACCTCCAGAAAAGCGGTAGAAGGTGGATGGATGGATGGATGGGATGATGTATCCAGATGAGTGGATTTGTAATTTTCCAGCACATGTTTTTTAGATATGTGGTCGAGACTGTTGAAGTTGACACCTGTTATATTTGAAGCCATTTTAACATTTTGTCCAAGGGAATTTTTGTCTCTCATTGGCAAGTTACCATACCAGCAAATAATAGAAAAGATGATAATTGAATCAATTATGGGCTGCACGGTGGCGCAGTGGTTTAGCACTGTGGCAGCACAGTTTTACCCTCGGCCGGGGGACCGCGGGGATCATGAGATCGTGGGTTCGATCCCAGCCCCCGACCAACAGTGAGCTGTGTGGAGTTTGCATGTTCTCCCCGTGTTGCGCGGGTTTACTCCGGGATTTCTCCGGTTTCCTCCCGCACACCAAAAACATGTAGGTTTAGGGCGCTCGCGCACGCAGCGACCAGCAGCCGGTGGCTTGTCACCAGACTGCAAACCAAGTCTACCTATGGGTACAAATAAGTAACAAAGAAAAAAGAAAGAAAAAATTAAAGCGCAATAAAACATTTTCATACAAGTCTTATCAACTTGCAATTTTGAGAGCTTTCTCAGACAACAAAGCCACTGCTGAGCTTTTTTACATAAAAGTTTGCAGTTTCTACTGAATTTCAGTTTGTCATCGATTGTGGTACTATGATATTTGTAATGGGTTACCATTTTAACAGAGTGACTATAAACAACACTGCACACAAGAGCTGGAGGGGTTCTATCGCAGTTGGAAATTTACAATGGGGGAAAAAAAATGAACACATCAACATTTTTTTATTAAACATATTTCTGATGGAGCCATTGACCTGAGATTTTCACCAGATTATGTTTGCCCCTTTCAGGGCATAAATGAGGCACCAATCGCCAGCAGTGAGTTTGTTTGTTTACTCAGGAAAAGTAACAAAAGAATGTGCCATGAGGGAAAAAAACACTAACAACTATACACCCAACGGGTGAATAACAGGAGAAATAAAGAGGCAATATAAACACTTAACACTGGAATAGCGAGGGCGAAACCTTACACTGTAGAAAGGCTGGCATCAGGGGTAGGGATACCAGCCAGGAAGGACGAGGTCACAGTGAGGACTGAGCCTCGACCGCGATCTTAAATAGTCAGGAAAACTCAAACTACAAACAGGTGAGGAGCCAACGTAATGAATTAAACACAAACAGCTGTGACAGGCCACAAGCAGGTTTGACAGGCGGAAGTCCTACCATGGCGCTGTCAAAATAAAACCACAAAATAATCCCCATAATAAATGAGACTAAATAGACAGGTAGAAGATGGGGAAAATAATAACTGACTCGAGCGCAGAACAGACTCGCTCTCGAGTCACTTATTATTTTCATCACAGGAATTTTATCACAGGTATTTTCATTACATCACAGGAAAAATGCCCCCCCCCCCCCCCAGCCAGAAAAACTATCAAAACCAGCCTCAGGAGGGAGGAGGGGGAGTCCAGGCCTGGAGGGAAAGACACTGGAATCAAAATAAGCTCAAAATGCTTTACAGCAAAACTCTAGAACATAAGTCAAGGTAAACAATCCTCAACGTACCAAAACATGAAAAATAGCAAAAGCCACAACTAAGAGTACAAATGAGAATTTCTCTCTCTTTTTTTTCCAGCAATGTCCATGTGAAAACTAATCAAGGTAGGACACAAGCATAGCAAATTCAAACACTATAGTTCAAACGAGAATTTACTTTTCTCCCAGAAAAGCCAAACCAGAATAAAAATCTGGACTGAAGGAGGCTTGAACATTCACACTTGTAGTTTATAACAGTACAGCAAAACTAATAGTAACTTAGATGGTAGTAATGCAGGAAAAAAAATAAAGGCAAAGAAATAAGTATCACTAGTCCAATAAGAGAATCGTTCCGGTGGCCTTCCAGAGTCCCAGCTCCACTCGACCGTCACCAGGAAAAGGTCGGGTGACCTACCAGACCTCCAGAAATATCAGGACAGGTGAAAAGGTCCATCAGGTGGCCTCCCCGCATTGCTAGGCCAGTGGACCACAGAACCCCGATCACCTTCCCCAGTAGGAAGGAGAGGAGACGGGTAACCCCCACAGACCCCTGGCAGGGAATGAACCACGATGGGATTGGAAGACTGTAGCGGACCCACAACAACCTTGGGCGCCAGCGCAGCACCCTCGGTGGCCCTGGCTTGAGGCGTGGCTGCCCACTTGGAGGCCCTGGACTGAGGCATGGCTGCACCCTCTGTGGCCCCCAGGCTGGAGCATAGCCCCGGAGGAAGCCCAGGCTTGAAAGGCGTATCCACTATGTCTTCGGCTGGCTGAGCTGGACCCACGAAGACCTCGGACAGCGGACTGGAACCCACGGAGACCTCTAACATGGCAGGAAATTCCTAGGTGACCCTGAGAAAAGGCTCGGAAACAAGGGGCACAGGAACAAGGTCAGGGTCACCGGCAGCAGTGGAACCCGGCGAGGCGAGCTCAGATGCTGCTGATGGCAGACAAGATCTCTCCAATACAGAAATAATGAAAACAAAGGAGAGCACTTGCCTGAGCTCAAGTTTCACCACCATCCAGGACTCCGTCGATCCGGATGGCGATCCAACTGGCCCGGCCTCCTGGAGGTCCGACTCTAACTCTGCTGTGGCAGCCCCAACAGCAGGGATGATGGTCTCGGCAGTCTCTGGACCCCCAGTGCTGCAACCCACACAGATGGCTCACTCTGCGTGGCGGCCGGAGATCCACTTTCAGCTGGAACTGAACTCTGCTCAGTGGAGACCAGGGGATGCTTCGTCGTTGGCTCAGACTCCAATTGGCAGACGGCCCTCCTCCTCTGTCCATATCGTGGCTGCGGGGCTGGAACCAGGTTCACCAGGGCAGCAGGCCCCTCTTCCATCCGGCAGTTTAATTCTGGCATCGGCGGACACTTGGGGGATATAGGAGGAGACACAGAGGAAGCAGGTAGTGTATTTATGGCTGCAGCAGGTGGTGAGAGCTCAGGGGACTGCATGACCAAAGCCTCACCCCCAGGAATCAGACAAGGTAATTCATAAGTTAGAGATAGAGAATGAAAAATCACTTGCCTGTTTCCCTGGGGTACGGTGGTCACTGCTGCAGCAGGCTCTATTCTTCCCTCTCCCGTTATAGCGATGAAGGTGGACCCCTTGGGAAGACCAGGAGGAGCCGCTTCATAAGAATCAGTGCTGGAGGCAGCCGGAGATCATACCACAAGGCTAACAGCAGCTGGAGAAAGCGCCATGCAGGTGGGAGGAGCAGCTAAGGCAGACCGGGGTAGGAGAGCTGGCAAAACAGCTGACAATGAGGACTTGGAGGCTGAAGCTGTTGACAGTTCACTCTGCGGGGGTGGAGAAAACACAGCTGACTGAGAGAAAGGGGAATCCTTCTGGTGGCCCATAGCTGGATCTGAACAGAAACCTTGGGGCGTGATCACCCATTGATTCTCCTCCTTCTGCTTCGAGACAGCCGAGTCATGGGGAGGAGAAGGGTTCCGTGCGGAGTGGCAGTGTCTTCCGGCTGGTGACGAGCTTAGGTTCAAGTCAGGAAAACGCCACTGCTGAGCAGAGATGGCGGCTAGCAGCTCGGCGAACTCAGGAAAATTGTTCAAACCAGGATGGGCTTCCAAAATCCTTACTGCTGCCACCACGCTCTTCAGCACTTGGTCCGGGTTGCAGGAGGAGCAACCTTCAGCCATACAGTGCCTGATGAATTCAGCTACCCATTGTTCATCATCACTGGGAACCCCTGCTGCCCTCCTCCTATGGTGCACTAGAAAACGGCTTTCAGGCAATACAGAAAGAGAGGCTGGAACCATAGCAGGAACCTGGTCACGAGGCGAGGAATGGGAGTGCTTCTCCATCTACCCCTTCTTAGGCTTCCTGCAGGAACTCTTTCCCAGCTCACGGTTCTTCTGCTGAAGCGTTGATAGCTCTGACATCCTCTCCCTGCCCTCAGAGTGTTCAGCAAGGCAAGAATGACATTTCACAGCCGCCTCCGCGAGGTCCAGGTACCAGGTCTTTGGGTGTGGAATACTGACGGGCTATGGCCAGGAGGTCGTCTTTTTCCATAAGAGCCTGGACAAGCTCAAAACCCAGGCTAATAGGGTAACAACTGGTAAAAGACGCCATAATACCCAAAAAACACTGGCACACGAAAAAAAAGGGAAAAATTTAGAGCCAAATAACCCCAAAACTCACTGTAGCTGGCACCTGTTTGGGTGCGACCTACTGTTATGTTTGCCCCTTTCAGAGCATAAATGAGGCACCAATCGCCAGCAGTGAGTTTGTTTGTTTATTAAGGAAAAGTAACAAAATAATGTGCCATGAGGGGCAAAACACAAACAACTATACAAGCGACCCTGACGGGTGAATAACAAGAGAAATAAAGAGACAATATAAACACTTACATTGGAATAGCGAGGGCAAAACCTTACGCTGTAGAAAGGCTGGCATCAGGGGTAGGGATACCAGCCAGGAAGGGCAAGGTCGCAGTGAGGACTGAGCCTCGACCGTGATCTTAAATAGTCAGGAAAACTCAAACTACAAAAAGGTGAAGAGCCAATGTAATGAATTAAACACAAACAGCTGTGACAGGCCACGAGCAGGTTTGACAGGCGGAAGTCCTGCCAGTGCACTGTCAAAGTAAAAGCACAAAATAATCCCCATAATAAAGGAGACTAAATAGACAGGTAGAAGATGGGGAACATAATAAGTGACTCGAGCGCAGAACAGACCCACGCTCGGGATTACTACACAGATATCAGTAACAACCTAAGTAATCCATACATACAAATAATTCAAGTCAACTGTGTTCACAAAACAAGTTATATTTAATAAAGCGGAATAATACAGGGAATAAGATTGAACACACTTGGTGAAATGCATTTAATATTTAGTAGAAAAGCTTTTGTTGGTAATAACAGTTTCCAGATGCCTGCTGTATGAAGAAACTAGGTGCACGCATTGCTCAGGAGTGATTTTAGCCCATTCTTCCACACAAACTTTCTTCAAATCTTGAAGGTTCCATGGGTGTCTTCTATGAACTCTGATCTTCAGTTTGTTCAAGCGATTTTCAATTGGATTCAGGTCAGGTCATTGACTGGGCCATTCTAGCAGATTCATTTTCCTTCTCTGGAGCCAGTTGAGCGTTTCCTTGGCTGTGTGTTTGGGGATCATTGTCTTGCTGAAATGTCCACCCTCATTTCATTTTCAGCATCTTGGCACATGGCAACAGGTTCTTATCAAGGATGTCTCCATACATTTATCCATTCATCTTTCCTTCAATTATATGAAGTCTGCCTGTACCATGTGCTGAAAAACACCCCACACCATGATGCTCCCACCTCCGAACTTTTCTGTTGGTATGGTCTTTTTGGGCTGATGTGCAGAGCCATTTCTCCTCCAGACATGCTGTGTGTTGTGGCATATTCTCCCAGTATTTTACTGGCTTGCCCAAATATTGTGCAGCAAACTTTAAATGAGCTTCAACATGCTTTCTCTTCAGCAATGGAGTCTTGCAAAGTGAGTGGACATACAGCCCATGGCAGTTGAGTGCAGGGGTGAAAATCCCATTTCATTGTTTTTTTGTTTTGTTTTGTTGTTGTTGTTTTTTTTTCGGGGGGGGGGGGAATGAACATTAAAATTTGAGGGCTTAATTTTTGAGGGGGACATAGTGGGGCAAAAAAAGTATTTAGTCAGCCACCAATTGTGCAAGTTCTCCCACTTAAAAGATGAGAGAGGTCTCCAATTTTCATCATAGGTATACCTCAACTATGAGAAACAAAATGAGAAAAAAAAAATCCAGAAAATCACATTGTCTGATTTTTAAAGAATTTATTTGCAAATTATGGTGGAAAATAAGTATTTGGTCATCTACAAACAAGCAAGATTTCTGGCTCTCGCAGACCTGTAACTTCTTCTTTAAGAGGCTCCTCTGTCCTCCACTCGTTACCTGTATTAATGGCACCTGTTTGAACTCGTTATCAGTATAAAAGAAACCTGTCCACAACCTCAAACAGTCAGACTCCAAACTCCACTATGGCCAAGACCAAAGAGCTGGCAAAGGACTCCAGAAACAAAACTATAGACCTGCACCAGGCTGGGAAGACTGAATCTGCAATAGGTAAGCAGCTTAGTGTGAAGAAATCAACTGTGGGAGCAATTATTAGAAAATGGAAGACATACAAGACCACTGATAATCTCCCTCGATCTGGGGCTCCACACAAGATCTCATCCCATGGGGTCAAAATTATCAAGAGAACGGTGAGCAAAAATCCCAGAACCACACGGGGGGACCTAGTGAATGACCTGCAGAGAGCTGGGACCAAAGTAACAAAGGCTGCCATCAGTAACACACTACGCCGCCAGGGACTCAAATCCTGCAGTGCCAGACATGTCCCCCTGCTAAAGCCAGTACATGTCCAGGCCCATCTGAAGTTTGCTAGAGAGCATTTGGATGATCCAGAAGAGGATTGGGAGAATGTCATATGCTCAGATAAAACCAAAATAGAACTTTTTGGTAAAAACTCAACTTGTCGTGTTTGGAGGAGAAAAAACACCATACCTACCATGATGCATGGGGGTGGAAACATCATGCTTTGGGGCTGTTTTTCTGCAAAGAGACCAGGACGACTGATCCGTGTAAAGGAAAGAATTATGGAGCCATGTATCGTGAGATTTTGAGTGAAAACCTCCTTCCATCAGCAAGGGCATTGACGATGAAACGTGGCTGGGTCTTTCAGCATGACAATGATCCCAAACACACCACCCGGGCAACGAAGGAGTGGCTTCGTAAGAAGTATTTCAAGGTCCTGGAGTGGCCTAGCCAGTCTCCAGATCTCAACCCCATAGAAAATCTTTGGAGGGAGTTTAAAGTCCGTGTTGCCCAGTGACAGCCCCAAAACATCACTGCTCTAGAGGAGATTTGCATGGAGGAATGGGCCAAAATACCAGCAACAGTGTGTGAAAACCTTGTGAAGACTTACAGAAAACGTTTGACCTCTGTCATTGCCAACAAAGGGTATATAACAAAGTACTGAGATGAACTTTTGTTATTGACCAAATACTTATTTTCCACCATAATTTGCAAATAAATTCTTTAAAAATCAGACAATGTGATTTTCTGGATTTTTTTTCTCATTTTGTCTCTCATAGTTGAGGTATACCTATGACGAAAATTGGAGACCTCTCTCATCTTTTAAGTGGGAGAACTTGCACAATTGGTGGCTGACTAAATACTTTTTTAACCCACTATACAAAAACACAGTTTTTTGCTGTTTTGTCTGATATTTTCTCAAATGTCTTATATAATGATATTAGACAATTATGTCATTGTTCTTGATTAGTCCATACCCTACTTGTCCACAGGTTTTTACATGATCAACCAGCAATACCAAAATTTGTATTGGGTGGTTAGTGTCAAGTTTAGTGTCAATTACACCATACAGTGGGGTAGCTTTACAATAATTTAAAGCTCAAAATAAGTTCTAAAACTAGAAGAAATACCTTAATGAATAACTAAACTACATCAAACTATTCTTCAAAAATATGTTTATTAACAAGCAACAACAAAACAAAATCTCAATATGTCTTAAAACTAGAGCTGTCAAACAATAACATCTTTTAATCTGATTAATCATAGTGATACTGTGGATGAATTTACAGTAATCGTGATTAATACCCATCAGCAATTACTTCTGTTTCTTTTTGTGGAGGCAAGAAGACTCATAACTGAAGAAATGAACAAATGTAGACAAAAATGCATCAAAATATACAAAATAAGCAAAGAAAACAAACACAATTGGCAGCAAAATGTAGAAAAAATGAACATAAATACACAAACTTTATGGGCAACAGTGTATTTCAACCACTTTTCTACAGCAAAAAATGCTGAAAATATTACTCTATCATATAAAATGTATTATTTACAATATAAACAGAAATGTCCCACTCCTTTTTTTATCCTGATGATTTTTCATCATCATTGATGCCAGAGAAGAAAACAGTTTGTGTCTGCAATGAGGGAATGTGCACTTAAACACATCCTCCTAACTATGTAAAGAGTCATCTATGTATATTTATTACATTTGCAACATTTTACTTATTTATTTTGCTGGGTTTTTTTTTTTTCATATAGTAGCAATTGTACAGGAAATGGGCAATATTTTGAAGTAAATGCACTCTTTGGCTCCAAACGGAGGGGGGAACTATCTTGCACACTCTTTGGAACACTATGTCACAACAAACTGGTCTCCATCTCTCTAAACAAAAGAATCAGAAGTTTTTCTTCTGGTGTCACTGGATCCAACAAACTCCTGGCGGATCATTTTTATGTCCAGTTTGACTAGTCTCTCCTTATGGACATTACAGACAACCACATTGTTCAGTCTGTCTTGGATCATAGTAGCCCAAAACCAACTCTTAAGTCTGCGCAGTGCACTAAAACTCCTCTCAGCTTCACATGAAGACACTGGCACTAACAACTAGATTCTGATGAGTACCTCCACTTGATTGAACAACCCCCTCACCTCCACTGGCAGCCCCATGAGAATCTCTTCTGCCTCTACACTGCTGCTACAGGTTTATTGTGAAAGAGGGGCAACTGCACAGAGACAGAAGGTCTGTTCAGCTCAGGGTATTGATCTAGAGTCATCTAATTCCCCAGTGAGGAGTGCACTCTCCACCTTCTGCAGAACCTTTAGACTCTCCTGGTCAAAGTGCTCACCAAAATGAACCTCCACATTGCCCAACACTTTAAAGAACTCTGCGCTGTAGTAATCTATTGGTTTCCCAGCAAAGCTTCTTGGATGTTTCAACTCAATAGATTCACTGGCTTCAATGGAGTCAACCAATGTTGTAGCTTTCTCAAATACTGCAAGGTAGCCCTTGTCATTTTGCTTTCCCTTAAGAGAGGACCTCACACAATTAACTGCTCCAGATGAGCCATTGGTCCTGTGGGCCAGGTGGAGGGCGGCCTTTGAATACTATCTACTCCCGTTAGACCTCGGCGACCTTGATAGATTATGTGCATGGGCTATTCTGGTCCATAACCGGGATGAGGAGAGCCGGAGAGTCCTGAGCACGTTTGGAAGAGGTGACCTATTCGGCCATGTGACCAGGCTCATGGCGGGCTACTTTCGCACCGCTGGAAACATCATAAGGCGGCACATGCAAGTCAAACAGCGGAACCAGCGACCCAGAGAGTCGGTTCAACGGTTTGTGGCAGACCTTCGGTGGCTGATGTGTGAGTGCAGGCTTGGGACTTTGGAGGAGGAGTTGCTCCCCGGCCAGCTAGCGGAACATGCGGTTTGCTCCTCAGCAAGAGGCCTGCTAACTCGTGCTGGTGAGCTAGCACCCATAGCAGCCATGGAGCTAGCACGACGAAATGAGACAGTGGAACAGCTGACGACGCGTCTTAAGAACAGCAAAGCCCTGCAGAAGAACAACACATACGGGACGACCCTGGCCTCGGATTCAGACGATGGAAGCGGCATTGACTGCGCAGCCATTGTGAAAACAAAGTCCACCCTGGGGACGCCGAGCTACTACGGCTGCGGTTCCAGCTGGCACCGTTATTGAGCCAGGGAGTGTACAGCAAGGGGCAAGTGTTGTGGATGGTGCGGTCTGCTCCATCACTTTGCCAGAATTTGCCGCAGTTTCGACAAGGAGGAACAGAGGTCTGATATGGACGGTGGAAAGAAGAAAGTGCCTACAGTGGTCCACACTGTCTCTCCCAACACGGACGGGACACCGGTGCCAATGTTGGCGGACGCGGAGTTGGCAACCTAAATTTTGAACTTGGAAATCATAAGACGGTGTTTTTCCCACCACAATGTGAGTAAAACTTGCACTGCCTGTTGTGATTATGGTAATGATCCCCTTGACATTATATTGTCTCGAGAAGGCATTCTGACAGATAGTGGCTTGTTTTACGTGGGAAGTGGCAAATATGTGTGGGACTTTGGGTGGCCCATTCTGGGTGAAGAGGGACACCGCCAGTACCATAGTGTGCCAACAAGGCAGGGGTCCCGTGCCAGTGTTTGTGTTCCCATGAACGGTGGACTCGAACAGCATGGTTTGATCACTGCACCTAACACCGTCACGAAGCGACTCTGGCCCCGGTGATTGGGGCTCCTCGGAGGAACTAACTGAGGCAACAGTTGGACGGGAGCAGGATCAGAGTTTGGGTGCAGCGGTGGTGGGAGACGGGGACCAGTGGAGGACCACCGGGGCCCCAGCCAGACAAGAGGCTGAGTCGGAGCCTAGTTACAGTGGCGGGGCTCAGCGGAGGATCTACTGAGGAAGACGGCGGTAGGTGGCGGGGCTCAGCGGAGGAACTACCGGGACCCCAGCTGGACAGGAGCAGGATCGGAGCTCAACTACAGCGGCGGCGGATGGCGGGACTCGGTGGAGGAGCGGCTGGTACCCTGGCTGAACAGGAGCTCAACTGCAAAGGGACTAGCAGCGGAGGGGGCTAGCTGAGGCCCAGCTGGATTCGAGGTCAGTCGGATCGGATACCGGCGACACCAGCAGAGATTGTTTTTACTATCAACAGGTCAGTAAAAATGCCACCAAAGAAGGAGGAAATGGAAGAGATCAAAAAATCTCTGAACTTCTTGTCAGAAGAACTGACCAAAGTGGCTAGTCAGCAGGCTAAAATAATAGGGCTAGTGGAAGAAGTCCGAGAATTAAAATTAACAATTAAGGAAAAAGACAAAAAAATTGCGGACTTGGAGCGACGCGTCGAGGATCTTGAACAATGTTCTCGTAAGGATGATCTAATTATAAGTGGACTAGACATTAAATACCAATCATATGCTCATGCTACAGCAGGATTGAGAGGTGAGGATGCTCCCGCAAGTGAATCAGTCTTCCTGGAAAACCAGGTGCTTCAGTTCCTTGACAGTAGAAATACTAGAAAAGCACTCGGAGAGCGCAGACCTCCGCCAAGCGCCACAGTTCCCCCATACAGTGTTTAACATCATAAATATTAATCCTACATTTATTTTGTCTAACTTTATAGATTCCTTGACCATGAAAAAAATGCCATTCACAAGTGGCATATATTAGCTATACTGTGATGCTTTTTTTTAATGTTAAATAATAATAAAAAAAAATCCTTTAAAAAATTCCTGGATCCAGACAGTGATCCGGATCACCACCAAAATCTAATCATCTGTAGGATAACCCATTTCTGACAAGCTCTGAAAATTTCATGAAAATCCGTCCATAACTTTTTGAGTTATCTTGCTAACAAACAAACAAACAAACAGACAGACAAACCAACGCTGATGAAAACATAACCTCCTTGGCGGAGGTAATAAAGGTCGAAGCAAATGCAATTTCAGCCTGTCATGCTTTACCCAGAAAGGATAATAAAACAAAGAAATCAGTCGTGATGCACTTTGTGAACAGAAGGGTAAAGAATGACATACTGAGGCAGGCCAGAAAGCTATGGGGAACAGAAGTTTACCTAAATGAACATCTAACAAAAACTAATGCTGAAATAGCACGGCAAGCACGGATGCTGAAAAGACAAAATAAGATACAGGCAACATGGACAAGAAATTGTAGAGTTTGGATCAAACTAAATGGAACACCTAAGGAAGCAAAGCGTATAATAATCAGAGAGATCACTGACTTAAATAAATATAGATGAACACTAATTAAGAAAATTAAGAGACTATGATAATCCATATCCACACAGACGGCAAGAATAGTTCTTCTGTGACACCATGTCAATGTACTTTAAAAAAAAAAAAAAAAAAAAAAACTAAAAACAAACAAAACTTATGACTGACTTGAGTAGACATCAATTATCCCCATTTGGAGGAAGTCATTTGACACAGAGTGAGGAAATTCAAACTCTGAAAATATGCCATTATGCTGAACATAAACTACAAGAGATGGAGAATGATATTGATCCTGTTAACCCCTTTTTCAATAATATTCATAATCATTGTGAATATTACACTGAAAAGCAATTTAAAAGTCAAGTGCAACTAGATGGTAAACTATCAATAATACACTTCAGCAGCAGAAGTCTAAACAAAAACTTTCCACAGATTCAGGACTATTTAAAACAGCTGGACAGAAAATTTACAGCTATCGCAGTCTCTGAAACTTGGCTTAATGGAGAGCAGGCTCCTCTGATGGCAATAGAGGGATATCAGATGTTTCATATTAACAGATCTCAAAAAAAGGGTGGTGGTGTTGCACTGTATATTGATGACCTGTATAGGTGTAAGCTTGTAAATGGAATGTCCTTTGCACTACCAGGGATTTTGGAATGTGTTACTGTTGAGATTGACCAAGATAAAACAAAAAATCTAATTACAAGTTGTATATATAGAATGCCGGGAACTTGCATTGAGACATTCAGAGATAAATTAGTCGAGCTGTACAATAATATTACTAGTAAGAAAATGGTTGTAATTTGTGGAGATTTCAATATTGATCTACTAAATCCATATCAACAAAATGTAATTACAGAGTTCATGAATTCTATGTACAGCATGAGTCTATATCCCACAATAACACATCCCAGTAGAATCACAGTTCACACTGCTACACTTATTGACAACCTGTTTGTTAATATTATTGATAAGAAAATAGAAAGTGGATTATTGATAAATGATATAAGTGACCATTTGCCAACCTTTGCACTTATCCATGGCCACACGGGGGCCAATACAGAAAAAAAAAAATAAAATTGTTCAGATACAAATCACAAAATGTAATCAGTTCTTTTAAAGAGGACTTGCTGAAGCAAGACTGGACAAAAGTCTATGTATCAGATGTAAATGAAGCCTATGACACATTTATAAACATTGTAACCACTCTTTATGAAAAAATTGTCCATTAGTAAAGAAAAAGCCTAAACAAAAATTTGACGATAAGCCATGGTTAACCAAAGGATTACAAAAGGCGTGTAAAAAGAAAAATTTATTATATAAAGCTTTCCTAAAGAAAAGGACAAAAGAAGCAGAGCAGCGGTATAAAACATACAAAAATAAGTTGACATATATAATAAGATGTAGTAAAAGAGACTATTACAGTAAAGAACTGGAGAAAAACAGAGACAATATTAAAAATACATGGACAATACTTAACAATATTCTTGGAAATAAAAACAGAAATACAAGCTACCCAACCGATTTTTCAAAAAATAAAAAGACTCAGAGTGTGAATGCAGTTTCTCCTGCAGATGAATTTAGTAACTTTTTTGTTAACATTGGTCCTAATTTGGCTCGAGAAATACCCATTACGGCACCTACAGGTGAAACAATAAGCAAAAACACTGCTATAAAAGACTCCATTTTCATAAAGAACACAGATGAGAGAGAGGTCATTGAAATTGTTAAATCGTTTAAAAGTAAGACATCTACGGACTGTGATGGTATTGACATGCTCTTAGTCAAAACTATTATTGAATGCTTAGTGAAACCACTGACGTATACCTGCAACCTGTCTCTCCAAACAGGTATATTTCCCAATGCAATGAAAATAGCTAAAGTAATTCCGATATACAAGACGGGTGACAGAGGGGAATTCTCAAACTATAGACCAATTTCACTATTGCCGCAATTTTCAAAGATACTTGAAAAAATATTCTGTGAGAGAACTGACAACTTCATACTGAAGAATAATTTATTGTGTGAGCAGCAATATGGGTTCAGACACAAGAGGACAACTGCATTTGCTCTAATGGAATTTATAGAAAAAATATCAAATGCCATTGAAAATAAAGAGTATTCAGTTGGGGTATTCCTGGATCTTAAAAAAGCATTTGATACAGTGGGTCATAATTTATTATTAAAGAAACTACAAAATTGTGGTATTAGGGGGGTAGCACTGTCCTGGTTATGTAGTTACTTAAAGAATAGATATCAGTATGTACAGTTAGGCCCAAAAATATTTGGACAGTGACACAAGTTTTGTTATTTTAGCTGTTTACGAAAACATATTCAGGATACAATTACATAATCAATATGGGCTTAAAGTGCAGACTCTCAGCTGTAATTTCAGAGTATTCACATCCAAATCGGAGCAAGGGTTTAGGAATTACAGCTCTTTAATACATAGCCGCCTCTTTTTCAAGGGACCAGAAGTAATTAGACAATTGACTCAGAAGGCTGCAATAAAAAAATAACAAGGCTGCATGGGCTCTTCCCTCGTTAACCTGTCATCAATTAAGCAGTTAAAAGGTCTGGAGTTGATTCCAGGTGTGGCATTTGCATTTGGAAGCTGTTGCTGTGAACACAACATGCGGTCAAAGGAGCTCTCAATGGAGGTGAAACAGACCATCCTGAGGCTGAAAAAAAAGAAGAAATCCATCAGAGAGATAGCAGAAATGTTAGGAGTGGCCAAATCGACAGTTTGGTACATTCTGAGAAAAAAAGAGTGCACTGGTGAGCTTGGGAACTCAAAAAGGCCTGGACGTCCATGGAAGACAACAGTGGTGGATGATCGCAGAATCCTTTCACAACCCCTTCACAACATCCACTCAAGTGAAGAACACTCTCCAGGAAGTAGGTGTATCAGTATCTAAGTCTACCATAAAGAGAAGACTTCATGAGAGTAAATACAAAGGATTCACCACAAGGTGCAAACCATTAATCAGCCTCAAAAATAGAAAGGCCAGAATTGACTTTGCCAAAAAACACCTGAAGAAGCCAGCCCAGTTCTGGAACAGCATTCTTTGGACAGATGAGACTAAGATCAACCTGTACCAGAATGATGGGAAGAAGAAAGTTTGGAGAAGAATTGGAACAGCTCATGATCCAAAGCACTGCATCTTCTGTAAAACATGGTGGAGGCAGTGTGATGGCATGGGCATGCATGGCTTCCAATGGCACTGGGTCACTTGTGTTTATTGATGATGTGACAAAAGACAGAAGCATCCGGATGAATTCTGAAGTGTATAGGGATATACTTTCTGCTCAGATTCAGCCAAATGCAGCAAAGTTGATTGGACGGCGCTTCACTAATGATCCAAAACATACTGCAAAAGCAACCCAGGAGTTTTTTAAAGCAAAGAAGTAGAATATTCTGCAATGGCCGGGCCAATCACCAGATCTCAACCCAATCGAGCATGCATTTCACTTGCTCAAGACAAAACTTAAGGCAGAAAGACCCACAAACAAGCAACAACTGAAGACAACTGCAGTAAAGGCCTGGCAAAGCATCACAAAGGAGGAAACCCAGTGTTTGGTGATGTCCATGGGTTCCAGACTTCAGGCAGTCATTGCCTGCAAAGGATTCTCAACAAAATATTGAAAAGTAACATTTTACTTAGGGTTATGTTTATTTGTCCAATTACTTTTGAGCCCCTGAAATGAGGAGCGTTTGTATAAAAATAGCTACAATTCCTACATGTTTAATCATATATTTTTGTTCAACCCCTTGAATTAAACCTTAAAGTCTGCACTTCAATTCCAGTGTAGTTGTTTCATTTCAAATCCAATGTGGTGGCATGCAGAGCCCAAATCATGAAGATTGTGTCACTGTCCAAATATTTCTGGGCCTAACTGTATGTGTTGGAAACAAAAACTCACAGTTACTGAAGGTTACTTGTGCAGTCCCACAGGGTTCAGTTTTGGGGCCATTGTTATTCAACATGTATATAAATGATGTATGTAAAGTTTCAGAAAAAATGGATTTAATATTGTTTGCTGACGACACTAATTTATTATGCAGTGGAAGCAATTTGGAACAACTTTTGGATACACTCAGAAAGGAATTAAGAAAGCTCAAACTGTGGTTTGATTCAAACAAATCAACGCTCAATTTAAGTAAGACAAAATTTATAGTTTTTAACAACCATCACAACAACTTAGTATCTAAACTCAGTGTAAATGGTGTAGAGATTGAAATGGTATCCGAAACTAAATTTTTTGGAGTAATAATTATAATAAACTGTGTTGGAAGTCACATATTAATTATATTAAAGGTAAAATATCCAAATCAATTGTAAAATTACACAGAGTGAAATATTTGCTGAATCAGCCCACACTATATTTGTATCATTCATTAATACTTCCATACATGACATATTGTACTGAAGTATGGGGAAATACATATAAAACAAACATATATCCAGTCTTTATGCTTCAGAAGAGAGCTATTAGAACTAGAAAAGCACTCGGAGAGTGCAGACCTCCGCCAAGCGCCACAGTTCCCCCCATACAGTGTTTGTGTGTATGTTTTCAGATTCCTTGACCATGAAAACATATGACAAGCAATTGGATTGACAATGATAGGATTAGTGGTTCAGTAGTTATTCACGAAAATGGCATTTTGCGTAATGGCGGTTTTCTTGTGGACGGTGATCCGGATCACCACCAAAATCTAATCATCTGTAGGATACGCCATTTCTGACAATCTGTGAAAATTTCAGGAAAATCTGTCCATAACATTTTGAGTTATTTTGCTAACAAACAAACAGACAGACAGACAGACAGACAGACAGACAGACAAACCAACGCCGATGAAAACATAACCTCCTTGGCGGAGGTAATAATAAACAAAGCTGCTTACAGGGAACCAACAAACCCACTTTTTCTTAAATTAAAAGCTCTCAAGTTGAAAGATCTGGTTGACTTTAAAACTGCAGTAATAATGTTTAAAGTGAAGAATTTATCACTGCCCACAAATATCCAAAAGTTGTTCCAAATAAGGGAGAAACAATATCATTTCAGAGGAACATGTATATTTCAAAAACCTTCAGTGAGAACTACGTACCACCAAGCAACACTGTGTTTCAGTGCAAGGAGTCAGATTATGGAACGATTTCGGACCTGAATTAAAATCACGTACAACGCTTGGACAATTTAAACAAAAACTAAAGGAAGAAATACTCCAAACATATATACAAGATGACATGTAAAATCACATAAGGATTGTCATATCCAGTCTGCGTTGTGTTGTAGCTTAGTTTTTTTGTCACATTTTGTCTTAGCTATGTTCTGAATTGTAATCGCTGTTGTTTTGTTTTTCTTTTGAATTCTTGGATGGAATATGGGTGGGCAATATAAGCTGCGGCTTCAGCCATCACCCATTTCGGATAACTTATGTTGAACTGTATAATCAGAGGAGTTATTGTCTAATTTGACCTTGTTGGATTTTCTTCCCCCTTTGTTATAGTAGTAGATTAGTTTATTTGACAGGGACAGTGCAATAAACATAGACAATTAATCAAAGACAATCAATCTGATGTGTTGCACATAGAGTGTATAGCTATTAGCTAATTTGCAACTCTTGTCCCTGGATGGGCTTTAGAAAAAAGAATCAAGTAAAGATGGGAAAAAAAAATAAAAAAATATACACAATAACCACATACATCAATGCAGAAAAATTATAAATACACAATTATAAATATTATAAATATTATAAATACACAAATATAACAGCCTGACTCACATTTAACACATATAACATAACTCACATTTGCCTATTTCAGGCCTTCCTCCCTCCGTCACTCACTATAAACAAACACATTTATTCCTTCCCTTCATTCACTCTCACTTTGCAGACAATTAATTCATACATGAGTACATTCTTGAGTATATTATCAAATTGTATATTATTCTGTTTCTTTTAATCTGTAGTTTTATCTATCCGAAATAAAGATTCATTCATTCATTCATTCATTCATTCATTCATTCATTCATTCATTCACTGCAGTGGCGGAAAGGTCTGAAGAGCGTGAGCTACAGAGCTCCGGCGGCCAACGAGTTCCGTTGCTGAGCCAACAGTGACTGATGCCGCTCCGACGCAACATCATCTGGTATCTGGGGTAACACCAGACGGCACAAACCCTAGCCGTGCCGGTACCAAAGGCAAGGGACATGATTCGAGTCAACTTGGTGAACCGCTGAGGAGTCATAAGGGAGCCCAATTGCGGCGCAGACGATGGAGGAAGCCAGTGAGTGCTCCCCTGGGCGAGGATGATGAAGTGCGCCCTAGGGTCGAGCCTCGGCTTGGTTGGGTGTGCAGTTCCAGGAAATGGACAGCGGGACAGGATAATCTGCGGGTGGTCCAATCCAGTGGTGATTGCTACCTGAGTTTGACTGATGGGTTGAGACGGCATCCCAATGAGCTGCGATGTCGGAGCACCAAAGGGCATCCATGCAGTCCGTCTCCGGTCATGAAAAAACGGAGACGCTCTGGAAGTGGGCCACATGACGGACACTCCAGAGGGGGCCTTCGGGAGACCCGGGTTGAATGTATGAGGGCTTACGGTGTGTCTGAAATATGCATTTATTAATATTTGTTATGGTTATGTAATATGTTCTGAATATTCACATGTTGAGTTGTATGGGAATGGGGTTGAAGGGAACCGTGTGCGTGTTGTGTAATAAGTGTAAGTTGGTTCCTATGATCATTTACCCTGTTTATGGTATAACTTATGTGATTGTCCAGTTTGTTCTGTATTTAAAAAAAAAAAGAAAAGAATTGTGTTTATAGAATTGTTTATTGCAATTTGACCTGTTGGTGTGTGCTACCTCTTGGTCGGTATAACTGTTTAAGGTATTTTTCAATATTATGTTTTATTTCTATTTCCGGCACATGTTGCTGTGTATATCTCCCTGTCTCAGGTTTGGCCTGTATGGCTGTTTACGTTCTCATTAGAAAAGGGACAAGTCAACCACTGTGACAGGGTGATTTAGGTACTGAAAGCACAAGACCACCGTTGTGAGTGACTGTTGTGAGTGTGAGGTGCAGTAACACCTACGTGTGAATGGTTGAGTTTAATGCCCTATAGTGTGAAACTGTGTGATTATTTGGGGAGTTCTCTGTGTATGTGTTTTATGTATCCTGTGAGTTTATGGGATTGGGTACCGCCATTGTCTGGGTCTGTGTGTGTTATGTGTTTAGCTTAGGAGGGATTAATTTATTTTGGTGTGTGGCTCAGTTTTATTTCAGAGACTATTTTAATTACATAGTGGAAAGTTCCGCTGAGCCAGTGTGTGGTGTGTATGGATAGGCCTGTTCCCCTCTGTATTAGTGTATGATTAGGGTGCAAATTGTTTGGTTAGGTAATTTGTGTGCTTAAATTTTTTAAGGGGGGGCAGAATATAGGATCGTAACATAGTATAATATATTAGTATGGCGGTGCCCTAGGCTGGGAGGGGTGATGCCCCGCCTTCGGGGGGTGGTGTCACCTGGGATATGAAAGCCTGGTGCAGGAGACATACAGTGGGGCAAAAAAGTATTTTGTCAACCACCAATTGTGCAAGTTCTCCCACTTAAAAGATGAGAGAGGTCTCCAATTTTCATCATAGGTATACCTCAACTATGAGAGACAAAATGAGAAAAAAAAAATCCAGAAAATCACATTGAAGGATTTTTAATGAATTAATTGGTAAATTCCTTGGTAAAATAAGTATTTGGTCACCTGCAAACAAGCAAGATTTCTGGCTTTCACAGACCTGTAACTTCTTCTTTAAGAGGCTCCTCTGTCCTCCACTCGTTACCTGTATTAATGGCACCTGTTTGAACTTGTTATCAGTATAAAAGACACCTGTCCACAACCTCAAACAGTCAGACTCCAAACTCCCCTATGGCCAAGACCAAAGAGCTGTCAAAGGACACCAGAAACAAAATTGTAGACCTGCACCAGGCTGGGAAGACTGAATCTGCAATAGGTAAGCAGCTTGGTGTGAAGAAATCAACTGTGGGAGCAATTATTAGAAAATGGAAGACATACAAGACCACTGATAATCTCTCTCGATCTGGGGCTCCACGCAAGATCTCACCCCGTGGGGTCAAAATGATCATGAGAACGGTGAGCAAAAATCCCAGAACCACATGGGGGGACCTAGTGAATGACCTGCAGAGAGCTGGGACCAAAGTAACAAAGGCTACATCAGTAACACACTACGCCGCCAGGGACTCAAATCCTGCAATACCAAACGTGTCCCCCTGCATAAGCCAGTACATGTCCAGGCCCATCTGAAGTTTGCTAGAGAGCATTTGGATGATCCAGAAGAGGATTGGGAGAATGTCATATGGTCAGATGAAACCAAAATAGAACTTTTTGGTAAAAACTCAACTTGTCGTGTTTGGAGAAGAAAGAACACTATACCTACTGTGAAGCATGGGGGTGGAAACATCATGCTTTGGGGCTCTTTTTCTGCAAAGGGACAAGGACGACTGATCCGTGTAAAGGAAAAAATGAATGGGGCCATGTATCGTGAGATTTTGAGTGAAAACCTCCTTCCATCAGCAAGGGCATTGAAGATGAAATGTGGCTGGATCTTTCAGCATGACAATGATCCCAAACACACCACCCGGGCAATGAAGGAGTGGCTTCATCCTTCATTGAAATGCTTCGTAAGAAGCATTTCAAAGTCCTGGAGTGGCCTAGCCAGTCTCCAGATCTCAACCCCATAGAAAATCTTTGGAGGGAGTTGAAAGTCCGTGTTGCCCAGCAACAGCCCCAAAACATCACTGCTCTAGAGGAGATCTGCATGGAGGAATGGGCCAAAATACCAGCAACAGTGTATGAAAACCTTGTGAAGACTTACAGAAAACGTTTGACCTCTGTCATTGCCAGCAAAGGGTATATAACAAAGTACTGAGATAAACTTTTGTTATTGACCAAATACTTATTTTACCGATGAATTTACCAATTAATTCATTAAAAATCCTTCAATGTGATTTTCTGGATTTTTTTTTTTCTCATTTTGTCTCTCAAAGTTGAGGTATACCTATAACGAAAATTGGAGACCTCTCTCATCTTTTAAGTGGGAGAACTTGCACAATTGGTGGCTGACTAAATACTTTTTTGCCCCACTGTATATTGTCTCCTTGCCATCACTCCTGTACTCACAATAGGGTCTCCCCAGTGTTCAGTAGTTCTTAATAATAAACTATATAAAACGTCACCTCGCTTCCTTATTATTTGGACACTACACCTTGCATGGCATCAAACCCTCTGATTCTAGATGTGATTAATATTGTAGATAAGAGAAACATATTTTTGTTTTACTGTACATGATTGGCTGTATGGATTGAATGACAATAAAGTTGGCTTTGCTTTTACTTTACCTTAATTTGCACATTGCTCACTTGCACATTGCTCATTTGCACATTGTACATAGACTTATGCCATCTCAGGCTCATATAAGAAAAGATAAGCCTTTTTTAGTCCCACAATGGGAATATTCCAGAATCATCTCTGATATCAATATACCATTGTCCATTATAGTCATCCAGTGAATTTTCAATTTTCATTCTTCTTGTTTCCTCCAGCTTAACTGCTTTAACTGCTTTAACTGTCCTAATTGCCCAGTGTGTGTTATTAGTAATCATTAGCCATAGTATTTAGTATTAAGGAGTGTTTAAGGTGTCCTAATTGCCTAATGTGTGTTATTAGTATTCATTAGTATTAGTATTTAGCATTAAGGTGTGTTATTACCGTGGCATTCATTTGGAGAGCAGAGTAAGAATTTCATTGCTCAGGAAATGTTGCATTTCTTAACTGTGCACATAATAGCCTTTGAATCTTCAATAGTTTCAATTCCATGTCATCAGTAAAAATTCAGAGACTGTGGTCGTTGTAACCTGCTGATTTATTTTTTTGTTGTTGTTCATTTATACTAGTGGCTCTTAAACTGTTTTTATTCGCCATTTTGGGGAACCATTAATAAGCCCACCTAACCACAGCTATTTATTTCTCTGCTCCTCCACACTCCAAGAGCAAGCTAAACCTCATCATTTTTCCTATTCTTCTTGACTTTTTTTTTGTTACTTGTGGTCAAGAATTTCTCTTTGGTCATTATGCTGATGAAGAGAGTGTCATGACAAACTACGTTTGACAGCTCACGTGCATGATGCCAAAGCATGTCTTTCTGAAATAAAGACCTGGTTCACTGCAGACTTTCTTAAACTCAACAGTGATAAAACAGAAATCCTTTTAGTCGGCACCAAATCCACATTATCAAAAGTTGATAGTTTCTCCCTCACCATCGACGGCTCCTCAGTTTGCCCCTCCCCTCAGGTCAAGAGTCTGGGTGTCATCCTCGATGGTTCTCTTTCCTTTCACTTCCACATCAATAACATCACCCGGTCTGCTTATTTTCATCTTCGCAACATTAATCGTCTCCGCCCTTCGCTCACCCCACACACTACCTCTATTCTTGTACACAGCCTTGTCACTTCCCGTTTAGATTACTGTAACTCCCTACTCGTTGGTCTCCCTCAGAAATCTCTTCACAAGCTCCAGTTGGTCCAGAATTCAGCTGCCTGTGTTATCTCCAAAACCCCCTCCTTCTTTCACATTTCACCTGTTCTTCTGCAACTTCACTGGCTCCCGGTCAAATTTCGCATTGACTTCAAAATCCTCCTTCATACTTTCAAAGCTATCCATAATCTCGCCCCTACTTATTTGGCTGACCTCCTTTACATTGTCACCCCTACCCGCTCCCTCAGATCCTCCTCCTCTGTCCACCTCGCTGTCCCTCCTGCTCGACTCAGGTCCATGGGGAGTAGAGCCTTCAGCCGCTCTGCTCCCAAACTCTGGAACTCACTCCCACCTGCCATCAGAAACATTGACTCCCTCCCTCAGTTTAAATCTGCTCTCAAAACTCATCTGTTCAGATTAGCATTTTCATTGTAACTGCCATGGTTTTTATGATTGTCTTTTTTGTGTTTTTGTTGTTTATTGATACTTTTTATTTATTTCTGTAAAGTGTCCTTGAGTGTCTTGAAAGGTGCTTTTAAATAAAATGTATTATTATTATTATTATTATTATTATTATTATTATTAATTGTAAGTCTTCCCACAACTTTTAGTGCAAAAAAACCCTCTCAAAACATCACAACTTTTATAGCAACTTTTTCAAAAAGCTCCTGTGAATTCAGGCTTTTTGGGCCGCAACAATCCTAAATACATCTTGTGAAATCCTGGAGGGACTGCCATTTGCAACTACAGGTACACTACCGTTCAAAAGTTTGGGGTCACCCAGACAATTATTTTTTGTTTTCCATGAAAAGTCACACTTATTTACCACCATGAGTTGTAAAATGAATAGAAAATATAGTCAAGACATTGACAAGGTTAGAAATAATGATTTGTATTTGAAATAATAATTTTTTCCAGATACTCAACCTACTCAAAGGAAGGTCAGTTTTATAGCTTCTCTAACCAGCTAAACTGTTTTCAGCTGTGCTAACATGATTGCACAAGGGTTTTCTAATCATCCATTAGCCTTCTGACGCAATGAGCGAACACATTGTACCATTAGAACACTGGAGTGATAGTTGCTGGAAATGGGCCTCTATACACCTATGTAGATATTGCACCAAAAACCAGACATTTGCAGCTAGAATAGTTATTCACTACATTAGCAATGTATATTAGATATTAGAGTGTATTTCTGATTAGTTTAAAGTTATCTTCATTGAAAAAAACAGTGCTTTTCTTTCAAAAATAAGGACATTTCTAAGTGACCCCAAACTTTTGAAGTAGAGTACATCTCAAAATATCTCAATATCAGGAAAAAGTTCAATATTTTTTGTCACTCATTTCAGAAAGTGAAACCCATATATTATATAGATTCATTACACATATAGTGAAATATTTCAAGCCTTTATTTCTTGAAATTTTGATGATTATGGCTTACAGATAATGAAAACCCCAAATTCAGTGTCTCAGAAAATTAGAATATTCTGAAAAATATTGGAAATTCATGGTGTCACACCCTAATCAGCTAATTAACTCAAAACACCTGCAAATGTTTCCTGAGCCTTTAAATGGTCTCTCAGTCTGGGTCAGTGGGCTACACAATCATGGGGAAGACTGCTGACTTGACAGATGTCCAGAAGACAGTCATTGACACCCTCCACAAGGAGGGTAAGCCACAAAAGGTCATTGCTAAAGAAGCTGGTTGTTCACAGAGTGCTGTACCCAAACATATTCATAGAAAGTTGAGTGGAAGGAAAAACTGTGGTAGGAAAAGTTACACCAGAAAAAAGGGAAAACCACAGCCTTAAGAGAATTGTCAAGAAAAATCCATTCAAGAATTTGGGCGAGCTTCACAAGGAGTGGACTGAGGGTGGAGTCAGCGCGTCAAGAGCCACTATGCACAGATGAATCCTAGACATGGGCTACAAATGTCACATTCCTCGTGTCAAGCCACTCCTGAACCAGAGACAACATCAGAAGTGTCTTACCTGGGCTGTGGAGAAAAAGAAATGTACTGTTGCTCAGTGGTCCAAAGTCCTTTTTTCAGATGAAAGTAAATTTTTCATGTCATATGGAAATCAAGGTCCACAGAATCCACGTTGCTTGAAGTCCAGTGTAAAGTTCCACAGCTTATTCCTGTACATATTGAGTCTTTTCTTAACCAGGGCTCGGTAGGAAGATTCGGATTAAGACTGGACCAAGGTTTGTTTTTTGTTTTTTTGTTTGTTTTTTTTTTCCCCTGGATTTTCCCTTAGTTTTTTCTCTTCCTCAGGCAATGGAGATCAAGAGAGAGGATGGAGGACACATTGTTTACACACGCAACCAGCTTATTGCGCTGAGGAGGCCAGTGCTGCTGCCCGGAGTGAAGCCCCTTGTCCCAGATGAGCTAAAGAGCAGACACCACGGACGAAGTGCTGGAGCTAAGGTGAGGAGGAGGAAGCATAAGCCAGCTGTACCGATGGTCATCACCGAGAACGTGCGATCGCTCGGAAACAAAACAGATGCTGCAGTTTCCCAGTTTAGGATCAATAAAGTACATCTATCTATCTATCTATCTATCTATCTATCTATCTATCTATCTATCTATCTATCTATCTATCTATCTATCTATCTATCTATCTATCTATCTATCTATCTATCTATCTATCTATCTATCTATCTATCTATCTATCTATCTATCTATCTATCTATCTATCTATCTATCTATCTATCTATCTATCTATCTATCTATCTATTTGGGCTGCCATGTCATCTGCTGGTGTTGGTCCACTGTGTTTTCTGAAGTCCACAGTCAATGCAGCCATCTACCAGGAAATTTTAGAGCCTTCTGCTGACAAGCTTTATGGAGAAGCTGATTTCATTTTCCAGCAGGACTTGGCACCTGCCCACACTGCCAAAGGTACCAAAAGCTGGTTCAGTGACCATGGTATTGTTGAGTCTAAAATACCTTAAACCCCAGTTCTTTGATACGACGGCCAAATAACCAGGCTGAGAGATGAAATATACTTTCTCTTATTTACTGAAAGTGAGATATGGATACAAGCAGCACTGGAACACAACTCTTTAGGCAATTCCCAAGAGTGTGCCACCCCAAAATTGAGCCCTATAGTTTTTATACAACTTCCCCCACCCACCATACAAGGGGTGGTTTCCTCATGGTATCAGTAACAGTAATTTCCGCTTATGTGGCAGCTCAGCTGTGTGCAGAGCTGATTCTAACTGATTTCAGCAAATCAATTATAGGGTGTTGTGGGACACATATGTGAGTTTCATATGCTTCGAATGTATATCACTGTATGCTTACTGTATGCTTCACGTCTCAGATGAACAAAAGGACTGAGCCTCCTAGGAGATAACAGGAGGATGTGAAATGTGGTCTTTGGTATGCAGAGAGATGGCCTTGGGGGATTTCCGGGCCACCAGTGACTTTAGGTGGAGGTGATAAGACCTGGAAGAAGACGCATTGTGACTTGGGATTAAATACAATGTGACTGTGTGCTTTGATGTTCCGGGGTATAAAAGAACGAATGTCTGGGGGTTTCTTTCGCTTTCTGTTTTTGGATGATGTTGGAGAATGTGAATAAACCTGACTCGTGAGATAAACTCAGCCTCATCATTCCCACATTCTCCACACTGGTGACCCTAAGACGTGTCATGAGCAAAAGAAATTCTCCCAAGCCAGACTCGTCAGGAGCCAGCCAGGCGAACGCAGCCACAGTCAAGCTACCAGACTTCTGGCAAGACAACCCGTGCTCCTGGTTCCACTTGGCCGAAGCACAGTTCGCCCTCCGGGGGATAACGGTAGATGACACGAAATTCTACCATGTTATTGCCAAGCTCGACAACCGCACGGCTCGACATGTGCAGAGCCTTTTGGAGCGCCCACCGGCCGACGACAAATACGGCAGATTGAAGGCTGCGCTCATCCAGCGTTTCACCCCCTCAGTCCAGGAGAGAGCAGAGAGGCTCCTGGCTCTGAACGACTTGGGAGATAGCACGCCCGTCGACTTGATGGAGGACATGCTGAGGTTGAGGGGCTCAGACGGCGACGACTTTCTCTTCACCCACATTTTCCTGAGAACCCTACAGTCGGCCACAAGAGCGACCCTAGCCAGTTCACCGTTGTTGGCCCAGCGGGACTTCCGCGCGCTGGCCCAGGAGGCACAACGGATTCTCAACGCCAGCAAACAGCGCGCGGCCACCGCAGCAGCGATGGAGCTCGGCGCGACGGCCGGAGATGGCAGGGGGCTAGAGGTGGCGGTAGCAGACCCACCGACAATGGCGGCAGCGAGGGCCAAGGATCGCGGAGGAGACGACCTCTGTTTCTACCATCGCCGCTTTGCAGGGAGGGCACGCAAATATATACCACCGTGCCAGTTCAAGCGCTCGGGAAATGCCAAGGCTGGGGGTCGGTAGCAGCCGCGGCCCTCGGGGAGGAGAACAAGCTGCTCTACTTGACGGATGCACGTTTGGGGAGGCAATTCCTCGTGGACACAGGCTCCCAAGTGAGTTTCATCACGCCTACCTATGCTGACCGGCTGGCGGGTCCCGGAGGTCACGGAGCGTCAGCAGCGAACGGCTCGAGGATTAAGACCTTTGGTGAGAGGACTCTGCTTCTGTCCCTACGCGGCCGTACATTTGAGTGGACTTTTGTTATAGCTGCAGTGAGCTTCAATATGTTGGGAGCTGATTTTCTGTGCTCACATGGTTTGTTGGTTGATCTTGCTAATAGGCGCCTGGTTAATGCACTTTCTTTTTATTCTATTCCCTGTGCAGCCCGAGTGACCCCGCCCACAGCACAAGCCAACGTTGCAACGGCAAGCGGTAAGTTCCACATACTGCTCTTTCAGTTCCCAGCACTCACGGTTCCCACATTTTCAGCAGCTGTCGCTAAACACGGAGTGGAACATTTTATTACTACCACCGGACCACCTGTTTTTGCAAAAACTCGGCGCTTGGATGCAGCTAAACTGACCATAGCGCGCGAGGAGTTCGCCAACCTGGACAAGCTGGGCATCATCAGGCGTTCGAAAAGCCCGTGGGCTTCCCCGCTGCACATGGTCCCTAAAGCTGACGGCTCGTGGCGACCTTGCGGAGATTTCCGCAGGTTGAACAACGCTACAGCGCACGACCGCTACCCAATCCCGCATATCCAAGATTTTTCCGTTCATTTGGCGGGGGCGCGCGTTTTTTCTAAGATAGACTTGGTCCGCGGGTACCACCAAGTCCCAGTGCGCGCTGAGGACATACCCAAAACAGCGGTAATAACTCAGTTTGGCCTATTCGAGTTTTTGCGCATGCCGTTTGGGCTTAAAGGCGCAGCGCAGACGTTCCAACGCATGATGGACGCGGTGTTGCGCGATCTCCCCTTCGTGTTCGTCTACCTGGACGACATCTTGGTAGCCAGCGCGTCTGAAGACGAACACGAAAATCACCTCACGGCAGTTTTCCGGAGGTTGGGAGAGCACGGGTTAATAATCAACCCAGCAAAGTGTCAGTTCGGGGTGACGCAGATTGATTTTTTGGAGCATCGCGTCTCTCCAGAAGGAGCGGTTCCTCTGCCTGACAAAGTGCGCGCAGTAACAAATTTTCCCCAGCCACAAACGGTCAAAGCGTTACAGGAGTTTTTGGGAATGGTGAATTTTTATAACCGTTTCCTCCTCCGCGCAGCGCAGCTCATGCAACCGTTGTATGCCGCGCTAAAAAAACAAAAACCCACAAATAAAATTGAATGGTCTCCGGAGCGAAAGCGCGCATTCTCGGAAGTCAAAACAGCCCTGGCAAACGCTGCGTTGTTAGCACATCCAGACCCAACGGCCCGCATAGCGCTCACTACTGACGCGTCAGATGTGGCCATAGGGGCGGTCGTGGAGCAGTATGTAGCCGGGGCTTGGCAACCGCTCGCTTTTTTCAGCAGGACCTTGCGCGATAGTGAACGAAAATACAGCACATTCGACAGGGAGTTGTTGGCTCTCCACTTGGCCATTCGCCACTTCCAGTTCTGGCTGGAGGGACGCCTTTCACCGCATTCGGCGATCACAAGCCGCTGACTTTCGTGATGGCCAAGGTTTCAGAACCATGGTCGGTCCGGCAGCAGAGATAGCTTGCCACAATCTCAGAGTTTACTACCGATATCCAGCATGTGGCGGGTAAAGTTAATGTAGTGGCAGACTGCCACTCGCGCGCCGTAGCGGCTCCAGCCCGCATAGGGGTAGATTTTGCAGCCATGGCTGCGGATCGGGTTAGCGACGCAGAAGTGAGCGCGGCCCCAGTCCGCGTAGGGATAGATTATGCAGCCATGGCCGTGAATCAGGTTAGCGACGCGGACGCACGCGCGCTCCAGTCTGGACCAACAGGGTTAAGGCTGGAGAACAGGGTGTTGCAAGACGGCATGCCCCCCCCCCCAATCTGCGATGTCTCCACTGGGCAACCGCGTCCTCTGGTACCGGCCGCGTGGCCCCGCCGCGTTTTTGACTCGATCCATTCTCTGGCGCACCCGGGAGTGCGCGCGTCGGTCAAAATGGTGGGAGAGAAATTTGTATGGCCGAGCCTGCGCAAACAAGTTAGGGAGTGGGCAGCAGCCTGCATGGCCTGTCAACGAGCCAAGGTACACAGACATACGAGAGCTCCCTTGGAGCCGTTTCACTTCCCGGCTAAGAGGTTTGACCATGTTCACGTGGACCTCGTAGGCCCCCTCCCACCCTCACAGGGGTGCACACATCTTCTGACAATGGTTGACCGCACCACGCGCTGGCCAGAAGTGGCCCCACTGTCATCAACCACAGCCGAGGAGGTGGCGCGTGCATTTTTAACGACATGGGTAATGCGTTTTGGAGTCCCGTCGGACATTACGTCCGACAGAGGCCCTCAATTTGTTTCCGAACTTTGGTCAGTGATGGCCCGCAGCCTGGGGGCAACGATTCACCGCACGACCGCGTACAACCCGCAGGCTAACGGGTTATGCGAACGTTTTCACAGGTCATTGAAGGCGGCCTTCAGAGCGTCGCTTACGGATGCAAATTGGGTGGACAGGCTACCATGGGTTTTATTGGGGTTGCGTTCTGCACCTAAAGAGGATTTAGAAGCCTCCCCGGCTGAGCTAGTTTTTGCACAGCCACTTCGACTGCCCGGGGAATTTCTCCCAGATAATCCTGCGCCAGAGTGCTCCCCAGCTCAGCGGTCGCACAGTAACACGGAATCGAGCACGCTGCCTGGCCCCGTTCACCACAGTTTTCCACGAGTTTTTGTGCCTAAGGCTTTAAAAAATGCGGAGTTTGTTTTTGTCAGACACGATGCCCATCGCCCATCGTTGCAACCACCTTATGATGGACCATTTAGAGTGCTAGAAACAGGAGATAAGCATTTTTTGCTAGATTTGGGGGGCAGAAAAGAAATGATTGGCATAAACAGGCTCAAACCAACTTTTGTGGTGGCTGACGAAGGTGTGCAGTTGGCCAGGGCTCCTCGGCGTGGCAGACCCCCTAGGGAGCATTCCCCAGAGCACCCACAGGGATTGACTAACAGTTCTCATACTCAGACAGCAGCTCCCCAGCAGGAGGGTGCCGCGGAGGTGGTAAAGCCCGCTTACAGCAGATACGGGAGAAGACTGAGGCCCAAGCAGCATGTGGACTGATGTGTGTGATTTTATCATGACATGCAGACTGTTATTACCTTGTTCCATCTTAGACGTTTTGGGGGGGGGGGGGGGGGTCATGTGGGACACATATGTGAGTTTCATATGCTTTGTATGTATATCACAGTATGCTTACTGTATGCTTCACGTCTCAGATGAACAAAAGGACTGAGCCTCCTAGGAGATAACAGGAGGATGTGAAATGTGGTCTTTGGTATGCAGAGAGATGGCCTTGGGGGATTTCCGGGCCACCGGTGACTTCAGGTGGAGGTGATAAGACCTGGAAGAAGACGCATTGTGACTTGGGATTAAATACAATGTGACTATGTGTTTTGATGTTCCAGGGTATAAAAGAACAAATATCTGGGGGTTTCTTTCGCTCTCTGTTTTTGGATGATGTTGGAGAATGTGAATAAACCTGACTCGTGAGATAAACTCAGCCTCGTCATTCCCACATTCTCCACAGTGTAAACTAAACTCTGCAGTGTAGCGTGTGAAGCAAGCAGATAAAGAAGTGTGAGAAAGACAGAGCAATCATGTCATTTTACCAACAATACCCCCTGTTGAGGTGTCCTATTAGGGCACCTCATTATCTATCTATCTATCTATCTATCTATCTATCTATCTATCTATCTATCTACAACCTAGTAACCTAAACCTACGTTTTTGCATCTCCCCCTGTTGAGATGGGTCTAAACCCATCTCATAACCCTATTCTATCCCTGTGTGTATAGTGTTTCTAAAGTTCTATATGTGTGTTATGTCCTCCTTCCGGCATTCGCATAGACCTGCCCCCCTCAGGTCGCCATTTCTCCAGAGGACATCGGGTGTGGTGCAGACATCATGAGTTAATATAGCTAACAATCCTATATGTGTAAAATATATTCAAAACTAAACTATCCTCATCTATGCATATATATGAGTATATGTGAAGATGCATATATGCATATACTGTATATATGCATATACAAATACATTCATACACAGTGGGGCAAAAAAGTATTTAGTCAGAATCAGAATCAGAATCAGATTTATTGCCATTGTTCATGTAGTACACAAACTAGGAATTTGTCTCGGTGCAATGCTGCAACATTAAACATGATAAAATAAAAGAAATAAACTATACATGCAATAAAGTGTAGAATAAGAGTGAGTAATACTGGTCAGCAGTTAAAATATATTAGTGAGCAGCAGATAATGTGGAGAACCATATAGTGCAGTTGGTAATGCAGGAAGAAAACAGTGATGATAGACATGAGTCTGGTTGAGCTGCTGTACATAGTGCACGAGATACAATAAGTCACTTAGTGTTCAGCAGTCTGATGGCAGAGGGGAAGAAGCTGTTCATGTGACGGAAGGTTTTAGTCTGGATGGACCGAAGTCTTCTACCTGAGGGGAGGGGGGCAAACAGTATGTGACCAGGGTGTGAGGGATCGGCTATGCACGCCTCCGGGTCCTGGAGATGTACAGATCCTGGAGAGATGGGAGCTTGCAGCCGATCACCTTCTCAGCAGTGCGCACGACGCGCTGCAGCCTTAGTCTGTCCCTGGCAGTGGCTCCTGCGTACCACACGGTTATGGAGGTGGTGAGGATGGACTCGATGATGGCTGTGTAGTCAGCCACCAATTGTGCAAGTTCTCCCACTTAAAAGATGAGAGAGGTCTCCAATTTTCGTCATAGGTATACCTCAACTATGAGAGACAAAATGAGGAAAAAAAATCCAGAAAATCACATTGAAGGATTTTTAATGAATTAATTGGTAAATTCCTTGGAAAAATAAAGTATTTGGTCAATAACAAAAGTTCATCTCAATACTTTGTTACATACCCTTTGTTGGCAATGACAGAGGTCAAACGTTTTCTGTAAGTCTTCACAGGTTTTCACACACTGTTGTTGGTTTTTTGGCCCATTTCTCCATGCAGATCTCCTGTAGAGCAGTGATGTTTTGGGGCTGTCACTGGGCAACACGGACTTTCAACTCCCTCCAAAGATTTTCTATGGGGTTGAGATCTGGAGACTGGCTAGGCCACTCCAGGACCTTGAAATGCTTCTTACGAAGCCACTCCTTCCTTGCCCAGGTGGTGTGTTTGGGATCATTGTCATGCTGAAAGACCCAGCCACGTTTCATCTTCAATGCCCTTGCTGATGGAAGGAAGTTTTCACTCAAAATCTCATGATACATGGCCCCATTCATTCTTTCCTTTACACGGATCAGTCGTCCTGGTCCCTTTGCAGAAAAACAGCCCCAAAGTATGATGTTTTCACCTCCATGCTTCACAGTAGGTATGGTGTTCTTTCTCGTCCAAACACGACAAGTTGAGTTTTTACAATAAAGTTCTATTTTGGTTTCATCTGACCATATGACATTCTCCCAGTCCTCTTCTGGATCATCCAAATGCTCTCTAGCACACTTCAGACGGGCCTGGACATGTACTGGCTTAAGCAGGGGGACACGACTGGCATTGTAGGATTTGAGTCCCTGGCGGCGTAGTGTGTTACTGATGTAGCCTTTGTTACTTTGGTCCAAGCTCTCTGCAGGTCATTCACTAGGTCCCCCCATGTGGTTCTGGGATTTTTGCTCACCGTTCTCGTGATCATTTTGACCTCACGGGGTGAGATCTTGCATGGAGCCCCAGATCGAGGGAGATTATCAGTGGTCTTGTATGTCTTCCATTTTCTAATAATTGCTCCCACAGTTGATTTCTTCACACCAAGCTGCTTACCTATTGCAGATTCAGTCTTCCCAGCCTGGTGCAGGTCTACAATTTTGTTTCTGGTGTCCTTTGACTGCTCTTTGGTCTTGGCCATAGTGGAGTATGGAGTCTGACTGTTTGAGGTTGTGGACAGGTGTCTTTTATACTGATAATGAGTTCAAACAGGTGCCATTAATACAGGTAACAAGTGGAGGACAGAGGAGCCTCTTAAAGAAGAAGTTACAGGTCTGTGAGAGCCAGAAATCTTGCTTGTTTGTAGGTGACCAAATAGTTATTTTACCAAGGAATTTACCAATTAATTCACTAAAAATCCTTCAATGTGATTTTCTGGATTTTTTTTTCCTCATTTTGTCTCTCATAGTTGAGGTATACCTATGATGAAAACTGGAGACCTCTCTCATCTTTTAAGTGGGAGAACTTGCGCAATTGGTGGCTGACTAAATACTTTTTTGCCCCACTGTACATGCATCTATTCTTTCATTAATCATTTATCACAAAGGAAACCTGTAGGGCAGAAGCACAGCAAAGCAAAATCTAACACCATGTGTATGTGCATTGTAGACCCTATTGCAGACCCTAAACTATCTCATCGGTGTCTTCTAGATCCCCATCTAGGTTCAATCGTGGCACAACCTCGTCATCGTCCTGGCAATAGGTGGGCAGGTGGGTCCCCTTGATATGGAGGTGGTTCCTTGGAAGAGAAGGCCACTAAAATAGATCTTTCTTTTATTTTTTATTTTTATTATTTTAATTTGTATTTTTTAATCATGGGAATACAGCAGCATCCACAAAAAACAAAGATCAATAAACTAATAATTATACTTATAAGGGCTCCTTGAATTATTTTTTCCCCATTTGCCAAATATATTATCAAACCAACTACCTACAACATAATCAATGCCAGATTAAGCTTTATTGAGCCTTTAGCACTTATAAAGATTTTCATTTTTCTAAAATTTAAAATCTAAAATTTAAGCTATACTTTATAATAACTTTATTAAAAGTATGCAACTTATGGATGCAAAAAGTTTTTCTTTTTCTTTTTTCTAAACATTAATTGTGCTAAATAATAATCAACCAGATCCCGCAATTTCAATAACTTTAAATGTGTAAACAATAAATTAGTATGTTCAAGATACCCGACTCTGTGTATAACATGGACAGCCCTTTTTATAATGTTAGCAATGAATTAAGTGTACTTTTATAATTGTTACCTCAGGCCTCTATAAAATAGGTCAAGTATGGAAGTATCAATGAGCAATACAAGATATAAAGTCATTTGTCTTAATTTTATTTATGATTGCAATATTTTTTGCCACTTTGTTTTGTATTTATCTGATGTATGGTTTCCAACTACTTTTATCATCTAATATTACCTTGTAATAGAAATTCATTAATTATGCATTTATCTGTTAAAATCACATATTTTCTAAGTGTGTGTGTGGGTGTGTTACAACATATGAGGGTAACTTTTATCCATATATGAACTGTTTTAATATGCTATATTAACAAGCTGTTTGATATGTCTATTGTATTTTGTGTTCCAAGACTGTCCTGGGAGTAAGCTGCTTGATGGCCTTGAAGCCCTGTGGCTTTATCTTATGGTGTCTCCAAGTTATGTCTCCAAGTTTGCATAGAGACTCCTACTACTAATATATATTATTGTCAATGTCTGATCCGAATTCATAATTCCATTTAATTGTTGATCATAATAAGCACACTTATTGTTAATATGGTTAAATAGTTATTGTCTGGGTCAATATCTCCTAAAATGTCTTGTGGTTGCTGTTCAGTATTGACAAAGGTTTCAGCTTTAATTTGCCCTAATACACTTCCATTATTAAATGAGGAAAAGGTAAAAAAAAAGAAAGAAGAAACACTAAGGAAAAAAGCACACAAAAAATCTCCACTCATAATCTTTCTGCACTGTTATTCGTACATCAGAACTAAGGTTTAAATTTATCTAATTCCTCCCTTTCTCTAATCATTATTATAATAATTATATTTCAATTTCAAAAATTTTATGAAGTACATGTTTATGTTATATGTCTTTTTGCATCTTTTTGCATCTGATTAGAATTTTAGCATTACAAAGGTAATGAATCACGGACTTCTGCCAATGTCCGAGTTTCTGGAGGCACTGTGCACTTGATACAGTGGGACTCGTGCCAGTACCCACCTAATTTTTGTAAAGCAATTTTAATAAATGTAAAAATCTGTATTGCCTTTGTAGTAAATTCTAAATCAAGTCCCACAGTAAACATAAATTCAACACAAGTTGGACTTTCCTTAAACATTTGGAACTTTTCTCATAGATTTGCATGGTTTTCTTCCTTATCAGTTTACCTTGTTCCTTATAGACATGCTAGTTCCTTTACAATAATCTACAGATATTTCCTTAAATATCAGAAAATGTATTGATGTAACTTTAACTTCTCCAGTTGAATGTTGTGATTTCATTACCAAGCAGTTTCATTTGTATTTTTCTCTTCATTATTGATCATCTATTGGTAATTTTTATGCATGGGCTGCACGGTGGCGCAATGGTTAGCACTGCGGCAGCACAGTTTACCCTTGGCCGGGGGATTGTGGGGATCGTGGGATCGTGGGTTCGATCCCAGCCCCCGACCAACAGTGATCTGTGTGGAGTTTGCATGTTCTCCCCGTGTTGCGTGGGTTTACTCCGGGATTTCTCCGGTTTCCTCCCACATGCCAAAAACATGCATGTTAGGTTAATTGGCTGTTCTAAATTGTCCCTAGATATCTGTTTCCTATAGGCCCTTAGAATAGAGGGTTAGTATTAATGAAAGCGCTTTGAGTGGTCTTTGTGACTAGAAAAGCGCTATATAAGTGCAGGTTAGTTAGTTAGTTAGTTAATTATCGATTTTTCTGAGGACTGATAATTATATTTGCTAATTAATTTCTTTGATACCCTCTGTTTGATGCATGGAGATGCACATGCAGCAAAGTTACAGGGTATTTGCTTGATTCTTTTACTGAAAGGAAGTGTGTTACTACTTTTAATTTAGATGAAAATTTGTGGGTAGTACAGCTCCTGCAAAATGAGATTTCCATAATCATGGCTTTTTTATGACGTCTCTTGAAGTAATTTACAAATTCTATTTTAGAAAAACAAAATAGCTATTTGTGCATATTTGATATGTTTTAGCATTGATAAATAAGGCCAGTTTGTCCAATTGAACACAGATAGGTTGAATTTGTATAAATGAATAAAAATTGTGTCACACTCTTTCAGTCAATGGAAAGGTGGGCATTTTGCATAATTAGAATTTGGCTTAATTTTGTACGAGAAATGCCTCATTTTATACATTCCTTGGTAAATTATGGGGTGGAATGTAGTCCCAAGGTCCAGCTTGGCCACGGCTGAGCATCAGGAAAGCACATTCCTTATTACTATCACATTTCTGAAATATGATGTTGTACGCCATTATGTGGTGAGTAACATCAAATGTATCCTGCAGTGCCAAATCATATAAACATTACATTTGAAAAGTCAGAGTCATTTAAATTGTTATGCTTTATGTCATTTACAATGTCATGCAAAGTCATACTCAGCTTCAAAAAATGCTTATCAATTTAGGGGTCCTTTCTCCTGTGGTCAGTCAATGTCCATGTCGCCCCTTCCAGTCAATGAATGTCAATTATTGTTTTTTTTATTATTTTATTACATATTGCATACATATGTCACCAAAGATTTATTAAATTAAGATAAGATAAGATAAGCCTTTATTTGTCCCACAACGGGGAAATTCCAGGATTGCAACAGCACAGGGATAGCAACACTCAGAGCAACAATCAGAAGGCAAGAAAAAAAAAACAAAAAAAAAAAAAAAACAAGCAAGAGCAGCTAATATACATATGTACATATTACTATAAAATATATATACACACACACACACACACAGACACACAGTGCAGAGCATTGTAGCTGGATGGAATAAATATATGAATATATGAACACACAGTGCAGAGCATTGTAGCTAGGTGGAATAAATATGTAAATATATAAACACCCACAGTACGGAGCATTGCAGCTAGGTGGAATAAATATGCAAGTATATAAACACACACAGTGCGGAGCAATGTAGCTAGATGGAATAATATGTAGATATATAAAAACACAGTGCGGAGCATTGAAGCTAGATGGAATAAATATATAGATATATAAATATAAATATAAACACACCCAGGTAATGAAAGGTAATGATGATGTTATGATTCTTTGTTAATTTGGCAAACCTAATTCCTGGTGAAAGATATATATATATATATATATATATATATATATATATATATATACACTACCGTTCAAAAGTTTGGGGTCACCCAGACAATTATTTTGTGTTTTCCATGAAAAGTCACACTTATTTACCACCATGAGTTGTAAAATGAATAGAAAATACAATCAAGACATTGACAAGGTTAGAAATAATGATTTGTATTTGAAATAATAATTTTTTCCTTCAAACTTTGCTTTCGTCAAAGAATCCTCCATTTGCAGCAATTACAGCATTGCAGACCTAACATGATTGCACAAGGGTTTTCTAATCATCCATTAGCCTTCTGACGCAATGAGCAAACACATTGTACCATTAGAACACCTGATTGATAGTTGCTGGAAATGGGCCTCTATACACCTATGTAGATATTGCACCAAAAACCAGATATTTGCAGCTATAATAGTAATTTACCACATTAGCAATGTATAGAGCGCATTTCTGATTAGTTTAAAGTTATCTTCATTGAAAAAAAGTGCTTTTCTTTCAAAAATAAGGAAATTTCTAAGTGACCCCAAACTTTTGAACGGTAGTGTATATATATATATATATACTGTATACTGTATATATATATATATATATATATATATATATATATATAGTGAATGCTTTTCCTTTTCCTTTTGAAAAACAAAGAATAAGGAATAACAGAAAAACCTTTAAAACACACCTAAAGCTGTGGCCTGTGTTTTGTTTTTTTTTTGTTTTTTTTGAAGGCTGAGTCTGTCTATTCTTATCTAGGTCAGACTGACACAACTCACTAATCAGTCTGTTTATGATTAAAATTGAATTCTCTTTCTCCATTTTATCAGAATTCTTGTGCTATTTCTATCTTTTCTGTTCATAAGTTTACCATCTCCCAATAATAAAAACTTCATCATCATCTTGCTATGCTCTCCAGGAGGGAAAAAGCCACAGCATGGACTGTCCCAGATCCTGCTCTCGTGCTTTCCCCTTTTTTTATTTACATGGTCAGGCCTCTGTTTGATAATCCGTAGCCTCTGGCAAATCATATGCACAAACACATTAATTATCAATCTCTTTTGAACCTCTATGCTTTAAATCATGTAATATAGGGTATACATAAAGCCTTCAGTGATTAGGCATTATTAAGTGACATCATAATATTGTAATATTCAATTAATTTCATCATTGTCATGCTGGTAACATTGATTAAGATGTAAACATTTATACTTAACTTGGTGCTCTTATGTGCCTGTGGTCATGTCATCACATCCTGTGTCCTTTTTCCCTGTAAAGTGCACTGTTATGCTTCAGTCAAAGAAAAAAGTCAGTAATACGTCAAAAATTGCTTTAAAAATATGTAAATAATTTATCACATACGCAACATTAGTTAAAAACCAGCAAAGTTAGATTGAAAAAGTAAAACTCCAAAACTTTGTAAAAATACCCATATTTAGATTACTTCTCTTCCACACAGCCTGTTTTTTCATTCTCCTTTTTTTTTGAACAACCACACACACACAAACACAGAAGCTTCTCTCTCCTATCTCCACAAGGTCAAAGCAGCAACCTTCCAGAAAGACAAAACAACCCAAACTGCAGCTGCTTCTATCGAACACTCACAAAAATAAAATAACTATGTTTATCATTAAACTATGTTTATCATAGTAATCATAGTATCATCATAGTTTATCATCAAACTATGTTTATCATCGTTCCTACTCTCACCTATGGTCACGAGCTTTGGGTAATGACCGAAAGAACGAGATCGCGGATACAAGCGGCTGAAATGAGCTTTCTCCGTAGGATTGCTGGACTCACCCTCAGAGATAGGGTGAGGAGCTCAGTCATCCGGGAGAGGCTCAGAGTAGAACCGCTGCTCCTCCACATTGAAAGGAGTCAGTTGAGGTGGTATGGGAATCTGATTAGGATGCCTCCTGGACGCCTTCCACTTGAGGTGTTTCAGGCACGTCCCACTGGGAGGAGACCCCAGGGCAGACCCAGGACTCGGTGGAGAAACTATGTCTCCCAGCTGGTCTGGGAACGCCTTGGTATCCCCTCTGAAGAGCTGGAGCAGGTGGCTGGGGAGAGGGAAGTCTGGGCTTCTCTGCTTGAACTGCTGCCTCCGCGACCCGGACCTCCGGAAAAGCGGTAGAAGATGGATGGATGGATGGATGGATGGATGTTTATCATTGTCCATTTTATCGTTATCCGGTTCTGTTGCCATTTAATCCAACTGTCTTTAAATGCTATAGTCTAATATCAATATCTTATAGCATAGAATGAAATTATTATTATTATGATTTTATTTATTTCCACTTCCTCATGACAATATTGCCTCACACATCACCGTGTTTTTTTTTAACTATAATTAGTTTAGTTATATTATTATATATCACCTATGAACCGATCGTCCCGATCGGGTTACTTAAAACTTATGCATTTATTTCACACACAGTAGGTCCCTATCTAATGCGGTAAGACCAACTATTTTTTAGAAACACGCTTGTTGCAATTTCTCTGGGAGTTACAACCTTTTTTGGTCTGTGCGAAATACCCGAGGGGTGCCAACCTTCTCCTATTTAAAATCAAGCAATGATTTCAAGGGGTTATAACCTTTTGGCAAAGCAATGCATCAGCTGGTTATCACTTCTTTTGTCAGCGGCCCTACAATTTTTTTTGTCTTTTTCTTATGTCCTCCCGACCTTTTTAGGTGGCCCTACAATTTTTTTTTGCCATTTTATTTTGTCCACCTTGGGATTTAAATCTTTTACCCAAGCTATGCAATGCTCAATGGGGCAAATCTTCCTCTCTGGTGGCCCTACAATTTTTTTTGTCTTTTTATTTTGTCCACCGGGCTTCTTTTAGGTGGCCCTACAATTTTTTTTGTCTTTTTATTTTGTCCACCCAGGGATTTCAACCTCTTGCCCAAGCTATCTCCAACCCTTCCAGTGGCCCTACAGGATTTTTTTTGTCTTTATTTATATGTCCACCGGACTTTCAGGGACAGTTTTAATGAGTCTGACTTATCCCTCGGGGTCAAAACCATTTGGAGATTTCCTCATCAAACTCAGTAAATATATTTCTTAAAACAACATATAAATTCAAGACCATATCTCAGTTTCATTCCACAAATAAAATCACACGTGCATGAATATTTAATCTCTACAGAAAGGGCTGTCCCCAAAGGGACAGGCAGAAATTTATTGAAAAAAGTTTTCTGCTCACCTCTTATCGTGTTGCAGCCACCAGTCTGTAGAGAAAAAATCCTCACACCGTTTACAAAACTAAACCTAAAATTTAGCCTCGTAACCAGGCGGAAACACCAAATTATTGGGTCTAAAATACCTTAAACCCCAGTTCTTTGATACGACGGCCAAATAACCAGGCTGAGAGATGAAGTATACTTTCTCTTATTTACTGAAAGTGAGGTTTGGATACAGGCAGTGCTGGAACACAACTCTTTAGGCAATTCCCAAGAGTGTGCTACCCCAAAATTGAGCCCTATAGTTTTTATACAACTTCCCCCACCCACCATACAAGGGGGTGGTTTCCTCATGGTATCAGTAACAGTAATTTCCACTTATGTGGCAGCTCAGCTGTGTGCAGAGCTGATTCTAACTGATTTCAGCAAAGGAATTATAGGGTGCAAACTAAACTCTGCAGTGTAGCGTGTGAAGCAAGCAGATAAAGAAGTGTGAGAAAGACAGAGCAATCATGTCATTTTACCGACAGTGTTACTGTGCTTGATTGGCCAGCAAACTCACCTGACCTGAACCCCATAGAGAATCTATGGGGTATTCAAGAGGAATATGAGAGACACCAGACCCAACAATGCAGATGACCTGAAGGCTACTATCAAAGCAACCTAGGCTTCCATTACACCTGAGCAGTGCCACAAGCTGATCGTTTCATGCCACGCCACACTGATGCACTAATTCATGAAAAAGGAGGCCCTACCAAGTATTGAGTGCAAAGAGATGAACATACTTTTCAGAAGCCTGACATTTCTGTTTAAAATATCCTTTTTTTATTGATCCTTTGTGATATTCTAATTTTCTGAGACACTGAATTTTGGGTTTTCATTATCTGTAAGCCATAATCATCAAAATTTCAAGAAATAAAGGCTTGAAATATTTCACTCTATGTGTAATGAGTCTATATAATATATGGGTTTCACTTTCTGAAATGAGTCACACAAAATATTGAACTTTTTCATGAATTTCTAATTTTTTGAGATGTACCTGTATCGGCAGGAAACTACGTTCACCAAACAAATTCAAACACGTTCAAATTTTGGGGGTGACAAGAAAATCTTTGAGACCTTAATAACTGTTTGCAATCTTTTAGGCAAACCCTAATGAAAGCTGATGAAACCCCAAAATCCTCACGTTCAGCAGCATTCTCGACTCCGTGAGATAGGGGCGTAAGGGGCTGAACTTATACACACAAGTTTTTCTTCATGAACTGCAATCCTACGGAAACAACTGACCTTGTAAAATTTCTTTATTTAATATTACGCTTTATTCCGATGTTACATTATTAAACAAAGCATATCATCTTTGGACGCTGTGAAGTCTGGCCCCTGAAGTCAGACTCACAGACACCAAGGCTTCGCTTCCCACAGAGCGCTCTGAGTACTGCTGACTCAGCATTCTCAAAACAACACTTATCTGGTTTACTCTATCAAATGCTGCACTTTGCACTGAAACCTCTGAATCTGCCCGTGGCACTGCTTGCATGTGGCACTGCAAAACTTTTCCCTCTCGTACAAGATGTAAATAAATAACCAAATAGGCATCTTTGGACTACAGCTTTTTTATTAATCCACCAGATCAAAGGGACATTTATTGGTAAAGTAAAAATCCACAACAAACTCAAAGCACATTTTTTCCACTTTTTTTGCAAGAACTGCAGAAATATATAAGCGTTCATAAATGTCTGTGGAAGTGTGGCTTTGCATAATGTTTTTATACAGTGTAAGGTACTTTTCTGATAAGGACTAGCCTGTTTCTGAGATAACACTTGTTGAGCTGTAATAAGCCGAAACATTACAAATTGATAAATGTCAGCTGTAGAACTCCTGTCACTGAGAACAAATGTCACGTTTTTAGAATGAGGGAGATGCTAAATTAAGTGTGTACTTACTTTTTCCATATTTGATAGAACAAGACTGATGTGAAATGTTGGCAGCTGACATACATCTCAACAGTTCTCGGTGTTAAGTGTTCATCTCACCCTGACGAGCTCGCTTTCATCAAAGGCTCCTGTTGTGGATCTGTTTTCCTGCAAACAGTGTGTTCCTTCAGTTTTAATAATGTTAAAACAAGAAAAAAGAACAGTGAAACGACTCCTACATTTTCATTTCTTCTCCCTCATTAAGCCACACTCTGATTGATGTATTAAACCTTCACTTTTACCACCCTGGTTCTTTCATTAGTCTGGGACAGATTGTTTCTCTTTCATCTTTCTCCTTCTTTGCACTGTCCCCTCTTTGTCTTGTTCGGCTGTCGTATCATAGATTAAAGATGCGTTCTGCGAGGCTCGGAGGAATGACAGATTGGGGGTAATGAGTTGAAATGAACAAAGGTAAGGATCAAAGGACAGGGAAAGTCTGGCATCAGATGTCTCTTTTTCCACCCATGTTTTTTTTTATTATTTTTTTTTTCTAAAATAGACTGTGTACCTTAAATTGGACATGTATAATTGTGAATGTGTGCATTAGAATTGTACACTGGTATTATTTATTTTTTTATTTTGGATCAGTGAAGGAAAAACAATCTATAGCGTGGAAAATAAGTATTGAACAAGCCAACATTTTTCTCATTAAACATATTTCTGATGTAGCCATTAACCTGAGATTTTAACCAGATATCAGTAGCAACCCAAGTAATCTATACAAAGAAATCAAGGCAAATGTGTTCAAAAAACAAGTTATATTAAATAAAGTGGAATGACACAGGGAATACGTATTGAACACACGGAGAAATTAATTTAATATTTAGCAGAAAAGCCGTTGTTTGTAATAACAGTTTCCAGACGTCTCCTGTATGGAGAAACTAGGTGCAGGCATTGCTCAGGAGTGATTTTAGCCCATTCTTCCACTCAAACTCTCTTCAAATCTTGAAGGTTCCGTGGGTGTCTTCTATGAACTCTGATCTTCAGTTTGTCCCATAGATTTCCAATTGGATTCAGCTCAGGTGACTGACTGGGCCATTCTAGCAGATTTATTTTCCTTCTCTGGAGCCAGTTGAGAGTTTCCTTGGCTGTGTATTTGGGATCATTGCCTTGCTGAAATGTCCAACCTCGTTTCATCTTCAGCATCTTGGTAGATGCCAACAAGTTCTTATCAAGGATGTCCCTGAACATTTGTCCATTCATCTTTCCTTCAGTTATACAAAGTCTGCCTTTACCATGTGCTGAAAAACACCCTTACGCCATAATGGGATGTGTAGTGCCATTTCTCCTCCAAACATGCTGTGTGTTGTTGCGTCCAGAAAGTTAAATTTTGGTCTCATCTGACCAGACTATATTCTCCCTGTATTTTACTGGCTTGCCAAAATATTGTGCAGCAAACTTTAAGCAAGCTTCAACATGCCTTTTCTTCACCAATGGAGTCTTGCAAGGTGAGCGGGCATAGAGCCCATGTTGGTTGAGTGCATTAATTATTGTTTTCTTTGAAACAGCAGTACCTGCTAACTCCGAGTCTTTCTGGAGCTCTTCACAAGTGGTCTTTGGCTCTTGGATAACTCTTCTGATAATTCTTTTAACTCCTCTGTCAGAAATCTTGCAAGGAGCTCCTGGTCATGGCTGGTTTATGGTAAAATTATGTTCTTTCCACTTCCAAATGATGACTCCAACAGCGCTCACTGAAACATTCAGCAGTTTAGAAATGCACCTGTAACCAATGCCATTATTATGTTTTGCAACAATACGATTGCAAAGGTCTAGCGAGAGCTCTTTGCTTCTATCTATCATGTGTTCTTTGTGGTGTGACAATGTGAAATTCACAGACCTTTTTAAAGGTCTTAGTTTCAAACAAATGCTCCTGCAGTATCTCACAAAAGTGAGTACGCCCCTCACATTTTTGTAAATATTTTATTATAACTTTTTATGGGACAACACTGAAGATATGACACTTTGATATAATGTAAAGTAGTCAGTTTTCAGCTTGTATAACAGTGTAAATTTGCTGTAATTTCAAAATAACTCAACACACAACCATTAATGTCTAAACCACTGGCAACAAAAGTGAGTACACCCCTCAGTGAAAGTGTCCAAATTGTGCCCAAGAGTAAATATTTTGTGTGGCCACCATTATTTTCCAGTGCTGCCTTAATTCTCTTGGGCATGGAGATCACTAGAGCTTCACAGGTTACCACTGGAATCCTCTTCCACTCCACCGTGATGACATCACAGAGCTGGTGGATGTTGCTCTGCTTCAGTATGTCACAGCACATGTTGGCATTCATGGTTCCCTCAGTGAACTGTAGCTCCCCAGCACACTCATGCAGCCCCAAACCATGACACTCCCACCACCATGCTTGACTGTAGGCAAGACGTCTTTGTACTCCTCACCTGGTTGCAGCCATACACAGTTGACACCATCTGAACCAAATAAGTTTATCTTGGTCTCATGAGACCACAGGACGTGGTTCCAGTAATCCTTGTCCTTAGTCTGCTTGTCTTCAGCAAATTGTTTGTGGGCATTCTTGTGCATCATCTTTAAAAGGGGCTTCCTTCTGGGACGACAGCCATGCAGACCAATTTGATGCAGTGACCCCCCACCCCACCCCTTCAACCTCTGCAGCAATGCTGGCAGCACTCATATATCTATTTTCAAAAGTCGACCTCTGAATATGACACTTAGCACATGCATTCAGCTCCTTTTGTCGACCATGGTGAGGCCTGTTCTGAGTGGAACCTGTCCTGATAAACCATTGCACTGTCTTGGCAACTGTGCTGCAACTCACTTTCAGGGTGTTCGCAATCTTCTAATAACCTAGGCCATCTTTATGTAGAGCAACAATTCTTTTTTTTTTCAGATCCTCAGAGAGTTATTTGTGATAGGTGCCATGCTGAACTTCCAGTGACCAGTATGAGAGAGTGTGAGAGCGATAACAACAAATTTAACACACCTGTTCCCAATTCACACCTGAGACCTTGTAACACTAATGAGTCACATGACACTCAGGAGGGCTAATGGCTAACTGGGCACAATTTGGATATTTCCACTTAAGGGTGTACTTACTTTTATTGCCAGCGGTTTAGACATTAATGGCTGTGTATTGAGTTATTTTGACAGGACAGAAAATTTACACTTTTATACAAGCTGTACACTGACTACATTGTATCAAAGTGTCATATCTTCAGTGTTGTCCCATGAAAAAGTATAATAAAATATTTACAAAAATGTGAGGGGTGTACTCACTTTTGTTTGTTACTGTATTTTTTGGGGCAGTTTTCCCCATCGTCATCAATATGGACAATAAATCGTACTCAGATGGATCTACTGGACCATTTGCAATACGAATGGACCGTATTTGTTGAACGATCATTCATTCAGGGATGGCAAGGAAGCTGCTTTTGTGAGTCACTTGTCGATTTCATGCTAATGCTAGCCTGAAAAAAGTTATAGCTAAATACAGTGTTATGATTTTTTTAATCTGTTTTAATAACCAAATAGATTAAATTATAAGCTTTCAAGCGATGTAAGGCAGGACTGCCTACTGTAAGCATGTTTAACACTATTCACTGTGTCACAGCTGAGGCATTTAAACCCGAATTTAAATACGCCCTTCCACATTACCCTGGAAGCTTAAGAGGTTAGAAAAATGTTGACGTGTTCAATACTTATTTTCCCCACTGCATATAGATAGGACTGCCATCTTGACGATATGCCAAGTCATCTTTAGTTTGGTGCCTCCCTGAGGGACCGGCCTGCTAAGGGTGGCCCTTACCAGAAGCAAAAAATCCCAGACAGTAATGCTCTCTTGGATCTATGGAACACGGAAGTACCCTTGCTGTAGTGACAGCCTGGATCCTCCCTGCTGCATATTGGTCCTGACATTGTGAAAGTTGTCGGGTCCTCTGTTTACCTGGGCTCTACAGTCACCAAAGACAGAGACCTGACCCTGGAGATTGACCGTGGGTGTGGCCTGGCTGCTGGAGGCATGCACTCCCTGTAGAAGCCCCTTTGGTGCCACCGCTCTATCTCCCCGAAGATGAAGCTCCACATCTATGATGCCTCGGTCCTGTTTGTTCTACAGTTTGGAGCAGAAATGTGACCTCTTATAAAAACCCTGGCAAAGAGGATTGACCACTTCGACAGCAGAGCTCTGAGGACCATCGAAAACATCAGATGGTAACATCATTTCTCCAACAAGCCTCCAATCTCATAGCCATTAGCCACACCCTCTGGCATGTTCTCCACCTCTTGCCAGAACATCCCACCATGGCCTTACTCACATTCAGCAGAGCAGTGGTGGGCTGGATGAGGCCCCACACCAATTGGATGGATGTGATTATAAAATACTTCCAGAAGCTTGACATCACCTTAGTGGTGGCAGAAGGTCCAGCACAGGACAGCACACACCAACAATAGACAGCATTGGTTGACATAGTCAGCTCTACGTGAGGACAACAACTAGCATGACCCTTGACACATCAATCAAGAGCAATACCTGACTCACCCTTCAATTGGGCAGTGCCTTAACCATGTAGGAGCTGCTCAGTGGCCACAGGCCAGTCTGTGGTTGTACTGGGCAGCTTCCTGGTGTGAATGTTTAACTGTGTGAATGTGAACAGGGTGTCGTTGAAAAAGAGAGGTTGCCTCTCAATGGAACTACCCTATGTAAATAAAGGTTAAATTAAAAAAAAGATAGAAAATCAGTGCTCTACATTGCTTGATACGTATACGTCCACACCTTATTCCTGCATATGGACAATTACACAGTTTATCTCTTCTCTCTCCAAAGTTCCCTTCTCCTTTTTTATGCAAGAACTTACTTCATGGTGTATTTACCACAAAAACGTCTCAGTTGGGCTCTGCCACTCCTGCCAACAGTTGACGGAAAACTGCCAACCGTTAAGAACAGCCTCATGTTTTAGTACATTTCTGCAAGTGTCTTTGAAATGTAGCTTTGCTTGATGAACTGGGCGAGAACCATGAACAAGTTCATCATGCATCAGTTGTTTGGTAGTGTCATCCACCCAGCAAATATATCCGAGCCAACATCAACGGTTTGTTGTGTCTTTAACACCTCCTCATAGGTTACAAAGTTATCCCATTTGATATTCAAGATGAGTTGTAGATGATGCTGTTATAATGTGCGGACCTGCTGCAGTGTCCAGGGGCCTCTTATATAAAGGATTGCGCAGCATTCATACTGAAAGATGGCGTACTCACAAAATTTGAAAAGTATGTGCGCACAAAAATATTCAGTTTTAGAATTTTTTTTAATAAATTTCTTATAAATATCTTTGCTTCACATTGATTCCTCCCACTAATTACTATGTAAATGAAGAAAAATGCCCCTTCTGTCCTCTTTTGTCAAACAGTGACTGTCAGTCTTGCGGGAAAGCACAACATGAAAAAAAATAATAACTTCACTAAGTGTGACGCTGAGGTGTTGATAATGGAAGTGGAGGTCAGAAATAACAGCAAATGCAAGTTTACCCAGTGGACCATGACAGTTCAGACATTCATTTTATTTTACTTTTTTTTTTATTTCTGTCGGATCATAAGAAGACAGAAAAGAAAAGAGAAAAAGATGACATATTTCAGACAGAAAGGGTGTAGACAGAAGCAACCGCATATTCCTACACCTCAGTTAATGCAGCCCGCCCCGGACTGAAATAAAATAAAATAAAATGGTTTGACGTTAAAATTATAGTCCATAGAAGGATCACTACTCAATGACAGTGTGACGGTGGTGGTGGTGGTGGGGGGGTTAAAGAAAACTCTCAGTAATCCACATAGACGTGATGTTACTGAATAAAATAAGTAAATAAAGTAAATAAACACCACTGAATACAACTCCAATCTTACAGCTGAATTTATATTAATTACAAACCAAATCTGTCAGAATCCAAATTACACACGACAGCAGGAAGAAGCCATTTATTTCCAGGTTGTAATCTCCAAACAGAGATATTTTAGACTATGGAAGCATTGCTTCACTCTGATACAGCTGCAAATGCCACAGCTGCAGCTACTGGGGTTCACCTGCAGGGCTCTGCATTCAAGTTGCCTCGGCAAGCGTTGTTGTGGAACTGGGGATGGATTACAGTGCATTTTGCCAAACAGAATTCCTCCCAAGATTTTGCGCATTGCCTTGTGAGTCAACTATATAGTCTCCGGTAATTTTTTTTATCTCTATGTCACATTTACAGAGATGGGATCCAATTTCCAGTGGTGCTGGTTTTGGACCATGAACGAGGCCAGGTTATATCTGAGGGAAAATAGTTATTGTTCATCGGGGTTTCACTGCACTCAATAAGCCAAGTTGTGGAGATAAAATCTTGTAATAATAATAATCTTTTTTTTTAAACCACTAATTTGTAGACAAATCATTTTAACTAAAGTAGGAACATAATTTTTAACACATTCTTTGAGTTTCTGCTGTTTTGTAGTTTAACAGATCCACCTGATAGAGTCAAAGAGAATTTTGCGGAGAGGCCGCAACTTCTCACGGCAGGTGGAAACTTTGTGCATTGTGTCTTTCCACATTTGGTCGACTGTGGAAAGGCAATGAAATCAATGTACATGTGCAATTGCCTGCAGATACCTGATCTTGATAAACTTCGAGCTAAATGTTATCCGTTATCCAAAATATGCTTTGTTAAAGTTTATTTATTTATTTATTTATTTATTAAAGCTGTGTTGACACTATAACATTTGGACTGACTTTTACAGACATTTTGAAAAATCAGAGAAATTAGTCCAATTTTTGGTGAAATTATGTTCGAAAGCAGTTTTTTTTCTTTTAATCCAGTGCACATCAACTTTTGCAAACTTTAACAAACTTTTGCTAGCATTTACCAGCATTGCATTCAGAATTGGCAATCTTTTCTCAGCTTAGGGAAGTGTGTGTGTAGCTGCTGCAAACTTAAGTTAACTTAAGCAAATGAATAATCAGGGCAGGTCAGCTGACATCAGCGTCAGGTGACGCTCATATAAAGATCAGCATTTGTGGAGGCTTCTTGCCATTCTGGACCTGCTTTTTTGGTTAGATTCACACTACAATGTTTTGACCAACTTTTCCTGACATTTTGGTAAACATCTGGCCCTGCAGGCAAAAGTTGATAAAAATTAATGATGATTGGTGTTTGTTGGCAAATGATGAGATGAGATTCAACTTTATTGTCATTACACATGAGGTAACGAAACGTGACTTGGCATTTGGGCACGCTCTGCAGAGCGCATCCAAGGCCGGGGCAGCCGCTAGGCGCCAGTCAATGCTGGTGGAAGGTGTATTCCTTGAAAATTTTCAGGATGCTGAAAATTTGCCCATGTTTAGAAATAAATGTTGGTGAAAATTTTGCTCAGTTTTTAAAAGTTCCTGAGCGCTGGACTAAGTTACACAGAGTTTGCCTAAGTCGGCCTAAGTTAAGCTCCTTTGGCAAACGTTGACTGAAATATTGGTGGAAGCAGATGTTTTTAGACAGAAACTCACTTCAGACATGCACGGATGACAGAGAAATAGAGAGAAGGGGGAATTAAAAAAGGTGTCTATATACGTATATACAGTATATACTGTATATATACTGCTCAAAACAATTAAAGGAACACTTTTTAATCTGAGTAAGCTGGACTAGCCTGCCACAATTTCTTCACTTTAAGTGTTTTCATCGCCATCAAAAGATGTGGCATCTTTTCATTCTTAACACATTATCCAGTCCATATCAGTGTAGATATCCAGCTTATTTTTTCCCATTAAAATCTGATGTGTTTTCAAAGTGTTCCTTTAATTTTTTGGAGCAGTGTATAGAGAGGGACAGAGAGAGAGAGAGAGAGAGAGAGAGAGAGAGAGAGAGAGAGAGAGAGAGAGAGAGAGAGAGATTTGATTTTTAAAGGATCTTTAATAAACACACTTGTCCATCAGTCAATACAATTTCTATATCATGCTATGTTACACAGAAAATTAATCCCCCAAAAAACGCCCCAAAAAAAGCTGTCCATCATGAACTGAACAGAGGACATTCTCCAGGGACCAGAGGGTCCTGAAACCTTCCACATCCCCATTCCCCATAAAAAACTGAAAGTCCAGCCTGATTCTGGCTTTAAGTAGCCTCACAAATAAAATTTTGACATCAACATCATTCTCAACATTTTCAAGTTTTCTTCTCCGGCTTACATAGATAGCCAACTTTGCCTGCCCTAAAACAAAGTTCAGTAGTTGACACTTCTGCTTAAAACGACGATTGTACATAAAACCACAAATGAAAACCTGCTTAGAGAAAACTTCCTTAAAAATATGAAAAAGTTTTGTGAGAAGTTCAAAGAGGCCACTCAGGCGCTGACATTCAATAAAACAATGAAAAACTGTCTCCCTAGAGGAACAAAAAACACACTGATCACTGACACTGCTGTTAATCACAGAAACAAAAGCATTGACAGCTATAATACCATGCAGGACCCTCCACTGTAAGTCTCCATGCCTCTTAGGGAGAGGGGCTTTGTAAAGAGCCCTCCAGGCAGGCCGATGCCCTTTTCCTAGTTTAAAATAGGCTCTCCAAGGAGTGTCCACACAGGTGTTCAATCGGTCCTTGTTGAGTGCCATCACCACCAGTCTGTAGAGTGCCTTACCACTGGCTCCTCCAAAGTCCACACCAGTGGGAGCACAGAATGCCAGTAAGGTGCAAGGAGCGACGTCAAAGTCCATATAGAGCGTGAGAGAGGGAAAGGGGTCAGTGCTTTCTGGCTGCAGCGTGCCATTGCTAAAGTCCAAGAGTAGGGAGTGCTCAAGTCCATGAAGCTCCTGTTTCCAGTGTGCAAGAAGACCATCGATGAAACGATTCGACCTGACACCAAGATGAGCTGCTAAAGCTGAGGCGTTGTTGAGGCCAGGACCAGCCAGTTCCACCACTTGCTTCAGAGTGAGAATGTTCCTGGAACACAGCCTATCAAGGAAGGTCCTTCCAACTCCCGGCAGGACACCAAGGCGACCACCAAAAACCAGCGGCTCCCTCAACAACCAGTAGAGGGAATCGCATGGCCCTCTTTGTTTTTTAAAAAGAGTCCACACTGAAAAGAGACTGCGGTAAAAACTGGGTAAAGACAGTGCATTAGAGTTCTTAAAATCCATTAAAAACACAGGGAGGTCTAGCCCAAGCCCAAGGACTCTCTGTAAAATAACACAGGCCAAAGGCCTCCATACCAGGTCCTGGGGGCCCGTCAGCAGTCTCTGTATGAAAGTCAGTCTAAAAGCAGCACCTCTACTAGCTAAATGAATCACTCCTTGCCCCCCCTCCTCTTTGGGAAGAAATAACAGGGCTTGAGGAACCCAGTGGAGTCCACCCCCCCAAAAAAAGTCCACCAAAACAGACTGAATTTTGGACAACAAACCAGCAGGGGGGTCCATGCACATGAGGCGGTGCCACAGGGATGAGGAAACAAGATTATTTAAAATGAGCACTCTTCCTCTAAAAGATATTCTTGGCATTAGCCACTTCCACTTGTTTAGTCTCCCGTTAATCTTCTCTATGACCCCATCCCAATTTTTTTGCTCAAACTGCTGATTTCCAATAAAGACACCAAGATACTTAAAACCTCCTTTTTTCCAAATCAACCCACCCGGCAGCGTAAGCTGATTTTCTAGTTTCTCCCCCACCATCAGAGCCTCGCTTTTTCCCCAGTTTATCTTTGCAGAGGAAAGTTGGCCAAAAAGATTGACACTCCTAACCAGAACGTCAATGTCACTCTGCTTGTTTAGCAGAATGACTACATCATCTGCATAGGCCGACAGCTTGAACGTGGTGTCACAGCCAGGAAAAGTAACTCCTGATAGATCCCTTCTCAGGCAGTGAAGCAAAGGCTCTATGGCGAGGGAGTACAGCATCCCTGAGAGAGGGCAGCCCTGCCGAACCCCCCTCTGGACTTTTAAAGGGGCAGACAGGCCCCCATTTATCTTCAGCACACTCTCAATGTCACTGTACAAGACCCGTATCCTGGCTATGAAGCCTGGGCTGAACCCAAAAGCTGTTAAAACTGTCCATAAATATTGGTGTTCAACCCGATCAAACGCCTTTTCCTGGTCAATTGAAATCAAACCAGTTTCTACCGCCAATGAACCAGAGACCTCCAAAATATCCCGAATTAAAGTGACGTTGTCACTAATCAGCCTGCCAGGCACACAGTAAGTCTGGTCTACATGAATGAGCTCGCTCATCACCTTTCTCAGTCTTCGGGCCAGAGCTTTTGAGAGAATCTTGTAGTCTGTGCAGAGCAGAGAGACTGGCCTCCAGTTCTTTAGGCTCTGGAGGTCCCCCTTTTTCGGCAACAGTGTGATGATGGCCCTCCTGCAGGTCGTGGGTAGGGTCCCCCTTTCCAAGCTATCTTGGAGAACCTCCAGCAGGTCTGGACCAAGCAGGGGCCAGAATTCCTTAAAAAAGTCCACAGAGAGACCATCTATGCCTGGTGATTTTCCATTCTGGAGGCTCATTAGCGCCGTATGCAGCTCAGACAGAGACAGTGGAGCATCCAAGCCGGCAACAAGGTCCTCTGAGAGCACTGGAAGACCATCAAGGAAAACCTGGCCCAGTGACGTGTCCTCCCTCCACTCTGCTCTAAACAATTCACTGTAAAAGCTAGCAGCGTGTTTCCTGATCTCTGCTGCTGTGGAGATTGTTCTCCCGTCATCGCCCAACAAGGAGTGAATGAGCTTTCTCTGTCCATTTTTCCCCTCCAGTCCAAAAAAGTACTGGGAGGGCGAGTCCATCAGAGCTACATCCATGTAGCGTGAGCGGACCAGAGCACCCTGTGCGGTGACCCCTAGCAAGCTAGCCAAGGCTGACCTTTTTGACTTGAGAGCCTCTAAGTGCTCCTGTTTTCCTGTAGAACTGAGCAACTCCTCTAGTTCTACCACCTCAGTCTCCAGAACTTTCAAGGATTGGGTCAAGCTACGAGTGACATTTTGAGTGTACTGTTGGCAGAGTTGTTTTATCTGGGCCTTACCAAAATCCCACCACAATTGGAGAGAACTAAAAGAGGGTTTTTGTTCCCTGTGTGACTTCCAAACATCATGAAAAACCTCTTTAAAAAACACATCATTTAAAAGTGTATTGTTAAAATGCCAAAAAGCACTCTTACACTTTACATTTTCAATAAACACAGAACAAAACAGCAGGCAGTGATCAGTGAAACCAACAGGACAGATACAACTATTTTTAAAAACACTCATTTGATGTTTAAAACCATAAAAACGGTCTAACCTAGCCATAGATAAAAGGTTATCTTTGACATGGCTCCAGGTGTACTGCCTCTGGTCCCCATGATGTGATCTCCACACATCGGCCATTTCATGTGTTTTCACCAGTTCTCTCAGCCTATTGGCAGAAGCAGGGTGAGGCTCCTGATGGTTCCTGTCTAGTCTGTGGTTTAATGTACAGTTAAAATCACCCCCCAGAAATAAAAAACTATTTGGATCACAGGACTTAACCGTATCCGAAAGCACGTCAAAGACCCTGATCCTCTCTGCTCTCTGTGTTGGCACATACACGTTTATAAAAACGAAGTTCACGTTTTCAAACTGTACCTTTAATAAGAGGAAATGACCTCTCACCACCTCTTCTACCTCATAAGAGACAGGCACACAACCCCTAGAGAAAAGTACAGCCACCCCCCCACTGCTACTGGATTTGTGGCTAAAAAAAATGCAGCCATCCCACTCTTTTCTCCAATGGCTCTCAATGTCCACAGTGCTGTGAGTCTCCTGGACCATCAGCACGTCAAGTTTCTTTAAATTAAAAAGCTTGTATAAAGAGGCCCTTTTTACATCATCCCTGGCCCCATTAATATTGAGAGTGCCAATTCTAAGGTGGGGCATTAAAAAGGATAAAAATAGGGTACAGTAAAAAAACACACACATAGCATAAAAGGGAAGAAACAAACTAAGAGTCAACATGACTGTTAGTAATTTGCAATTTCAGTTTAGCAACCAGTTTCTTTAAACGATAAATTTCCTGATCAGTGAAAGTCTCATTCCCATCATTCAGTTTCATAAATTTGCGAGCTGATGCCACGAATAACTCCAGATCTGGAAAGTAATTTTCCACTTTCACAGCTCTGCTCCCCTTAGTCACCTGGAGAAATTGCCTAATTTTAGTAAAACAATAGGAGCTTTGCTCCTCCTGCGTCTGCGTCTGCATCAGTTCAGACTCATCTCCACTTTCGTCAGAAGCGCTCTCATTCAGTAAATCTAAATTCCCAACCCTACTAGATTTAGCAGAGCTCTGCAAGTTTTCCGCACTTTTCCTTTTTTGTGCAGCTTTAAAAGGATCCTCTTCAACAAAACTACATTCCTGCATTTCTTCATGAAACGCAACGTTTGTCATGCAGTGTTTGCTCTGTGTGTCCGCTACAGCCTCAAACCGCTCCTCCCCCGCCTGCAAAGTCTGTTCATTCACGTTCCTTCGTTTAACTGCACTTTTACTTACACCCTCCACCTGTTTACCCCGGGCGACAGGCTCGTCACAATGATCAGAGCTGCCGCCAGACAGAAATTCCCCACCATCACTGTTTGGGGGGGCAACTACCGCGCCCGCCGTGGCCACCCCAGCAGAGGCGGCCGCGGCCGCCCCAGCACAAGCGGACGCGGACGCGGACGCCCCCGCAGAAGTAGAAGCGGACGCGGATGCGGACACGGCCGCAGTCGCGGCCGCGACCGCCCCAGCAGAAGCGGGCGCCGCAGCGGCATCCGCCGCACCACATGTAGCGCTACCCTCCGGACCACCAGAAACAGCGGCGTCACCTTTCTTACCGCCAGTGCTCTTTGTGTTCGCCTTTTCAGGACATGACCTAATAAGATGGCCTTCTGCGCCACACGCAAAAAACTTCATGGTTTCAGATGTTGCAAACACCAAGTAGCTAAAGCCGTCAATCCTGAAATTAAAAGACGCGTTCAGTTCAGCAGAGCTGTCTTTCAACACCATGAAACACTGCCTCCTGTGACATACAACATGCTTCAGCAGGGGTGATTTACTACCCAGAGAGACCATTCTGATAGGGGACACAACCTGGCCAAAACGGGACAACTCTCTAATCAGCTGATCATTTTTAACGAAAGGAGGAGCGTTTGAGATGGTGATCCTCCTAGACGGGTTCGCCAGCGGTAAAACGGGAGTAAAAGTGTCACCTATGACCACTCCCTGTGCCACCACCTGATCAGCTTTTTCAGTCGAATCCAGAAAGATCACAATTGCGCTGTTCATCCTCGATGCTGATTTTATGCTGCCATGCCCAACCACCTGTCCTACAGTGAGGCTGGCCTCCTCCACAGAACAGGGAACTGTCGGGAGGATTCTCACACCATGACGCCGGGTTAAGCGCTCAAACTCCACACCACCATCAATCACCGGCATGATGCCGGCCGGGAAAAACCGGCAGCAGAAGCTACCGATCCCCGACACACTCACTCCAACACTCACACCCCAGCACACACACACTCAACCCACTATATTAAACACACACACCTCAAACACACAAGATAGAGAAAAAGTTAGAAAATACAAAGTTTAAAGTACTCACTCGACACCACTCCACACCCCTGCTCCCACAAACGCCCACGCATGCGCACGAGAGAGAGAGAGAGAGAGAGAGAGAGAGAGAGAGAGAGAGAGAGAGAGAGACGTGTGGACAAAATTGTTGGTTCCCCTCTGTTAATGAAAGAAAAGCCCACAATGGTCACAGAAATAACTTGAATCTGACAAAAGTGGTAATAAATAAAAAATATATGAAAATTAACCAATGAAAATTAGACAATGCTTTTGAATTGTGGTTCAACAGAATTATTTTAAAAAATAAATTCATGAAACAGGCCTGGACAAAAATGATGGTACCCCTAGAAAAGATTAAAAATAATGTGACCATAGGGACATGTTCAACCAAGATGTATCCTCTAATTAACATCACAGGTGTCTACAAACTTGTAATCAGTCAATCGGCCTATTTAAAGGGTGACAAGTAGCCACTGTGCTGTTTGGTGACATGGTGTGTACCACACTAAACATGGACCAGAGGAAACAAAGGAGAGAGTTGTCTCAGGAGATTAGAAAGAAAACTAGAAAAGCACTCGGAGAGCGCAGACCTCCGCCAAGCACCACAGTTCCCCCATACAGTGTTTGTGTGTACGTTTTCAGATTCCTTGACCATGAAAACATATGACTAGCAACTGGATTCACAATGATAGGATTAGTGGTTCAGTAGTTATTCACGAAAATCGCATTTTCCGTAATGGTGGTTTTCTTCCAGACAGTGATCCAGATCACCAGAAAAATCTAATCATCTGTAAGATACCCCATTTCTGACCATCTCTGAAAATTTCATGAAAATCCGTCCATAACTTTTTGAGTTATCTTGCTAACAATCAAACAAACAAACAGACAGACAGACAAACCAACGCCGATGAAAACATAACCTTCTTGGCGGAGGTAATAATTATAGACAAGCATGTTAAAGGTAAAGGCTATAAGACCATCTCCAATCAGCTTAATGTTCCTATGACTACAGTTGCACATATTATTCAGAAATTTAAGATCCACGGGACTGTAGCCAACCTCCCTGGACATGGCCACAGGAGGAGATGGATAATACGAATGGTAACAAAAGAGCCCAGAACAACCTCTAAACACATTCATGGTGAACTCCAAGGTCAAGGTACATCAGTGTCAGATCGCACCATCCATCATTGTTTGAGCCAAAGTGGACTTCGTGGGAGACGACCAAGGAGGACACCACTGTTGAAAACAAATCATAAAAAAGCCAGACTGGAATCTGCCAAACTGCATGTTGACAAGCCACAAAGCTTCTGGGAGAATGTCCTATGGACAGACGAGACAAAACTGGAACTTTTTGCCAAGGCACATCATCTCTATGTTCACAGACCCAAAAATGAAGCATACCAAGAAAAGAACACTGTCCCTACCATGAAACATGGAAGAGGTTCTGTTATGTTCTGGGGCTGCTTTGCTGCATCTGGCATAGGGTGTCTTGAATCTGTGCAAGGTACAATGAAATCTCAAGACTATCAAGGTATTCTAGAGAGAAATGTGCTGCCCAGTGTCACACAGCTTTGTCTCAGTCACAGGTCATGGGTCTTGCAACAGGATAATGACCCAAAACACACAGTTAAAAACATCCAAGAATGGCTAAGAGTGAAACACTGGACTATTCTAAAGTGGCCTTCTATGAGCCCCGATCTAAATCCTATTGAACATCTGTGGAAGGAGCTGAAACATGCCATCCGGAGAAGGCACCCTTCAAACCTGAGACAACTGGAGCAGTTTGCTCATGAGGAGTGGGCCACAATACCTGCTGAGGGGTGCAGAAGTCTCATTGACAGTTACAGAAATTGTTTGATTGCAGCGATTGCCTCAAAAGGTTGTGCAACAAAATATTAAGTTAAGGGTGCCATCGTTTTTGTCCAGGCCTGTTTCATGAGTTTGTTTTTTAAAATAATTCTGTTGAACCACAATTGAAAAGCATTGTCTTATTTTCATTGGTTAATTTTCATAGAATTTTTATTTATTACCACTTTTGTCAGATTCAAGTTATTTCTGTGACCATTGTGGTTTTTTCTTTCATTAACAGAGGGGTACCAACAATTTTGTCCACGTCTGTAATTAGTGGTGTGATGTTCCTTTTCTGAAATGCTGTTACTTTTACGCCGGATGTAATGGGACACACACCTTCCAAAACGTTTAACTTTTGTCTTGTCAGTCCACAGAGTATTTTCCCAAAAGTCTTTGCAATCATCAAGATGTTTTCTGCCAAAAATGAGATTAGCCTTTATGTTTTTTTGCTCAGCAGTATTTTTTGTCATGGAACTCTGCATTGCAGGCCATTTTTGCCCAGTCTCTTTCTTATGGCGGAGTCATGAACACTGACCTTAATTGAGACAAGTGAGGCCTGCAGTTCTTTGGATGTTGTTGTGGGGTCTTTTGTGACCTCTTGGGGTAATTTTGGTCAGCTGGCCGCTCCTAGGAAGGTTCACCAGTGTTCCATGTTTTCCCCATTTGTGGATAATGGCTCTCACTGTGGTTTGCTGGAGTCTCAAAGCTTTAGAAATAGCTTTATAACCTTTTCCAGACTGACAGATCTCAGTTACTTTGTTTCTCATTTGTTCCTGAATTTCTTTGGATCACAGCATGATGTCTTGCTTTTATGGCTCTTTTGGTCTACTTCACTTTGTCAGGCAGGTCCTATTTAAGATAAGATAAGATAAGCCTTTATTAGTCTCACAATGGGGAAATTCCAGGATTGCAACAGCACAGGGATAGCAACACTCAGAGCAACACCCAGAAGGCAAGAGAAAAAAGAAACAAGAGCAGCAAGTATAGATAGATAGATAGATAGATAGATAGATAGATAGATAGATAGATAGATAGATAGATAGATATAGATATATAGATGTAGATATATAGATATAGATATAGATATACTATAGATATAGATATAGATATAGACACACAGTGCGGAGCATTGTAGCGAGATGGAATAAATATATGAGTATATAAACACAGTGTGGAGCATTGTAGCTAGATGGAATAAATATGTAAATATATAAACACACACAGTGCGGAGCATTGTTGCTAGATGGGATGAAACAGCACAACCGTCTACTTAATTATCCTACATGGTATGATTATGTACCCATACATATTCTCACCCTCCACAGCGACCGGTATTTTCCTAGTTGTATGCCGGAGGGGACCATTGTATAAGTCTATTGCGTCTTTTTCATTCAAAAACTATTAGGTTATCCCGTCTTTTTGCTATCTCTGCAAGCAGCCCTGCTTAGGTTGTACAGTCTGACAGCCGTTGGTAGGAAGGACCTGCGAAACCTCTCGGTTGTGCACCTAGGATGATGTAGTCTGCTGCTAAATGAGCTCCTTAGTGCATTCAGTATGTCCTGCATAGGGTGGAACTCGAACTCCAGCAGAGATGACAGTTTAGCCACCGTCCTTCTCTCTCCTATCTCCTCCACTGGGTCAAGGCGCTGCCCCAGGACAGAGCTAGCTTTCTTGATCAGTTTGTTCAGTCTCTTCCTATCGGCTGCTGTAATGCCAGTGCCCCAGCAGACCACTCCAAAAGTGATGGCTGATGCCACCACCGTGTCATAGAATGTCTTCAGCAGCGCCCCTTGTACACCAAAAGACCTGAGTCTCCTCAGTAGGAACAGCCTGCGCTGTCCCTTCTTGTAGAGTGTGTCAGTATTGTGTGACCAGTCTAGTTTATTGTTCAGATGAACACCCAGGTACTTATAGGATGTCACCATCTCGATGTCTGTTCCCTGTATATTTACTGGTGCTGTGAGGGGTTGTCCTATTTAAGTGATTTCTTGATTGAGAACAAGTGTGGCAGTAATCAGGCCTGGGTGTGGCTCGAGAAACTGACCTCAGCTTTCCAAAGACATGATAAACCACAGTTAATTTATGTTTTTAAGGGGGGGGGGAATCACATTTTCACACAGGTCCATGTACAGTAGGTTTGGATTTTTTTACCCTTAATAATAAACTGCTTCATTTAAAAACTGCATTTTGTGTTTACTCGTGTTATCTTTGTCCATCCATCCATCCATCTTCTACCGCTTTTCCGGAGGTTCGGGTCACGGAGGCAGCAGTTCAAGCAGAGAAGCCCAGACTTCCCTCTCCCCAGCCACCTTCTCCAGCTCTTCAGAGAGGATACTAAGGCGTTCCCAGACCAGCTGGGAGACATAGTCACTCCAGCGATTCCTGGGTCTACTACGGGGTTTCCTCCCAGTGGGACATGCCCGAAACACCTCAAGTGGGAGGCGTCCAGGAGGCATCCTGATCAGATGCGCATACCACCTCAACTGGCTCCTTTCAATGTGGAGGAGCAGCAGTTCTACTCTGAGCCTCTCCCGGAGGACTGAGCTCCTCACCCTATTTCTGAGGGTGAGTCCAGCAATCCTACGAAGAAAGCTCATTTCAGCCGCTTGTATCTGCAATCGCGTTCTTTTGGTCATTACCCAAAGCTCGTGACCATAGGTGAGAGTAGGAACGTAGATTGACCGGTAAATCGACAGCTTTGCCTTAGAACTAAGCTCCCTCTTCAACACAACAGACCGGTACAACGTCCACATCACTGCAGATGCTGCTCCGATCCGTCTGTCAATCTCTCGCTCCATTCTCCCCTCACTCGTGAATAAGACCCCAAGATACTTAAACTCCTCCACTTGGGGCAGGAGCCTGTCACCAACCCGGAGAGGACAATCCACCTTTCTCCGGCTGAGAACCATGGACTCAGACTTGGAGGTGCTGATTCTCATCCCAGCCGCTTCACACTCAGCGGCAAACCGTCCCAGCAAGAACTGTAGGCCATTGCTGAATGAAGCCAGCAGGACAATATCACCTGCAAACAACAAAAATGAGATCCAGTGGTCACCAAGCATGACACCCTCCGTTCCCTGGCTGCGTTATCTTTGTCTCATATTTAAATTTGTTTGATGAGCTGAAACATTTAAGTGTGACAAACATACAAAAAAAATGAGAAATCAGGATGGGGGCAAACACTTTTTCACACCACTGTAGGTGAGAGATAATTGCACTAACATGAGACAGCTGGGACTACTTAAGATATATGTGTGTGTGTGTGTGTGTGTGTGTGTGTGTGTGTGTGTGTGTGTGTGTGTGTGTGTGTGTGTGTGTGTGCGTGCGTGTGTGTTCTGTCTCCTTAAGAGCCATCCAGAGAGTATTGTTTTGTTTGGGTGCATTTCTGCAGCACTTAGATTTATTTTGTAAGAGTATTGTATTACTATGTTTATTTTAAAAGCAAACTGGAAGTCCAGTGTTAGTCCCTTCCTGTCAAGCGCCATGTGAAACAAGGTCTCACGAAATGTCTACAGCTCTGTCCTGAGCCAAGCACAGCCTGTATGATGGTATAAACTAAATATTTTGCATGTTAACCCTTAGATATAAGTGCTACGTTTATTTTGTTAGAAGTTGTGTGAGAAAACAGCACTAAATTTGTTTACCTTGTGATTAGCATTTTCGCTAACGTTCACGTACTAGCTCGCTAGCATTAGCATGTTAGCTCGTTTGTAAAGTATATAAATCAATTTGAAAAACCAATGATGTATGGTTTGTCTGTTACAGTATTACTTTTTACTCCTTCCACACATGAGGAACAGCACGCAGTCTCCACACTTTAGGGCCAGATGCAACGATGCAACCAGGAGAAGAGGACAACCTGGAGGTCCGGTCCATCTGCTCCAGCTCATCCCGCTCATAAGCCAGATCCAGCAGGTCCCTCGTCCAAGGCAGCAGTAGAAGCACGTGCAAAGGCCCAAGCTGCACGTGCCAGAGCAGGAGCAGAGTTTTCATTTAAGTAAATTGAAATAAAAATTAAACAAGCAGAATTAAGTGCCACATTAGATGCACTCAAAGAAGGGAAGGAAGCAGAGGCTGCTCTGGCTGGAGCAAATGTGTTCGATGCTGTTTTAGCTTAGGAGGTAATAAACATTGAAATGCTGTCAATACACTCACAAGAAAAACAATATGAGGGCTCAAAACAAAGTCAAGACAAGACGCAAGTAAAATTAACCCCTCACACTTTAAAGGCCTCGGCCGGACGAAATTACAATATCGCTAAATCATATCTTAAATTTGTGTGTGAGACGAGCTAATTTGAACCGCACATGTTTTGGTGTCAACAAATGTCGCATAAGGTGACAATGCGCTATTGAAGTATGATTTCCTTGAGAGCTGTCTGTCTGCCAAGCGATCAGCGGCTAAAATGGCCACTGACTGTGTGACGTCATGTCAGGGAGCGACCTGAGTAGGAGGAGGAGCACGCTGAGGAGCACGCGGTGAGTGTTTAGGAACTTCCCCTGCCTTGGAAAATCAGAACCGCATGGGTGAATTTCGTTCAGAAAACGCTAAAAATTTGAAATCATGTCGCAAAATCACCCAACATGTGCATTAGACATTTTGTTGACAGCGATTTTGAGAATAAGATGCAATTTGAAATGAAATTAGCAAAAAGATTGCTGATAAAAAAATTGGCTGTTCCAACTATATATCCGTTCATTTCAAAGTCCCACTCTCAGACAAGTGTCAGTGAAGTGGCGTGAAAAGCAAGGGTGATCTACCGATGCGACCTTTCTGACACTTTCTGACACCTCCTGCTTAAAACCCAAAAAGTCAGAAGGATCGTGAGGCCCCGCTTTCACGGTCTGTATTCATACTGAAAATCAAGATCAAGCGAGCTTTTGCCCTTCTGCTCCACGGGAGGTTTCTGTCCTCCCTGAGCTCGCCTTAGGACACCTGCGCTACAGTTTGACAGGTGTACCGCCCCAGTCAAACTCCCCACCTGCCACTGTCCCCGGAGTGGGTCACGCCCGGCATCAGGTCGTTTACGAGTTATTTAGCACTGGGTTCTCCACGAACACGCGTCCGTGAGCGGAGAGGGGCGGCCGCCTTCCGGCCGTCCCCCGGCCCGGTCGCGAGAGCCCTTCCAGCAGCGGCCGGGGCCGGCTATCCTAGGCCAGCCTGGGATATCCTTATCTTTCTGATCAACCTTATCTTTCTGACAGCAATCTGCTGTCAGAAAGATAAGTAAACAGGGTAATTTTTCTTTTTTAAATATTCACTGCCAATATTTACTAAAATTATTTACAAGCAATGAATTTCATTGCCTTAACAACTTATCAAATATTAGAATTTTAGGGTATTCATACTTATCAAATATGAAATATTCAGTGCTGTATAGGGAGGTGGTTGTGCCTGTTTGCTCAAGTTATATTTCTATATATGTAATCCAATTTGACACCTCTGGAATGAAATTATGTTGATCTACTGTTTTTGCAGATGTTATCCACTGTCACTCAACCTTCAAATACTGTGGATTTTTTTTTTGAATTTGATTATTCAGCAATTGTCCTCATTGCAGTCATCCATGTGAGGTAACAAGTCACACTAAAGGCTCTCTGTTGGTGATCAAACAACATTGTCCACATTGTGTTGAGGATCTATCCTGGCACAGCCAGCCAATGATCAGGGACATGCCAGCTGGTAACATACAGCTTTCATCCGCCATTCTCTTCACTGGGGCGTCATATGTCAAGGTCCTCAGAGTTCTAAATGCAGCCGGTATCGTTGGAATTTCCACGACCACTTACAAGGAGCTTTCGATTTCTAATTTTTATTAAATTAATTTTATTTCAGAATATGTGGATGATCTGATGAATACTCTTTTCGACAAAACCTTGGTTGATCCAACCCACTTATTGGAGCAGTGGCACTCTGTACAAGCCAGAGTTCCAGCAACATTGAGTGCCAAATTTCAGCGTCCCATCAAAGCTGATGCTGTTGAGCAACATGTATCTAGATTTTCAAAATCAAACATGTAAAAGTAGAATAAATTTCCAATTAGCAATGAAAGTTCAGCTTTCAATTGTTAGGGAAGCAACATATTTTGCTAAGACAAAAAAATATAAGCCTAAGATTTTTAGAGAAATGTGCTTTTAAAAATTGCACACGAATTTTACACCATAAAATGGTAGAAAAATTACTCTAATGTATATGAGATCCGACTTTGATGAATGCTGAAATATTAGAATTATAAAATTGACATGCACATTAATAAACTCAATATATGATTTTAAAAAACTTTATTTAAATAACATTGATCACAAATCTAATCTTGGTAGGCAAAATCCCTTGTAGTGATCAGATGGGAATGTTTCTCTGATGAGGCTCACAGCACAGGCAGGCAACATAACCCTCAATTCTTCACCTTCAATACCTCCTGGCAGCACCGAGATTCAGTTGATGTTGGCATAATGTTGCATTTCTCACAAGTGCACCTGTTAAAAACAATGGTATAATCAGATGCTTATAATAAACTAATGGCTCGTGGGAGTGCTATATAAATTGGTCTATGAAGTTTGATTAGAAAATATTTAAAACATGTAAAAAATTTTGAGCAGAAAGAGAATGTTTATAAGTCGCCAAGTAAGGCAGCGAGGGAAAAATTGGCAGTTTTATTTTGATAATTAAGTGTGTGACCATGCATATCGCCTAAAAAAAAAAAATTCAAAGCATATTTTACCAATATAAATCGGCGAGCCTCTCGTTCTTGCCTCTCGTCCTCTCTTCTGCTCCGGTCGCTGTTTCGTCCGTGTCTTACGCCGCACCCTCGGGCTCGAACAAATACGGCTGAATAACCCCATCAGCACCACCCAAAACTACTTCATCATCAGATTTGTCAGTTTCAATATCATCACTTATATTGCGGTCGTCATACTCGATAAAATAATCGCTGTCCGAATCACTCTGCTGTCGTTCAGCCATTTCTGCAGGCCAGTGATCATCCATTTCCTGCAGCCATTTCCTGTTTCTCCCTGACCTGACTTCACTGCTGCACGCCCCTATCGAGAGATGGCGGTACTGCAGCATCACTAAGTGAAATATGGGCTATTAACAAATAAAGTCATTTATGGAGGCTGGTGACACATTTTAAATCACGGGAATGGCCAGAATGGAATATTTTCATACAATCAGTTTATCGGTTCAATAAAAAAATGTCACCGTCCGAGGACTTTAAAGCCAACTTCCAGCCCCAACATATTCAGACAATTATGGCCTGCATGCCTATCTCAAATACTCACCAGATCATCGCACTGAAGATCTACTAGACACTAAACATTTCTCGCCTATCCAGCGAGGTGCCATGAGCCCAATCCCAGATCCAACTGCCCCACTTCAATATGTCCGAAAAACTTATCACCAGGACATTAAAGATTACTATGGTAGCCCCTTGTCACAAGCTGCCATTCACCCAGCGCTACATCATTACAAGCATGTGAGTGCTACACCGCAGCCTGCACCCTTCCAGCCAAAACAATACAGCAATGAGGACAGTGACTTTGGTAGTCTCGCCAAATATCTGGCCAAAAGAGGTTTAGTCACAGAGGGTCTAACAAAGTTTACAGACAGGGTTGAGGACTATTGGGCATGGAGAGCTTCTTTTAATAACACTATAGTGGGGTTAAGATTAAAGCCGAGTGAAGAGTTAGATCTGCTCACTCGATGGCTCGGCGAGAAGTCCTCCAAACATGCCAAACATATACACTCTGTCCATCTCAACAATCCAGCAGAGGGTCTGCACCAAGTCTGGACATGGCTACAAGATTGTTATGGCGCACCAGAGGCTATAGAAAAGTCACTCTTAGACAGATAGGAGCACTTTCCCAGAGTTTCAAGTAAAGAGCCCCAAAAACTCAGAGAACCTGGTGACCTGCTGTCCGAGATAGAAGCAACAAAATCTGACGGCTTGTTACCTGGCCTAGTGTATTTAGACACCTCAAGTGGCATTGCCCCAGTTGTCAATAAGTTGCCATTCAATCTTCAAGATAAGTGGATGTCAGAGGGAACAAAATACAAGCAAAGAAACAAAGTAAGCTTCCCTCCCTTTTCATTTTTCTGTTGTTTCATACAAGAGGAAAGCAAGAATGAAAAATGACCCCAGTTTTAAGTCTGCCACATCAGCCCCAACGCCCACCCCAGCAACTCATGACAACCACTACGAAAGATCTGCTAAGCCTAGAGCTCCTGTCATGGTCCACAAAACTGAGGTAAACAAAACACAGAAAACAAGCTCAAACAATGCAAACAAGTTCACTAACAAAGAGTGTCTTGTTCATAAGAAACCACACTCACTAAAGAGTGTCTGGGGTTTAGAGAAAAGACACTAGAAGAGCAGAAAGCATATCTCAAAGAACATAACATTTGCTTTAGATGGTATGATTCTTCCACTCACCAAGCAAAAGATTGCAAGGCAGAAGTCACATGCTCAGAGTGCAACAGCAACAGACACATTGCTGCACTGCATGTGGGTCCTGCTCCATGGTTGGCACCAAAAATGCAAGCCCAAAACATTACTCCAGACCAGGGCGGGAAGAACAGGGAGGAGCATGGTGGGGAGAGTAGAATAGGCAGCCTAAAGACCACCTCAGCATGCACTCAAATTTGTGGGGACTATAGTGGGGGACGCTCTTGCTCACAAATATGTCAGGCTTATATCTATCTACAGGGGCAATCAGAAAAACAGGTCAAGGTTTAGCTATCACAGATGACCAGAGCAACAGGTCATTAGCCAAGTCGGCCCTTTTCAACACCTCTGACATTCCAATGGGCAACATCGTGCCATACACTCTTAAGACATGTACTGGGGTCTCCATGACAAATGGCCGCATAGCTGAGAATCTAGTCATACACTCCACTGATGGTCAGTTCAGCTCTCTTCTGCCTTCCTTGCTTGAACATGACTTTCTGCCAGACAAGTCAGAAATCCCAACACCTGAAGTTGCTCTAGCACATCCCCACCTCAAACATATGGCAGGTGAATCTCAACCCCTTGACCCAAATGCCGAGATCATGTTGCTGCTAGACCGAGACATAATACAAGTGCATTAAGTGTATAAATGTGTTAATGGCCCAGTTAATGCTCCATTTGCTCAGAAACCTGAACTTGGGTGGGTCATCGTAGGGGACGTATGCCTAGGGGGAGCTCATAAGCCAGCTGTCATGGGCTCGTACAGAACTAGCGTTCTAGAAAATAGGCATCCGAGTTTTTTCCCACCTTGCCAGAACAGTCTGCAAGTTAAAGAGCAGCTCCAGTCACAAATGAAGCCATGGGACACTCGCAGTTCATGCCAAATGGGGGAACACATGAAGAGTTCTTTTGCAACAGCAGATAAGTCCAGTTGTGTTCAAAATGAGAAAAAAACAACCTTTTCGTCTGTTGGTTTAGAGGTCTTAGTATTTCCAAATCAGCTTCTAAGACATGGTCACTTGAAATATGAGTATCTCAAACATAATAAAGCAAAAAAAAAAAAATCAATCATCAACTCATTGTTACTTTTTTGGCAATTTATTAGTACTTATTTTTTTTTGCAAAAAACAAAACAAAACACAAAAGGTATTCTTTTACAAAAAGAGACAAGTCCCTAAAACCAAGCTAGTTTGTGTGGAACATACTTGAATGTCTATAAGCATCAATGTAATATGATTGACACCCTGATTTAGGAATATCCACTCAGTAAAATGGTACAATATAGCTATAATAAAGCTATAATTCAAGATTCAAAGATTTTATTGTCAATACTACTATATGTGCAGGACATACAGGAGAATTTAACTGGCATTTCTCTCTCTCTTCATTGGTGTGCACAGTATAAAAAGAAAAGGAATAAGTCTGGAAAAAAAAGAAACTCCTTCCCCATATAGTGTACTATATAGTGAATGCGCAGCCAACGGAGCAGTGAGAGAAGAGCTTCACATCACAACATAAACTACCTTAAGGTATTTATAATTAATAATTCAGCAAAAACAATTTGATTTAATACATATTTACTACAAATTTCATGCAGGTATTCATTTTTTTTCTTTTTTTACAACCGTTAGTCTGTTACATTTTACTATCTCATTTGCAGTGTTGGGCAAGTTACTAAAAAATAGTAACTAGTTACAGTTACTAGTTACTTCTTTTCAAAAGTAACTGAGTTACTTTTGAGTTACTGCATGATTAAAGTAACTAGTTACTTGGAAAAGTAACTTTTACGTTACTTTTAAATACATACTTAAATCATCTTGCACACACAGCAAGATCAAGGGCCCCTTTTTCTCGAGAAAAAGAAGAAAAAGAAAACTGATGAGAAAAAAGGTCTCATCTTACAGAGAAAAAAATTCTCAGATTTACACAAACTATTGTAATCAGTAGAAAGTCAGAAATTTGCTAGAAATAAAGCTGTAAATTCACAGAGAAAAGTTTTGACCCCCTGGTGGACTGTTTTTGGCCCACGAACCATACGTTTGACACTCCTTGACCAGCCCATTAAAAATGCATATTTAGAGGATTTACTTCCATGAAATGGTTGCATATCATGACAGCATGCAAATTAATAAGATAAAATAAAACAGAAAGCACAGATAAATGAGAGTTCACCGCTTACTGCAACAAATCACAGTCACTTTTTCTCTGTGCATAAGAAAACTTTAAATGCAATTAATGCAGACATTAAATGCGAACTTCTTGCTCAAAAAATACTCATGTTTAACCATAGAGGTAGGAGCTGGTAGGGGCTACTTACTGCTCAGACAACAGGTGATCAGGGCTCGATATGAGAAGTCGCCACCACCACGGCATTTCTTCACCGGGTTGTGATGTGACCTGGGGCAGGACAGGAAACGGACCCACAGAGGAGACTGTGTGATGGCTGCGTCAGTTACGGTAGAGTCAGTTTATATTTATTTGCTTATTTATTTGTTTGCCTTTGCCTTTGGCATGACAACCTCCAGTGACTTGAGGCCGGTGGTGGCGCTGGGGATGGCCGTCCCGCCTATAGCCACCGAAACTGTGTATTCATCCCCAGTTGGCAGCTGATGAGGAGGGTGTCTAGCAACTGCAAGTTGTATGATTGTCTATTTGCACTAAAATATCTATCCATATTAATAAAATGAGTAACAAGAGTAACACATGAGTAACAAGAGTAACACTGCCTTTAAAACTGCCTTGACTAGTACTACTCATTATTACTAGTATTGTTATTATTATTATTGTCATTATTACTTATTATTACTTATTTTTCTACACTTATTGCACGTTTTCAGTCCTTTAGTTTTTTAGTTTATCTCTTTTTCTCATCATGTTTTTAATGTTGCAGCATGGCATCGAGACAAATTCCTAGTTTGTGTACTACATGAACAATGGCAATAAATCTGATTCTGATTCTGATTCTGACACATCTGATCAAATTTCAGTAAACGTAATGCATTACTGAATTTTTAAACAGTGATTTTGTTACACAGCATGTTACTGCAAAAGTAGTGGTGTTACAGTAACACGTTACTTTGTAATGTGTTACTTTGTAATGCGTTACTCCCAACACTGCTCACTTTGATGATGTCATTAATCGTGCCGTAAAAACAAGCCCAGTGTGTCCGAAAGCAGTTAATTTTATTTTTATATTGAGTTTACTGTATAGTCCACTATATCTAAATTCACTATATAGTGAGTAGGGAGTGAGTGAGTGAGTGAACATTCCGAACACAGCCAGGGAAATCAGTCAGAGTAAGCAGACCAGAAAGGCAGCCAAGATAAGTCACGTGACCCAAATACCAAGTGCTGATTTGTCATGTGGAGTTATCTGCTTTTGTATAAAAAAAAAAAAAAACGCTCCCGGAGTTTATCGGCTTTTGAAAAAAAACAAACAAACATGTATTTGTAGTGTCTGTAACATAGGGCATATCGGCTTTCGAGACAAAACAATCTGAACTTCTCTAAGTAGGTAACGTTAACAGTTGTTTGATGTAAAGAATGAAATTTTCATTCATTCATTCATCTTCTTCCGCTCAATCCTTTTCGGGTCGCGGGGGGGCTGGAGTCTATCCCAGCATCCTTTGGGCGAGAGGCAGGGTACACCCTGGACAGATCACCAGTCCATCACAGGGCCAACACAGAGAGACAGACAACCATTCACTCTCACAGTCATACCTAAGGACAATTTAGAATCCCCAGTTTTGATGCCAATTCAACTAACTTGCATGTTTTTCATGGAAGTGGCAATTAACGGTTTTTGCAAACAAACTCTTCACATATTTCAACAAAGTGAGAAAGACGAAAAACTTGCTCCTTCTCTCAATGACCAAGCTTTTCTGCAGATAATGGAAAGAGACTTTTATCAAGACAACACAAACAGTTGGATAGCACCACTCCCTTTCCACATGCCGAGGGCACACCTCCCAAACAATCACAGCCTTGCTCTCAGCCGCTTAAGCCCCATTTCCACCAGTATCACCTTGGCTTTACTTTTTTTTACTTGGTTCTGTTTTTTGCCATTTCCACCCAAGTCCTCACGGTTTAACCGGTACGATTTTCGTGGCTGTTCAGAGGCAGGGTATAGCCGAGCGAAAAGCGAGGTGTGATTTGACGTCAATCGACTGCTAAACGCTGATTGGTCAGGGCGTAACGTCACAAAACGCGTCCGTTTTCTGTTTTCTGTTGAAGCTACACGACCGCCATTTGTAATTTCAGCGAGTAACCACGGTGACTGGATTCACAATTGTGTTCTCATATAACGATGTCCACGCGCAAGTTTATTCCATGAACAAACGAGGAGGTGCGGACTTTTCTGTCCCTCGTAGCCGATGACTACATCCAGAGAGTTGGATGGGGCAACTCGGAATGAAAAAATATACCAGGAAGTGTCCGGCCTGCTAGCAATGGCAGAGAATTTGGACTCGACACGGCCACGCAATTGGAAAACGGTGACAGTGAGTGTTATTTTGTTATTGTCCGTCTTCTCGCCTTTCGGTCAAAATCACACTTTATTTAAGCAATAAAGAAAGTTGTTTGATTGTGGGCAATTGTGGTGATGGCTAGCCCGCTAATAGCTAGCTACCTCTGTACCTTGCTGCTACCTCGCATCAAGCTGCTGAATCACGCTTTTATTTCAGTATTCACGTGAACAAAACACTGACGTAAGCTTATTGTATCCTGGTTAAAAAGTTTTGTGTTTGCGGTACATGTTGCACTTTGTTTGTGAGCTTTATTGTGTGTTTTTTCCTTCTATACACAGTTTTCAAATCCCAGGGGTCCGCCTCACTGGACCGCCAGCTCCATAACCATCCGGCATCTCCCGGTCAAGTGCTGGTAAGGCACAACAAACTGAAAATTACCACCCGGTGGTTTTTATATGTGATTGTTATTTTCTATAGACGCATAATAAGGAATTTAAAATGTCTTTCTACGTTTATAAAAATACTAGATTCAGGGGTGTTCATAGCCACAGTGGCCCAGTGTTATAGGTGTGTTGGTGGTGGAAATACTGTTGTATTTTCACGAAAAAAATAAAATAAAAGGAGCACATGTACCGACTTCAAATCAACATGCTTGACTGAAATTCTTCAAGTCAGCTAACACTATTAACCCATTCTGATTTATGAGGCCACAGTACAAAGAAATTCTTTTTAAAAATAACCCATTAAATCAAAATACTTTTTACAATTAATCCTTTTTGAAATCAGAATCAGAATCAGAATCAGAATCAGCTTTATTGCCAAGTATATTTACAAGTAAACACACAAGGAATTTGACTTGACATTGGGCGCGCACATTAGGCGCATCCAATGAAGGGGGCCTAACCACAGCACCACAGAAGTTGCAGTCCACTCTACTGAGGGGCAGCAACATGACAGTTGAGCTTAAATACAGCAATGAAGCATCCCACCACAGGCTTTCAACAGTTTAATTCCATAATATTTTTTCTGACATGTTTTGATCCAGTGTTATCTAAATACAATGACTTCTGTCTTTCATATAGGCAAGCTGAAAAGGTCCAACAACATTGCAGACCTTGCATCACTGATGGCCCAGAATCATGCTGAGGAGATGCGGATCCATGAAAGGATGCTCGAACAGCGTGAAAGGATGCTCGAACAGCATCAACGGCAACATGAACAGCGCGAAAGACACCTGCAGTTAGCCCAGGAGCAGGAAGCCGCATTAAGAAGGGATGAGCTGACAGAGACGGCTTCCTTCCACGGAGCCTTCCTAAACCATTTTGGCAGTCTGGTCGAAGTACTGAAAGCTCCCCATTTGTAAACATGTTTTGGGAATATTTGTAATGTAATAAAATGTTAGTCTTTTGGATAAAAGTGTGGTTTGTATATTATAACACTGGATGATAAAGGCGAATAATTACATACACAATCCATTGCCTCATATGACCCTAATCCTGCTGTTCAGCCATAAAGGTGTCAAGATTTTTAATGGTAATGTAATTGTTATTGTTAAATTTAATAAATATTACCACTGCTGTATCCATTGCTCTACATTGGGTACAGTTTTTAAGTAAAATTGTAAGCAGTTGCACAGGTGTAATTTACGTTCAGCAGTAGACACTGATAAAGGTAAAAGTCGAATTAGGTAAAAGGTAAGTACATGTGAATTGAATGTTCTATCGGCATTCCAAATTCTGAGAATTCCAATACATTATAAGCAGTCTAGCCAGAAGTTGATGCTGTGATCGCGAGAGATCGTTGCGCAATAATTTGAACGGCGACTGCTGTCACCAAGATTGAAACAAACTTCTCCACAGGTTTTTTTTTTTTTTTTTTGTAATTAATTCATTAATTAATTGTCTGTGTCTTCCTTTCTTTTTTTTTTTTACGGAGCTGGAGGATTTAGAACGTTATATCGACGCATTTTACGACCGTTTTTGTGTCATGGAGCAGGCGAGTGTGTGTTCTGCTGCTGCTTCTGCCGCTGCTTCTCAGTCCAAGCGACCGAGACCCGCAGATTCACCCAAAATAACGCCCGAGAAATCACAGCAGGGCACCGAGGTTAGCGATATCCTTCTCTCTATAGAGAATAAACTCACCAGCATGGATGGTAGACTGGCGCTGGTTGAACTTCTTCACAAAGAGTTCCAAAATTTGCGGGAGAGCCTTGAGTTTAGTCAGGCGCAGCTCGTCTCTCTCATGGAGGAAAATAACAGCCTGAAAAAGTCAGTCACCACACTAACCGCACAGCTTGGCGTTGTTGAGGGAGAAAATCGGAAAATGAAGGAGACAGTTCTCAGTTTGCAGTCACGCAGCATGAGAGATAACCTCGTTTTTTCTGGAATTATTGAAAAAAATAATGAAAATCCAGAACAGCTGGTCCGAGAATTTATGTCATCACAACTAAAACTATCCCCCGAAGTCACAAACTCAATTACCTTCCACCGAGTCCACCGAATAGGGCAAAAAAATTCCCAGAATAAACGTCCCAGACCTATTGTTGCCAAATTTGAACATTTTAAGCAAAAAATTTTGGTACAGAGGCAGGGCAGGCAGCTTAAAAACACCAATTATGGTCTAAATGATCAATTTCCACAGGAAATCTTGGAAAGGAGAAGGAAGCTTTTTCCCATTAGGAAGCAATACATCCAAGTAGGTAAACGAGCTATTGTTTCTGTGGATAGATTGTATATAGATGGCAAGCTGTTTATGGATGGAACTATAACTCCCTGGTTATTCTAGAGCCCATTTTTTTTCACATTTTTTTTTTTTTAGCTACAGGTGGAAAAAAGAGTGGGATTGTGCGCAGGTCTCTTACTCGATTTCAGTTTAATATGTTAACATTTGTCAAAATGTTTATTTCTTTGTTTTTTTGTTTCTTTGTTGTTGAGGTTGTTGTTTGTTTGTCTGTTGTAGGTTTTTTTTTAAGTTTTTAGGTCATTGTTGTATGTTGTCTGCATTTTTCCACCACTTACTAACCTTCATGTCTGTTTTTTCTCATACTTCTGGTTTATAGGAAATAACTTGAAATACATGTACCCCATTTGCTTGCAATTGCAGGCAAATGGCACAGAGACATCATGCGCGCACACCCAATTATATATGCATAGGTGTATACACACAACATATACGTATATATATACATATATATGCATACATTACAGACACATCACATAGGCACATATAGTTTACACATTTAGTTAGTCTTTAGTACACAACCAGTTAGTGAAAACATGTCTTCATTTAAGTTTGTCACATGGAACATACGTGGAATTGGAAACGGGGAGAAGAGGCTAAAAGTTTTTAATCGATTGAACGATCTACAGGCGGACTTTGTGTTATTGCAGGAGACACATGTCTCTAAGTCGTCTGTAGATGCGCTCACCTCACCAGAATTCCCCCATATGTACTCAGCCGGCTTTAATTCTAAGCAAAGGGGGGTAGCTATACTGGTAAATAGAAGAATACACTTTGTTATGAATAACACCATAATAGATCCAGAAGGTAGATTTATAATACTAAAAATTTCAGTCCAAAATTTGGATCTAAGTATTGCAAGCGTTTATGGCCCAAATGTTGACGACCCATCCTTTTTTCACACTTTTTTCACTTCTCTTTCTGAGCACTTGGACACCACACTTATAATAGGAGGGGACTTCAACTTGGTATTAAACCCTGCAGTCGACAGGCTCAGTACATCGGGGGTTTACCGAAAATGGCTAGCTACTGACACTCTTAAACAGTACATGAATGATTTTGGTCTTTGCGATGAATGGCGATCTCTTCACCCAACTCTTCGGGAATATACCTTGTTTTCATCAGTTCATAGTTCATATTCGCGTCTAGATTTCTTCTTAGCCAGTAACTCTATTGTGAGGGACATCATAGACACTGAAATATGTTCAAATCAAGCTATTAGCGATCATCATCCAGTTTCTCTTACACTAGTAAATAGGGAAGCTACAAGGGAAACTAGGAGCTGGAAATTTAATATATCACTACTGAAAGATGAAGACTTTATTAATTATTTTAATAAAGAGTGGGAATCATATCTGGAATATAATGATGTGCCAGGAATATCCCCAGGTGTTCTTTGGGAAGCAGCAAAAGTGGTCATGCGAGGTAAAATAATCTCTTACTGTTCATACAAGAATAAAAAAGAAAAAGCACTGATACTGGATTTAGAACAGAAGATTAAATCACTGGAGACAACTTGTGCCATTTCCCCACAGGAACAGGCATTCAACGATTTGAGAAAATTAAAGCTGGAATTAAAAGAAATTACAAACAAAAGAGCACAGTTTTTAATACAAAGACTGCGTCTTGAGAATTTTGAGCACAGTAATAAATCGGGGCGATATCTTGCGAACCAGCTTAGATTGAATAAAGAAAAAACAACTATCCATTCTATCAAGGATATGACTGGAAATATTACCCATGTGCCTGAAGAAATAAATAACTCCTTCAGAAAGTTTTATGAAAATCTCTACTCATCACAGGTTAACCCATCGGACTCAGAGATAAATACATTTTTGGACAATATTAACCTACCACAATTAAATAATGAACAGATTGCGGCTCTGGATGCACCTCTTCAAGTGTTTGAACTCCAGGAGGCACTTAAGCACATCCCAAACAACAAAGCCCCAGGACCAGATGGTTTTCCAATAGAATTTTATAAAGAATTTTGGCCCGTGATGGCACCTACTTTTTTTAAAATGGTGAACCAAATCAAAGAAGATAATGTAATTCCTCCGAATATGAATTTGGCTAGTATTATCCTGCTCCTTAAACCTGGAAAAGAACCTACGCTTCCATCCAGCTACCGTCCCATCTCGCTTATGAATGTTGATCTCAAAATAATTTGCAACGCTCTCGCCAAAAGACTGGAAAGGATAATCCCGTTTATTATACACCCAGATCAAACAGGTTTTATCAAGGGTAGGCACTCGGCTGATAATACACGCAGGCTATTTAATTTAATAGACTACTGCAAGATCAGTAATGTAGAAACTACAATCTTGTCCCTGGATGCAGAGAAAGCCTTTGACCGGGTTAACTGGAAATTTCTTTTTATGGTGTTAAACAAGTTTGGGTTAGGTTCATCTTTCATAAACTGGGTTAAAACACTATATAGTTGTCCAATTGCATCTGTCCGAACAAATGATCAGACTTCCCGAAGCTTTAATCTTCAGAGAGGTACTAGGCAGGAGTGTCCACTCTCTCCCTCACTTTTTACCATCTTTATTGAACCATTAGCAGCAGCCATACGACAATCTTCAGAGAGGTACTAGGCAGGGGTGTCCACTCTCTCCCTCACTTTTTACCATCTTTATTGAACCATTAGCAGCAGCCATACGACAAAATGTTGATATCAGAGGTATTCAAACTGGAGAAAAGGAACATAAGATAAGTCTTTATGCTGATGATGTATTGATTTTCGTTGAAAACTCAGAAAGATCTCTTCTTCAGACAGTGGCGCTCATTGATAAATTTTCATCATTATCAGACTACTCTATTAACTGGGTAAAATCAATAGCTTTACCCATAAATTGCAATTTCCCAAATACATCTACTATTCCAATACAATCAGGGAATGTTAAATATTTAGGAATAGATATTTCCCCCAGGCTCTCAGAGTTATTGCGACTAAATCATATCCCCCTTTTAAAAAAGATACAAGACGATCTTACGCGCTGGAGGACACTACCTTTATTATTAATGGGAAGAGTCGCAACCATTAAAATGATGGTCCTTCCTAAAATTAATTATTTGTTCTCAATGATCCCTACCCAACCATCAATGGCCTGGTTTAAGTCTCTAGACTCAAATATAAGTAAATTTTTATGGAAGGATAAACCATCATGGATTAGTTTAAAAACCCTCCAAAAAGCGAAAGAGTGCGGAGGCTTAGATTTACCAAATTTTTTAAATTACTTTTTAGCCAATAGATTGCAGTTTGTTTCAAAATGGACAAAATCAACCCCATTAGGAAACCCATGGTTAGATGCTGAACAGGCTCTCTGTGGGTCGCTAAATATCTCTGACTTACCTTTTATAAGTCCCTCTATTAAACGCCATGAGTGTTTTAAAAGTATTAATATTAGTTCCTCTCTGACGGCTTGGTGGAAATTTCTAAAAATAACAAGGTCTTCACTTGTCCCCTGTAAACTCACGCCCATTTGGAATAATCCTGATATCCTGCAACAAAAGAGGACATTAAAATTTCCACTATGGCAAGAGAAGGGAATAAACAACTTAGAACATCTTATTCAAGGTGAAAATTTTATCCAATTTCAGGATCTAGTGTCACAACATGAAATCAGTGATAAAAAGTATTTTGAATATCAACAGCTTAAATCCATAATAAAAGCAAGATTTAATCTTAATCAGACAGATTTAGAAGTACCAGTTAAGGTGGCAGAGTTTCTAAATCTCCGTTCCCCAAAATTGATATCGAAAATATATAGACTATTATCAAAGTTGGATGAGTCCATATCTCTTCCAATATCAAAATGGGAGACAGACTTATCGATTAATAAGGAGGAAAGTTTCTGGACACAAATATGTTTGAACACTTTTAAGATGACTAAAAACTCTAACTTACAACTTATACAGTATAAAGTTCTACATAGAATTCATTATACAGGACAAAGGATGTTCAAAATGGGCCTGAGTCACACAAATATCTGCCCTCACTGTACTAGCAATGTCCCGGATAGCTATATGCATGCTATGTGGTCCTGTGCACCGGTTCAAAAGTTCTGGCAGAAGACATGTGAAGACCTGTCAGCATGGCTTGGGTATAGTGTCCCACCCTCACCCACACTTTGCATATTAGGTGATTTAAGTGAAATAAATATAGATGCAAGGATGTCACACATGGTTCTCACTGCCTTATGCATCGCAAAGAAAGCTATCCTCATGAACTGGAAAACAAGAAATAACTTATGCATGACTTACTATAATAACTTACTAGTGGATTATATTAGCCTGGAAAGAATGTCAGCCTCCTCAAATAATCAATTGGCGGAATTCAATTCTCTTTGGTCCCCGCTTATTAATTCTATAATCTGAGGGGTAGCGGGCAGTGACTCACTCTCCTTGGCACCTCTGACGGCTGGCTGCGCCCCAGCCGCAGGTGTCTGGGGGGCCTGCTCCGGGGTGGCCATCTGTCTGGCCCTGTGGGGGGGGGGGGGGGGTTGGTGGGGGGGGCGGTGGGGGGGCCGGGGGGGTTGGGCGGTGGCCCCTGGCCGGCTGGCCTCGCCCCTCGTGGGGGGTCTGGGTCCGGCCCTGGGCCCCTGGTGCTGGGGGGGGGCGTCCCCCCCGCCCGGGGCCGGGGTCGGGTGTGTGCCGGCGGTGGGGGTTGTCCCTGATGCATCCTTGCATAGTGGGGTCGTGTGTTTCCTGGGGCCCGGGTGCCACCCAGGGGCTGGTGCCCACATCCTGGGTTGCCTTCCCCGTTCACGGGGGTCTGCGGGTGGGGGAGGGGGTGTGTGAGTGTAGGCTTGTGTATGAGCGGATGTGGAAGTGGGTGTGTGTTGAGTGGGCAGGTGGGGTTGTGTGTTTGTGTAGGTGGGTATGTGTGATGGTGGGTGGAGTTATGTGTGTGTATGGAAGCGGTTACTTGTGGGTAGATGTCTAGGGGGCGGAGGATGTGTGTATGGGTAGGAGAGCTTTGTTGGGTGGCAGGGGTTGGGCAGTCCATCCAGTGGCATAGGGGCTGGCGTTTCGGGGCTTGCTTGTCCCGGCCGCCCTGCTGTTGTGTTGGAGGGTGAGGCACTTTGCTACATCGCCCCTGATGTCATTGGCAGCGGGTGTGCGTTGGTGCTTGGGGGTGGCTGGGGGGTCATTGGTGCGGGTTGTTGGCCGTGTTTCCACTGGGTTGTTCCAGGGTGGCTGTGGTTGCAAGGCGGCCTACAGCTGTCGGTGTGTGTCTGGGGTGGGTGGTCGTGGGCCTGCGTGGGCGCTCGGGTGTGTCGCCTGGCGTGTTGGGCGCTGTGTGGGTCCGGCCCATTGTTCACTATTGTGACTGTTGTTGTCCATGTTCGTGTGTGTAAGATGAGTGGTAGTATGTTTGGCTGCCCCGTCATGTTAGTGGTGCTGGAGCGCCGGGACATGATGCTGGTGGGTCCTGGGTTGTTTCCACTGGCGGCCCTCGCCCTGGGTTGGGATTTGGGGGCAGTGGGTGGCCTCATAAGCCAGTCTGCAAGCTGGCTTCTGGGGGGGGGGGGGGGGGGGCTTGTTTTTGGACCGCTTACCTCACAGTCTTATTTCCCGCCCTCCTCCTCCCCCTGATCTTTTTTGTTACATTTAGGGCCTTGGGGTGGGGGTGTGCCGCACTGTGTCGGTGAAGGGGATACCTTTGCCGCGTGGTGGGGCTGCACTCACCTCAATTTTAATTGCACTTTAGACACTGAGGGCTTGGGGGGATGGGGGCTCTGTTGCCCATCACAGTGGCTAACGATGCTTCAATTACTATCCCCCCAATTTTAAGTGCACTTTAGTAGTCCACACATTTATACAGAATTATATCATATAACCGACACACACCCACCATGTTCTGTGCGGGGGGAGGAGGTGTGGGTCTTCCCCCACCCCTGTTGCCCTGTCTTGCTGGGGGCGTGGGGGCCTGGTGGGGAACCTGGGACCTATCATGTTGTAAAAATCCCTGGATGCTACTAATATATAGATACAACCAAGGAAGTGACGGGGGGCTGAATATGAGTTTAAGTGTGAGTGAGAGGGTGATGAATGGAGGTGGTGATGGTGGGTCGGTTTTGTGCGGCGCTTTGCATCCCGGGTGGCATCTTGGGGCGCCTGCGGTGGTCTGCTGATTGTTCACTCAGATGGGCGCCGGGGGGTGGTGGTCTGCTTCTGTGGCCTGCGCCGGTGGCCTCCCTGGTCACTGCCGGGCACTGGTGCATGTTTAGGCTCGCTGCATCTGCTTTGCAGCCGGCTTTTGAAATAAAGGTGAATGAGGAGTGAATTTAAGTGGGTACTGGAGTGAAAGAGAATGGGTCGGTCTGGCTGAGTGAGAGGGGTGTGCATGGGAACATGTGGGTGTGAAGGTATGGGGAGGGGTGTGCCTGCGAGTCGGGAGGGGCTGGATTAGGGGGGTAGTGCCTCTCGGCAATGTGGGCTCACCTGGGCGAGGGGACTTCTTTGGACGTGGGGGTCCCCGGGGTGTGTGGCCGAGGCGCTGGGGCGGTGCCGCTGTGGGGGTACCTGGGGGGGCTCGCGCCAGGGGGCGCTGGCTGGTCTCTGTCCTGGGGGGTGGGGTCGCTGGCCTCCTGGTGCCTGGGGCCCGGGGGCGGATGTTGGCCCCACTGGGGGGGTGGGGGTCGAGCGGGTCCAGGGGTGTGGGCTCACCGCGCCGGCCGCCGGGCAGCCTGCCCTCCCTTGATCGTCTCTCAGGGGGGAGATGCTTGACTTTCCTGGGGCTTGCTGACCTCGGGGCTGGGGGTTGGTGGTGCTGCCTTGCCTGCTCGGGGTCCTCGGGGGGAGGGCTGCTGCGACCGGCCCTCCGCTCGTATGTTTCCTGACAAACCACTCGCATGCACACACTTATTTTGCGCGCGTTCTCATATATAGGCACACAGACATACTGTACATGTACAAGTGTCTCTCTTTTAACAGGTGCAGAAACCAGACTCGTGTTGAGACATCTCCGGTGAAAGAAGCAGTTTGCCTTTTTTTTTTTTTGTCTGTTCCCCTCCCTTTTCTTTCCCCCCTTCACACACTTCCTTTCCCTCTTCCCCATCCTGTTGGGTCTTCCATGGGTAAAACAATTAAAATAAAGTATTAAAAGTTATTACAGGAGGAGTTTACAACAATATACAGTGCAAAGTTAGGCACTGTATAGGCTCCTCTTGGCAAAGTAAATCTGTTTTGGCACAGTAGGGTGACAGATCCCTGTTCTGTTTGCCTAGCTGCCTGACAGGACAGAAAAAAAAAAAAAGCAGTCTAGTATAATATAAAGCGAAAATACCCATACATTTAAACCCAAATATAACATTTTTGATGTTGTAAACGTTGACATGAATATGATAAACCTATGCTATTGTGATTCAATAGATCCATAGTGATCTTTGGTTTGAAAAAGAAAATTATAATTTGGTGTTGGGCAGTGTGACAATGTCACAGTATTTAATAGGATTAAAAAAAGTTTCATCATAAAATTTCTAGGTTCATTGGCAATTCCATCAAACCAAAAGTGAGTTGTCTAGCTGCAGCATTTTTTTTTAGAGTCATTGCTACGTTGTTTTAGTGTGTAATTAGCCACCACTGAACAGATAACTGTTATAAATAACAATAGATGGGAAAAATGATACTCAAATGATACACAATGGGCCTAGATTTGGATTGGCTTTTTTATAATATAAATTATTTGGTAAGTTAAAGTTAACTGGAAGTATAACAAGTTTCCACATATAATTCCAAGGTCAATTGGCAATTCCATCAAACCAAAAGTGAGTTGTCTAGCTGCAGCATTTTCTTTGCAGTCATTTTCTACGTTGTTTTAGTGTGTAATTAGCCACCACTGAATAGATAACCCTTATAAAGAACAATAGGTTGTAAAATGATACACAATACAAAAAATGGGCCTAGATTTGGATTGGCTTTTTTATAACATTTTTAATTATTTTGTAAGTTAAAGTTAACTGGAAGTATAACAAGTTTCCACATATAATTCCAAGGTCAATTGTCAATTCCATCAAACCAAAAGTGAGTTGTCTAGCTGCTGCTTTTTTTGGGAAGTCAGTTTATCATCAGTGTATCATTATTACACAATACACAAAATGGGCCTAGATTTGGATTGGCTTTTTTATAATATTATAAATTATTTGGTAAGTTAAAGGGGTTTAGGATTAAGCTTCTGCATTATTTTAAATTACTCCGGTGTTTTAGCATTTAATTAACCGTCTGTTAACATTTAACCGTTTTGAACAACAGAGGCGACGTAGATGAAAAGTGCACAACATTTTATTTAAAAAACACGTTTGACATATGTATGCACATGAACACTGAACAAATGAAATTATCTCTGAATGATCTCTGCTTCATATGCAGCTGCTTCAGATTCCTCCTGGGCAAACGCTATTCTCCTCTCCTGCTCCAACGTGTGTTGTCTCAATCCACGTCGTCTTCTCCTGTAAAATTCTCTTGTCTCGTGAAAGACATTTATTGTGTTAAAAACCCACAGAAGAATAGTGACCACCGTGGAAATCCTCCGCTCGTAATCTGCTATTTTTTTCTTTGTTGTGGAGGAGTCGGTCGCGTCCTTTACGTCAGCAGAGTCTGGCACCGCCTCAATCCCGCCCACCCCCAGCAATACTCGGCTTTCCGCGGTTGTGATGGAGGCACAGCCGCGGGAGAAACAAGTAGTTAAGAAAAGAAAAGAGTAGAGCAGAACTATATAGTGGAAATGTGGCATTAGAGTCACTGTGTTGCACACTAAAGAAATGTCCTGAAATGGAGCAACACTTCATGGACTTCATGCAGGGGTTATTTGACAAGGATCATGCAGAACCAGCTCCAGCTCTAGGGGAAGAAGATGAATGCTGGTATTTGCCCTTCTTTGGGGTTTATCACCCTCAGAAACCGGGGAACATTAGGGTGGTGTTTGACTCGAGTGCTAAATTTCAGGGGGTATCATTAAACAACGTGCTACTCACTGGTCCAAACATGAACAGTCTTGTCGAGGTGCTTGTAAAGGTAAAGGTAAAGCCAACTTTACTGTCATTCAAAGACTGACACACACATCTGCCATGAATTGTGGCAGACGTGTGTTTATCTCTGGGCCTTCGGCACCTTTCAGACGAGGTTGCAATTATTTTAGCAGAACTCTCAGCCATAATACCTGGTTGTGTTCTACATGTCCTACTTTTAACATTGGTTTTGTAGACAATTTCAACCCATTTTGGAACCGCCCATCACTTATGAGGCCAGGTGTCATCCATCCAAATAGGCTTGGTGCACGTGTTTTAAGGGACAATCTGTTCTATTCCATTCAGCGTTTTTTAGTACAGTGACTGAAATTTGGTGCATTAACTCACCCCGAAGTTCCTGGATCTGCCAACCAGCCCTTCTTTGTTTCCACTTCTCATATTAATCCTATTAATCCAAATAATCCTCACTGTTTAGATCAGTTTTCAATTTACAACCCCATAGCAGTTGTGTCTGTCTCCTGTTACCAAAAATATTATAACCCAAGACAAATACAACATAACTTGATAAATACACACCTTTCTGCAGCTCCTCCTCATCCACTACCCCTCAACTTTGCCCCTGTCTTTCCCCTTAGAGAACCTTTGTCTAATCCCCCAAAGATAATAAAAATATAATCTATAAACATCCCAAAGTGATTAAACAAAAAGTTGGTAAACTCAAATTAAACATCAAGTCTCTAAATGTAATAATTTGGCCTCTGTTCCTCCTCATAATTTAAAAATTAAATGTGGTTTGTTAAATATTAGGTCTCTAACTCCTAAGTCTCTACTAGTTCATGATCTATTAATTGATCATCAGATTGATTTAATATCCCTTACAGAGACTTGGCTAGGGCAAGATGATTATGTTGGTTTGAATGAATCAACTCCCTCTGGTTATCTAAACTATCATAATCCTAGAAGTTCTGGTAGTGGAGGTGGAGTAGCGGCAATTTTCCATTCCAAATTACTAGTTAATGTAAAGCAAAAATCATGTTTTAATTCCTTTGAAGGCCTGGTCCTCAGTATGGGGCATGCTAGCAATCTTAGCTTAAATCCAATTTTCTTTGCCATAACTTACCGTCCTCCCTCAGCCTACTCAGAGATTTTATACGAATTTGCCAAATTTTTAGCTGATTTAGTGCTGAAATCAGATAGAATAATTATAGTAGGGGATTTTAATATACATGCTGATGTAGACAATGACTGCCTTAATAAGGCATTCGATTCAATATTAGACTCACTGGGGTTCCACCACACATTGGACCTTGTTCTGACTTATGGTATAGAAATAAAAAATCTGGTAGTGTTTCCTCATAATCCTCTACTGTCAGACCATTGTCTGTTAACCTTTGATTTCACTATTTCTGATTATTTGACTCTGGAAGAAAAAAATATTACTTCAGCAGATGTCTTTCAGATGACGTTGTTACCAAATGTTTGCAAATTGTCTCCTCTATACCATGGGTCAACACAATGGAAATAAAAGATGAAGAGCCTGCTCCTTCTGTAATTGATAGCATGTAATTGATAGCATTACAGCCTCTCTGCACAGACTCTAGACTTGGTGGCCCCTTTAAAAAAGAAAAAGTCCAATCAGAGATTTCTAACCCCTTGGTTTAACACAGAAACTCGTAGCTTAAAACAGAAGACTTGTCATTTAGAAAGAAAATGGTGTTCCACTAATTTAGATGAATTCTATTTAACGTGGTGAAATCATCTCGTAATTTATAAAAAAAAATCTCTTAGAAAAGCTAGAACAAGTTATTACTCTGCATTAATAGAAGAGAATAAGAATAATCCCAGGTTTCTTTTCAACACTATAGCCAGGCTGACAAAAAGTCAGGACTCTGTCAATCCTCACATCCCCCTAGAGCTTTCTAGTCAGGACTTTTTGAACTTTTTCAATCATAAAATTTTATCTATTAGAGATAAAATCAGTCAGATTCTTCTCACCGTAAACTTAAATACAGTAATTGAGCTTTTAGAGTTAGATAAAATAATCTCCTCATCCAAGCCTTCAACTTGTCTTTTAGACCCTATTCCTACTAGGTTATTTAAAAAAGTCTTCCCATTTATTGGTAGCCGTATTCTTCGAATAATCAATTTTTCTTTAACTTTAGGTCATGTACCGCAGGCTTTTAAAATTGCTGTAATTAAACCCTTACTCAAAAAGCCAGCGCTCGATCCAGGAGTTTTGGCTAACTATCGACCAATCTCTAATCTCCCTTTCATTTCAAAAATCTTAGAAAGAGCTGTTGCTACGCAATTATTTGACCATTTGCAGGGAAATGGTTTATTTGAAGAGTTTCAATCTGGGTTCAGAATTCATCACAGCACTAGTGATGTTCGATACCACTGATTTCTTTTCCGATCCGATACTGAGTAAAATTCAGGCTGGTATCGGCGATACCGATACCGATATTTTTTGCAACTACACCTAATATAGTAAGTACACCTATATAGTAGTATATAGTACACCTTGTAACGTGAAAATGGATATTAATAAATAATAAATATGATCAGGTATGAATTATTTAATTTATATTGATGTATA